>CM056721.1:15252367-16502367 GCA_029844215.1 Przewalskia tangutica
TCCAAACGTTTCTTCTTATTGCAAACGCCTCAAGGACTTGGCAGACCAACTCGGCAACGTGGGTTCTCCTGTTTCTCAAATTCGTCTAGTTCTTCAGATGGTTGCAGGCCTGTCAGAGGCGTTTAGCGGTGTTGCTTCGGTTATTCGTCAGAGTAACCCCCTGCCGGAATTTTATCAAGCTCGTTTTATGCTTACTTTGGAGGAAGCCGGATTGGCTAAGAAAGTGGCAATTGGGGCTAACCCTGTCGTCATGATGATTACTTCCAATTTTTCTCCTTCAAATCCAGCCAACGTGACTCAAAATCACAACAACGGGGGTGGTAAGAAGGGCCAGAATCGGAAGAATAATGGCAAGACTCGTGGCGGCAACAACGGTGGCAACCGGCAAGAACAACAGATTCGGAGCCCTAGGCGATGGCGATGGGTCCCAGCCTCGGTCCACATTACACACGGCTGGCGCCGCCGACGCAGGCACCGCGGCCCACCTTCTACCCATGTTAGAATTCAGATTTGATCAAAGATACGGCAACAACGATCCAGATACTGGTCGCGCTTCATCGTGCCCACTGCGATGGGCCCCACTGCATCGACATTGAAGCAGCGATGCACACACTTGGCTTGACTCAACCGGACCCTCATTGGTATATGGACACCGGCGCCACTACCCACATGACATCCGACCAAGGTACTCTCTCGTCTTATTTCAATTTGAGCTCTAATCGTGGTATAATTGTTGGTAATGGAAATTATGTTCCAATTAAGGGTTATGATCATAAAACTTTGTCCCCTCCTCATCCACCACTTGTCCTGAAGCATACCCTTCATGCCCCAAAATTGATTAAAAATTTGGTGTATTTCCTTAAATTCACCACTGATAATTGGGTTTCTATTAATTTTGATCCGTTTGGGTTTTTTGTGAAGGATTTCAAGACGGGGAGTCATCTCATGAGGTGCAACAGTAGGGGTGATCTTTATCCAATCACTCCAAGTCTTAGTGTCTCGCGTCAAGCTATGACATCCACTTTTGCAGCTCTTACTCCTTTCTTGTAGCATGCTCGTCTAGGTCATCCGGGGTCGTCGATTTTATATTCTTTAGATAGACATAAGTTTATTTCTTGTAAGGGTACGCGTAGTACTCCACTTTGTCAATCCAGTGCTTTGGGAAAGATTATTAAGTTACCATTTGCAGCGTCGAATTCTAATACTTCAATGCCATTTGATATTATTCATAGTGATTTATGGACATCTCCTGTTCTCAGTTCTATGGGTCATCGTTATTATGTTTTATTCTAAATATTTATGGACGTTTCCTATTGCGAAAAAATCTCAAGTTTTTCCATTTTTATAAAGTTTATAGCTTTCATAAGAACGCAATTTGAACGGAAAAACATACAATGTGATAATGGCAAAGAGTATGACAATGGGGAATTTAGGGAGTTTTGTGCTCAAAATGGGATAAATTTTCGTTTTTATTGTCCTCATTCGTCTTCTAAAAAATGGGAAAGTCGAGCGAAAAATTCGTACCATTAATAATATTGTTCGCACCTTATTGGTTCGGTCTTCTGTTCCTCTATTATTTTGGCATCATGCGCTACAAATGGCTACCGATCTACTAAATATTCTTCCCTTTAAAGGTTTGACATATTCATCCCCTCTCAAAGTGTTATACAATAAGACTCCGTCATATTCTCATCTTAGGGTCTTCAGATGCTTATGTTATCCACTGTTTCCATCCACTACGATCAACAAACTTCAGACACGTTCTACTCCTTGTGTGTTTTTGGGTTTTCCGTCAAATCATCGTGGTTATAAATGCTTTGATTTGTCCTCTAAACGAATCATCATTAGTCGTCATGTTCTCTTTGATGAAACTTAAATTCCTTTTTCTACAGTAGACAAATCAGTGTCTAGTTCTTATGATTTTTTGGATGAGGATGTCTCCCCCTATGTTCTCCGTCATTTTTCAGATTTGTCGGAAAAAACGTCGTCAGCGCCGCGGCGCTAAAACTCCTGCGAGTCAGCCCGCGGCCCTGTACTGAGGCGCTACGGCGCCAAAACATCAAAGAGCTCTGCAGCTCTTCTGACGTCGCCGCGCCTTCGACGGCAATTCCAGCTATTCCCGAATATTTCCCAAATTCACCCAATCCAGCCCAGAGTCATGGTCCAGTCACTCGTAGTCAACGAGGTATTTTTAAACCTAAAAGACATTTTAATTTGAATTCTAATGTTCTTAAATCTCCCTTACCTCGTAATTTTGTGTCTGCCTTAAATGACCCTAATTGGAAAATTATCATGACTGAAGAATATAATGCTCTTATTGATAATAAGACATGAGAGTTGGTACCCCATCCATATGGTGTTAATATTATTCAGTCTATGTGGATTTTTGTTCATAAGAAAAATTATGATGGTTCATTTGCAAGGCATAAGGCTAGACTGGTAAGTGATGGTAAGACTCAACAGGTTGGTGTGGATTGTGGTGAGATGTTTAGCCCGGTGGTCAAGCCGGCTACCATTCGCACTGTGCTCAGCTTGACTCTTTCAAAATCATGGCCCATTCATCAGTTAGATGTGAAGAATGCTTTCTTACATGGTGATCTTCAGGAGACAATGTATATGCATCAGCCTTTGGGTTTAGGGATACTAGATATCCTAATCATGTCTGTCTATTGAAGAAGTCCTTGTATGGGCTTAAGCAGTCTCCACGAGCTTGGTATAAGAGGTTTGCTGATTTTGTTTCGACTATGGGTTTTTGTCACAACAGGTCTGATAATTCTATGTTCATATATCATCGAGGATCTTCCATGGCTTATATTCTGTTATATGTTGATGATATTATCTTGACTGCCTCTTCTGATACTTTGCGCAAGTCTATTATGACAATGCTCGATTCTGAGTTTGTCATGAAGGACTTGGGCCCATTGAGTTACTTTTTGGGGAATTCGTCACTGCAAATGCAGTGGATTGTTCATCGCATAGAAAGTATCCGCGAGATCATCGAGAGGCGAGATGTCATCCGTAAGTCCACTTCTACTCAGGTGGATACTAAACCCAAGTTGCGCCGCGGTGACTCTCGCATGAGGATCAGGCCCGTATCGTAGTCTTGCGGAGCCGCCCGATGTATCGGCGCTCACGCGACCTGACATTACATATGCCATACATCAGGTGTGTTTGTTTATGCATCATCCAGAGTTGAACATATGAATGTGTTCAAACGCATTCTTAGGTACATTCAGGGAACACTTGAGTATGGTTTGCATCTGTATCCTTCATCGACGTCTACATTGGTCTCCTATACAGATGTTGATTGGGGTGGTTGTCCCGACACCAGACGGTCTACGTCTGGCTATTGCATGTTTTAAGGTAATAACTTGGTCTCATGGTCTGTCAAGCGTTAATCCACGCTTTCACGTTCAAGTGCAGAGGTCGAGTATCGAGGGGTAGCCAATGTGGTTTCCGAGTCATGTTGGTTACATAATCTTTTGTTAGAGCTCCATTATCATATTGAGAAGGCTATCTTGATTTATTGTGATAATATAAGTGTCATTTACCTTTCTGGTAATCCGGTTCAGCACCAGCGTACTAAACACATAGAGATGGATATTCATTTGTTCGAGAGAAGGTAGCAAAATGACAAGTATGCGTCTGTCATGTCCCTTCCAGATATCAGATTGCAGACATCTTTCTGAAAGTCTTCTCTCGATTTTTGAAGATTTTAGAAAGATCTCAACGTCTGATCGCCTCTGATCGCGGGGTGTGTTAAACAGTGCCCAATAAGATGGCGACGTTGACCCGAATTTCCAGAATCCGGAATTCTCCTATTTTGTATATTGTATATTTGGTAGACTTAGTCTTGTACCATAATTAGAATTATACTATTACCTTAATTGTATAGAATAAGTTTTAGATGTAAAATAGAAATAAGATTCTCTTACGGTAACTTGTATATATATATATATATGTCTTTGGTAAAAATAATCAGGGATTATTTGTTTCGGTGAATAAATGCGAAAATGAACTACTGTCTGTGTGCTACGTTGACAACAGATATATCATTAGCCAAAGGACATGTTAGTATGTTGCTTAATCTGAAACTACTTTACGTCAACATCTAGATACAAAGAGACCCCATCAGAACAAGCCCAACCTTAGGTCATCTTTTTCCTTTTCACTTTTGAGTGATGTATTTAGTATGTAGTAGTAGTTCTTTTTCTTATAAAAAGAAATGTGGTATTTAATCCCATATTTAGACTAATTTCATTCCATACTTTTTAATCACGGTAATTATGTCAATTTATGTGTATCTCAACTAAATTCACAAAATATTTGTTACTTCAGTTTTCGCCAATAATAAACCGGGTTATTCTTGAAAAGATGTGAAAAACCCACTCATTAATTACTTAGCCTTAAGCTTGAATGACCAGTCCACAAGAAATTTGTTATTCCTACGTTTGTTCCCCTCAATACTTTTTTTTTTTTTTTGATAATTTAGGTCTCGGGATGGTCTTAAAATGCATATCGCTAATACGTGACAAATCTTTGTCTTATCTTTCGGAGGCGAATGGAACCGTTCTTAGCGCCACTGTAAAATCGCGGAATGTGCGCCCGCGTTGATGTCGATCGCCAGCGGATCAATGTTACTGGTCCGGCCGGCGAGGATTATGCGAGGAGTATCAAACCCACATCGCGCGCGCGATTGCCTAGCGCTTTAATACGGCATATCCGGAAGCGTATCCGTCGAGAATCGAATCATGTACAAGACACTGCCAAATTTGACTAATGGCCACTGGGCCACTATCTTTGAATTTGTTCCCCTCAATACTTGCTACTCCATATGTTTTCATTATTGTGAGCATATATTCGTTTTCTAAAATTTGAAAACAATTTAATTTAATTTTTTATTATATTCTTAATAACAAACTTTTATAGTCACACAAGTGTTATGACATGTTAAAATTATACAACCACCACTTAAAGTTTTCTTTTTTTTTTTTAAATATAATGTCCGTTCAATAAATTCACATAAATTAAAATAAAAGTAGAACTTCCTAATGGATAAATATTGGGTGTCTCCGAAATCAACCATCTTAATCACTAGAGTGCATATGCTAAACAAGGCTGGCACAAAGAAGATACAGCCAAGAACAGTTCAAGCTTCTGATGATATTGTTGACAAAAGCCACCAGTGTCCCTTTTTTTTTTTTTTGCAATTGTGGGTCTGGGTTTGGTGTGGTGTGTAGGGGCCTTCTCTACTATACCTGCCAAAGGGCCTCTGTTCCATGACCATGTACGTCAAATCATTCTCAGTTTTAAGAAAATCGAATATAGGCACTGTGTTCATTCATTCGGTATGTATATCTAATGTCCTATCACTTCATGTAATTACAACAACCTTTTAGGGTCCAGACGTTACACTTTACCAAAAAGATTATTGTATCCTTCCTTCCAATAAGATCACGCTATTAACATAACCCAGAAAATAAAAGTAAAACAAGTACACTATAGGATTACATTATGTTAATTAAAACTCCACTTTTCCACTTCCTACCTCTTTGAGAGGCTAGTCAGAATCTTCTTTTTACGGTAAAAATTTATCCACCCATAGTGTTTACCCCAACCAAACAAGTGCGGACCCACAGTGTTCAAACTTGTTCAGTTGAACAAGCTGAATTTTTACCAAAACACCAAAACGTCGTTTTATGTTTAAAAAATAAAAATGAGACAGAACAATTATAAACAGAGGCGAGAGGCGACCATATCTGCTTAATGTTTTCAAATTAGGGCAACACATTGAAGAGAAGTGAGGCGTAGAGGCGAGAGGTGACAACCACTGAACCACAATCCACAAAGCAAGTTCATTTTCCAACACAACAATCCTCTCCTCTAATTTCTTACCCAAATCAAATGAACGAACATCTTTCACAGAAGAATCTCTTCGTCACTACCATGGTTGTTTAATGTTTTCAGATTGCTTATTCTAAAACTTTGAATAGAACAAGGCAACTTCCAATTCTCACCAGCAAGAATCTCTTCGTCACTACCATCGTGGGAGAACCGCGACTTCGTTCTTCCACAGTTCTTCCGACGATGCCAGTTCCATTCCACCATGACTCGCATTCGCGGTTCGCATTCGTGTAGTCGCGTTGCCCTGCTCGCTGCTCCTACTCTGCTTCGCATGTTCGCCATCGTCAATCGCCACTGCTCATAGTCCTACTCTGCTTCGCCATAACACAATAACTGTTGCTTAAGGTATACTCTCCTGTTGTTGTGTTTTGATCTGAATTTGTTGCATCTGTGTGTTAAAGTTTGCTAATTGGTAGAATTGCTACAGTTTGTTTATTAAGTTAAGTTTGTTTTGATTCTATATGATGAAAAGATATTTTCCAAACACACCTAAATTTTCAGAGACCACTGGTACTCCAATTAGTACTCAAGTTTTACAACACAATGTAATGGAGTCATTAGAAATGGATCCTGCACTAAGAAAACCAATTGGTGAATTTCACCCAAATCTTCAAGATAGCATAAGGAGATCATTTCTTATTAAAGGTCCACACCGTCCAAAAATAAAGGATGGGGATTATCCAGTTATCAATATTGGAGGTAATCGAAAATTTAAGAATAACTGGTATGCTCCATATTTAGAATGGATGGAATATAGTGAAATTTAGGATGCTGTGTTTTATTTATTTTGCTATTTGTTTAAAGATGTGACTAAGTTTGGTGTCGGTGTTGACTCTTTTGATGGTAAATAAAACGAATTTAGGGGTTGGAGTCATAAGGCACAAGGGTTTGATCGACATGCTTCAAGTGATTGTCATAAATTATGTATAACAAAAGGTAGAAATTTAATGAAAGAAAAACAAAGTATACAAACTTATATAAGGAAACAAACTAAGATAGTGGATTCTGAGTATGCAAGTAAGCTAAAAACATCGTTTGAAGCTGCTAAATTACTTATGAGGGGTGGACATGCATTTCGAGCACATGATGAGAAGCTCGATTCATCATACCAGGGTCATTTTCTTGAATATGTGAAAGAGTTAAGAAAAGCTTATGGTATATCAGATTTTCGTGGAATGGCTAGTCCATCGATTCAAAGGGACCTTTGTTGTGCTTCTGTTTTTTTAGTAACATCAAAGATTGTAAGCGATATAGGGAATGACTTCTTTATTGTGTTAATTGATGAATCTGGAGATTGTTCGTGGAAGGAGCAAATGGCAGTTTGTGTGCGTTATGTTGATTCAACAGATGATGTTTTGGAAAGATTTCTTGGGATTGTACATGTTAAAGAAACAAATGTCTTATCACTGAAGAAGACACTTTTAGTCATATTGACTCCTTACCAATTGAGTTTATTCAATATTCGAGGTCAAGGGTATGACGGAGCATCTAACATGTCAGATAGACTTGGTGGATTAAAAATATTAATCCAAAACGAAAATTCATATGCCTTTTATGTTCATTGTTTTGCTCATCAACTTCAATTGACACTTGTTGCTGCCGTGAGGTGTCACGTGGATATGAGTGTGTTCTTTGGTATAGTTAATTCAATTGTTAATATCATTGGTTGTTCTAATAAAAGACAAGAGTTGCTTTGGGACGCACAACTTGTTCATTTAGCTGAACTAATAGAGGATGATTCAGTGGAAATTGGTAGAGGTTTGAACCAACAATCTTCTCTTTCTAAGGCCGGTGATACTTATTGGGGGTCTCACTACAAGACTCTTACAAGTATTGCTAGTTTGTTTAGTCCAGTGATTAGTGTTCTTGAAACAATTCTTGAAGATGTGTCTTGTCAAATTTGAGGAGAAGCGGCTACTTTGTTAGATGAGTTACTTTCTTTTGGTTTTATTTTCATGCTATATTTGATGGTTGATGTATTAGGGGTGACCAATGAATTGAACTTGACTCTACACAAATGTGATCAGGACTTGTTGAATGTATTGAACCTTGTAAGACTTAGCAAGCTACGACTTCATAAGAAAAAGGATGATGGATGGGATTCTCTGGTAACAAGGGTTGTTGACGTTTGTATCAAATTTAATATTGATATTCCTGATATGAGTGAACCATATTATTAATTCAAAAAGTCTAGATGTCAAGCTTCAACTATTACTAATTTGCACCATTACAAGAATGAGTGTTTTTTTTAATATTCTAGATGTGCATATGAAAGAACTTAATGAGAGGTTTGATGTGGAAAACACTGAACTTCTACATTATGTGGTGTGTTTAAGTCTTATCTCCAAATTTGAGTCTTTTAATGTGGAGAAGTTGTTAAGGATGACATTACTCTATTCAAATGATTTTCTGGATGAAGTTGAGTCCTCTTTACGCAATCAATTGTGTAACTATATAGAGGATGTACGAGATGACCCTCGTTTTTCAGAATTGAATGGGCTTGTTGATCTTTGTAAGCAACTTGTGGCAA
The DNA here is from genome assembly GCA_029844215.1 of Przewalskia tangutica. Lineage (NCBI taxonomy): Eukaryota > Viridiplantae > Streptophyta > Magnoliopsida > Solanales > Solanaceae > Przewalskia > Przewalskia tangutica. The sequence continues at coordinate 15,260,802 of CM056721.1, forward strand.
CCGAAAAGTCTAGGATCTATGCAGCTGTTTTTAAGCTTGTGAAACTTGCTTTGGTGTTACACAGTAACCGCTATGGCGTTGAACGAGTTTTTTCAGCGATAAAGCATGTTAAGAGTGAGCTGAGAAACAAGATGGGGATCAATGGTTAAATGATCGCCTTGTAACTTTTGTTGAGAGAGATATATTCATGAGTGTAGATTCTCGAGAAATTTTAAATCATTTTCAAAATATGAGCACAAGAAAACATGAATTGTAAGATTGTTAATATTTTATTATCAGTGTAAAAACTTATTGAATTTTATGAATTTATGTTTATAAAGATTGTTGTCTAGTTTTATTACATCAAAGAGTAATATTGCTTGAATTTTTTTTCTATATATTTCGAACAACACTTCAAAACTCGTAGATCCGCCACTGCAACCGAATATATAATGGTACCTATCTTCATATACACTATTATCACCACAAAATTATATTCTAATTTATCGTTTAATTAATTCATATTCTCATTTTAATTTATTGTTTAAACAAGAATGGAAATGGAATCCTTATACGAACTTGAACAATTCTCACCCTATCAGCTAGTTTTTGGGGTTGAGTTATGCCCAAAATCCATTATTTACGTAAACATCGCTAACGAATATGTTTTTACCGTGATACAACCTTGTTAGGTATTTCAATAAGATTATTTTATATTAGCACGTTTTAGTGTAATAGAGCGATTATTATATATTTTTATGAGAAAATAACTAAATCTTTTTCTTTTTTGTTAGTAACACATGAAGTCTGAAAGCATTACTCTCATCTCTTCTAGATGGATAAATAGCAATAATAATAAAAATAAAAATAGCAATAATAATATGGGAAGAAAACAGATAATTAGGGAAAGATATGCAAAATAAATACTTTGCAAAAGATCCAAAAACTAATCAGTACTTTTAGGAATATCTGATAAAGAAATCTAGTCTAGTAGAATAACAGGGATGAGGATTCATGAAGAATATTGACTACCCAGTCCCCACTGCTTACCTAAGCAATTTGTATTCTACTGCTCCAATTTTCAATAACCAAAGATCTCATCATCATAGCAACTCTTTTTACAAAATCAAAAAATGGACAAGGAGTTTCCATGAATGGAAAAACAAAATCCCATCGTTAAACATTTAGAGGATTTGCCATTAAATTAGTACATACACAAAGAAATAACATTTTAAAAACACATTACCATAACAAGGAAATAAAAATCTATACAATAAACTTAAAAATATCATCTCTCTGATGGATGATAGATATAGTAATAATAATGATTAGATATACAGATTTTTTTACCTTGAAGAAACAGGGTTCAAAGCTCTAGCAAATCCATTCATTGCTCCATAACTCTTTGAACTGAACCCTAAACATCCAAGCAAACCTTGCCTGTAGGGCAAAAAAGTCTTTTTCCTCATTTCCTCTGATTGAGCTCTATTTGTAGTGTAATGCAACTCATGTGGTGATGGTGGTACTCTTCTCTTCCCTATTCCATTCACAAACTTCTTCTTCCCTTCTTTTGTATTGTTTGTATTCCCATTTTGTTTCAGTTTTGCAGTGTCAATTGAAGAGTTTTTCTTATCTTTTACTGGTGAAAATGATATACCACTCCAAAACTTATGAGTGTTGTTTCGTCCTTCACTTTTACTTCTATATAGAAACTCCTTGAGGAATACCCAGCGTTTTGAACTCCTTCCAACTGAAGAAGACCTTGAAGAAGATCCAGAAGGACACGGCGTCGTTTCATTTTCATTTTCTTCATCATCTTGCTTTAATATTATTATTATCTCTTCATTATCCTTCGGTTTCTCCTTAACTACTACTACTACTTCTTCATCCAGTTCCTCTTGCCAATCATACGACGTCGTTCGAAGTGGTGACATGGATCTAGTCCTTCTCCTTAACGATCTATTACGCAGCTTCAAGTTATCTCTACCTCTAAAACCTTTCTCATCTTCATCCTCATTTTCGTCTAGATCAAGCAATGGTGCAAAGACTTGTGGACGTTTAAGATGAGTTGACAACTTCATCGGACGGATCTGGCCGTTTAAGAACAACTCATCGGCGGAGCTCATGGATCCATCTGCGCCGCCGCCGTTATCGGCGCCGGAGGCGGTTAGTCTAGCGGAGAAATCGAAATCTTCAGAAGGTGATGAAATAATTGAGGTGTTGGAAGCATTATCCTTCACACTAACTGTTGATAATACGAAGTGCATAGGACTCGCCGGAGCACTGTAATAGAAGCCACTATGTGGTTGGCCACGTCCTGGACTTGACGGAGCACTAACATATGGAGTTGAACATGAACTATCAATATCGTCGGAAAACATGCCGGATTCCGGCATGGCGGTGGGGATGGCGGCGGAGGAGTGATTTTCGAGGGGTTTCATAATTTTCTGTGAAAGGTTTGTGATGGGAATGGGTAGTGATGAGTGCATAAAAAATAGAGAGATATAAGGGGCTTTTCCGGGATGTGAGTAATGTTAGAGAATGACCTTAAATGTAGAGATATATAACGAGAATGCCACTAGTAGTAGTAGCTATTAACGTGTTAAATTACTTAAATATGGTCCATATATCGTCCCCGGGCAAAGCCCAATGGCCACGCTTATGGCGCTTCGAACACCTAAACGTGGGATCGATTCTCAGTAGGAGCATTTTGTTTTCTTCTGAGGTTAATCCTTGTAGGTAATATCAGTTATTCGTTCTCAAACTCTGGTTATTAGAGCACATTTCGTGATTTAGTAGTAGTAGTGTTGAGAGAGCGAGTACTACTATTTCCAAGACTAGTCTGACGCAAGCCGAAAACCTGGATATAAATATATATATGGTTCATATATTTTATAATATTTAGTGTTGTATAATTATGTTAGATATATGATCCCTATTGTATTAGGATTTCATATTGTACCCACTATATATATTTGTATTAATGAGAAAGACTCCCTAAGGAAGATTAATACATTCTTACATGGTAATAGAGTCAGACACATTCCAATTCTTTATTCACCGATGTTGGGCTCCCAAATTATATTGTTCACGCTCTAGTTAACGAGGTCTGCGCTTGCGGCGAGTGTTAAGAGTCTCACATCACCTCTTCTCGCTTTGGCTACCGATCGTGTTGTCACATTAAGCGGCACTCACGTACCCACTGCCGATGTCGGCAGTCCTACCGATCAACACATGTCACCGCTGATTGCCCTCATCATCACCAGCAATCGTCTCGCTATCTTCTTTCTCAGCCAGTCGACACATCTCCCACTCCTTAGCAACCACAACTACAAACCAATGTGTCGTTGTCACCAACTGCCAACATTCTGACAACCGTACCCTTCTCGAAAATAGTACCAAATCGTCTCTGCAACCAGAACCTTACCAACATATCACCGCCACTAGACCCAACACCGACTCCCCTACAATCACCCGTTATGCCCTGAATGTCGCCCCCACCAACCATCGACCCGATACCTGGTCCCGTCACCCAACACAACCAAGAACCCAATATTTTTACATCCACCAATAACCCGACAAATCCTCACCTAAACAATCACACTACCCCTGCCCCTATACACCGTTTGGAAAACAGTGTCCAGCACGAGATTTTCAAATCAAAAGTCCATTTCAACCTATTCACCCAAATCATTTTCCCAATTCTCAAAAACCCAAAATTAGCCAAACTAAACTCAAATTGAAATACGGTCATGTGTGAGGAATTTAATGTTTTAACCAAACAACACACTTGGGATTTAGTCCCTAGGGGGGAGAGGGTGAATATGATCTGATGCATGTGTCTTTATCGTCACAAATACAAAGACAGTTGTGATCTATATAGATATAAAGCGAGACTGGTGGCTAATGGCAATCATCATGAGGGTATTGATTGTGGTGAGACGTTCAGTCCGGTTGTCAAACCAATTAGCATTCGACAGTTTTGAGTATTGCTATGGGTAAGTATTGGTCGATTCATCAACTTGATGTGAAGAATGTGTTTCTACATGGAGATTTGAAAGAAACTATTTACATGCACCAGCCATCTGCTTTTGTCCATACAGCTGTCCCTCAGTATGTATGTCGCCTCCGTAAGTCACTTTATGGTTTAAAACATGCCCCTAGAGCGTGGTATGATCGTTTTGCACAATACATTATGCGGTTGTGTGCAACAAATGTGATAATTCTCTATTATTTTCCATAGAGGTAGTAACATTGCTTATTTGTTGTTATATGTGGATGACATTGTGCTCACTGCCTCCTCTAGATTGTTGAAAAATAAGATCATTGCATTGCTTAAATCCAAATTTGCTATGACTGACTTGCAAAAATTGAGTTATTTTTTTAGGATATCGGTGACTAGATTTGCAAATATATTTTTGTGGCAGCGCAAATATGCAGAAGAGATGATATACAGGGCTAAAATGGCGAACTTCAAGATAATTTCTACTCCGGTTGACTATAAATCAAAAACTTAATTGCAGTTGATGGTGATCCAGTGTCTGATCTCACCCTTTACAGGAGTCTTGGAGATGCACTACAATATCTTACTTTCATCAAGCCTGATATTGTCTATGTTGTTCCGCGTGTGTGCTTATTCATGCATGCCCCTAAGGTGCCTCATCTTACTGCTCTTAAACATATCATTCGATATGTTAAGACACTTGATTATGAATTGCATCTAAACATATCAGTATGCGGATATCTTCACGAAATGTCTTCCTAGACAGCTATTTCTTGACTTAAGATAGCGTTCGGCCTCCTTCCGCTCCGACTGAGGGAATGTATTAACGTGTATTACTAAATATCAGGTCGCCTTTGGGCTCGTGCGAGCTGTGCTACCGCACAGGGGGCACAAAAATTGAAAAAATTTAGGGGACCATTTTTTATTTTTTATTAAATAGTATTAGACATAATTTACTGTAAATGCCTATAATTCGTAGGTCTTAGCTCAATCAAAGTCAAGTGATTTAGTTTTGGTGGCGCACATATGAAGGCCCAAATTTAAATTTCAAATCAAATCTATTACTTATATTAAGGGTTCACTTTTACGAATTAGAATAGGGTCTTCAAAATATTTGAGACGACTCTATTAAATATAATTTATATATTATGTAATATCTAATTTTGTATAATTATGATCGATATATAATCAGTATTTTATTAGGATTAATATATATATTTTTTTCATAAGGGAGAAGACATTATTACAGTAGCAGTCAGAAACTAGTACTGCTAGTGTTATTTTCCATAATTGATTGATGGGATGTGATTTTGAGAACTGTTATAAATTAACGTGAGGTATGCGTATTAATTGAGTGCTCTGCACGGATGTTTCTGCATTTATGTTTGTTTTTTAAATTTTAAAAAAACTTCTTCAAAACGTATACCATTTGAATTACGTGAGTCTTGAGTTTCAAAATACTTATCGTTTTATTTAATTAAGATAAAATTAAATATTTTATTTATTTTATTTTTATATTAATTAACAAAATTTAAGAGGTTATCATATTTAATGAGAATGAATATCTATTGAGAAGAAATAATATGATAAAGTATGTTAACAGGTTAAAATAATCAAAATACTACTCTTATAGAGTAAATGTTTGTTTAAACTTTAAAGGACATCTTAATTGGAGCCTAGAAATATTCTCTACAAATGCAGAACATCTTAATACTGTTCTAAAAACTATATATAATGATTCAAAATTGTATTTCCACTATGTTATATATCATCAAACCAACAAAATGAGTACTAATCACTTTGGATAGTAGGGTAGAATTTACACATACGAAAAGCTAGTACTCCACAATTTACTATTTCAGGGTAAACATAATTATGTTATTTGAATTACTAAAATTGTGGTAATTTTCCTTTAGAAGAAAGTTTTAAACATTCCATGGTAGAAAGACGATTCTGGTACGTACAATATATTGTCGTGCAAATAAGTGATACAACCACCGCCCAGAAGAGTTACCAAATTAATTAATCTAAGATTAAAAGTCTTAATGACATGTGTAAATTACTGATTTGGATAAGAACCCACTTAACAATTTAAAGAAGAAAAAAAAGACTAAAAACATTGTGTGTTCTGTGGTTTTAGAAATTAAAGTAATAAATTTTAAGTCTAAAGTATTACTGGTATTAATAACAAAGCATAATACACATTTTGGAAAGACTAGCAAGTATAAATTAATTTCTTTCAAAGATGCCTTTAAAAATATATTTTAGCATAATAAAAACAATTGGTTTCTTGTGTTCAAAGTTCAAACTTCAAAGTAAGCAACACTTGATGAAAGAGGTACTATGTTTTTAGCTTATACACATCCTTAAGAAATTGTTCACTCCTAAAAAATTATGATTTTTTTTATTAACTTACCCCTAATTAATATCTAGAAAAGAAAAACTACAACATAACCTCGATAAATGAATAACCTCGCCAAATAAATAATTTTCCCGATCCCGACTTGGGCAAAGGTGCTAAATGAATAACTTCGCTAAATGCATTAACGAATAAAAAAAATTGAGTCCTTAAAGGCCTTATGTAAACATAAATGAATAATCACTAAATTTCATTAAAAATGTGTATATGTAATAAACAAACATATTTCAACCAATCAACAATGGTCATATAAGAAGTCATTTCTTCTAAAAAAAAAATGCATCTAAAGTTGTTTGTTTTTTCATTCCACCAAAATGCATCTCATTCTTAATTTTTTGTAATGCATGCACAACTTCTGAAATATTTTTCTCGTGTTGTAGCAAGTAATTTCGTATGGTGACTACTGCTTGAAATGCCTCTTTTGATAACACATTTGGTATGACGCTACTATCATTTGGTTCAGGATCATTCTCAATCATTTAGTACGAATTTAATAATTTCTTCGTTTGTATGCAATTCTATAACTGTATCATTCTAGTTAGAATAGTTTAAAAGATGGTCGACGTCCATCACATTTCTATAGCGTAAATTAGAAATGACATCAGTTAATCCTTGAATATTTTCTTCTAATTGACCAACTTCTACTTCAGGAACATCAATTTCTTCAGACCGAATCTTGCAATGCCAGAAATAATTTGCAATTATTTTTGCCATCACATCAAATCTCCAAGCCATGGTAGAAAAATTAATAGCAGCCAAAATGTTAAATCTTTTCAAGATTTGGTGAGCCAACTTCAAGGCCCTGCAGGATGCTAGAATAAAAACGACGCCGATAATGAACCTTGAATGCTTGAATAATCTCGGCATCACATGATTGAAGTTTAGACGTTGTGTTAGGGGGCAAGAAAAATAACTCTACATTTCTCAAGCCTTCAACAACCTTTGGATGAGCTGGGCAATTGTCTACTAACAATAGAACCTTTCTGTCATTCATTCTCTTGTCAACCCAACAACAAAATTCTTGAAAAGCAAACCAGTCATCCAAACTTTCCTGTTGAATCGATACTCGCAATTAAGATTGTTCATGTTCACATTTTTAAAGCATATAGGTTTGCATACTTACCAATAACCCAAAAGGGTACTTTGTCGGATCCATCACCATTACAACAAACAACAACAATGATTCTCTCCTTGTCTTTCTTCCATCTTTCAAGCTGCTTCGTGGCAAGTGAATTATCAGCTTCCAACCGGTAAAATAATTCAGTTTCATTCATATTGTAAATATATTTCAACTGGAATTGGTCTAATTTTAACTGTATTTCAGGTAAAGCATTTTCAATGTCCTCTATGTTAACAAAACCACTTTCACCGAATCATCGGTAAGACTTGATTGAATAAATTGGCTTGGAGCGATTTAACCATCCACTAGAAAAGTTGAATTCTGAATTTGTTTTGTTAAATATGGTAAATCAGTCCTATGGGCAGCACGTCCAATATGGGGCAGTGGGGCCCTTCTCCTTTGTATATTTGGTAAATAATTAGATTTAGGTTTGTACCTTAATTAGTAGTGTAATGTTACCATAATTGTAAAGTTGGTATTCATATAGAATAGGAAGAGGATCTTCCTTGTAACTTGTATATATATATATCTTTCATTAATAAGAATAATCAAGTGATTATTTCTTACATTCTTTCATGGTATCAAGAGTCTAGGTTCACTTTACCCTGCTTCCGCTCCTCAAAATTTCTTCTTCTTTCTCGAAATTTTGCACTAAAATTCTCAATTTTTTTGTGAGTTTCTTCTCTTCCAAAAACCTTTTTAACAAATTTCATTCTCTGAATCTTGTTGTTTTATTCCCTATGACTGATAAGAACACTTTTCACCCTGCCCTCACAGTTTCTAATATCAAGAGCGTTATTCATATCGTTCTTGACCTAGAAAACATTCAATATGGGACATGGGCGGAATTGTTTAAGATTCATGCTTTGGCACATAAAGTTCTACACCACATCCTTCCCCAACTCCTCCAAAGGAGGGTGATAAGGCGACTACGTCTACGACGGTTGTGCCCACTAAAGAAGCATATCCAGAATTATGGGTCATGCTTGATGCCAAGGTTCTCCAGTGGATTTATGCCACTATCTCCTTGAAACTTTTACAGACGATTATGGAACCTAACTCCACAGCTATGGCAGTGTGGGATCGATTGCGAGACATATTCCAATATAACAGTCATTCTCGAATTGTTATCCTTGAGCAGGATTTTTCTCAGGTTTCTATGGCGAATTTTCCAAACGTTTCTTCGTATTGCAAACGCCTCAAGGACTTGGCAGACCAACTCAGCAACGTGGGTTCTCCTGTTTCTAATAGTCGTCTAGTTTTTCAGATGGTTGCAGGCCTGTCAGAGGCCTTTATTGGTGTTGCTTCGGTTATTCGTCAGAGTAACCCACTGCCAGAATTTTATCAAGACTGTTTTATGCTTACTTTGGAAAAAGCTGGATTGGCTAAGAGAGTGACGATTGGGGCCAACCCTGTCGTCATGATGACTACTTCCAATTTTTCTCCTTCCAATCCTGCCAACGTGACTAAAAATCACAACAACGGGGGTGGTAAGAAGGGCTAGAATCGGAAGAATAATGACAAGAATCGTGGCGGCAACAACAGAGGCAACCGTCAGCAGCAGTAGTTCTGGAGCCCACAGGGTCCCCTTGGACAGTGGCTGTGGGTTCCAACACCTAAGTCCTATAGCCGCGTCTGACGCCAGCATGGCACAGCCTTTATTGTGTCGCGGCCCGGTAGCGCAGCCATGATCAACTTTTACCAGTCGAGTCGAGTTTGGACGGTGTATGGGAAGCAACAGAAGTCCAGTATACTTGGGCCTCGCCCCCATCAGGCCCACCACGCCACGGGATCCACTCAGACCGACATTGAAGCAGCAATGTACACAATTGGCTTGACTCAGCCGGACCCTAATTGGTACATGGACACCAGCGCCACTACCCACATGACATCCGACCAAGGTACTCTCTCGTCTTATTCCAATTTGAGCACTAATCGTGGTATAACTGTTGGTAATGACAATTATGTTCCAATTAAGGGTTATGGTCATAAAACTTTATCCCCTCCTCATCCACCACTTGTCCTGAAATATACCCTTCATGCCCCAAAATTGACTTAAAATCTGGTGTTTGTCCGTAAATTCACCACTGATAATTGGATTTCTATTAATTTTGATCCGTTTGGATTTTCTGTGAAGGATTTCAAGACGGGGAGTCATCTCATGAGATGCAACAGTAGGGGCGATCTTTATCCAATCACTCCAAGTCTCAGCGTCTCACGTCAAGTTATGTCTTCCACTTTTGCAGCTTTTGCTCCTTCCTTGTGGCATGCTCGTCTAGGTCATCCGGGGTCGTCTATTTTATCTTCTTTAGATAGACATAAGTTTATTTATTGTAAGGGTACGCATAGTACTTCACTTTGTCAATCATGTGCTTTGGGAAAGATTATTAAATTACCATTTGTAGCTTCGAATTCTAATACTGTAATGCCATTTGATATTATTCATAGTGATTTATGGACATCTCCCGTTCTCAGTTCTATGGGTCATCGTTATTATGTTTTATTCTTAGATGACTATTCTAAATATTTATGGACGTTTCCTATTGCGAAAAAATCTCAAATGTTTTCCATTTTTATAAAATTTAGAGCTTTTATAAGAACACAATTCAAACGGGAAATCAAAAACATTCAATGTGATAATGACAAAGAGTATGACAATGGAGAATTTAGGGAGTTTTGTGCTCAAAATGGGATAAATTTTCATTTTTCATGTCCTCATACGTCTTCACAAAATGAAAAAACTGAGCGAAAAAATCGTACCATTAATAATATTGTTCGCACATTATTAATTTATTCTTCCGTTCCTCCATTCTTTTGGCATCATGCGCTACAAATGGCTACCGATCTACTAAATATTCTTCCTTCTAAAGGTTTGACATATTCATCCCCTCTCCAAGTGTTATACAATAAGACTCCGTCATGTTCTCATCTTAGGGTCTTCAGATGCTTATGTTATCCACTGTTTTCATCCACTACGATCAACAAACTTCAGGCACGTTCTACTCCTTGTGTGTTTTTGGGTTTTCCGTCAAATCACTGTGGTTATAAATGCTTTGATTTTTGTTACACCTCGTAGTTTAAGGAGATAATTAGAGAACGTGATTAAGGAAATAAGATTCAATATTGGATATAAAGTATATTTATATATGTTAATCCGGAAATTAGTATACAAAGGATGTGATCTCGGAATAAATTTTTGATACTACGAGAGTGATAGGAACTAAGTGTCGTGTATAATGTGGTTAAGACATGGAATTTTCAGATTTTATATATAAGATTATTAAGTATGAGAGATTGATTTATTATTTGTGGGATTAATGTTAGTGGGAATGATAATAAGTGGATTTGTGGGAACTTGTACCAAACATGCAAGACTTTGTTTTATTTTTTTCTTTGCACTTGTGTAAATAATATTCAGCCCACATTTAAACCCATACTTTTCCCACTTCCCTCCCCCATTCGAGAACCCCTCCCCATTTCCAAACACTCCTTCTCTCCTAACCTCTCCAAACAAATTTCCATCTCTTCCATAGCTAAGTTAGAGACCACATTACCTCTCTTCCTAGATTAACCTCCTCAACTAAGTTCTAAGCCAAGAATTAGCACCCAAAATAGTGGGTCTCGGCACTGCTGGCCGAGAGACTGCCCCAGATTTTAGCCAGAAATGTTAGCATTTGAGATAAATTATTTTGGAAGAAAAATATGTAAGAATGATGGATTAAACTTGTAGAATACATGCATGTCATTTTGAGTTGAAGAAATGGTGAAAATGGTGAAGAACTTGGAGCAGTGAGTACCGAAATTTGGGGACTATTTTGGGCAAAAATTAAGGTAATATTTCTTCTTTTTATAGTATAATTGAAGTTACATGGTTGTAAATTAAGGAATGAACTTGTCTTAAGAGAAATTGGAAATAAGAGAAGTGCATGCGACTATTTTGGGTGTTGTAGCTGATTTTGGGGTACTGTTTTTGATACATTGGATTTGAGTGTTGTTGTTGTTGTTATCTTTGTCACTAATTGCGTGTTAAAATTGAAGAAAATCTTGACATTTAAAGTTGTATTTGGTTACATGCAAGTATTGAAATATGAAATTGGATTTTAAGGAGTTAAGAGAATAGTTGGGAAATTATGTTTTTGTTGGGCGAGACTTCCATGAAATTGTTGGACGTGGTTGTCTCGTTTTAAAGGTTGTTTTGTTGAAGTAAGAATGCTGGAAATGTAAGTTATAAATATGTATATACGTTGTGGTAATTACTAGTACATGTCTTAAAGAAATTGAAGTGTAGAAAGGTGTTACTTTATATTCTTGTTATTGTTGGTATATGGACTGTTTTAGGGGCTGTTTAGATATGGATTAAGAGGATGGATTAACACGAGGAATAGGTGTATAAATCACCTTGGTTGTTGTCTTCCATGAACGAAAAGAAAAATAATGTATTATGATGACGTATATGAAATATTTGGGATTGTTTTGGTTATATCTTTAAGTTGCATGTCGTTATTGATATTGTTGACTTTGTTTGTAAATTGTGGATGTGCATATAAATAGGGGAAGTGCTGCCCGATTTTTTATAGAAAAGAGAATCGTCATTCGATATAAAGTATGCTAGTAATCATAGAATTGACGGACGTATTACAATTATTATAGGTTGAAGTACTAGACGAGACGTATTCTAATATTGAGTTGGTTAGTTCGACTAAAAGGTATGTGAAACTATCCTTTCTTCTTTTGGCATGAGTTATATAAAATGAGTGTACGGAGGACGTACATAATTCGATTGAATCCTAATTCTTAATGAAATATGATATGATATTGCCTTGATTTTATAAGTACAGTTCATTCCATTTATTAAATTGAGAGTCAAGTGATGATTTAATATGTATAAAGTTACTCATGATAATCTATTCATGCTGATGTGATTATATCATTTCACCGCGTCTCGAGCCGGACAGTTTCATGCACATTACCTTATATGTTCACCGCGTCCCTCACTAGAGGATCGGGCAGTATATGATTTTACCGCGTTCCAGAATCGGTCGGGCAGTATATGACCTTACCGCGTCCCAGAATGGACCGGGCAGTATATGACCTTATCGCGTCCCAGTATAGGTCAGACAATATATGATTTCACCGCGTCCTTCACTAGAGGGTCGGGCAGTGTATATATGACTTATTTTATATGAACAAGTCTTGACTCTCATTTTTATAAGACACATTTGACTCTCATTTCATAAGGCACAGTGATATTGATATTTGAATTATTATATTTGTCTCCTGACATCTCTTGGCCAGTTATGATCTTATTTACAGTACTTCATGTTTTACATACTCAATACATTATTTCGTATTGACCCCCTTTTCCGGGGGGCTGCGTTTCATGCCCGCAGGTACATGTACTCAGTTTGGTGATCCTCCAGTATATGATTCTTGTTCAGTTGTTTGGAGAGCTCCATTGATCCGGAGCTTAGTCATTTTGGTATAGAACCTTATTTTTTATTTATGCATATTCAGGGGCACGACTGGGCCCTGTCCAGTCATCTTTCATTATCGTAATCTTAGAAGTGCAGAAGCGATTGTGTATGCGTAGCGCAAGGCATGTGTCGGTTTTTGTTTATCTTGAATAGTCTCATGTATAGAGGCAGTCTTGTCGGCTTGCCTATGTTGTTATGTTGAATTGATGTGACTACTCAGGAGTTAGGTTCCTTTGATATATATACGTTATGAGTCAGCAACTTATTTTCACGAGGTTTATATGTTGTTTTGGGTATCAGTCGGATTATATGTGACAAGTCAGTATAATGGTGTCCAATTAGGGCACCGGGTCGCGGCCCGTCGGGTTGAGTCGTGATAATTTGTCCTCTAAACGAATCATCATTAGTCGTCATATTATCTTTGATGAATCCCAATTTCCCTTTTCTAAAGTAGATAAAGTTGTGCCTAGTTCTTATAATTTTTTGGATGAGGATGTCTCCCCCTGTGTTCTCCGTCATTTTTCAGATTTGTCCGAAAAAACGTTGTCAAGAGCGACGCACCTGAAAGGCGCGGCGCTAAAACTCCTGCGAGTCGTGCATGACCCTGCGTAAGTATTCTGGCGCAAAACATCAGCGAGCTCTGCAGCTCTTCTGGCGCCGCGACGCCTTCAACGGTAATTCCTGAAATTTCTCAAAATTCCGCCAATCCAGCCCCGAGTCATGGTCCAGTCACTCGCAGTCAACGGGATATTTTTAAGCCTAAAGTACATTTTAATTTGAATTCTAATGTTCTTAAATTTCTCTTACCCCGTAATCATGTGTCTGCCTTAAATGACCCTAATTGTAAAATTGCCATGATCGTTCTCCGGCAGGGGGTTGAGCCTTGTGTCATTGATCAATTGTTCGCTCTCAGACCCTGACTAATGAAGCACATCTCGCAGTTTACCTTGGTGATAGCAATGAGAGACCGGGTTTATCATCTCCAGGACGTCTAGATAATACTAATGAAAAAATCAGACGCAAGCCGAGATAGCTGAATTATAAAAAAAAAATCATGAATATTTTGTAGTTCTTGTGCTTTTGAGTCAATGGAATTGGATTTGGGAATCATCAATTCATCATTAGTATATGGTCAAGGGGACTAGAACCTTTTTGACCAATTAGAATGTCTATACAACAATCATTTTTTTTTTTTGCATGATGTACTTTAACATTTTAGAGATCATGAATAGTATGCATGAAATTTTGGTACAACTTATTATGTGGTAAAAAAAAGACGCAAATGATGGCAATAACTAAGAAATATACTAGGACTAGATCCGTAAAATGTTGAATTTGCTTTCCAAAAGTGTGGAAAAGGTCACTCCATTTCTCGTGCCATACTATTGCAAGTACTCTTGCTATGCCATGTCCCAACATGAGCAAAAGGCCTACATTATTACTCCTCCCCAAAAATATACATAATATAACTGTCCTCCCTTTTGTCTCTTCCACTCCTCTTTTATTTCTATTTGCATTTGGGATAGCAATATTGGCTTTTTCTTCAATTATTTTTTAAGTTTCATTTTCAAAAAGTTGATTTAAGAATTTAAAATTCAACTACACTCATTTGTTTACATGGTAATGTAAGATTATTTCAACACTCTTAATCTTCCTCCGTCCAAATAATGTGACATTGTTTGATTAAGTACAAAGTTTTTAAAAAAATAAAGAGCTTTAAATTTTATGATCTAAAATAAATCGTAGATATTTATATGATATAAATAAATTTATTAGGGTAAAAACAAAATTTTCAAGTTGAATTATTTCTAGTTATAAAAAGATAACATTCTTTCTATGACAGACTAAAAAATGTGTCATATGAATCTGAACTTAGGGAGTACATGTTTGTATTTTGTAATATCAAGATTAGACTAATTAGATAAGATTTAGAACTTGAGACAAGTTGATCATTAACTTATCTACCTTCTTATTCCTTTTTGGATTAGGAAAAGAACACAAAGAGGCCACAAAGACAAAAAAAAAAAGGGTCCAAAAAGGCTCTAAAATGGGCTGAAAATCCCGAGTTGGCCGGCCGGTGTTAGGTGTATTTTATATACACTTTTTGAGTCATTTTTAGTTAGTATTTTACTCATTTCGTTTGTGTTTAGTATAGTATAATGATTGTTTTTTTTTGTTTTGAGTCACAGCGGTCATAAATGGAGAAATGTCAAAAATAAGATGAAATGAACTTATTTGAGATGGAATTGCATAATAAAAGGCCAAGAAATGAAGTCTAAGAAGTCCCGAAAAGTATAGAAGAAATCATACGAAGTCCGCACAAGAAAATAACGAAAAATAAAAAAATCTAGAATGGGAAGCCACCGTGTCATGTCTGTGTAATCTGGCTGCGGTGCCTAATATTCAGAGAGGTTGCAGTACTTTCGGCACCGCGGTGCCATTCTGCAGGACCGCGGTGCCGACACGGGATTTCTGATTTTCTGGGTCGATTTTTGAAGGGCAAAAGGGTCCAAATCGTGATTTTTCTGAAGACTATAAATCCCTAAAACTCTGACCTAAAGAGGGCATCTTGTACATAATTCCACATTCTACTTTGAGGAGAAGAAAGGAGGCTACAACACAAGATTGGAGACAACTTTGGTTCAAGTTCTTTTTCTTTCTCTTGTTTTATTTCAGTTTATGTTGAATTTTGTATTAGTTCTTAGCATGTCAATGTCTAGGAGCTAATTACTTTATTAGAACTTTCCTTTTGAATCGCTTGAAAATCTATCTCATGACTTAATAAATTAGTTTGATTTATTCTTCACTTGATTAAGATTTATTCAATAATTGATATGAATGTTTGATAGTTAATTGATCACTAATTATCATAATCTAGATGATTTCGAATCAAGAACCGAGATGAGAGATTTGGATAGGCTGTAATTGAATAGACATATGTTAAAATAGCGGACGAAAGTACCTCGATACTTGTGTAGCATTATAAGTTACTGTTCTTAATCCTCCTATGTGGTAAACCCTATCATAGAAATATAGAAGAGTTCTACACTGGGGTTTAGCGATTATATATCCTAACCGGAATATAAGACATTCTAGTTAACCGCTATCTTAACGTAGAAGAAGAAGTCATTATAGTTGCATTAAGGATTGAATAGAGTGGATAGTCGAAGATTTTGAAAGTCTTAATTCCTTCATAACTGATTACAACTTCAATAGTTTAGTTAATTCTTGCAATTATTCCAGTAGTTAGATAAAAACTCAAATCAATTATCGTTTGCCAAATAGATAACCTAGAATAGATGTTCGGTAGTTAGAAACCAGTCTCTGTGGACGATAAATTCGATCTTACAGATTATATTACTTGTAAACGATACGTACACTTGTGTGAGCAATTTGACACGATCCTAACAGCCGACCCAAACAAATGCCAAGCGCTAGTCGACTCAGCTTCAGACTTCCATGTGGTGTTCAAACTCATTCAAAATGCTTGGATTGAGCCTTTTTGAGTTTGAGGTCAGAGTTAGGCTCTTCTCTTCTTTTCTTTATTTTTCTATCTTTTAATATGGATTAAAAAGGAAGAACTGCATAAATAAACTAAAGTAACCATCGTGGAAAACTTAACAAACTAAAATATATCAACTACAAACTAATAAAATTAATAACTATACATTTATTATACAATAATGATACAATTTATATATGTATGATACATTTTTTATACATATACAGTAGTGATGCATATTCTATATAACAATGATACAGTTTCTATACGTGTGATACATTTTTTCTATACATATACAGTGGTGATAAACAATCTATACAATAATGATACAATTTTTATACGTATGATTAATTTTCTATACATATACAGTAGTGATATATTCTATACAAAAATAATACATTTTATATACATATGCTAAAATTAATTGAAAATTGACTAGAAAATGAAATTATTTTAGAAAAACTAAAAAATGACTTTTAAGATACTTGGGCTATCAGGTGTTAATAGTTTCACCTGGTCGACCATTTCTGTTATTTTTTCCTTTAGGATTATCCTAGCCAAATATAGAGTTTGGGCCAAATGGATAAACTCCTTTCAATAGCAATTTAAGAAACAAAAGAAAAAGTAGTCCCCCGGGGCATAGCTGAATGACAAAGGAGGTGAACTTAAAATTCAGTTGGAGGCCTGCAACGTAGGTTCGAATCACGGTGGGAGCACTTTGCTCTATTCTCGGATAGTACCTTGTAGGTGATATCAGTTGCTCTGTTCTCAAATCCTGGTCATTCAGGCTAGGGCTGTTAGCGGTTCGGATACTCCCGATAATTATTTGAGAACCGGACCGGTAAATTCGGATCGATACTCGAACCGAAATGTTAATGGTCCGGATACGAGTACCAAAAAATTAATCGGACCGATAATGAGCTGGACTGGTAATCCGATAAATACCGTAACACCAGGCCTCAGCCCGGCCTCGCCGGCAAATTTACAGAAACCCTAATTATATTTAATTGCAATATTCCCAAATGTTGGACTATTTTACATGTTTTAAATATATGTGATGTAGACTTTATGTTTTAATTTGAAGCATTGACATATAAATTAGTGAAACTTTAAATGGTCATAACTTTGCGCTCGAATGTCCGTTTGACCTAAAAAAATTGATTTCGCGTATTTTTTTGATACGAAACCGAACCAAACGGCCCCTTTCAGTCGATTTCTCCAAAAACGTCCATCTTGCCAATCAATTTCTCTTTTCCCCAAATCGTTACGTTTTCCCCCTTTTCAAAGCTAAATATCTCGCGATATACAATAGATTTCAACGTTCAAATTTCGTGATAATGTGTCCGAGAGTGTCAATTTCAGTATTGGAAATTTAATTTTCTAAAAAAAAAAATCGGGCCCGGAACCCGACCCGGAAAATTCTTACCGGTCCGGATCGAGAACCGGACCGATAAGGTTTCGGTCCGGTCCCGGATCTGGACTCCGGACCGGACCGATAACACCCCTAATTCAGGCACATCCCGCGATTTACTAATAGTAGTGTTAATGGACCGGTACTACTATCTTCAGAAATAGTCCGGCATAAGCCAAAAGGCTAGATATAAAAAAAAGTCATCAAATCTATAATACTCTCTCCGTCTCAAATTATTTATATTGGTTACTAAAAATAGTTGTCTCAAGTCAATTGTCGTTTTAGAAATTCAAGACATAATTAATTACTTCTTCCCATTTTGCCCGTAGTAAATTTTTATTATTAATAGAAGTGACACATAAACATAGTAAACATTTAATTTAGAGAAACTATAACTTAAACATAAATAAGAACAAAAGTGGTTAAAAATCCCTCCTAATTAACAATAATATTTTGTAAGAGACATGAAAAATATAAAATGATAAATAATTTGAGGCGGAAGTACTATCATTAATCAAGCCAAATTGATCTATTAAATACTCACTGCAAAGTGCAATATTCTTAATCTAGGAAAAATATAGGGTAAATAGTAGAACCAATTTCCCAAGTTCAGTTGGGATGATTTTGACGGAGATTTATTTAAATCTACTACTCCAATGAAAACGTCCTAGCCATAAGCTTGTCTGGGTAGATTTTAGAACCCTAGTTTCCTAGCAATAGGGAATAGCATAAATATTTTGGTTGTGAATCTGAGGGTGATGGTTATCCGTTTTTTTTTTTGTGAGGGATAGGGTAATATGGTACACACAAAAAGTAGGCAAATTGGCATGAAAATATTTAAAAAAGGATTAAAAGAGCATAGGGAGAAGAGTTTAGGGGGTTAAAATAGAATAGAATAAAGTTAACACTTGGGGAATTGGGGAAAAAGTACAATGGACCACACAAATATAAAATATTAGCCTGCAAATAACTGAGCTCGGCACGTTCCCCGGCGCCTAAAGCTTCAAGTTTTTTGTTCCTCTCTTATGCAGCCTCACCATACTTACCCCGCTTCCTAAATTATCTCCTTTAACATATTAGGGCTCGTTTGGTACGTCGCACTGGACTGTACTAATTTAATTAGATTGTACTGTATTAATATATAATAAACTGTATTAAAGTATTAATATGTAATGGATTGTATTTTTTTTTTTTTTATTTTTAGTACAATTCAGGGGAGATCCACCTGCTAGATGGATCTCAAAAATGGCAGTTGGACTGTACTAAAAATAGTACAGTCCAGTGCGGCTTAAAATGCCCACCAAACACTGTATTTTTTTGTGTGAATTGTATTTTTTATTGTATTTTATTTTTAGTACAGTTCAGGGGAGACCCACCTGCTAGATGGGTCTAAAAATGACAGTTGGATTGTACTATTTCTAAAAATAGTCTGATAAATGCTAATGAAAATGTCCACCAAACATCAGATTATGTTTTTGTCCAAGTCTGATCCAAATTAATATAACATACCAAACGTGTCCTTAGTGCCTGTTTGGATTGGCTTCTGGGTACCCAACACTTCTGGGTACCCACTTTCGTGAAAATAGCAAAATTGACATGTTTGATTTGACTTTTCGTGTTTTTTTTGGAAGAAAGACATCCGGCATAAAATAAATTTTCAGCTATGCCATAATCACTTCTACCATTTATTTCAATTTGAATTTTACCATTTATTTCAATTTAAATTTTACCATTTTCTTTATTATCCTCTTTAATTTTCATCAACAACTCTATCCACCTTCATTACCCTCTTTAAATATCTAGAGATAATTATTAAAAAAAATCAAACATACAACTTTCATTACCCTATTTAAATATCTAGAAATAATTACTAAAAAAATCCAAAATATACAATTTTAATTACCATTTTTAAATATCTAAAAATAATTACTAAAAAAATTAAATATACTACTCATGTTCTGTTTTAATTAAAAAAAATCAAATATACTACTAAAATTAACATTTATTCATGTGTAATTGCAGATTGGAACTTTAAACTCCTCAAACATTCTAACGTTGTTCGATTATACGAGGATTATCCTTCTCCTTTTTCTATTATCTTCTTTCAAATACTCCGAATATTACTACTATAATACATTATATTTTGAACAAACAAGAAATTATTATTGTAATAATATTTAAATATTATTTGCACTTTAAATTAGTATTGTAATAATATTCTACTAATATTTAAGTACTATATTGCACTTTAAATTTTATTATCTATTTATAATTTTTATTTACATACTTTAATTTATTAATAATTTTTATTTATATATATTAACTAAATGTCCATTTTGGTAATTCTACGTTCAAAAGCAATTTGATCAAAACTATTCAAACATCATTTATTGATAACAATCACTTTTACATTATTGCATCCAAACATAAATTACTTCTGTTAGAATCACTTCTGACAAAATCATTTCTGCCAGAAGCACTTCTGTCCACCGTCACTCCAAACAAGCCCTTGACAATTGATCTTAACCATTTCGTGCATGCACGTTTTATGTTAAAGGACTGTTTGGACTTGGAGTATTAAATTATTAATAATTGGTAAAAAGCTCCGCTGTGTATACGGAATCAATAAAATCAAAACATGTGTTTTTATATAAATATTTATCACTAGATCATGATTAAGTAATAGAATACATATTCTTACTTTAATTTTTATTTTCAAGGATTAATTTCTTTGATTTGATGTAAAATTCGATATCAATAAATATTTACTATTAACAATTCATTCTACATTAATGGGTTTTTTCCTTTCCTTTTTTACTTACTCAATTGACAATAACCATTAGATAATTGCACTGGCGGACACACACACACCCAAACATTTTTTTTTATCACCTTGTAAAACGACGTCCATTTTACAAGGTGTCTCACCTATCATTTTCAACGTGATCCACCTATAGTGTTGAATTGACTGAAATGCATGGCAAAATAGTGTTGGAGAAGTGCTACCGATGAAAGTTGAAATATAAGTAAGAAATTTTGCATATGAAATATTTCTCTTTAGTTCCAGAAAAGTGGAGAAACAACTGCGGTCCGCGTATACCAACGTTTATTTGAAACTGTCACAATTCTATAATGTGACTAATGTTTATTAATATCACTTTTAGTCCCTTAAATTTTCCTTTATGTTGTTTAGTATTTACTATTGTAGTCCTTGTCTATAAGAGACAATGTAATGACCACTTTTCAATTATCAAAAATATATTGAAATCTCTCTCTTCTTCGACCTTCTCTCCTCTCCTCTCTTCTACAAATCCTTCCCCTTGGTCTGCATATTATGTTCATTGCTTTGCTCATCAACTTCAATTAGCTCTTTTTGTTGTGGCTAGAAAAAATGTTGATATTGCAGACTTTTTTAACATGATTTTCACTTTATTAAATGTTGTTGGAGTATCATGTAAGCGTAAAGACATTAGTCGACAAAAAGAAGCACAAGAAGTGGCGGAAGGAATCGAGAGTGGTTTTCTTGAGATAGGAAAGATATTAAATCAAGAATTAAGTCTTAAGAGGGATGTGGATACACGTTGGAGGTCTCATTATAAATCATTATTGAACTTGGTTGCTTTGTTTTCTTATGTTATTGAAGTTCTTGAAGTTGTTTCGTATGATGCTACAGATTCATCGAAAAAAGCTCAAGCAGTTGATTTATTGAGATATTTGCAATCATTTGATTTTGTCTTTAATTTGCAATTGATGTTGACTGTACTTTCGTTCGCAAATGAGTTGGCATTAGTTTTGCAAAGGAAAGATACAAATATTTTGAATGCTATGACACTTGTTAAAGTAACTAGGCAGAAATTACAAGCGGCAAGAAATGATGGATGGAAATCTTTTCTAGGTAAGATTACTGATTTTTGCAATGAGAACAAGATTGATTGTGTGGATATGAATGTTGAATATATTAATCGTCACCGTCCTCGGCGTAAGACAAACGTTACTAACGATTTTCATTATCGTGTGGAATGTTTTAATGCCATTATGGATCAACAAATTTTAGAGACTAATGATCGGTTCAATGAGGTCAATTCTGAGTTTCTTCTTTGCGTTGCTTTTTTGAATCCAAGTAATGATTTTGTTGATTTCAATATAGCAAAATTGATAAGAATGACTCAGTTTTATCCGGTGACTTCTCTCTAGTTGATTGTATGATGCTTGAAAATCAACTAGAGACATATATTATGGATTTACGATCAGATGACAGATTCAGTCGATTGGAGGGGCTTGTTGATCTATCTACATTGCTTGTGCAAACACGAAAATACTTGTCGTATCCATTGGTGTGTCGATTTTTGAAGTTCGCATTGATTTTGCCGGTAGAAACAACAAGCGTGGAAAGATGCTTCTCTGCAAATGAATATTGTCAAGACGGATCTACGAAATCGAATTTGTGATCAATTTTTAAATGATTGTCTTGTATGTTTTATTGAAAAAGATTTGCTTAAGCGTGTTACAAATGATGATGTAATTAAACGTTTTCAAAATATGAAGGCGCGTAGGGGACAATTATGATTTGTAAACTTTATTAAATTTGGGCACCTAAATAATTTGTAAACTTTATTAAATGTGTGCACTCAATTTGAAAATTTTATGCGTCCGCCACTAGATAATTGTACAAAGCCATGTTCACTAATGTTTGGCTAATTGGTATAGGAGAGCAAGTGAAATTAATGTCTACAAATATTATTGAAAATTTCTCTTAAAAATATTTGCATATTTATTGCAATTAGTGTATTCAGAAACACGAAGAGTATACAACAAATAGTTTGTATTGCATTTTTTTGTAAAATATTTAATCTCTACACCATCTAAAAAAGAAACCTATCGTATCAATATTCAGAAAGAAAGTACAAAAATAAAAATATCAAGATGTCAATAAATTTTGTTCATGGAATTAACTCTAAGTAATTAGGAAGTACTTCACACTATTTTCATTGTTTATTAACATTCGATTTGTTTCATAATTACAATTTAGTAGCATCGGTATATATCTCCATATAATAGACATGGATTCAATTGTCATATTCTTATACTCCCTAATCTTCCAATTCAACTCACAGACATGAAACTTATTGGTATTGGATTAGCAATTTTACTTCAAATTTATGTTTTAAATATCATTCTAAAAGCTAACGAATTACTTTTAGTACAATTTTCAAATTGATTTCTCACTCTCCGAGGTTGATTAATAAAGAAATGAATTTTGGATATATCAAATCCCAAAAATTAGCTCCTGACGTTTAGGCCTACCAAGTTGATGATATCATGATAAGAAATAAATCTTGAATTTAACTCTATCTCAAAAAATTAGCTCATGATTATCAAGACTGTATATATAAAAAGACCAAGTCCCTCATGCACCACCCATGTGGGACTCAACATTTATATATATAGAAAATTTATGATAACAATGCTAATTTACAAGTTGCTATTAAAAAAATTCAAAAAGTTCTCAAGCAAATTATATTTGATTATACTAAAAGTAATTAACTACTTTAAAAGATAAAACACAATGAGATATAGGTGAATTTAGTTATTTTTTATTTCATCTGATGAACAATATTCTATAACTACTTTAAAACATATCAATGTTTGTATTCGCATTACAACAACACAATCTTACAAATATATTGAGTTTAGCGGCCCGACATTCACTATCCTATAATATACCGTTTTTATAACGGTGGATTCCATAGAATTTACCTTTACCTTTGTTTTAATAGGTATCTTTTGACTTTTGTTGACGATGGAACCCACCATAGTAAGATATAACACCATAGTATCACTTCTCCATATTTATTTATTTATTTAATATTAACACAATATATATTTTTTTTTTGGTAAAGAACAAGTAATGTCATAAATAATAAAGTTGTAACTTTGCCTCAAGAGTCGAGACTCGTCCTGGTGCAGGCAGGCTCAAAATCATTTCCAATCATGCTTCTCCTTGAGGCTTGCACTTTCGGTACCTGTGAGCAGGGTCGTTTTTGAACCTGTGCGAGATGTGCTACCGCACAGGACCCTTCGAAAAACGAAAAATTTAGAGTTCTTTTTTCCATTTTTTATTAAGTAGTATTAGCCAGAATTTACTGTAAAAACTCATAATTCGCAGATTAGCTCAATTAAGATCTCACTTTTACGAATTAGAACAAGCTTCAAAATATTTGAGACAGTTGTGCGTCTGAGTTAAACGGCCGGTCCCATTGGAGTAGTTAAAATGTCTTAACATGCTACCTTTGGGTATTGGCCTGTAGTCAAATAAACCGAAAAACATTTCAAGAGAAAAAGCATGAAATGATGGCGCATGTGGAATTAAGCGTGTGAAAATTGATTTAAGTAATATAGTTTCCATAAGCAAATGACAAACAAAAGGCACATGAGGTGTTTGGCAAAGTATGGAGAGTCTCTAACTATCTACAATTCCCATCATGCTTCTCCTTCTCCACTTGTTATTTACACTAATTAATGAGAGATCCATTTGCATGTGCTTCAAGTGTTCTTCATGTCACATTATGTACTACTCCCCCAATATAGTGTTTTAATCTGAGCACATTCCTTAAAAAATCTATTCATTTCTAGAAAGTAAAAAGTATATTTACTAATTTATCTTTAATTAAATAATACCTATTTAATAATTTCTTGATTACATAACAATTCTCAAATCTAATTAAACATGAATAAATTGGGGAATTAACTAATACTTTTTTGATTTTGTGGAACACATTTTGAATCAAGATGAAAAGATAAAAGCACAAAATATGAACGGAAGGGAGTATCCAGCAGACCCCTCACCACACTCTATTGTTGAAAGTTGAAACTTGCACACAGTGTATGTTTAAATTTATGGCGGTAAATATGCTTTCATATTTTTAGTTGTAAACGTGTATATAGAGAACATAATATTCTTTACCCATAATTAGAATATTTTCATATATTGTGTAAATATAATTATGGTAAGACTAGAATTTCTCTTTTGTATTGACTTAGGATTCCTATTGTATAAGAGATGAATATTGTACTCTATATATACTTTGATATTAATGAGAAAATTCCCCAAGGGAGATTAATATTATCTTACATGGTATCAAGAGCCTACCACACAAAACCCTAGAAATTCCCTCTCCCGCCGTCGGCCCTCCCCACTGCACTGCCGCGACCCTTCTTCCAATTTCTCAGTTTTTTTGTGCTACTTTTCTTCCTCTTTTCTCTCTTCTCTAAATGGATACGAGGATTCTTCCAATACTTCTGACGCTTCCACCTCCACAAATTCACCACCACGTTGTCATCATCTTTTCATCCAGCCCTAACTGTTACAAACATCAAGAACTCTATTCCCATTCTTCTTGATCAAGAAAACAGTCAGTTTTCTCCCCTGGTTGAACTGTTTCGTAATCATGCATGTCTCTATAACGTGCTTGATCATATCGATGACACTATTCCGCGCCCTCCGGAGGTTGATGAGTCTACTTGGCGTTGTCTAGACGCCGACGTCAAACAGTGGATTTATGGTAGTATTTCTCAGAATCTTCTTCTTACTATCATGAAATCTGGCGCCACAGCCCTTGAGTTATGGAACCGCTTGGAGGAAATCTTTCAAGATAACAAGAACACTCATGCGGTGTATTTAGAAGAATAGTTTAACAATACACGCCTTGAAAATTTCTCCAAACCTAACTGAGTGCTGCAGACAGTTGAAACTCATGGCGGATCAACTCTCCAACGTTGATACACATGTCCCAGACACTAAAATGGTGCTGCAATTGATTGCAGGTCTTCCCAAAGGCGACTATGACACATTAGTTGCCATAATTCAACAGGCGGATCCACTTTCCAGTTTTAACAAAGCTCGCTCGCAGTTGTTGCTCGAAGAGACTCGCCGTGCTAAGCAGGATGAGCACAATCTGAAGGCGTTAGCTGTCGAAACACGCCCTCAAGATCCAACGCCGCCAGATAACTCTCAACCGCAGCAGGGACGCGGTGGCAAGGGTGGCAAAGGTCGCTGCAGAGGAGGATGTGGTCGTGGCAGGGGTCGCGGACAGCAGAATCAGTAGCAACAACAACAGGGCCCGCAAAATCAGTCCAACGCCGCGACGCCCCAACAGTATACGTACAGCGCCGCGACGCTGTTGCAGTTCCAGTACCAACAACCCTTCAACCAGTACTCCCACCACGGGTTTTTGGGCCCTGCTCCAGCCCCTCGGCAAGTCCAGTACCCGCAACAAGCCCACTTCATGCACGGCCAGTTCCAGCAGCCCTCGCCCAGCATGACGCCCACTGAGTTGGGTCAGGCCTTCAGCAGTCTCAACATGCAACAACTTGTACATGTATTCCGGAGCCAATTCTCACCTCACCCGGACTGCAGGTAATATTCCCAAACTGTTTGATTTAAAGCATCCTCAATTTGTGACAGTTGGTAGTGGCCACCGCATTCCAGTTGTAAAATCCGGAAAAAAAAATAGTAATATATAGTTGTGGTTGGGTTAATAAAAATATATATATATATAAGAAAACAAAGAATAAATTACATGGGATAGAGTTAGTGTTAAAGTTTGATAAATAGATAGATAAAATGAAAATAAGAAAACAAAAAAAAACAAAAGAAAAAAAGAAAGAAAAGGAGGCATGCAGCATTGCACGTCCCTTCCCTTCTCCCCCCCCCCCCCCCCCACCTTTTTCATTTCCCCTCCAACTCTTGTCATTCCACCTCCCATAGGTTATAGAAAACTCTCCACTTATACATTGTATTTACACACAAACAAAGTACATAACATAAAGGTTAGAAAATCAGAAAAAAACAAATGAACAAGAAGAGGAAAATTCTGGAAAAAAAATAAGAAAGTAAGAAGAACAACAATAAAAGAAATACTAGGGAGCAAGGGTCCCTTGTAGCAACCGAATAACAATCTTCACACTTACAAGGTGAGTTTTCTCACTCAGAAATTCTTGGTAACATCCTTTATTTTAAGTTCAATACATGTTAGAATAAGAATTGAGTGTTGAAAAGAAATATTGAACTTTTGATTGTTTAGACAACTAGTTGCGTCATGAATTTTACGAACTGATCTCACTAAGTTATAATTGTTAGAATTTGATGAAATTCGGAAGAGTGGTACATATCTCTATTATGATCATATAGAACCAAAAATGAGGTAAAATGGACATACCGTTTGAAAGTTATCCTAGTTCAAAGTTCCTGCCTTAGATTTGGCCGAAATTCGGAAATACATAATTACAGACTGTTTTTATTGAGTTTTACTTATTAGAATTATATGAAAATTTACATGATTGTAAATCTCTCTGTTACGGACAGATATAGATAAATATTTATTAAAATGGACTTACGAGTTGAGAGTTATTGTAGTTTGAAGTTGCTGCCACGGATTCATCGGAATCCAGAAGGCAGGACGTTGAAACGTAAAACTGTACTAATCTGTGGGGAATATGAAAATTGTTGCTAAATGAAAGTTCTAGATCTCTTTGTTTTGAACATTTTGAGACCTTACGGGGGTCTATCCGACTTAAGTATTGAGAGTTATCGCTGTTTAAAGTTTCTGCCTTAGTTCTATCGAGATCCAGGAAGGGCAGCGAATAAAAGTGTAAAACTGTACCAAATGGTACGGAATATGAAAGGATGGTTCACATGGAGACGTGTATCTCTCGGTTCTCGTCGTTTTGAGATTTTATGGGGCTTGAACGGGTTTACAGATTAGGAGTTATTACTATTCTAAGATTGGGTTCTGTTTAATAAAAATTCTGCTGAAACAAATCTCATATGGCTGTTTTGAGGATACATTTTGTGTTAGTTACCCAAAGTAGTTTTAAATGAAATTTGGTACAGTGAAAGATCTCTGTCTTACCTTAGTTTCCGCTTGAGAAACACCTTAGTTGGAGTTATGGTTAAAAAGTTATAATCGTTACAAGTATGAATGACAGAATGTTGGAAAAGAGAATATTATTTATTCGATCTTCGGAAAAATATGAAAAGTGAATACGTGTTCACACAAATATATAAATATAAACATAATGGATCGGGTTGCACGCCGCAACAAAACGTAAAGTGAATACGTGTTCACAAATACGTAAACATAGTGGATCGGGTTGCACGCCGCAACAAAACGTAAAGTGAATACGTGTTCACAAATACGTAAATATAATGGATCGGGTTGCACGCCGCAACAAATATGAAAGATGGATACATGTTCACCTATATATAAATACGAAAAGTGAATACGCGTTCACAAATATATAAATGTAATAAACATATGGAAATGCAGGGGAATGTCTTAACGTATAATACGAGATAAAATGAAGTGTTAGTTAAACCGAGAATTTCCTATGAGGAGTTGTTGCATATTTAAAAATGTTGTAACCTGATATGTTTTTGCAATATGCTTATTACGTTATAATGTGATTACACTTGGAATATTGTGGTGTTACTTTGAATTGCAGGGTAAGGTTCTCACTCAGCCCCAGATGGTAGGGCTGACTCTTTATTTAACATGTTTCAGGAAAGCGTGATAGAGGAAAGACTCCACGCCAAGGCTAGCGATCGTTCCGCAACCTCTTGTCATACCAAGTCCATTGTTTCGGGCTTGGTATTCGTCAGGTTCAGGATGTCAGTTCCAGTGTCTCGGGAAATGCCCGTGTGGAATGGTCTCCCTTCCAACTTAGAATAATATTTGTCAGTATGTCTATGTAGAAACAATATTTGCACGAGCATGGGCTCGCGTTATGTTTTCAATAAAGTCATAAACAAATTTCTTTATTGTTATTTTTATTAATAGATCCGTATTTGGATATAAGTTTAAATTTCTAAATAAAGAGAATTAAATGGTGCTCCTGGTGGGAAACAATTGTCCAGGTGTCATCACGCCCTAAGTAAAGGCTTAGGAAAAGTCGGGGCGTGACACCAGTAAAGGGCTTTGATACATCATACTCACCACCTCCTAATCCATTTCCACTTCAAAATACCCTATATGCCCCACATGTAATTAAGAATCTAATCTCTATCCGCAAATTCACTCGTAATAATTCTGTCTTTGTTAATTTTGACCCTTTTGGTTTCACTGTGAAAGATCTTCATACAGGGACACCTCTTACGAGATGCAATAGCACTGCCGCGCCCATTTTTGACCTCGGGGGGTCTGAACGGTATCCGCAACGTTGCTCTTGGCGCGGTTCCCTAGATAGAGCAATAATGCTGATTTTAAGGAGTCGCCACCTAATTATTTAAGTGAATTAGGACACTTGATTTATTGCAATAAAAATACTGCAATTAATCTTCATTTAATGGTCTGCGAAATTAATGACTTTCTGGATCAGGGTTCTTTATTATCCTAAAGGGAAGGGGTTAGGCATCCTTTAAGATCCGCTAACTTGCGGTTATCCGTTCAAACCTAGGTTAATTATATATTGGTTTTTATTCTACATACTCTAAGCATTTCTCATAATTTACAATTAAAATAAAATGCAATACAGAATAATAAAACTAAAATTAAATGCGACATAAAATAAAACTCCGGGACATTCTTTTGAAATGCATCTCCGGATACCTGCATAAATACTTAGTAAAAGTGTTAGTAAGAAATAAATAATTTAAAAGCAATAACAAGAATTAATAAGTAAAGCCAAAAAATAAATTCGTCTTTATACGGGGAGGCCTTGAAAATCAGACGGAGATTCCTTCATCGGTCAATATTGCTAGAAACAATAAAATAAATAAAACCTTCGGATCCGCGCCAAAACAGTAATAGTTTTAAACACAGAGGACTCGGATATATAAAAATAAAGTGGGACAGCTTAAACAGTGCGGTGAAAGTGCATACCAACGCATTGGTTATCCGGTGTAAGTGGAAGAAATCATCATTGCCCAGAAAGCTTCATTTTATTTTATTTTTCTGTCTTTGCAACTGTGGAGGCCTCAAAAATCGACGGATAACTTTTTCATTGGTCAATCAAGTGTAGTACCTTGCTCAAATCAGTCAATACCAACAGTGTAGTATTTGTTCTAAATCCGTTTAATAAAAGTAAATCAAAGGGGGCAAAATTGTCAAAATCTGCCCGAAATATTATGAAAACAGTAGAAACAGCAACATCGACACAGTGAACACGATGGGATTCTTAGAACATCGCCGGAGTTTTCAAACTCCGGCGGGTAGCCAAAAATCAGAAAAGCCAGTCTAAAAACAGTAAATAGTAGCAGCAACACAACGAACACGTCGGACATTTCAGTATATCGCCGGAAAGTTTAGAATATCGCCGGAGTTATTAAAAACTCCGCCCAGATGCTAAAATCATGCAAAATCAACCCATTAACCAAATCCAACACCAGTTTCCAAAAGACAAAACAAAACATAGGTCGCCGAAGTTATAAAACTCCGACAAGATACCAAAAATCAGAGAATCGACCTACAACCGAAAGCAACCCAACAGAGTAAACAATATATAAAAAAATGGTTAGAACAAAGTAAATAGCAGAAGCACAACAATCACTAAGGTTCTCGTCGTTCATGGGGTTCGTCGGAGTTCTCTGCCAGTCGCCGGTAAGAGATGCGGAATGGTGGGGTGTTGCTGATGGTGAGGTCGACGGGAAAGGGATTTGGGAGTTAGGGATTGAGGGGAGTTGGTTCGCCGGTGACGGGTGGTGGTTCACCGGCGACGGTAAGGGAGATGAGAGAATGAGCTGGTGTTCAGCGGTGGAACATTGGTGGTGTTATGTTGGAGTCGACGGTGGTGAATGTGATTTTGACGGTGACGGTACAATGGCTTTAATGGGTTCGCCGGAGCTCAGAGCTCCGACGATGATGGGAGGCGGTTCTGTGAAAGGGAGATGAGAGGGAATGAGAAGTGGGAATGAAGGTGATGTTGTGCGCTGATGTTGTGCGTTGATGTTGTGCGGCTGTGGGGAGGAGACGGTGAACAGTGGTAAGGTTCGCCGGAGCACTGAGCTCCGGCGGTGGAGATGGGAGTTCGACGGGGAGCGGGAATGGGGTTGATAAAAAATGAAAGGGCTGGTTTCCCAGGGGTATGCGGGAATGGCTTTTTATGGGGGGGGAGGTTTGATAAAGGGGAGAGGTGCGGCTGGTGTGTAGGGAAAGTGGTGGGTAAGGTTTTTATTTATTTATAGGGGTATTTAGGTTTAGGGTTTAGGGTTTTGGGTATTGGGTATTGGATATTGGAGGGAAAAGATGAAAGGTGTATTGGGCCTCAGTTTGGGCTTCGGTTTTTGGCGGATTGGACTGGTCCAGATTGTGCCTTGGACTTGACTGGTTTGACAAAAAATGCAAAACAGATTAATTATTTAAAAGAAAAATTATTTAAAGGTACAAAATTATCAAAATAAAAATGTCGACGCTATAATAATAAAATGCAATATTTAAGAAATGTTTAATGCCTAATTAAAGTAAAACATGATGCCAATTTACAAAAAATAAAACAACATAGAATGTTAGGTAAAAAATGCCAAAATATTGTGATTAAAATGCGGTGTCCTAAAATGCTTAAAATTGCAAGAAATGACTAAAAGATGGGTCAAAATTGGGTGTCAACAAGCACGGGGGATTTATATCCATTCACTCTCACCTCCGCTGCTAGATCTAGCTCTCCCGTCTCTCTAGCGGCAATTTCTTCATCCACATGGCATAATATGTTTGGTCATCCAGGAGCTCCAGTCTTTAATTTTCTTAGAGACAATAATTTCATTACTTGTAATGGGAAGCTTGCCCAAAATTGTGTTTCTTGTTCTTTAGGCAAACATACTCGTCTTCCGTTTAAATCATCTACTAGTGTTACTTTTGCACCTTTTGATATTATACATGCCGATTTATGGACATCACCTGTTGTTAGTTCTCTCAGTCATAAATATTATCTTATCTTACTAGATGATTTTTCTCACTTTGTTTGGTTGTATCATCTCAAATTTAAATCAGAAGTGTTTGCCGAATTTCTTGAATTTCGAACATTCATTCAAACACAGTTCGAAAAAGGCATAAAATCTTTTCAGTGCGATAATGGTCGTGAATTCAACAACTCTATGTTTCACCGTTTTTGTATTAATAATGACATGGTCTTTCGATTCTCCTGCCCCCACACCTCTTCTCAAAACGGTAAAGCTGAAAGAATCATCCGCACCATTAACAATATGATTCGCACCCTATTGATTCATGCCTCTCTATCTCCTTCTTTCTGGGTCTACGCTGCTAAAATGTCAGAATACATTCTCAATATTCTCCCAACTAGCACCCTTCACAATATGACCCCCACCGAAATCCTCTATCATAGAGTCTCATCTTATGAGCATCTTCGGTTGTCTATGCTATCCTAACCTTACCTCTGTTGCTCCTTACAAACTAGCTCATCGGTCCACTCCATGTGTATACCTAGACTTTTCGCCTAACCAATAGGGGCTATCTATGTTATGACTTGTCCACTCGTTAGATACACATCTCTCGTCACGTCACATTCGACGAGATCACATTCCCATTTTTGAATCTTAAAAAGTTCCAAAAACCGGATTACTCTTTTCTTGACGAGCCTGCCATATATCCCATCACCCTCAGTCAACTAGATCATAACATTTCCTCTTGTCGGTCGCCGGCGCAAGGCTTCGCGAATGTGTCCTCGATTCACGTCGCCGCGCCACGGCCATCTTTGAAGTCGCCATGTGCAAAACATCATGTAGGTGCCGGTCCTCCAAAGACCGCGCTCTTGATCACGGCGCCACCGACGGCCTTCCAAGATCGGCGCTTCCTCCGTCTCCTTATCCATATCCAACAAATCCATTCGCATTGGAGCCTCTCAATATCCCCGCTCCCCAAATGGAACCTCGTGCAAAACATGAAATTTTCAAACCCAAAGTTCAATTTAACTTGTCTGTCCAAACCATTTCACCAATTCCTAAGAACCCTATATTGGCTAAACAAGACCCTAATTGGAATGCGTCTATGTCCGAGGAATTAAATGCTTTAACTAAATAGCACACATGGGATCTAGTACCTAGACCTGAGGGGTGAATGTG
Source organism: Przewalskia tangutica (assembly GCA_029844215.1). Taxonomy (NCBI): domain Eukaryota; kingdom Viridiplantae; phylum Streptophyta; class Magnoliopsida; order Solanales; family Solanaceae; genus Przewalskia; species Przewalskia tangutica. The sequence goes on from CM056721.1 coordinate 15,293,780, forward strand.
ATTTGTTGTCTGTGGCTCTTTCGTCACGAATTCAGAGACAGTGGAGTTCTTAAGAGGTATAAGGCACGACTTGTGGCTAATAGCACAAATCAACAGAAGGGTATTGATTGTGGTGAGACTTTCAGCCTGATTGTCTAACCGACTACCATTCGCACAGTTTTGAGCATTGTCATGGGCAAACACTGGCCGATCCATCAGCTTGATGTGAAGAATGCATTCTTACATGGGGATCTGAGAGAGACAATCTACATGCATCAGCCGCCATGGTTCACCCATCCAACAGTTCCTCACTATGTGTGCCGTCTCCGTAAGTCACTATATGGCCTGAAATAGGCCCCCCGTGCGTGGTATGATCGCTTTGCCAGGTATATCTTGCAGATTGAGTTTGTATGCAGCTTCATTTTTCATCGAGGTAGTAACATTGCTTACTTATTACTTTACGTGGATGATATTGTTCTAACTGCCTCCTCCGACGGATTAAAAAATGAGATTATTGTCTTGCTTAAGTCCGAATTTGCAATGACTGATTTGGGGAAGCTGAGTTACTTTTTGGGGATATCTGTGACCAGGTCTTGCCAATAATATGTTCTTGTGTCAGCGTAAGTATGTAGAGGAGATTGTGTACAGGGCTAAGATGGCGAACTGCAAAGAGGTGCCTACTCCAGTTGATTCTAAATCTAAGCTCAGTGTCATGGATGGTGCTCCAGTCTCTGATCCTACTCTGTATAGGAGACTTGTAGGTGCACTCCAATATCTCACCTTTACCAGGCCAGACATAACTTATGTTGTTCAGTAGGCGTGTTTATTCATGCATGCCCCCAGGGAGTCTCATTTCGCTGCTCTTAAGCGTATTATTCGATACATTACGGGCACTCTTGATTATGGTTTGCAGTTATACCCTTCTGCACCAAACATGTTGTTTTCATGTACGGATGCAGATTGGGCAGGGTGTCCGGACACGCGACGCTCCACCTCCGACTTTTGTGTTTTTTTAGGAGATAATCTGATTTGTTGGTCCGCCAAGCGGCAGACTACCCTATCTCGATCCAGTGTCGAGGTTGAGTACAGAGGCGTTGCAAATGTGGTAGCTGAGATTTGTTGGCTCACAAATTTACTGTTAGAACTTCAGTGTCCTTTGCGTCAGACATCTATTGTGTATTGTGATAACATCTTTGTCATCTATCTTTCTCATAATCCGGTTCAACATCAGCGAACCAAGCATATTGAGACCTACACTTCGTTCATGAGAAAGTTGCGCTAAGCCATGTCAGAGTGTTACATGTTCCATCATCCTATCAGTATGCAGACATATTTACCAAAGGACTTCCCAAACAGTTATTTCTTGACTTCAGATCCAGTCTCAGCGTCCGGCCTACTCCCGCTCCGACTGAGGGGGGTTGTAAACGTGTATTTAGAGAACATAATATTCCCTATCATAATTAGAATATTTTCATATATTGTGTAAATATAATTAAGGTAAGGTTATAATTCCTCTTTTGTATAGGCTTAGGATTCTTATTGTATAAGGAATGAATATTGTACTCTATATATACTTTGATATTAATGAGAAGATTCCCCAAAGATTAATATCATCTTAAATTAGTATCTACGAAATCATTTTGCATTAAGTACATTTAATAGAGGTGAATTCAAAATATAAATTTGAGAAGTTTAACTTTTAAAATTCTTAGAATTGATAAACAACCATCCCATTATCTCAAAGTAAGTTGTTCCCATCCACATATTTTACTATATAACATATTGTGGGTAAATTTCTGATGCAAGTTCTAAAATCTAGTCAGTGATGTTATAAATTTGCCAAAATATTTGTAGCTGTTGCTTGATTAGAAAGTAGAAACCTGCCATTTGCCAATGCGCCAAGGCAGTTCGACAAAAACATAAAGAATCTTCAAAACAGAAGGATCCAAATAGGTTTGTCGATGCTTGAACTTATGGACTTAAGTGAAACTTCGACGTTAGTTTTCTAAGTTCAACTTACTTCAAATGCCTACTAATAATTCGTTAATTATTTAGTGAATAATAAAAATATAAGATTTGAGTAAAAGCTATTGAATTCCCTTGAACACACACGTAACACTCTAAATCTACAAAAATAAATCTTCATTAAAACTGTTTATTATCTCGAATTTAAGATAAAAGATTTGAGTATCACCAAATTTTGACATCCACTTTATAAAGTATTATATGTTAGAGACAAGATTAAGGAGAATTATATGAAACCATCCAGATATATGATGGGATGAATGAGATTTCTCAATCACAAATTTTGAATGTAAATGGAAAAACTTTTAGTAAAGATCGTTTTTTTCTTAATGAATTCTACACCATGAAAATAGAAAATAATCATACAATTGAGTTTTGAATACGAAATAATTAAAAAGGGAGAAGAAATGTAAGAAAAATGAAATGGCATTAAGAGAGGAGTCCACCAGACTTGGGCGGTGGTGGTAGTTAAACAGTATGTTATGTCCATATGTACTTCATTTACTTGGTGAATCCATGCTAAGTAGTACTCATAAACCTTTTTACATTTTCTTTCTTCTCATATTCCCATAAAGTTTCATATTTATGTAGTACTCAATATATGTCTGATACACTGCATCTCTTTTTAGCTATAGGAGCTTGGATTTTTCTATGACGAGAATCAAGGCGAATGTCGTGCTAAATTTCCTCAAGGAAGTCAAGTCTGAAGGTGTCGTTCGTATCCTATTGCTTATGCTCTCTTTTTTTTTTTCTAATAAAAAAAATAATCTCTTCATTATTTTCATTAATTGAAAGACAATATATACACTTTACATATTTCTATAATAAGAAAATCATATTCATATTCTACTTCTAAAACCTTATTCTATTTGAAGACTAACTATACAATTAAGGTAAGTGTACAAGACTAATTAAGGTACAAGACTAATACACAATATACACCAAATATATATCCAACCGTGTGGGCTTAACCCTTCGACTGATTTAGGACCAAATGTATATCACTGTATATTGTTACCATTTATCAACTAATTCATTGTAATTCTAATAATTTACTAATTGAAATATTCAATTGATCCAACTCAAGAATTTAGAATACTTGCATCCAATTTCATTTATCAAAATAAGGCATATAATGGTGATGGACTTCAGATATCAACAAACAAGGTATTTTCACAATGAAAGTAAAAAACGAGTCTCCAATATAGTGCATCGTCTCAAATTTTTGCTCAACAAGAGGTATCGCTATTGCAGTTTTAATTTGACTTTCTGTAATCACTATCTTTTCAAATGTCATGTTCTAATGCATAATGTAAGTTCTTTAATAGCAATTAGTATCGAAGTCTGAAGAAAAAAAAGTTAGGACGGTAAATATAAATATTTTAATTGTTTTATATAAATATATATAACGCTCTTTTATATCTTACGTAAAAATATCATTTTATCATTTAAAATACACGGATATAGTTATTTTGTAGCAAATATTGTAACACAGAAACAATAGATCGGTAAACATAAACGTTTTAACCATTTTTTTTTTATAAATTTACATCATACTCTTTTATCTCTCACATAAGATTATTAATTTTTATCATCTGAAATATGTGAATGATGGTTATTTTGTAGCAAATATTTGTACTATGGAGACAATATAACAAAAGTAAGGTATGATCTACTTCTTTTTATTCAATTTTATTTGTTTAATCTCTAATATTTGATCTTTTTTGGATATAATTTTACTTTTAAATGGAAAAGGACTAGAGGAAACTGTTAAACAGTGTCCAGCGTCGCGATCCTTATAATAATTCTTTGATAAACATGTAAAGTGTCCTCCTTTTTTAATCCCTATATTTATTTATGAGAAGTTCGAAAAGAGTTGTTCTATTCAATAGGATTTAGCGTGAAAAAAGGTTAGATATATTCATTTTTTCCTTGTTGTCGTTTTTTTTGGTAATTGTTATGGAACTTGTAGAAGAAAAGATTAAGTGATAAAATACGCGAAAAATTGCGCTGTGAATTTAAGGCACAGCGTCACAACCTTTAAAGAAAGGCTGCACCTGGTCGAACTTAGCTATAAATAGCATGTTGATCACTTGTTTTAATAGACAATAACACAATTAACAATATTAATCTTCAAATTTGAGAATCAAAATCATTTTGAAGAATCTTTCTTGTTGCTTCTTCTTCTTCCTCCAAAACCAAATTTCTGAAGAACACATAAAGTAGATTCGCCATAAGTGAATTTCTTGTGCTAGAACTTCACTTAGATAGTTGTATCCTCAAGGAAAACGTCCGTTGAACTGCAACACAAACGGAGACGAGTTTTTGTCATTTGCAGGCCTCTATTTACAAACAAGTTAGTATGTGTTTAGTATATTATTTAATTTCATTGTAGTTGATTTCAATTATTGTTGAACTTATTATACTATTGTGGTTTATACATTAAAGGTCTAGATTGGTACTAACAATCTAAGACAAAAAAAATTCTCAGAAAATATATTTTTCTGACATTGTTGAGTTTGCAAAATTATTTTCAGAGAATACACTTCCTGATTTGCAAACAAATGGATCAATCTGGATCATCAATGGAGAAAAATCATGTGGAGAAACCCGAGAAATTTAAGGGTTCTGATTTCAAGCGCTGGCAACATAAGATGTTGTTCTATTTGACAACACTTCACGTGGCAAATGTGTTGACTGCTGAGGCTCCAATGGAACTGCCGGATGGAGAAGGAGAGAATGCTCTAACTGAGGAGGCAAAGGTCGAAAGGCTGAAGGCGATTGAGACTTGGTGGACACAAGAATTTCTGTGTAAGAACTACATTCTCAATGCCTTGGATGATACTCTTTATGATATATACTCCACGTTCGGGACATCACGGGAGTTATGACAGTCACTTGAGAACAAGTACAAGACCGAGGTTGTTTGTTCAAAGAAGTTCGTCATCGGCAAGTTTCTAGACTTCAAGATGAGCGATGCCAAAGCCGTTGTCAAGCAAGTGGAGGAACTCCAAGTCATTGTTCATGAACTGGAGGTTGAAGTTATGGGCCTTAACCAATATTTTCTTGTTCGTGCTATTATTGAGAAATTACCTCCTTCTTGGAAGGATTTTAAGGTTTATTTGAAGCATCTAACAGAGGAAATGAGTTTTGAACAATTGGTTCTGAAAATTCGTGTTGAAGAGGACAACCGGAAGAATGAAAGGGTTGATGCTGTTTCATTGGAGCCTAATGCCAACATGGTAGAAGGCAATGCTTCAAAGGCCAAGTTTCAGAAAGGCAAGGGCAAATTTGTTGATGCCAAACCATCTTTTGCAACCGGGAGGAATGCACTAGCCCCACAAAAGACCAATGCATTCAAAATATCACAACCATGCTTATGTTGGGTATGTGGAAAACCTGGGCACAGGGCAAAAGATTGTCGTCTTCGCAAGAGTCAAGGTGATGGTGTTGGAGGTTCGAGCAATGTCAATCAATCCAACCGGACTGAAACAAAGAACCAATTCGTTAGGGTTGTGGCTGCTCAAGCAAATCTAGTTACAAATTCAACCGATTGGTGGATGGACGCAGGTGCTACTATGCATGTATGTTCAGAGAATGACATGTTTTCATCTTACCAAGCCATCAAGGATGGAGAACCATTGTTTGTTGGGAATGATGCTTCTGTGAAGGTGGAAGGCAAAGGGAAGGTGACGTTGAGGCTCACTTCCGGAAATGATATTGTGCTCACCAATGTACTACATGTGCCTGAAATGTGTAAAAATTTAATTTCTAGCACTGTTCTTAGCAACAAGGGCTTTAAGTTAGTTTTTGAATCTGACAAATTTATACTCATCAAAGGTGGGTGTATGTAGGAAAGAGCTACCTCAGCGAGAAGCTCTTCAAACTAAGTGTTGTATGTACTAAGACATTTGTTGTTATCAATGAAAACGCAGGCAATAACACTGCTTCTGAGTATGTGATTGATTCCCTTTCTTCTTTATGACATTCTCGATTATGCCATGTAAATTATCGTTCCTTACAAAGAATGGTAAAGATAGACATGTTGCCAAAATGTTCCTTGAACAAAATAAACAAATGTGGGGTATGCATAGAGTCTAAATATGCAAGTCATCCTCACAAATCTATTGTGAAACCAAATGAAGTGCTTAGTTTGATTCATAGTGATTTATGTGATTACCAAGCAACCCCTTCTTGTGGAAGAAAAAACTATTATATATCGTTTATCGATGATTGCAGTAAATTTTGCTATGTATACTTAATACATACCAAATATGAGACTTTGAACATGTTTAAAACATACAAAGCAGAAGTGGAAAACCAACTTGACAGAAGAATTAAAATTCTAAGGTCGGATAGAGGTGGTGAATATAAATCTAATGAGAAATTTTGTTCCACTCATGGTATAATTCATCAAACCACTGCGCCATTGTCACGACCCAACCCCGGCGCGATCGACCTGCAGGGTACCTGTCGGTATATGTCGAGAGAATAGCAATGAACATACATAACGCATAACTTATAAAAAGGGTAACCATCACTGGCCAGCCGATAAGGCTGCCTTCCATAAAACGTACATAAACAAAGTATAGTAGTACAACTGGTTCTTATAGCCCAAAACATATATGTGACCACGCACTCTAAAGATAACAACTATGGCGGGACGGCCCCGCCATACCTGAATGTACAAAATACCTATAGCATCAGAGAATATCCGTACCAACAAAACAAGCTTCCGGAGGAATGAAGCTTCTGACACCTGAGTAAAAGATCCTAGGAATGAGGATCTGCCACCTGCTTTCCCTTACCTGCGGCATAACGCAGCCCAGGAAGGGGTCGATACACAACGTACCAAGTATGTAAAGCGGAAAATATCGTAGTAATATCATAAGTCAAAATAAGTTTGAGTCATAGATAAAATCAATTTCCTTGCCTTTGTGCCTTACTATGATAGAGTAACAAGTATAAATCTTATAGCATAAAAATAGGAGGCTCACGATCAAAACAGGTACCTCGCCGTAGTATCATTAAGCAATCCTACTCGCGAGACTATTTCACCCGCATGGGTCCCGTGGACCCGCATGAGGTCATCCGACCGTCGTGGGACTATTTCACCCGCGTGGATCATGTGGACCCGCATGAGTACCATCGCCGTACTCGCGTGGGACTATTTCACCCGCACGTGGATCACGTGGTCGGATCCGCGTGAGTCTGGCGCGCACTCGCATCATGGGTAGCAAATCCATGGCATAGATAATAACCCGGTTTACCAGTAATAATACAAATATATAACATAGCTCATCCGGCTATCATACATAACATAAGCACTACCGGCCTATCATATCATACATAAGCACTACCGGCCTATCATAACATAAGCAAGTTAAGAAATCCCCTAACTTCTTATTAACATTACTAATATATCCTCTCATTTTAGTATCCTAAGGCACTAACATGTCTTTTAATAGAAAACCCGGGAATTCAACCCAAACACCATGTACTTCTAACTTTTTAAGAAGAACTCTTTTTATACAAAGATTTCAAGATACTAATCACCATAGTATCAAGTTACAATTTCTTTTCAAAACAAGTCACATTTCCTTTTAGAAATATAATAGGCTTCTAAATCAAGTGACTTCATTTCCTTTAAAACCTTAGGCAACCAATGCCTAAAAATCAATCCACCTTCCATAGTTTCAAATCTTTTACCCGTACTTGTTTTAATTAGAGTAAACCATTCTTTGTGAACCTTTCAAAAACTAATATAACCAACTTCCCATAAAGTCATTATATTAGCGTTATTCCTTTGTCAAATACATTTTCCCTAAATCCAAGGGACTTATACTTTTGAAATGAAACAAGTATCATATACTTTAAAACAAGTGTAGATTATCAAATCTTGTACGTATACCGTACTACATAGATACAATTATTCATGCTCAAGAGATAGGAAAGCTCTACATACCTCTTTGGTCAATCCACCTGCTAAGTCCAACTACCGCAAGTAATATGTCAACCTATAATAACCATAGTGCGTTGATTAACCTCTAATTTCAATGTAGAAATTCCAAATTCAAGTTACCAATTCCTAAGGAAAATTGGGCAGCATTTCCTTTGTTTCTACTCACTTTGCCACCTTTTTCAAAGGCCGATTTTCAATACTCAAACGCCTCATTAAGGCCCAACATCCAAACCAACACAAAGGGGATTACACACCTAATCTTGGGTGTGTAAAATTCTGCCCCATAAGTTATAATATTACACTTAACAATTCTAAAGTAGTTTGTAGGCTACAACATGCTCATAATATCTCTTTAGCCAAAACCTTCATACTGACCCACATTTCTTGCGCATGACTCTAATGACATTATTTACTACCACAAGTACTTTCTTCTTAACATGCAACACTAAAAACTAATAATAGAGGAAGAATCATTACCTTAGAGCTTTAGCCAAATTTATCCAACAATTTGCTAGCTTCTATTCCAAGAACACCACCACAACAACCTTCACCAGCTAGCCACAAGCTTCCTTCTTGCTTTTATTTTTCAGATTTTTCCTAAGGCTAGAATACCTCTTGAAGTTTTAGAGAGGAGGAGCTTGAAATAATTTAAGAGAGAAGAGAAGCTTTTTCTAAGAGAGATGAAAGATGACCAAGTCTTTAAGACTTGGTCAATATAACGCATGCAAAAATCAGATGGGGGACACTTGTCCCCACCTGTGCCCTTTTAAAATAAAAATCGACTTTTCCTAAGTTTTCGCTGATTTCCCGCCTCGGCGCTACGCTCGCTGGCGCGCAACTCCTGCGGACCTCGGATCTTTCGCGCGGCTCGCTTCCGGCGGCGCGGCTAAAACTCAGCGACCACTCAGTTTTCCGGCGCGCCCTACGGCGCCGCGCTGACCACGGCGCCCGCTCGGCGAGACCACGATAGCGGCCGAACCACGGGGTATAACAGCCATATACTCCACAACAAAATGGAGTTGTCGAACGAAAGAATAGAACATTGAAGAATATGATAAATTCAATGTTGGTGAGTTCGGGTGCACCTCTAAGTCTATGGGGTGAGGCATTAATTACTGCGAATATGATATTGAATAGAATTCCTCAAAAGAAAAGTGATCAATCTCCATACGAATTATGGAATGGAAGATTGCCTACTTTCAAAAGGATGAAAGTGTGGGGTTGCCTAGCAAAAGTTCAAGTTCCCTTACCAAAGAGAACTAAACTTGGACCAAAAACAGTAGATTGCATTTATGTTGGTCTTGCCAATAATAGTGCGACATATAAGTTTTTGGTGTATCATTCCGATGTTGAAGGTATTCACAAAAACACACTTATGAAATCTGGTGAAGCCGGATTATTTTAGGATATTTTTCCTTATAAATACAAGGATAAAAGTGTTCCTTATTCTAAGAAGAGGACACTGCCTCAAAATGATGATAATCTTACTTCATCGGTTCAAGAAGAAAATTTTGAACCAAGGAGAAGTAAACGTGGTAAAATAGCCAAATATTTTGGATCAAACTTTATGACATTTTCCGTTGAAGGAGAACCTCAAACATATAAGGCTGCAATAGAATCATTCGAAGCACCTTATTGGAAGGAGACTATCCAAAATGAAGTAGAATTCATTGTATAAAATAATACATGGATTTTGGTTGATCTTCCTCCATGACAGAAACCAATAGGTCACAAATGGATATTTAAACGGAAGTTAAGACCTGATGGCCCTATAGAGAAATACAAAGCTCGGATAGTAGTCAAAGGATTCCGACAAAAGGAAGGTGTGGATTTCTTTGATACATACTCACCAGTGACGAGAATTACGTCTATAAGGATGTTAATTGCAATAGCAGCGATTCACAATTTGAAAATTCACCAAATGGATGTGAAGACTGCAATCTTGAATGGTGAATTAGATGAAGAAATCTATATGGAACAACCCGAAGGATTTGTTGTGAAAGGTCAAGAGAAGAAAGTCTGTAAATTGGTTAAGTCATTATATGGACTTAAACAAGCGCCAAAGATAATACATTATTATCAAATGGTTTTCAAATAAACGAATGTGACAAATGTGTCTACATTAAGGAATATAAGAATGCATGTGTATATACTTATATGTGGATGATATGCTAATTATGGGAACGGATAAAGATGTCATTAACCAAACTAAGAAGATGTTGCATACCGCTTTCGATATGAAAAATATGGGAATAGCGGATATCATTCTTGGTATTAGAATTCAAAAAAATTCTGATGGTTATGTACTAACCCAATCTCATTATGTTGAAAAGGTCCTTAGAAAATTTGGACACTATGATGATAGATCGGTGGTTACACCATTTGATCCCGATTGTCACCTTAAGAAGAATGAAGGTGAAAGTGTATCTCAATTGGAGTATACGCAAGTTCTTGGAAGCTTGATGTACATAATAAATTGTACAAGACCGGATTTAGCATATACAGTGAGTCGACTCACATAATCCTGAAAATGATCATTGAATGGCGCTAATAAGGGCATTACGATATTTAAAGAATACAATGAACTATAGATTGCATTATACGAAATATCCCCCTGTATTAGAAGGATATTGTGATGCTAATTGGATTTTCAACCATTCAGAAAGTAAGTCCACACGTGGGTATGTATTTACACTTGGTGGAGCGTCGATATATTGGAAATCATCAAAGCAAACGATAAATACTAGATCAACTACGGAAGCAGAATTTGTAGCCTTGGATAAAGCTGCCGAAGAGGCAGAATGACTAAGAAACTTCCTAGAAGGTATTCCGTTGTGGACAAAGCCTAGCCATTTGCATACATTGTGATAGTATGACTGCCCTGACGAGGGCAAAGAATCAAATATATAATGGCAAGTCGAGACATATAAGGCGACGTCATAATACAATACGAAGCTTGCTAAAGAATGGAATAATTTTCATTGATTATGTAAAGTCAAAGGACAATATAGCGGATCCTTTGTCAAAATGCCTTACAAGAGAGCAAGTCATATTTACATCGAGGGGAATGAGCTTAAAGCCAATACAATAAGTTGTGAACTGGTGGAAACCTTACCTATCATAATTGGAGATCCCATGATTTAGGTTCAAAAGACAAACTAGCTGGGGAAGACTCAAGGAGCGTAAAACACACATATGCTCGTTACTATGATATACCAAGTGTGTTAATCCGTTGATGATATAGGGCTGAACCTTGGTTCTTAATAATATTAATAGCCATTATGGTGGAATAGTACGAACTATTATTGATTAATATTACCTATGTGAGATTGATGTAGGGTCGCATCTGGGAGAACCAAGATGGCTAAGTTCTCTAGAAATTCTCATGAAGATAAGAGTTGTTCATGACCGAAACGAACACAACCGTAAGAATTGAAATATGTTGATATGATATGTGTGATTCTTGTTGTCTCGGTTTACTACAAAACATGAATAGTTCAAGGCACTACGTCCACTACTTCACAAGTAGACCCGATGGGTATTCACTACAAAAGGTTCAAGTCCAAACGACACATTTTTCCGATGCATGTCGTGTCTCGTTTGACAGAAATGACGATAAGTTTCTTTTATCTTATTTTCTATCCACATGTGGGGTATTGTTAGATATGTGAATAGAAAATGTGGGGTAATGTTGGAACTTGTAGAAAAAGATAAGATTAAGTGATAAAAAATACGCGAAAAATTGCGCTGTGAATTTAAGGCACAGCGGCGCTACCATGACGGGTCGCGCGCTGAAACTTCGTGAGCGTGAGGAATTCCGCCGACGCGGGACGCAGAGTCTGCGTTACGAAATTTCGATTTTGAATAAAAGTCAGATCTCTTCTTCTAAGGTCACAACCTTTGAAGAAAGGTTGCACCTGGTCGAACTTAGTGCTATAAATAGCATGTTGATCGTTTGTTTTCACAGACAACAACACAATTAACAAGATTAATCTTCAGATTTGAGAATCAAAATCATTTTGAAGAATCTTTCTTGGTGCTTCTTCTTCTTCCTCCAAACTCAAATTTCTGAAGAACACATAAAGTAGATTCGCCAGAAGTGAATTTCTTGTGCTATAACTTCACTTAGATAATTGTATCCTCAAGGCAGACGTCTGTTGAACTGCAACACAAGCGGGGACGATTTTTTGTCATTTGCAGGCCTCTATCTACAAACAAGTTAGTATGTGTTTAGTATATTATTGGATTTCATTGTAGTTGATTTCAATTATTGTTGAACTTATTATACTATTGTGGTTTATACATTGAAGGTCTAGATTGGTACTAACAATTGTTACTCAGTGATGGAGCCCTCTTATCCTCAGGCGTCTGAAAATTATAATGTTTAACTCGGTCAAAATTTTAGTTTTTGGTATAAATACTATATGTTGACTTCTCTTATTTTCTATGTGTGTTTGCTTTTTAATATATTGACATTCCTTAGTAAAATATTTAGCTCCGTCACTGTTGTTACTTCATCTGTTTCAAAAGTTTATCTTAGTTTAATTTGGCGCACATACTTATAAAAATAAAAGATGACTTTTAAAATGTATTGTTAAAAAAATCCTTACATATTTGCAGGACGTCTCAAACATTTGGAACCCATGTTCTAATTCGTAAAAGTGGGTCCTTAATATGAGTAAATATACGATTTCAATAATTAGAAATTATATTAAATTGTAAATAACAACCAATATAACTTCAAGTTAATCAACCCCTACTTTGATAGGGTTAACACCTGCAAATTATGTGTCTTTACAGTAAATTATGGCTAATACTAAATAAAAATTGCCCTAATTTTTTTCATTTTTCGGGGCCCCTGTGCGGTAGCACACCTCGCACGGGTCCAAAGACGTCCTTGCATATTTGTGTGACTGTAAATCATCTGATAAAGTTAAATTGTTTCTAAGCATTGAAATGAGTCAATATTTTAGGACAAATTAATAAGAAAAATAAGACAATTTTTTTGGGACGGAGGAAATATTTTTTTATTAGTAATTTTAATGCGATAATCTATTTAGGTGAATGGACAAAAAAGATCAAGAATATTTTCGTCTAAATTCTTGAATTCTCTCAACACTTTTTTGATGTGTGTTGAATCTATAGGAAAATATATTTTGAAATTTTGAGAAATATTAGTATCATTTAATATTTTTGAAGATGAAAATAAATTATTTTTAAGCGGGAGGTTACAGATATTTATTTTTAGAATAAAAAAACTGGAGTGGAAGGTTGACATTTTTTAAGAACAAAAAGATGAAAAAACTTTCCATATATTTATGTATAAAACTAGGAAAGACAGAGTTATTTGTCATTCTCTAAAGCCAAAAATTATATTTATTCTTTTTTCTCATTTTTTGCTTTCCACACCCTTATTATTTGGTTCTTTTTCTCTTTTTTATAATTGATTATTTATTATTTATTTATTGTGCTAATAAATAAAAGTAATGAAGAGTTATAAGAGGACAATGAAGAGCCATAATAGAGGAGTTAATAGCAATTGTTTAATTTCTCATATCCCTTGCCTGCAATGAAATTCCATAAATGCGCATATTCTTGATTGAAAGCTTATTTGTTATTTAAGCGCCTATAGTTTTCTTTCCTAATTGTTTTTTTTTAAAAAAGATTTCACAGGTTCTCAATTTAAATTTTAAAACTACAAAAAAAATTCGCTTGCCTCAATCTGGTTGTGGAAAGTTGATCTTGTGTCTAACTCAACCCCAAAAACTAGCTTGTAGAGTAATAATTGTTCAAATTCATATAAAAAGTTCATGTTTTTATTTCATATTCGATGTGGAGCTCTTAATAAAAGTAGAAAAGGAAGAGGAAGAAAAGTAAAACTCAGTGTAATTTTGTGATAAAGAGGAGGAAATTTCTATTTAAAAGTAATTAGTGACGACATGTTCGGAGATATGTAAGTACTTTCATCGTAATACTATGGATGAATGAAGCAATGTTCTCGCTAATATTTGATTTTATTCTTTAAAATGGAGTACTATTTTTCTTTTTCTTTTATTCAATTTTCATATAATGACTTAAATGGATTATTATGACATTCAGATTCAACTAAATCTTGATTTTTGCTAATAGCGCGGACTATTTCACTAGTTTATATTAATTTCACCTGCTAGCTGTAATACACAGAGGACGATTGAAAACTTATTTCAAGTTTTCAACTAGACGAGTGAAATTTGTTTAACTAGCTACTTCATTGGTAAGACTTATTTAGCGCCTAAACCCATGTTTACCAAAAAATTTAATCTATTTTTAAGAAGAAAAAAAAAAGATGAAGGAAATGTATAATTGTAAAAAGTCATTTACTCTTTGTCGGAAGATTCAGTGAAATAGCAGATTAGATTGGGTTGGGGTGGGGGTGAGGTGGGGGGTGCACGTTACTTTGTCAGACATTCGCTGGCGAGTAAAGTGGCGGCTGTTCCCAGTAGGACCACCTTTCTGGCTTTCCTTCGTGTCACGACTCTGAAGCCCATTGGCATTGTGACATTAAATTGGATTTAAGAGTACAATAATCAACATATTGTGAAATGTCAACTGCATCAGTCTTATTTATTTAGAGATTAAATAAATCATATTTTTTATGGTTAAGATTTTCAATAAACACTTGAAAGACTTGTGAAAGAAAATTGTTAACTCTCTACATAGTGTAGTAATGGAGTAATACTACAACATACCCAGTGAAATTCCACAAACATGTAGTAATAGAGTAATACTATAAAAAAAAATAGAAAGTAAACCTAGTGGTTTCAGTTCAAATGATCCATTGATCTAGAAATGTGTTTTTTCCCAAACAGAAATGTTTTGTTCCAAAAATTTACCTCTAGCAGTAGTGCTTTTATAGAGGAAAAGATATGCCCAAGAGCTGAGTTTGAGCTCAAACCCACAACATGCTACTAATGCATCACCTATCAATATCACACTCAAAACAGAGCGAGAACCATTCACGTTCAAAGGTTAATGCACCGTCCTTATCATGGAACCTTGATCCTATCTAACATAAGTATGAACAATCACTTGAGCCACTGATCTCTTGCTTAAATTAAGATTTCCACCTTTCATCAGGAAAAGAAAAAAAAAGAACAATGCACAAGGAAGCTGTAAAGTAGCAAAGCTAAAGTATAGAACTTCACATTGATTAAAGACACCAGAAGAGGACTCATTCACATTAGGTCATGGATCAGTTCATCCATCAAAGATGAAATGATTCCCTTCTCAATGTCAACGCCCTCTTCGAAGGCTTCAAAGCTAAAATCGGTCCACTTCCCGTGTTGTGTGCTCATGTCCTTGTCAACAACCTCATCCACCATCAACTCTTCCATGCTTGTCCAGCCAGCAATATCTCTGTACACTTCTTCTGCCAACCACTCCTTCCTTTGGACCAACGTTGTCCACTTTGCCCAAGCTTCAAAGCTTCCACCCGAACTCTGTTTACAACTGAATTCCAGACACTCAACCACTGAATCAAACAATACTCTTCTCCTAATCTTCAACTGCTCTTCTACATTTTTATTCGTTCGAGTCTTCTGATTCTCCAACTGGTCAAAGAGGTCGAGAGCAATAATACTCTGAGCCTCACCCAGAATAAAATCTTCCAGCTCCAAGTCCGAACTTCTAATTACATCTCTAATATATCTAAACTCCCAGTAAGGTAATTCATCGAAATTTGTGGAAGTCGATGTAATAGTTGAATGCTTTCCACCTGCGTCAGCGAGAGAAACTGAAGAGGCTGAGTCCAATAACTCTGCATCACCTTCCACTAAATGGGTCCTCATGCAGGTTTTCCAATTCATCATTTCCTGAGATCCATCAGACAGATGATACTTGCTCCCTGAATCATAAAGTTTCATCAGTCAGATGTAATTAATTTTTTTCCAAGGAAGATGGAAATATATGGTAATGGGCAACATCCAGTTCTTGCTTCAATGTAGTAATGACTTGAGAACATCTTTAAAGTCCATGCAATTACTGTTACTGATCTTGCGAGAAAGATTATCACCTAATTTAAATGAATAACATAAATATATTTTGAGGTCAAAGTGCACCCCCTTGCAATCTTATGATTTTCAGATAAACCTTATGAAATGCCTTCTCTTCTTCAACATTTCTTTTTGATGACAAGATTAATGTTAAGATTGGGCGAAGAGGTGAAGCTGCTCTCAAACTCTTCTTCAACATTTCTTTTTGATGACAAGATTAATTTTAAGATTGGGCGAAGAGGTAAAGCGAGCTCAAACTCTTCTTCAACATTTCTACAAGACAAACTACTTTTTCCTATAATTAATTTGTCGAAGAAAACGCTATGTGACCAAATTAGAGAATCGTGAATGTATTTTACAATATCACTGAACAAAAACATATTTACAAAATTGAGTCATTTTGATCTTGAGAACTCCACTCTTACAATGAACTACTCAATATAGGTGTAGACATCTGACAAAAGAGTGCACACCTAACAGATTTCAGAAAGTTGGCATACAGAGGAGGGAACAATGTAGAACCAGAAGATCAGGAAAAAATATAGTACTCTAGGAAATTGCTGAATAAAATGTTAATTCTTGAGTAAACATTTTCCATAACTAAACCTGCCTTTTTGAGATGCAGAAGAAATCTGTACCTTTTACGCTTAGGAAATATCCAAACAAAAGTTAAAGTGAGAGCTTGAACCCATAAATACAAGGTAACCCAAAGTAAATCCAAGCTTTCAACACCTAAGACCTTTTGTATTTTTCATGATTTCAATGTATTGGGTATGTTGTTGTAATGTATTCAGATTCCACTTTCGCATTCAAATGAAGGAGCATTACCTCATTTGTCTTGGTATTAATCTTTTGACTCTAAAACTGCAGAACATACTTATTTAATGCAGGGATGGAATATGAGCATCACAACACAGAGTAGAGGCAAATAGTTGAACATAGATGCTAGTGGTGCAAATCATGTATTCAGCCAGCCCATCTTTTTATCTGTCATTTTCACTACCAAAAGGAGACGCGGGTTCTTTTCCATTTAATTACGCAATGTTGCTCGGACTCTCCAAAAGTGTTTCCGCACCCGTGTTGGATTCTCCTACACTATTTTCGAGTATCCGACACACACCCGTCGACATTTTTTAAGAGTCCGAGCACCATAGATGTTCATTACCACTGAAACGCTTTAGCCAAAATCATATTACAAATAGGACAAGTAATCCCACCTGAAGAGCAGGAAGATAATTTTTATCTATGAAATTGAGAAAAGAGAACTTTTGCAACATTTGCCCAATCACGTGATTATCAAACACAAGAGGGATGAGCAAAATATAAAATTATCTTATCCCACATTATCGCTATAATAAATGTGAGCTAAAGGTTATCCTACTGTTGTTTCCCAAATTATTTTTCCTCTTCTCCATTTTTATCCATCTAACAAGCTTTGGGCATTTAACTTAAGTGGCAAAGTTCCTAATTTTTTAGATTAAAATACGAAATGCCTTTATCACAGAAAATCAAAACAAAACACAGAAAGATCTACCGTCTTATCTTGGTCTTGGTGTATATTACAGTTCAAAAGATAAACAAAGTGCGGTCCACGTGTACTTTTTATATGAAAAAACCATTCGTAAATTCAGCAAAATTATCATTCAGGCTATTTTTCCTTTTCATTGGTAATTTGGGTTCTCTATTTTCAGTCTGTGCATACTAATATTGAGGTGAAGTATTTTCGGACACGAGAATGAGAAGTAAATAGCACCAAAAATTTTACGGAACAAAAATAGTAAATGCTTTCAGCTAAGTCAATAATATACATGACTACTACTTCATTTGCGTGCAATCTAACCCTTCAACAGATGAGTCATAACAATCTTAAATAGGAGGAAACTAAAGATGAGTATTATTACCATCAGTAGCCAAACTTCTGTAGCTATCCAAGGAGTTGCAACTGCCTCCTGAGATAGAAGGTTCCAAACTTGAGGCCGGGCTAGAACACGGGAGACTAAATTCTCTTTCACACGTAAAGCTGCTGGCATTTTTAGGCTTTTCTACCTTTTTTGGGCCCTGAAATTGATGCAGATAAGATTAGCCTGTTCATACTGTTTCTTTTTAAGAAAAAGTAGTACAGTAATAATACAGAAATAGGGAATTCAATCACTGCAACAATGCCTCAATCCCAAACTGGGTTTGCATATAAATTCTCAATATCTATCTTATTCCATCTTCGCCCATTTCATTCCAATACTTATTTGTATTATGGGACAAATTAGGGATACTAAAACTAGAATTTTTAAAACCTAACACTTACCCCTACATGATATATAATCTTTATAACCAAGCTGAAAGGCACTTTGTCAGATTAAGGACCTAATGCAAGTGTACATACTTACTAAACCTTAATTCCAACTAGTTGGTATCATGTACATATGGATATTTTGCTTCCACTCTCCTGTGCTTCGCTAAGTCCCAATGGATTCTAAGAGATAGTTTTTAGAAAAAAGTGATAACTTACACAAGACAACAATGCTTTTTTATACGCTGAAGTGTGATTATGGCTAGAATACAAACTAACAGGACAAAGATGTTTTGATTTCGAAAGTATATTGAGAAGTAGTCAATTTTGGGTACGCAATACTTCTCCACAACAAATTGTCAACTTTTTAAGTAACACTTATTGCCAACTTATCAGTTTGTTTAATTTTTTATTCCATAGATTGACCTGCTTGAAAGATGACAGCTGTTCTGGGATAGTCTTATCAAGTGATACTTTTCTTTGCTTCTGCGTCTTTTTCCACATCCCATCCACCTATGCCACAATCTCAAACTAGTAGGAACCAAAATCCTTATTCTAAAAAAAATATAAGAATCCTTCTGTCCCCAGTTCAGAGGATTTATCATAGTCAAACCAATTTTACGTTGACCACTGAGATACCACAATGTTCCTCTTTGTCTGGGTTTAGGACCAACATGCTGTCACATTGGTGGAATTCAGTGTAACTGGACTAAGGAGGAAAACTGAAAGTTGCAGAAAACAACAACGAAAAAAAATAAAAACAAGTAGAGAAGTGGGATATTGACATCAATGCTTCTATGAATGGGCATGACCATTGTCGTCATATCCGATAGAGAGAGAGAGAGATGTTGAAATCTTCAGTTCAGAGGAAATCCCAAAGACATTTTCCAAGAGGTTCATTTCTAAACCATCACGTACCATTCTAATCATGTCTCTCTAAATCTGGCATTCAGTGGTTTGAACTAAACAAAAGAAGAAAAAGGAAAAACGTCCTGAGACCCTAGACGTCATTGGCTTATAGCTCATAAAGCTTTTGATATGACTACGCCAACTTTTTGCCATCTATTGGATTGAGTAATCAAAGGTAAAAGATGATGACATCGAAAATCATTTCAGAACAACCCTCATTAAATTCTATTGTGAAAAGAAATAAAAACACCAAAGTTATATTACGTGGCTCTCCATTGGGTAAGGAAGCTGGACAGTTCAACTTCGAAGAGTTCCTGACCTAGTTGTTATTCATGCAAAGTGGCGGCGACACATTTTTACATTTGGCCTGTTAGCTATACACACATTTATTCTGTAAATGTACCTCTACCTAATAAGCACCTCATCTCACCCACAATTCATAAGTAGTCTCCTAAATGATACAGGACTTTGAAATCTTCTATCTCTTTTCACCCAGGAACAAATATATGCACCACGGTCATACACTGACAAAAATGTAGTATGCTATAGCAGTACTTTCAATGCAAAAGCTCTCTTGAGGCTCAAAACTAATTAACAGCTCCGAGCACATGTCAAAAAGTTTCATATGCATATGATCATTATCTATATTCCATTTTCTCATTGCTTTACCTGTTCCTCTTTTTTCTCCTGGATTTTATTTGGGGGTGGATTGGTGCTTTAGTCATAAAAATGGCATTTTGAAACTAAGGGAATTTCAGAAATACCTGCCACATTTGAGTTGCATTAAGTCGGAGGTCATCAACAGAAGAGTGACCATAGTCATCTGCTTTTTCATGAAGCAAATCAACTTGATGCCTCTTCCCATGTGTTACAATGGACAAACTATCTTCAAAAGTATTGGCAGAAATAGAGGGAGTCCCTGTTTTGATGAGATCTTCACAAGATGGCCCAACTTTAGAAGTTAATTCTCTAAGCTTTTGTTCTAAGAGCATACCTAAATCATCACCACCGACGGCATTCGAACCTAAAGAAGATATCGTTGATGTTCTTGAATCAGGCTGATCATCATAAGAACCTGGAAAGAGAGACAAGGCATTATCCTTTTCCAAAATATACCTTGATGAAGTGGGGCCAGTAGTTGATTTTTTGATGGGTGAGGTGAAAGTAAATGACACGACATCACTCTCTTTTTTCCTGTCAGCTGTATACCAATTGGAGCATCCTTCAATAGTCAAATTACATTTTACAGACCTCTCATCTTTACTCTTCATCATATTATCAGCACCACATCCATCAGAGCCAATATCTCCATTGACTGGCTGTTTCTTTCCAGTAAAGGACCTCAGTCTGGAGTCCCTAGATGATGAAAGGTCCTTTCCAACACCATTTCCCACAATACTTGCAGTTCCGGTAGCAGTTGTGGTATTTACAACAATTTTACTTAGAGTCTTGCTTGGCCTAGACATGTTACCAGTGGATGATACTTTTTTCTCTTTGTGGTAGGGAGCTGAAGTTTTCGAACTCTCCCCGTCTTTATTAGATGCAGAGTTCTGCTTCTGGTTATTCTGCTTGAGCACATCAGAGGGCCGGTTGAGTGGATTTCTCCTTGCCCCAACTTTTGCAAGCCGCTTCCTACCAGATTTAGACTCATTCAGTTCTTTCTGGCTCAATGGATTCTTACTAGCAGTAGATGCCTTCCCCTCTCTTTTCTGAACATTGGTCTTTTCCTGAACTGCTAGTGAAACCGACTTCTCCTTCCCCTTATTTTGACTGACATCTCTTCTTGATATCTCAGAAGCCCTGAATTGACGCGTATTATCTGATTGAACCTGGCCTCTTTCGCCGGGTTGTCTTCTGACATTTTTAACAGAATTTTGAACTTTTGGCCTGTGTGATGCTTCATAAATCCTGGACTGTCTCTGAGCAACCTCCATTCTATCTCTCAAGTCCCGTATTCTCAAAGGGACAGAGGAAGACCCAGAAGATTGCACCTTCTCTCTGGTCGCGGGTCGAGGACTCTGCTCATATATTTTGGCAGCTGCCTCTATTATGTAGGCTGCATTCTTAGGAGGGATGAACCCAGGACTCTTGATAGGAGATAACAATCTGTGTTGAGTAACTGAAACAGGTTTAGCTGATTTCGGAGGCAATACCTCACTTTGAAACCTTTCGATGGGCCGGCTCTGCACCTTCTGCAGCCGCATTTCAACAGGGTTTCTCTTAAATCCATCCAATTTATTTCGCATGTTAACATCGACTATCATATGATGTTCATTCTGGAAATCAGCTACAAAGCTTAGATATGGAGAATCTCTGAACGAGTGACAATCAAAGGTTGAGTTAAAATAGGGATCAGACACTTTTGAAGTTGGCAAAGAATCCAATCCCATAAGACGGGCAACAACCGAAGGTGCTTTTTGAGCATAACTTCCATCCTCGGCTACTGATGAAGCACTATAGAAATCATAGTTCTGTATGGAGTTGGAATCAGGATCATATTCCCGAGCCTTCAATCACATACATAGATTATCAGAATGACAAACCAAAAGATATGACCCACAGTCATAAAGATAATGTCTTGAATTATTTGAGAGGAAATAGCAGAGCAAAGCAACAAAAAAAGTTACCTGCTGCAGTCTTAAATTCGCTGATCCACTGGCATTTTCTTTTCCTTGCTTAGAGTTTTCTACAGCCACAATAACAGGAACATGGGCATATCAAAATATTCATCAATAAGCATCAGTCACAAGAAAAGTGGCCTTCAGGCAAGGAGAAAAGGAGTTACCAGGTAGTTCAGACTTGTTAGAGAAAAGCTTCTTCCTAGATTTGATATTCCAATCAAATAGCTGAAGAAAGCCTCCTTTTGAACTTCGCTTTTCAATCTCCATTGCCTCATTTAATAACCAAATACTCCCATGTGCATGTATCAGCAAACAAGATCAGACAAAACACATCTGTTGTCAAGAATGGAAATTGTTAAGGTATCAGGTCCCAGATATTTTACAAAGAATGAAGTAAATAAGTAATCAGAGAGGTTATAAAAAAGAAGTAATCAGAGGAAATAAAAACTTCGCAACCAACTTTGCACAACTTGCATTTAAGAGTGTGATTAGAATGGAGAAGAATGTAATCCATAGAAAATTTTCTGTGATGTCTAGTTGGTCATGAAAGTAGGTGGCTTATATAAACTGTACAACATGAAAAAAAATGGTATAAATTATTGCATTTTTTGAGTAGTAAAAGTTGACATCCACATCTAAATGTTGATTATTGTTGTAGTTATATGATATAAGATGCCGCTTGGTTTACGGTTAAGTTACACGTGGATTATAACATATGTTCGTTTAATCAGCGAATAATAATGTCGGAATTGTTGCCCAGGGCTTTAATCTAGTGGTCATAGTGCAACACGTAATGTTTGTGTTTGACGCATGTTCACGGGTTAGAACCTTACTGTACACAAGTGGAGAAGGGTAGAGGAGAGGGCTCATTATCTACCGAGATTTGAACTGTTCGCCACTGGCCCTCGTAGATTTCTCACTTATCAAAAGATAATAATAATGTGAGAGATTGTTATGCGATGGATTCTAATATATGGATAATAAAGAAGTGATTGTTATAGAGGAATTGTCTACTTTAAGGGCAGTTTTATCTTTAGATGCTCTTATCTACATATTACTAATAACATGTATTATTATTACACATTATATCCTGTATAAATTAACACATAATTACAGTATTATTTATACCAGGATCAGAACATCCTTATCCCATCAAACCAAACAGTCCCTAAGAGTTTGATATTCGTAAATGAAAATAATTTTCTCAATAGCAATGGAATTTATCTCCTTTTTTTCGCGGAAAAATATGATTCCTTAGATAAAACATTTTTCGACAACTTAAGGAATCAAAATGCTGAATATCAAATTATGATTTGACAAAGTAAATTATTTTTCAGTCATACCAAATACACACAACATTTCAAGAAACAAGCTAAAAGATTCAATTTTTGCAAAGCTCTAACCACCCCAATCTTGAGCTAGACACAAATAAAAGTACACCACAAGGGTAATTAAGACAATGAGAAACAAATAACACAACTTGGAACAATCTTGAAACAAACTCACCAGTAAATCTCACATTCTTTCCACCATCAAAAAGTAAGATCTGAACTAGGGATGAGCTTTCCGGGTAACAGTAACAAACTAAGAGGAAAATGTAAAGTGCAAAGAGAGGGGAGTGGATTTGAAATTAAAAGGGGAAACGGTGAGTGGCGTATCAAGAGACAACGTCCTCACCGTTACACATATATATATATGTACGGAATAATATTTAATTACAATTTCCTTTTTTTTTTGGACTCCTCCAATTGAATTATTTTGGCTCTTTTTTAATTATGTGATAGTCACAAACTTAAATAGGCAAACATATAAATAAAAAGTATACATTATTTTTTTAGAATAAAGGTTAACATTATGTGGTGGTGAGGGGGTCATATTCAAGATGATATAAAACATGGAGGGGTTTGTTTGTTTTGTAAACTAGTTATTCTATAATTATATATGTACTGTATTTATTTTTTGATAATGAGGTGTCCGGATTAGTTTGCGGACGCTCTGATTAATTTTATGGGATTTCTGTCACCTCCAGCTAACAATAGATATCAGATGACTCTGTCCACCAAGGTTAGAAACAAACGAGGAGAAATGATATTTTTCTCTCTGCTGGAATATGCACCAGAGACCTCATGATTCTCAACCCACTTCATTGATCACTAGTCACAAACTTATATGCTATATGTGTGAATTATATACGATGATTAAATAATATTAAAATTATTTAGTGCATATATTTTTATCAGTAGATATTTAATTGGATCAAATATGTGATATGTTTGATTTATACTAGATAAATTTGGAAATTTTTTAATTTTTTAATTTCTTAGAGTTTCGGAGAAGAAGTTGAGAATGACATCTTTGTCATTTTATTATTTTATTCCGGGGTTAATATCTCACATTGAGTATGACTTAGAAATAACACTACGATTGTGGTAATAATTCGTAAATGATTATATACTAATAAGAAATTAAATAAAACACTATATAAAATTTCACACTTTACGCATGAGGGTAGAGTTAGAATAAGATGATGACCGCAAGGCCACGAGTTCGATTCCTCGCATAAACCTTCTTGGTTGAAGATGCCACACATGGCTTGCCAAGTGGTTAACCTACCGACGTGGTTTGCGCTATTCGGGCAAGGAGTTTACTCGCGCACTCGAAAAGAATTCATGGCCTTCAGAAAAAAAAATCACACTTTATCTTAAAATTATTGTCTCTTATCCTTGTAACTAGACAATTCCAAAGGGTCTAGTAAAAATTAATAAATCGATCCCCTCAATCCTCCACCCCTTCACCCTAATTTTACTTGGAGTAAGTTCTTGGTATATAAAGGCGAGCATGATAAAATTACTTTTCGCACGAGAAGTAAGTAAAGAATCAAAAGAAGTAATTTGAAATTTATTTACAAAAATTAGTCTTTTTATCAAGATTGAATCTGATCCATCATACCATAATACTTCACGTTATCGATAATAAGTAAAAAATCACACTTGAGATACATATTGCATACTTAAAATAAATAGATAAATAATATCTCGGGTGTATTAATGTTGCTGTAATCGCATCTTGCAAACACAATTGGAATTTTATTTTCTTCAAAATATTCCTAAAATGCTTAGTTAAAATAATATTATCTAAATATGCAACTAATGAAATGACCTTAGATCTTTTAAGGGAATAAGCAGTCGATCGAAAAGAAATATGATTAGGGGAGTTAGAAATTTAATTCCCTTTCATGCGTATAGCTTTGAAATCTTGGAATTTGAATTCTGAAAAAAAAACAACACTAACATCCAATCAATATAAAAACAAAGTTTACTTTCTCTTCCTCTTTACTTCATTTTGCTAGTGGGATTATTTTAGTTTTCTTACTTTTTATTGGGGAGAGAGGAAAAGGGAGGACTTGTTAAATTGTTTTTCCTTGTTCCTAGAGCCAACCAGGTAGAAGAAAAGATGAGCATTCGGAGTATCCTTTTTCTGTTTTTGAGAGGATACAATATCTAAAGAATAGAACTTCAATAATTCCAAGAATTTTGCTTTGCTTCAATGCGACTTTCCTAACCTAATTGCCTTGGACCTTATGCTTGACTTGCAGTATTAGCTTGTGTAATGTGTATAGGGCAAAATGCGTATAAGACAGTTGTACGAATTATGGTATGACACACGAAGTATGAGGCCGAGTCAAATTCACGTTAGATTACAATGTTACTGGTGTGGTATGCACGGTCCCGGGAGCGACATGAGCATGACCGGTACCGATAATAAAGAAGGCTAAGAGTCGTTTGCATAGTAACAGACGGTCATTACCAAAACCGGCCATGCGACTTCTTTAAATCTTTTAATGGCATTTATTGACAGATTGATTGTCCAATTATTACAACTTTTATTCTCATGCATTTATGTGAGCATATTTCGTGGGATTTGTACCCGTGTAGCTCATGTATAAATAAGACACTTCATTTCATTGTAACCCATCAGATTCTAGCTATTACAAAATATTTATTATTGTTCTCTTGATTTTTGTGCTTTCATACACGTTACAATCACTTTGCCTAGAAGCTGTCAGAAGGCTCAGGTTAAGTTTTAATTTGTCTTATATCGTTATTATTTATTTATAGCATAATTCATTCAAAATTCATATCTAACGTGTCGCTTGAGATCCACGTGTTCTTGACCACGTATACAAATTTAAATATACTATTTTATGGGTAAATAGTTTGGTGTCCGCTGTGGGGCCTGGACAATTGTGGCGTTACAAGTGACCCCTCTACTAATCAAAATTTTCCTTAGTCTTATTCTTTGTTCAGATCGGACAGATGACAGGAGTGGGTAATATCAAAGACAACACAAGCAATCTGGGGTCAGATGATTTGACAAAAGGAACCACAACACCCAGATACCTAACGCATACGGACGGAGTCACTTCAAAAGATGGTTAATATGATGATGTTCCCACTGATGAAACATCCGAATAAGTCATACAGAATCTTCGAACGCAGAACGCTGCAATGAACGAAGAGTTGGAGCGTTTGAAGTGGTTTCAAGAGGAGTTCATGTCCAAAAATATGAGTAGTACTCCAACAGGAGGATCAGTTCCCCCACCAAATACACATGGATAAATCGATGATGAACAGGGTAGAACCGGTGATGATCAAGACAGATCCGCAAGAGATGGTTCACAAAGCGAAATTCTTGAAAACTCATTTCAGAAAAAGGTTTTGAAATTCATGAAGGACATAACTAACAAAGTTGATACTAATGCGGAGAAGGCAGAAAAACTGTCCAGGAGATTCGGCGCCAGTCCAGTCAGATACCGGGGGCTCATCCCGTTGTTGACAGTCCGAATGCAAAAAAGTATATTCAATTGACGTATAAGCCAGATGTTGCGTCCGTACTGATCCTCAAAAGGTTTAAATGTCTTTTGTGGCTAAGTATGATGAACTACTGATCCACATGAGCATATCATTCCTCTAGAAGTCACAACTCATAAGTTGGGTCTGGATCTCAGTTTTCCTCCGGTACGACAGAAAAAATGGCCGATAGCCGAACTCCATAACAAATTTATTAAGAAATACGTAGCTAGACTACTCAATATATGATCAATCCGGGAGGTAAAATACACGGACTAGTTAGCAAACATAGTTGTAGTACTTATAAAGGAAAATAATTTAGAATATGCATTGATTAAAAAGATTTAAGTAAGACATGTTCTAAAGACTCGTTCCCTCTATCGAACATTGATCAGATGATCGATGCTACGGCTGGACATGAGATAATGAGTTTTCTCGACACGTATTCCAGGTATAACCAAATAAGAATGCACCCCTAAGACCAAGAAAAAACATACTTTCTAACTACTTTTGGTACTTATTGTTACAATATTTTACATTTTGGACTGAAAAATATCGGGGCCACATATTAAAGGTTAGTGAATAAAATGTTCGGAAAAAAATAGGTAAAACAATGGAAGTATATATAGACGATATGCTTGTTAAGAGTATTCGTGTAGAAGACAATACAAGTCATTTGCAGGAAACCTTTGAGGTGCTAATGAAGTACAATATGAAGCTAAATCCCGAGAAGTGTGCCTTCGGGGTTGGTTTCGATAAATTCTTGGATTTCTTAGTTTCCCAGAGGGGCATCGAGATAAATCCTGATAAAATAAAGACTATCGAAGATATATCGAACATACTAGAGGATGTCAAAGCAATGCAGGGGTTGACCGGTCGTGTGGTGGCCTTAAGCAAATTTATATCCCCATCATCGAAAAAATGTCACATGTTCTTATGTGCTAAAACTAGACCTGATACAAAAAAATACTAACCGGGTCCAGAAGTGACCCGGTAATAAAAAAATTGAAAGAAAACCCGTGCGAAAGGTACGGCCTGCCCCGCTCCATGGTATGCGGGGAGTGTTGATAACTAAAACAAGAGTTATAAAAAGATCAGTTTGAGGGGGGAAAGAGGTTCATTATCATCTCCAGCATCTCCATCGACCTTTAAAACCGAATCCTCTATGTCTCTATGAAGAGCCTTTAAGGACAACTCAACATCAGTCAGATCGATTTCTGCGTCCAGAATTTTTGAAGCAATATCAAAGATAGGTTTTCTTGCTTCTTCAAGAGCATCTACTCGACTCTTCAAAACAGCCAAGTCTCGTCGGAGTTTTCATCTCTGACATTTGGCTTGGAGCTCAGTGATAGTATGCTTGGAAGTATGAAGTTGTCCCTGAGCACCGGCCAAGTCGGCTCCGAGTTAGACGTCCACGAAGGATTGTGCGGTGGTAGAGAGTTATAAAACTTATGCACGGGGGGCGGGGTGGCGGTGCGGGCACAGGTGGGATTATATCAAATCATAAATTCATCGATCGTCCTGGAAATGGAATCTCACGATTTAGACAACAATCAACATAATCCATTTTAATTTGGCGGGAGGGGATCTAGAAAAAACAAAAAAGATCGCATTGAAAAATAAAAATGATTGGTTTTGGTTGTTTTCTTTTTTTTACTTACTATTATTTATTTAATTTATATCAGAGTATATAATCCTTTTTTAGGTTTGTCTCCGTCGTAGTACCCTAAGAGCGATTTTTTTTTTTACCAATGATTTGTGTTATTTTTTTGCAATATTTGTTTGCTAACCATGATTATTTAACAATTACTTGTCATGGATTGATGAAAATTTTAGAATGGAAAATATTTATAATTTATGTTAAAAGTGGTCTTGATTGGAAAAAATTAAGAATTATTAAAAAAAAAAAAATGTAAATTTAATAATTTGAGACCTAAATTCATAAGAGATTATATTATTGTGGAATTATATACTATTTATTTTAAAAAGATGTTATAAGTATAAAAGACCCAAATCAATTGGTTTGATTTAAATTTTATCTTAATAAATTTGAATTTTAAGGATTTTATTCATATAGATTTAAATCTTATATTTTTCGTAATTTAAAAAATCATATTTGAAATATAGGTTTTAAAATCAATTAAATAATAAAGATGTAAAATGATTAAAATTTAAAGTTTTTTAAATATTTTTTTTATTTATGATATTATATTAATTAGTAGATCCTTATAAAAATACATTAAAAAGTGAATTGTCATAATTTAATATTTAGTTTTTATAATTTTATGGAAATAGGTCAAGCAAACTTGATCGCGATTCGATTACGTATAATTACATAACTAACTTAACTATATACTATTTTTATGCTGCATATTCGATGATATGCATTTACTACGACTCCTCTATTATTCGCTGGTTTAATATTGCGACGATACCTTGATGATACCTGATGAGAAGAATCTTTAAGAATATTTAGAGATTTTTACCGACCTTTTACAACACTGACCAACCACAATGATGAATGACGATTTTTAAACATTTTGTTGGGAAGAAAAATTTGACCGCTAATACAATGCTTTCGAGGATAACATGGGGCAATTCGATACTTGCGGCGATTGCGGCGTTGAATGATAATAGCAACGGTGGCGGTCGAGTCGTGGAAGATCAATTGTGACGAGAAGTCAAATAAGAACAGCGCGATACTCGTTGGGTGGAAGCCGCATAGTGTGTTAGCAGCAGAGGATTGGATGTCGGAGGAGAAGGAAATCAAAGGGGCAGATGGAGATGAAAGAGAAAGAAGATGAAGAGGCAATATTTTGCGGAAGCGGGGCGGAGGCGGGAATTAATACTTAGGATTTTTAGAAATATGGCGATTCGATGATTCAATCATCACATAGATTTGAAGAAGGACGCAAAAGGATCATGTAAAAAATAAATTTATTATTTCATTTATATGTACTCTTTAACGTTATGAAAGTTCAAAAGTTTACATCTTATCATTAATTTTAATTTTACTATCTATTTAGTTTAAATGTTATTACTTATAAGTTATAATGTTATATACTTATATGATATATCTACTAATCTAATAAATTATTAAAAGTATAATTACAAATTTACAATATAAAGTTATAAACTATAAAGTATAAAGTTATAAACTATAAAGTATAAAGTTATAAACTATAAAATCAAAAGTTAACTTTAAAGTTTCAATTTTAATATATACAACTAAATTATATATTATATTATTATATTACATATTTAAATTGAATTTAGTTTATATTATAGAAAATAAATACTAGAATTAAAAAAAAATAGAAGAAAACAGGGTTGGACGATTGACGACGCGCACACGAGCACCGACATGGAATCGTGCGGACCGGACGGGTTGGCGTGGGTGGTGCGGAACCGGGGCCCGCCGATCGGAGGCAGTATTAACCGGTAATGGGGCTACTGGTCCGCCGGGTGACGTTAGAGACACGCATAGGTGGTAGTCAAGACTTGAAGAGAATTTTCTAGGTCATTCTCGCATCTTGCAAACGTAACCAGAGTGACGCTTGGAGAGAGCTAGAATTCCTAAGATCAACACGTAGGATTTTAACTTCAGCCCTGAGGTATCGAATTTCATCCTTCAACTTCTTTTCGTCATCAGAATGGCCAATTGCTTTCTCCAACTTCGCAGTGGATAGAGCAGAGACGCGTGACCTTGAATGAAAGGATTGTGATCGGTACATAAGAGAAAAATTGTGGAAAATGAAAGAAAATGAATGGATATTATACATGTAGGAACAAGTCTACAAGATGATTGATAGAAGCCTCAAGGGTAGCATGTGGAGATTTTCGATATGAAAAAGTAGATGTACCGACCTCAGTTTCGGTTGTAGGGATTGAGTTGCGCTTAGGAACAAGAGTCTCTACTTCTGAAGCTTCCTAACGTGGACTATCCGAGCAGGGGATCTCTTCATTTACCTTTTCTTCCTCCTCAATGTGGATGACTGCCGTCTTATCTTTCGCCTGCAGCTCCTTCCAGTATCCTGTGAGTTAGCGACGGAGTCAGAAAGCTCAGGCTAAATTTTACTTTGTCTTGTATCGTTATTATTTATTTATAGCATAATTGATTCAGAATTCATATCTAATGTCACTTGAGATTCACGTGTCATTGACCATCTATACAAATTCAACTGTACCATTTTACTGGTAAACAACTTGTTAATATATTAAAATCGTGTATTAGTGAGGTAAATGGATAGTTACTTTCAAATATTCCTTCAAGTCCTTTAAATCATCTTTGTATTAAATCAAACTTATTTTGCTGAGAGACACTTCTTTTGTCATACTTTTCTGTTCCAAATAGTACTAGTAGTTTTGACATGTGAATTTGTCTAAATGTTGACGTTTTAGAAATATAAAAAAAAATCTAATCATTTTTCGGGGCAATGTCCAAATTTATCATGTACTGTCTTTTTTATTTATTTAATTTGACCCTTCAGGCTACCCTTTTGATCAAGTCATATTATTGTTGTTAACAAATCATCTTGGATTTGTCCTTTTCCTGTTAAGGGTAAAGGGTAAAAATGAGCTCAATTTGGGATAATTTAAGGTCAAACTTGACCCCGTTTGGTTTCTAGTCTCTATTTTCTTCAAATTTACCCTTAATGTTCCAATTAGTGAAGTAAGCGACACCTTTAGTTAGAGATAAGTAGTAGTTGAGACTGTAAGAATGAATTTTGGGTCTAACTCAATCCTAAAAGCTAGTTTATAAGGTGAGGATTGTCCAAGTTCATATAAAGCTCATGTTCTCATTCCGTATCCGATGTGGACTCTTAACACTCTCCCGCACATTCAGAACTTGTTAACTGGAGCGTGGATAATATAATTTGGGGGTCCAACATCGGTGAACAAAGAATTGGAATGAGTCTGACTCTGATACCATGTAAGAATGAATCTTGGGCCTAACTCAACCCTAAAAGCTAGCTTATAAGGTGAAGATTGTCCAAGTTCATATAAAATTCATGTTCTCATTCCGTATCCGATGTGGACTCTTAACAGAGACAAATACTCTTAATTAACACTAATACAATTCTTAAGTAATTTGCAAAAACCTTAAAAAGCTATATACTTATAATTAGTAGAGTACTTATCAAACTAATCCAAAACTTAGTAATTGCGTGAATTCTTTTCTCACAATTATTAAAATTTCATTTGACAAGATGCATCATTGATAGGTCCCAAAATTAAAGGTGTCTTTAATATTGCAGTGCATAAATTTCAAAGTGTCCAACATGAGTTTGTCACATTCAAAACCAGCAAATGAGGTTTAGGGGGACCATCATATCATAGCCATGTGGAAATACAAGAGTGTAATTAACTCCTCTCACAAGAAAATTAAATCTCTTTTTTTCCAGTTTAATTTCCTACTCTTCTTAATACACATTTTGATATGAAAAATAAAAGTACGAACATTAGTACGGAAATTTTACTTATTTTAATATATTTATCCATTGTGAATCTGAATTAGCCGAACCAATACATTTCGAAAACTAGATAGTTAAGCTATAAAAATTGAATTCTCAACCTTAGATATATTTTAATTAATCGTTAATAAGACTTTTGTTCCTCCTATAAAATGTTGATTATAATTACTTAGAAATTTCTCATGCAAAACGTTGTAGAGGGGGTGTGGTGAGGGAAAAAGGCAAGAAATTGACAAATCACAAGATAAGCATGGCTTGAATTTTAGGTATCAATGTCCTTCATTAACATGACGAGCCCCCTTTTACGTCTACATATATGAAAATGTTTTATGAAACTATGCATGTGAATTAGGTCAAAGATTCTGAAAATTTAAATGCCATTGGCTATATGTTAAGATCGTAGATCCGATTCCAATCATAATTCTATCTTATCTTTTCTAAAAAAAATCACCTCTTGACTTGATTTCTAGTCTCTCTTTTAATTTAAAATGTGTTAGATAATGCTTAAGTATTAACTATTGAAACAATATGGACTCGGGCAGTCAAGTCGATTGCATTAACTTGAGATTGAGGCGTAAGAACTAAGAATAGTAATTATTATTATTAATTTTTTCACAACTACAACATTAAGAGTCGAATTCAAAATTTATACTTTATGAGTTTGAGTTAGAAATTCTATTGCAATCCATTTGATTTATCAGGTTTAAAATCTATTATTTGTACTTATTTAGTGGATCTTTTAATATGTATAGAAATACAGAATCTGAATAAAATTACCCGGATAAACTCATAACTTGTACTCTAAATCATTCTTAGATTCCACGAAAAGCAACATCAAAAGCTGGTTTTCTGTCATCGGTATATTAGTAAAATATAAGTTGAGGTCTATTAAGCAAAGCTTTATGTTTTTTTCTATATTTATCTGTTTTTATTATCTCTTTTATAATTATTTTTGGAATAAATGCTTTAAAGGCTAGCGTGTGAGAGGATCATTAAAAGCACTTCCTCTAAGACCCATTAACAACTATTCCACAATTAAGAGGAAGTTGATATGTGAGCTGGCGACATTTGAATCATCTGTGGACTCTGTCTATATTATTCTTTATTTTATTTATAGTCATAGGAACAAGAAAGCAAAAGCATCTGGGAGGAATTTCGTCTTTTTACTCTC
This sequence comes from Przewalskia tangutica, assembly GCA_029844215.1. Classification (NCBI taxonomy): domain Eukaryota; kingdom Viridiplantae; phylum Streptophyta; class Magnoliopsida; order Solanales; family Solanaceae; genus Przewalskia; species Przewalskia tangutica. The sequence goes on from CM056721.1 coordinate 15,327,088, forward strand.
AAGAAAGCAAGTACCAAAATTAAGTGATCACATGTATTTGGCTATAAAGCAAGATAACTGGCATAGTCCTATTAAGAAAAACGAGATTGTATGAGCTATTGTTTACCAAGATGATTCTTAACAATTAGAGAACTAATCAAGGTCCATTATATCTGGATTACCGCTCATTGGGACCGTAATCATCTCAAAACATCTAAATCACAGGCAAATTAGAGAGAGGCTTATTTTTGTTGTGTTGTGAAATGATTGTATTCCAGAGTTCAGATTAATTAAGACAAATCAATTGTTACCAAACTGTATTGTAAAATAGTTGAAATAGTAAAAAATATTTTCTGAAACCATAAAACAGAAATTGGACAGATTCTGGAAAAACCAATATAAAACAGAAAACAGAAACTGAAAAAGTAAGAACAGTTTCTGAAAAATATTTAAGAATTAAAATCGAGCCCACTGAATGCACAGTGTATCCTTAAGGAAATTATTTCCCTCAAGCATCCGAAGTTAATGGAATATATCCTCTCAGGATAGAACGATCTTACTCACCGGTGTATCGGTACCTAGAACAATGGTGTCAGCAAACCACTCAACAGCAGTAAACTACACTGGAATTTATTTGTGCAGCAGAAGAAGAAGTTTTGGTCCAAATCAATCAATCAATCAGATCATTTGACCAAATTCAAATTCAAATACAAAGTCAAAGTCGAGCCGAGCGACGACGACGGCGCGAGGGGAGATCCTCTTCTTAACCCTTTAGCAACAAGAAGGAGTACGTTTACTTTTAAGTAGAAGAACTTTTCTTTCCACTACCAATGAAGGACAAATACTCCTTTTATAAAGCAAGAGGGAACTCCCTCCATTTCCCACTCAATCTATCATTTAAACCCAACAATCCCCCACATAAATGGGGAATGACTATAAGATAAAGGAATGCATGGACAAGTGTGTAATTTACAAGCAAGGATTAATTGCATTTGAATAAGTAGGTTTCCCTTTGAACTTTTCGTAGTGAACATATGTCGGATATACTCGGTCAATCGGTAGATTGATATCTTTGAACCGTTGAGCTTTGGTGTATACCTAGACAACCACATGTCACACAATCAATCCTTTACCGTTTATGGTTCTTACGGTTGTGTTCGTTTCAGCCATGAACACCTCCTGTTTTGATGAGTGTATAAAAAATGGGCTTCTTACAATCATTCTCTTTGAAGCGGCTTACACAGTTACACTTCACACTCACATAGGTGATTACTAAGCGTGTTATCGCGTAGACACACTATTTGGTCAAACCTGCCAAACTTAGAAACCATTAAAAAAAACTTAAGCTTTTATTAACTCGTTAAAAAAAATCTTAACGTTTTATCCTTATTCCTGAACATTGTCTTCATCATGAGAATGGATTTAGTTATTTGACAATACCGAACCGTCAGTCACGACTTTGTTTGATCTCCTTGAACCTAGCTCTTGGGATCTCCAGTCTGCTAGGTAGAGTTACCGCCATGATGACTTGTCCTTAGCCTTATACCCATTCTCTTAGATGATCTTTCAACCGCCTCTCTAGATAGACCTTTTGTTAGCGGATTCGATATGTTATCTCTTGACTTTACGTAGTCAATCGTGATAACACCACTAGAGAGTAGCTGTCTAACGGTATTGTGTCGCCGTGGAATGTGACGCGATTTTTCGTTATATATAACGCTCCCTACCCTACCTATTGTCGTTTGGCTATCACAATGTATACATATAGGTGTCAAAGGTTTGGGCCAAAATGGAATATCTTCCAAGAAATTTCGGAGCCATTCAGTTTCTTCACCGGCTTTGTCTAAAGCTATAAACTCATATTCCATCGTAGAAAGAGCGATGCACGTCTGTTTGGATGATTTCCAAGACACTGATCCACCCCCAATTGTGAAAACATATCCACTCGTGAATTTAACTTCAGATGATCTGGTGATCCAATTTGCATCACTATATCCTTCGATCACGGCGGGATATTTGTTATAATGCAAAGCATAGTCTTGGGTATGTTTCAGATACCCCAAAACTCGTTTCATCGCCATCTAGTGAGTTTGATTGGGATTACTTGTAAACCGACTCAATTTACTAATAGCACGTCATATCCGGTCGCGTCTGATTCATGATATACATCAAACTTTCCAACATTCTTGCATAATCCAATTGTGAGTCACTTTCACCTTTATTCTTCTGAAATGTATAGCTAACGTCAATTGGAGTCTTGGCAACATTGAAATTCGGTACCTAGAACAACGGTGTCAGCGAACCACTCAACGACAGTAAACTACACTTAAATTTATTTGTGCAGCAGAAGAAGAAGTTTTGAAGTTCAGAAAATTCGTAAGTAAAATTCTGAGGAATCAAACGAATTTATAGCCATGGAAGTACTGTTTCTGAAGGTTTGCAACCCTTCTGAATAGTCACTTTAAAAACGGTGGGAAATTTAAATAAAATATGGGAAAGAACCGGGTCGCGGGTCAGACACGCGTATCCGGGTAGGATTGGATAAGTTAATTAATTAAATAATTAATTAAAATTAAAGAAAATTTGGTCCAAAAAGATTATCAATCAAATCTTTAATCAAAATCCGAGCCGAGCGACGACGACGGCGCGAGGGGAGACCCTCTTCTTAACCCTTTTGCAACAAGGAGTACTCCTTTTAAGTAGAAAAACTTTTCTTTCCACTACCAATGAGGGACAAATGCTCCTTTTTATAAAGCAAGAGGGAACTTCCTCCATTTTCCATTCAATCTATCATTTAAACCCAACATCAATGTCACATATAGCAGGATGCATGCCCCACATCTCGCAATAATGTATGGTAAAGTAACTAGTAGGGTTGCATCATATAGTTGTAAAGAACATACTCTGCCCCTTCATGAAATGACGAAATGAAAACCAGGACAAGAAAATACACTCTTGCATTGATCCAAGACATGTCCGATTTACAAAGAAAACTGGAGCTAGAGCCACAACCAGAAATCATCAAGGAACAAGATTTACGTGAATGTGATTTGATAACATGCCACTGTGCTAAGAGTCTAATGATAAAAAGGGTCGTCACTTCCTACCACATACGACACAATTTTAATCAAATAATGAATCAGACTTCAAGGCCGGACATGAGGACAGCCCAAATATACAGATGCTTTTTAAAAAATATTTTTTCTTCTGTTATGTAGAGAGATAAGGGTGAGAAGAGAAGTGTGAATTGAGCCCACCTATTGTATGAGACTTTACCTATATCACTAAGAACAACCATTTCAATAAGATAACCAATATCTCCCATTAATGTTGAGGTAAGTTAACATGTACAATATCAGCTATCAAAATCGCTATACAACCAAATGCTCTTCGTTTATGCTTTCTAGAAGCCGAGCATTTGACCTAGGTTTGGGCCAAAATTAAGATGACAATAAAGAAAGAGCTTTCACCTCCTTGAGCCAGAAGTACAGGACTTGCACTTACTACTCCAAGATGCATCTTTTGCCTCTTAAAGATGAGCACCTTGTTATATGAGATGACCACATTACTTGTTACCCTAATCACTACTCACTAATAAAACCTGTCAAGTTTACTTTATCAAAACTGAACCATGTATACCGTAGCTCTCAAAACTTTAAAAGTCACCATTCTCCATTCGAGCGTACATATTTAGGACTGATATTTTTGGTGGTTGAGCATTAGAAGCTTGAGATTTGTATTCTGGGCATTCTCTTGGGACAAAATGCAGAACCTTCACGAGGAAGACTTAAGACAGTTGTCACATGGATTAGAACCATTCTTGCAGGAGTTTTGGTCAAAGGACTCTCCGAAGTGTTCAAGTAACAATTTTCTAGGGCATTCAGTCTGCAAATTTAAGCATATGCATACAACTCGACTGAAATCCTTCTTTTGGTATAATATGACACATGTAGCAGGAAGGCTGTCCCTTCCTGCCCTTCCAGCTTCCTGATAATAACTTTCAATAGATTTGGACATTGTATTGTGAACAACGAACCTTTGAAAATGTAGAAAACTATCAGTCCACTACCTCATTTCCTGAAATGCCAAACAGTGCATACAATGGAATCACATCAAGAACCTTTAGAGAATTCTGAGTTAAAGCTAAAATGGCTAACCATATCCGGCAAAAGGTACTAATTACTCATTTTAAAACCTTTCATTGCACCTCTATGGCTTATGCCTTACACTCAATAGGCTTTATATATTTGTAGCAAGACCACATATCAATGGCATTTAATTAAGAGTCATATTTGCAACATGATCAGTCGTCGAAGAGCTGATATTATGGGAAGAAGCAGAGAAACAGCATAGTCTACAAGAACTCACAACATCAGGTTTGTCAATTTCCATTCCAAAAGCAATAGTCGCACAAACAACATCAACCTCCCCAGAGCGCCACCTCTTCTGAACTGCAACCCTCTGACGAGATGCTAAACCAGCATGATAGTATGCTGTTTTGATTTTGCATTTCTCATTCAAACATTTTGAGACATCCACGCACTCGCTTTTGGACAGGCAGTACACAATTCCAGATAGATTCTTGAACCGATCCAATAATAGATTCTCAAGCTGCTTGAGTGGCTCTTTGTTCTTTCCAGTTACTTCATACTTTAAATTGGATCTATCAAAGCTGGTCTCAAGGACAAGGGCACGAGGAATTCTTAAAGCTTTCAAGATATCCTGCAGAGTGCAGAAACTGTGAAAACAAGAAACTAAACAGACATAAGAAAAAGAACAAATCTAAGTAGCTGTCTTACTTCACGAACTGTGTGGGTTGCTGTGGCAGTTAAAGCCATCACTGGAACATCTGGAAAATTTGCTTAAGACATCCTAATACTCTATAATCTGGTCGAAAACCATGTCCCCATTGGCTGAGAAACAGGTAAAAGAACAGGTCAAATACACCTTAAATCAGCTAACCATTGAAAACAAGCCTATTGTTTCTCTATTTCTTCATATCATTTGAAACTGTGGCCAAATAAGTTCCAATCATTTTCTTGATTCTTCTTACCAAACATATAAGAAAGCCCAAAACTACGTATACAAAATATATAAGGTTGATATAAGCCACCAACAACAAATAGGATCTAGTTTCTTGATGGATTTCCTTGTCCCTTTGATCATCTGATACATCAATCTGCGGCATTTGTTCTTTGACTTCTTTTCCTCCAGCTTAGTGATCTTTTAACAGTTAAGATGATTTTAGAATAAGGGCATACCTCACACAGTGAGCCTCATCAATGACAAATCCAGCCAATTGTCCCTAAAACAGTAAAAATTATATTTACAAACATCATCTAGCGATATTCTGGACTTAAATAAGATAAAATAACCACACATGGTTTATACGCTTACAAAAAACTCACCTTTCCATGCATACATTTTAAGGTTTCTTGAAATGATAAATTTCCAGCTATCCTCTCAGGAGTTGCATAGAGGAGCTTGCATGACGGTGTATCTTTCCTACAAGTAATAAATGAAGATGCAAATCCAGAATATGATGTTAGCAGCAAACTGTAGCATTTTTGGGACAGGATCACGGTAACTGCTACATCTTTCTATAAGAAGAAAACTACTTTCTAAAGAAGCCAAGAAGTCAGATCAGGTAAATTTTATTTCAGTTTAACAAGCCTATTTGAATACTTGTAAAGACTTCTCATAGTAAAATCAATAAAGAATGGAACAGTCATGACTTGACATTTGATCTGAAATTATGTCCTGAGAGTCAGTTTTACTGCAGGAAACTAAATGAGCCATATTGGGGAATGTGGTAAGTTTTCCTGCAAACATAGGTGCGCTAGGGGATTGCACGACCATGCATATTATGGACTATGAGTCATGCGAGGACCACAAAAATATTACTAGTCATTCTCAAAAATAAGTTCTCCTTAAAGGCAATCAGTAAAAGTCCACAATTTAGAGGAGTAAACGGGTGGTTATGAAGATACACAAGTAAAACCTTGCCTTAATTCTTGTAGTACAGCTGCAGCTTGTGAGGGAGTTCGTTGGGAATTTAAAAAGGTTGCTGGTATCCCAAACTTGAGGTTAAGCGTGATTATCTGATCTTGAATTAGAGAAAGTAGGGGAGATACAACAATCATAACACCAGGTTGTACACTCGCTGGAAGCTGCATAGGAGGAAAGGGAAATAGAATTAGTGCAAACATTAGTCTTAGTCTTGACAAATTAATGTGATTTTATGGACGGCCATAATTTCCTAAAGGCCAGCCTTGAATTAAAATACTGACGAAGTTGGAGAATTTTTAGCATTTGAAGCCCATTATTAAGTGCATAAATGTAATCTAAAGAATGTAACAAGAGTAAAGCTTTCTCAGTTTACTTTTGTGTTGATTGAATTTTCTAGTGTTGGTGATTAAAAGTTTATTGATGACAGAAAGGGCTAATACATATTCTTTTTTATAAAGAGGGTACCCATATATAAGAAGCATAGAATGATAGAAATCCTTCAACGAACATATGGTTTTCTGGTTAGTCGTGAAATGAAAATATAGGAGATTGTTTCATAGAAGCAAGAGGAATATGAATAGTATTTTACAACACTTGCTTGTTTCTGTAAATCAATGAATTACTTTTACCAATAAAAAAATAATAGTATGAAAAGACTGTGTGTCATGTAGTTTTGGTGTAAAGAAAGGATACCTGGGTGCAACTTTATATGAATTAGAACTTGGGCTCCAACATTTCTAACCAGATTTAATTAACTGCTGGCTCAATATGAATCAAAAAGTTCTTGTGATCATGCATCACCCTAGACAATACTTAGGGAAAAGGACCAGCTGTATAGTAAAGAAACCTACCTGGTAGCAAAGACTTTTACCACCTCCAGTTGGCATAAGAACGAAGCAATCACGCTTTTGAAGACATGCTTGACAAGCTTGATGTTGTAAAGGTCGAAAGGACCTGTTTCCAAATACTATCACATTTGCTAGTTCAATATCATCCAACCTTTGCAACTCTTCGTAACTAAGGGTTCTATCCCCGTGATTTGACGCCAAGGAGCAGTCCATTTCAGCGGAGACTGATGAAAATGAACCTTCAGTAACCACACTCGTATAATCCTTTCGCCAAGGGCACATCACAGGGTAGGAGGATTTCAGTCAGTACTTGATAAATTGAAAGAAAGAAGGTTCAGCTTGAACAAGGTAGAGGGTGATCACATGTAGCATGTACTTCATTCAGAAAAGTAAAAAAGACAGAGAAACTAAAACTAAAAGGAAAAAAGGAACAATTGAAGCCAGGTTGAACGAAATACATGATTTGCAGCCAAAAAGAAAGAAGATAACATCAGTAGAAATGTTGAATACTTTAAGAGATGAAAATCAAAACAGTTGATAGAAAAGATCATAAGTACTATCATAGACGTTGAGGTAAGGCACCCTGATTGTGGAGTCATGCCCTGGTGGATTCTATCAAGACGAGTCTTAGAGGTAGACGGGACATCCTCTTTGCTTGCAAAGCTAATACCCATCTCTTCACTGTCACTCGAAGAATCCAACATTACTGTTTTTGCACGCCTTCGCTGTTGGGGTGAATCCTCAATAACATGGACATAGGTGCTAGAATCCTCATCACATTCAACTTTACAGTTCTCACAAACATCCTTACCCAACATATCAGCTAGAGCTCCACAAGCCTCTGATTCAATGGCTCAAAAATCATCCCAATCCTCAGTATCTTGCATAGATTCTGCCAGCGCCGCAAGAAAATCATCTCTGCAGTGCTCCACGGAGATGAAATCTTGCCCATTATCACCTTCACAGGTGGAAAAATGAGAACTGTAAAAGCTCAACCAACTACTCCTGTATTAGAACCATGTAATCTAGTTTCTAAGTATAAAAGTATATCAATCAAAGTACACCTAAGGTTGTGTTTGGTATGGAGGAAAACATTTTCGGAAAATAAGTTCAGGAAAATAACTTCCTAAATGGAAGTAGGGAAAACAAGCTTCATAAGTGACATAGTTTATTGTCTCCTCCCCACCCACCCCCACACCTTGACCATCCCACCATCATAGTGTTTTGTTAGATTACATAAAGATGGTCTTGGAATAATAAGTTTTTGCTTACCAAGCACTAGAAAATAAGTAACAAACACACTTGTTTTCCAAGAAAACATTTTCTAGAAAAAGATTTTCCAAAGTGAACATTTTCCTTCGTACCATACACACCCTAAATGCTAAATTCCAAACTAATTAGAATCACCTGCATGAATCTTTTCATAATTGCACTATTTTTTTCACTAGTCATCAAACTAATTAGAATCACCTGTATGATTCATAATCACTTGTATGAATCACCTACATTCGGACTTATGACCACCAATGTTTTGCCAAACTCAACTAGGCAGAGTTTGTGTCTTAAAATTACTTGTGTTTTTTCTTTTCTTTTAAACATATACATAATGCTAAGTGCCTTTCTACCAACTAACTCCACAACATAGGGATAAGTTCCGCGTACACTCTAAACTCCTCAAACACCTCACCTGTAGTATTAAACTGAATATGTTATTGTTATTATATATATAATGCTAATTCATGAAGCAATATAATTGTACAAGTGTAATGTGAAAATGGAGGGGTTACCGTAGAGCTCAACGAGGCGATTCAAGCACGTTTTTGCGGAGTCTTCATCAAATCCAAATTCAAGAGCTAACCTTATTAGCCTAACTTTCTCTAACTCGATATCTTCGTCTGAATTTCTTCGGCGTCTCCAATCTCCGCCTTTCAAGGCCGTCGAAGCGGTGGCCGTCGTTGGTTTTCCCGCGCTTTCATTTTGCTTTTTCAGAATCAATTTTAAAACCTTTTTCGTATTACGAAAAACGTATTTGCGAACTTTTATACCAGTGCTTTCATTAGAACGACGACGTTCCGTTCTGTAGTCGCTGGGCTACTGGTTTGTGTCGGGCTTTGAGCATCTAACCTATGATCACTTCGTAGAAATGTCACTACGTAACCACTTTTAGGTCCCCTCTTGTTCCATGGACAACTTTGAAGGTCAGAATTCAAAACTTATTACACTAGTTGAAGTTTTGTCCATGAAGAAACGAGGTCAAAAGATTAAAGTCACCCACCTTCGAGGTCATTCTTGTAAATGATAGCGGCTATTTAAGTGTTATCAGCACTTATAAATTAGGGGAAAAGGTCAAATATATCTCTATTTTATTGTATTAACTAATTTTACCTACCGTTAATAGTTGTGAATAAATATATCCATATCGTCTACAAAGTTTACATATGTATCTCTATTTGAATTGAAAATCTCAAATCAAACTAAATTAATCAATGTCTTCCCTGAGACTCTGACCCCCTCGATTCAGCCCCAATTTCATCTTTTTCTTCAAAAGAGTGCTAAAAAAATTGACCCAATCTCTTTCAATTATCAATTAAATGAGTTTAAATTTGAGATGCAACTTTCTCAAAATTTAGTGAACAAATTACAACCCCTAATTTCTTCTTGTTAAGAGTCTCACATCGGAAATGGAATGAAAACATGAACTCCTTATACGAACTTGAACAACCTTCACCCTACAAGCTAGCTTTTGGGGTTAGTTATACCCAAGATCTTTTCTTTACATGGTATTAGAGCCAGACTCATTCCATTTCTTTGTTCACTGATGTTTGGCCCCCAAAGTATATTGTTCCGCTCCAGTTAACGAGGTTTGGACGTGCAGGAAAGTGTTAAGAGTCCCACATCGGAAATGGAATGGGAACATGTACTCCTTATATGGACTTGGACAATCCACACCCTACAAACTAACTTTTGGGGTTGAGCTAAGCTCAAGAACCATTCTTTACATGGTATTAGAGTCAAACCCATTTCAATTCTTTGTTAACCGATGTTGGGTCCCAAATTATATTATTCACGCTCCGGTTAACAAGGTCTGGATGTGTGGGGAGTGTTAAGAGTCTCACATCAGATATGAAATGAAAACATGAACTCATTAGATGGACTTGGACAATCCTCACCCTACAATCTAGCTTTTGGGGTTGAGTTAGACCCAAGATCCATTCTTTACATGATATCAGAGTCAGACTCATTCAATTCTTTATTCACCGATATTGGACCCCAAATTATATTTTCACTCATTTTTTTTCTTTAAGCTTTAAACTATAACCATGGCTAACATGTATTTGAGCCATTTTTTCTTGCATATTCAATTAGGATTCTTCAAACTTTAGCTCAACAATCAAATAAATAATTTTCAGATCAATTATTTCACCCAAATCCTTTAGCTTACTTGAAGTCTTCATTAAGGCTTGGCTACCATGCACTAACACAGGCAAAAAGTTGAGATGCGCTAAAATAAACTCGTATTATGCTTCATTTAGGTTTATAGTACTAAGATGACTACACAATATCTGAATAGCCATGTTACAAGATTAGTTCTTTTAGGAATGAGACCACAACAAGTAAGAAGCAGTTTGCATCCAAAAGGGACATTCCTACTTTCCCACATAACAATCAAACCACATGCAACCTAAAATAAAAATTTATATGTGAATTTCTATTTGGATCACTTTCTAACTTCATTACTCATTTTAATTTTGAGGGTTTTTGTTGCAGGTAACTGTAATAAGTGTTTTCTTTCTAATTTTGATAAAAATTCTCCAAAGCAAGTTTGTTATACCAAATCAGAGTCGGCAAAGCGAGACTTTGAATGCATCAGAATGTTATTGTTATTTTTTATTAAGTCAGAGTCAGCAAAGCGAAAGTAGTATGTTCCCATTGTTAGAGTTTGAAGCTTGAAGAAAATTAATTTTGTTAATTTAACATTTGTTAGAATAAATTGGTGTTTGAGATTTGTTCACTGAATTTTAAGGAAGTTACATATCAAATTTGAGCTTACTTGATTGAGAATTGAAGAAGATTGGACCAAATTTTTTTAAGTATTCTTCTTGGAAAAGTAGATGAAATCGGGGCTAGGTCTCAGCGAGTCATGAAAGGAATTGGGTAATTTAGGGTGTGTTTGGTATGAAGGAAAATGTTTTCTTAGTTTCTTACTTCTTTTATAGTATTTGGTAAGGAAACAATATATCATCCCAAGGGCATTTGTACGTAATCTATCAAAATATTATGGGGATGAGTTGGGGTGGAGAGTGGAGGTTTGCGGGTGATGGGTTGGTCAATGCGTAGGGGTTGAGGGAGACAATAAAATTGAAATGTTATGTAACTTGTTTTCTCTACTTTCATTAAGGAAGTCATTTTCATTATTTTTTAGGAACTTGTTTCCTATAGAAAATATTTTCCAAAAACTTTTGGCCAATTAAACATGAAAAAATTGAAAAATGTTTTTCTCCATACCAAACACATCCTTAGTTAAGAACTTATGGATATATATATTCTTCAAACCTAAATATCGTTACTTATTTATTTATTTCAGAAGTCGTCATTGAATATACTGAAAAGAGTCAAATATACCTCTTTATTATTTTATATTATTTAAATTTAACCCCGTTATACTTTCCGTTCACATATACCTTTACCGTCCATCAAAGCTGTAAATTTAACGGCAGCCACACGTGACATCCTCTAATCAAAATACCCAACCAACACCCGCATGAGAAAGATTGGTGTACAGAAGAAGAGAATGACCGCGCGCCAGTCGAGTTCGATCCTGCATAAACCTTCTTGGTTGGCGCATCGCGCGTGAACTGCACAAGTGTGGTTTATATGGCGAAGTGTAGTTTACATGGTGGCGTGGTTTGCGCGCTGCGTCGATCGGGGTTTCTGCTTGCACTTCGAAAGAGTGGCGGTGCCTTCGTCAACAAAAAAAAAAAAATACCCAACCAACCCACAAACTAAATAACCCAGTCCATTCGGATAACGCATAACCCAGCCGGACCTCTCCCTTCCCCAATTTGGACTCACTGCTTCAATGGAGTTTTAACGTATAGAGTATGATAGTTTTGAAATGGATCATTCGCACAAATGCCCCGCTTTGGAGTGGTCTTTAATTTATGTCCTTTAAATTTGAATTCTTTATTATTTTTAGCGCATCATAATTAGTGTTATATTTTCGGTATATGTATTATACACAATCCACAAATTATGCCGGATAAAACATAACTGTCAACATTCAATACAATATGAAAAAGACATAATTTCATATTTTGACAGACATAGTTAGCGTAACATCTAGACAAACTATGTCAGATAAGACATAATTTCCGACACTCAACATAATTTAAAAAATTACTATAAAACTATGGCACATAACTTAATTCTTACATAATTTATGCCGATTCAGTTTTCGAAGATTTTTTTTTATAAAAACCAAGCCTTGCAAAGTAGATCTGAATATTTTCATTAAAAAAAAATAACATGAATAAAAATAAAAGACCACAAATATAAAAGATAAAAATTAAAGAACATTTGCGTTTGAGGGGAAATCCGCACAAAAATACTAGGAAGGAGTACTAAATTTACATAATACATCAACAATTAAACAAAATGAAAAGAAAAAAAAATCATTTTTAGGATCATCTTTAAATTTTGTACTTTACTATAAGAATTAAGAGCTTCGGGCAAATTGACAGAAATATCCTTTGGCTTTTGACTCCAGCTTAGCACGTGGATTCCTATTACACTCCGTATCTACCGACAAACTATACTTCCAACTTTTCTACGTATGTCATGTGGGTTCCATTTGCTTTTGCTATTTCACGTTTATAATCCACTTTTGGAAGAGATAACTTTACTATGTATTTAACTCCTTTAAGCCATTATATAGTATTACAGTAAAAAAATTAAAGCCATTATTAACCTTCATGTGTATTTTGATTCACGTCACTTATTAATATGGTGTATCATCAGGTAAATAAAAAGATGTATTCTTAGACATCAAAAACTCAAAATTCATAAAAAAGAATTATCCAACATTTTTACTCGTTTTTTCAATTATCCCCTTGAGAACCAGTACTTAGAGTGCGTTTGATTCGGATAATAGGGAAAGAGAATGAAATCCCCTGATTTCCTTTAAAGTTGTTTATTTGGCTTACTTTTCCATTTCTTTTACCCTCTTTTTCATTCTCTAGTTTCCCTTAGATTAATTTCCCCCACCCCCTAGGTATTTTCATTCTCTTTCCTCAACTCGGACCCCGGACCACCTCATTTCTTTTCTTTTCCATTGATTCCATTCCGTTTACCATGCGCGAACCAACCCTTAATGTATATAGTGACCCTTGAAATCCTAGTTGCGAGAGATATTACGTATACCAAATATCAACTACCTTTTCTACTTCTAACCTCCTTAAAACTAAAATCCATTTACTAATGGCTAGCTTTGGCACCTGCATTATCGGATGATCAACCTCGTTTGAAACAGACCTCATTTGGATGAAATTTCAATATTCAGTAAACAAACACTAGAAAGTGAAAAAAAGAATATAGTTGAAGTGCTCATTCATCAAATTCCCCATTCTTGATTCTTCGACGCACCATCAAAACATGCAGTCTAATGGCATCGTCCAAAATGTTCTGTAATATCTAACAGAAATAAAACGACAAAGGAATAATTAAATGTGAAAGAAGGAAAGAAACTAATGAACATTACACAATCAATCCATATTTTACACAAAAGGGAATAATGATTAACAAGAAGAAGAAGAAAATAAATACAACAACAACGACATGAATATTAGAGAAACAAAACCAAACAAATTACATGGCTAGAATGAATTTAAATTAGAAGCCATGAATGATTCTAGAGCAAGTATGTTTGAACCAACTATATCCATTCTTGAAAGATCTCTTGACTTTTCCTTCCATGGAATAAATCTTATATTTAGCCACTCTCTTCTTCCTATTAATCTCCGGTTTTGAGTACCATGGCCGACTCTCTGGTTTATTATAACTCGACTTTGAGATTTGGTACTTCTTGTGAGATGGCATCATATCCGTTGGAAAATTATTATGATGTGGTCGAATAACATAGACGTTATTAACCGCGTAGGCTTTGTCATCGATGATTCCTATTCTTTGCCCACTATTCACATAACTCCGATGAGCTAAACTGAAATCTTCCATTTTTTCTTCTTCTTCTTTCCTCGTTCTCTCTGAGTAGTTTGTGATGGTAGAGAGTAATGGAGGAGAGAAGATTAAGGCTTTAGAAATGTTGGACTGCAAATATATAGAGGGGACGTTGAAAATACATATTGGTTGGGCAGACTAAACGGGTAAAAAAGTATTAAAAGTAAAATTACTCTGATTCATTGGTAAAAATGTGTCAAATTGACCATCGATAGACAGAATAATAAATAGAAAATAACACAAACATAATGACAAAGTGAGTGTTAGAGAATATAATATTTTGACTTCCAACTTCTATCGGAAATTTGCCCTTTGAACCTCCGGGTTTACCGGCATGTAGCTTGTATGTCTTAAATTCTTAATCATCAATTTTTAAAAATTTAAGGCTGATGGTTAATGACAAGTTTTATCAAACAAGCATTTTTCAAAGTCGAGGAAGGCGCCTCAATGTGAAATTTCTGGGGCGAGTCTAAATTAGAACCCAATGCGAATATCAAATACGAATGAAAATAACAATTAGATGGGAATTTGCGCTTACAGACATATTCCAGGTTTATATAGTTTTCAACCAAGCAATAAACGCTCCCAATTAATAGAACCTTTCTAACTGCATCATTGCTAGTTGCTACAAATGCAAAGATCAGTTAATTCACAAAAGTCCTCTAAATATGCCCTCTAGCAAATTCACGTGACGTAATGCCGCAAGTCCTTTGTTTGGTTTAATTTGCCAATAGCTAGGGATTCTGTTTCGGATGGAAAGAAAATGTCTGAATAGCACTCATTGATCACTTTTTAATCATGCTCTAAAAAGGTAATCGTTGCATTGAAGATTTACATTTCACAAGTGAAATTTTAGGACGTTGGGTAATTTTTCAGTTGGCTGTAGCATATCGAATAACACAAAGCATTTCATCAAATCATTCTACTTTCACCTCGAGTAAATAAGTGGTTAGATTTCTATTTAAAAGATATGCAAAGATTGAAAAGGGAAGGACAACGTGGGTCGGACAAGCCTTTATCCCGTCTCACTCATGCCCCATAATTTTTTTAGTTCTTACACTTTGTAGTATTCCGTTTTATCTTTTCATTAATTCCATATTCGTGCCTCCTTAATCAATTTAAATTAGATAGATTTACAATTGTATTTTGGCCAAAGGAGAAAAAATAAATTAGAATTCCAAAAAACCAAACAAAACTAGTTTAACCAGTGAGGTTAGGACTTTTAATTTGAGTGTCATTGAACGAACTTGCTTTCAGAAGCTTATTTATCAGGCCAAGATCTGATTACTTAAAAGATAGTCTTACTTAAAGTTACAATGCTTGACTACCAAAAAATAATTTCTTAAATATAGTAAAATTTTAAGTCATTTAACTAGCTAGACTACTATTAATATAGCAACATGATCTAATTTCTGCTACTCGCTATTATTTATTTAAAAATAGAATCAAAGTTCATAGAAAACATCAAGCATGAGAACAAAATACATCAATCTCAACACTAAATAAAAGCTAGTATTTGAAGGGTCGGTAGTGAATAAAGGTTTTCCTTCTCTTCAAATTGTTTAACTTAAAATTTAGATTGTAATTAACTGATGAACAATTATAGAAAAATAGTATCCTACGGTCCCATTTGAACAAAGAAAAAAGATGGTCAAGAAAAGCCAAATAATCTGGCAAAAGTTTCCTCTAGACTGGAGATCAATAAACTACTAATTAATAAACTGATGAAAAAAGAAAAAGAACTAAAAATGGACAACAGTCCTAACCTGCCACCGCCGTGCCCCATTGATTTTTTCAAAAAATAAGCTTTGTCCTGCCCTACCCTACCCTGTTGCCATCCCTATACAGAAGCTATCAATCACTCCAAATAGTAACTGAAACTTTGCCAGGTGGTCTACCAATTCTATACCGTTCCATATATACACAAAAACCTACCAACAGTTTTAAGGCTTTAAGCTGTAAATGTGTTTCTCAGAAGCAAAATACTTACGAGTAAAACTTAGGTGTATCATAATTTTATTTCCTAGCTTTAAGTTTAAGTTTGTTCAGTAAGCTCCTTAGTCTCGATGCTTTGTGGACCTTTATCAGTTTTGGCCATCCGCCTTTTAGCTTCTTTTTTGGAAATCTTCGAATTATCAATGTGGGAAACCTGCAAAACACCCAGCACAAGTTTAAAGTGAGCATACAAATTTTTATTGATAGTAAACACAGCGAGAGCATACTGAGCCTGATGAAAATAGACGTCTTAAGAGGAAAAACAAAGAAAAGGCAAGAGGTACTCTATTCGTACAATGTGAGACTTCCACTCAATTTTGGAATCCCCAGCCCGGTCACCAGGAGGTTGTGTGTAGCCACGAACATGACGAAATATGTGAATAAGAACAGCAGCATCAAGAGCAGCATATTCTAGCTGCAGAATGGTACAATTATGAGGTATTACTATCAATTACTACAGAACCAAACAAGGATCAGATCATATTATTCACAAGGACAAACCCACTAGCTTCTTAATCTTCTTTCTTTAGAAAAATAGAGCTATCCACATATTAGATATGAATGTATAATATTTATTACATATACCTGAAACTGAGTTAAAGGCCGTTGCTCCCAGTTGCTATTCCTTCTTGTTTTGTTCAATCCAGTACCCAATATTTTCTGTATCCAGAAAGAAACCAAATAAATGCAAGAACTAAATTTATTCATCGTTTTTATAATAAATATTGCTTCTCTTTTCACTACAAAACCAACAAGAATTTATGATCTGCATATAGATATGAATACATCATACATGTGGCAACAAACAAGAATGCAGAATACATGTAAGAATTACCTTTGCCAGACCAGAGAGACCACCTCTTGGTTCTTTGAACACATTCTGGATATCGAGTAGCATATCATAGTGCTTGAAACATTGCAACTGTCCATAAGATTGTGCAAGCTGCTTCATGTCACACTGGAAGTTGTAACCTGAAAACTACCCAATTATTGACTGCAGAAATTTGTCTGCAAATAGAGTATACAGATTGAAAATATACTGGTATATACCAAAGAAAAGCAGGAATGTGTTCCATTCAAATATCTCGTTATATAAGTGTTCCCCCTTAACGCCCTTAATGGGAGCCTACTGTTTGATATAAGTAGTGTAAAGATTGAAAAGCAGCCATGAAAATCAACTAGTTTCTTTCTTGGAGCAGAAAAGGTGTAATGAACTTCAAAGAAGAAAATGCCCGTAGATTAAAAGAATGTTTATCTCACAAGACAATGTTCTCTCTTACCAAGCTTCAGTACTCTTGGAGAATGCAACATGCGGGTTAAGCAGTCATCCAATACATCCGTAGCATCTTCATATAACTTTATGAGATCAAGTATATAAACTTTGTTGTCAGAAGCAATCTGCATGATGGAAACCTGTTCCACGGGGAAATAGAAAAAGCTGTTATACTGTTAAACATGTATTTGCTTTACTCCCCATAAGTCAGTTCATTTTAAATGTATTCTCCATCATGCCCAACAATAAGGACAATCATTTCAAAGATTATAAAGCTTATTCATTTCTAAATTAAAGGATAAAGGTTAACTACACAAAAAGGCAACAAACCAGACTATACAAAAAAAGACATTGGTCGGAAACATCATATCTTTTATTCATCTCACAAAAGGCGCCCAAAATTGTCTCTTCATATTGCAAAAAAAATGAGATACATTGCACAGAAAAGCATTGAAAGTATACTTACTAGACAAACCCCTTTGTCATCACGAGAGACACAAAAAGTTAACATTCTCAAATACTTCCTTATTAGCAAGGTTTGTTAAACTCAGTTCAAACCTTCTATCTAGACAAAAAAGAAAAGAAAAAAAGAGATGGATGAATCACCTAATTATGTACTGTACCTGATCCCAAAGGGAGTGAAATTAAACAAAAGAGGGACCAGGATTAGACTAGAATCTATCCAACAACAACAACATACCCTGGGGACGTAGGACGTACGCAGACCTTATCCCTACCTTGTGGGGTAGAGAAGCTATTTCTGGTAGACCCTCAGCTCAGAAGAAGTGTAATCAAAGCAGGATTGAAACAGAAATAACAACAGCAAAATCAGGATGAACAACGCAAATGAAGCAACAAGTAGTAGTACTAAAACCTATCCATGACCTATAAGTAATTATGACCATAGAGCTTTATGAGTAAATAATAGATTCGAACAAAAAGAAAAGAGAAGAAAATGGGATATACGCGCATGCATACTTCCTTTGTCACTTAGGCGAATCCAATGAAAGGTAAACTTATTACAAATAGATCATTGGGGTTCTATGCTCATTTTCTTATCAACCCTCTTTATAATGGAGGAAGAGGGAGGCATCTACACTGTTAACTCATACTACTGGGCTATCACCAGAGATGAGCAGCAGATTAGGCCGTAGCCTTGGCCATGGAAGCAGATCTGGAGATCAAAAGCTCCTTATAAAGTTTCATGTTTCACATGGATGGTTGCCAAAGAATCTATTTTTAACTTTTTAACCCATGAAAACCAACAGAAAAGAGGTATTTTGCTATGCAGTAGGTGCTACTTATGTAGAGTAGACATAGAAACCAACAAGCATCTTTTTCTTCACTGTCCAATAACAGAACTTTTTGGAGTCAAATGGCCCATGCCAAACAAAACTTCTGATTTTTTGAGAAGCTGGATCGGGGCAGGTTTAAGGAGAAGGATAAAAACAATCACATCCAGAGGATAAAGGCCAACAGCAATTTTTTGTTGTACTTTGGTGTAGAATTGAGCCGAGGGTAAACAACCTCTCTACCTCCCAGGGTAGGGGTAAGGTCGTGTACACACTAACAACCTCCCCAGACCCCACTTGTAGGATTACACTGGGTATGTTGTTGTTGTTGTACTTTGGTGTAGAATTGCACTTGTAAATGAAGCTGAATATATTTTAATGCTCCTAGAATCCCTACAGATTTAGAAAGGGCTATACATTTGTCTTCACACTTTTGGCACAATGTACATAATTCCGGCACATTCTTAATGCTGTTTATGAATAAACCCTTACCATTTCAACAACAAAAAGTTATAGTGGAGGGAGAGGAAGAAGACTGAAAAAGAAAGTCCATTATGTTTCAGGGAAGAGTAACTACTTTGTTGTCTGTATTTTAGTCGTCAAGGGATATATCAACATAAATATGTTCACTTTGTCAGGATAGGTTAAGCTGATTGTGGTGTAGTCCAATACATTTAATCAGTCATAAATTAGATCCCTCTTCAGATCGTGAGAAACAAGGAAACACATTTTTTTACCACCATCGCTTTAAGAACAAAAGAGTAAGATATTGGGAAGGACTACTACTTAAAAAGTGTAGCTTTTATCCAAACATCACCTTGTTAGATGAGCTTCCCTTTTCGTAATTAGGCTTCCACTCACAGTCAATGCCCACAACTTGGCATTCTTCAATGTGGCATATAGCATCAAGCAAGTCATTCGCTTCATCTACCCAGACTACTTCCTTTATTGACAATTCATCAAGCTGCAAGTATCGGTCTTTTGGAAAACTTGCCTCAAGCTCTATAGAAATAAGAAGAAAATAGGAGTTAGACGAAAAGATAATTTGCTTGGAGCTGACTACTTCTGAAATAAACCACAAGCCAACATCCAGAAATAATTAAAAGAAGGAAAAAACATAAAACCAAGTCCTAGAAAAATAAAAGGCAGCATACTGAAAGCCAAAGAGAGTTGTACTGGATACAACTCAAAAGAACTCAGAAATAGTGGATACTGCATATGAATGTACAAAAGGTTTTTAAACTTGGATGCTCAAATCTGCATAGAGGACACGTTACACTCTCATTCTTGTTGCACATGTCTCAGCTACTAGTGGATGTATTTCAGGCTCCCTCTCGTTCGTGAAATTAAGACATGAAGATAAACTAGAAAGAATATTTTGCGTCGCCAGAACTACTGCACCTTTCAAATCTTAGTCCCCCTTCTCTAGATCTGAAAAGCCACTTCCAATTGATCAGATATTAACTATAGGTTTCTTCGATTCATGGATATTTTGTTCTTCACTCAATTGATTGTCTAGCTCTGAAGTTTAAAGTAAAATGTTTAAAACCTTTATGGATGTGTGAAGCTGATAGATCCATATGCAAAGTCATAGATTTCTAGAATCCAACAGATCGAATAAAGTATAATTTCCCGTGTGATCAGAACTGCAGATTCCCATAACTTGATATCATCGCTAAGTGTACTAACTACAAACTGAGAACAGTAATCACGGAGGTTTAATCAACCTTCACTAGAACAAGAACTTCCATATATCCTACACTTCATAGACATAAATAACAGTTCATTAGCTTGTTACTCAGCGAAAGCCCATACAGTAGGCAGGCTCTGGTATGGAGACTATTTGAAGCTTGAGGAATAATTGCTTGCTTAACAAGAAAATCAAGACATTTTAGGCAGTGGCAAACTATGTATATGGTGACAAAAAGAGACCTTTATCCATCAAATGGCACAAGCCTAAAATACCTTCACCATTTACCACACCTAAAAGATGAGGTAATACGATAGAAACAAAATGGGAAGTTTGGCTAGCAGTGCCACTCTGCATTCATAGAATAAGGATCTGTAGCAGGGAAGTATTTCGTGCAAGTACTTCCAAGCATCTTGCTGTTTTGGAGAGGCATCGCCCTGTTGTGCCAACAGCTAATTCTGGTATATGAGCTTGCCAAGACAATCATACTACAAATGGAGTAGCATGTATGTCGAACAATTTTAGCTACTTGTGGCAAATAAAAATTTGACATTTTGAATACGGTTGTAATGTCCAAGATAATGTCAATTATTATCATATCGATAGCTTTCTTATTTTTCATAAGATGTGTTTATAGCTCCATATGCTAGTGAAATTAAGAAGAATTCTTCCAAGTACCAGACTTCCAAGCCCAAATTGCAGGAGCAAGAATAAGCATAGGAAAAAGATAACATCTCTTTATAATTGTTAGAAAGAGTAAGAGCTGTTTTTGAAGTTCTTCTGTCAAACCTTGATCAATGAACCTACAAAATCCTTCAAATTGTATCTGATTAAATCCAGGTATTGTAGATATTCCTCATTGTGATATAATAGCTTCCAAAATGAACCTTAAATAAGCGCTATCTGGCTCAATTTCATGATAGGTTGGTTTTATAATGATAAAATCAAGTATTCTCAGCTTAAGATTTATGACATCTTCAAGAAATTTCATGAATTTCTCACTTATTTTGATAATATTTTATAGATGAACTAAGAACTTTGGGGTATAACGTATGCTGTCAAGATTCCAGATTTTGACACAGATTTGAGGATTAACCTGATCAATTTTGTGGGTTTGTAGCTTATGAAACCTAGTTTCCACCAAAACAAATTATCCAAGATTCGGACACTTCTACATTAAGATATGAATAATTACTGCAGGTGCACATAATGAAGTATGAGTATTGTGGTGAGTGCTAGAACCTGATTTGGAATCTCCAGTATGGGCATTGTGGTGAGTGCTAGAACCTGATTTGAAAATTGAATTCACTCTAGAAACAATTTCTTTGGTGGGTTTTGAGCAGGCAAGAGACACAAAATAAGTGAAAATTTGAGACAAATCCTTGTAAACCACACCAAAGGAAGAAAATGGGGAAAGAGTTCCGGTCTTCTTTCCCTTTCTTTCTTTAGGGTTTAATGTGTTTTACTTAGTACTGTTTCTGAGATGTCCAACTCCATTATGAAGTAGCTTGGATTTAGTGGGGGTAAATTGAACCCATATTTGTGATATGAAAGTTAGACAAATGACTTTCAATACTTGATTTCATGATGTGTACTTCATTATATTACTCACTCCATTGTGAAGTAGCTTGGCTTTAGTTGGGGGGAATTGAACCCATAATTGTGATATGGAAGTTAGACGAATGAGTAGTATCTCCATTAGTGAAATTGAATTACGTTCCGGGTATATGTTTAATGATAAATTGATGCTTGAGTGAGTGTAACCTAACGAGCGTTATAATAACCAAAGTGCGGCTTAATTTCAAAATACTCAAGTTACCTATACGATACTCCCTCCGGTCCATTTTAGTTGTCTCATATTTTGTTTTACACGGAAAAGAAGTCTTGGAGTAACTGGTAAAGTTGCTGACATGTGACCAAGCGATCATGAGTTCAAGCCGTAGAAACAATCTCTTGCAGAAATGTGAGGTAAGACTGCGTACAATAGACCCCCGGACCCACGCATAGCGAGATCTTAGTGCACCGGACTGCTCCTTTATATTTTGTTTTACACGCCCCTTAAGAAACTTTGCTTTTTGACTGTTATACCTTTATTTATATCTTTAATCATTTAGAATGTTAATCTCTCTTCAATAAATGTTTAGAAAACAAGGTTGAGCTAATCTAAGCAATCACAATATTATGTGTATGTACTCTTCGCATTTTGGTTTTCTATGCTAATCAATCAATGTTTATTAGTTTCAAGAACAACTATTACTAAGGGGAAAATGGGAAAAAGTACTTAATTATATCTTGATTTTCTAAAAAATGACAACTATTTTGGACCATCTATTTCTTAGTAAGGACGACAAATAAAAAGGGTCGGAGGGAGTATATCATAAATCTGATTAAGCTACCCGAAAAGGATCTTATGATGATTGTATGGTAAGGCCATTGAATTCCTCTAGCACTTGATGCACTTCGGATAGAACTAACCTAGAACCTACCTGAAAGGAACCTTTGAAGTTAAGGATTTTAAAGGTAATCAATTCTACTTGAAGAGGAGAACAAAAACCACGGAGTACCCTTTTTTTCCCGATAAGTATGAATGATGGATATTTCTACTAATTCATAGAAGCAGGTTACATAATTAGCAATGCATTTTAGGTCTAGTTCACTTGGGCCTATATGAAATGGATGTTCAAGTTGACGCTCAAGAAAGGCGGTCCTTCCCGAAAATGACAATTGTCTAATTGGGAGTGAGATTATTGGAACTCTATGCTAACCATAAGGTGCAGCTGAACTCCTAACTGTTGACTTCATTGGATACTCTCCCAAAGTTTACATTCTAAATCATTTGATAGCATGGCACTTTTTTTTTCATTCGGCAATTCCTATATTTAGATGATTGACCAACTCTCATTTATCGACTTCTCAAACAACAAAAGAACAAAATTAATTGTACATTTTACCTAGTATTTGTGGATTCAACGCCTCTTAAATCACTGTTTTGGTTGATCAGCTAGTAAATTTCCTAGTGTCATTTAAGCCGCATCGTTTCAAAATAGCCATACTGGGTGGATCTCAGAATAGTCAATCATAGAACAAAAGCATACACTTCTTTGTACCAAGAGAATCTCATCAAAGATTTAGTGCAAGGGTTGTAGCAGGAGAAAGCATAGTCAAAAGCAATCTTAGCAGACTCAAATTTCATGTAGTTCATATCGATTCAACATCTATGCAGATTAATACTTTCTGGAGAGGTCAGCAAATATAGCTCATTAGTGCTTAGATTTAAATACACAGAGTGCTTAGACTGGATACTTAAAGTAGAGGGACACAATATACCTTTGACATTTATGAAACCTTCAAGGGAATACCGTTCACAGAGTTCCTCAACCTTCTCCATGTAACCAGCTTCCATAGCCAAATATACCTTTTTCCATGAAAAACGTTTATTAAATACAACACATATAAGTTTTAACTCAAGTGATAATGCACATTCACATATTGCAAAAGTCATAAAGTACTTTTAACTTGTCTCTCATGAAGATTAATCTCTTGAGTATCAGCAACATCCTTTCATCAGATCAAGAAACTGACCAGGAATATTATACTTATTAGATGAATCTGCAGCTTAAATATCTTAGGCACCTATGTATAGCGCCTCTCAAGAGTACTAACAACTTATATCTTGACAACAAATTCAATAGCACAAGAACGAGCTAGCAATTGACAACAAATTCAATGGAATTAAAAT
Organism: Przewalskia tangutica; assembly: GCA_029844215.1. Lineage (NCBI taxonomy): Eukaryota > Viridiplantae > Streptophyta > Magnoliopsida > Solanales > Solanaceae > Przewalskia > Przewalskia tangutica. The sequence continues at coordinate 15,351,146 of CM056721.1, forward strand.
TAATTAGCAATTGATAAAGTCATTGTAGCTGTGTACTTGCCAAGTACTCAAGAAGTTGTCGATCCTCATTTACCCTTGCCTCAGCAACGTCCCAGCAACCCTTTTCTGCTAGCTTCTTCAGTTTGCTGTAAACTAATACTGTCATTGAGTCAGCACTCTTCATAAAAATTAGCTGAAAGGATAAGTCACACAAAAGTGGATGGAATCCACTTGCCTTTCTTTGTATTGATGATATATTTCTGGGAACTCCTCCCGGAGATTGTTTTGCCTTGTAACATCAAACGCGTTCTTTTGCATTTTTCTGTCGACGTATTCTTGGACAAGGGTGCATAAGATTGGCTTCCCCATAAAAGTTGCCCACTTTTCTGCCGCTCTGTATTCTTTGCTTTCCAACATTTTAAGTAGAAAAGATTCGCCAGATTCCCGGATAGAAAAGTGTTCCAACAAAGAAACTGCAGTCATGTAAGACTGGGATTCTACTAACCTAGAAATATATTGTTCAACCAATACCTTAGCCATCTGGCATGTGTTACCCTTCTCATCTGTATCATACATAGCTTTTTCTATGTTGGACAGATTGACATCAAAAACTTCAAGGATTTTGACTAGGACTCTTTCTTCATGATGCATAGAGCCATCAACAACGGCAAGAAATAATTTGGCAGCCAAAAGTTTAGCTTTGGATATACCTTCCATGCCATTTCCCACTTTCAGGAAACGACGAAGGGCAGATATTATCAAATGACTGAATCCTTCACAGTATGACTCAAATATAGGCAACACGTATAGGCACTGAGCCACAAAGATGGCTGCTCCAGGTTGAGGATCATTGTACAAAAACCCATACGCTTGCTGTTGCAGAATCCGAAACTTGGCAGTTGCCTTGCATGTTCCTATTGAAAACAATAACTTGTGGGAGAATATACGATGATCAAATATTACCAAATTGAGCTACACCACAATCATCCATAGAAGGAAACAGAAATCACTTCTACTTTTTTTTCTTTCATGAGATATTGATCCTTTTCGTTGCCCTAAGATTTCATGCTTTAGGTTTACCAAATGAAGCTTAAGAGATTACCAACAATTTGGAAACGACTGCTAAATGAATGACTAATCAATGGCTATTAACGAAAGAAATAAGCCAGTCTCTCTAGCCAATGAATCTTCCCCATGAAAGTCAGAAATCACTTGACGCATTCGAACTTAGACTAGCATGTAGCTTTTGTTCTCTCGCAACATAAAACTGCCAATTCATCCAAAAACAGTTCTATAAACTTCCTACACACAGAAGATAGTAACAGTACTCACGGACTCCTTTTTGGATGAAGGGAAGGAGTAAAGTTTTTGTCATGCGTTGGAACACGAAAATTTCACCTAGATCTTCATAGTTTATATTGCCGATGGTGTTGACGAAAAAATCTCAATAATTTCTTTTGTAGATTATCAAATCTACAGTTATATAATCTTAGAAAATGGTTAATTCACATCTACAGCTCTCCTATCTTTATCCACTTGTATATTCACAATCATCATGTTGTGTCATGCTTCAATTGGTAACTGTATTTGTATTTCATAATGAGCAAAACAGTACATAGGTCATCGAGACAGTGTAGCTATTTTATTTTATTTTTGAAATTGGTAACTGTATTTGTATTTCATAATGAGCAAAACAGTACATAGGTTGTACTGAAACCATATTTGCAAGAGCACTCGAAAAATCTACTGTCCTGTTCTATATTGAATCTAAAACATCAATAATAGAGACAGTGTAGCTATTTAGGCATATAGAAAATGGCATTGACCAGATGACCATTCAACACTTCTTCATTCTTTACCATATAAGAATCTCGCCCATGTCCTCCTTGTTATGATTCAATTTCTTGAAAGAAAGTTGTCTCAAAGGAAAAAAGATATTAAGCATCCAACAAATGAATTATCAAATTCTAATCAATTAATCATTATACTGAAAAAGGTCCAATTGTCATTTGGGCAAGAAAACAAAGAAATAACCAAAAGAATGATCAGATATTTAATTGCGAGAAAATGTTTTAACAAAAAAGTTCCTAAAACTTATGGAATGATCAAAACTCTGAAACAAACAGCATCTTTTAAAAAAGAAACAAAGCGTGTGAAGAACTTTACCGTAGACATAGCATTCCTTTAAGAGGTAGAGGAAAACCACTGGAGAAACATTGGATAGATCACACAAAGCATGTCTGGATACAGCCAAGGGATGTCGAACTTTATTTTGATTGTGTAGGTGTAAAGGTTTTTCATTCACATCCATGGTAGAAAGTTGAAGAAACCAGAAGTAGAAAAAACCTGCATATTTGAATATGAAAGGACAGGATAAATTATTCTCAAATAACATTGCCTACTGTAAGCTGGACGCAACAATGTCCGATTCGTATAAACATAATTGCTTTTGTGCAAGAAAGTGACTTTTGCATAAAAGAAACGTCTTCTAAAGCTATCAGTCAATGATAGTGGAGCAGAAAGGAACAAACAAAGTTCAATCCAAAAGAAACTGGCAATCCTTATTTAGATTTTAGAATGACCGTAAGGTAAGAGACCAACTCTTCGAATAATTGTGGACACTGAGGAAGGTAAACAATCAAAATAATACATAAATAGAACGCCATTCGATACATAATAAGTGTCCACTTAGACTTTTTTTTTGATAAGGTAAAAGTTAACACTTCGCCTTTTTATTTTGATTCAAAATAAGTGTTCACTTACATAATCAAGAAGAAATTAATTTTTTTCTTCCAGATTAACCCCTATTCAGATAAGTTATTTTATGTAGTATTTAATAAAGGGTCGTTTAGTCAAATACCTTTTTTTTGCTAGGAGTTAGTATTTTCTTAAGGGGTGTGCTAAAGGCTAAGTGGACACTTATTTTGAACCGGAGGGAGTAATACATAACATGTAATACGTCCGAACTTGCTTCGAAAGAAAATCTAAGCAACATTAACCCGTTCTCTTTTTCTGATAAAGCAACAATTTTATTAATTTGGCAGGAAAAATCCTGGTATACAAGTAGTATACAAAAAACCTACACAACAGATACTATTCTCTACAAATAGAACCCAATTATGGGTGCATAAAAAATTAACTCACACTCGCTATATGTACTAAATCAGTTTCTATCCCTTCAAAGGCTCATCTTCCTTACTTTAGTAGACAACACAGAAGAGGTAAGGGTAATGTACCTTATTCTTGTCCTACTTTTTTTGATATGAAGGGAAATGATTTTATAAACGGTTAACTTGCACTAAGTTAGTGCTACAAGGATGTAATTGTAAATTGTGCAATTCCCTTCATATTTGGTATTGCATCTCTCAAATTCCAATCCCCAACCAAATAAATCCATTACTACCTCATCTCACTCAGAAGAAGACTTATAACAAAATCAACTCATAACAGCCAGTGACAAATGTCAACATCCTCGTAGAAAATTTACTTGTATGTCTTGACATAAAATACCAACATCAACGGCACATGAAAAATAACTGTGAAGATTCCACTTTACAACATTAGCATACCTGGAAAGATGAGCAATTCCTAAAAGCAGAATCAAAGAAAAAAAAGAGGAAGGTGAAAGCCTCTATTGCTTTCATTTTTCCATAATTGAGAAACTGATGCTCAACCAGTTTTATAGACAATTTGTTTGGGCTTTAATTGTGTGGCCAAATAAATCAGATGACAACATTTTTTTATGACAAAGCTTCAACATTAAGCATTTGGTGATAACTGGAGCTGCTACAAACTGATATATAGCTTCTCACTATCTCAAATAATAAAATTTAATCAATTATGAGTTCAAGTTCGCAGATTCTAGTCAATTCATATTTGGAGAACAAGGGTTAAGTGGTTGAGTATTAGCTGGAGTATGGTACTAGTATCATCTATGGCTATGTAACTGACATATGTAACAGATCTATGCAATCTCTATACGTATATTGAAGGATCTATAAGAAGTTGTAACGTACATCTGACATAGACCAAAGATGAGTCCGGAGCTAAATGACTGGTAGGCTAACCTAGGCCGTTGCTGAAACATAGATAAATAATTGAAAGATGGTGAGGTAGCTCATAAACTATTGTTTTTCATGATTTATCTTAGCTGTAGATTCATCAACCTAGACATTGACTTACTATATATGCAACAAACATTTAAATTTATGTTCATGCCAAATCAATAACCAGGAAAATTTCCAAAGAATATGCATACAGTTGAGGACTCTACAAAACTACTTCCTCGCTAGTCAATTTTGCAGCACCATTGGCAACCAAAATAATATATCCACACCCTTTTATTTTTGTTTTTATTTTTCTATTTCTATTTCTTTTTGGAGTTAAATCCAAGAACTTCAATAGTTTTTCTCTCTAGCTTAACCAAATTCTTGCATGAATCTGTGCAAGAAAGACAACAACAAGCACAAGCTTTGCAAATAAGACAAGCAATAAATCTGTCATACTCTCTAATTGATCCATTAGGAGCAAGTATTTTTTCTAATTCCAATGAGCCTAGATATTATAAGAATCAGAAAATTGAGAATAAAAGCTTCAATATAATTAGAGTAGGGGGGTAGAATAAATGAGGAACATGTTTGATAAGCTCGCCATTTGACTTTACATTGTATGGTTGGGAGCCTTATTTGTTAACTAAGTACCTGGACTTGGGTATAGAAGCTGGAGCAGTGGATTTGCAAGTCTTGAGTTTGAGAGCTATATTACCAAATAAACAAAAGCATATCATGAGGGACGGAGAGGATGAGAAAACAAGCTGTTAGACATATAGCAGAATTACACTATGTGAACTAAAATTATCAAGCCACTTTTGGGGGTAAACAAGTGTATTTAGAGTTGCACTATAACCTCTTGAACTTATTTTACAATAAAGCTCTTCCCTTAATACTATTTTGGGAGATCATTAAGTCTGAACTTTTACAAGAATGCCCTATGTCCCTGTCATTATTTCTTCTCTTAAAAGGCTAACTGAACCAATAAAATGAGAGGGGAAAAAAAGAAACATAATAACTGAATTATCAATCTCCCTAGAACCCTGTACCCCATAGTTCTTTCTCTTTCTCTTCCTCTTCCTCTCAACCACCGCTAGGACTTCACTGAGACAGATAAGAGTACGGTTTTAGTTATTCTAAATTGCTTGTCCTCCGATATTATTGCATGGAATGCATAAAGACCTTGATTAGTTAGAGAATTTAAAACTATGATACAACTCTACCCATATCAATCACCTGTTGGGGTGTTGCTACATTGTCAGGTAACAAGACTTTAAGGTGGATCGTGTTGAACTTCCTTGCCATATTTTACTGATGCTAGTTATGGTAAAGAATGTTATGTTCAGCCTGGGACTTTAGACGAAGAAAAGGAAGATGTCAATTACAGATATAGCACCTTGGCACTAATGTGGGTACTGCGGAGAGAAATATATTTGAGGAAGTGAAGAATACTTTGGGAAAATTACAGGCAAACTTTGTCTTGTAGAGAATTATGTTTTAGCACACATTCTCCACTTCTGTGCACCCCTTGTATACCAGAATTTTCCCGCTATATCAAGGAATTTATCTTCATATACGTATATTAGTAGCCCACCTACCTCTGTCTTTCTTGTCGACATCTTTACCACCATTCATATAGATTTGCAATGCCTTAAATTCCCTTTCACCATTCTTCTTCATGGATGGAAACTTTGATAATTGAGAATTTCATTCAAACTCGCTCATCTCAGTTCGAAGAAACAGGTTTAGAAGACCTGCCACCCCCAACTATTTACAAAGTTCCAACACGTGTCTCCTCATCCATCTCAATACATTGACTTGATTTGATAACCTCTCCTGAATGCTATACAAAATGTTATCATAGAAAGGGAGCATAAAAATATCCATCAGTTAATCCACATTCGCTATATGTTCAATTCAAAATAGCTCATGCATAGCAAGCTCCTTTAACTTCAACAGCCTCCTCCACAGGTCTGTGATGCCTTTATAATTACTCCCAAAGAAAGTAACTGTTGTAGTGCCTTCAAAACTACTCCCAGAGAAAGAGAATGTCATCTCTACTTTCTTCGGAAATCAAAGGACCCAAAATCAACTCTTACCTATAGATTTGTTTCTTTAAAGTGATTGTTTTCCGATTCCAAACAAACGCTAAAGGAGGATTCTCGATCATAACACTATTTGCCTCAGATGTCCTTGGCGTGGCTAATGGGTCTAAGCCACTTAACTGATTGACAGCCATCATTATTGTTTTTTTCTAAATACCACATTCCCATTTTAATTCTTTCATTTTCGTCCCAGAGCTTTATCCCCTGCATGACATTCTACCGCCTCCCGCACCTCCTCTTTCCCAATAGCACTTTCCAACTACTCTCTCTTATCCTCCCCTATTTGATTAAATCCATCCCCTCCAATTTAGGTCTCCAATCCACCTCCACTCTGGACAATTCTTCATAGAAACCTCTTATTTCCCATTCAATTTCCTCTTTCCCCTTGTACACTACCCCATTTACCTCTACCGGAAAATGAAATATCTCCTTCTACGCCACGACTACCCCATGAAAAATTTGTATTCGGGTCCTCCTCTTCCAACCATAACACCCTCGCTTTTTGCTTCCAACTAATCTCCTAAGCTAATGCCAAGGAAGCTAACTCATTTTTCAACTCCTTCCTTTCTCTTTCCTTTTTCTCCAACTCCTTCTCTCCCTCTACCCTCTCTAACTCCCCCACTTTTCTCTCATCCCATAATAACATAACCCCCTCCCCCAACACCCACACCCACCCGCATTTCCTCGAGCCGGAATAAACTCATGTCTCACCCATCTTTTTCCCATATGCTTCTTACAACACCATTTGACACCCCTTCTATCTTATTTCTTGAAAACATACTAGGTAAGCGTTCTATTCCCTTAAATCTACTGCATCTTACAGTTCCCCCGTTCTACCCCTCCCCCTTTCTCTTCTCCTATATTTCCTCCTCTTGTACACCAATAAGCTTCATTCCCTTTGTGTCATTCTGATCTTCCCTCCAAGTATAATGCAACACATTAACTCTTCTAGTCTCTTTTTCATTATCTAACAAGAGTTCAATAATTCTATCCTCTTTTCCTTCCATCGACCACCTAAAAACTTACTAAATTAAGATATTTTCCCAACACATTTGGTCAACTTCCTCTTCCTTTCAATAAGTGCTAAAGGTTAAGGAAATTCCTCCCTTTCCTTCAAACTCAAGAATTACCCACCTTGTTCTCGACCAGTTGTTAACTCTCCCTAAAAATGATGGTATTTGACTGGTGACCTATATTACAAAGTTGATTTTGAAACTCCCTAATCATCTCCTCCCTTTCCTAGCCCCAACAATCTCCTTGCAGCCTAAATCTACTAAAATCAATGACCCTGAAATACTATTCAAGCTCTCCGACCTCCTAGAGTAATTCCGACCCCCACCAATACTATCTTCTTCCATATGGAGTTTGTGGAAAAGAAATTTTGACCTGTTGCAAAGCCAGCAGCAGCAAAATTAGAGGTTGGGCCCTTTTACCCCTTAAAACCTTCGAATTCTCTATAGAAATAGATTGAGAAGCAATTCTGAGCCTACTGATAAATTTTCGCTCGAAATCTAAATATTTTCTGGCACCGACGAGCTTGCCAAAGCAATCTTGATGATGTTGACAGCATGAGTCTCACCAAGTTCTCTAGCCTCACCAGGTTGTTGTGAGCACCACTTACCCCTATGTTTTGGATATGACATTCGTTGGTTTGAGACTTTTCCAATCAAGTCGCCTAAGAATTTGGAACTAGGAACTAGCCCATTTGGTATCCCCCAACCATATCTCCCTCTAGATCTTATCTAAGCTTTGGTAGGGAAACATCCTGCGAACCTAGAGGACCTTCTCTTCGAGTTGTGGGCAATATTCGACGTCAGTGACTTGAGATTTCTACGCCCGGAACATTTTCCCGGCTCAGTCCATTGAAACAAACCAGTCTTCTCTTTTTTAGGTTATTAGCTATAAGAATGTAATCGTTCATATTACTGTTCCAAAACAATTCACTAATGCATGGGCATTCATCCATTTACCCCCTTTTTCTACCCCTTTAATTATTCCTAGACTGATAGTTCTTATCCCTTCGCATAAATACCTCTTTTGGCCTCTCTTTCTTTATCTCATCCTCATCCAGAAATTCTCGACAAAATTCAGATATCAACTATACCCTGAAATCCCTGTCGTCATCCCTCCACCACCATGAAAATCGGCACTCTTGCACCGTTTTTTGACAAATAGTCTAATCTTAGTAAGTTGTAATCCATGTCTAGAAATTCCCGCACTCATCTCCCACTTTTCTGCAATAAAGATGCACCAGCAATATTCACGATCAAAACACCTTCCTTTTTCCTGTCTCACGCCCCATATCTTTCATCCACCTTTCCATCATTAAATAGTTTCCTCCATCCATCTTTGTACTTCACCCAACATATGCCAATCTTCTATCTCCTTTTCAAAGCGAAAAAAAGAACTTTGAATCTCCTATCACCGAACCCTTTAACCAGACCCCACCCCAAGCTTCAACAGCCCAAGTAGTCACCAATTCCAACGAACCCGCCTTTTTCAAATTTTCTGACCAAGCGTGTCGAAAGGAAGTCTTTCTTGCTCATATATGTTCATCACTTAAACCATACCTAGGTTCATGTCCATAACTCACTTTCCTGCAAACTCCATCTAAAATTAGTGACAACATAACTAATGTCCTTGTAAGAATGAATGTTATGCTTTTTCCCTTTCATCTTATAGGAAGCTTGCTTTGAAGTTGAGGTGGACAATATAAATTTAAGGAGAAAGTGATTTTGCGATGGGAGTAGAGGTTTTTCTCCTTATTTTGTTATTTAGGTTTTCATATTTTCTTTTATGTTATGGTTAGTCAACTATCCTAGCGATAAAACGATCAAAAGGGCCTCTCATACAATTTAGTCTGAGGGGTAGGTGGTTTTACAAAAAACGTTTGAGCAGAAAGTGCTTGGTATAAAGAAAAGTATAAGTGGTCTCAATGCATTTTATGCTTCAACTTATGTATAAGGGAAAAAGTACCAACCTTGCTATGCTTTCTAGAAGCATCATGGTGAGGATCCATTTTGCAAGGCAAGTAAACGCACGGAATGGACCAAAGAAGACACTTCATCATCCCTTCATGCCAAAACCCATGAATAGTGAACCTTGTGCATCTTTACAAAGCTTAATGGATGTTTAGCATTTATTGCATGAAAAATTAAACGTTACTTTTTTAAACAACAGTTGCATATCCCAATCCAGACCCCACGTTGTGTAATTTCACTGGGTACGTGTTGTTGTTGCATATCCCAAATTTTAACTATAGATAAATTTAGTTTTGTCTTGCATATTCGAAGTTTTAACGCAAGACAAATTTGGCGTTGTGTACCTTGAACAAAAAAACAAATTTTATTTCTGTGTATTTCAAATTGTATCTCTAGGAAAAGATTCAACTAAAGGATCCATTAGACTGTATTTTCTTCTATTTTTTCCTTTTTGGTTTTTGATAATTGCATTGGACTGACTGCTGAGTAAGAAAAGACATAAACGGGTATTTTTTTTTGTTTTTTGAGAATGTAACATTTGTGTGTATTGAATAAGTCGGTGCATAGGTTGCACTACATGAACGAGTATTTTTCATTGTTCAAAACGACTACACCATGTTGTAATAGACCACACCAAGAAGATGTGACATTTTTTGTCAACCCTTTCATGTTTAGTGGGTAAAATAATTTCATATTTACATTGGGGTAACTCAGAAAATGGTTAGGAGGAATCTCAGGGAAAAATAATTCTAGATTCCCCTTGCTTTGGTTCTTTGAGGCAATGTTGTTGAAAGTACATAGTGTGGCACTGCAATGACCTTTCTTTTCGTGCTGACATGGAAGAGTTTGCTCAAACCTAATGTTAAATATTTGGCGAATTTGCCGAATATCACATGTGTAAGTTTTGCAGAACAAGTAACTACCTTTTTAGTTTTTTTATAAGTAACTAACTACCTTTGTCATTCAAAATGACCCTGAGCAATCAGTGTTTCAGCAATCTAATATCTAAAATGCCCCCTTTGCTCGATTACACGATTCTTTTGGTTAAGTTAACAGAGAAAAAGGGAAAAAAAGTTTTAATAGATTAATGTATACCTCCTACTCAATGCATCCAATGAAGAAAAATTATTCTTACCTTTCCTAAAAGACAAAAGGAATTCGAAGATCGTATTGTAGCAGCTAGTCTCTGATATGCAAGTATGCAACAATACCTAAGATTACCTAACACAAGTGAAAGCCTCCAATAGAATTTCCCTTATATATGACTACTTTTCCTATAAGAATCTAAATGTTAAGTATTCTTTCACCTCCCCAAGTTGGTGGGGTCAAAACTTAACATTTTCAAATTTAGTTTTATTCACTCTTCTTCTCTTATTACCTACACTTTAGACAATGATAACCAAGATTAAAAGTTACAAGTTCATCTTTTCTCCACTTTTTTTTATTCTCTTCACCAGACATCATCCAATTGGTGTTCCTAGCTTGCAAGGTTGTACCTAAACTTTCTTTCCCTTAAATTCCCAATTGGTACCTAATGTGTAGAGAGTTGTATTTTTGCCTTCTTGTTTCTATTTTGTTTTCTCTTTTTGACTCCTCCTTTGCTTCCTTTACCTCGCGCAATTGATAGGAACCATAAAGTACAGCAAAAGTCATTGTGAAACTGGAGAAGGTAACCATGTAGAAGAATAAACATTGATTTCAATCTAATTTATGTAGATAAATTTTGTAGAACTGGTTCAATGAAGCACTATCCCTACTTTTTCCCCCAAATCATCCAACCGTGGAAAACATGGTTCCAATAAATTATTTCTTTTCTTCTGACTTCTATTTTCCTTTAAACAGTTTGAGGATCCAAACTAGGATTAAAAAACAGCAAGAATTAAACTATGAGTTAACAACAGTTGTCCAGGTAAACTCATCAACACATAAATAATCATCCAAGGAATTCGGTGCATAGTTATCAAGCATTGAAGCATAGCTGAAGTGTTTTATACACAAATCAATCAATGAAAATATCTCTATACACTTCAGCGAATAACTAACAAATCAAACAAAAAAGATTAACTTACACTCTCACCAACGCAAGCCTTTTTTTTAGTATTTTCGTCTCAGCAATGCTTGAATAGCAATCTCCACTGCAAACAAAATTAAAATAAATACAAAAGTTGCACTGTTTCATAGAGAACTCTGCTGTAAAAGAAGCAACAAACAGAGTTCTGTTTCATTACCGTTATCTCTATGGCCACATCCACGGAATAAGAACAATGAGTGTATTTTCCGGAGAAAATAAAATAAAACAAGGCTATAGTTTTAGATTTTGCAACTTTTTTCATGCAATTGAATTGCATAAATTAAAGTTTTTATTTTAGAAAAACCCTAGGCAATGAAGATGAAGTGGAGTGGAAGCTTTTGGTTTGCTAAAAATGGCAGAGACCAAATGTGTGTGTTTTGTCTCTGTGGCTTGTAGTTATTTGTCTGTCTATGACTGCTGCTTATGCGCAGGCAGGGTACTGGGATGTAACGTGGAGGATGAAAGAGGGTTATTTTCGACTTTTTATCTTCTTGTTTTCAGATTAGGTCTGCGTCCGAATGACGTGCCAAGCGGATCATCCGTCTCAATTTGTTTTAAAATATTTTAAATTATGATTGCTTATGGTATTTTTTTATATAATTTCAAATATATAAATTTTATTTTAAAAAATATATATTTAAATACACTATCAAAATTTAAAAAAAAATTGATTCTCAAACACCTAAAAATGTCAAACAAACTCTCCTTAACTATTCATTCTCATTTGGCTAAATCCTGACAAAATGTACTTTTTATTTTTTTAGTTCGTTCACATAAGTCATTTAATTGCAAAATTTTAAATAACACACTAAGATACTGAAAGAATTACTAATTTGTATTTTCACAATTAATTATTAAAAATCATTTAAAATGAAGAATGATAATGACAAGAATAAAATATTGAATTACTCTTAAGTATAAGTTATGTTTGAGCGAGAATAAACATTAATTAAAGTAACCTTCCGATCATTATGCGAACGCAGTGCACCGAAGTTGTTAGTGTCAATCTAGACCTTCAATGATTAAACCACAATAATATATATATTTCAAAGGAAATTGAATTCAACAACACTATTATATAGACACTTCAACTATATCGAAATTAACAACAATTGAAAGCAATAGTATGAAAAACACATATAACTTGTTTGTAGATAGAAGTCTGCAATGACGCAATGTCCTAAGATAAAAATCTGTTCCCACTTGTGATGTAGTTCTACGGACGTCTGCCTTGAGGATACAACTATCTGAGTGAAAGTTCTAGCACAAGAACTCCACTCCTGTCGAATCTACTATATGTGTTCTTCAGAAATTTGGTTAAGGAAGAAGAAGAAGAAGAAGCAACAAGAGATAATCTTCAATTGATGTTTTAATTATCAAATCTGAAGATTAATCTTGTTATATGTATTGTTGTATATGAAAATAAGTGATCAACATGCTATTTATAGCACTAATTTTGACCAGGTGCAACCTTTCTTCAAAGGTTGTGATCTTATAAGAAGAGATACAATTTTTCAAAAAGCGGAAATTCTCGGTTCTGTCGCGTGGTCGAATTCTGCGCTTCTCAAGTTTCAGCCACTACCGTATATCTGGCACTGCTGTGCCTTAAATTCACAGTGCGTATTTTTCCGATCACTTAATCTTCTTCTTATACAAGTTCCAACAATATCCCACATTTTCTATTCACACATTCAACAAAAGTATCATTATACGCAGAGGCGGATGTAGCCTTTTGATATCGAAATCCTTTAAACTCAGTATCTTCTCGCAAAAATATAGATTTATATGTAAGAATCAACTAAAAGATTATAAAAATAGTAGATAAAATTCATAATTTTAAGTATATTCAATGCTAAGAACCTTATGAAGTGAATGCATAAAAGTTAAATCTTATATCCACCTATGTCCATAACAAGCATCAAATGGTTGACAAATATATGCAAGAAAAAAGAATTTGTGGAAAAAAATGATCAAAACTAATATAGATAACGTATCCTTCACTTATTTATCTCAATTTACATGACAATCTTAAAGTTAATTAATTTTCAAAACTAAATTGAATTAGATCAACTCAATAATTTAAAAGTAAAATTTAAATATTTAAAAGCTTTACGAAAATTACTACTCCCTCTGTTCCAAAAAAATTGTCCTACTTTTCTTATTAGTTTATCCCAAAAATATTGATATCTTTATATATTTAGAAATAATTTAATTTTATGAGATGATTTACCGTCACACAAATATCTAAGACTTGTTTTAGACTATACATTTCAAAAGTATTTCTTTATTTTTTAAACTCCGTGTCAAATCAAACTAACACAATTTTTTTGGAACGGAGGAAGTACTCTATAAGTCGCAATTTTTTCATGTTAATATGATGAAAAAATACATTTTAAAATATTGTTATGACATCTTTTCGTTTCAGAATTTCACAAAAAAAAGTGCCAAAACTTACATAATTATTTGTCAGGATCATCGATGCTCTTTCCTTTATTTTATTTTTTGAGAATATTTCATGGATTATTTTTGAAAAATGATGGATCGAATTACTAAGAGAATGAATTAATTTTATAGTATAAGAATATTAGAAATAGAAGAGTTAGGCGAGAAACTCAGTGAGCGAAAATATTAGGGTCTGAAAAAAATACGTTTGTTTGAGTAAATAATAAAACATCTGCTTAAGCAACAAAAAAAAAGAAAGAAAAGGGAAAGCATCTGGACAGCAAAACATGGAAAAGGAAACAATTGTCGTGGCAGCTCAACTGGTTCTCAAGGGTATAATTAAAAAAATGGAAAAGGAAACAATTATAGAGAGGAGAAATAGAGACTTTGGAAAATTTCTGAAAGTGGGACCCAAAATTCCACTTGGCAAATTATGAGAGGAAACTCATACAAGTTTCGTCTGACACCTAATACTTATGTCTCACCCACATAAAAAACTTCATCACATGAATCGATATGGAATGAGTTATTTGAAAGATAATTTTAGGTGTAATTTACTTTGTTTTTATTACATTAATGAGTAATTTTTAAAAAATTAAGTATCTTTATTTATAGGATGTATAATTCAGACTTAGGGTGTGTTTGAATTAACGGTGGATAAAATTGATTCTGACAGAATTGATTTATGTTTGGATGCAACAATGTAAAAGTGATTGTTATAATTAATTTATGTTGGATAGTTTTGATCAAAATTGTTTTTGAATTTAGAATTATCAAAATGGACATTTAGTCAATATATATAAATAAAAATTACCAAAAAATGAAAGTATATAAATAAACATTACAAATAGATAATAGAAATTAAAGTGTAATATAGTACTTAAATATTAATAAAATATTATTACAATACTAATTTAAAATACAAATAAAGGTCCACAATACAATATTGTTAGAGAATATAAAAGAGATAAAAAAACACAATAGTTATACTCCTAAAAGAAGATCTAAGATCATTTGGATGTAAAAACACTACATAAAAATAACAATATAAAGTTAGTAGGTTCATTGCTCTTCTGCAATGTATATTTATTAAAAATTTATTTTTTAACCACGTGATTTACTAAGATTGATATGAACTCACATTTTAACTCTAATTTTTATAAAATTCTTCAAAAATAATTCTAACATTTTAACTCTTAACTTTGATATGAACTCACAGGAGCCGCGGCACTTGGGAAGAGGCGCCGCGGCGCTTCAGACAATTCTTCAAAAATAATAAAAAATTTCGATATTTCAATTTGTGTATATTTATTTCTTGTTTGTTCAAAATATAATATATTATAGTAATAATATTCGGAGAATTTGAAAGAAGACAATAGGAAAAAGAGAAGGATAATCCTCGTATAATCGAACAACGTTAGGATGTTTGAGGAGTTTAAAGTTCCAATCTGCAATTACACATGAACAAATGTCAACTTTAATAGTATATTTGATTTTTTTAATTAAAAAAGAACATGAATAAAACATAATCGGACAATTTTTAATTAAAGAGAGTAATGAAAATGGATATAGTTGTTGATGAAAATTAAAAAGGGTAATAAAGGAAAGAATAAAATTTAAATTGAAATAAATGACAAAATTGATTCTGTCAGACAATCAAAACATGTCAATTTTCTGATTTTCACGAAAATAGGTATCCAGAATCTTCTAGGTACCCAAAAATTAATCAAAACATGCACTTAATAACTCTTTGTGAGAGATCTAACACAAAACTTGTTATCCCATTTTACTAAAGGTAAGCAAAAGCGTTTAGTCCTAAGGTTGAAAGATTTCCGAATCAAATGGTTGTAAAATTAGTATTAAACCAAGACGTCCTTCTCGTAGTCTTTTCATCCCAAAGAGGAGTAAAAAGGAACAATTTTCTGGATGGTCACTTTGGAGGGTACAGACAAAATTGTTTGATCATAATACTCATTATTCATGCATGGAAGGAGGAGGATACAACGGGCATGTTTTAGTGTGAGTTTGATCCTCCGCAGCGCATGAGAGGTCAGCCAGAAGAGCGTTGATCCGTTGATGACGATCGAGACATCTGAATCACACATCCCGCGATTTACGCAGCGGTGACGTAAAGCGAGTTCCATCGACTCAAGAGCGCAATCAAGATCGCATGCAGTCTTAGCGATCACCCCGAGACCTGGATTATCAAAAAAAAAAAAAAGTAGGATACTACACTACATCTTGATCTTACCACAATTAGAAAGCAGCCTTTTTTCTTTCCATTACTTTCAAGCCCTTCATTATTTCACAAAGCATATTGCGGGTATATTCCTGTATTACACTATTTATAATAGGACTATTGATGTGACTTTTTAACTAATTGTAGTTGCTTATTGCATGACAGATTGAACTAGAATAATTCAGACAAAAAACTAAAATAGACTAAGATGCTTTTGTCTCAAAGGAAATGCTAACAAGGTTGATCGTCTTTTTCACAAGAAAAATGTTAGTAACATTAGTCAACATGGAGTTTTAAATATTGGTCCACTTGTATAGAAAGATTTTCAAATCAAGTAGTATATGGATTAAGTTAGTATCATTACAACTGCATGAGAATGTGTACAGAAGAAGAAATACGACCGCGGCCACGAAGTTCGATCCTCGCATAAACCTGGTTAGTCACATTACGCCATTATTGTCAGTGGTTAATTGGCCGACGTGGTTTGCGGTATCAGATCAACCCGGAGTTTACTTCCGCGCACTCGAAGAAGAGCGGTTGCGTTCCTTCAAAAAAAAAGTTAGTATCATTACACACCCGGTAGTCAAGTTGGTGTAGCAGTAGAGCGCGAGATCGCAAAGTCACGAGTTCGATCCCTTGCATAAACCTTCTTGGTTGAGTGTCATACGACTTGAGTGTGGTTAATGATCGACGTGGTTTGCCAGGTTATCATACACCCGAACCCAGAGCGCACTCGAAAGACTAGCGGCTGCGGGTTTTTTTATCAACAAAAAAAAGTTAGTATCATTACACATACTTACGTGTTTTAATTTTATTTTATGAAGTCAATCTCAAACAATAAATTGTTTGAAATCTAGATGATTCAAAAACTCAATAAATGATGTTTCTATTGTCACTGTTCCTATTAGGATTTGCTATTTCTAGATGCTTAGACCCCTTTGGCTTTCCTATCTTTATCTTTACTTTTCCTGTTACTTTTGACTAGCTTCACTGCCCTTTATCCAAATTTCACCATCTCACTTCAGACAGTAAAAGTATCCAGCCAAGGCAGTAATTCATATACTGAGATAGCTATCCTCAGAACTTCAGTTACACCAGTGTAGTAACATACAGCCTACGCTCTGTTTTCAACCATTTAGCCTGAAAATACAAGGCTGGCAAGTAGAAAAACTCAAATTCTTTTGGTAATCCAGTAAAACAAACTTAAGACATCAGTCCTTGAGTTTTAGAGACAAAATGCATCAGCAAAGTTAATGTTGCTGTTTTAGGTTCAAATCAAGCTTACTGAAACGAAAAACAGAAAGAAAAAACCATTAAACATTACTGTCAGAAAGGATATCAGAGTATCAGACCAAGCCCATCTTCTGAACAATCAATTATTCTCCACTTCATTAATCAACAAGATTTAACTGCCATAACAGAGCAAGAAAACGGGAGGGAGAGACATGCTGTTCTATATGTATACTGCATAAGTTAAAGGCAAAGCTGATAATAACAGATCATAGATTCCTAGTTTTACATAAGAAGATTACATTTAAGTAATGTAATTGCAAAAGTAAAAGATAAATATATTAAATTTCAACCGCAAAGATAAATACATTTAAGTTATAACGGCCTTGATAGAGAACAGGTTTTACTCTCTTTATCGAGCAACTATTTACTAGAATACTATAAAGATCTACTGGAATAAGCTTCTTGTGAGACAAGAAGATGCTGCCAACTGTTATATGTGTGTGTGTGTATGCGTATAACATGCATTGTAGCATGGCTTTTACAGAATACAAGATTTTACCATCATCTTATTAGCAAACCCAGAAAAAGGCATCTCACTATTCCTAGCATCTCTTCCAGATTATGATGAAGTAACAGCAATTGACAATCTTTCCTGGAACACCTAACAAAATGTATAACATGTGATATAATGAATATAAGGCATGATAACCTGTTGAAAAATGAAAATAAAAGAATAATGAATATATGGCATGATTCCATCAAAGAATACTGGCATAGCCTGCAGAAAAAGTATGCTGGCGTAACATCACTGCAAAATCATTACCATTCTGAAGTGCTCCAACTCTCTACCAAGCTCTGCCTCAAAGTCTTTCACTGATGGAAGCACATTACCGGGAGAGGCCAAATTTCCTGCTTCAAGTACCTACAGTGTTTGTGGTGTAAAATGCCATGACAATGCAAAAGTTTAAACTTGTATGTATAAGAAAGCTACTTATATATTCGTTAGCTAATGAGCTACAAGATTGATGCATGTTTCCTCCCAAGAGAATGGCAGAAGTATGAATTTACTTCTACAGACAATTCGATTATCTAATATTCTTCCCAGCTCAAATTGATTTACATGAAGACATAAAGGTACATCACATGAGAAAAAAGCTCTCACTAATCAGGTGAGCTAATTCTCACAAAATCATCCAAATAGAATGTCCTAGCATAAACTGAACTTGGGGAGTGCGGGATGGGTGGGAACTGTGTAATACTCGGTACTTTTTACCCCCTTTCAGTTACATGGATACAATCTTCTAGTGAGGTAAACATACCCCTTACTTAGCCGTCTAAGTGAAATGGTGCCGCCCTAACTGAACTTGGGAAGAGGGGACTAAGCAATGTTGGACCTCAATAAAGTATTTAATGCCAAAACAATGAACAGAAAAGAGAACCTATCTATCAACATAAAGTATGACCATCACAACAGAGATCTCTGATGGGCATCTTGCTCTGATCACTTTTCTGATCCCCCGTGACTTGTTCATTTCATGTGCAGAATTTTAGTTCCAATAAATCATCCAGTAACTTAATCTTAGTGTTTGGCGACGTGAAAGATGATAGTGCAGATCCTCCTAAGTACACAAAACTTGCTAAAAACTGAACGTATGCATACCAGATACACACCCATAATGGAGTTCGTGAGTATCAGTTTCTATAGTACAAAAAAATAATGATAGCTCTTTGTAAAAATACAATATGATACCTCTTCTGTTAATTCCTCAGGCACCACATGATCACATGCAGGAAGTTTCTTTCTATGGTGCCGCACAAGTAGAGCTATTAACTGGAAGCTGACGAAGATGTCATCAGTTTTCACAATCTGAGTGTTGCTCTGAGAAAATTAGGAGACACATACCTTAACCTCTTCTTCATTATAACCATGCAGATGGTCGTCATTCTACAGAGTGAGTTAAGCTTGTCATAATAAATTACATGCTCCCAATAATATTTCTCAAGGTAGATAAGAGAACTGATTCAACTGAATCCAGATAGATAATCATCAAACAATACCAGTCACATAGGCCTCTGAATATCAATCCCTTTAAAGATGGCAACGGGGCAGGGTGGGGCGGGTGCAGGGGAGTTATTATGCTGGGCGGATTAAACATTTTTTGGGGAAAAAAGGAGAAAAGAAAAGTGGGGCTGGTTGCGGGTTGCAAAAATTAATGCTACTGTTTCGTAAACGTTTTATTTACACTTCGATTTAGCTTTCTATTGTTTCATTTATGCTTAGGCTTTCTTGATGCTTCATATTTTAGTTACTGTTTTGTTTTCATGTTGTTAGCAAACTTTTTTTTTTTAAACTGTGATTAAGGAAATTATATTCTGCCAGTATTTTGTAACTTACAATAATAGCAAATCACACTCAAATTATGTTTCCCCAACAGAAGGTCATTTTGACTACGGTAAGGATTTGTTGGACGTAAAACACACAACTAAGACACAGCGGAAGTTTAAAATTTTGAGTAAACTTACTTGCCCCAAACGTTTCTGGTATGATTATGCGATAATTCAAGTAAAGACATGAAAGAAAAATTTACAGTTTATGCTTTTAATGCAATTTCTACTAAAAGGTGCGCACACGATTGTCAATCCGGGTGCAAGTCTTGCTTCGGTATATTACTTTGCCCAAGAAAGCTAAGAAATCTTGGCAGAGATTTGAGAGAATTTTATTTCCTGAACTCTGAGTTCAGAAAGTGGAAAGTGAGTTGTCATGAAATTATGGGTTAAGTGTCAAATATATAGTGGAGAAAACCCTAAACCAAATCAGATTTGGATCAGGCTTCAAGACCTGACCCAAATCCAAATTGCAAATGGGCGACTTAACCGGGTCCATCACATGCGGCTCCTCTATTTATTTTCTGCACGTTTTAGTTCTAATTAAATCCAAGATTTAATTTTAACTTAATTAATTAATTTTCATCAAATGAAAATTATCCCATAATTTATTATAAAATAAAATATCTTGATTCAAAATCCGATATTTTACATTCTCTCAATATACCCTTAGACCGAAAAGACAATCGACTTAGTGTGACCCTTTAGGCCTTCACACATTGACACTTGATAAAATCAATGTTCACACGGAACTCCTAGACGGCCACGCGACTGGACCCAATAGTGAAGACGTTTACAAGACTCAAGTAAATGCACTTCATGTGAGATGATAAATTATTTTCATTCGCGACACACTCGATCAAGCTTAAGATTTGCCAAGTGTCTATCCAAATGGCTTGATCACTTTATCTCATCTATATTAGTCGACAACTAGACCTTATCCTAGATATGTCTCTTTCATTGGCCAATGACTTGGTCGACCTAACATCTCTGAGAAGCTGAGTGTTCTCTCGAAATTCCAATCGAGGAATGAATCATATTCTTGACTCAACTACCACCTTCAATCTACTTCGTAATGCACCCAATACAAGCCGCGTCTCAACCTATAAGACATTTGAGCTTAGGACAAGATCAAAGTGCATTGCTCCGTAAACAAGGCGATATTGACCTCAAGTCTAAGGACTTCTATCTCCCACATGCTGATAATACTCTAGACATGTATAACAAATAGTTTATCAGCAGGGTATGTCAATACTCCTCTAAGAGTATCCATGTGTCCATCACTAGCAAATATTGCTAGCAGTAAGTGAGATATACTACATTCTCTAAGAATGTGATGTAGACCACATGTCGACTTATAACATATCATTGATATCCCATTCTCAATGATCATTAGTCTAGACTATTTTAAGAACTACACTCTATCATTAATATTTCACATTATTAATGACAATGTAAGTTCAAGGGATGCATATTAATGAATAATATAAACAATCAAATAATAATTCAATAATTGCAAATGTCAAATATATATTAATTTTATTAATAATATGAATGTGTTCAAGTACATCTGCTCCTAAAAATAATTGTTTCTAGGACATACATACTTTCAACTACTTCAGGAAGGATACATATTACTAGCTGATTTAATTCATTAGTGTTCCATTGACTATCTAAATGAATAAAGAATCACCATTCCAGGCTAAAAACTCTAACAAGAATACTTCAGAATGCTGATATCTGCAAAAGAAGTATTTGACTACTAAGCAAAGGCCAAGCTTATCTAGTATGTTGCATAAGCCATGTACTAGCAATCCTTGTTTTGGATATGTAAAATAACAGTGGAAAAAAGGGAAAAACATAGAAGAAAACTGAAGCGGGGCAAGCGGATTGAAAACACATAATAATGCTTGCTGAGCCGGTTAAAAAATTTGCGCGGTAAGGCCTACCCCTCCCCCCCGTATGCCATCTCTATATCTCTTTAAGTTTGAAAATCGCAGCTTCTCTATCATTAACGTAAGAAGTATGGCCTGTATAGTTTGGATTACTTCACCTGATTTAATCAGTATGTCTAATTATTCAGTTCTATAATCAGAATTAAGTTTCATTACTGTTTAAATTTGCCTTTCTGCAAAATGAATAACATCGTAGTGAAACTTATTTATTTAATTATCCAATTATCTATTCTAAATCAAAATCAGTTTGAGAATTATAAACTAAACAGGTCATAACATTGTTTTAACTATGCAATCTACTTAGCTGAAGCTCTAACACGCAAATACACAAATCAAATCTTTTTTACGCTTTACGTCCGCAGCATTACATGTACAGTTGTTAGATAAACTCCTCAACATGCAAAGAGAGAGAAATAATCTTCTGAATTAAGATATAAACACATACAACTATTATATGGTAAGACTGCTTATGATAGCCCTTTTTACCAACATAAAGACCGATTTTGTGAAGCAAACAAGCTGCCTCAAGATACTCAACATCTTTATCCTCCAAGGATAAAACGAATCCATCAGAACAATTGCCCGATTCATACCTTTTCCCCAAACCATCAAACATCTCTTATATCAAGAACATTAACAAAATCATCTCAAAAACAATATTTCCACCCTAAAAATATGGAACCAGAGATAGTGAACTTCTTATTGTTTCCCATTTCGAATTATCAAATACCTTTGCAACACTAAAGCATCATGCATCAGATTGCTTGTTATTAAACCTTGTCGCGAGCTTCACTACAGACCTCCGCCTCGAGTTCGCCCTCGGATCATAATTATTAAAAACCTCTCCTAACTTATTTGCTTAGAATATTCGTTATAATATTGTTAGAATATTAGGAATTAATATTGTATTAATTGGTAATATTGTATTAATGTAGAATCCTAATATATATTGTAGGTATTACAAGATTATATTAGGAAGATAATATTTGGTATAATTTCTTAGTCATTATTAGGCATGATTCTCTCATCTACATTAATGTATATTACATGTATATATTCTTCCTTATGGAATGAAGATAGTTGAGGAAAACATTTCAAAGCCTTTTATGGTATCAGAGCTTAAGGAAAGAACTATATTCTTCTTCCTTGTTTTCCATTCTCGGTTTTCATCCTCCATCAACCGTTTTTTTTTAGTTTTCACTTCTCCATTAGTGAATATCATTCATCTCAAACCAAAAAATGTCTGAATCAAAAACATCTTTCACCCTACCCTAACTATTTCTAATATCAAAACACATGTTTTTGTGAAATTGGAGATGGAAACCGTCCATTATGCTACATGGGCGGAATTATTCAAAATATGTTGTAGAGCTCACAAAGTTCTTCATCATATATTCCACCGAAAGATAGAATAGGGAAGGAATCAACTACTGATGCAGACAAGGAATTGTGAGACACACTTGGGGAACAATCTCCATCGATTTGTTGCATACGATAATGGAGCCTGATTCTACAGCCATGGCGGCCTGGGGACGTTTGAGAGACATCTTTCAAGACAATAAAAATTCACGCGCCGTTTCTTTGGAGCATGAATTCTCCACCATTGACATGGCGGATTTTCCAAACGTTTCTACCTATTGTCAACGCCTCAAAGTGTTGGCAGATCAGTTGGGGAACGTAGGCTCACCGGTCTCTAATAACCGGTTAGTTTTACAATTAGTTGCGGGTCTCACGAATGCGTACAACGGTGTGGGAATTGTAATCCGTCAAAGTAATCCCCTACCAAAATTCTATCAAGCAAGATCCATGCTTATGCTTGAAGAATCGGGATTGACCAAGAAGTCTTCAACTACTACGAGTTCTGCCTTCATTGCTTCGTCTTCAAACAACGGTAATTATTTTGACCCTTCTCAATAAAATAAGGGACAAAAATGTCGTAATAATAATAAGAATAAAGGTGAAAATCGCGGGAATAACAAAGCGAGGCTACAGACCAAGCGGCGATAATGGCAACACCACTTCCGGCGGACGATGGCGAGAATGGTGGTGAGCATCAACCGGGCATGACGCCAGGCATACCGCCACCCTGGGCCCCAACAGGAATCGGGCCTGGCAGCCCAGAGGCCCATCGCCAAGCCCACCAATGCCCCATAATTTTCAAAGAATCGGACAGCTTTCAAGACAGCCCAACAATATTTTCCAAAGACTGGATGTTTTCAGACAGGCCCAGCAGGCCCATTTCGTTGGATCTGTCTCCAGCAGTAACTTTGGGCCTCAGCCGACCCAGTGACGTGAGGCCCACTAAACAATGACTCAACCCACGGATATTAAGAATGTCATGCACACCCTTGGACTCAACCCGCCGGATGCAAGTTGGTACATGGACTCCTGGGCAACGTCTCACATGACGTCCTCCCAAGGTAATCTCACTTCCTATTTTAATTTGAGCAATGATAGTGGTATAGTTGTCGGAAATGACCATTCAATTCTAATTAAAGGGTATAGGTCTACAAAATTGTCTCCACCAAACCCACCACTATGTTTAAAGAATGTCTTTCATGCTCCAAAGTTAATCAAAAACTTGGTATCTGTTAGAAAGTTTACAATTGATAATTGGGTATCGGTTCGTTTTGACCCCTTTGGATTTTTCGTGCATGATTTTCAGACGGGGAAGCTTCTCATGAGATGTGATAGCAAGGGAGCTCTATCCAATAAGTTTACCTAATCAACAGTCCAAGTTTCAATCTACCTTTGCAGTCTTGGCACCATCTTTATGGCACCAACGTTTGGGACATCAGGAGGAGGTTGTTTTGGCCTCTCTTAAACACAATAAATTTATTTCTTGTACCCAAACTCGGACTCTTAATAAATGTCATTCTTGTGCACTTGGTAAACATGTTAAATTACCATTTATTGCCTCTACATCATGCACCCTTATGTCATTTGATATTTTGCATTGTGATATTTGGACTTCACCCGTTTTGAGTTCTTCTGATCATAGATATTATTTACTTATCTTAGATGACTACTCTAATTATTTGTGGATATTTTTTTTATTGAAAAAATCACAAGTGTTTTCCACTTTTCTCATTTTTAGAGCATTCATTAGAATTCAGTTTGAACGAGATATCAAAAGTATACAATGTGATAATTGGAGGAAATTTGACAATAATCAGTTTTGGGAGTTTTTCAAAAACAATGGTCTCAATTTTCGTCTCTCATGTCCTCACACATCTTCTCAAAATGGAAAGGCGGGACGTAAAATTAGAACCATAAACAATATTGTTCGAACTTCTCTTGTTCATGCTTCAATACCCCCCATGTTTTGGCATCATGCACTCCAGATGACAACTTATCTATTGAATATTCTCCCACATAAAAACATGTCTTACCAAGATCCACTAAAGATGCTTTATTTTACGTGAGCCCTCTTATCACCACTTAAAAATGTTCGGGTGCCTTTGCTATCCTCTATTTCCATCCACTACAATCACAAAGCTCCAACTCCGGTCTACTCCATGTGTCTTCTTGTGATATCCACCTAATCTCTGTGGTTACAAATGTTATGATATTTCTTCTCAAAGAATTATTATATGTCGTCACGTGATTTTTGATGAAATAATTTTTCCGTTTGCCAAAATACATGAAATCAGGTCTCACTCATATGATTTTTTGGATGATGATAAGATTTCGTATCTAACACATTTTTCCAAAGCCCGGGACACACTAGCGATCAGCAGTTGGGCCCACTGGACCAAGGACCAATGGACCAGCCTCTGGAAACTAATGTCCAGCAGCTTGGGCCGTCTGGACCAAGGCCAAGTGGACACAACACTCACAACAGTAAAGCACAGATTCAGTCCCTGGGCCAGACAATAACTCATGGCCAAATACCACATCCTTTGCACCATCAACCCATTACACATCACGGATATAACGTGCTGAGCAGTGGCGTCCAACCCACTGCTTCTCTTTCGGCTAGTGGCGTCCAGTCCACTGGCCCACCAACCCGTCTGGTCACCCGTAGTCAACATGATATTGTCAAACCCAATATCAAATATAGCCTTCACACCCAAAACTCCAAATCACATTTGCCTTGTAACCCAGTGTCAGCTCTTAAGGACCCAAATTGGAAAATGGTCATGGACGATGAATATCATGCTCTAATTAAAAATAGGACATGAGATTTAGTAACTCGTCCATCAAATGTTAACATAATTCGGTCTATGTGGATTTTTAGCCATAAAGAAAAATATGATGGAATTTTTGAGCGACATAAGACCCGTCTTGTAGGTGATGGAAAGACACAAGAAGTTGGAATCGATTGCGGGGAGACGTTCAGTCCAATGGTCAAGCCTGCTACCATCAGAACTGTTCTCAGCCTTTCCCTTTCCAAAGGTTGGTCGCTTCATCAACTGGATGTCAAAAATGTCTTTCTCCATGAGCACCTGCATGGGACTTTTTACATGCATCAACCATTGGGTTACAGAGATCCTACATATCCCAATCATGTGTGTTTGCTAAACAAGTTACTATATGGCCTCAAGCAGGCCCCCAGAGCTTGGTATCAACGGTTTGCATATTTTGTGTCACACATGGGTTTCTCACACAGCCGTTCAGATAATTCACTGTTCATTTATCGACATGGTAATCATATTGCTTATCTCCTTTGTATGTGGATGGTATTATCCTAACAACATCTTCAGACTTTCTTCGTAAGAGTATCATGTCGCAGCTTAATTTCGAATTTGCAATGAAGGACCTTGGTCCACTACATTACTTTCTTGGAATTTTTGTGACACGATATGTATGTGGATTATTTCTGTCATAGAAGAAGTATGCCTCTGAGATCGTGGAACGAGCTGGAATGTCTTCGTGCAAACCATCTGCAACTCCAGTGGACACGAAGTCGAAATTGAGTGCCATTTCGAACAAACCCTTTGATGATCCCACATTATACCGCAGTCTGGCAGGAGCTTTACAATATCTCACATTCACCAGATCAGATATTACCTATGCAGTACAACAAGTGTGCCTATTCATGCATAATCCGATGGAAGAACATATGCATACACTCAAACGCATTGTGCGATATATTCAGGGCACTCTGGAGTATGGATTATATCTTTATCCGTCTTTCATTTCCAAACTTGTTACTTACACAGATGCAGACTGGGTAGGATGTCCGGACATGACAACAACTCTATATAAATTATCCTTCTTCTGCCACTACACATGCGATTCAAACTAAGCTAGATGATCTAAGGAATCATTTGATCTCAAAAACATGACAACATCTTCAGACTTTTTTCGTAAGAGTATCATGTCGCAGCTTAATTCCTAATTTGCAATGAAGGACCTTGGTACACTACATTACTTTCTTGGAATTGCTGTGATACGATATGCATGTGGATTATTTCTGTCACAGAAAAAGTATGCCTCTGAGATCGTGGAACGAGCTGGAATGTCTTCGTGCAAACCATTCGCAACTCCAGTGGACACGAAGTCGAAATTGAGTGCCATTTCGAACAAACCCTTTGCTGATCCCACATTATACCGCAGTCTGGCAGGAGCTTTACAATATCTCACATTCACCAGACCAGATATTACCTATGCAGTACAACAAGTGTGTCTATTCATGCATAATCCGATGGAAGAACATATGCATGCACTCAAACACATTGTGCGATATATTCAGGGCACTATGGAGTATGGATTATATCTTTATCCGTCTTTCATTTCCAAACTTGTTACTTACACAGATGCAGACTGGGTAGGATGTCCGGACACCAGACGTTCCACATCCGGTTATTGCGTCTTCATCGGTGACAATTTAATCTCATGGTCTTCCAAAAGGCAATCCACGATCACGCCGAGTCAAGCCGACACCGTGTTGTTGCTAATGTGGTATCGACTACGCCGATTCGTAATCTATTACTAACTCCATCGTTCATTCCGACAAAGAACTCTAGTATACTGTGATAATATTAGTTCAATCTATCTCTCAGGGAATCCAATTCATCATCAAAGCACTAAACATATTGAGTTAGATATCCATTTTGTCCGTGAAAAAGTGGCTCGCGGACAAGTGTGAGTGTTACATGTCCCAACACGTCATCAGATAGCAGATATCTTCACGAAAGGGCTTCCGCTGATATTATTTGAAGAGTTTAGGGACAGTCTCAACATTCGCCGTCCTCCAGCTTTGACTGTGGGGGAGTGTTAGAATATTCGTTAGAATATTGCTAGAATATTATGAATTAATATTGTATCAATTGGTAATATTGTATTAATGTAGAATCCTAATATATATGGTAGGTAGTACAAGATTATATTAGAAAGATAATATTTGGTATAATTTCTTAGTCATTATTAGGCATGATTCTCTCATCTACATTAATGTATATATTCTTCCGGAATGAATGGAATGAAGATAAGAATAATCAAGGGATTAGGTAATAACTTCATCGACGTCTACATTGGTCTCATATACAGATGCTGATTGGGGTGGTTGTACCGACACCAGACGGTCTACGTCTGGCTATTGCATGTTTTTAGGTAATAACTTGGTCTCATGGTCTGCCAAACGTCAATCTACGCTTTCACGTTCAAGTGCAGAGGCCGAGTATAAAGGGGTAGCCAATGTGGTTTCCGAATCATGGTTACGAAATCTACTGCTAGAGCTTCATTGTCCTATTGAGAAGACTACCTTGGTGTATTGTGATAATATAAGTGTCATCTACCTTTCTGGTAATCCAGTTCAACACCAGCGTACTAAACACATAGAGATGGATATTCACTTTGTTAGAGAAAAGGTAGCCAAAGGACAAGTACGAGTATGTCATGTCCCTTCAATATATCAGATTGCAGATATCTTTACAAAAGGTCTTTCCTCGGTCCTTTTTGAAAATTTTAGAGACAGTCTCAGCGTACGAAGACCGTCCGCTATGACTGCAGAGTGTGTTAAAGCCCATACTGGGCTGAGCTCTCCAAAGGCCCACACAGGCAGCCCACACGATTATTGTTCATCCGTGAACAATAACATTAGGAGGATTGTATATTGGATATTTGATAGAGTTAGTCTTGTACCATAATTAAAATTATATTATTACCTTAATTGTGTAGAATAGAATTTTAGATGTAAAATAGGAATATGATTGTCCTATTATAACTTATATATATGCCTTTCTTTCAAAAATATTTCAAAGTCTTTTAACCCCCTCCCCTAATGCATACCCAGAAACCTCCGTCTCCTCGATCTTAAGCTCCTTAGATATTTCCTCCAATAAAACTGCCCCCACCACAATAAATTCCGACCTCTTCTTGAAAAAGCCCTGCTTTCGAACTTTCCCGACAACTCTTCTCTCGTCCTCACTCAACCTCTAAACTAAACCCTACAATTCCTCCGCGTCGTAAAACTCCAATCTCTCCTACTTTCGTCAATGCCCACATTTCCCTCCATATTACTTGCATAGCCAGGGAAAATAACCTTCTCGGTATTCCTAATCGTCCCTGATGAACCAATCACGTTATCAATATCATAACCCTTAACCTTCTCATTTAACCCCGAGGCACGGATTATATCCTTAATGTGCTGTCTCTGATTAAAGAATGGATCTTGCACCTAACTCAAGCCTAAAAATTAATTTGTAGGTCGTCCAAGTTCCTATTTCATACTGTTAACAGTTATCACTGGTGGCATTCCTGGCGGGAAGTGAAGTTGTGTTGGGAGGAATTGGGAGATTGGCCGACATTTATTATTATTATTCTGGCGACGACTCAAGTATGTCAATTCTTTCTTTGTTTAGGTATTGTATTGCTTCTTTCTCTTCTTTGCTTATCTCAAGTTGCGGTTGCCTTTGATATTGATAAAGAAAACCCAACAGTGAATGGAAGAAAATATGTGTGAAAACAAATTATTACTAATCAAATTATGAAGCTGTACTCATAATTTTTGGTATTATGTACAAAACATATTTTATAGTATATTTTTTATTGCAAAACATATACAGAGACAAATTAAGAAAAAAAAAATAGGAGTACCAAATTCTAACCCTCTGTTTGGGTGGTTGTTTCTCGTGGTTCATTAATGTAAATTAATATGTTGTTGTATGGTATTGTATTAATGAACCTAATGTTTGGATAAATTGTATGTTTGTTGCGATTTAATGATATTTTTATTGTTTGATTTGATTGTATGTTACATTAATTCTTAATTACAAATTAATTTTTATATATTAATAAAATTAAGATAAAAAAATAATTTTTTTTAAAAATATGAGGGTGGTATGAGTTGGGGATGGGTAGGGTGAGGGGTCATGAGTGGTGAGGGTGGGTGGGTGGGATGGGGCGGTGGTGGGTTGTGATGTGGGGTCATGCGTGGTGGTGGAGTTGTGAGTGGCAGTGTGGGGTGGGTGCTAGACAGGGTCGTCTCAAATATTTTGGGGGTCCTGTTCTAATTCGTAAAAGTGGGTCCTTAATTGGGCTAAGACCTGCGAATTATGAGTCTTTACATTAAATTCTGGCTAATACTACTTAATAAAAAATAAAAAAAGGCCCTAATTTTTTTCGTTTTTCGATAGCCCTGTGCAATAGCACACCTCGCACGGGTCCAAAGACAGCCCTTGGTGGTAGAGGGTGGGAGTTGGTGGGTTTGGATGTGAAAGAGGGGGTGGATGGTAGGGTGGTCGTGGTGTGTGAGGTGGGCGGATGGGGGTTGGGTGGATTTGGATGTGATAAAAGTGAGTGGGTGGGGTGGGTATAATAGGAAAATGAAAAACATAACCACACAAAAAATACTAAATTCGTGGTTATAAAAATTGAGTTTTTTCATTGTTATTTAACCATACAATTAAAATAAATTTACAACACCATACAACATAATTTTAAGAATAATGTAAATAAACATGATTTCATAAAAAATAATATAATAATGAACCACAGGAAACAACTATCCAAACAGGGATAAATGATT
The DNA here is from genome assembly GCA_029844215.1 of Przewalskia tangutica. Classification (NCBI taxonomy): domain Eukaryota; kingdom Viridiplantae; phylum Streptophyta; class Magnoliopsida; order Solanales; family Solanaceae; genus Przewalskia; species Przewalskia tangutica. Next base: position 15,381,559 of record CM056721.1, read on the forward strand.
TAGAATTAGAATTCTTTTAATCCCAACAAAAATAGAAATCTATTTGTTAATTTTGATCAATGTATATTGCCACCGGTATACTCTATCCAACTCTCCTTTTGTTGGAAAAGGGATTCTCTCCATTTTTTCCTTTTGGAAATATGCTTCACAACAATACTTTTCCCCTCTTAATTAAATCAACTTTTCTCAAATATCATTTGGCAACATATTCATTCTACTAAATTTGTAAAGCTTTGAATAAATGAAAACTAGCGTAATTTCGAGTTTTATAGCATGTCATCCCTCTTTCTTTAATTATTTCTATATCATTTGTTTTTGTTTATTTAAAGATTTGGTTATGGCACATTTACAAAAACCTTCAACCTCATCATGTAACGCCGTATGTTGTTTTGGACACCATCTTGACGAATGACAAAGTGTGACCGAGTCAGCCAAATTGATTTTCATATACAGGGCAAGATTAAAACTTAATGTAGCAACTCCATAAAAAGATAAGGCAATTGTGAAATCTTCGCACATATTAATACCGATTGCATATGAGAGTCAAAGGAAGCACCAATGAGAAATTCAACCAAAATTGACAAGGGTGCCAAAATTCGAAACATACATCCATTTCGCATTCATTCATCAGTGTCAACTCTATCGAAACAATAAAATAACACGGCTACAACTTTAACATATTGAAACTTCAATAAATGGAAAACATAAGAAATGTCACACACAATTCCTCAGGGAATCGCCAGCACCCTGGAAGAAACAACAAGAGAGAGCAAAGTCAGCTATGAATATGCCAACAAGAGATAACACTACGGCTGAAGTAGTCGACTCTCCAACCCCTTTGGCACCTCCTAGTGTGGTGACCCCCCAAGCACAGCTTATGACGGATATAATAGCACCAAACACCTGTGATTTAATCATCGCACTGATAAGGTCCCATGACCTAAGAGCTCTCTGCGCGGAATCCAATATAATGTTTATGCTAATACCATAAACACCATCAGCTAAAAGGGCGCTGGATGCCATTCCAACTGTAAAGCACATTAGGGTTAAAAATGGTAAGGCAATGCAAGAAGCAATCACTCTTGGTGTCACCAAATAATCAACAGGATTTGCACCGAGAACTCTCAACGTGTCCGTCTGCTCAGATACCTGCATGGTGCCTAGTTCCGCAGCAAATGCACTACCGATACGCCCAGCAACTACAACTGCTGTGACAACTGGACTTAGCTCTCTTGAAAAGGCAAGGGCCAACACCCCACCAACAGATCTATTTAACCCTAATCTAGTGAATTCTCTAACAAATTGGATAGTAAAGGCCATGCCAACAAAAGCTGCAGTTAACAGACAGACACCAACTGACTTAGGTCCAACTCTTTCCAACTGTTGAAGAGTATTCTTCCAGTGGATTTTACCCTTTATGATCCTAATAATAACCTGCCCTGCCAAGATAAAAGCTGATAATCCCCTCCATAAGTACCTGGGAGGTGACCACTTGCTCAAGAACGTTTCTCCTCCATTTTCCCATTCTTCCGCGGTAGATGTGTCCTTTTTAGATGCAGTTGTGTCCTCTTCAGAAACAGATCGACTTGGATAACCATCAGTAGAGTTAGGAATCACATACAACCTTCTCGGTTTGGAAGATTTTAGAACCTTCTGGGTCTGAGCTCCTTGATTAAAGTCAAATTTCTTGGAAAGGCAATTCAAGCTCAAAAAACTTACTCTTGCGTGATTACTCACCGTACTATACCTGCCTCTGCAATCCATACAAAACTATTGTTAGTCAAACTAAAGTGACTCAGTATTTTTTAGAAATCCACATCAGAAATCATGCATGGTAAATGGAAAGTTGAATATAAATGCATCAAGTCGCATGTTACACATCTATATACACAATATTACAAGTACACACACACTTAATATATAAACACAAACCCAAGAGGCCAAGAGAGAGACCTTCCGGAAAAGTGAAGAAGAGGATAACAATGAGACGCTGCTTGCATGTTGGTCTCAGTCTAGGGCCTTTTAAGTGAAATTTTGGGTCTTTTAAGTCCCTCTCAGCACAACAAGATGACCTGCTTTAAGTAAAATGAAAAGTAAAATCATTAAAAATTTAGAATCTCAACCTCAAGGCCTAGAGTCAAGGGAGGAAATAATTTTAGGTAAAAAGATTTGTAAAAGAAGCAGATAGCATCCGTGACATCTAAGACATTTGATGTAGAAATCTGAGACATCAGAACTACAGAATTGAGCAAGTATCTTCTACGTCTGCATCATCATATGTCATCAAGAGCATTATATCCATGGAGGGAAGCCCTCCCTGTCAAAGTGCACTAGGTTCGGGTAAACTTTTGGCACTTTGCTCCTCTACTAAGGTATAGAAATACCTTCACAAAAGATTGTCAAAATAAGATGACAGAATAAGTTAATAGGTAACTTCACGTGCCCTTTGAAGGCATATCAATCAATCTAATACAAAGAAAGCATATAAGTATCTATATTACTAACGAATTCCCTTATCCCTCCCCAGTCCCCATATTTATAGTGAAGCACATCTTTTTGCATCCTAAAAGGTGTTCCTGTTCTCCTCACTGTCACGGTTCACTTTTACCCTCGCGCGTAAAAGTTGCTTCATAATTTGGTATTGTCGTGAGCAAACAGAGTCAACAACAACAACATACCCAGTGTAATCCACAAAGTGGGGTGTGAGCAAACAGAATCGCCACCTAATTAATTGAATGGAAATTAGGAAACCAATTTAAAGATTGATTTTGAAAATCTTTTAAAAATACCAGAGTTCGGGTAATGGTTCAGGTGATCCCCGAGTAAGGTGTTAGACACCTCGGTATTAAGGATCCGCACAATGCGGTTAACCTATGGATTTAAAACATTTTTTGTGGCTATAAATGTATAACTTGTTTGAAAAATGAGTTTAAAAGGTTGTTTTAGTTTGTTTGTTTTAAATCATTTGTCTAGCACTTTAATTATTTCATTAACTCAACTTTGTGAATTAACTTAATAATTTGGCTAAGTGTAAAGGAATCAATCCCTTCAAATGTGCATGACTATTTTGATTTTGAATTATATGTATAATCCAACTTCTTAATCAGTTAATGAATTCACCTTAACTTTGTCAAATAACTTTAACAACTTACTTAGAACGTCTTCATTCTAATATCAAACAGGGGAAAACAAATCCAATTCTTATTTCAAGCTCTTAAACTAGTTATCAATTAGTCATACTATTAATAACTTGGAGACATGAGTAATCGCAAATTCCCTTATGAAAGTAGAGATGTTTAGTCCCTTAAGGTTGGTATTTGAAAGACACTTGATCATTTAGAACATTTGGAAAAGTCTTCGTACTTGAACGCAGCTTGTTTGAAAGAGAAAATGAGGTTCAACTTTCAGAGATGACAACTAAAAATGGGTATTTTAAATACTTAAGCAGAAACCAAACTAACAGTAGAAAATATCTTAAAAGAATGTACAAACCAGTTTGTTTGAAAAAATAGAGAAAGGAATTGGAAGAAGATAAACACTTCATGCTTAAACTACATTACTGAGATTTGACAGATTCTGAATTAAGACTAAGCAGATTTATTCCAACAACTATCGAAAATGTTAAACTAGGGAGGGAAAGCATAGAGCACATGAATTGAAACATGATCATGAAATGCTGGATGATTGGATAGAAACTCAAACTGTAAACTACATGATCTATCTTAAACAGAGAAGGAGTTCTCAAGTAAAGGAAATTGCTAAACGAGTAGATCTAATTTAAACATACTGGTCGACAAGAAATGGAAAGCTAAACACCTAATGTTCAACTCTCATAATGCAAAAATGAAGGAGGAAAGAAAAGAGACAGGGGATTTACTAAATGCAAGAATCTACCAATTCATAGTCTCCAAGGAAAGAAAAACATGACAACAACTCTATATAAATTATCCTTCTTCTGCCACTACACATACGAGTATCAAACCAAGCTAGATGATCTAAGGAATCATTTGATCTCAAAAACTATATCAAACTATCACTCTGTACCCTCAAACATAAACAATGAAGAAACTGAAAAGTATTTGTTGAACTCGACAGGTTTGATTCAAACAGCAACTAAACTCAACAAGAGGTTTCTTTGCTTATATTAAACAAAGAGAAACAAAATCAACTGGTTGGGGTTCTTCTAAGGGTTGACTCATTTCAGAATTAACCAGGAACACGATTATTACCTAGTCACACTTCATTTTAACTTTTACAATCCTTTGTTCGACATTCAGCCCAAAATAACTAGTGAACATCCTATAAACATGCTGTACAAACTTATTTTTAAATCACAATCAAATGCACATTTCAGTTCTTTGCATGATTCAAGGAAAAAGAAATCTAACAGATGCTTCATTTCTCACAAATTCCCTAAGAAGAACCAACATTTATTGAAAGAGATAGCAGCTTGTGAATTCAGCACTTAGGCGGACACAAAGAGAGGTTCTGGAAAGCATTTGATACAGGCAAAACTATGGTTCGAAGGTCCAAGAAACTTTGCTCGAAATAAATGAAGTACACTTAGCTTAAAGTCATTTGAACAGCTTTTAAAACTAACACAAGGTCACGAGGTAAGTGAAAATCTGACAAATAACATTGAGCAACTAAATTCCAAACAAACAGCTTCTACATATAAGTTGAAAGGTTTCAAAATAATCCGGGTTCAATACTGGGAAATTCAACTTAGTCACATTCTTACTTTGGAAGCTTAAAAATGACTTGGAAATCACATCGAATCGATCATATTTCAAATCATGAACCCAAACACGCACAAACAGTGACTAATTCATTCATAGCGAAAGGAAAACCGTGCTAAGTGTGAAGAAGGATTCATATGTTATTTTACTCTGTTTGAAATTCGACTATTTAATTAAAATATGGAGGCTAAAATTGGGTGTCGACACTCACTACATCCCAACTGAAAGTTTTTCCATTTCCTTAATCATCAGTTACTAGAAAAGCTTTTTTTTTCTCCACTACATTTTCCCCTTAATCCTACCTTATGTCTGTCGTATAATATGGAACGCCGCCGTTGATACGCACTTCTTTCTGGCCGCCGGAGCAATTGTGAGTAGACTTCTTCACTCTATTTGGCGATTGGCCGTCTTCCCTTTTTCGATTTTTTATGCCTTTTCTCCTTTATTAATTTCTTGTGAAAAGAGAGGAAAGCAAAACACCGATTTAGTCCTCAAATTTGGTCGTAAATTGCGTCTTGCTACTATTATTCTTTATCACGTCCTAGTTTAATAAATCAAATTTGTGAATAAGTTTGTAGTGTTGAGAAAACAAAAATAAGTTTGTACTGTTAGAAGACGCGCAGATTGATGTCAGACAGACGATAAAAAATAATACAACGTTTGGTGGGCGTTTTCAGCCGCATTGAACTGTACTATTTTTAGAAACTGCCATTTCTAGACCATCTAATAGGTGGGTCTCCCCTGGACTGTACTAAAAATAAAAATAAAAAATACAATCCATTATATATTAATATTCTAATACCGTCTATTATATATTAATATAGTCTAGTCCAGTACAGTCCAGTCCAGTCCAATGAAATTAGTACAGTGCAGTGCGACGTACCAAACGAGCCCTTATTGAGCTCATCGCTGTTGAAATTTAAGGTTTAGAAAGTTTTTCATTCTTTTTTAAATATCAAAAACTCAAATAATTTATTTTATTTTTTTGAAAATTATAAAAATGTGTTGAATGAACTAAAAATGCTCAAATATGTCATCGAATTATCGGGAATGACTTATTATTCCACTCGTCAATAGTTTGGTTCATTTATGTCATCACTGTTACCAAAATGATTCATTCATGCCATTTTTTAATAACGATTTTACAATATCAGATGTGTCACTTGATCTTCAACTAGATTACGGTTGTGGATGGGTCGATTTTTTTTCTTAATTTGAGATTTAAAATTATGCTGGTTTAATTAAACAACGTGGACCTCTAATTGAATATTACGTGTCATATGTGATATTGTAAAATAGACGTTAATAAAAAATTACATGGATAAGTCATTTTGATAATGATGATAGCATAGTTCAATTTCATAATTGAGCATTTTTGGTTGAATGAATAAGAAACAATCGGAAGATACGTTTTCACAAAAAAATAATTCAAATGTTCTTCAAAAATATGATCTTTAAACTGTAGTTTATACACGCAACTCTATTTATATTTTCTGGATTTTCTCAAAAATATCTCTTAATAACTAATTTACCAAATTATAACTACAATTAAATTTAGAAGCCAAGGGAATAAGAAAAAAAAAACTATTTAGCAAGTATAAACCTTCCCTAGCATTGGCAAATACAATTGTTTTGCATATTGGCTAGTATACTATACTACATCATGCATTATCATTCACATGTACGAGTATGACATGTCATCTATTTTTTTATACCTAACTAAATATTGAAGATTCATATATAAGAACAAGTTTACACAGTAAAATATTTTTCTCCAGAAAATATTATTCGCATAAAAAAAAACTGTAACATGTTACACCAAATAAACTCATAATTCATAAGGGGGGTTGAGCGCTAGCTCACTTGATGAGCTTTTTGCCATTCACAACTGAATTAGTTATTCTTTCTGTCCCAAAAAGATTGGTATAGTTTGATTATTAATTTATCTAAAAAGGATTGACATCTTTCTATATTTAAAATACTTTAACTTTATGAGATCATTTACGATCACACAAATATCTAAAATTTGTTTTGGACTATATATTTTAAAAGTCTTTCTTTGTTTTTTTAATTTTGTGTCAAGTCAAACTACCAATCTTTTTAAGAAAGGGTCATATTTCATATTTCATATTTCATATTTAGAATAGCATCTCCGCTAATGTAATTAAAAAAAAACATGAGTTAGTTCAGGATTCCAACAAGTCCATGCATGAGGATTGGAGTGTCAGAAAAATCACACGAAGAGTTTTCTAATGAAAGGCTTAAGAATCTTGATGGCAGTTACCAATATTTCGTTATTAGAATAAATAATTTTAGAGATTTTAGTGGAAAAAAACAAGTGGTTGATTTTCTTATTGTTTGCAACAAATTTTAAGTAATAGAATTGACTGCAAATTACAAACAAAATATGTTGAAACAGAGATTTTATTGATTAATATTGCGGGTGCAAGATCTGTTTAATTCATTATTTCTTCTTTTCTATTTTTCCCCTGTAATTTGAGGGTCGTTAGTAGCATATTTCTCGAATGTAGTATGACCTCCTTATAATGTATTTGATTTATAAGAACGTGGGCAATTGATAAATGTAGTATTTGATGTCTTGATCTCTTTGTGAATATCTCATGGATTTATGAACTTTTTGAGATGAATTTTCAAGGAAATATGTGCCCCTTTATATAGGTATGAGCTAGGATTTAGGGTAGAGTAGGCTCCAAGAAATCCTAACAGACCTTATATTTGAAGATTGATTGAACTCGTCTTGTAGAGTCCCATAAATTTTTGATGTCTACAATGCCCCCTACTTCAAGGCTTGTCGGGTGTAGGCTTTGTGAAACTTGAAGAAGAGACTTGAAGTATCCATAAAAATGGAGCTTCCATTTTTCATTGCGGATTCGATTTGTGAGAGAAGAGATGAAAGACAGACTTGATCCCACTACACGTGCCAGAATTTGTACACAATAAAATTCGCGTCGAGAAATAATAATCAAGATTGAAAAATATCGCAACAATCGTAGTATTTAATTTCAAATATGAGTGTCACAATCTCTCTGAATCCTCTGATTTGTCTTTTCGATAACAAATTCAAGTGTTTTGTTAGCTCGATCTTGAACTTATACTTGAATTCAAGGGCTTGAAGTTTGATCTCTAGAACTTGTAGTGAAATACTTGAATGTTTGGATACTTGTAGCTTGTAGAGAAATCTGAGGCGTTTGATCCACGAGCCCTCTTTGGCTTTTTAGAATTCTTGATGTCTTATCTGAATTATGATACTTCTATTTATAGTTATAGTGTGGAGGAGTTGCGATAAAGACATTCTCCTTTTGGCCTATCAGGTTTAAGTTGGCATGGCAATATTTTGCTTGTTCGGAACATGTCACTTGTACCCGTGACACATTTTCATTGTCGTTTGAGTTGACTAGACATGTTGCATCATTTTGACACGTGGAATAATCCTATTGGCTCCATCGTTTGACTTGGCAGGCCATATCATTTGACATGTGTCACCAATTTAGGCCTCTAGGATAAGATGACATTTTGGGCTTGACAATGTGAGCTCATCATTTGTAGCTCAAGTCCATGGAATAGCCCAACGAAATTAGACTTTAAATAAATTAATATTTATTGAACTTAGATAATTAATCTATATATATTAGCCAACAATATTTATTTGGACTAAATATATTCAATTTAATAATAATTCAAATTTCATATGGATTTAAGTTTCATAAAATTTCGTCATCTACACTTATTTTCACCAAGTGTTTGATTATATTATTTGTAAAACGTTTTATACTATTCTTAGTGTAACACTTCGTACCTCTCAACGTGTGTACGACTAACTTGAAGTTTACGAATTTACCTGAATGTGGAAGAATAAGGTTATAGTTAAGCCTAAGGATCCAAGTGTATGGAAATATAAGTCTAGCTAAGGTGAATGAGATTCATAAACAAATGAGACGCCGTATAAAGGTACACGACTTACTAGTTTCACTTATATGTTTCACCTACTTTCTTAGACGTCATATTTGCTTGAGCTACTTGCTCACACGCCCTATTTGCTTACGTGTCCTATTTGTTTCATGTTCTACTTATTAAACGAGAACGACACACGTGTTTAGAGCTAATTAGAGAGGCCCAAATTAAAGAGGAATGAGAGGCTCAAATTAAATTGACAATAAGTGGCCAAATTTGATCCATAAATCGAGGCCCATTAAGACTCAATGGAGGTCCACCAAAGGGACCTTTTACGAATAACATCTGGTCATTTTACACATATCCTAATCACAAAATAGATTCACACTCTATCTCTCAACCCAAAACAACCACCCTTCTTTCTCTTAGGGTTCTTAGTGGTCAAGCTTCAAGTTTCATTCCTCTCCAATGGTGTGGAAGTGTTTTCATGTTGTTTCTCTTCTCTCCTAAACTCTTAATATATTTATACACCAAACAGCCCATGACAGTCACTCTCCTCCAAGGTTAAGTTATTTAGGGAAAATTTAAAGGGCAACAAGTAGAGAAAATCAAGAAATTAGACAGCAAGCTTGACTTGTGAAGGAAGCTAAGTTCGTCACCTTCGTTGGAGGATCGACATAGAAGTATTTACTGACTATCCCTTCCTTCATTTGGTATGACTCATTAGAAAATGTACTTGATGAGAGAAAGCTTAAAAAGAGCAATTGCGTTGGTACTCTATTCTAGTATTGAGTGTCCTTACTATCACAGATTGTGACACACGCAGTCGAGTTGAGAGTTTTGTGTCTCATAAGCTAGTTCCTAAGTTTATTAGCATTCATTTGATTCGTCACACTAGTGTGTATCTTAAATAGTAGGTAAATCAGCTTGTAAGAGGTTTTATCAATTTTGTATCGAAATTTCAGTTGCGCGTAATAGCTATCGGCATGTAATAAGAGTCAAAAGATGTAAGAGAGTCGTAATAAGAAGTTTCGTATATATACTTGCTGGTCTTTGAGCTTTCCTAGTTGGTCCCCATTAGATATTATACTACTCGATATGATCTCATTGAGTATTTGAGATCATTAGTTGGTCTTCATGAGGTAAGAGTCCCAAGAGATAAGTTGTAGCAAGAGTCAGATCAGCTAGTTGTTTAGCTATCCAAGCCTATTTCATTTGTGGTTACTACCTTCCTATTTGATTATATATGTATTTCTCATGAACTCAAAAGGTAATTGAATACTTTAGTTACATTACTTGCAAGCAGTACCGTATGTTGTCATCTCAACGGAGAGAGTTGAATAAAGTAATATGCATAGAGACTAGTTGAGTTAAGAGAGACGACTCGTAGGCCCTTATGATTTATTTGTTAGCCTTTGCTAGCCTTCAGGCTTACTTAGTAGCCATCGATACTTATTTGGCGGCCACCGAGGCCTATTTGCTGACCTTCCAAGGTCTATTTGTTGTTCTAGCAGAGCGTATTTGCGAGATAGAGATTAGTTGTACTTATAGACGTAACTTAAACTTGTTGTCGCATTTCAACTTTTACAATTGTATAAATATCAATAGAATACAGTTTACGGGTAAGTGACAGGATAACTACATTTGTGGCTATCTTGTTACGTGTTTCTATTTGAATTTTCAGTACATGTTGTTATTTTATTTGCCTTACATACTCGGTACATTATTTCATATTGACGTCCCTTTTGCCGGGGCGCGACATGTCATGCTGCAGGTCCAGGTTCCCAGGATTGGCAGACGTTCCAATAGTCATTCCAGTTGATCAACAGAGGCTTGGTGAGCTCCACTTCTTCCTGGAGTAGTCGTGTCTAGGCGCACTTGTGATATAGTTGTACATGTTATATGGATAGGCCGGGCCCCCGTCCCGACCAAGTTATGAATGTCAAATGTTCTTAGAGGTTTTTGTAGTCGTACGTACATATGTGGGCAATAACATTATGTTAGTAAAGTATTGTACATGTTGAGGCCTCATAGGCCCATTATATATATATATATATATATTTGAGATTATTTTTTTGGTTACAGATATTTTGAATACAATAAGTTATTTATTTTACGGGATGGATCGCTCGTGTAAGTAGGTGTTTGTCCGTCTCACCTAGATTGAGATGTGACACTTAATCTACGCAAAGTGGCTATTATCCTAAATATATTTACACTAGTTGATTGTATCAACATTTGGGGTAGAAAATACACAAATGTTCTTCTCGTTATATAAAAAAATTACCACCTTTTTTAGGAAGTTGCTAATTTATTAGCACTACATTACAAATGTAGTGCATATTAGAAATATTGTCCATCCAAAAACATAGCAAATGGGCGAGTAACTTGTTTTATTAAGACAATACTAATTATTTATTTTAATTGGTGAAATAGAAAATACCTCATACTCAGTCGATTACACGTTTTACCCGGATAAAGATATTTTTTTGTTTCATTTTTTAGTTATATCCAACTATGTAAATGTGTAGTTGTATAATAAATCGCTATTTATAATTAGAATATTTGTGTAAATATAATTATGGTAAGACTAGAATTCCTATATGAGACTAGGATTTCTATTTTAATTGGGATGAACATTGTACACTATATATATATTGATATTAATGAGAAGATTCCCCAAAGGAGTTTAATATCATCTTACATGGTATCAAGAGCCAAAATCCCAAAACCCTAGATTTTTATTTCTCTTCGCCGCCGCCGAGACCCCCCATCGGAACTCAGCCGCGACCCTTCTTCAAAATTTCTAGATTTTCTTCTACATTCTCCTCTTCTCTAAATGGATAGTCATGATTCTTCCAATAATTCTGACGCTTCAACCTCCACCAATCCCACCACCATGTCGGCATCCTCTTTTCATCCCACCCTAATTGTTACCAATATCAAGAACTCTATTTTCATTCTTCTTGATCAAGAAAGCGATCGAGATTCTCCAGGTTGAGCGTTTCGCAATCATGCATGTCTCTATAACGTGTTTGATCATATCGATGACACTATTCCGCGCCCTCCGGAGGTTGATGATTCGACTTGGCGTCATGTAGACGCGGGCGTCAAACAGTGGATATATGGTAGTATTTCTCAGGATCTCCATCTTACTATCATGAAATCTGGCGCCACAGCTCGTGATTTGTGGAACCGTTTAGAGGAAATCTTTCAAGATAACAAGCGCACTCATGATGTGTATTTAGAGGAACAATTTAACAATACACATCTTGAAATTTTTTCCAACATGACTGAGTACTGAAGACAGTTGAAACTACTGGCGGATCAACTCTCCAACGTCGACACGCCTGTCTCGGATACTAAATTGGTGTTGCAATTGATTGCATGCCTTCCTAAAGGCGACTATGATACGTTAGCCACCATGATTCAACAGGCAGATTCGTTACCCAGTTTCAACAAAGCTCGCTCGCAGTTGTTGCTTGAAGAGACCCGTCGTGCTAAGCAGGATGAGCACAGTCAACAAGCGAAAGCTGTCGGAACGCAAACCCAAGATCAGACGCCACCAGAAAACTCTCAACCACGCAGGCGGCTGCGGTGCGGGTGCGGCCGCGATGGCGAGAGAGGTCGCGGTCGCGGTCGTGGTCGCGCAGAACCAAGAAGAATAACGGCAGGTCCGCACCAACCGGGCGCGACGCCCGCAAAGATCGACAGCGCCACGACTCCTTATTACAGAGCCGCGACGTCGGGCCCTTGTCAGTACCATCAGCCCTTTAACCCGTATTCTCAACACAGGTTGTTGGGCCCAGCTCCAGCCACTCGGCAAGCCCAGTACCCGCAACAAGCCCACTTCATGCAAGGACAGTTCCAGCAGCCCATTTCCAGCATGGCCCCCTGTTACACCCCGTAAATTCAAGAGAATAAGATAAGAATGTACGAAAGGAAATAATGTTTGAACTTGGAAAGATAAGTTGGCAAAAATGTTGGAGGCAGGTTTTCAGTCAATTTTGGAGCGGTATATATCCTAGTTCATTAGGAGTTTTTAGGTGATTTAAAAGCCTATTATGAAGTTCGTTGAGTCTAGTTCCCAACGTAACAAACCGCTCGTCGATTGGACATCAGAGTAGGAAGTTATGGACGTTGCAAGATCACCGCGTAAGAGGGAACAAGATTCCGCCAAAGGCGTCATACCGCGAGTCGGCCGCGGCGCCGTAAGACCTGAACCCCTCTGAAGTTGCAGCGCCGCGGCGCCGGCTGCAGGGCTGCGGCGCCAAGGCGGGACTCTTCAACGAAAAATGGGGAAACATCAGAGATATTTTGGGAAAAGGCCTATGAAAGGGTGACAAGTGTCCCTCCCATCTTTTGACCAAGGGAAGGCCTTATATTATGACCAAGTCTTGAAGACTTGGTCATTTGCAAAGGTTCCTCCTAAGAAAATCCCCTTTTCTCTCCCAAAAAGTGATAAACCCTAGGTGTGATGAAATTTTTGGAAAGACGACAAGAAGGAATTATGTTGGCAAGCTTGTAGAGGGTTCGTGTGGGTGATTTTAATGTGAAGAAGATTTCGAAAAGAGGGCTTATTGAGGTAAAACCTTCACCTTCTTATGGAATTGAAGATTACAAGTTTTAGTAGTTAAGAAATGAGCATGTGGTTTATATATTGAAATTTGAAAAGATTTGGATCATGTCGACTTGTTGAAAACCGAAAATGGGCATGTTAGTCACTAATGTTGTAATCAATTCGGGAGAGAAAAGGGAATTTTCTTAGGAGGAACCTTTGCAAATGACCAAGTCTTCAACATCAGCGAACCAAACACGTTGAGATGGACATACATTTCGCTCGTGAGAAAGTTGCGCTAGACCATGTCAGAGTGTTACATGTTCCCTCATCATATCAGTATGCATACATATTTACCAAAGGACTTCCCAGACATTTGTTTCTTGACTTCAAATCCAGTCTCAGCGTCCGACCTCCTCCCGCTCCGACTGAGGGTGTGTGTAAACGTGTAGTTGCATAATAAATCTCTATCCATAGTTAGAATATTTATGTAAATATAATTATGATAAGACTAGGATTCCTCTTATATATGAGACTAGGATTCCTATTGTAATTGAGATGAATATTGTACGCTATATATATATTGATATTAATGAGAAGACTCCTCAACAAAAATTAATATCATGTTACAAACTAGATGATCAATAGTGCTCATTGCTGAAATATTGTAGCAAAAAAAATACTTGGTACTTATAAATCCATCTTGTTTATATATGTAATTAATGATTTTCCTCAAAACACACTTTCTGCAGAAAGGTCTATATGGACATGCACCAAATAGTCAAAAAGTAGAAGAAGAAGAAGACGAGGAGAAAGAAAGCACAAGACTTTTCTCCCCGACAACATATCTAGATTTATAAGAAACTCCTTTAACGTTATAAATAACTCACACCTAACAATTATTTTTGGTAAGTCATCACCAATCCATTATAAATAAAATTAGCACCATATTTTTATTGTTTAACTATAGAAATTATTTGTCGCTATCGTAGAATAAAACAACGGTATTCACAAATCACAAGTATGTTCTAAGTAATTATAAGAGGAGAGACAAATATGAGCAAACAGTCTTAACATTTGCACACGGACAAGAAGTCAATACAAGAGAGAAGGACAACTTGCAAGAATATCCAAAACCTTGAATTTCCAAGAAAAAATTATCTTGGTGAAAAAGTTTTCTCTCCAGATACACAATCCAAAAATAATAGTTTTTTTTTACCAGTTTCAATTTAACAATGACAAAAGTAGCTTTCACTGACCTTTGGGTGTAGGTGTAGTCGTGTCAACAATGATGCTGATACACTTGGCTTTAATTACAAAAATTCGAATCTTTTGGGTACTAATCACTATAGCGAAAAAACAAAGCATCTAAATCTTTGGTATTGTCATTGGCAGTATCGTGTGGTAATTAAGTACTTTTTAATTCCCCTATTAATTGGAAAAAATCAAAGACTTTTTGGTTTTGAGTCCAAATAATTGCGGTTAGTCTCTTTCAAGCTGGTTGGTTATTTCATTACCAAACGCGTTTGTTTTAGACTTTTATCTGATTTTTCAATTTCAATTTAAGAAATATGGTGTTCTAGATCAAATCTAGAAATATTTGCATTGTATTATGTATACATGATTGTTGTATACAAATAATATATACAGTGATGTAACATACGATCAATATGATATACTATGAATATAGTTGTGTACATTCATTCACATTTCTAACAGTGATGAATTAATGTATGATTGATTATTGATAGATGTGATCAGGGTGGTTAAGTGTGTGGTCAAATTCACATTCAGTGCATTATTTTTTAGCTAATTTTTGAAATTGAGTTTTTTTTTTCAAAATTCATTTATTTACCATTTCTAGAACATGACATGTTTATAAACGTACTTGCGTGTCCATTGGTGTGGATATGTATTTTCTCTGTCTATTTTTACTTGTCACATTTTAATTTGATATATTTATTAAGAAGTCAAAAACTGAATGATAATTTTATATATCACCCCTAATTATTGCTAAGTAACATAATGATTGAAATAAATAAAATATATTTTAAAGTTTGTTCAATTAATTTTTGAACTTGTCAATCCAATAATATATAATAAGGATAAAATAGATATTAAGTTGTCAATTATCTCTTGATTTTCTAAAGTAGACAAGTAAAATTGAACAACTATTTTAATATAGTTGACAAGTAAAACTGGACAGAAGTGTTAAGAGTCTCACATCGGTAATGAAATGAAACGTTATTTCCTTATATGACTTCTGGACAATCATCACCTCTGCCTAACTTTTGGGGTTGAGTTAGGCCCAAGATTCATTCTTACATGATATCAGAGTCAGACTCATCGTGCGGGAGAGCGTTAAAAGTCCCACATCGGTAATTGAATGAGAACATGTACTCCTTATATGGACTTGGACAATCCTCACCCTACAAACTAGCTTTTGGGGTTGAGTTAGGCCCAAGATCCATTCTTACGGGAAGGAGTACTTAATTAATTGAACTAACATCCTCTGCTTTAAAACTTTTAATCATATCCGTTCTGGTTACAAAAGTTAATGAGGAAGTATATAAATCCTCCCGTTTTACTTCGTAATTTTATTCCCAATTTTACTTCATAATTCAATGATGAAAAAGTGACCCCAAACTTTTTTCCCAGCATCTTATCCTTTTCTCGTCATTACCAAAAACAACACATAGTTTCTGGCAAAAATAGATAAAAATGAGTTTTTTCCTTCCTAATATGAAGATGGACGACAAAAACCCGCGATTGAGACTTCGTCACGAGTTCCCGACAAAGGGTGTTACGAGGGTGCCTTGCTACATATTTATTCGACTGTATTATTCCAGTGACGCGCATTTGTACATATAATTATCTCCCTTAATTATAATTATTATTTTTCTTCATATTTTCTGTTGGATGTAAATATAAAATTACAAGGAAATGAGAAAGCAATAACAACTAACAAGTAAATAATAAATCTAAAAATTAAATAATGAAATGGTCTTGCTGAGTGATTGAAGTTTCAATCTTTTCTTAAAATAATATTGTCCCGTATATTTCTTTAACGGTGATATAACAACTTATCTCTCAAGATAAAACAGCAATCAAACTAATGAGTAAAGGAAAAACTCAAGAGTTAACTTATGAAGAAAGATCTTAGAGTGTTTGATTGCAAGAGAGGAAAAACAATTTTCAGTAAATTGTCAAGTATAGAGTGTCAAGTGTGTAAGGTGTGTTTTCCAAATGAGCCCAAGACATCATTTTATAGTGTTGGAGAAGATGACCTTCCATTAGCCTAATAATAGTCTTGAATGACTATGTAATGACCTTGAATATGGAGTTACAATTCAGCCAAATAATGGCTGAATTCATGAGCAACATAATGGAGAGTTAATATTTCAAAGTCAGCCCAAAAATCACCTTTAATTCACTTCCAACGTTCTGAAATTGTCGCAGCGCCGCGACCCTGCAGGTTGGCGCCACGGCGCCGGAACTTCAGAGAGTTCCAGGCTTTGCCGGCGCCGCGGCCCTGTAGGTTGACGCCGCGACGCCGAGATGGTTTTTCGGCGTCGCGGTCCTTTTTCTGACTCGTTTCGACATTCACACTTTGTACACTTCTTCCTTCATTTACCAATGTCATTTGGCCAATAACCGTCTATTACCTTACGTCTCAAACAATTCGTATACGTACCAATATCTCTTCCATTTAAAAAAATTATGATCCTTGGCATATATGTGCACGTGTGTGGAAACAACGTTTCCTACGTGCGGACCCCAATTGTTCGATTCGTAATTAAATAGAATTTACTTTATTTCACGTTTAATAAATATTTTCAATAATACCTTCTTGGAAGAGATTTTGGCGCACGACATAGTGCATTTCTAGCAATCATCCGACGGATCGACGTTGCATCTGGAGAGTAGTCGTAGCCTTGAACCTTCCATAGTAAAATACATGTCGCGCCCGTTTTTGACATCGGGGTCTGAACGGTATCCGCAACGTTGCACTTTGGCGCGGTTCCCCTGGATGGAGCAATAATGCTGATTTTGAGGAGTCGCCACCTAATTAGTTAAGTGAATTAGGACACTTGATTTATTGCAGTAAAATACTGCAATTAATCTCCATTTAATGGTCTGCGAAATTAGTGAGATTCTGGATCAGGGTTCTTTATTATCCTAAAGGGAAGGGGTTAGGCATCCTCTAAGATCCGCTAACTTGCTGTTATTCGTTCAAACCTAGGTTAATTATTTATTGCTTTTTTTATTCTACGTATTCTAAGCATTTTTCATAATTTATGATTAAAATAAAATGCAATACAAAATAATAAAAACTAAAATTAAATGCGACATAAAAATAAAATTCCGGGACATCCTTTTAACCCTTTTTAGGCCTTCTCCACAAGATGATCTCCGGGTACCTGCATAAACACTTAGTAAAAGTGTTAGTAATAGAATAAACAATTTTAAAAAAAACAATAACAAAAATTAATAAGTAAAGCAAAAATAAATAAATCCGTCTTTTGCACAGAGGAGGCCTTGGAAATCAGACGGAGATTCCTTCATCGGCCAATATTGTTAAAAACAATAAAATAAATAAAACCTTCAGATCCGCGCCAAAACAGTAATAGTTTTAAACACGGAGGGCTCAAATATAAAAAATATATAAAGTGGGACAACCTAAACAAGTGCGACTGCGAGAATTCGCCCTGCCAGCGCATGTTGGTTATCCGGTGTAAGTGGAAGAAATCATCCTTGCCCAGAAAGCTTCATTTATTTTATTTTTCCGTCTTTGCAACTGTGGAGGCCTCAAAAATCGACGGATAACTTTTCATCGGCCAAAGTGTGATATCTATTCGAATCAGTAGAATATCAGAAATATTATAGCTGTCCAGAACAGTCTTAAAGCAGCCGTTTTTTAGCCAAGAATCCAGTGCTTAAATATAGGGTAGTAACAGACATTAAACAAGCCCAATAATACAACAATACTTTGACCAGAACAACACATCTGTTTTAGATCAAAATATAGAGGCAGCAAACTAATCGAGTATAGCATCTATTTTTAATGATGAAGTGTATCAACTGAACGAATGTAGTATCTTTCTTTCGGAGTATAACATTTCGAACCAGCAGTTAAATGTGGTAGTAAAACATTCCCAAAAGGGGTGTAAATGGCTAAGATTGCAGCAGCTGTTTGCGGCGAACACAACAACAAAAATAAATGACTCAAGAGTGCAGTGTTCAGCCCAAGTATTGCACCAACATGCGGTTTCAGAATCAGCAGTCAAAAGGAAACAAACCCATAACAAGAACTATTTAAAGATGACATGTATCCAGAATCTCAAGATGCAACAAGATACCACAACCACTGATGGCATGACGAGTGTAACAAAATACGACAAAGCAACAAGAAAAGTAGCCGAAATTTATCTCAACAGGGTTGTGACAACTAACCCGGTTATAGCATTGAGAAACTCACAAATGCCATAGAGCAGTAGATCAATAATGGAAGAGCATCATGACCATAAGCCCTCTTAATGCGACGACAGTTCATAGAAGCAACTCAAGGGCATTTAGGGGTTTGAACATTCCCCATGTAATGCAAAAGAAGAGGGGTGCAAAACGAGTAGCAGGAACTCTTTTTGCGAGCAAGCGACGGGAGCCGACGAACAACCTTTCACCCAAACCAGCTTTCGACGAACGAAAACCAGAACCCAAAAATATGCACAAAATCAGAACAAAGTAAAATTAGAAATGATTGGAACAAAATAAAATCAGAAGCACAACTATGGAAACCAGAGCAGTCACTGGGCCCCGACGTTCATGGAGTTCGCCGGAGTTCAAGAAACTCAGGCCAAATACCAAAGAAATGCAAAAAATCAGTCCAAAAACATTGCACAAGACGAAGCCATCAACACACCAAAAGGGGGAAAGGGCTGGCGTCGCCTCGTCGGCGAGATACCGGAGCGACGCCGCCAAGTGGTTTATAGCAGTGACAACGGGAGACAGATTACAGTGGTGGTCGACGGTGGTTGGTTCGATGGGCAGAGGGTGAAGGGAAACAGGTGAGGGAGATGAGTGGAGAGGGAGAGGGCAGGGGTGTGCGACTGTGGCTGGTTAAAAGGGGGGTTCGCCGGAGCTTGGAGCTCCGGCAAAGGG
The DNA here is from genome assembly GCA_029844215.1 of Przewalskia tangutica. Lineage (NCBI taxonomy): Eukaryota > Viridiplantae > Streptophyta > Magnoliopsida > Solanales > Solanaceae > Przewalskia > Przewalskia tangutica. Next base: position 15,400,927 of record CM056721.1, read on the forward strand.
TGGCGTGAAAGGGCTGAGGGAGAAAGACCCTCTCCTCCTTCTTGAAATGAGAATGGGCTGAAGCCCTTTAAACGTTGCCTCAAGTTGTGGGCTGCCCTCCATTTTTTAGTAAATGGGGGTAATGTTTAATATATAGGGTAGGGTTTTTTAGGGTTTGGGTTTGGTTTTGGGGGGAAAAATGAAAAGTGGATTTTGATTTTAGGGGAGAAAATAAAAGAGTGTTTGGATGAAATTAAAATGGTGTTGGATTGGACTGATTCAAATTGTGTCTTGGACTGGACTGGTTTGACAAAATGCAAGGCGGGTTAATTATTTAAAACAAAATTATTTAAAAAGATGCAAGATTATAAAAATGCAAATGCCGACGCAATAATACTAAAATGCAACATTTAAGAAATGTTTAATGCCTGATTAAAAGTAAAACGCGGTGCCGATTAATTATTTAAAGAGATGCAAATATTATTAAAATAAAAACATAATATTAACAAAGACATAATGCTTAATTTAAAATAAAAAAGATGCAATGCCATTTTGCGAATAAATAAACATAGAATATTATGTAAAAAATATGCAAAATAACGATTAAAATGCGATGTGCTAAAATACTTAAAATTGTAACAAATATACAAAAAAACGGGTCAAAATTGACTGTCAACAATACCATCAGACATATTTACTGCGTGTTGAACGTGATGTCTTGAACAATCAGTGTTTCGTATATGTCAAGACAATGGTACCAACACAACACCTTTCCTACTCTATCTTTCTTGTATGTTCTGTCCGTCGTGGGCCGTGGACACACTTAATTTCTTAAGTGAGTTCATTTGAGGTGGCATGTCCTCGCACTTAAATAGGTGGTCTCCTACAAGATATCTTGCAATACCCCGCTGCACGAGCGTTAGGAACCATTAAAAGTTACCCCAACCTAACCTCAATTATTGAGGATCAGTAAAGGTTTTGCAACTTATCATTTACCTTTCTACAAGTAGCACTTTATGTCTATCACTTGAATGGCCTTGGATTATATTTCTTAAGAAGAAATCATTATTCAAAGTGCTTTTTCTTCCACCGAAGCGCTCAACTGAACCTTTACAGTTTAGTTTTCCCATTGAACCTTATCCCTGTGATCTCTAGTCCGTAAGGTTGGGTGTCCACTATATTGATTCTTATTGATTGGGTTTTAAGCCCATTCCCTGCATGCATGAGTTCATCCGATTCCCGGTATTCCGCCGTCGAGGACTGCTATGTTTTCCTTAGATTTTACGTAATCAATGAAAATAACACCCGAGGTGATCAGCTGCATAACAGACTCGTGTCTCCGTCGAATATGACGAGACTTGCCGTTGTATATTGAACTTCGTGCTCTTCCTAGAGCCGACTGACTGTCGCAGTGGATCATTATAGAAGACACGGGTTTATCCCAACATGGGACATCCTCTAAAAACCATGAAGCCATTAATTTTCTTCTCCCGCTTTGTCCGAAGCGATAAATTCTGACTCTATCGTGGATCAGGCAATAAGGGTTTGCCTAGAGGATTTTCAAGACACAACTCCACCACCAATTGTAAAAATGTATCCACTGGTGGACTTGATGTCATCGCTATCAGATATCCAGTTTGCGTCACTGTACCCTTCTAGTACAACAGGATATCTCGAATAGTGCACCCCAAAATTGCGTGAACTTCAGGAACCGTAGTACCCTATTTAGTGCTTTCCAGTGATCCTCACTTGGATTACGGGTGAATCTAGCTAATTTATTGACTGCATGAGCGATATCAGGTCGAGTGTCGTTTGTGACATACATCAAACTCCCAATTACCTGTGTGTATCACTCCTAGCGTACGGGTGAACCAAGATGCTTGCCAATCTTTTGACTTCTATCCAATGGTGTCGTTACTGGTGAACTGTCGAACATCTCAAATTTCTTCAGCTCATCTTCGATGTAGTGAGATTGAGACAAGACCAGTCCATGAGATGTCTTAGAGATCTTGATCCCTAATATAACATCTGCGACACCCATATCTTTCATGTCGAAACATTGTTTTAACATGTTCTTAGTCTCTAGGATTGTCCTAGGACTGCTACATGTGATCAACAAGTCATCTACATAAAGACATATTATAACGAATGAATCGACATTTTCTTTCATGTAAACACATTGTCACATTTATTAATGGTAAAACCTTTTGATAGTAGGGTACCGTCAAATTTCTCGTGTCATTGTTTAGGGGTCTGTTTCAGCCCGTACAATGATTTGACAAGCCGACACACTTTTGTCTCTTGTCCTGGAACCACATACCCCTCAGGTTGCCCGGGAGAAGGGAGTTAAGGTAACAAGGATCCATATATATTTCTTCTTCCAATTCACCATTTAGGAAGACTGTCTTAACATCCATTTGGTGTATTTCAAGACGCAATGAGGCGATATCTATGAACATACATATGGATGCCATTCTAGATACCGGAGCGTAGGTGTCGAAGTAGTCGAGGCCTTCCTTTTGGCGATAGCCCTTGACTACCAACCTAGCCTTGTACTTGTCGATAAATCCATCTGCCTTTAACTTCCGTTTAATGATCCACTTACAACCCAAATGTTTGTGTCCCGGGGGAAGTTCAGCCAACTCCCAGGTGTGGTTATGCAGGATGGGTTCTATCTCACTTTCTAAAGCTTCCTTCCAGAGCGGTGCTTCTGGAGTTGACAATGCTTCAACGATTGATCGTGGTTCATCCTGGACCAAAAAAGCTTCAAAATCTGGACCGAAGGACTTGTCCTTCCGGGCCCTTTTGCTTCTCCTTAGTTCCATCTCTGAATCTTCCAAGTCCTGAGAATCTGGAATACTGAATTCATGATCTTCAACCACTTCAAAATTTATGAGATATGAACCGTTCGGATCTAGGTAGTCAGTGGCTCCTAGATCCTCAGAGGTTTGTTCATAACTTCGTTTGTGAGAGGTTATGTTCTTGTCCTTATATGGAAACCTGTCCTAAAAAAACCACGCATTCCTTGATTCCAAGATTGTATCCTCATAAATGTCCGGTACATCCGACTTATGCACTAGAAAGCGATAAGCACTACTGTTATTGGCATATTCGATGAATATGCAGTCAACAGTCTTAGGTCCAATCTTGACCTGCTTTGACATATGTACTTTTACCTTGGCCAGACAACCCCATACCTTCAAATATTTGTAGGTAGGTTTCTTTCCTTTCCATAGCTCGTATAGAGTTTTGTCCTTTCCTTTGTGTGAGACTCTGTTAAGAATCCTATTTGCGGTAAGGGCAACTTCTCCCCACATGGTTTGAGGAAGGCCCGAATTGATGATTAAAACATTCATCATTTCCTTTAGTGTTCGGTTCTTGCGTTCAACAACTCCATTTGATTGAGGTGAGTAAAGAGTCATTGTTTGATGAACTATACCCGTTTGGGTACATAATTCTTCAAAAGACGCTACATATTCTCCCCCTCTATCGCTACAGATTGTCTTAATTCGTCCGCTTAGTTGGTTCTCAACTTCTACTTTGTAGCGTTTGAATATTTCAAAGGCTTCATCTTTACTTTTTAGTAAGTAAAGGTAACAAAACCTTGTGCCATCATCTATGAAAGTCACAAAGTACTTGTTCCCCCCTCTAGTTTGAGCGAACTTCAAATCACATATATCAGTGTGTATTGTTGACAGTCAATTTTGACCCGTTTTTCGTATATTTCTCGCAATTTTAAGTATTTTAGCACACCGCTTTTTAATCATTATTTTGCATATTTTTTACCTAATATTCTATGTTTATTTCTTCACAAAAATGGCATTGCATCTTTTATTTTTAAATTAAGCATTATGTCTTTGTTAATATTATGTTTCTATTATTATTATGTTTGCATCTCTTTAAATAATTAATTGGCACCGCATTTTTACTTTTAATTAGGCATTAAACATTTCTTAAATATTATATTTTATTATTATTGTATCGGCATTTGCATTTTAATAATCTTGCATCTTTTTAAATAATTAGTCCATTTTGCATTTTGTCAAACCAGTCCAGTCCAAGACACAATTTGAATCAGTCCAATTCAACACCATTTTTAATTTCATCCAAACACTCTTTTATTTCCCCCCTAAAATCAAAACCCACTTTTATTTTTTCCCCCAAATACTAAACCCTAATCCTACCCCTATAAAACAAAACATTTCCCTCATCTTCATAACACCCCAGCCGCAACATTCCCTATCCCTCACCCCCAATTCAGATTTTTATTCTCTCCCCCTTCATCTTTCCCGTCGCCGCCGCCGCCCTTCGCCGGAGCTCCAAGCTCCGGCGAACCCTCACTTCATCACCCTCAGCCGTCTCTCCCCTCTCTCAAACACTCTCTCATCCCTAACCCTACTTCATCACCTTCAGTCGTCGACCCCTCATTTCCCAGCAAACCCTAGCCGTCTACCCCTCTTCCCCACAGTTCCCTAGCAGCCGCACCTCTCCCTTTTTCACCATCCACCATAACTCCGGCGAAGTCACGCCGCCGGAGTTCGAACCACTGTCACACCCACTGAAACTCCCATCGCCGGCGAACCACCACTGTCCCGTCGCCCACACCCTCGTTTCCCGCATCCACGCCAACTGACAACGCGATGAGCTACCACCACTGATTTTTCGCCATGTTTGTTAGCTGATTTTTACCATGTTTATTGGCTGATTCTCGCCATTTTTGTCAGTTGATTCTAGCGACGTTCTTTGGGTAGTTTTCGCTATTGTTCTTTGGGTGATTCGCTATTCTTTGGATTGATTTTCAGCCATTTTTCTCTACTGATTTTCGCCATTTTAATGGACTGATTTTCAGTCGTTGTTGCTACTAATTTTGGTTATTTGTTGGGCTGATTTTAGCCATGCTCTTGACTGATTTTTGCTAGGTTTTGTTGGCTGACTTTAGCCATGTTCTGGACTGATTTTTTTGGACTGATCTTTTGGCCATCTGACTACTGACTTTTAGGCCATTGTTTGCTGCGGATTTTTGGTTATTTGCTACTGATTTTGGCTACGGTGCTGGACTGATTTTTAGGCTATTTTGCTCACGATTTTGGCTATTTACTCGATTTTCGATGGCTCGCTCCCACTGATTTTTAGGCTATTTTGCTACTGATTTTCGGTTATTTGCTACTGATTTTCCAGTGAACTGCTCCCACTAATTTTTGCTATGATGCTGGACTGATTTTTAGGCTATTTTGCTACATTTTTTGCCGGTTTACTGATTTAGAACAAATACTACACTGTTGGTATTTTACTGATTTGAACAAGATGCTACACTTGTTTGGCCGATGAAGGAATCTCCGTCTGATTTCCAAGGTCTCCTCTGTGCAAAAGACGGATTTATTTATTTTTGGCTTTACTTATAGATTTTTGTCATTGCTTTAAAATTATTCATTCTATTACTAACACTTTTACTAAGTGTTTATGCAGGTACCCGGAGATCATCTTGTGCAGAAGACCTAAAAAGGGCTAAAAGATGTCCCGGAATTTTATTTCATGTCGCATTTAATTTTAGTTTTATTATTTTTGTATTGCATTTTATTTTAAATTATGAAAAATGCTTAGATTAGGTAGAATAAAAAAGGCAATAAATAATTAACCTAGGTTTGAACGAATAACCGCAAGTTAGCGGATCCTAAAAGATGCCTAACCCCTTCCCTTTAGGATAATAAAGAACCCTGATTCAGAATCTCACTAATTTCACAGACCATTAAATGGAGATTAATTGCAGTATTTTACTGCAATAAATCAAGTGTCCTAATTCACTTAACTAATTAGGTGGCGACTCCTTAAAATCAGCATTAATTGCTCCATCCAGGGAACCGCGCCAAAGAGCAACGTTGCGGATACCGTTGAGACCCCCGAGGTCAAAAAAGGCGCGACATGTATGAGTTCTAGAGGAGTGGTTTCCCTTTCGACGGATCTAAATGGATTCTTGGAAAGTTTTGCCTCTACGCACACCTCACACTTACGTTGAGGGTTTATGTCGATAGACGACAATAATTTCAGCTTTACCAATCTTTGGATAGATTGATAGTTAGCATGTCCTAATCTATGATGCCATAAATTAGATGACTCAATCAAGTAAGTAGAATGTGCAATTTTATTGATAGTTGAAACATAAGGCATTACAGGTGCAGTATTAAACTTAAAGAGGCTTTCACAGACAAAGCTCCTTCCTACAAAGGTTCCATTTTTAGTGATTACAAACTTGTTAGCCTCTAACACTAGGCTAAAACCAGCATTTACTAACAAATGTCCAGAAATTAAATTTCTTCGAATTTCTGGGACATGCATCACTTCCTTCAAAATTAGCTCATTTCCGGACGTCATCTTTAGGATCACCTTTCCTACTCCCAGCACCTCTGAAGAAGAATTGTTGCCCATGAACAATTTCTTATCTGTGACTGGTGTATATGTGGAAAAACATCTTTATTGGAACATATGTGACAGGTAGCACCTGTGTCCAACCACCATTTCACCGGATTCTCAACGAGGTTGGCTTCTAGTACCACCGCTGAGAATTCTTCAATCATATCGTCTAAGAACGTGTCTTCGACGATGTTTGCCTTAATCTTGCCTTTGGCCTTCTCTTGTTTGAGTTTGCGGCAGTCTTTGGCCATGTGACCAACTTTACCACAGTGATTGCGATCCTTACAGACCACATTCACGTCGTCATATACATGGATACCTCGGTTCCTTCCCGCCATATTATTAGGCTGAGGGTCCGCGTCTTCTACAACTGGTGGACGGTCTTTGGTTAGGAAATGTGATATTCCCATAACTGTCAGGAAGATTAGCATAGAAGCAAAGATGTTTGGAACATCTTGAGCAGCGAGGTTGAAGACACAGGGAATACCTTGAGTGGTGTTTGAATTTCCAGCGTTGATTTGATCTTCAACAGTAATTGTTGTTGTTGAAAGCAACGAATATTATCTTAAGCTTGTTGGATATAAAAAATTACAAGGAAATGAGAAAGCAATAACAACAACAAGTAAATAATAAATCTGGAAATTAAATAACGAAATGGTCTTGCTGAGTCGATTGAAGTTTCAATATTTCCTTAAGATAATATTGTCGCGTATATTGATCGGTGTATTTTATATACACCTTTTGAGTCTGTTTTAGTTAGTCTTTTGTCCCATTTTGCACATATAAGTGTCGTATTAGGATAGTTTTTCTTTCTATTGAGTCAAAGTGGTTGAAATGGCCAAATGGCGGAAAAGGAGCAAAAAGAGGGCAAAAGAGGAGATGCAGAGTAAAACAGAAAGTGGCGAACGAGGCTAAAATCCAGACCAGCACGCGCGCCTCCCGCAGCTAAAGCAGGGCCCCGCGCCATTACTCGAGAGGCAAGACTCTGGCACGGGCGCTCGTGACAAGATGCAGGTCGCGCGCCTCGACAGCAGATATCAGGGCCGCGGCGCCAAAACACCCGACAGATCGCAGAACTTCCGGCGCCGCGCGCTGTCAGGCAGCGCGCCGACGCAGAAAAATTAGGTCTTTGACGGATTTTTGGGCCAGCTGCGAGGAAAAGAAGGGAGGCGTTTAAACCTATAAAAGGAGAACCCTAGCGGTTTTGAGGTTCCTTTCGCCAAACACAAGGTTTTCTTGCACAGAGATTGAGACCTAAACATTAGTAATTTCTTTCCTTTTTCTGTTCTGTAATTCACTTTTTGCATGATGAACTTTGAATTAGTTCTTGTCATATTCATGGCTAGGAACTAATTCTCTTATAGGGCTTTCTATGTTGAATTTCTTGAACCTTATGTTATAAATTAATGCATGCTTATGGTGATTATTCTTATTGAGAGATCTATCCAATAATTGAGTTGAATTCTTGGTAGCTAATTGACAACTAGTTATCACTATATGATTTCTAATCAGATTCTGAAAAGGGGGGATTGTGAATATCTTTGTAAGTTGGGTACGATCTTGAATTGGGGATGAAAATACCTCAATTAGATTTGTAGCGTTGATGAGAGGCTTAACAACCCTAATTTTGCGCATTGTGCGTGACGGTCAACTAGGTTTTTGTGCTTAATCCTCCTATAGCGTTACCCTTATCAGCGAAAGTTAGGTAAGGAACAATACTGGGGTTGAGTGTTTATATAACCCTAACGGGAGTATAAAACGATTTCGTAAACCTGCTTTCTCCAAAAGAAGAACACCATAAGTTAGTGTATTAGTAAGTAGCATAAGCGGATAGTAAGGATACATAGAAGCCCTATTCTCATCACTGTTGACACCCAATTTTGACCCTCCCGTCCAGTCATTAACCATAGAATTACATTAATGTTGTAAAATAATTTTTTATGATAAAATGCAGCGATAAAACATAAATACAGGTGTAACGCCCCATTTTAAACCGGAGTCCAAAAAAACGGGATTACTACGTATGGTTGATTCCTAAATGTGTTTTTAAAGGAGTCGCCACCTAATTATTATAGTGAATTAGGACACTAAAATGTAGCATAAAATACTACGAATGATCTCCATTTTTAAAGGTCTTTGAAACTATGTGAGATTCTAGGTAAGGGTTCTTTATTATCCTAAAGGGAAGGGATTAAGCATCCTAAAGGATCCGCTAACTTGCGGTTGTCCGTTCAAACATAGGTTGATTTATTCGGCTGAGGAATGTATGTTTTAGAAAAAGTTTATTTAAGTAACAAGGGATGTGGTAAGTATCTAAAGAATATATATATTGATAACTAAAAGGGCTTTATTAGACTCACAAAAATATATAAAGTTGATTATACAATTATAAGACATGAAATTATTTTATTTAACAAAAAAAAGTAAGAAAATGATATGTTACTCCTATTAATAGGTTTAAGACTCTTATATAAAGGCTAATTATGAATTTATTTTTTATACGTGTATGCGAAAATTGCTTCCTATGATATTTATGAAGAGTTTATGAAAAGTTAAAAATTAAACATAGAGGAATATATTAACTACATGGCTAGGGCATAGTTAGGATTAATTATTTTAGATTTGGACTTACGTGATGAACCTAGAATAAATAAAGGGTGAATTTATCCTTTAAACTACCCTTCCAATATACTCAAAGACTATTAGAGTTAATTATCCTATTAATTACAGGATTAACAAATATAACAATAATAAGCAAGCAAAATAAATAAATACACAAATAAGCAAAGTGGAGTAGATCAGTAGTTGACATGACGTCTAGAATGGATGGTGACACCATCTATCCTATAGCTGTTTGGAAGCCCTGCGGCGGAAGTGTGGTCGGCGATATGGAAGTCATGATGAGTCTCATGCCGAGACTCTCGATTATCCTCCGATGCATGTCATGTAAAAATAAGAAGGAAAAGGATTAGTAAATATTCTAAACTCCATCATATATGAAAATAAATGAAATATTAAACTAAGCACACATGCTGCCAGCACTAATTACTGCCATACATATATTCTACCAGTGATGGGCCTTAATACGCAAGAAACGTGACCCAGGCCCCAATAGCATCAGATTTTGCTTTTCAGATTTTTTTTTTAAAGAAAATATCAATGTTATCACCTCAAGCAGGCCCATTTATACAAACTGATTTTCAATGTATCTAACCATATAAAGTCGATACACACAGGACATTCGCATAAACCAGAGAGGTATACAACTCATGTATATTGAATATATATACTAATGCAATTTGAACAACATATCAGATAATGGGGAAATAGTGGGCAATTGAGCAGCAGTGTAGATATGCGCAGTAAGTCACAGTATATCTGTTGCAATGTATGACCACTACTACACTGGACGGGCAGGATTCTAAAGAAGATATGAGGCAGATATGTTCGAGACCCATAGTTTAGATATATTCCTTGTGGGACAAACTCATTTTTTTATATCCTAGATAAACTGCTGGAAAAGTCACGTAACAGGTATAAATTTGAACAACATATCAGATAATGGGGAAATAGTGGGCAATTGAGCAGCAGTGTAGATATGCAGGTAAGTCAGCAGGTATATCTGTTGCAATGTATGACCACTACTACACTGGACGGGCAGGATTCTAAAGAAGATATGAGGCAGATATGTTCGAGACCCATAGTTTAGATATATTCCTTGTGGGACAAACTCATTTTTTTTATATCCTAGATAAACTGCTGGAAAAGTCACGTAACAGGTATATCTCCCAACTTATTCGCCACATAAATCAAGGGTATAAGAAAACATGTAGACAAAATCACCCATCCAAACTATCCCCGTCCACTAAACGACAACTCCGCATTCATGTAAAGTTAGGAGATCCATCGATATGTCCACAACCGAGCATACAAATAACTTCATTAGCAGGATATGCGAGGCATAATGGCTTATTAGACATAACCAACATACATAAATGGCTAGATGACTCATTAGAAACAATACATATCATATCATACATAACCACCGATGGATCGGCTACACGTGTGGTCACCCTTACGCTGCATATCCATCGATTTACGCCATGAAGGGAAAACAACTCGTGCAATCTAACACGCATTCATATATTACAAAAATGATTCAAATGGTAACATAGACACGGTCTAAATAGAGTCATACTAGTGTGACAATGGTACAAATGACTAAAATATCTTGACTCTTAACAGGTAGCATACACTTCCGCATAATTCAATGAAGCTTCTAAAGGACTAACAAGACAAACTATTTTGTTCAATTGAATGAGTTAACAAACAAATATTCAAATGCCACAGATTATGATCCTGAAGATGAATCCATGTCGTATTATTCACTTAACTAAATTACAAGTACCCTGAGATAGCACGGCAGATCCCACACCACACAATATTAAACACACATCTAAATGTTCACATAAACATGCGCAATCCCGTGACATGAAGTATACAAAGATAGAATACCCAAATCAACATTCAGATAGTCACAAATTAATAACAGATAATCAACACAAAATGGATCTACGACCGCATCATCAAGTACATATCTAACTATACTCACAGAAAACTGAATAGCGATCGAATATACACATACTTAGAACAGAGTCGACACCGCAAAATAAAACAAATAAAAAAAGAAACCATGACTAACAGATTTATCTGGAAACGATGACTAAACCAAATCAAATAGGTTCAAACAAAATGACATACAGATATTATCATGCAGGGCACACAATACTGAATGACTAACTAATAGAAAGGGGCGGGTTTCCAGACCTTTTGTGGGTAGCGAACTGAGGCGACGACAAAGGTTTTCCCGAATCGTCGAAGGAAAGTTCGTGAAGAGCTAGTTTGGCAGAATAGAAAGTAGTCAACTGAATAGAAAAGAGAAGAGTTTTTGGCACGATGCTGTGGGGGTATTGCTCTCTGACTGATCGATTCCCTGATGACCGATGGGTGTCTTTGCATGTTCAAGACGTTGGTATTTATAGCTCCTAGTTAGGATTCGTTTATGGCAAGTTTTTGGATCTGATTTGAGGGACGATTTGTATTGATTTGCTGAGATTTCCTACTGTTTCGAGGGTTAATTGGTAAGGTTTGAAACAGAAAGGAAGGTTTGATTCGGGGCGTGATTTGAGACGATTTCTTACCATTTCGGATTCTGAGACTTACCGGAATTGATAAGGAAAGGCTTTTTAATGGTAAGTTTGGGGAAGGTCGCCGGATTCTCAGGCGAGAATCTCGGCTGGAGAGGTGGCGTGAGGAGGTTGCGTCACGGCGTTTGGATGGTATTAGGGTTTGGGTCTTTTAGGTTTTCCTAAGAGGAAGGAAGTCGACGGGAAAAGGGGTTCTGAGGGAAATGGGCTGGACGATAACGGATAAGTAACATAATGAATTGTGGGCTGCGGGAAGTGTTGGACGGTAAGGGGGGTCATGGGTCGCGAGATTGGGGTATGAAATTTAATTAATTAGTTTTGGGTTGGGTAGAGTTTTAGGTATTAGGTGTATTATTTAATTAATGGTAGATAAATTATTTAAATCGTGATTAAATTATTTAGATGTTTTATTCGTCTAAGCTATTATTATAATAATAAATGGGCATGCTAATTAATTAACGCTTAATACTAACACTTACTTATTATGTGTATTTGCGATGTGAAATTGTGGTTCTAAAGAAAAGAAAATTGTTTAATTTATGGTGATTTATTTAAGGGGGCTGGACAAAATTGGGTGTCAACAACAGGCACAAATAAACATTTTAATAATGACATCGCGTCTTACGTAGAGTATTAAGCACTTAGAGTCCCGCGCCCGCATTAATTGATTTTAAGCCCTGTCGCCATTAATAAATACATAAAAGAAGTAATTTAGCAATGACGTCGTGTCAGGTAGCATAGCCGCATTTATTAATAATCATTTGTAATTTAAAATCAATTTTAATCTAATACATGCATTTAATAAATACGATTTATAAAAGCTTTAAACAATTCCTAAATATCATACTTGCAGTTAGCATTTAAATAATTTAATCTAAACTCAATTCAATTTTAATTTAACTTCGCAATAATGCATAACAATAAGATTTTAAATAATAGCGCCGCGGTCTAAAGTATTGAGCATTAATTAAATAACACGCCCGCATTTATTATGACAATTAGACTAATTTAGCACCTAAATAATTAGACTAATTTAGCACCTAAATAATTAAACTAAATTAAATAATCTAATCCTAATTAATTAAGCACCTAAAATTAAATTAATTAAAAGCCTAAAACTAATTAATAACTAACTACCCTAATTAATCACCAGCCCACGCCCTGGCCCAAACCCGCGACCCGCGACCCGCAGCCCAACTCCACGCCCAGCTGTTATTTCCTCAGCCCATCTCCCCTAAGCCTCACTTCACTTTACCCTCACTCGTCTCTCCCTATCGCCCCTTTCCCCTTAGAAAACCCTAAACCTAAAATCGCCGCAACAGCACCTCACAGTCGCCGAGATTCTCGCCTGAGAATCCGGCGACTTTCCTTTCCCTTTACCTGCACACACTTCTCCAACGATACCTTACCATATAAACCCGTTCGAATCGAACCAAATCAGCACAAATATCTTACGAAATATCAGCACCAAATCTCGTCCCAATCAGCCTTTAATTGCTTACCAGTGTTAGAACCTAGAAGGAGGGCTATATAAGCACATGCAATAGACCAATCGAGGGGACCCTTGGCAGCAGTGTCGAACATAGGAGAGTCAGAGCATCGATTCAGAGCTCAGAGGGAGGAATCGTGATAGCAATTTAGTGGAACCGATAAAGATCGAAACCCTTAGCAGCAGTGGAACACAGAGCAGAGAACCTCGCCCTTTCATTCGCATCGCAAACCCCAAAACCAGCAAACAAAACCTCGCCCTTTCATTCGCATCGCAAACCCAAAACCCGTCGATTGGACCGACGACTTGATACGCTGCCCCGGGTCGCTGTCCGGAGAAGGTAAACTAGAATCCCTTCGCTTTGTTTTTTTACTTCCACTGTTTCGCATGCTTCATCATCAATTTAGTTCGTTTGTTTATAAATGTCTAAATACGATGTTTGGTCAATCTATCTGTAATTGATTCAGTTTACTAATTGTCGTCAGATTCATATCTAATATTGTATTTCGAAATAACGTTAATAACTTGTCGCAAGGACATTGTGACAGTGTTTAGGGTGATCGCCTTGGGATATTTGCCACTTAGTAGGCTGAGTATGCTGAATATGCAGCTAAGCCATTGTCTATGTTTCTAAATCCAGTATGACCTATAATTCTGTTTCATGTTGCATATCCCGATCTATGTATGTGTTTTTCTTTCTTGAAAAGGCATTTAAGCTTAACTGGTCGCCATTCAAGTCCAGAGCCCCGCCGCAATGTATTGTGTGTGTCGATGCAAAGAACATATGTTTGTCGCAAATCATCCGAATTCGTGTGAATGTTCAAAAGCATGCTTATTCGTTCGAGGATCATATTTGGTTAGTTAGATGTCTTATATCACCAATAATTGGCAAAGCATAGGAAAACATCAAATAATGTTGTAATCGTCTCGTTTGTTGAAGTGCTAAGTTGTCGCGAGGCTATTTCCTTAAATCAAAACAGTAACCTCCCATATACGCCATATAAAATGAATCTTCCGTGAGTACTCATTGCAATGTATATCCAAGTGCATCTGATAGGTTCTAAACATTCTAAATGGCAAGGATATGTTCGACATACACGTAGAGGGTCAAGAATCGGATTTGCATCTTTACGCTCAATCAACAACAACCGAATTACCCATATGTTTAGTATATTAACACGTATATCGTATTTTATGTCTTTGGCCTGCTTTTGCTTCTTATTTCGTCTCGCCATCGCTTGCAATCGACCAAGCATTCACAACATATGTGAGTATTCACTGCAGCAGGGAAACTGTAGCTGCCTCATGCTTTTTTAAACTGGTCAGTAAACAAATAGGCATATCCAAATGTTTCAATGTCACGATGTCTTCTGTCCATCCTCATGCTCGTATGTCAAATTCAGTGTACTTCCCTTGCCTATTTAGGTATCAAGATTATTCCTGTGTCAATAGGTGAAGTCTCCTAAACTGCCTTGTACTTTGCCCCAATCTGCTAGGTTGCGCTTGCTGGATTAAGTGACACTGTGTGAAGTTATGTCTCTGTTTTGCATCCTATATTCAATTCATAACCCCCCATTCTCGTGCTTGTGTACAAAATCATGTGGTACTGCTAGTTTAATCTTGTTTTTGATAAATATCTGTTTAGTATATTGTTAGGTAGATCAAGTAAAAATAGAATAGACATATGCATGCTTTCGTTAATATGGAAACTATTATTTATGATAATCCAAGTCTGAATACATGTATATAAGATAGGAATACTTGTTATTAGATTCACTTCGTTTGGGCGATTCTTCCTAAAAGGTTTGAAAACAACAGCATGGTCGGCATATTTATTTTCCTATTCACCGCATGTTGTCACATCGAATCTTATCGTTTCGCTTATGGCAAAGAAATGCGCCATTCTATTCACTAATTTATACATTCTTATATGCTGATTACATGCAAATATAGATCATGTGCGTATAGATTTTTATGATTCAAGTAATTAGGATATATGCTAATTCCTTATCTTTTCTTCTTTTTTTTACATGAAATGCATCGGAGCAAAAAGTCTCACTACGAGACTCATCATGAGCCACTTCAAATGGCAACCCGCACCTGCATCCATCGAGTTCCATCTTCAAAGAACTCTTAGGAAAACAAATAGACAAGATGTCGTGGTCATCCGTCTCGACTCCTCTTACTCTCTAAAATTAATTGCCTAATTATGCCTTTATTTGTTTATTCGCAATTCTATTTATTTTGTAATAATAAGAGACATAGAACAATTATTGTCTTAAATAAATAAATCATGTTAATTTAAAATCGGCAAGGCACTTCTAATTATCTATTTTAGGTTTGTCACTTCATATCTAATCCTTTGCCTGAATTATTAAAATCGCATATCTAAAACTAACGCCTCACTTCTTTAATTGCGCAGATAAATCTATGGCCCATAAAGCACCTTTAACATCTTAGCATTTCTAGCATCTTTTAAGCACTCTTTAACATTTAGCATTCTTTTGCACTTTTAGCACCTTTTACTTTCAAAATTAATCTTTAGCACTCTTAAGCACCTTTAGCCTTTTAGCCCCTCTTAGCACTTTTAGCACCTTAAATATGCTAGCACTCCTTTGCACCTTTGACACCTTTCTTTTTAAGCTTTCTAAGCATGTTTTAAAACTTTAGCATTTTTTAGCATTTTTAACCTTTTAGCACTTTTAATATTTTAGCACCCTAGCACCACTTTGTTTACACTTAGCACTTTTAAATTGCTAGCACTTTTGTTAAGCGTCCTTAACCTTTAATATTTTAGCATCTCTTAGCATTCTTTCACATATAGCACCTTTTGCCCTTTTAGACTTAAGCACCTTTAAACATTTTAACATTTTAGCATTTATTTTATCTCCTAACATTTTATTAAGCAAGAGGAGCTTTATTTTGCATTTTTCTTAAATATAATAATTACCCTAGGTTTGGCAGGACAACCGCAAGTTAATGATCTTAGGTGCCTAACCCCTTCCCTCTAGATTAATAAAGAACCCTTACCCAGAATCTCGTTAAGTTTAGCAGACCAATTAAATGGAGTTAATGTTTTACTTTAAACTAGTTAAACATTTAGGTGTCCTAATTCACCCAAATTAATTAGGTGGCGACTCCGCGAACCCTTAGCATTCTAGCAACTCTTTTGCAATTTTAGCATCCTTTTAGCATTTTTAAAACCTCTAAGCCTCTTAAACTATTTAGCATTTTATTATATTTTTCTAACATTGCATTTTGAGCAGGAGTTTAGAAAATAATGCCGCGGTCGAAAAAGGGCGCGACAGAAATGGCGACTCCGCTGGGGATTTTAGGTTCTTAACCACAACAGATCTAGGGTTATTATTTGGCATTACTTTTGCATTTTTGCGTGCTGTATTTTGCTTTATTCATGTTAATCACCGCTTATCGCTTTCCTTAAACTGGCATTCCGCTCATATTTCTTCCACTCTAGAAAATTCACACAATCACACACTACATGCGAGGTGCGCTGGGTGCATCAGCAAAATTCTTTCTTCAAAACCCAAATTTAGGAGAGTTGGTAACATACGTGGAGTGCCCGGTCTAACCGGTCGCAGAGCCTTCTCACTGAGTTGTCCGCTCGGGAACTCAAGGCCTAGAAAAGCCAAATCTTAGAAAACTTAAGATAGAGCTATACCACCATTATTTTAGGGCACGATGCATTTACCTTGCTGGCCTGGCCTCGCATCGACACCACAATTAGGAAGACACCAAACTTGTCGACGGGTTTCTCAACCCAACGACCAACCAACATATTATGTAGCGTGACAATGACAGCATAAATCCAAGCCCAATCATGACATGCTGAAATTGGAAAAGTGCACCGTCCATTTGTTCGCCATTTCCAACAAAGGCATTATAGTTGGACGACTTGGACAAATCCGCCATAATCTCGCATAAGTTGACGCTTAGGCTTACCCCGCATAAAGAGGCCCCCGCATGTTAGGAAACGTTCAACGTGCTATATGCAATATATCCGCTACATACCCGCAAATTACGTGCTTTATGCTAACACTGCTTCGTTGCATTTTTAGAAAGATTTATCATCTCCCCAAAGGTCGATTTGTATTTGACTTAGCAACGGCAGAGCATCAATATTTCGCAAAGATCAAAGGCACGACCCAAATGACATGACCGATTCGAGGGCATTTGAGCGGAACGAGTCGGAACCTGTCTTGGTTCCTATAGGCAAAGCAGGGGTCTCAGAAAAGAAAAGCAACATAGATCCGATCAAGCAACGCCCACTACCACAAAGAATGGCAACCCTACGTGCCAAAATTAGAAGGCCCAAACATCACTACAAGAACTACATTAAGACCCACTTTAGGCCAAACGCCTTTCAGATATTCAAAATCGACAAAGCAGAAACTGCATAAGGGTTGTAAGTCCAAATGCACTGTGCACGCAGATGTCAAGGGACAAGTCGGTGAAGTCAAATACAAATCGACCCCCCCCCCAAAACTCACAAATTTTCTTTGAGCTCAGGTCTTTTCATATTAATGTAAGAAAGTGCAACACCAAGCGTAAAACGCGCAAAAGTTTCTCCATATTAATGTAATGAAAGTGCAACAAAGCGTAAAATACGGCAAAAAGTTTCTCCAGATAGCGTAAGCAAAAAGCAAAGAGCGCAGAGGTGACAATAATCCAAAGTCCGCAGAAAAGCAAAGCAGCAGCAGAAAGGGGCATCAACAATCAAATAAAGTTCAAAGTTCCGCAACAAAACCTAGCGATCAACTCTGCATAAAGTCAAATTGGCAACCCACGATCACACCCAACAAAGGCATCATGACAATTGGCCAAGCAGCTGCTCAAAGATGTCCGCAAAGACAACATCTCAATATTCAGCAGTATATCGTGACGATATCTCTACCCATAAAATTGCACTTTATATGTATTTATCATTTTGTTTAAACAGTATACACTAACGCTTTTTCTCAGCTTAGCTTGCGAGCATTTATTCTACGCGAGCAAAGAAGAACACGCCCAGTAACGACGTTATCAAGACAAAGAAGTCTACGCAACGACGCCAAAGAAGAACGCCCGTGCAACGACGTTATCGCGATTGCGTCCAGTGCAACGACACCATCGATCAAGGTTCACGCAACGACGCCAAAGAAGAACGCCCGTGCAACGACGCGACGCGATTGCGTCCAGTAACGACACCATCAAGATTGGCTTTACGCAACGACGCCAGCAAAGAACACGCCCAGTAACGACATCATCGCGATTGCGGTTCAGTGCAACGACACCATCAAGATTGCTTTACGCAACGACGCCAAAGAAGAACACGCCCAGTAACGACGTTATCGCGATTGCGGTTCAGTGCAACGACACCATCAAGATGCGGTTTACGCAACGACGCCAAGAAGAAGACGCCCAGTGCAACGACGCGACGCGAACACGCCCAGTGCAACGGTTATCAACATCGCGGTCAGTAACGACACCATCGCGATTGCGTTTACGCAATAACGCCAAAGAAGCAAAGACGCCCGTGCAACGACGTTATCAACATTATGTCCAGTAACGATATCATCGCGATTGCGGTTCAGTAACGACACCATCAAGATTGTTTACGCAACGACGCCAAAGAAGAACACGCCCAGTAACGACGCGACAAGATTGCGGTCCAGTAACGACACCATCAAGATTGCGTTTACGCAACGACGCCAAAGAAGAAGACGCCCGTGCAACGACGTTATCAAGACATCAAGTCCAAAACGACGCCATCATCAAAGATATCACATCCGCACAGTGACGATTTTCTCGCTCTCAAAATTGCATTTCTCTCATTCATGCTTTATTCGCTCTTAGCGCTTATGCACTAACTCTTTCGAGCTTTAGTCTACAGTACATTTGCAAAGAAGGATTTACATATCCGCGTTCACAATCGCAACACGTCTGTGCAAGGACGAAAAATCACAGCATTTGCAGCATCGCATCAACACAGCAGGCATCACATTTTGCAGGATAACCTTTTCTACTCACAGTCACATTGTTTTTAAAATTATGCATCATCATTTTGCCTTAGCAGTTATGCACTAACTCTTTCGAGCTTTAGTCTACAGTGGCAATTGCAGCAAGCGACAACGATCCGCATTCACAATCGCAACACGCCCGTGCGGCGAAATCACAAAGATTTGCAAAGATCGCATCAACACAAAGAGCATCATATTTTTGCAGGATAACCTTTTCTACTCACAGTTGCATTACTTTAAAATTATGCATCATCATTTTGCCTTAAAAGTTATGCACTAACCGTTTGTTCAAGTCTTAGCATGAAGTAGCAGGAGCACAACGTGAATTTTCTCTTACAGCGAACCGGCAACTGTCCGGGCCAACCTTCCCAACGATCGCGTAGCCGCTGCCGCTTGGCCCACTCGCCCACATCACCATGTAACCCAAAGACCAAAAGCCATACGCAGACACCCTGTGTTCAAGCCGCTTATTTTTCTTTTACTTTTTACACTATAGCCCGTTGTCGCCATAACTCGACATCGACAAATTTTAAGTCCGCTAAGTAGCCCGCTTTAGTGTTTTGATTACGGTATCCCAAAGTGTCGCCATAACTCGACATCGGGATGCTTTTTGATTTTACACTTGTCTACCCGCCAAAGATTTCGCAATTCGAAGATCGAGACAAAATTGGCATGAGTCAACGCTTTGTCCAAGATTCTTCCATCATCTCCATACAAAGAGGACAAACCGCTGACACCCAATTTTGACCCTCCCGCCCACCATTAACCATAGAATTACATTAATGTTGTAAAATAATTTTTTATGATAAAATGCAGCGATAAAACATAAATACAGGCACAAATAAACATTTTAATAATGACATCGCGTCTTACGTAGAGTATTAAGCACTTAGAGTCCCGCGCCCGCATTAATTGATTTTAAGCCCTGTCGCCATTAATAAATACATAAAAGAAGTAATTTAGCAATGACGCTGCGGTCGTAGCATAACCGCATTTATTAATAATCATTTGTAATTTAAAATCAATTTTAATCTAATACACGCATTTAATAATCGCATTTATAAAAGCTTTAAACAATTCCTAAATATCATACTTGCAGTTAGCATTTAAATAATTTAATCTAAACTCAATTCAATTTTAATTTAACTTCGCAATAATGCATAACAATAAGATTTTAAATAATAGTGCCGCGGTCTAAAGTATTGAGCATTAATTAAATAACACGCCCGCATTTATTATGACAATTAGACTAATTTAGCACCTAAATAATTAGACTAATTTAGCACCTAAATAATTAAACTAAATTAAATAATCTAATCCTAATTAATTAAGCACCTAAAATTAAATTAATTAAAAGCCTAAAACTAATTAATAACTAACTACCCTAATTAATCACCACCACGCCTGCCCAAACTCACACCGCGACCACTTCAACTCCACGCCCAGCTGTTATTTCCTCAGCCCATCTCCCCTAAGCCTCACTTCACTTTACCCTCACTCGTCTCTCCCTATCGCCCCTTTCCCCTTAGAAAACCCTAAACCTAAAATTGCCGCAATAAAGACTCACGCCGCCGAGATTCTCGCCGAGAATCTGACGACTTTCCTTTCCTTTACCTCGCACACACTTCTCCAACGATACCTTACTATATAAACCCGCTCAATCGAACCAAATCAGCACAAATATCTTACGAAATATCAGCACCAAATCTCGTCCCAATCAACCTTTAATTGCTTACCAGTGTTAGAACCTAGAAGGAGGGCTATATAAGCACATGCAATAGACCAATCGAGGGGACCCTTGGCAGCAGTGTCGAACATAGGAGAGTCAGAGCATCGATTCATAGCTCGAGGAGGAATCAGATAGCAATTTAGTGGAACCGATAGCATCGAAACCCTTAGCAAGAAGCTGAACACAGAGCGTAGAACCTCGCCTTTCATTCGCATCGCAAACCCCAAAACCAAAGAAACAAAACCTCGCCTCTTTCATTCGCATCGCAAACCCAAAACCCGCCGATTGACCGACGACTTGATACGCCGCCGGTCGTCCGAGAAGGTAAACTAGAATCCCTTTCAGTTTTGTTTTTTTTTTTTACTTCCACTGTTTCGCATGCTTCATCATCAATTTAGTTCGTTTGTTTATAAATGTCTAAATACGATGTTTGGTCAATCTATCTGTAATTGATTCAGTTTACTAATTGTCGTCAGATTCATATCTAATATTGTATTTCGAAATAACGTTAATAACTTGTCGCAAGGACATTGTGACAGTGTTTAGGGTGATCGCCTTGGGATATTTGCCACTTAGTAGGCTGAGTATGCTGAATATGCAGCTAAGCCATTGTCTATGTTTCTAAATCCAGTATGACCTATAATTCTGTTTCATGTTGCATATCCTGTATCTATGTATGTGTTTTTCTTTCTTGAAAAAGGCATTTAAGCTTAATCTGGTCGTCATTCGAAGTCTGTAGCCCCGTCGCAATGTATCATGCGGTGTCGATGCAAAGAACATATGTTTGTCGCAAATCATCTGAATTCGTGTGAATGTTCAAAAGCATGCTTATTCTGTCTGAGGATCATATTTGGTTAGTTAGATGTCTTATATCACCAATAATTGGCAAAGCATAGGAAAACATCAAATAATGTTGGTACTGTCTCTTGTTTGTTGAAGTGCTAAGTTGCTGCGAGGCTATTTCCTTAAATCAAAACGTAACCTCCCCATATACGCATATAAAATGAATCTTCGTGAGTACTCATTGCAATGTATATCCGTGTGCATCGGATAGGTTCTAAACATTCTAAATGGCAAGGATATGTTCGACATACACGTAGAGGGTCAAGAATCGGATTTGCATCTTTACGCCAATCAACAACAACCAATTACCCATATGTTTAGTATATTAACATGTATATCGTATTTTATGTCTTTGGCCTGCTTTTGCTTCTTATTTCGCTCTCGCATCGCTTGCAATCTGACCAGTGCATTCACAACATATGTGAGTATTCACTGCAGCAGGGAAACTGTAGCTGCCTCATGCTTTTTTAAACTGGTCAGTAAACAAATAGGCATATCCAAATGTTTCAATGTCACGATGTCTTCTGTCCATCCTCATGCTCAGATGTCAAATTCAACAGATTTCCTTTCCTATTTAGGTATCAAGATTATTCCTGTGTCAATAGGTGAAGTCTCCTAAACTGCCTTGTACTTTGCCCCAATCTGCTAGGTTGCGCTTGCTGGATTAAGTGACACTGTGTGAAGTTATGTCTCTGTTTTGCATCCTATATTCAATTCATAACCCCCCATTCTCGTGCTTGTGTACAAAATCATGTGGTACTGCTAGTTTAATCTTGTTTTTGATAAATATCTGTTTAGTATATTGTTAGGTAGATCAAGTAAAAATAGAATAGACATATGCATGCTTTCGTTAATATGGAAACTATTATTTATGATAATCCAAGTCTGAATACATGTATATAAGATAGGAATACTTGTTATTAGATTCACTTCGTTTGGGCGATTCTTCCTAAAAGGTTTGAAAACAACAGCAGGGGGGCTGGCATATTTATTTTCCCTATTCGCTGCATGTTGTCACATCGAATCTTCATTGTCGCTTATGGCAAAGAAATGCGCCATTCTATTCACTAATTTATACATTCTTATATGCTGATTACATGCAAATATGATCATGTACAGATAGATTTTTATGATTCAAGTAATTAGGATATATGCTAATTCCTTATCTTTTCTTCTTTTTTTTACATGAAATGCATCGGAGCAAAAAGTCTCACTACGAGACTCATCATGAGCCACTTCAAATGGCAACCCGCACCTGCATCCATCGAGTTCCATCTTCAGCAACTCTTAGGAAAAACAAATAGGACAAGATGTCGTGGTCATCCGTCTCGACTCCTCTTACTCTCTAAAATTAATTGCCTAATTATGCCTTTATTTGTTTATTCGCAATTCTATTTATTTTGTAATAATAAGAGACATAGAACAATTATTGTTAAATAAATAAATCATGTTAGTTTAAAATCGTCAAGGCACTTCTAATTATCTATTTTAGGTTTGTCACTTCATATCTAATCCTTTGCCTGAATTATTAAAATCGCATATCTAAAACTAACGCCTCACTTCTTTAATTGCGCAGATAAATCTATGGCCCATAAAGCACCTTTAGCATCTTAGCATTTCTAGCATCTTTTAAGCACTCTTTAACATTTAGCATTCTTTTGCACTTTTAGCACCTTTTACTTTCAAAATTAATCTTTAGCACTCTTAAGCACCTTTAGCCTTTTAGCCCCTCTTAGCACTTTTAGCACCTTAAATATGCTAGCACTCCTTTTGCACCTTTGACACCTTTCTTTTTAAGCTTTCTAAGCATGTTTTAAAACTTTAGCATTTTTTAGCATTTTTAACCTTTTAGCACTTTTAATATTTTAGCACCCTAGCACCACTTTGTTTACACTTAGCACTTTTAAATTGCTAGCACTTTTGTTAAGCGTCCTTAACCTTTAATATTTTAGCATCTCTTAGCATTCTTTCACATATAGCACCTTTTGCCCTTTTAGACTTAAGCACCTTTAAACATTTTAACATTTTAGCATTTATTTTATCTCCTAACATTTTATTAAGCAAGAGGAGCTTTATTTTGCATTTTTCTTAAATATAATAATTACCCTAGGTTTGGCAGGACAACCGCAAGTTAGCGGATCTTAGAGGGTGCCTAACCCCTTCCCTCTAGATTAATAAAGAACCCTTACCCAGAATCTCGTTAAGTTTAGCAGACCAATTAAATGGAGTTAATGTTTTACTTTAAACTAGTTAAACATTTAGGTGTCCTAATTCACCCAAATTAATTAGGTGGCGACTCCGCGAACCCTTAGCATTCTAGCAACTCTTTTGCAATTTTAGCATCCTTTTAGCATTTTTAAAACCTCTAAGCCTCTTAAACTATTTAGCATTTTATTATATTTTTCTAACATTGCATTTTGAGCAGGAGTTTAGAAAATAATGCCGCGGTCGAAAAAGGGCGCGACAATCACATCTGAATTAAATCTTTATATTTAATTAGCTTTCATAACTCTTAGTTACAAACCAAACAATCAATCATTAATTCACCAAATAGATACTAGAAAATAGATAACTGATACTTGGACCCTAATCCTAGAGGACGATATTCGGTCTTATCTAAGACTATACTACTGATACGATATAACGCACTTGCGCTTAAAAGCAGTGCATCTAATCGCGCATCAAGTTTTTGGCGCCGTTGCCTGGGATTAGGCATTAGTTCAATATCAAAATTATCTATTTTTAATTTCTAATTTGGTCTTTAATTTTTTTTTATTTTTATTTTTTATTTTTACGTTTTTCGCTATTTTTTCGGAAAATCAGGGTGCCGTGATTTGTTTTCTGTTTTTGATCTATTTCAGGCAATCAGTTTATGCGAAGGAGAAGAGGAGCAGACACTCTTGTTCCCTTCAATCCAGAGATCGAGAAAACTCGCAAACGTATCAGAAAGAATCAACGTTGCAACGCTGATAGAGAGATGACGTAATCTAAACAATAACAGATGAGAGAAGCGGTTAGGTGAAAATCACCCTAACCCGTAAAATCCTCATCAAGTGTCAATAGACGTGGAGGATAGAGTCCGAATCCACCCGAAAGAAGTTTGGGAGATTATGTCGCCAAGAGTGAATGGGGCACGACATGCATTAGGCTCCCCGCACAGGAGCCAACAACTTCGAGATAAAACCAACAATTTTGAGCATGGTACAAAGACACTGTGCAATTCGAGGATCGCCATCGAGGATCCACACATGCACATAGCTAATTTCTGAGCTATGTGCCACTTTCGATATAACGGCATCGATGATGCCACGAGTCGAGGCTCTTTCCCTTCTCACTCAGGGATAGAGCAAAAGTATGGTTAAATTCCCTGCCAGCCGATTCGATATTCACATGGCACGAGCAGGCACAGAAATTCCTAGTCAAGTTATTTCCGCCTTGTAAAGCAAAGAACGAGAGTGAGTTGAACAACTTCTACCAAGTCGATGGAGAATCTTTATATGAGGCGTGGGAGAGGTTCAAGGATCTACAAAGAAAGTGCCCACACCATTGCATTGAAGTGTGGAACTTGGTCCACATCTTCTACAACGGCCGAGCAAGACAACCAGACCATCATAGATGCAGCAAAGGTGGAGCATTCATGAGAAAACAGCCACGATGCTCATGAGTTATTGAAGATATGGCCACTAACAACCATGTCATCAAGAGAGGGCGATGTGGGAGAAGAATCATGAGTCCACGAGATAGATGCTATCACGCCTTGAATGCCCAAGTAGCTCTTCTAGCAAAACAAATAAAGAACATACGTTTCGGTGAACGCAGTACAAATGCCTAAAAGTCATGAGATATGCGCGCCCACATACATTTGATAGGTGTCCTTCAATGATCCCAATAATATACCAATGAGCGGCGGAATGTCAAGCGATGGTAATTACGAGGCAACAAAACAACCCCTACTCAAACACTTATAATCCAGGTGGAGGAATCACCCAAATTTCTCATGGAAAGGAGAGATCGGGGCAGAATCAATATCGTGGGCGCAGAATCCGCATGTGGGCGGCAGAATCGATCATGGCGGCAACGTAACCAATACAGGGGCCGCATCGTAACCAGCAGAACCGTAAACCAGCTCTTCATTCAAGCCCCACACCTTCAATTCAATGCACCGGCTCAAGAAAAGCCGATGAGCTTAAAGCGCTTTGACAACACTCGCTAACGCCTGCACGCTTTATGACGTAAGCTAGATCCTCGCTCGTAAACTTGGAAACACAAGTAGATACCGCAAAGCAGTCAACGCCAGCCACAGGACACCGCCAAGCAATACAGAGGTGAATCCGAGGAACAATGTAAAGCAAAGCTTGAGAAGTGGAAAACAATTGGAGCAACAGCCACCTCAGCCAATAGTTGAGAAGGAAGCAGAGTTAGAAAAGGAGAAGGCGGCTGAACCTAGCCCAGTGATAGAGAAAACTCCGGAGAGTATACAGAAAGATTCCTTTCCTCAGAGATTACAAAGGAAAGGCGGTCGATAAACAATTTTCCAAATTCTGAGGTATTCAGAAGTTGCATATCAACATACCTTTTATAGAGGCTTTGGAGCAGATGCCGTCTTATTTCAAGTTCATGAAAGAAATCTTGGGGAAAAAGAGGAAACTGGCCGAATATGAGATAGTAGCACTAACAGAAGAATGTAGTGCTATCTTACAAAAGAAGCTGCCACCAAAGCTAAAGGATCCTGGAAGCTTTACACTACCATGCACAGTGGGCAGGGTGACGTGCAACAGAGCTCTATGCGATTTAGGGGCGAGTATAAATTTGACGCCTATCGCTTTCAAAAGATTGGAATTGGGAGAGGCTAAACCAACCACGGTGAGTCTGCAACTAGCCGACAGGACAGTGGTTCATCCACGAGGCAAGATTGAGGATGTGATTGTGAAGGTAGGAAATTTTTTTTTTCCTGCAGATTTCCTCATTCTCGATATGGAAGAAGATGCAGAAATCCCTATCATATTAGGGAGGCCATTCCTAGCAACAGGGAGAGCTTTGATTGATGTTGAAAGAGGGGAGTTGACATTAATGGTGGAGAATGAAGAAATGGTGTTTAAAGTGTTTAAACATGTCATCGAACCACCACCAATGAGCAGGTGCTTTGCAATCAGCACCATCAAACCCCCATGCGAGCCATTACAAGTCAATCAAAGAGTGATGAGCCCCAGAAAGCAGGCATGGTTTGCCGAAATGCCACTAAAGGAGGTAAGTGTTCTTGAACTCCCTATTACCGATAATGCTAAAAAGAAAAGGAGAAAAAGGAAACGCCAAATGTGGAGGAAATGGATAGGTTGGGGGCTTAATCCACCCCAAGGTTATTAAAACTAAGGAACTTGCGTCCGGCTAAAAGACGTTAAAGACAGCGCTACTTGGGAGGCAACCCAACGTTTTCAATTATGTCATTTTAATTTCTGTCTTTAGTTTATTTTATTTTGTCTAGAACAATCTCACGGTCTTGAGGTCTGTGGTTCGAGCCGTGATTGATGTGCATGCAGGAATAAACCGAAAGAAAAGCAAGGATTTCAAAGTGTAGTGCGGCGCCAAGAGTGGCCGCGCGCCAAAAGAGCTGAATACGTGAAGTTTAAGAGCCGCGCGGTGAGCAGAGCCGCCGCAGTAAATCCGTAAAAATGTGCAGATAGCCGCGGCCAGAATGTGGCGCACGCATGAAATCCCGAAGGAGCGCAGGAGTTTAAGCGCCGCGGCGCCAAAATCAGGGCCGCGGCGCCGAAGCGGGAATCCAGAAACTTAAAACGCCCAAAAATCAGATTTTCCCCAATCCCAACTTCAAAACCCTAACCTTCCCTCTCCAAAAACCCACGAAATTTCAGAAACTTTCTCACAAATCCTCCACAAATCCAACCCAACCACAACCTAAACTCTTAGATTCCCTAAAATCCCCAACTATCTAAAACAACAAAAGCCCCATTCCATAGCCTCAATCCACCAATTGAAACAAGAACAAGCTTGAGTCTTCTCATCAAAAGGTAATCCCTATCTTTGTTCTTGAATCCTTTTACTAAAATCATAGGAGGTAGTAGTTTGGAGAAGTATTGTAGTTGGAGTAGTTCGGAGGCTGAAAAGTGATTGTGAAGTTGGAGAAAGGAGTAGAAAAGAAGGTTGTGGGTACTGAGTAGAAAGATTGAAGTTTGGGGGTATTGTTTTTCGCTGCTAGTTGTTGAGTGTGTAGGAGACGTTGTGCCACTAAGTTCAAAGCTCCAGAAACTGTTTTAACCATGGCCACTAGAAAAAGAAGAGGTTCCACATCCTCCCCAACCCCACAATATGACGAAAGTAGGTTTGTAAGTTACCAGGCCTACCAAAGATACAAAAGACTTGATACTAGACCCGTAATTCCGAGTGGGAATGGATTACCAAAGGGATCCTATGGGGAGGAAGACGCGTTTATGAGCCCATCCGGCGATGATTGAGCTAAGGGTGGAAGAGATTTGTCAATCCGAGAAGATAACACCAGTGAATACAACAATGGTGCGGAATTTTATGCAAACTTTCCGAGTAAAAGGGTGCTTTGTAAGGCGGGAAATTATATGCTCGTGATCGCATAACAATAAATACAACGCTAAAAACAGTTGATGTTGAAGAAAGTAGTGATTGGAACCATTTTAGAATACGGTTCAGGAGCAGAACAACATCGATCGAATAACATCGGCATACGATGAGCTACCCCGGGCCGCTTTGAGATTGGAAGAAATGGATCTAGAGCACCGAGCAAAGCAATTCAACAAGGCGCAAGGCGTGGCTATACTTCATCGCCGCATGATCCCATCCACGCACTTCACCAGAGTGCCAGAAGACAGAATTAAGCTAGTATATGGAATCATGACGGGAAAAGCAATTGATGTGGGGAAAGAGATAGTGCAGAGCATAGAAGAAATCAGCAGGTTGGTGACAACAGGTGGATTGGGACACGGTTCACTTATTACCAGTCTATGCCACATGAGTGCGGTCCCACAACTACCCACAGATACTCATGAAAGAAACCAACTGCCAGTGTCCTATGGGATAGTGCACTCTTTCCTAGACCCCAGCCCCCCAGCAGCCAGACGGAGAGCACCACCAGCAGCAGCAGCAGCAGAGGCAACCATGGATGAAGATGAGCCTGAAATAGGGGCTCAATATGAAGCAGGACCCAGCCACCGGCCAACCACAAGAGCAGAACCTTCAGAGCCCACAATGGGGCAATTGTACCAACATCAGAGGGAGATGATGCAGACCTTGCAAACAGTAGTACAAGGACAGCAAGAAACAAGGCAACAAATCGACGAGCTGAGTGCCTTGTTCCACCAATGGTCGACGCATTATCCACCGCCACCACCACCATTTTAGCCAAAATCTGTAAGTGTCTTTTTCTTTTATTTTTTTTTAGTCTTACACACATTGGGGACAATGTGTGATTTAAGTTTGGGGGTGTTTTATTTGTGTGTCATGTTATGTTTTAATTAAGTCTTTTTCTTTGTTTTATGTTTATTTTGAGTCACCAAATTTTTTTTTCTTTCTTTTTGAGTCATAATTGCCTGTCAAAGATCATATATGCTGTAGTTGCTAGAAACACCTAGTGAAGTAAGGTGGAATAATGTAAAGGAATTGAAGCAACTATCTAAACACTTAGGTTAGATATGCCAAAAACTCACGTAACTGCCTATTCAAGTTCTTACTGAGTTATGCATGCTAAATGATAAATGCTTATGTGTTATGATTGCTTGCTATTCGAGGCTAAATAGTTAGGATATGTATGTTAGGGAGATGACTCAGCATTTCTTTGATAGCCAATTCTTACCATTCTTTTCTATCCCGCACTTTAAAAATATCTCTAGTCACCTATCGAGCCTAAAACTGAAACTTCTTCTTTGACACCCTATGTTCCCACAAATTGTACCATAAGTGCAAATATGAAATAGTGGAATCAATTGTGTTAAAAAAAAAAAAAGACAAAAAGAGTGAATGAGTTTGTTGCACCCCAATAAAAAAGTAATAAGAAAGAGGCAAAAGCCTAAGTTTGGGGGTCCCTATTAGTATAATACACTTCACTCTCCCAAAACAAAAGAGGGGAAGGATAGAATTGAAGTGAAGGAAAGAATCAAAAGAAAAAGGGAAAAATTGAAAAGCCAAAGAGCTTATGGTACAGAAAAATGAGCCTAAATGCCTATCTTTACCAACCCCTACCTAAGCCAACATTACAACCCTCAAAGTCCTGAAGATCTCTTTTATGCATATCCAGAATTAGTGGAGAATAGCAAGTAAGCATGCCATAGGAATTCTTGAATTTATATGCATGAGTTAGTATATGGACTTCCATTTAAGCATGATAAGTATGAGTTTGCGAAATATCTAGCTCAATGTGTTGAAATTCCATGCTATATGTTCCTGCATATTATTCTGCTAACCTTCATGTTTTTTCTAGTTAACATCTATGCAGCAAAAGTGATTAATGACAGGGAGTCTTTTATTTTTCATTCTTTTGAGTCTTTTATTGTATTTCTTTCTATCTTTGCTCGAGGGCGAGCAAAGGTTAAGTTTGGGGGTATTTGATCGGTGTATTTTATATACACCTTTTGAGTCTGTTTTAGTTAGTCTTTTGTCCCATTTTGCACATATAAGTGTCGTATTAGGATAGTTTTTCTTTCTATTGAGTCAAAGTGGTTGAAATGGCCAAATGGCGGAAAAGGAGCAAAAAGAGGGCAAAAGAGAGATGCCAGAGTCAAAACAGAAAGTGGCGAACGAGGCTAAAATCCGCATGGCACGCGCCTCGCAGCCTAAAAGCGTGGCGCGCGCCATTACTCGAGAGAAGACTGGCACGCGCGCTCGCACGCCAGATGCAGGTCGCGGTGCCTAAACATCCGAGAGCTACAGAAGATCTGGCTGCGCGCCTCGCAGCAGAGATCCGGGCCGCGACGCCAAAACACCCGACGGCTCGCAGAACTGCCGGCGCCGCGGCGCCTTTCTGCAGGGCCGCGACGCCGACGCGGGAAAATTAGGTCTTTTGACGGATTTTTGGGCCAGGCCTGCAGGGAAAAGAAGGGATGCGTTTAAACCTATAAAAGAGAACCCTAGGCGCTTTGAGGGTTCCTTTCTTGCCAAACACAAGGTTTTCTTGCCTAGAGATTGGAGACCTAAACATTAGTAATTTCTTTCCTTTTTCTTTTCTTTAATTCAGTTTTGCATGATGAACTTTGAATTAGTTCTTGTCATATTCATGGCTAGGAACTAATTCTCTTATGTGGCTTTCTATGTTGAATTTCTTGAACCTTATGTTATAAATTAATGCACGCTTATGGTGATTATTCTTATTGAGAGATCTATCCAATAATCGAGTTGAATTTGGTAGCTAATTGACAACTAGTTATCACTATATGATTTCTAATCGATTACGAAAGGGGATTGTGAATATCCGTAAGTTGGGTACGATCTTGAATTGGGGATGAAAATACCTCAATTAGATTTGTAAGGTTGATGAGAGGCTTAACAACCCTAATTTTGCGCATTGGCGCGACGGTCAACTAGGTTTTTGTGCTTAATCCTCCTATAGCGTTACCTTATCAACAAAGTTAGGTAAGGAACAATACTGGGGTTGAGTGTTTATATAACCCTAACGGGAGTATAAAACGATTTCGTAAACCTGCTTTCTCCAAAAGAAGAACACCATAAGTTAGTGTATTAGTAAGTAGCATAAGCGGATAGTAAGGATACATAGAAGCCCTATTCTCATCACTGTTGACACCCAATTTTGACCCTCCCGTCCAGTCATTAACCATAGAATTACATTAATGTTGTAAAATAATTTTTTATGATAAAATGCAGCGATAAAACATAAATACAGGCACAAATAAACATTTTAATAATGACATCGCGTCTTACGTAGAGTATTAAGCACTTAGAGTCCCGCGCCCGCATTAATTGATTTTAAGCCCTGTCGCCATTAATAAATACATAAAAGAAGTAATTTAGCAATGACGTCGTGTCAGGTAGCATAGCCGCATTTATTAATAATCATTTGTAATTTAAAATCAATTTTAATCTAATACATGCATTTAATAGCGTCGCATTTATAAAAGCTTTAAACAATTCCTAAATATCATACTTGCAGTTAGCATTTAAATAATTTAATCTAAACTCAATTCAATTTTAATTTAACTTCGCAATAATGCATAACAATAAGATTTTAAATAATAGCGCCGCGGTCTAAAGTATTGAGCATTAATTAAATAACACGCCCGCATTTATTATGACAATTAGACTAATTTAGCACCTAAATAATTAGACTAATTTAGCACCTAAATAATTAAACTAAATTAAATAATCTAATCCTAATTAATTAAGCACCTAAAATTAAATTAATTAAAAGCCTAAAACTAATTAATAACTAACTACCCTAATTAATCACCAGCCCACGCCCTGGCCCAAACCCGCGACCCGCGACCCGCAGCCCAACTCCACGCCCAGCTGTTATTTCCTCAGCCCATCTCCCCTAAGCCTCACTTCACTTTACCCTCACTCGTCTCTCCCTATCGCCCCTTTCCCCTTAGAAAACCCTAAACCTAAAATCGCCGCAACAGCACCTCACAGTCGCCGAGATTCTCGCCTGAGAATCCGGCGACTTTCCTTTCCCTTTACCTGCACACACTTCTCCAACGATACCTTACCATATAAACCCGTTCGAATCGAACCAAATCAGCACAAATATCTTACGAAATATCAGCACCAAATCTCGTCCCAATCAGCCTTTAATTGCTTACCAGTGTTAGAACATAGAAGGAGGGCTATATAAGCACATGCAATAGACCAATCGAGGGGACCCTTGGCAGTGATGTCGAACATAGAGAGTCGAGCATCGATTGAGCTCAGAGGAGGAATCTGATAGCAATTTAGGGAACCGATAGCATCGAAACCCTTAGCAGCAGTGGAACACAGAGCAGAGAACCTCGCCCTTTCATTCGCATCGCAAACCCCAAAACCAGCAAACAAAACCCGCCTTTTCATTCGCATCGCAAACCCAAAACCCGTCGATTGGACCGACGACTTGATACGCTGCCCCGGGTCGCTGTCCGGAGAAGGTAAACTAGAATCCCTTTCAGTTTTTTTTTTTTTTTACTTCCACTGTTTCGCATGCTTCATCATCAATTTAGTTCGTTTGTTTATAAATGTCTAAATACGATGTTTGGTCAATCTATCTGTAATTGATTCAGTTTACTAATTGTCGTCAGATTCATATCTAATATTGTATTTCGAAATAACGTTAATAACTTGTCGCAAGGACATTGTGACAGTGTTTAGGGTGATCGCCTTGGGATATTTGCCACTTAGTAGGCTGAGTATGCTGAATATGCAGCTAAGCCATTGTCTATGTTTCTAAATCCAGTATGACCTATAATTCTGTTTCATGTTGCATATCCTGTATCTATGTATGTGTTTTTCTTTCTTGAAAAAGGCATTTAAGCTTAATCTGGTCGTCATTCGAAGTCCAGAAATCCGTCGCAATGTATTGTGTGTGTCGTATGCAGCAACATATGTTTGTCGCAAATCATCTGAATTCGTGTGAATGTTCAAAAGCATGCTTATTCTGTCTGAGGATCATATTTGGTTAGTTAGATGTCTTATATCACCAATAATTGGCAAAGCATAGGAAAACATCAAATAATGTTGGTACTGTCTCTTGTTTGTTGAAGTGCTAAGTTGCTGCGAGGCTATTTCCTTAAATCTGAAAACAGAACCTCCCCATATACGTCATATAAAATGAATCTTCTGTGAGTACTCATTGCAATGTATATCCAAGTGCATCGGATAGGTTCTAAACATTCTAAATGGCAAGGATATGTTTGGACATACATGTAGAGGGTCAGTAACTGGATTTGCATCTTTACGCTCAACTGAACAACAACTGAATTACCCATATGTTTAGTATATTAACATGTATATCGTATTTTATGTCTTTGGCCTGTTTTGCTTCTTATTTCGCTCGCCATCTTGCTTGCAATCGACCAGCCGCATTCACAACATATGTGAGTATTCACTGCAGCAGGGAAACTGTAGCTGCCTCATGTTTTTTTTAAGCTGGTCAGTAAACAAATAGGCATATCCAAATGTTTCAATGTCACGATGTCTTCTGTCCATCCTCATGCTCGTATGTCAAATTCGATACTTCTCGCCTATTTAGGTATCAAGATTATTCCTGTGTCAATAGGTGAAGTCTCCTAAACTGCCTTGTACTTTGCCCCAATCTGCTAGGTTGCGCTTGCTGGATTAAGTGACACTGTGTGAAGTTATGTCTCTGTTTTGCATCCTATATTCAATTCATAACCCCCCATTCTCGTGCTTGTACAAAATCATGTGAATCGCTAGTTTAATCTTGTTTTTGATAAATATCTGTTTAGTATACTGTTAGGTAGATCAAGTAAAAATAGAATAGACATATCGTGCTTTTCGTTAATATGGAAACTATTATTTATGATAATCCAAGTCGAATACATGTATATAAGATAGGAATACTTGTTATTAGATTCACCGTTTGGCGATTCTTCCTAAAAGGTTTGAAAACAACAGGGTGGCGTATTTATTTTCCTATTCATTGCGTGTTGTTGCTTCGAATCTTCTTGTTTCTTTGCATGGCGGCCATTTTATCTATTCACTAATTTATACATTCTTATATGCTGATTACATGCAAATATAGATCATGTGCGTATAGATTTTTATGATTCAAGTAATTAGGATATATGCTAATTCCTTATCTTTTCTTCTTTTTTTTACATGAAATGCATCGGAGCAAAAAGTCTCACTACGAGACTCATCATGAGCCACTTCAAATGGCAACCCGCACCTGCATCCATCGAGTTCCATCTTCAGCAACTCTTAGGAAAAAACAAATAGGACAAGATGTCGTGGTCATCCGTCTCGACTCCTCTTACTCTCTAAAATTAATTGCCTAATTATGCCTTTATTTGTTTATTCGCAATTCTATTTATTTTGTAATAATAAGAGACATAGAACAATTATTGTCGAAATAAATAAATTGGGCGGGTTAATTTAAAATCGGCAAGGCACTTCTAATTATCTATTTTAGGTTTGTCACTTCATATCTAATCCTTTGCCTGAATTATTAAAATCGCATATCTAAAACTAACGCCTCACTTCTTTAATTGCGCAGATAAATCTATGGCCCATAAAGCACCTTTAACATCTTAGCATTTCTAGCATCTTTTAAGCACTCTTTAACATTTAGCATTCTTTTGCACTTTTAGCACCTTTTACTTTCAAAATTAATCTTTAGCACTCTTAAGCACCTTTAGCCTTTTAGCCCCTCTTAGCACTTTTAGCACCTTAAATATGCTAGCACTCCTTTTGCACCTTTGACACCTTTCTTTTTAAGCTTTCTAAGCATGTTTTAAAACTTTAGCATTTTTTAGCATTTTTAACCTTTTAGCACTTTTAATATTTTAGCACCCTAGCACCACTTTGTTTACACTTAGCACTTTTAAATTGCTAGCACTTTTGTTAAGCGTCCTTAACCTTTAATATTTTAGCATCTCTTAGCATTCTTTCACATATAGCACCTTTTGCCCTTTTAGACTTAAGCACCTTTAAACATTTTAACATTTTAGCATTTATTTTATCTCCTAACATTTTATTAAGCAAGAGGAGCTTTATTTTGCATTTTTCTCAAATATAATAATTACCTAGGTTTGGCGGGACAATATGAGTTAAGCGGATCTTAGAGGGTGCCTAACCCCTTCCCTCTAGATTAATAAAGAACCCTTACCCAGAATCTCGTTAAGTTTAGCAGACCAATTAAATGGAGTTAATGTTTTACTTTAAACTAGTTAAACATTTAGGTGTCCTAATTCACCCAAATTAATTAGGTGGCGACTCATGAACCATAGCATTCTAGCAACTCTTTTGCAATTTTAGCATCCTTTTAGCATTTTTAAAACCTCTAAGCCTCTTAAACTATTTAGCATTTTATTATATTTTTCTAACATTGCATTTTGAGCAGGAGTTTAGAAAATAATGCATGATCGAAAAAGGCGCGACGAAATGGCGACTCAGCTGGGGATTTTAGGTTCTTAACCACAACAGATCTAGGGTTATTATTTGGCATTACTTTTGCATTTTTGCGTGCTGTATTTTGTTTTATTCATCTTGATTGCTATTTGCTTTACTGCTTTTCTTAAACTGGCATTCCGCTCATATTTCTTCCGCTCTGGAAAATTCACACAATCACACACATGCAGTGCGGTCTGGGTGCATCAACAAAATTCTTTCTTCAAACCCAAATTTAGGAGAGTTGGTAACATCGTGGAGTGCGGTCTAACCGGTGGCGCGTAGCCTTCTCACTCGAGTTGTCGCTCGGGAACCTTGCGTCTAGAAAAGCCAAATCTTAGAAAACTTAAGATAGAGCTATACGCGTTATTTTAGGGCATGCGTGCATTTACCTTAGGTGGGTCGGTCTGGCATCGACACCACGATTAGGAAGACACGAACTTGTCGACGGGTTTCTCGACCCAACGACCAACCAACATATTATGTGTAGCGTGACAATGACAGACAAATCCAAGCCCGATCATGACGTGCTGAAATTGGAAAAAGTGCGCGTCGTTTGGTCGCCATTTCCAACAAAGGCATTATAGTTGGGCGACTTGGACAAATCCGTCATAATCTCGCATAAGTGACGTTAGGCTTACCGCAGCATAAAGAGGCCCCTGCGTGTTAGGAAAGCGTTTGAATGTGCTATATGCAATATATCCGCTACATACCCAAATTATGTGCTTTATGCTAACCTTTGTTTGTTGCATTTTAGAAAGATTTATCACCTCCCCAAGGGTCGATTTGTATCTGACTAAGCAATGACAGAACATCAATATTTCACAAGATCAAAGGTACGGTCCAGCAACATGACTGATTCAAGGACATCTGAGCGGAACGAGTCGGAACCTGTCTTGGTTCCTATAGGCAAAGCGGGAGTCTCAGAAAAGAAAAGCAACATAGATCCGATCAAGCAGCTCGCCCAGCTACCACAGCAAATGGCAACCCTACAGGCCGAAATTAGAAGGCCCAGAAACATCACTACAAGCAACTACATTAAGACCCACTTTAGGCCAAGCCGCTGCGTATTCAAAGCGGGACAAAGCAGGAAACAGACAAGGGTTGCAGTCCAAAGCAGGACCGAACGCGGATGTCGAGGGACAAGGCGGTGAAGTCAAATACAAATCGACCCCCCCCCCAAAACTCACAAATTTTCTTTGAGCGCAGGTCTTTTCATATTAATGAAGCGAGAAAGTGCGGTAGAAGCAGAAAATGCGGCAAAAAGTTTCTCCATATTAACAGAAGCGGAAAGTGCAACAGCCGAAGCAGAAAATACGGCAAAAAGTTTCTCCGTATTAGCAGAAGCAGCAAAAAGCAGCAAAGGCAGAGGGTGACAACAATCCAAAGTCCGCAGCAAAAGCAGCAGCAGCAGAAAGGGGCATCAACAATCAGCAGTCAAAGTTCAAAGTTCCGCAACAAAACCTAGCGCATCAACTCGGGCATAAAGTCAAATTGGCAACCCACGCATCACACCCAACAAAGGCATCATGACAATTCGTCGATTCTGGCGTTCGGCGTGTCCGTGCAAAGACAACATCTCAATATTCGAGCGTATCGGGGGCGATATCTACCCATAAAATCGCACTTCTCATAGGTATTTATCATTTTGTTTAAACAGGTATACACTAACGTTTTTCTCAGGCTTAGCTTGCAGGAGCATTTATTCTACAGGAGCAGCAGCAACACGTCGAACGCGGCGTTATCGGCCGACAAGTCTGCAGCAGCGCCCGGCGGCAGCGTCGAACGGCGGCGTTATCGGCGTTGTGTCGAGCGGCGACACCATCGGCGTGCGTCTACGCAGCAGCGCCCGGCAGCGTCCGAACGCGGCGTTATCGGCGTGTGTCGAACGCGACACCATCGGCGTGCGTTTACGCGGCGCCCGGCAACACGTCGAGCGGCGACATCATCGGCGTGTGTCGGCGGCGACACCATCGGCGTGCGTCTGCCAGCAGCGCCCGGCGTCAACACGCGTCGAACGCGGCGTTATCGGCGTGTGTCGAGCGGCGACACCATCGGCGTGCGTCTACGCAACGACGCCCGGCGGCGGACGTCCGACGCGGCGTTATCGGCCACGCGTCGAGCGGCGAAGTTATCAACACGTGTCGACGGCGACACCATCGGCGTGCGTCTTACGCAACGCCGCCCGGCGTCCGAGCAACGGCGTTATCAACATTATGTCGCATAGCGACATCATCAACATTGTGTCGAGCGGCGGCGACACCATCGGCGTGCGTCTGCAGCAGCGGCGCCCGGCGGAACACGTCCAGTAGCGGCGTTATCGGCGTGTGTCGAACGCGACACCATCGGCGTGCGTCTGCAGCAACGCCCGGCGGCGGACGCGTCCGAGCAACGGCGTTATCGGCCGCGGCAAGTCCAGCAGCGCCATCATCGACATATCACATCTGCGCGGGGCGATTTTCTGTTCTCAAAATTGCATTTCCTCTCATTCATGCTTTATTACGTCTTAGCGATTTATGCGCTAACTCTTTCTTGAGCTTTAGTCTCTGGTACATTTGCGGCAAGGGCGACATATCCGCGTTCACAATCGCAACACGTGCGTGCGGGGCGAAAAATCCACGGCATTTGCGGCGTGTCGCATCAACACAGCAGGCATCACATTTTGCAGGATAACCTTTTCTACTCACAGTCACATTGTTTTTAAAATTATGCATCATCATTTTGCCTTAGCAGTTATGCACTAACTCTTTCTTGAGCTTTAGTCTACGAGGCGGTGCAACAAGGACAACGTATCGCGTTCACAATCGCAACACGTCCGTGCAGAAGCGAAATCCGCAGCATTCTGCGTCGCATCAACACAAGCGTCATATTTTTGCGGGATAACCTTTTACACTCACGGTTGCATTACTTTAAAATTATGCATCATCATTTTGCCTTATGATTATGCACTAACCGTTTGTTCAAGTCTTAGCGTGCGGAAGCGAGAGCCTGGCGTGGATTTTCTCTTACAACGAACCGGGGCAATCTGTTGGGGGGCCAACCTTCCCAACGATTGGCAGAAGCGGCCTCAAGCGTCGGTCCACTCGCTCCACATCACCATAGAACCAGACCATAAGCCATGGCGGTACGCCGAGTTCAAGCGATTATTTTTCTTTTACTTTTTACACACCATAGCGATGTCGTCATAACTCGACCTGGGGCGACTAAGTCGCGTTAGCGCGCCAGTGTTTTGACCATGGTATCCCGGTGTCGTCGTAACTCGACATTGGGCGATTTTGATTTTGCGTCGGCCTTGTCTACGCCCGGCATTTACGCGGTAGAAGATCGAGACAAAATTGGCTGAGTCAGCGTCTTTGTCAGAAGATTCTTCCATCGTCTCCATCTGAGAGGGGCGGTATTGACACGATTTTGACCCTCGTCGATCATTAACCATAGAATTACATTAATGTTGTAAAATAATTTTTATGATAAAATCACGCGATAAAACATAAATCTGAGCACAAATAAACATTTTAATAATGACATCGCGTCTTACGTAGAGTATTAAGCACTTAGAGTCCGCGCGCATTAATTGATTTTAAGCCTGCCGCCATTAATAAATACATAAAAGAAGTAATTTAGCAATGGCGTCGTGTCAGGTAGCATAGCCGCATTTATTAGTAATCATTTGTAATTTAAAATCAATTTTAATCTGATATATGCATTTAATAGCATCGCATTTATAAAAGCTTTAAACAATTCCTAAATATCATACTTGCAGTTAGCATTTAAATAATTTAATCTAAACTCAATTCAATTTTAATTTAACTTCGCAATAATGCAATAATAAGATTTTAAATAATAATAGCTGATGCAAAGTATTGAGCATTAATTAAATAACACGCGCATTTATTATGACAATTAGACTAATTTAGCACCTAAATAATTAGACTAATTTAGCACCTAAATAATTAAACTAAATTAAATACTCTAATCCTAATTAATTAAGCACCTAAAATTAAATTAATTAAAAGCCTAAAACTAATTAATAACTAACTACCCTAATTAATCACGACCACGCTACAGCCCAAACCGCGACCGCGACCGCTGACTCCACGCCCGGTATTATTTCCTCACCATCTCCCTAAGCCTCACTTCACTTTACCTCACTGCCTCCCTATCGCCCTTTCCCGAAAACCCTAAACCTAAAATCGCCGCACGCCTCGCGATCGCGAGATTCTCACGAGAATCGGCGACTTTCCTTTCCCTTTACTGCGCACACACTTCTCCAACGATACCTTACCATATAAACGTTCGAATCGAACCAAATCGTATGAATATCTTACGAAATATCAGCACCAACTCTCGTCCCAATCAGCCTTTAATTGCTTACCCGTGTGAGAACCTAGAAGGAGGGCTATATAAGCACATGCAATAGACCAATCGAGGGGACCCTTGGCAGCAGTGTCGAACATAGGAGAGTCAGAGCATCGATTGAGCTCGGAGGAGGAATCGCATAGCAATTTAGGAACCGATAGCATCGAAACCCTTAGCGTGATGGAACAGAGCGAGAGAACCTCGCCGCTTTCATTCGCATCGCAAACCCCAAAACCAGCAAACAAAACCTCGCCCTTTCATTCGCATTGCAAACCCAAAACCCGTCGATTGGACCGACGACTTGATACGCTGCCCCGGGTCGCTGTCCGGAGAAGGTAAACTAGAATCCCTTTCGCTTTGTTTTTACTTCCATTTGTTTGCATGCTTCATCATCAATTTAGTTCGTTTGTTTATAAATGTCTAAATCGATGTTTGGTCAATCTATCGTAATTGATTCGATTTACTAATTGTCGTCGATTCATATCTAATATTGTATTTGAAATAACGTTAATAACTTGTCGCATGAGACATTGTGCGATGTTTAGGAGTGATCGCCTTGGGATATTTGCCACTTAGTAAGTCGAGTATCTTTGAATATGCGGCTAAGCCATTGTCTATGTTTCTAAATCGATTATGACTATAATTACATTTCATGTTGCATATCCTGTATCTATGTATGTGTTTTTCTTTCTTGAAAAGGCATTTAAGCTTAATCTGGTCGTCGTTCGAAGTCTGTAGCCCCGTCGCAATGTATTGTGTGTGTCGTATGCAGCAACGTATGTTTGTCGCAAATCATCTGAATTCGTGTGACTCTTCAAAAGCATGCTTATGCATGAGGATCATATTTGGTTAGTTAGATGTCTTATATCACCATAATTGGCAAAGCATAGGAAAACGTCAAATAATGTTAGTCTTGTCTCTTGTTTGTTGAAGTGCTAAGTTCTTTGCGAGGCTATTTCCTTAAATCAAAGCAGAACCTCATATCGTCATATAAAATGAATCTTACGTGAGTACTCATTGCGATGTATATCAGTGTGCATCGGATAGGTTCTAAACATTCTAAATGGCGAGGATATGTTTGGACATACATGTAGAGTCGATGCGGATTTGCATCTTTACGCTCAGTGAACAACAACTGAATTACCCATATGTTTAGTATATTAACATGTATATCGTATTTTATGTCTTTGGCCTGTTTTGCTTCTTATTTCTGTCTCTGCTTACTGTTTGCAATCTGACCAGTGCATTCACAACATATGTGAGTATTCACTGCAGGAAGCGTATGCGCCTCATCTTTTAAAGTGGTCGATAAACAAATAGGCATATCCAATGTTTCAATGTCACGATGTCTTACATCCGTCCTCATGCTCGTATGTCAAATTCAGTGTACTTCCCTTGCCTATTTAGGTATCAAGATTATTCCTGTGTCAATAGGTGAAGTCTCCTAAACTGCCTTGTACTTTGCCCCAATCTGCTAGGTTGCGCTTGCTGGATTAAGTGACACTGTGTGAAGTTATGTCTCTGTTTTGCATCCTATATTCAATTCATAACCCCCCATTCTCGTGCTTGTGTACAAAATCATGTGGTACTGCTAGTTTAATCTTGTTTTTGATAAATATCTGTTTAGTATATTGTTAGGTAGATCAAGTAAAAATAGAATAGACATATGCATGCTTTCGTTAATATGGAAACTATTATTTATGATAATCCAAGTCTGAATACATGTATATAAGATAGGAATACTTGTTATTAGATTCAGCTTCGTTTGGCGATTCTTCCTAAAGGTTTGAAAACAATGACAGTGGCATATTTATTTTCCTATTGATTGCGTGTTGTTGCTTCTTGAATCTTCTTGTTTCTTTGCTTATGGCGCCATTCTATTCACTAATTTATACATTCTTATATGCTGATTACATGCAAATATAGATCATGTGCGTATAGATTTTTATGATTCAAGTAATTAGGATATATGCTAATTCCTTATCTTTTCTTCTTTTACATGAAATGCGTGAGCAAAAAGTCTCACTGAGACTCATCATGAGCCACTTCAAATGGCAACCCGCTTTCGTCCATCGAGTTCCATCTTGTGACTCTTGGAAAAAACAAATAGGACAAGATGTCGTGGTCATCCGTCTCGACTCTCTTACTCTCTAAAATTAATTGCCTAATTATGCCTTTATTTGTTTATTCGCAATTCTATTTATTTTGTAATAATAAGAGACATAGAACAATTATTGTCGAAATAAATAAATTGGGCGGGTTAGTTTAAAATCGGCAAGGCACTTCTAATTATCTATTTTAGGTTTGTCACTTCATATCTAATCCTTTGCCTGAATTATTAAAATCGCATATCTAAAACTAACGCCTCACTTCTTTAATTGCGCAGATAAATCTATGGCCCATAAAGCACCTTTAGCATCTTAGCATTTCTAGCATCTTTTAAGCACTCTTTAACATTTAGCATTCTTTTGCACTTTTAGCACCTTTTACTTTCAAAATTAATCTTTAGCACTCTTAAGCACCTTTAGCCTTTTAGCCCCTCTTAGCACTTTTAGCACCTTAAATATGCTAGCACTCCTTTTGCACCTTTGACACCTTTCTTTTTAAGCTTTCTAAGCATGTTTTAAAACTTTAGCATTTTTTAGCATTTTTAACCTTTTAGCACTTTTAATATTTTAGCACCCTAGCACCACTTTGTTTACACTTAGCACTTTTAAATTGCTAGCACTTTTGTTAAGCGTCCTTAACCTTTAATATTTTAGCATCTCTTAGCATTCTTTCACATATAGCACCTTTTGCCCTTTTAGACTTAAGCACCTTTAAACATTTTAACATTTTAGCATTTATTTTATCTCCTAACATTTTATTAAGCAAGAGGAGCTTTATTTTGCATTTTCTTAAATATAATAATTACCTAGGTTTGGCGGGACAATATGAGTTAAGCGGATCTTAGAGGTGCCTAACCCTTCCTCTAGATTAATAAAGAACCCTTACCCAGAATCTCGTTAAGTTTAGCAGACCAATTAAATGGAGTTAATGTTTTACTTTAAACTAGTTAAACATTTAGGTGTCCTAATTCACCCAAATTAATTAGGTGGCGACTCATGAACCATAGCATTCTAGCAACTCTTTTGCAATTTTAGCATCCTTTTAGCATTTTTAAAACCTCTAAGCCTCTTAAACTATTTAGCATTTTATTATATTTTTCTAACATTGCATTTTGAGCAGGAGTTTAGAAAATAATGCCGCGGTCGAAAAAGGGCGCGACAATCACATCTGAATTAAATCTTTATATTTAATTAGCTTTCATAACTCTTAGTTACAAACCAAACAATCAATCATTAATTCACCAAATAGATACTAGAAAATAGATAACTGATACTTGGACCCTAATCCTAGAGGACGATATTCGGTCTTATCTAAGACTATACTACTTGATACGATAACGTGCACTTGCGTTTAAAAGTGTGTGCATCTAATCGCGCATCAAGTTTTTGGCGCCGTTGCCTGGGATTAGGCATTAGTTCAATATCAAAATTATCTATTTTTAATTTCTAATTTGGTCTTTAATTTTTTTTTATTTTTATTTTTTATTTTTACGTTTTTATTTATTTTTGGAAAATCGAGTGCGTGATTTGTTTGTTTTTGATCTATTTCGGCAATCGGTTTATGCGAAGGAGAAGAGGAGCGGACACTCTTGTTCCCTTGATCCGAGATCGAAAACACGCAAGCGAGCGAGAAAGAATCAGCGGGTTTGGCGTTGATAGAGATGGGCGTAATCTAAACAATAACGAGGATGAGAGAAGGGTTAGGTGAAAATCACCCAACCCGGAAAATCCTCATCAAGT
Source organism: Przewalskia tangutica (assembly GCA_029844215.1). Classification (NCBI taxonomy): domain Eukaryota; kingdom Viridiplantae; phylum Streptophyta; class Magnoliopsida; order Solanales; family Solanaceae; genus Przewalskia; species Przewalskia tangutica. The sequence goes on from CM056721.1 coordinate 15,444,894, forward strand.
GTCGATAGATGTGGAGGATAGAGTCGAATCGGCCGAAAGAAGTTTGGGAGATTATGTACGCCCGAGTGAATGGGCGCAGACGTGCGTTAGGCTCACGCAATAGGAGCCAACAACTTCGAGATAAAACCAGCAATTTTGAGCATGGTACAACCTGTGCAATTCGGAGGGCGCCGTGGAGGATCCACGTCTGCACGTAGCTAATTTCTTGGAGCTATGTGCCACTTTCGGATATAACGGCGTTCTTGATGATGCCGTCGAGTTGAGGCTCTTTCCTTCTCACTCGAGGATAGAGCAAAAGTATGGTTAAATTCCACGGTAGATTCGATATTCACATGGCACGGTAGCGCGAAATTCCTAGCCAAGTTCTTTCCGCGCTTGTAAAGCGAGAGGAGTTGAACAACTTCTACCAGTGATGGAGAATCTTTATATGAGGCGTGGGAGAGGTTCGAGGATCTGAAAGAAAGTGCCACACCGTTCGTTGAGTTGTGGAACTTGGTCCACATCTTCTACAACGGTGGCGATCAACCGGGACCATCATAGATGCGGCGGTGGAGCATTCGAGAAAAAGCGACCGCGATGCTCATGAGTTATTAGAAGATATGGCCACTAACAACCATGTCACTGAAGAGAGGGCGACAAGTGGGAGAAGAACTGTGGGAGTCCACGAGATAGATGCTATTCGCCTTGAATGCCCAGTAGCTCTTCTAGCAAAGCGATTGCGGACATACTGATGTCGGTGAACGCGGTACAAATGCCTAAAAGGCATGAGATATGTGGTGGCCCATACATTTGATAGGTGTCCTTCGGATCGATAATATACGATGGAGCGGCGGAATGTCAGCGATGGGTAATTACGGAGGCGACAAAACAACCCTACTCAAACACTTATAATCCGAGTGGAGGAATCGCCCAAATTTCATGGAAAGGAGATCGGGGCGGAGAATCAATATCGGGGCAGCGAGAACCGATGCAGGCGTGAGAATCGATGTATCGAAGACGCGAGAACCAATACGAGGCGATGCAGAACCAGTGAGCGAACCAGCTGACCGCCTTCATTCAAGCCCACGGCCTCAGCGATTGATACGCCGGTTGTGAAAAGCGGATGAGCTTAGCGGCTTTGACAACACTCGCAACGCCGCGCGCGATTTATAGCGAAGCTAGATCCTCGTTGAAACTTGAAAACACAAGTAGGGCGGTGGCAAAGCGGTCAACGTCGGGCCACGAGGGACATTGCCAGCAATACTGAGGTGAATCAGGAACAATGTAAAGCGATGCGGTTGAGAAGTGGAAAACAATTGGAGCAACATCCACTCGGCCCAATAGTTGAGAAGAAGCGAGTTAGAAAAGGAAAGCGGTGAACCTAGCCCGATGATAGAAAACTCGGAGAAGGAGTATCTGAGAAAAGATTCCTTTCCTCGGAGATTACAAAGGAAGGCGGTCGATAAACAATTTTCCAAATTCTTGGAGGTATTCGGGAAGTTGCATATCAACATACCTTTTATAGAGGCTTTGGAGCAGATCTGTCTTATTTCAAGTTCATAAAGAAATCTTGGGAAAAAAGAGAGCGGCGAATATGAGATAGTAGCACTATGAAGAATGTAGTGCTATCTTACAAAAAGAAGCCGCCACCAAAGCTAAAGGATCTGGAAGCTTTACACTACCATGCGATTGGGCGGGGTGGCGTGCAATGAGCTCCATGCGATTTAGGGCGATATAAATTTGATGCCTATCGGTTTTCAAAAGATTGGAATTGGGAGAGGCTAAACCAACCGGTGAGTCCGCAACTAAGCGGATGATGGTTCATCCACGAGGCAAGATTGAGGATGTGATTGTGAAGGTAGGAATTTTTTTCTGCAGATTTCCTCATTCGATATGGAAGAAGATGAAATCCCTATCATATTAGGAGGCCATTCCTAGCAACGAGGAGAGCTTTGATTGATGTTGAAAGAGGAGTTGACATTAATGGTGGAGAATGAAGAAATGGTGTTTAAAGTGTTTAAACATGTCATCGAACCACCGATGAGCGGAGTGCTTTGCAATCGGCACCATGAGCCCCCATGCGAGCCATTACAAGTCAATCAAAGTGATGAGCTCGAGCGGGCATGGTTTCTTGAAATGCCACTAAAGGAGGTAAGTGTTCTTGAACTCCTATGCCGATAATGCTAAAAGAAAGGAGAAAAGGAAGCGCCAAATGTGGAGGAAATGGATAGGTTGGGGCTTAATCCACCCCAAGGTTATTAAAACTAAGGAACTTGCGTCACTAAAAGGCGTTAAAGACAGCGCTACTTGGGAAGCAACCAACGTTTTCAATTATGTCATTTTAATTTCATCTTTAGTTTATTTTATTTTGTCTAGAACAATCTCACGGTCTTGAGGTCTTGTGTTTGGTGTGATTGGCAGTCTGAGGAATAAGCGAAGAAAAGCAAGGATTTCGAGCGGGTAAGCCATGGCCATGTGCATGGCGCGCAAAAGAGCGAACATGTCTTTGAAGTTTAAGCGCGGCGCCAGAGGAAGCGCGCAGTGCAAATCGAGAAAAATGTGCCAAGATAAGCGTATTCCAATGTGGCCGCGCATGAAATCCGAAGGCCTTGAGTTTAAGCGCGCGGCTAAAATCAGAAGCGCCAATGGCGGGAATCGAAACTTAAAACGCCCAAAATCAGATTTTCCCAATCCCAACTTCAAAACCCTAACCTTCCCTCTCCAAAAACCCACGAAATTTCAGAAACTTTCTCACAAATCCTCCACAAATCCAACCCAACCACAACCTAAACTCTTAGATTCCCTAAAATCCCCAACTATCTAAAACAACAAAGCCCGTTCCATAGCCTCGATCCACTGATTGAAACAAGAACAAGCTTGAGTCTTCTCATCAAAAGGTAATCCCTATCTTTGTTCTTGAATCCTTTTACTAAAATCATAGGAGGTAGTAGTTTGGAGAAGTATTGTAGTTGGAGTAGTTCGGAGGCTGAAAAGTGATTGTGAAGTTGGAGAAAGGAGTAGAAAAGAAGGTTGTGGGTACTGAGTAGAAAGATTGAAGTTTGGGGGTGTTGTTTTTATTGCTAGTTGTTGAGTGTGTAGGAGACGTTGTGCCACTAAGTTCAAAGCTCCAGAAACTGTTTTAACCATGGCCACTAGAAAAAGAAGAGGCTCCACATCCGCCCCAACCCCACAATATGACGAAAGTAGGTTTGTAAGTTACCAGGCCTACCAAAGATACAAAAGACTTGATCTTGGGCAGTAATTCGAGAAGGGAATGGATTACCAAAGGGGATCTATGGGGAGGAAGACGTTTATGAGCCCGTCAGGCGATGATTGAAACTAAGGGTGGAAGAGATTTGTCAATCAGGAGAAGATAACACGATGAATACAATGATAGTGCGGGAATTTTATGCAAACTTTCGGAGAAGGCGAGAAAAGGGAGTGCTTTGTAAGGAAATTATATGCACTGTGGATCGCTAATAAATACAACGCTAAAAGCAGTTGATGTTGAAGAAAGTAGTGATTGGAACCATTTTAGAACATGGTCTAGGAAGCAGCAACAACATCATTTGGAATAACATTGCGAACACGATGAGCTACCACTGGCTGCTTTTGAGATGGAAGAAATGGATCTAGAAACGGCGTGTGCCAATTCAACAAAGCGACCAAGGCGTGGCTATACTTCATCGGCGCGCGTGATCCCATCCACGCACTTCACCGCGAGTGCGGAAGGCAATTAAGCTAGTATATGGAATCATGGCGGGAAAAGCAATTGATGTGGGGAAAGAGATAGTGCGAGCATAGAAGAAATCAGCGAGTTGGTGACAGCGGTGGATTGGGACACGGTTCACTTATTACGATCTATGCCACATGAGTGCGGTCCCACTACGCGAATACTCGTGAAAGAAACCAGCGCGGTGTCCCATGGGATAGTGCACTCTTTCTAGACCCGGCCCAGACGGCGGAGCACCGCGTGGCAGCAGCGGCAACCATGGATGAAGATGAGCACGAAATAGGGCTCGATATGAAGCGGACCCGACCAGGCCAACCACAAGCGAGAACCTTGAGCCCACAATGGGGCAATTGTACCAACATCGAGAGGAGATGATGCGGACGCGCAAGCGATGGTACAAGGACAGCAAGAAACAAGGCAACAAATCGACGAGCTGAGTGCCTTGTTCCACCAATGGTCGACGCATTATCCACCGCCACCACCACCATTTTAGCCAAAATCTGTAAGTGTCTTTTTCTTTTATTTTTTTTTAGTCTTACACACATTGGGGACAATGTGTGATTTAAGTTTGGGGGTGTTTTATTTGTGTGTCATGTTATGTTTTAATTAAGTCTTTTTCTTTGTTTTATGTTTATTTTGAGTCACCAAAATTTTTTTTTCTTTCTTTTTGAGTCATAATTGCCTGTCAAAGATCATATATGCTGTAGTTGCTAGAAACACCTAGTGAAGTAAGGTGGAATAATGTAAAGGAATTGAAGCAACTATCTAAACACTTAGGTTAGATATGCCAAAAACTCACAGAATCTGTCTATTTGAAGTTCTTACTTGAGTTATGCATGCTAAATGATAAATGCTTATGTGTTATGATTGCTTGCTATTTGAGGCGAAATAGTTAGGATATGTATGTTAGGGAGATGACTCAGGCATTTCTTTGATAGCCAATTCTTACCATTCTTTTCTATCCTGTACTTTAAAAATATCTCTAGTCAGCCCCATTGAGCCTAAAACTGAAACTTCTTCTTTGACACCCTATGTTCCCACAAATTGTACCATAAGTGCAAATATGAAATAGTGGAATCAATTGTGTTAAAAAAAAAAAAAGACAAAAAGAGTGAATGAGTTTGTTGCTTTGATAAAAAGTAATAAGAAAGAGGCAAAAGCCTAAGTTTGGGGTCCCTATTAGTATAATACACTTCACTCTCCCAAAACAAAGAGGGAAGGATAGAATTGAAGTGAAGGAAAGAATCAAAAGAAAAGGAAAAATTGAAAAGCCAAAGAGCATAGTGCAGAAAAATGAGCCTAAATGCCTATCTTTACCAACCCCTACCTAAGCCAACATTACAACCTCAAAGTCACGAAGATCTCTTTTATGCATATCCGAATTAGTGGAGAATAGCAAGTAAGCATGCCATAGGAATTCTTGAATTTATATGCGTGAGTTAGTATATGGACTTCCGTTTAAGCATGATAAGTATGAGTTTGCGAAATATCTAGCTCATGTGTTGAAATTCCATGCTATATGTTCTGCGTATTATTACGCTAACCTTCATGTTTTTCTAGTTAACATCTATGCGACAAAAGTGATTAATGACAGAGAGTCTTTTATTTTTCATTCTTTTGAGTCTTTTATTGTATTTCTTTCTATCTTTGCTCGAGGGCGAGCAAAGGTTAAGTTTGGGGTATTTGATCGGTGTATTTTATATACACCTTTTGAGTCTGTTTTAGTTAGTCTTTTGTCCCATTTTGCACATATAAGTGTCGTATTAGGATAGTTTTTCTTTCTATTGAGTCAAAGTGGTTGAAATGGCCAAATGGCGGAAAAGGAGCAAAAAGAGGGCAAAGAGGAGATGCAGTGAAAGCAGAGAAAGTGGCGAGCAGGCTAAAATCGGACCAGTAGCGGCCTCCTGCGACAGCGAGGGCGCGGCGCCATTACTCGAAGCGAGAAGACTTCGGCGCCCGCGGCTCGCAGCGAGATGCAGGGGCGCGGCGCTAAACATCCGAGAGCTCTGAAGATCTGGCCTTGGCTACCGAGCAGCGAGATATCGAGCGCGACGCCAAAACACCGACGGATCGCGAACTTGCGCCATGGCGCTGCATGGCAGCAGCGTAAATTAGGTCTTTTGACGGATTTTTGGGCCAACTGCGAGGGAAAAAGAAGGAGGCGTTTTAAACCTATAAAAGGAGAACCACTAGGCGGTTTTGAGGTTCCCTTTCTTGCCAAACACAAGGTTTTCTTGCCTAGGAGATTGGAGACCTAAACATTAGTAATTTCTTTCCTTTTTCTTTTCTTTAATTCAGTTTTTGCATGATGAACTTTGAATTAGTTCTTGTCATATTCATGGCTAGGAACTAATTCTCTTATAGGGCTTTCTATGTTGAATTTCTTGAACCTTATGTTATAAATTAATGCCTGCTTATGGTGATTATTCTTATTGAGAGATCTATCCAATAATTGAGTTGAATTCTTGGTAGCTAATTGACAACTAGTTATCACTATATGATTTCTAATCAGATTCTGAAAAGGGGGGATTGTGAATATGCTGTAAGTTGGGTGAACGATCTTGAATTGGGGATGAAAATACCTCAATTAGATTTGTAAGCGTTGATGAGAGGCTTAACAACCCTAATTTTGCGCATTGTGCGTGACGATCAACTAGGTTTTGTGCTTAATCCTCCTATAGCGTTACCACTTATCGTGAAAGTTAGGTAAGGAACAATCTTTGGGGTTGAGTGTTTATATAACCCTAACGGGAGTATAAAACGATTTCGTAAACCTGCTTTCTCCAAAAGAAGAACACCATAAGTTAGTGTATTAGTAAGTAGCATAAGCGGATAGTAAGGATACATAAAAGCCCTATTCTCATCACATCTGAATTAAATCTTTATATTTAATTAGCTTTCATAACTCTTAGTTACAAACCAAACAATCAATCATTAATTCACCAAATAGATACTAGAAAATAGATAACTGATACTTGGACCCTAATCCTAGAGGACGATATTCGGTCTTATCTAAGACTATACTACTTGATACGATAACGTGCACTTGCGTTTAAAAGTGTGTGCATCTAATCGCGCATCATATATTCTTTTAACGGTGGTATGATAACTTATCTCCAAAATAAAACAACAATCAAACTAATGAGTAAAGAAAAAATTCAAGAGTTCGCTTATGAAGAAAGATCTTAGAGTATTTGATTGCAAGAGAGAGAGAACAATTTTCAGTAAATTGTCAAGTATAGAGTGTAAGGTGTGTTTTTCAAATGAGCCCAAGGCATCATTTTATAGTGTTGGAGAAGATGACATTCCCTTAGCCTAATAATAGCCTTGAATGACCATGTAATGACCTTGATATGAAGTTACAATTCAGCCAAATAATGACTGAATTCATGAGCAACATAATGGAGAGTTAATACTCCAAAGTCAGCCCAAAAATCACTTTTAATTCACTACTTCCAACGTTTTGAAACTGTCGCAGCGCCGCGGCCAGACAGGTTGGCGCCACGGCGCCGCGGCCCTGCAGGTTGGCGCCGCACCGTCGAGATGGTTTTTCGGCATCGCGGTCCTTTTTCTGACTCGTTTCGACATTCACACTTTGTACACTTCTTTCTTCATTTACCAACGTGAAACCAACGTCATTTGATCAATAACCGTCTATTACATTACGTCTCAAACAATTCGTATACATACCAATATCTCTTCCATTTAAGGAAATTATGATCCTTGGCACTATATGTGCACGTGTGTGGAAACAACGTTTCCTATGTGCGGGGCCCTAATTGTTCGATTCGTAATTAAATAGGATTTATTTTATTTCACGTTTAATAAATATTTCCAATATTTTCACCTTATTACATTCTTTAATCATGCGTAATTTAATACGTTCGATGTAAACCAAATTCACATAAATTTTGATGTGTTTTGCATCCTGAACCAAGCTGATAGAATAATTAATTATTATTATTATTGTAATTAGTAATTTTTTTTGTTTTTTTGATAGTCCAGGTTTCCAGGCTTGCGCCTGACTACTTCACTAGTATTACCCAGACGTCCTGGAGATAATAACACCGGTCCTTCAACACTATTACCAGTAAATCGCGGAATGTGTTTCGGTGACCAGTTTCTGGGAGCTTACAACTGATCAATGAGAAAAAGTTCAATTCCCCAATATGCAGAGTTACTTTGGGCTTGCGGGAAATCGAACCCGCTGTTCATGTCAGAGCGTCTTATAGCGCCCAGACTTTGCCACTGGACTATGCCCAGGAGGACCTGTAATTAGTAATTATTGATTATAGCATCTGATGTATACAGTGGATAAGATTAGGATGATACTCGTATCCTCTAGCATTAACATAGTAGATTAGATTAGCTCCGATGTCATATAAAAAATGAATGTTGTGTCTAACTCAACCTCAAAAGTTAGCTTGTAGAGTAAGTATTGTTCAAATTCAATCCATTGTTCCAATTTCATTTACGATGTGTACTCTAACACAAACTACTAGTTAAAACATACCTCAGTAGATGGGCGTTGCATTAATAACTTGTCTAACCGCACTTCCACATAGTTTGGGCTGATTGGATTTTGATTCCCCATTTTCTTCTAACTGCACTTTCCTTGTACTTTTCTGAGTTTACGTGGTCGGTAGTTTATCGTTGCTTCTCCCTTAATATAATAATAGTATAATACAACTAATTCCGGTTATTTTCTTCTTCAAAATTCAAACCTTGAACACCCCATTGATTAACATACATTCCAAGTTGTAGCCTTGATTAATCAGAAAAAGCAACAATATTTTATTCAACATTGTCGTCGTGTTATGCAGAAGACGACATTCACTTGAACAAGTCTTCCAGTTTTAATAGTAATAAAATCTTGAAGAACCGCACACACACACACACACACACACACACATATACCACATAGCACCCACAATGTGTTTGTGTTAATGCATAAAAGGACTACACCATTTGTGTTTGACTTGTGATTTTCAATATAAATTAATTGGCTGAAGCTTCCTAGTTCCTACCCAGTTTCCTGCTGAATGGGGTCATTAGCATTTTCTATATAAAGACTTCGGTGGTTGGCAGTTGAACGTTACACCTGCTATCATATTGTGCAGGACTATTTCATTAGTAGTAGTATTAATTATTGGTATCACTCCTAAATTGAACTTTGATGGTACAGAAAAGGAATATCAATCAGGCTAGTGATGACAGCTCTGAGTTTCCAGCTCGAGAATCTAAGCGCCAACATCCTAGTACTTGGTATGTGGCTTAAATTTTCTGTCTTTTAGCTGTTTTTTTGTGAATTTGGATTCCATTGTTCTGATTGGCATTTTTTCACAGGCTTTTTACAGGTTTAAGGAGTTACTCTTCTCCACAAGAACTTGCACTTAGGCTCGAGCCCTCAATCCGAAGATGGGTAAGATTCTACGAGCTAAGCAAGAAAAATAAAGTATTATCTTTCTATTTGCAGGAGAAATACAATTTAGTCTTCAAGACTGTGCAAAGGGACCACATTTGTTAAAATTTGAAACCTTTTGAGCCCTTGTTTCTTGTGCTTCGATTATCGCATTATTTCATTGTTGTTGCCGTTCTTTCTTATGAATGTTATGTACTACTTTCCATTTCGCACTGTTTTGTTGTTGTTACTGTATTCCCTTTTTCACACTGCTTTGAAATGCTTTACATAAGCCGAGGATCTATCGGAAATAGCCTCTCTATCTTTACAAGGAAGGGTTAAGGTCTGAGTACACTCTACCCTCCCCAGACCCCACGTGTGTAGTTACACTGGGTATGTTGTTGTTGTTGTTGGACCCTTATTTGATTGGGAAATTTTCTTTGGCTAGTGAAATCAGGTTTAAAGCCTGGACTTCCTTGACAACATCTCTTCACATTCGATGGAGAATTTTATTTGGTTAGTGAATATCAGGTTAAAGCCTGGAGTTCCTTGACAAGATGTCTTCACATTTGTTCATCAAGTAGCATTTATGTTTCTGTAAGTTTTGCCTACATTTTGATAAGTTACAAGGTTTTCTCAGTTTTCTTGCTACCCGAGGTGTTCTTTACCTTTTCTTAATCCTTTTTACCCGCCATTGAATATCAGTAGTATGCATCTCAGAAGATTCCTGTCTTCATCGTTTATTTCTCCAACTTGTTGATCTTTCCTTTTATCTGACTGATCTTGATTGGAGGGTTGTTATTGAATCGTGTTATCAGTGATATTGCTTGTTCAATTACTATTAGACAATACCAGGCCATGCCTAATTCTGCAGGTATACGAGTGGCATTGAAATTGCCATTCACAGGTCAAAAGCTTGAAATATCTATGATCAAGTCCCAATTGGAGTAATCTTGAAATTATTGCTATATAGAAGCTAAAATTAGTTATTGTCAACAGAGAGAATCAGTATTTTGTTTTGTTTTATTTTTACTTTGATCTGTCTTATGTTAAAGTTTCCGTATTTATCATCCTTGGTTTTCTTAAACGGTGATAGGTGCGTGAAGAAGTTGAGAGAACACTTCAATCAACCCAGAGGTCAGTTCTTGCTTTAACCAAATGGCTGTTGATGGCCCTTGTGACTTTTGTCTCTCATGCTCATGTTTATATATGACGCATAAACTTACCATTCTCTAAGTTTCAGCATGAAGGGATATTTTTTGGTTGTTGCAGATCCTCACTTAATCATACAGAGACTTCTCAATTGAGGGCTATTCAGCTGCATTTTGACGATATAGTTCCTTCTGCCATTTTCACGGGTAGTAGAGTAGAATCTGTTGACAATAGGCCCATTAAAGTTTTCTTGCATGATGCTAGTTCCAACCAGAGGATAACATCTGGACTCATATCTACTGTAAAAGCTCGTGTGGTTGTGCTCAATGGAGAATTTAATCCCGACGATCAAGAAGACTGGACTGAGGAAGAGTTCAGCAAAAACGTTGTTTTTGAGAGAGAAGGAAAACGTCCATTATTGACTGGTAATTTAACTATTCAGCTAAGGAACGGTGTAGGACATCTTGGTGATATCAGCTTCACTGACAATTCAAGCTGGATAAAGAGCAGGACCTTCAGGTTGGGACTGAAATTGATTAACTATTCTGGTGAATTGAGGGTCAGAGAAGGAGTTAGCAAGCCCTTTACTGTGAGAGATCAACGTGGGGAGGGTAAGTTCCTTTTACCTGCCCTTATCCCCATTAACCTGTTAATAAACCCTGCAAATTGGGAAAAGAGGACTGTTGGGTAGAAATTTGCTTAGGCTTGTTATATTATCCAGTTCTACTTGCTTCAAGCGGATTAGAATATACATGTTGTTGAGATGCTGCTTGTAGTACTGCTTTCCAGTCTTTGTGCCTATTATTTTGATGTAAAATTTCGTACTGACATTGTCTTATTTTCTTATTCCTTCGGGTTAGCTTATCAGAAGCATTACCCTCCCACTTTGGATGATGAAATATGGAGGTTGGAAAAGATTGCAAAAGATGGTGCATCACACAAACGGTTGAGTCATAAAGGAATATCATGTGTAAAAGACTTCTTACGGCTGTATGTCACGGATCCATCTCTTTTACGTAAGGTAAGGTCATCCTTAATAACATTTAGAATATTGACTTTGGTCTAAACGTCAACCTTTTATTTAAATAAAGTTTGTTTTTGTGGTGTCATCTAAATTATAGATGCTGGCTTGTGGGATCAACATATGGGAGAAAATAACTGAACATGTGAAAACGTGTGCGTTAGACAACAGTGAGTGGTACATATACAATGCCGGAGAAAGTATTGTACTTATGTTCAACTGCATCTATGAGCTTGTAGGAGCAATTCTTGATGGACAAACGTTCCAGTCCTTGGACAAACTAGATGTATTTCAGAAGGTCTGTATCCCACATAGATATTTATTTGGTTCTTTACTGTAAGAGTTAAGAAGCTGATTCTGTTCTTATAACTGCCAGCGGATGGTGGAAGACTTTAAGCGCCGTGTTTACAAAAATTTGGATTGTCTAGTTCTCCTTGAGGACCATTCTGGGATTGGCCAAGCAGCCCTTACATCCAATCTGCAAATTGGCCTTTCTCATACTCTTAGTTCAAGCCAACAAAAACTGAACTACCCAGTTGAACAAGGTATGAACCATCAAATTTTCCACTTATTTGGATCTAATATTGAACTTACTTGAATGCTGAAACTATCTAATAGTATAGACTTTAAAGACCTGAATTTGCTAACTTGCCCTTGAGGTACTTCTCTTGGAAGAGCTCTTTTGACCAAACTTTGTTGTTCTCCCTCTTTTTTGCCTGAGAAATGATAATATGACTAAGAAAATGTGCTCTGCAGGTCAAGTGGAGTTACAGAGCAACTCTGATCATACCACAATTTCACTACCACTGGCGTACACAGGGCAACAAGATAGTCCAACTGCAGTGTCCATGCCAGAAAGCTTTCATGGAATGCAAGCATTTAATTCGACCTTAGCAAGCAGTTTCTTGGTCAGTGATCCCTCCTCCAGTATCTACCCTGGTGATTATGATTGGGGTTCCAATGATTCAATAGAGTCACTAGGGATGACCGACTATCTACCTCCCAACGACAATTATCAGTTTGGGGCACCAGTGTGGCAAGGGAATGGATTGTTAGCGAGTTCAAGTGTTCGGCCGGTGTCTCCTAATTTTGGCTTTCACGTCACAAGACGTGGAAATCCTAGAGCCATATGGTGCACAATCCGTGCTGTCATGAAATGGAAAACATTGGTTAAGCGAAACGTGGCTATGTGAAGATGGAAATGCTTTTATATGTAGTATCTGCAGTTTGTTGGAGATTAAGCCAGCAAACTTCACCTCCATGTCTAAGCGTATTCTTTGAACTCTTCAGTATTTTGAGATATGTCCATTACATATAGCATCCATCATATATAAGTAACTTGTACATATATTCCCCATACCCCACATTGTGGGATTTTCACTGGCTATGTTGTTGTTGTAACTTGTACATATATTAAGGGTTTTGTCAGGATGAAGGTGCATGTAGTATAAATTTGCTTGTAGAAACAATAGCAAGATATCAAATGTAATGCTACCCCAAATGCCATCGTCCTTGGAGGAGTTTAGTGCTACCTCTATACTAGATAGTACTAGTACTGGTTTTCTTGTGTTTTCTGCATCAAATGTAATAAATGGTGCTTGTACAGGAAGTAATATTAGCTTATAATAATGAGATGCTATGTCACTTGTTGTCCTTAGACCTCGTCTTGCCAGTGTACATTCTTTCTGTCATTTTGTGCACTTCTTGGTATATAAACATATACCAGGGCATTACATGCTATCTAAGATTAGTAACGGACATAAACCTTTTGAGTTTTGAGTTTGGGAGCCATATACCTGATAAAAGAACGATTTATTAACATTAATAAGCATAATAATAAATATACTACTACTCCTATAACATATGAAGAAACAATTATGTATTTGCTAAAGATAGAAGGAACAAGAATAACCCTTAGTCCATAATTATCATTTCCTTCTTGATGTGTGCTTACTTTTCTAGAATCTAGTAAAATATGTGAAACTCCAAAGACCATTATTAATTACAAGAAAAATTAAACAATGTTATTTATAATTAACACAATTAAATTTTCTGTTCATGTTGCTGAAGACAAATTCGATATTGAATATTGTGAAATAAATGATAAAAGTACATATAATTAGCCTCAATTAGTTTGAAATTGGGACTTTGTTGTAACTTTCCAAGTTAATTCATTTATAACCTTTCCCGCTCTATTTAAAGACAACCCGAAACCGTAACGGTGACACTACATCATTGACCCGGGAAGGAGAACGGATCTAGTGGCACTCCTCGTAGATTCTACCAATCCTCAAGCCCAAGTCCAAAACTCACCCAAAAAATATCCTAAATCTCTCGAACGTTCTTCTTGACATCACCATTTTTTTTCTTGCCAGATATTTTCATATTTAACACAAATATATTACAAAATCATCTTCTCCACGTTACACATTGCGTTTCTGCCTCCATCTTTTTCCTCTTCCCCTTGCATTTATCTATGGTGTCTGTACCTATCAATTAAGGTACAGTTTCTGTTTTCGCATCACTTTGTTATTTTGGCTCTGCGTTCATAAAACGGGTATGGATCGAGAAGGAGTATCTTGTTACTATTCAGTGTTAGAGATTGGCAAGGATGCCTCCTGCTACGACATTCGCTCGGCTTATCGGAAGTTAGCTATGGTACGTCCTAGTTTCTTCACCTATTATGTTTTTTTTCTTAAATTAGCTCAAATTGAGACAAACAGTTAAACTTATGTCCAATTATATACTCACTTTTCTAAGCTAAATTGAAATAGATCAAACTCAATATTTTAAAATTAAAATATAATAATAATTCAAAATCATAAGAAAAGTACTACGAGAGTTAATTTTTCTCATATCAATATGATTAAAAAATTTGTAAAATATTGGTTAAAGTTCAAACAGTTTTAACTCTGAATAAGCGAAAAATATCACATAAATTGGAATACAGTGACTAGTACTCTGTTTCAAGTGCATGTTTGAGTGTTAATAACATGTGTGTGATTTTTTGGATTGTGTGAAGAAATGGCACCCGGATCGATGGGCGAAGAATCCGTCGGTGGCCGGAGAAGCGAAACGCCGGTTTCAGAAAATCCAAGAGGCCTACTCAGGTTACAATTCTTCATTTACAATGATATAGAAGTAGTTTTTCTCTTGACGGCGCGTGTGTGTGTGGTTATTTTGCTTGTTGAAAAATGTCAGTGTTTTGAAGGGAATTGACGGTGGTTACTTCTTCCATTATTCATCTTTGCAGTTCTCTCCGATGAAGACAAGAGGTCAATGTACGACGCCGGTTTCCTTGATCTGCTTGAGGAAGATGAAGTACGTAATTTTGTCCTTTGATATTCCCCAGATATTTTGTTCTCATGTTTTTTTATATTGCCAGTTTGCCACTTCAATTTTTTCTAGTTCCACAACTGCGATTTTTTTTTTTTTTTTTTTTTGGAGATTATGATCCTATTCAACTGACAATTCCAAGAAAAAAACTTACCATAGCTGGTGTTTTCGACAAATCAATATGATAAAGCGATTAATTAAGTATTAATTATGATTAAATAAAAGAACTCTATATTCAAACACATAATATTCATATATTTCTTTGTTAGTTTTATTGTTTTTTTAAACCAATTACAAGAGAATGACGTGTTTCAATATTGGAAACTATAATTTTTAATTCTTAATATAACACGTTAGACCTTTATTTTATATGAAAATAATTTTTAAAAACAATTTTGTTGGTAGAAAAAATTGAAAGTGCTTACGGCAAGTTACTATTTAATACTTAGTAGTAATTGCTAATAGTGAAATAACTTTAGTGGGCATAAAATTAACCAATGTTTTAAAAGTCTGAACTTACTTTTTAATGTATGTTTAGTTCAACAATTTGACATGAAATGGGATAGAAACAATATATGGATAAAACAGATAGTGGGATAACAGAGAACGACGTCGTTTACATTTTATCTTGTTATTTTGCCGTTTTCGTTCTGTTACTTTAGGATAATTATAAATTTACCCCCCTAAGTTGGAATTGTATGCAGGGGATGGGTGATTTCCTGCACGATTTGATGAACAGAGTGGATCAAAATGTTGGGGCGCCGGTAAGATATTTTAATGAGTTACACACGTGTGTGATTCTTTTTGAATTATTGTATTTATTATGTTTGTTTTTTAATTAAATGGGAAAGGAGGAGAGTCTAGAGGATCTACAGAGGACGTTTGTGGAAATGTTCGCTGGAGATTTAGCAAAGATGATGGATGAGAAAAATCGAACGGCTAAAAAGAGGGCACGTGATACAGGGTGCAGCACAATGGCTACTTCCAAACGCAACACCGCTAATGTCAATGCTAATGGCACCTCTTATCACTGTTAGTTTTAAGCGGTGGTCCCTACCCAGCTAGCCCCTCTTTAACAACCCCTTGATGTTGATTTTGTGGGCTGAATCATGGAGGAATTAACTTGTTTATTTGGGGGTAGATTAGGTAAGTCAAAAGAACTTTTTAGACACTTTTTGATTTCTAAGAAAGTTGTTGAAATCTTGGGGCCTGTTGAGTTGCGTAATAAAGCTCCTCTTTGCTTAAAGTATCTTTTTGTGGTTCCTCTAAGTCGCCGTGTTGTTATAATCTCACAAATTTGGCATTTTGTAATTTTCTTAAGCACCTCTAATTATATTATTAAATGTAAGACACACGTCATTCTTTTTCTTAAATAATTGATTGGTCCTTGGTAAAAGAAAAGTTACTTTGGCCTTTCAAAGTTTGCATCTATTGAATATCTTATGTCATTTTCAGTGGCTAAAGATTTTATATTTTACATCCTACCGACCGTGAATGTGAAGTTTTTTGCAGGCACATCTTCTCCCTCTCATTAGCCTTCACCAAATCTTGTTATTTCACACAATTTGCTTATTTTAAGTAGTTAGATTTTTGTATAACAAACACATTTTACATATAAGTATCCAATAGATTGGACTTAAAGCCGGTTTGAATGAGCTTATAACTTATATTTCCTTCCTTTTAACACTTCGCTTTCTTCACATCTCAAAACACTAACTCTAAAAAATAGGAATATGCATTTTGAGTAACCTATCCTTATTTAATAAGACTCGTGCTTACTTATTGTCTTTGATAATCTGAAAAAATGAAGTTAAATTCTTCTTGATTTTGTAAGTGTACATTTATTTTGAACCAAAGGAAAAAGGTTAAGTGGACATTTACTTTGAACCGGAGGGAGTAGCTTTGAAGCCAAGCCATAAGTTACTTAAAAAGCTAAGTGTTTAAAATCACTTTTTAATTTTACTCAAACACTACTACGGTGCTTAAAAAACTTAAATAAGTCAATCCAAACAGGCTCTTAGAGTCTTAAAGTTGAAGTGTTGAATACTGGTGCTGCAACTACTGCTCCAAATATTTCCGGCTATTCACACACATTATTATTTAACATTAACTTGGCCATGAAATGGTAAACCCTATATTTGTCCATAGTTTAAAAAGGGGAAACAGTATTCCCTCTCGCTCTTTATTTGCCACTTGAATGAAAAAAAAACGTCCAATAAATTTT
Organism: Przewalskia tangutica; assembly: GCA_029844215.1. Taxonomy (NCBI): domain Eukaryota; kingdom Viridiplantae; phylum Streptophyta; class Magnoliopsida; order Solanales; family Solanaceae; genus Przewalskia; species Przewalskia tangutica. The sequence goes on from CM056721.1 coordinate 15,461,740, forward strand.
TACACTCCAAAAAATCAAAAGAATTAAGTTTTTTTTTTTCAATTTAACTTTTACTATTTCAAGAAGTCTTATGGTCATTAATTACCCGTTTAAGAAGAAATAATGATGATTCAATCAAATACTTTTTAAGATTGATGTTATCAGATATTTTTTAATGACTTGTGTTAAAACCTTAAACAACTGTCAAAATCCACATTAGGCTCTTGCGAGTGGGAGATCTCTTTATATAACATGAATTTTCACCTCTTGAATTAGTTCTCGGGTGGGTCGAGCAAGACAAATAAAAGTAACCAAGGTAGTATATTGTAGAGATTGAAGGAGAAGAAGATGGGAGAAGGAGATAAAGTGAAATAAAGTGAAATAAAGTGAAAGAGGCGTAGGAGAAAGAGATGAAGTGAAAGAGGCGAAGGAGTTTAAGTGAAAGTATACAGAAACATAGGTTTTATCGAAAGTAGAGCTGAAATGGGCTTCAGCTGAAGTGGGCTTCGTTGCTGCTGGGCTTCTCATTTTTGGGCCTCTCAACCAGATGGGGTTTTTCTTGTCTTATTAAGTGTTTGGGCCTGAATATAGGACTTTAATTGTAGGGTTTTATTTTTAATATTTCAGTTAGGAATTAGTTACATAGTCTTAGTAATTCATTTTTAGTCCAGTTAGGAATTGGTTAGATAGTCTTAACAATTCATTTTTAGTCCTTAGATATTTACATAGTAGGTCCTTAGTTCATGTATAAAGATATGTAATTATTTGTTATGAGATATACAGAAAATTTCCCAAATCATCTTCTCCACAATTTGTCTGCATTATCACAAATGGTTTCATGGTATCAAAGCACATAAGCTCGATCTAACATTTATTCATTTCTGTAATTCTTAATCAGCAAAACCAAAATGTCCCAATCAACACCAATCATTCTTTGGGCAAGCCATTTGAAAAGCGATGGCGATATGATCATAGTCACCCGTATCACCTCAACAATGCAGATTCACCAGGAATGACATTAGTCAATAGTGTATTTGATGGTAGAGGATACCCGGGATGGAGGAGATCTATCCTCCTATCTCTATCAGCCAAGATGAAGCTTGGTTTCATCAATGGATCTTGCAAATCACCTGATCTGGACACTGCAGAATATGAACAATGGTCCTGTGTTAATGACATGGTCATTACTTGGATCACAAATGCATTAACAAAGGACATCGTTGATAGTGTAATACACTCTAACACAGCAAAAGATCTATGGGACAGTCTAGAGAAGAGGTTTGGGAAGTCAAATGGTGTCAAGCTCTACCATCTACAAAAGGAAATAACAAATTTGGTTCAAGATAATGAAGATATTGCTAAGTATTTTATCAAATTCAAGAAATTATGGGATGAACTGGATACAATAAATGTCATTATAAGTTGTTCTTGTGTTTGTCTGTGTGAGGGAAAAACAAAACTAACAAAATCTCTGCAAGATCAAAGACTGATTCAATTTCTGATGGGGCTAAATGATATTTACACACAAGCAAGGGGAAACATTCTGATGATGAGTCTCTTGCCTAGTATGGACCTTGCATACTCATTGGTTTTGCAGGATGAGAATCAGAGAGAAGTATATGCACACTCAACATCTGATTCTGCATCTTTTTGGTCTTTGGATTAAGTGCGACCTCGTGCTCGATTACTTTACGAGTTTGCAGCATTCATAGCAACGGGGAGTGGTAAACAGATTCAGAAATTTAAGAATCAGACATTCAGAGGATGAAACACAACACAAAGACCTGTTAAGCCACAACCAAGGTTTAAAAGTAGAAAGAAGTATAACCCCAATGTTAGCTGCACCTATTGTGGGAAAACAGGACACACACATGATGATTGCTATAGATTGCATGGATTCCCACATGATTTTGAGTTTACTAACTCTAAGGATTATCAAGGAACAGTCAAAGGAAATGCAGCAGTAGAACATGAGGAAATGAAAAGCATGGGTGGATACAACAATGAGCTCAACAACAATTTGACACAACAATACACCAAAGAAGAAATAAAGGAAATGATGCATTTGTACAAACAGGCAAAACTGGGACAATCAGGAAATTCAAGCATTAATGCAAATGCAGTGGCTGGTACTATTCTTAAATACTCTGGTTCAGTTTTTAGTAGTTTCAAATCCAGCACCTGGATAATTGATTCAGGAGCATCAGAACACATGTGTTCTAATCCCACTTCCTTCATGTTTCTCACTCCACTTCCTGTACCTTTGAACATTAATTTACCTAACGCTTTCAAGGTAAATGTTACTCATACATGAAGTATTCCTATTCTGCCAGGTCTCATTTTGGAAAATGTTCTTCATGTTCCAGAATTCAAGTTTAACTTATTATCTGTGCATAAGTTATGTGTACAAATCAAATGTGATGCCATATTTACATGTAGTAAGTGTTTCTTGCAGGACCATTCCATGAAGAGTCCTCAAGCTTTTGGTGAAATAAGAGAAGGACTATATCTATTGGAGCCTACTAATCCTAAGTCTAGGTGTTTATTTAATGCAAATGTTCTTTCAATTCCAAAAGGAAGAAATTCCATTTCAGAATCTGTCCCTGTCTCTGGACATGTTAAAACTACTTCTGATGTAAAACTTTGGCATGTAAGATTGGGACATCTCCCATTTTCAGCAATGAAACATTTACATTTCCTTCATTGTGATACTATTTCTGATTTTATTTGTGATGTGTGTCCTAAAGCTAAACAAACTAGGCTTCCATTTCCTGTAAGTAGTATCAAGACAAAAGGATTATTTGAACTCATTCACATTGATACATGGGGACCATACAAATCAAATACTTACAATGAATTTAAATATTTCCTAACTATAGTGGATGATTTTAGTAGAGGAACTTGGACATTTTTGTTAAGTCCCAAAAGTAATGCTTTTCCTCTTCTCAAGAATTTTCTTTCTATGGTTGAAAGACAGTTTAATTTGAAGGTGAAGATGATAAGATTTGATAATGCTCTTGAATTAGGAAAAGGAACACAAGAAGCAACTTATCTTGCTTCAGAAGGCATTATCCATCAAATGTCTTGTGTAGGGACCCCTCAACAAAATGGAATTGTTGAAAGAAAACACAGGCATCTCTTAGATATTGCAAGAAGTCTGATGTTTCAATCCAACATCCCTGTTTCTTACTGGGGTGAGTGTATTCTAACAGCTACATACATTATAAACAGATTGTCTTCCAGTGTTCTGATGCGCGAAAAGATGCACACACTTAAACGCAAGTGCACGTTATCGTGACAAGTAATATAGTCTTAGCAAGACCGAATATCGTCCACAAGGATTAGGGTTCAAGTATCAACTATCTATCTTTTAGTATCTATTTGGCAATTGATATTTGGATTTGTTGTTTATAACTAAGAATTATAGAACTATTTTAACTAATGAGTTTACTTCAGATATGATGGGAATAGGGCTTCCATGTCTCTTCAACTATCTGCTTATGTTATTTATTAATGCAACGAACTATGGTCTTCTTCTTTCGGAGAAAGCAGGTTTACGAAATCGTTTTATACTCCCGTTAGGGTTATATAAACATTCAACCCCAGTATCGCACCTTACCTACCTTTCGGTGATAAGGATAACTCTATAAGAGGATTAAGAGCAAAAACCTAGTTAACCGTCACGCACCATGCGCAAAATTAGGGTTGTTAAGCCTCTCATTAACGCTACATAAATAATTGAGGTATTTTCATCCCCAATCCAAGAATGTCTACCCAACTTACAACATATTCACAATCTCTCCTTTCGAAGTCAATTAGAAATCATATAGTGATAATTAGTTGTCAATTAATTACCAAGCATTCAACACAATTATTGGATAGATCTCTCAAAGAAGAATAACCATAGACATATGCATTAAATCATAACATAAGTTTCTAGAAAATTAACATGGAAAGCCCTATAAGAGAATTAGTTCCTAGCCATAAATATGACAAGAACTAATTCAAAGTTCATCATGCAAAAACTGAAATAAAGAAAAGAAAAAGGAAAAAAATTACTAAGTTTAGGTCTCCAATCTCCAAGCAAGAAAATATTGTGTTGTGCAAGAAAGGGAACCCTTAAAAACTGCCTAGGGTTCTCCTTTTATAGGCTCCAAACCGCCTCAACTTTTCCCTGCAGGCCTGGCCCAAAATCCGTCTGAAAACCTTATTTTTCCGCGTCGGCGCGCCACTTCGGCGCGCGGCCGGAACAATGGTCGCCGGGTGAATTGGCGCGCGCCACAGCTTCTCTGGCTGCTCGGCGCGCGGCCTGCTGTAGCCTCTCTGATGATTAGGCGTCGCGGCCTGCACTGCTGACATGGTAGCGCGTACTGGGACTTCTGCGATCTCTGGATAATGGCGCCGCGCCGCTTCGGCTGCGAGGCGCATGTGACTGGATTTTTGCCTCGTTCGCCACTTTCTCTGTTTTTAGCTCTGGAACCTCCTCTTTTGCCCTATTTTAGCTCCTTTTCCGCCATTTGGCCATTTTAACCACTTTGACTCAAAAGAAAGAAATTATATCCTAATACGACACTTATTTGTACAAAAAGAGACAAAAGACTAACTAAAACTGACTCAAAAAGTGTATATAAAATACACCGATCAAATATCCCAAACTTAACCTTTGCTTGCCCTCGAGCAAAGATAGAAAGAAAGAAATAAAAGACTCAAAGAAATGAAAAATAAAAGACTCACTGACATTGATCACTTTTGCTGCATTAGTGTTAACTAGAAAAACATGAAGGTTAGCAAAATAATATGCAGGAACATATAGCATGAAAATTCAGCACACTAAACACATTGAGCTAGATATTTCGCAAACTCATATTTATCATGCTTTAATGGAAGTCAGTATACTAAATCATGCATATAAATTCAAAAATCCTATGGCATGCTTACTTGCTATTCTCCACTAATCCTGGATATGCATAAAAGAGATCTTCAGGACTTTAAGGGTTGTAATGTAGGCTTAGGTATAGGTAAGTAAAAATAGGCATTTTTAGGCTCATTTCGTGTACCATAAGCTCTTTAGCTTTTCAGTATTTCCCTTTTTCTTTGTGTTCTTTCCTTCACTTCGATTCTATCTTTTCCCTTTTTTGTTTTGGGAGAGTGAAATGTATAATAATGACAGACACCCCCAAACTTAGGCTTTTGCCTATTTCTTATTGCTTTTTTATTGGGGTGCAACAAGTTCATTCACTCTTTTTGTCTCTTTTTTAACACAATTGATTCCACTACTTCACATTTTTACTTATGGCACAATTTGTGGGAATATAGGGTGTCAAAGAAGAAGTTTCAATGTTTAGGCTCAATGGGGTTGACTAGGGATATATTTGAAGTCCGGGATAGAAAAAAGTGGTAAGAATTGGCTATGAAAGAAAATGTCTGAGTCATCTCCCTAGAATGCATGTCCTAACTATTTCGCCTCAAATAGCAAGCAATCATAACACATAGGTTTTCATCATTTAGCATGCATAATTTAGGCAAGAAACTCCAAATAGACAGATTTTGTGAGTTTTTGGCATATCTAACCTAAGTGTTTAGATAGTTGCTTTTATTCCATTACATTATTCCACCTTCCTTCACTAGGTGTTTCTAGCAACTACAACATACATGATCTTTTGACAGACAATTATGACTCGAAAATAAATTTTTTTTGTGACTCAAAAATACATAAAAACAATAAAAAGACTTAAATAAAACATAACAAGACACAAATAGACACCCCCAAACTTAAACCACACATTGCCCCCAATGTGTGTAGACTCAAAGACAATAAAAGAAATAAGACACTTACAGACTTTGGCTAAAATGGTGGTGGTGGCGGTGGCATGGGATAGTGCATGAACCACTGACTGAACAAGGAACTCATCTCGTTGATTTGTTGCCTCGTTTCTTGTTGTTCGTGGATCACTGTGTCCAAACTCTGCATCATCCTCATCTGATTCTGAAGCAATTGCTCCATCATGGGCACTGAAGGTTACTTCGTGGTTGGTGGTGGCTAGGTCTGCCGCATATCGAGCCCCTATTTCGTGCTCATCTTCGCTCGTTGCGCCTCGCTGCTGCTGGTTGTACTCTTCTTCCTGGGGGCTTGGAGTCCGGGAAAGAGTGCACTATCTCATAGACACCGTGATTGGTTTCTCTATGAGTGTCGGTGGGTAGGGTTGGGACCTCAAGGCGCGTAGATTAGTGATAAGTGGCCGTGTCCCAATCCACCTGTTGTCACCAACCTGTTGATTTCTTCAATGCTCTGCACTATCTCTTTCCCCACATCAATCGTCATCCCCCTCATAATTCCATATATCAGTTTAATCCTATCTTCTGGCACTCTGGTGAAGTGCGTGGATGGAATCATGCAGGCACTGACGAAATATAGCCAACCCTTGGCTGCTTTGTTGAATTGCTTTGCTCGGTGCTCTTGATCCATTTCTTCCAATATCAAAAGCAGCCCTGGGTAGCTTCACGGTGTTCTGGCGACATTCCAAATGATGCGGTCGGTGCTTCTCGACCATGTTCTAAAGTGATTCCAATCACTTCTTTCTTCAACCTCAACCGTCTTCAATTGTGCATTTACATTCTCTGCTGTCACAGGCACATAAACTCCCCTTACAAAGCATCCCCTTTCCACCTTATCCGGAAAGTTGACATAGAATTCACGCACCATTGTTGTGTTCATTGGTGCTATTTTCTCCGGATTTACAAATCTCCTACACCCCCTTAACTCAATCATTGCCCGAATGGGCTCATAAACATCCTCTTCCCCAACGACTACTGTCGACCGAACCGGACCGTGGCCGGTGCCTTAACCCGCACCCTAGTGACACAACATCGAGAAAACCAGCGGAATGTAAACTCAAGATAAACAACCATAAGATATAGAATAGTTCAGCCCAAAATGGCTAACCCAAAAGTACATAAACCGACGATTCATCCTTAACGAACCAAGTTCGACAAGACTACAGCCTCTAAGAATGAATAACACTATGACGGGACAGGGCCCCGTCATGCCCCTGAATGTACAAAATATCAATGACTCCAGGGAGAACCATACCAAAAGTCGAGCCTCCGAAGAAATGGAGCTCCTGACACCTGAGTACAAGATCCTAGGAATGAGGACCTACCACCGCTTTCACATGCGGCGTGAGCGGCCCAGGAAGGGGTCGAGACCTAACGTACAAGTATGTAAAGCGGAAAATCTTGTAGTAATATTATAAGTCCAAAATACTGAACCAAGTTATAGATAAAACCAAATTATGTTGCACTGTGCCTTACTAACAATGAGAGTAACAAGTATACATTTTATAGCATAAAAATAGGAGGCTCATGATCAAAACAGGGTACCTCGCCCGTAGTATCATTAAGCAATCCTACTCCTGGGACTATTTCACCCGCATAGGTCCTGTGGACCCGCATGAGGTCATCCGCCTCGTCATAGGACTATTTCACCCGCATGGGACTATTTCACCCGCATGGATCCTGTGGATCCGCATGAGTACCATCGCGTACTCGCATGGGACTATTTCACCCGCATAGATCCTATGGTCCAGATCCGCATGAGTACAAGCGCCGCACTCGCATCATGGGTAGCAAATCCATGACATAAATAATAACCCGGGGTTTACCCGTAACAATATAAATATATATAACATAGCTCATCCGGCTAATAAACATAACATAAGCACTACCGGCCTATCACATCACAACATAAGCACTACCGGCCTATCATGACTTAAGCAAGTTAAGAATCACCTAACTTCTTATTAATAGTACTAATACATCCTCTCATTTTAGTATACCTAAGGCACGATCATGTCTTTTAATAAAAATCCGGGAATTTAACCCAAGTATCATGTACCCTAACCTTTTAAGAAATAACTCTTTTTATACAAAAATTCCAAGATACTAATCACCATAGTATCAAGTTACGATTTCTTTTCAAAACAAGTCACATTTCCTTTTAAAACTATCTCAAGCTTCTAAATTAAGTGACTTCATTTCTTGTAAAACCTTAGGCAATTCATGCCTTAAAACCATTTTCCTTCCACAAGTTCAAACCATCAAAACCTTTCTCCATTAAACTTTCACAAACTAATATAACCAACTCCCCATAAAGCCGTTATATTAGAGTTAAACAATAGTAAAACACATTCCCTTAAGTCCAAGGGATTTTTATACTTTTCTTTTAAAACGAAGCAAGTATCAAATACTTATAACAAACGAAGATTTCCAAATCTTGACGTCTGCACTACATAGGTACAACTAATCATGCTCAAGAGATAGGAAAGCTCCACATACCTCTTGGTCAATCCACAAGCTAAGTCCAATTTACGCGTAGTATGTCAACCTAAAATGACCACAATACGTTTATCAAGCTTTAAGTACAATGCAGAATTTTTCCAAGTTAAAGTCACCAATTTCCTACGGAAAATTGGGCAGCGTTTCCTTTGTTTCTACATACTTTGCCACCTTTTCCAAGGTCGATTTTTAACGCTCAAATGCCATGTTTAAGGCTCAACAACCAACCAACACCAAGGGGATTACACACCTAAACTTTGGTGTGTAAAATTCAGCCCCACAAGTTACAACAACTAACCCAACAAGTCTAATGTAGTATTTAGGCAACAACATGCTCATAATATCCCCCTAACCAATTCTTTCATAATCAACCCCATTTCTTACATGCAACTACTCTAAGTGCATTTTTCCAACTACAAGTTCTTCCTATTAAACATGCAACACCCAATACCAACTACAAGAGAAGAAATGTTACCTTAAGTTTTAGCCAAACTTATTCCAACACCTTGCTAGCCTTTTCTCCAAGAACACCACCACAATAGTCTTCACAAGCTTGTAATAACCTTTCCTTCCTATTCCACTTTTCAGATTTTTCCCTTAGGCTAGAATTCCTCTTGGAAATTTAGAGAGAAGGATGAGCTTTTTAACTTAGAGAGAGATGGAGTGTAAAGATGAAAAGTTGAAAGAAATGACCAAGTCTTGGTCAATATAATGCATGTAGCAGAATCGGATGGGGACACTTGTCACCCTCCCACGGCCTCTTTTAAAACAAAAATCGGACTTTCTAAGTTTTTCCGCCCAATTTCCGCTTCGGCGCGTCTGCTTCCGTGCGCCCGCTGACTCCTGCGGACTCCGGAACTTTAGCGCGGCCCGATTCCGTGTGCACTGAGGCCCCCGACCAAGTTTTCGATTTGAGTCCTAACTCCTTCGCGTGGCCCACACGTGGCGAACCACGGGGTATAACATTCTCCCCCCCTTAGAAACATTCGTCCTGAATGTTCCTTCTAGCCTTACACAAAACACAATATAAACGTATCTTCTTAACTATTCCTTTGCAAATAAGAATGCTCCCCGAGCCACAACAATACTTAAGCACAATTGCTAAATCAAAACTAACAAGCAGGAAAGTGGGTTACCTGGAGGTGTAGGGAATAAGTGAGGATACTTCTTCATCATGTCATCCTTTGCTTCCCACGTCATCTCCTCTCTGTTCTCGTTCCGCCATAAACCTTGACGGAAGCCACCTCCTTCGTCCGGAGTCGTCTAACTTGACGATCGAATATCGTTATGGGACACTCCTCATACGAAAACTCCTCTGTCACCTGGATATCCTGAATCGGGTGCACTCTAGACGGATCTCCAACGCATTTCCGTAACATAGACACGTGAAAATCGGATGTCCGCCAAGATCGGACGGCGAGTCCAACTCATGCAACCTTGCCACTCTTGGACAATCGATACGCCCAATGTACCTTGGGTGAGTTTCCTTTCCTCCCAAATCTCATCACACCCTTCATGGGTGACACTTTCGAAAGACCCAATCCTTGACCTCAAACTCTAAGTGTCGACGCGATGATCTGCGTATGATTTACCGACTGGCTGCGCGATAACCGCTCTGGATAAGCTTCACCTTATCCACCGCTGAACCAAATCTGGCCCGATTAACTGCACTTCTCCCACTTCAAACCAACCTATCGGTGACCTGCACTTCCTCCCGTATAAGACCTCATAAGGCGTCATCTGAACACTAGAATGGTAGATGTTGTTATAAGCAAACTCCACAAGAGGTAAATGATCCTCCCAGCTACCCCCGAAATCAATAACACTTCGCAAAGATATCCTCGTGTCTCGGATAGTGCGCTCGGCCGTCCGTCCGTCTCGAGGATGAAGCAGCGTCTTGAGACTCACCTGTGTCCCTAATCCCTTCTGGAAAGACCTCCAGAAGTTAGCCATGAACTGGGCTCCTCTATCTGATATAATCGACACCGGGACTCCGTGCAATCTCACAATCTCTCTAATATATAATCTGGCATAGTCCTACCGAAACGCGTCGATCGGAAGAAAGTGGGCTGATTTCGTCGACACCACAACAATAACCCAAATGGAATCATGTCTCCTCCGGGTGCGAGGTAACCGTAATAAAGTCCATGTTGACCACCTCCCACTTCCACATCGGAATATCAATAGCTGTAATAGCCCAACTTCGTGCTCAACCTTAACTCCGCAATTAGGACACTGGGCAACAAAACTGGCCACGTCCCTCTTCAAACCATCCCACCAATACATGCATCTGAGGTCATGGTACATCTTAGTCGACCCCGGATGAATCGAATAACGAGCACCGCGTGTGCCTCCCGAGAATCTGCGAAGTCTGTCCATCGGGAACACAACCGGCCCTCGAATCTTAGCACCCCATCCGGTGCTACCTCAAATAGACTCTTCTCTTCCTGGAGAGCTGCATCTCGGTATCGCACCAAAATCGGATCCTCATACTGTCGCCTCTTCACCTCCTCGACGATGGAAGACTCGGCGACCTCTCGAACCCGAATTCCATCACTATCAGAATCAACCAATCGAACCCCAAGGCTCGCTAGCTGATGTAACTCGCGGATCATGTCCTTCTTCCCTGGCTGCACCCCTGACAGACTACCCATCGATCTGCGACTAAGGGCATCTGCAACTACATTGGCCTTCCCTGGGTGGTATAGGATATCAATATCACAATCCTTGAGTAACCCTAACCACCGTCTCTGTCGCAAATTCACCGCCTCGATCAAGATATCGGAGTTTCTTGTGGTCTACGCAAATATCCACATGAAATCTATATAAGGAAATTGCCTCCAAATCTTCAAGGTACGATTAACTGCCGCCGACTCTAAATCGTGAGTAACGTAATTCCTTTCTTGCTTCCCTAACCACCGGGAAACATAAGCTCTAACCTTATCGTGTTGCGTCAGCACACAACCTAGCCCAACACCCAACGTGTTACAATAATACCCTAACCCTCTAGTCTCTCAAGAGGGGTTAGAACTGTAGTCGTGGTCAACTTCTCTTCCAATAACTGGAAGCCTTTCTTGTACTTGCAAAATATTCGAGCATCCTTAATCTCAGTTATGGTTCCTGTTTCCCTTTCTCTGTTGCAACCAAACTTGGTTACTATACTTGGATCTGATTCCTTTGCTTGCGTGGCTAAGACTTCCGCCAATCACAATTTAGGGAAGACTTCCTTGATCTTGTCAAGTAGTAATCCTATTATCTTCTCTCAGCTCGTAGAGCTTATAGTCCGGTGTTCAACCTCAATTCACGGTATTACATAATCCAATGACTTGTCAAGATTTCTTATCGTTCGAGTGTCTACTCGTCTTTCCTTTATAAGTTAATTCAAGTTGTCCTGGGGTCCCCTACCTCTCCGTATTCTCTTACTATCTTTATCGTCAGTACAGATGCTACTACCTTTCCTCGAGGTGTTCCTACTGCCCATTACCTACTAATGGTCTTACACTAGTCCGGTAATCAGATCTCGTGCAACTTACATAACCATAGTTGTATTCTCTTTTATCCTTCTGGTCATAACCTACCTTATGCTTATTAATAGTAAAGTGTTTCTAATTTGATCCATAATCGTACAGTTTCAAACATGCGTACTACCTGCATTTTTCAAGGGCTTACTGAAAGCTCAACCCATGTAACTGTGATTCAACCCCTTTTTTTTTTTTCCTGACTTATTCCCCAGGGATCTATGTATGTGTATGACCATTTTAAAGCTCCACGCATGTAAGGTCTTGCTGGCACTGAGTGCTAAGCGCGCTACGACACTTCCCTGACCGTTTCGTAACGTCGTTCTTAATTACCCCCAACATAATACTTTTTCCACGGTTATCTAAAACTGTAACTTATGGCATGATGATACTGAAGACCTACCAGTCTCCCCTCCTTCGTCTAACTACATGGGTACACATAACCCCATAATACGTAAGACTATCCTTTTATGTAGGGGAGAGAACTTATCTCCCTTCAATAAACTTTCCTTGGTGTCACAACCCTAATCACCGGGTCCTCGTGGTCTGTAAATATCTAATCATTACGCACCGCCTTAAAATCGTGTAGATTTTCAAAACCTACCAAAGATGCCCTCGACTTTTCTGTGGCGCTTCGTACTTATTTTATTCTTGCCTTGCACATTTCCTTGAAGTTATCCGGAAGGTCGTGGCCCCGACCGCCACACCAAACCAACTCCAAGTACCTCGAGGAACTTAACATAAATCCTTCAAATTCAAGTATTACTTACTTCTGCGTCAATTCTTCCCAATGAACAAGTCACACGGACTTATTAAAAACAATCGCCCAAAGAAGGAAGGATAATTCATCGTTACTACCACTTCCTTCCTCTCCGATGGCAAACTGGAAGCGTACCGAATCAATCTCTCCGTAGTCCACGTTGGCATAACATGAGGCCAACTAGCCCGCACTCATAATGACCTCAACGTCCGTCATGCGGCTCTGCTAGTGGTCCGACGACTATATCGTTATCGATAATTATTATCGCCCACTCGGCTACCACCCAACACTCACGGGTGTGGTTACTCTATAAAGGTTCTCATGGATTACGCTTCATTTCTTTCACACTTGGTTGCTCACTTCCTTACGGCCGTACTATTTTCCGTACTTTCCAAACTTATTCTAGCTTACGTACATAACTTCCATAATAAAGTTGGCCTTCAATCTTGGAGTTACTAAGTTAAACAATATAAGGTCATTTCCGGCGCTCACAACCTGGTTTCGGTGGAATACGTCTGCGAACTCGTAAAATGATTAATTAGACTCGGGCTTGTACCCTCGTGACCCTGTCCCGTAGCAGGACTACTATTAACTGATCCCACCCCATAAACGGGTATACTAACTTCTCATAATACTATAGTCGTGTCGTCTTGGTCACAACAACCATTACTTACTCCACACGGATCTCATCCGTACTATCCTCTTAAGCATACCACGTAGCTTAATTTACAAACATAGTCTCATTTGGGCCCCTTAATTAAGCTTCTTAAGGTTCCATTACTTTTTCCGACAACTCATCGTCTCCTAATTTTCTCAAACTAGCACGTAAAACCTCGATGAGAGTTCCTTAACTGTTCATACCTTCCCGGTACCTATTTAGTCCTTACCGAATCCTGGTAATCTACAATCATTCTAGGCAACACATATGTGACCCTCATACAGAAATCTGTATAGATGTATGTCACAATACCAACTATACTACAAGTATTACCAACCTGGATACACAATCCACATAATCTTCCCTGGTCATCACGCTGCCGTAGGCTGCAAACATAACACTGTAGTGAGAGACGACACAACCACACTTCTATCGCACGATCTTAGAGTAAGAAGAAATGGAAACCAATCCTAAATATCCTGCAGCCTCATGATTATAGATGTGGTGCACAACACACCGATAATCAAGACTCTACTAGATACGGCCTGTAGACTCTTTCTGAGGATTAACTGCTCTGATACCACTTTTGTCACGACCCGAACCCGGACCCGTGACCGGTGCCTTAACGGGCACCCTAGTGACACAACATCGAGAGAAAACGTGAATGTAAACTCAAGATAAACAACCATAAGATATAGAATAGTCTAGCCCAAAATGGCTAACCTAAAAGTACATAAACCGAATTACATCCTTAATAGACCAAGTTCGACAAGACTACAGCCTCTAAGAATGAATAACACTATGACGGGACGGGGCCCGTCATGCCTGAATGTACAAAATATCAATGACTCAGGAGAACCATACCAAAAGTCGAGCCTCCAGAAGAAATGGAGCTCACGACACTGAGTACAAGATCCTAGGAATGAGGATCTACCACCGCTTCTCACCTGCGGCATGAACGGCCCAGAGGAAGGGTCGATGTAACGTACCAAGTATGTAAAGCGGAAAATCGTAGTAATATTATAAGTCCAAAATACACTGAAGTTATAGATAAAACCAAATTATGTTGCACTGTGCCTTACTAACAATGAGAGTAACAAGTATACATTTTATAGCATAAAAATAGGAGGCTCATGATCAAAACAGGGTACCTCGCCCGTAGTATCATTAAGCAATCCTACTCCTGGGACTATTTCACCCGCATAGGTCCTGTGGACCCGCATGAGGTCATCCGCCTCGTCATAGGACTATTTCACCCGCATGGGACTATTTCACCCGCATGGATCCTGTGGATCCGCATGAGTACCATTGTTACACCCCGTATTTACAGGACATGTGTTAAGAACGTACGTAAGAACTCGCAAGTGTTAAAATTTGAGACTGTAAAAAATTTAACGGAATTATGGAATTGTCGGAAAACGTATTATTGTGACGAATGGGAGGGCGACACGTGTCACCCCCTTATGTTGTCTTGGACGAATTGAAGCATGGGCACAATGGTCATTTGACCTTTGGTAGGATGATTTAGTCTTGCAAGTAGTAGCATGAGAAAATTGACTAAGTCAATGGCCCCACTTAGTCTTGATTTTTTAGCTAGAGCTCATCCAAACCACCCATTTGGTTGCATCTTAACCCTCCATGTCCCTATATATAATACTAGTAGCAAGAGAGGACTTAACACTTAGCAAAAATTTCACAAAATTGAGGACTTCACTAATGGTGCTCTCGGGTTCACCATGGAGAAGAAAGGGAAATTTTCGTTGCTTGTTCTTTAAGCTCCACATTTTAAACCAAGGTTCATGAGTGTTATGTAAGTGTATCTCAATAGAAAAATCCCGGAAAAAGAGAGTTTTCAGATTAGTCGCAAAGCAAAACCTAGTTGTCTTTCTAGGTTTTGTTTAGAAGTTTGAAGGAAAATTGTTGGGGTTGTTCTAAGGGTCTCGAGGCGGATTGAGGTGTCTTGAAGAGGCTCTAGGTTGCTGAGAGCAACTTCGGTTTTGAAGATTGGATTACAATTCGTGGAGGTATAATCGTGTTCTCTTTAAGTGTTACAAGATTATGTAATTGTTGTTAGCCTTACATTTTACTAGCATGAAGTATATGTGTTGAAGTTTTATAAGTATTATGGATTATTGTAGCCAAAAATCCGAAATGACATGTAAGCCATGATTAAGTTGGATTACAATTTAATCGTTGTTAGAATCGCCGCAAGTAATTGACTTGAAGATTACGGTTGTTATAATCAAACGCGACTTGATATCATGTGAGGCTACCAATATGGATTCAAATGGAAATTGTATAAGAATTGGTATTGTTGTATTCATTATGGAAGAAATTTGGACTAGTAGTTTGTTATTAATTTGTTTTGGACTAACTTATATATTGTGGTGAGACAATTGTGGCTGTATGGTTATTTATTTGTATTGTACTACCTTATAGATTGTGGTGAGCCAATTGGGGCTGTTTGGTTATTGTATTCGACATTGAAAAAGGTTGCAAAGTAAGTAGAAACAAAGGAGGTGCTTTCAGATTTTCCGTAGAATTTAGTGACTTAGCACCTAGGATATTCTACGTTGAATTGAGAGGTTAATGGGCGTATTGTGACCATTATAGGTTGAAGTACTTAGTATAGCGTATTCTACTTGGAGGATGAAATAGCTATCAAGGTTGAAGTACTTTGGAGCATTTTGCTACTTGTCGACAATCGTCGGGAGGTATGTGAACCTCTTCCTTCCTTTGGCATGATTCTATGTATGGAATATACTTGTGGTATCATCTCATGTTTCCTTCTACTCTTAGAAGTTAAGAGGTAGTTGTGTGATTTACTCTATGTAGAACTTTTCCTATCTTTTGAGCATGACTACTTGCGTATGTGTAGTACGGTGAGCGTCTGAAGACTATGACATTCTTTACTATTTTCCATGTAATGCCAAGTCGGTGGGTTAGGAGATTAACTCACTTTGAAAATAGTAAGGATGTCTTATGTTGATTTTAAAGTTAAGGGACTTGAAGAGTTTTATAGTATGTGATACTTGTTAGTTTTAAGCGTATAAGTCCTGGATAGGAAATTGTTTATGGCTAAGGTATAAAGTGAATATAACGGCTTTATGGGAAGTTAGTTATATTTGCCTTATGGAAAGATAAATGACTTGACTTTAATAGAAAGGCAACTTGATTTCTGACATCAATTGCCTAGAGTTTTAATAATAAAAGGAGTCACTTGTTTTCAAATGGTTAAGAGACAAATTGTATTTTTGAAAGTTAAGAGAATTGATTTGAAAGTATATAATACTTGGTTTCAAAAAGTAGAAGTCTCTTGGTTATAAAAGGAACGTGTTAGTCTAAACCATAAAGGGTTATAACGGCTTTATGGGAAGTTGGTTATAACGGCTTTATGGGAGATTAAGAGAACGGTTTTCTCTAGTAAAGTAATAAAAGGAATAACTTGTATTAGGCAAGGGCAAATTGGTTTAAAGGTACCAATTGCTTAAGGTTTTTAATAAAGAAGTCACTTGATTTAGAAGCCGGTAATTGTATTTCTAAAAAGGTATTGTGACTTGTCTTGAAAGGTGGATAGGACTTGATACTATGGTTGTTAGTATTTTGGAAGTTTTATTTGGAAAATAGTCCTTTGAAAGAATGTACGTACGAAGTACTTTGGCTTGTTAAATGAGAATTTATTCTATTTGTGCCCGGATAAGTACTTTGGCTTGTTAAATGAGAATTTATTCTATTTGTGCCCGGATAAGTACTTTGGCTTGTTAAATGAGAATTTATTCTATTTGTGCCCGGATAAGTACTTTGGCTTGTTAAATGAGAATTTATTCTATTTGTGCGGATAAGTACTTTGGCTTGTTAAATGAGAATTTATTCTATTTGTGCGGATAAGTACTTTGGCTTGTTAAATGAGAATTTATTCTATTTGTGCGGATAAGTACTTTGGCTTGTTAAATGAGAATTTATTCTATTTGTGCGGATAAGTACTTTTGCTTGGTTAATTGAGAACTTGCCTATATGTCTTGGTGATAGCCTGAGTGCAAGTATTATGTTTTATTACGTTCGCGACTCTCGGTTGGAGGGTACTGTCTTGTTGTAAGTTACTCGGACGCAGACAATGATGATGTGGGATTCCACGGGTATGCTTAGATTATTTGTAGTACTTAGGTTAAATTCGGATTTTTATAAAAGACATGGTAGTGCTTATGTCTTGTTTGATGGTCATCGAGTTAGGGTAAGAGTATAAATGAGGCAAGCCCCAAGGCGTTATACCACCTACTCGGGGTAGAGTATAAGTGAGGGTAAGCCCAAGACTGTACCACTGCTTTATGTGTTGTTTGTGGCCGGTCGAGTTAGGGTAAGAGTATAAATAAAGGGCAAGCCCCAAGACGTTATACCACCTTCTCGGTAAGAGTATAAATGAGGGCAAGCCCAAGCGTTATAACACCTTCTCCAGGGTAAGAGTATAAATGAGGGGAAAGCCACAAGAAGTTATACCACCTGCTTAGATTGATATTATGGGCGGGAGACCCATGGTTATGTTTTACACGTATAGTTTATCGGCGGTGATGTAGGATTCCAGGCGGGAGATATGTATATATGTATTGTGTATGTGTACGGCGACAGTGGGGTAGGAGGCCACGGGCGCGTCACATGGTTATATTTTACACTTATAGCTGTCGACGGTGATGGAGGATTCCACGGGCATGCTTTGATATTAGTGTGACTTGATCGCGTCCCAGTTTGGGCCGGGTAGTATATGTGTCCTCCAGTAATGGGCGGACTATGTTATGAAAGATAAGTAAGTTATATGGTAATGAACTTAATGATTCTTTTCTAATAATGTGCGTAAGAATGTGACTATAACTTTTATTGGGAATGGAAAAGATAATAAGGTACGATTAAGTTCATGTGATAATGACACGGCAGGATCGGTATGTATTTTTATACTTGTCCTTGTCATTCTTTTGTACTGATTGTGATACATTTCTTATGCGTTATTTACATTCCATATTCGTAATTTTGTTATCGACCCGCCCGAAGCTGCGTTAAATGCCCGCAGTTTAGGTACCGCGATTGTGGATCATGAGCTTAGGATCGGTTCAAGTTGAGATGGCTCGGTGTTCGGAGTTGTCACGTTTATGTTTATTCGAAGTGCGGCGGGCCTTGTCCATACGATTGTTAGGTCAAAACTCTTAAAGTGCGTAGTCACATATGTGGGTTAGTTTGTAAAGGAAAGGAGGCAACCGTTTATGTATGACGTTGGAAGGTAGCCTATCGGCTAACTTTGTTGTTTTATTATTGTTGTTTTTATTTTATAAGTTTCATGTATGTTCCGCTGATTTTCTCGATGTTTACTGTAAAGGTGCCTGTAGGGCACGATCGCGATCGAGGTCGGGTCGTGACAAAAGTGGTATCGAAGCGCTTAGTCCTCGGAAAGTGTCTGAGGCGTGTCTAGTAGAGTCTTGATTATCGGTGTGTTGTGCACCACATCTATAATCGGGAGGCTGCATGACATTTAGGATTGGTTTCCATTCTTCTCACTCGAGATCGTGCGATAGAGTTGTATTGTTAAGTCGTCCTCCCAACGAGTTATGTTGATTGCGACTACGAGAAAGCGTGATGACCGGGAATGACTATGTGGATTGCGCATCCGGTTGGTAATGATTACAATATAGTTGGTATTGTGACATACATCTATACGGAGTTATGTATGAAGGTCGGGCGTGTTGCCTAGAATGATTTTAGATTACCGAATTGGTAAAGACTAACTAGATCTGGGAAGGTATGGAATAGTTAATGAATTTTCGCCAAGGTTTTGTGTTTTATTTCGAGATAATTGGGAAAGGATGAGGTATGCGATAGGGTAGTGAACCCCAGAAGCCATATTAAGGAACTAACGGAATGTCATGTTAATAGATTAAGATGTGTAGTAAGCTACGAGAATTATACGGATGAGGCGGTATAGAGTAAGTAATGGTTGTTGTGATCGAGACAACATGGTTATGGTTTTATGAGAAGTTTTATACCGTTATTGGGGATTGGTAGGGTAGGCTTGGAGCATGGGAATTGCGAGCCTAAGAATATCGCTGACCGCTGAGACCTTAGATGTACAAGGTCTTCTCGGGTAGAAAGATTTATTATAGACCAAGAATAAGAGTTAAGTGCGACGTTGAGTCGGGTTGAGGACCTGTTGCGGGTCTCCCATGGCACGGAATGGAGTGGGATCAGTTGGTAGTAGTTCGCACGTGGCGAGTCACGCAGCGCAAGGCCCAAGTCTAGTTAGTTGTTTTACGGGTTCGTGGACACGTTCCACCGGAACCAGGTCGTGAAAGCCGGAAATGGCCTTATTTTGTTTTATAGAGTGACTCCAAAGATTAGAGGCCAAAATTGGTATGGAAGTTATGTATGTATGTTAGAAGGAGTTGGAAATGCGAAAAGGTAATCTCTTTTGGGCTTATGATGGAGCGGATGTGCGTGTGCGAGTATTAGGGCCATGTGGCATTATTAGTATGTCGGGGTTGTGAAAGGGAACTATGTCGCTAATTATAAAGATTGATTCCGAAAGAACATTCGAGGACGAATGTTTCTAAGGGGGAAAGAATGTTACACCCCGTATTTACTGGGACGTGTGTTAGACGCACGTAAGAACTCGCAAGTGTTAAAATTTGAGACTGTAAAAAATTTAACGGAATTATGGAATTGTCGGAAAACGTATTATTGTGACGAATGGGAGGGCGACACGTGTCACCCCCCCTTATGTTGTCTTGGACGAATTGAAGCATGGGCACAATGGTCATTTGACCTTTGGTAGGATGATTTAGTCTTGCAGTAGTAGCGTGAGAAAATTGACTAAGTCAATGGCCCCACTTAGTCTTGATTTTTTAGCTAGAGCTCATCCAAACCACCCATTTGGTTGCATCTTAACCCTCCATGTCCCTATATATAATACTAGTAGCAAGAGAGGACTTAACACTTAGCAAAAATTTCACAAAATTGAGGACTTCACTAATGGTGCTCTCGGGTTCACCATGGAGAAGAAAGGGAAATTTTCGTTGCTTGTTCTTTAAGCTCCACATTTTAAACCAAGGTTCATGAGTGTTATGTAAGTGTATCTCAATAGAAAAATCCGGAAAAGAGAGTTTTCGTATTAGTCAAAGCAAAACCTAGTTGTCTTTCTAGGTTTTGTTTAGAAGTTTGAAGGAAAATTGTTGGGGTTGTTCTAAGGGTCTCAAGGAGCGGATTGAGGTGTCTTGAAGAGGCTCTAGGTTGCTAGGAGCAACGGTTTTGAAGATTGGATTACAATTCGTGGAGGTATAATCTTGTTCTCTTTAAGTGTTACAAGATTATGTAATTGTTAGCCTTACATTTTACTAGCATGAAGTATATGTGTTGAAGTTTTATAAGTATTATGGATTGTTGTAGCCAAAAATCCGAAATGACATGTAAGCCATGATTAAGTTGGATTACAATTTAATCGTTGTTAGAATCGTCACAAGTAATTGACTTGAAGATTATGGTTGTTATAATCAAATGCGACTTGATATCATGTGAGGCTACCAATTTGGATTGAAATGGAAATTGGATAAGAATTGGTATTGTTGTATTCATTATGGAAATTTGGACTAGTAGTTTGTTATTCATTTGTTTTGGACTACCGCCTATATTGTGGTGAGCCATTGGAAATTTGTATGGTTATTTATTTGTATTGTACTACCTTATAGATTGTGGTGAGCCAATTGGGGCTGTTTGGTTATTGTATTCGACCTTGAAAAGGTGGCAAAGTAAGTAGAAACAAAGGAGGTCTTTGTCAGATTTTCCGTAGAATTTAGTGACTTAGCACCTAGGATATTCTACGTTGAATTGAGAGGTTAATGGGCGTATTGTGACCATTATAGGTTGAAGTACTTAGTATAGCGTATTCTACTTGGAGGATGAAATAGCTATCAAGGTTGAAGTACTTTGGAGCATTTTGCTACTTGTCGACAATCGTCGCGAGGTATGTG
The DNA here is from genome assembly GCA_029844215.1 of Przewalskia tangutica. Taxonomy (NCBI): domain Eukaryota; kingdom Viridiplantae; phylum Streptophyta; class Magnoliopsida; order Solanales; family Solanaceae; genus Przewalskia; species Przewalskia tangutica. The sequence goes on from CM056721.1 coordinate 15,482,992, forward strand.
AACCTCTTCCTTCCTTTGGCATGATTCTGTATGGAATATACTTGTGGTATCATCTCATGTTTCCTTCTACTCTTAGAAGTTAAGAGGTAGTTGTGTGATTTACTCTATGTAGAACTTTTCCTATCTTTTGAGCATGACTACTTGCACGTATGTAGTACGGTGAGCGTCTGAGACTATGACATTCTTTACTATTTTCCATGTAATGCCAAGTCGGTGGGTTAGGAGATTAACTCACTTCTTTGAAAATAGTAAGGATGTCTTATGTTGATTTTAAAGTTAAGGGACTTGAAGAGTTTTATAGTATGTGATACTTGTTAGTTTTAAACGTATAAGTCCCTTGGATAGGAAATTGTTTATGGCTAAGGTATAAAGTGAATATAACGGCTTTATGGGAAGTTAGTTATATTTGCCTTATGGAAAGATAAATTACTTGACTTTAATAGAAAGGCAACTTGATTTTACGGCATCAATTGCCTAGAGTTTTAATAATAAAAGGAGTCACTTGTTTTCAAATGGTTAAGAGACAAATTGTATTTTTGAAAGTTAAGAGAATTGATTTGAAAGTATATAATACTTGGTTTCAAAAAGTAGAAGTCTCTTGGTTATAAAAGGAACGTGTTAGTCTAAACCATAAAGGGTTATAACGGCTTTATGGGAAGTTGGTTATAACGGCTTTATGGGAGATTAAGAGAACGGTTTTCTCTAGTAAAGTAATAAAAGGAATAACTTGTATTAGGCAAGGGCAAATTGGTTTAAAGGTACCAATTGCTTAAGGTTTTAATAAAGAAGTCACTTGATTTAGAAGCGTAATTGTATTTCTAAAAGGTATTGTGACTTGTCTTGAAAGGTGGATAGGACTTGATACTATGGTTGTTAGTATTTTGGAAGTTTTATTTGGAAAATAGTCCTTTGAAAAGAATGTACGTCTGAAGTACTTTGGCTTGTTAAATGAGAATTTATTCTATTTGTGCGGATAAGTACTTTGGCTTGTTAAATGAGAATTTATTCTATTTGTGCGGATAAGTACTTTGGCTTGTTAAATGAGAATTTATTCTATTTGTGCGGATAAGTACTTTGGCTTGTTAAATGAGAATTTATTCTATTTGTGCGGATAAGTACTTTGGCTTGTTAAATGAGAATTTATTCTATTTGTGCCCTGGATAAGTACTTTGGCTTGTTAAATGAGAATTTATTCTATTTGTGCCGGATAAGTACTTTGGCTTGTTAAATGAGAATTTATTCTATTTGTGCGGATAAGTACTTTGGCTTGTTAAATGAGAATTTATTCTATTTGTGCTGGATAAGTACTTTGGCTTGTTAAATGAGAATTTATTCTATTTGTGCCGGATAAGTACTTTGCTTGGTTAATTGAGAACTTGCCTATATGTCTTGGTGATAGCTGTGAGTGCAAGTATTATGTTTTATTACGTTCGCGACTCTCGGTTGGAGAACTGTCTTGTTGTAAGTTACTCGGACGTCTGCGGTGATGTGGGATTCCACGGGTATGCTTAGTTATTTGTAGTACTTGGGTTAAATTCGATTTTTATAAAAGACATGGTAGTGCTTATGTCTTGTTTGATGGTCATCGAGTTAGGGTAAGAGTATAAATGAGGCAAGCCCAGGCGTTATACCACCTACTCGGGGTAAGAGTATAAGTGAGGGTAAGCCCCAAGCTGTACCACACCTTTATGTGTTGTTTGTGGCCGGTCGAGTTAGGGTAAGAGTATAAATAAGGGGCAAGCCCCAAGACGTTATACCACCTTCTCCAGGGTAAGAGTATAAATGAGGGGCAAGCCCCAAGACGTTATACCACCTTCTCCAGGGTAAGAGTATAAATGAGGGGCAAGCCCCAAGACGTTATACCACCTGCTTTGATTGATATTATGGGCGTGAGACCCATGGTTATGTTTTACACGTATAGCTGTCGACAGTGATGTGGGATTCCACGGGCAGGAGATATGTATATATGTATTGTGTATGTGTACGCCGACAGTGGGGTAGGAGGCCACGGGCGCGTCACATGGTTATATTTTACACTTATAGCTGTCGACGGTGATGGAGGATTCCACGGGCATGCTTTGATATTAGTGTGACTTGATCGCGTCCCTGTTTGGTAGGGTAGTATATGTGTCCTCCGTAATGGGCGGACTATGTTATGAAAGATAAGTAAGTTATATGGTAATGAACTTAATGATTCTTTTTCTAATAATGTACGTAAGAATGTGACTATAACTTTTATTGGGAATGGAAAAGATAATAAGGTATGATTAAGTTCATAAGTGATAATGACACGGCAGGATCGTATGTATTTTTATACTTGTCCTTGTCATTCTTTTGTCTGATTGTGATCATTTCATGCGTTATTTACATTCCATATTCGCAATTTTTGTTCGGACCCGCCGAGGCTGCGTTAAATGCCCGAGTTTAGGTACATTGTGGATCCGCGAGCTTAGGATCCGGTTGAAGTTGAGATGGCTCGGTGTTCGGAGTTGTCACGTTTATGTTTATTCAGTGTACGGCGGGGCCTTGTCCGCCACGCTTGTTAGGTCAAAACTCTTAGAGTGCAGTAGTCACATATCGTGGGTCGGTTTGTAAAGGAAAGAGGCAACCGTTTATGTATATCATTCGGGAAGGTAGCCCTATCGGCTAACTTTGTTGTTTTATTATTGTTGTTTTTATTTTATAAGTTTCATGTATGTCCGCTGATTTTCTCCGATGTTTACTGTAAGGTGCCTGGGTAGGGCACGATCGCGATCGGGTCGGTCGTGACAACCATCGCGTACTCGCGTGGACTATTTCACCGCGTGGATCCTATGGTCCAGATCCGCGTAGTACAAGCGCGCTCGCATCGTGGGTAGCAAATCCATGGCATAAATAATAACCGGGGTTTACGTAACAATATAAATATATATAACATAGCTCATCAGCTAATAAACATAACATAAGCACTACCTACTATCACATCACAACATAAGCACTACCGGCCTATCATGACTTAAGCAAGTTAAGAATCACCTAACTTCTTATTAATAGTACTAATACATCCTCTCATTTTAGTATACCTAAGGCACGATCATGTCTTTTAATAAAAATCCGGGAATTTAACCCAAGTATCATGTACCTCTAACCTTTTAAGAAATAACTCTTTTTATACAAAAATTCCAAGATACTAATCACCATAGTATCAAGTTACGATTTCTTTTCAAAACAAGTCACATTTCCTTTTAAAACTATCTCAAGCTTCTAAATTAAGTGACTTCATTTCTTGTAAAACATTAGGCAATTCATGCCTTAAAACCATTTTCCTTCCACAAGTTCAAACCATCAAAACCTTTCTCCATTAAACTTTCACAAACTAATATAACCAACTCCCCATAAAGCCGTTATATTAGAGTTAAACAATAGTAAAACACATTCCCTTAAGTCCAAGGGATTTTTATACTTTTCTTTTAAAACGAAGCAAGTATCAAATACTTATAACAAACGAAGATTTCCAAATCTTGTACGTCTACCGTACTACATAGGTACAACTAATCATGCTCAAGAGATAGGAAAGCTCCACATACCTCTTCTGGTCAATCCACAAGCTAAGTCCATTTACCGCACGTAGTATGTCAACCTAAAATGACCACAATACGTTTATCAAGCTTTAATTACAATGCAGAATTTTTCCAAGTTAAAGTCACCAATTTCCTACGGAAAATTGGGCAGCGTTTCCTTTGTTTCTACATACTTTGCCACCTTTTCCAAGGTCGATTTTTAACGCTCAAATGCCGTGTTTAAGGCTCAACAACCAACCAACACTAGGATTACACACCTAAACTTTGGTGTGTAAAATTCAGCCCCACAAGTTACAACAACTAACCCAACAAGTCTAATGTAGTATTTAGGCAACAACATGCTCATAATATCCCCCTAACCAATTCTTTCATAATCAACCCCATTTTTTACATGCAACTACTCTAAGTGCATTTTTCCAACTACAAGTTCTTCCTATTAAACATGCAACACCCAATACCAACTACAAGAGAAGAAATGTTACCTTAAGTTTTAGCCAAACTTATTCCAACACCTTGCTAGCCTTTTCTCCAAGAACACCACCACAATAGTCTTCACAAGCTTGTAATGACCTTTCCTTCCTATTCCACTTTTCAGATTTTTCCCTTAGGCTAGAATTCCTCTTGGGAATTTAGAGAGAAGGATGAGCTTTTTAACTTAGAGAGAGATGGAGTGTAAAGATGAAAAGTTGAAAGAAATGACCAAGTCTTGGTCAATATAATGCATGTAGCAGAAATCAGATGGGGGGGGGGACACTTGTCACCCTCCCATGGCCTCTTTTAAAACAAAAAATCCGACTTTCTAAGTTTTTCCGCCCAAATTTCCCGCCTCGGCCCTGCTTCCCGGCGCCGCGGCGCCGCAACTCCTGCGGACTCTCGGAACTTTAGGTGCCGCGGCCACGATTTCCGCCATGCATGAATTCCCGCTTGGCGCGCCTCGTGGCGCCGCTGAGGCCCTGACCGAAGTTTTCTGATTTCGAGTCCTAACTCCTTCCGCATGGCCCCACACGCACGGCCCGAACCACGGGGTATATCAGACTCCCTCTGATAGTCCATTCCCCTTTCAGGGATTAAGGGTCTGGTATCAAGCTTTTTGTATCTTTGGAAAGCTTGGTAGCTCACAAACCTAGTATCATCGTAATGTGGGGCTGGGGTGGATGTGGAGGCTCTTCTCTTCCTGATGGCCATGGTTAAAACAGTTTCTGCAGCTTACAACTTAGTGGCACAAATGTTTCCTAACACAATCAACAACTAGCAGCTAACACAACACCCCCAAACTTCAACTCTTCTACCCAATACCCACACTCTCTTTTTCTACTCCTTCTCTAAACTTCACAATCGATTTTTCAGCACCCAAACTACTTCACAACTACAATACTCCTTTAAACTACTACCCCCTGTGACTTCAGTAAAGATTTCAAGAACAGAAAAATATTACCTTTTTATGAGAAAATTCAAGCTGTTCTTGTTTCTAATGGTGGTTTGAGGTTATGGAATGGAGCTTTGTTGTTTGAGATGGCTAAGGATTTTTAGGAATTTAAGAGTTTTGGTTGTGGTTGGGTTGGATTTGTGGAGGAATTGTGGGTAGATTTTTGGATTTTCGTGTGTTTTTGGGAAAGAATGGTTAGATTTTTGAAATTGGAATTGGGAAAATCTTCAGGCGTTTTAAGTTTCGATTTCCGCGCCGCGGCCGCTTTGCCGCCCGCTTGGCCTTGATGCATTCCCGGGATTTTCTGCGCGCTTTAGACTTGGCATTTTTCTGGATTTTTGGCGCGCCGCTCGCTCTGAGCGGCGCTAGATTTCAGCCTCTTGATTCTTTTGCGCGCGCTACTGCGCTTAGCCGCATGGCTACCCGCTTTTTTCGAAATCTCGGATTTTCTTCAGTTGTTCGCCCTTCAGTTTATTGGCCTGTACCTGTCAATCACAGCACAAACACTACCTCCGTGAGACCGTTCTTAATAAAAACTACTATATTAAAATAAAATAAATCAAAATAATTTGGGTTGCATCCCAAGTAGCGCTTTTTTTAACGTCTTTTAGCCGGACGCAAGTTCCTTGATTTAATAACCGTGGGGTGGATCAAGCCCCCAACTAATCCATTTCCTCCACATTTTGCGTTTTCTTTTTCTTCTTTTCTTCTTAGCATTATCGATGGGGAGTTCAGAACACATACGCGTCGATGGGGTTTGGCAAACCATACCTGCTTTCGTGGGCTCATCTCCCTTTGGTTGACTTGTAATGGCTCACAGGGGGGCTTGATGGTGCTGATTGCAAAGCACCTGCTCATGGTTGGTGGCTCGATGACATGTTTAAAAACCTTAAACACCATTTCTTACTTCTCCACCCTTAGTGTTAGCTCTCCCCTTTCTACATCAATCAAAACTCTCCCTGTTGCTAGGAATGGTCTCCCCAATATGATAGGAATTTCCGCATCTTCTTCCATGTCTAGAATGAGGAAGTCTGCAGGAAAGAAGAATTTTCCTACTTTGACAATCACGTCCTCAATTTTTCCTCTTGGATGAACCACTGTCCTATCGGCTAATTGCAGACTCACAGTGGTTGGTTTGGCCTCTCCCAACTCCAATCGCTTAAATCGATAAGGCATCGATTTATACTTGCCCCTAAATCACACAAAGCTCTGTTGCAAGTCACCCTGCCCACTGTGCAAGGTAGTGTAAAGCTTCCTGGATCCTTTAGTTTTGGTGGCAACTTCTTCTGCAAGATAGCACTACACTCTTCTATTAGTGCTACTATCTCATATTCCGCCAACTTCTTCTTCTTCCCCAATATTTCCTTCATGAACTTGAAATAGGAAGACATCTGCTCCAAAGCCTCTATAAAAGGTATGTTGATATGCAGCTTCCTGAATATCTCCAAGAATTTGGAGAATTATTTATCAACCGCCTTCCGATGTAATCTCTGGGGGAAAGGGATCTTTTCTGTGTACTCATTTTCTGGAGTTTTCTCTACCACTGGGCTAGGCTCAATCACCTTCTCTTTTTCTATTTCTGCCTTCTTCTCAACTACTGGATGAGGTATCGCTGCTCCAGTATTTTCCAACTTCTCATCGCTTTGCGACATCGCTCCTTGAATTTACCTCTGTGTTGCTTGCAATGTACCTGTGGCTTTGTTGTTTACGCTTTGCTACCGACCACTTGTGTCTCAAGTTCTTGAACGAGGATCTAGCTTCGTCATGAATCGAGTCGAGCGTTGGCAAGTCTTTACCGCTTCGATTCGTCGCTTTTCTTTGAACCGGTGCATTAAAGCTGAAATTGTGGGGCTTGAATGAAGGGTTGCTGATTCTCGTTGGTTCTGCCTGTATTGATCTGTTGCCCTCGTATTGATTCACGCCCTCGTATTGATTCTCCGCTGCCTCCTCTCCATGAGAAATTTGGGTGATTCCTCCACCCTGGATTATAAGTCTTGGAGTAGGGGTTGTTTTGTTGCCTCTGATAATTACCTACGGCCTGACACTCTGCCTGCTCCATTGGTATATTGTTGGGATCAGCTGAAGGACACCTATCGAAGGTATGTGGGTCACCACATATCTCGCAGCTTTTAGGCATCTGCACCGCATTCACTGACACTGTATGTTGCTGCAACTGTTTTGCCAAAAGGGCCACTTGGGCATTCAAGGCAGCAATAGCATCTATTTCGTGGACTCACACTGTTCTCCTCCCACTTGTCGACCTCTCTTATGTGACATGGTTATTAGTGGCCATATCTTCTAATAACTCATGAGTGTCGTGGGCTGTTTTCCTCATGAAAGCTCCACCTGCTGCTGCATCTATAATGGTTCTTGTTGTACTGCTCAGCCCGTTGTAGAAGATGTGGACCAAGTTCCACAACTCAATGCAATGGTGTGGGCATTTTCTCTGTAGATCTTTGAACATTTCCCAAGCTTCATACAAGGACTCTCCATCTGCTTGGTAGAAGTTGTTCAACTCCCCTCTCAATTTTGCTGCTTTACACGGGGGAAAGAACTTGGCTAGGAATTTTTGTGCCAGCTCGTGCCATGTAAAAATTGAATCGTGTGAGAATTCAACCATACTTTTGCTCTATCCTCGAGTGAGAAGGAAAAAGCCTCAACTGACCGGCATCATCGAACGCAGATTATATCTGAAAGTTGCACATAGCTCCAAGAAATTAGCTATGTGCATATGTGGATCCTCCGATGGCAGTCCTCCAAATTGCACTGTATGTTGTACCATGCTCAGAATCGTCGGTTTTATCTCAAAGTTGTTGGCTCCTATTGCAGGGAGCCTAATGCATGTTTGTGCTCCATTCACTCTTGGCAGCACATAGTCTCCTAAGCTTCTTTCTGCCTGGACTTGAACTCTTTCCTCGACATCCATAGGTACTTGCCGAGGTATGGCTGGATTGGGTTGATTTTCACCTAACCCTTCTCTCATCATGTTGTTGTGCAGACGCCCATCTCTATCAAGGTTGCACTCGTGATTCTTTCGCTCACATTTCTGAGTTTTCTCAATCTCTGGATTGAAGGGAACAAGAGTGTCTGCCCCTCTTCTCCTTCGCATAAACTGATTTCCTGAAATAGATCAAAAACAGACAACAAATCACGGCACCCTGATTTTTGAAATAAAAAAAAAACGTGAAAATTAAAAATAAAAAAAATTAAAAATAAAAACCAAATTAGAAATTAAAAATAGATAAATTTGATATTGAACTAATGCCTAATCCCCGGCAACGGCGCCAAAAACTTGATGCGCGAAAAGATGCACACACTTAAACGCAAGTGCACGTTATCGTGACAAATAATATAGTCTTAGCAAGACCGAATATCGTCCACAAGGATTAGGGTTCAAGTATCAACTATCTATCTTTTAGTATCTATTTGGCAATTGATATTTGGATTTGTTGTTTATAACTAAGAATTATAGAACTATTTTAACTAATGAGTTTACTTCAGATGTGATGGGAATAGGGCTTCCATGTCTCTTCAACTATCTGCTTATGTTATTTATTAATGCAACGAACTATGGTCTTCTTCTTTCGGAGAAAGCAGGTTTACGAAATCGTTTTATACTCCCGTTAGGGTTATATAAACATTCAACCCCAGTATCGCACCTTACCTACCTTTCGGTGATAAGGATAACTCTATAGGAGGATTAAGAGCAAAAACCTAGTTAACCGTCACGCACCATGCGCAAAATTAGGGTTGTTAAGCCTCTCATTAACGCTACATAAATAATTGAGGTATTTTCATCCCCAATCCAAGAATGTCTACCCAACTTACAGCATATTCACAATCTCTCCTTTCGAAGTCAATTAGAAATCATATAGTGATAATTAGTTGTCAATTAATTACCAAGCATTCAACACAATTATTGGATAAATCTCTCAAAGAAGAATAACCATAGACATATGCATTAAATCATAACATAAGTTTCTAGAGAATTAACATGGAAAGCCCTATAAGAGAATTAGTTCCTAGCCATAAATATGACAAGAACTAATTCAAAGTTCATCATGCAAAAACTGAAATAAAGAAAAGAAAAAGGAAAGAAATTACTAAGTTTAGGTCTCCAATCTCCAAGCAAGAAAATCTTGTGTTGTGCGAAAGGAACCCTTAAAAGCGCCTAGGGTTCTCCTTTTATAGGCTCCAAACCGCCTCAACTTTTCCTGCAGGCTCGCCCAAAATCCGTCTGAAAACCTTATTTTTCGCGTCGGCCGCGCGCCGCTTTCGGCGCGCGGCCGAACCAATGGTCCTTCGGGTGAATTGGCGCGCCACGGCCGCGCCTGGCATGCGGCGCGTACTGCAACTCGTAGCCTCTCTGATGATTAGGCGCCGCGGCCTGCACTGCTGACATGTAGCGCGCGCCGGGACTTCTGCGATCTCTGGATAATGGCGCGCGGCCTCGCTTCGAGGCGCGTGGCTGACACTGGGTTTTTGCCTCGTTCACCACTTTCTCTGTTTTTAGCTCTGGAACCTCATCTTTTGCTCTCTTTTAGCTCCTTTTCCGCCATTTGGCCATTTTAACCACTTTGACTCGAAAGAAATTCTATCCTAATACGACACTTATTTGTACAAAAAGGGACAAAAGACTAACTAAAACTGACTCAAAAAGTGTATATAAAATACACCGATCATGTTCTCAAAGGGAAAACTCCTTATGAGATAATTTTCCAACAACTGCCTGACTATTCTCACTTAAGGAACTTTGGATGTCTATGTTATGTATCTACTCTAACTCAGGGAAGGAGTAAGTTTGATCAAAGGGCAAAATCTTGTGTGTTGATAGGATATCCTCTAGCTCAAAAAGGATACAAATTATTAGAACTAGATACCAAGAAAATTGTGATATCTAGGGATGTAAAATTTCATGAGAATCAGTATCCTTTTGCTGTTTCCACTGCCTCCAAAATGTCTATTTTTCCAGATCCATCATCCCATATTTTTCTGGACACCACTCCTTCACCATTAGATATAATTACCCATGATGTTGCACATGATCAGTCTATTCCCAGTTCTTCCCCTCACTTGACAAATACATCTAATCCTATCACATTTGATAATTCTAATCCTATTACATATCTTGTGTCTCCTCCTACCTCTCCTGGCCCAATACATACAGTTGAAACTCCACTTGAACCAGAACCAAGAAGGTCAGACAGATCAAACAAAGGAATTCTTCCTTCTCATCTCAGTAATACTATTTTCCTTAGTAATGTTACAGAATCCTGCTTTGTTGCTCCCACTACACCCACTATTCTGTCTTTCCATGCTCTTTCTCAGACAAGTCAACTAATTTTGGACAGTGTCTCTACAATCACAGAACCTACAACTTTTAAACAGGCATGTCATCATCCTGGATGGATAAAGGCCATGGAAGATGAAATAGAAGCACTGCAAGCCAATCACACTTGGGATTTAGTCTCTTTACCCCCAGGAAGAAAGGCTCTTCCGTGTAAATGGGTCTACAAAGTAAAACAACATGCTGATGGATCTATAGAAAGGTTAAAGGCCCACCTAGTCATAAGAGGGGATATACAGACTGAAGGAGTTGATTTCAATGAAACTTTTTCTCCAGTAGTTAAAATGACTACAATCAGATGTTTGATGGCTATTGCAGTAAAGAAAGGTTGGGATATTTCACAATTTGATGTCAACAATGCATTTTTGCAAGGTGATTTGCAAGAGGAAGTATATATGAAATTCCCTTATGGGTTAGACCCACCTAATCCTGGTTCGGTTTGCAGACTTAGAAAGTCTCTCTATGGTTTAAAACAAGCCTCTAGGCAGTGGTATGCCAAGCTTGCTGAAGCTTTAACTTTTAAAGGATATACAGTCTCACTAAATGACTACTCTCTTTTCTTTAAACATACAGGGTCTTTGATTTCTATGGTCGCAGTATATGTTGATGATATACTTATTAGTGGCAATGATCATCAAGAAATTGAGGTCCTTAAGGTTTTTCTTCATTCAGAATTCAAGATTAAGGACTTAGGTCTCATTCACTATTTCTTGGGTATGTAAATATTAAGAAGACCGTAGGTCGATCATCACCAAAGAAAATATACTTTGGATCTCCTGGCTGAATTTGATGTTTCCCACCTTGCCTCTGTCTCTTCGCCAATGGATCCATCGGCAAAACTGTCTGCAACAATGGGAGAAATATTATCAGATCCCACCATCTATAGACATCTTGTTGGAAAATTGAATTATTTGACTCATACAAGACCAGATTTATCTTTTGCTGTTTTGACATTGAGTCAATTTATGCAAACACCTACTGTGGATCATTTTAATGATGGATTACGAGTGTTACGTTACCTTACGAAATACCCCTGTCATGGACTTCTTCACCGATCTCGCCAAGTTTCTCTTTGTGCGCTTACGTGATGCGATTGGGCAACTTGTCGTGGCGATCGTCGCTCACGATGGTTTCTTCATCAGTTTGGGTGGTTCACCTATCTCTTGGAAGTCCAAGAAACAAGCTTCTGTCTCATTATCCTCTGCCGAGGCTGAATACCGCTCCATGAGGCGATTGGTGGCGGAGTTAACATGGTTGACTCGTTTGCTTTCAGATCTATCGATTTCTTCTATGATTCCGGTTCCTATACATTCTGACAGCAAAGCGGCCATTGACATCGCTCGAAATCCCGTCTTTCATGAAAGAACGAAACATGTTGAGCTCGATTGCCATTTTGTCCGGCAACAGTACCTTTCCGGTTTGATTTCTCTTTCATTTGTCCCATCCAAAGACCAGCTTGCTGATATTTTCACAAAATCATTATCTGGACCTTCACATCATCATCTTCTCCGCAAGTTGGGGGTCACTACGTTCCCCTCCAACTTGAAGGGGGGGTGTAGAGATTGAAGGAGAAGAAGATAGGAGAAGGAGATAAAGTGAAATAAAGTGAAAGAGGCGTAGGAGAAAGAGATGAAGTGAAAGAGGCGAAGGAGTTTAAGTGAAAGTACACGGAAACATAGGTTTTATCGAAAGTAGGGCTTCAACTGAAATGGGCTTCAGCTGAAGTGGGCTTCGTTGCTGCTGAGTTTGTTTGCTGCTGGGCTTCTCAGTTTTGGGCCTCTCAACCAGATGGGGTTTTCTTGTCTTATTAAGTGTTTGGGCCTGAATATAGGACTTTATTTGTAGGGTTTTATTTTTAATATTTCAGTTAGGAATTAGTTACATAATCTTAGTAATTCATTTTTAGTCCAGTTAGGAAATGGTTAGATAGTCTTAACAATTTATTTTTAGTCCTTAGATATTTACATAGTAGGTCCTTAGTTCATGTACAAAGATATGTAATTATTTGTTATGAGATATACAGAAAATTTCCTAAATCATCTTCTCCCCAATTTGTCTCCATTATCACAAATTGTTTCATATATATTATTCATATTTCATGGTTCGTCTTCTCTGTATGGCCCCACCTAGAAAATGCCTAATTGATGATTAAGTAGTCAAGGTTATGGTATTTCTAGGGATATAAATTGCCTCCAAAATCATATGTCGTGGCCACAAGGCCCACAACGAACAACATATCAAAAAATGACGTAACGTGAAAATTGCAACTTTCCAAGTTTCAGTCCCCACCATTCATTCAAGAATTGCAACTCTCCAATTCTCGGAGGACTGCATTTTGAGTTCCAAGCTTGATGAGAGCACTTTGTTCTTTTTTGGGATATAAGGTGATATCAGTTGCTTTGTTTTTAAAGTCTGGTCACTATTTTCAAAAATAGTGTGATGCAAACCGGGAAGCTGGATATAAACAAAAAAATAAAAAAATGCAACTACAAATTCTTGTCCCTACCATTCTTTCAAGTGTATATATTTGTTGACCATACGAATTGTATTTTCACGAAGATAAAATAATGGTGAGTACAAAAATAAAATTGGACTATATGTACAAGCGCGACATAGCATGTGTCAGAGATTGAAATTGAAATTTGAAGCCCTAGACTAGTTGGTCTTGAAGGCAGATGGTATCCTCATTGGGTGGTGTGAGAGAGATTGGTCACAAGTTCGAAACTCCAGAACACTGGCCTGCGCTCTTGGGAAGTCATCGCTGACTGCCAAGTGTGGTTTAAGCGTAAGCGAGTTTGCGGTATTATGTCAGTCCGTGATTTATCCAATGCTCACTTTCGGATAGCGACTGCGGGTTGAAATTGAACTATAAGTTGAGTTGTTTCATGTTCATCGTCTTTGGAGTCTCCAAAATCCTTGTTCATTTTTATGTGAATAATAGTTATAAAATAATACTAACAATAATTGGGAATATGTAGTTATCAAAAAAATTATAGAAATGTAAGCGTAAGGAACATGGAATCACATGTTTACACAAATAAAATATCTATGCAAGTAATTCTTCTTTGTGTGGTGGAAGTGGGGAGGTGGACAAATGACATTTAATGCCAAGAGTTATTGTTTTTATTATTCCTTTTCCTTATTTGGCTTCTAAAATTACCGAAGTTTGCTACCTTTTTGTATTTATTTCCATTTAGTAAAAGTATATATCTTTGGGTATCCACTTTCCACATCATTAATCCATTTTGAACTTCACGTGACGTCTCAATTTCTAACTTCTCGATACTCTCTCTGTCTCAAATTATTTATGGTGATTATTAAAAATAGTTATCTCATATTATTTGTTTTTTTTGAATTTTAAGATATAATTAATTATCTTTTTATGTTATCTAATTTACGGTGATTATTAAAAATAATTATCTCATATTATTTGTTTTTTTTTAATTTTAAGATATAATTAATTATCTTTTTATGTTATCCTTTGTCATTAATAAAAATGACATAAAAATAAAATAAATATTTAATATAAAGAAATTATGATTTAAACATAAATAAAGGTTAATTAGGTCAAATATCCCTTCTAATTAATATTTTTTAAAGAACATGTAAATTAAAAAATGATAAATAATTTGAGACAGAGAAATTACATCGGTATGGCTTATATTTGGAAGCACCAAACTGATATAGTCAGCAAATATATATATGATTTAACTCGTTCAGAAAATACTTGAATCAATGTAGATTGTTGGATCAATTCCAAGTTAATACTAAAAGTGGTTATATATTGTACTGTTGGATATTTTCTTTGTTTTTTGGAGCATTTTTATAATAAAATGTCTTTCACTATTAAAAGTTGAAAATAATTTTTTCTTCCACTAATAAATGGACATTAAAAAAAAATTCACTATTAAAAGTTGGAAATAATTTTTCTTTCACTAATAAGCGGAGATTAAATTTTTTCCACTAACTATTTAAATTATTTCTCCTTTTTATTTTATTATTGTTAAAGAATGAATTTCTCTCCTATAAATTGATTGTCATCCTTACATTTTGAACAAGTGAAAAAATATAGGGTGTATTGAAAATTTGACATAAAAGAAAGTTTTATTTAGTTGAAGGAATGTGTTCTTTTGGTGGAGTTTGAACTCAACATCTTGTTCAGAGTTTTGAGTAGTATGATATTGTCGGGTTATTGTATCCTGGAGGGGACAAGCCAGAAAGATTATTGCTGGACCGATAAAGATTTACTGCAGTGGACTTGAATCTCCTTAAAGAGAGCGAGATATCTGCACCTCAGCCTGAAGATATTATTTTCTTCATTTGTATTTTTCAGTTGTAATTTCACCAATAATTTTAAGGAGATTCAATGGCTACAATTAAAAAATCTGCGGATGTCAAAGTGGAAGATCTTAACAAGCCATTTCGGTTCAACGATACTCATTTCAAGAGATGGAAGGATAATATATTTTTCTACTTAAGTCTTCTCAATGTTTCTTACATATTAATTGAGAGGAATCCAAACAAAGTAGACAGCTCTTCCGTTAGTGATGAAGCTTATTTCTCTTCAAGAGAAAGTGAAAAAAATATAATGAAGATTCATATAAGTGTCGGTATTATTTACTTAATTATCTATCTGATAATTTTTATGATTATTATGATATAACTTATTCTAGTGCAAAGAAAATTTGAAAGGCATTATAAAGTAAATATGATATCGAAGAGGCTGGAGCGAAAAAAAATATGCTGCTAGTAGATTTTTTCGTTTTCAAATGGTGGACAATAAATCAGTGGTAGACCAAGCTCAAGATTTTATAATGATTATTGGAAAATTCAGGTACGAGGAAATCAAAATTGGAGATAACCTTATTATTTGTGGGCTAATAGATAAACTTTCACCTTTTTGGAAGGAACTTCAAAAAACTATGTGTCACAAATAAAAGGAAACATCTCTTGAGAAATTTATAATGTGAATCTGCATGGAAGAAGAGGCAAGAGGCCAAGATGCACTTATGAAGCTGGAAGAGAGCAATTTATAATCCGTCACAAACAAGGTAAATTTAAGTACTTCAGATAATGCTGCTTCTAATTCTACAAAAATACTTCTACGAAGCCTAAGAAGAAAATATTCAAAAAAAAGTAATGGTAGATCTCCCAGGAAAAATAATGGGAGCACAATATCAACATGTTCAAGATTCTGGATCATGCTTTATCTGTGGCAAAAGTGAACATATTGATCGATTTTACAAGTTTCAAAAATGTGATCCTATACCTCAAACGAACATTACCGAAGAGCCATTAGTGGCGATGATAACATACATAAAAATGGTGGAAACTGTTGATGGATGGTGGGTTGATTCTCACACAACTCAAGTGCTTAGAAAGGGAGATGTCGAGTTGAGCTTCACTTCTAAAAGGGTATTAACTTTAAAAGATGTACTCTTTACTCCTTACATGAGAAAAAAATTTGATGTCTAATTTTCTTCTTAATAAATCAAGCTTCAAACAAATTATTGAGTCTAGTTAATATATAATATTGAAAAAAGGAATTTTGTGGGAAAGGGGTATGCATGTGATGAGATGTTCAAGGTGAATGTTGAGATGAATAAAGTTGCTAATTCTATTTACATGCTTTCTTCTACTAATTTTTGGCATGCTCGTTTGTTATCATATTAATAATCATAATGTGGGAATCATAAGTAGTTTAGGATTAATCCCAATGATTAAAAAGGATTTTAAAAAGTGCGAGGTCTGTAGTAAAGCCAAAATCACTAAAAGGCCTCATTTTCAAGTTAAAAGAAAAAAATTGAATGGTTAAAATTAGTTCATACTGATATTTGTGAATTTGGAGGAATTTTAACTCGTGGTGAAAATTGATATTTTATCACTGTTGTAGATGATTTCTCTAAGAATACATATGTTTTCTTGATGAAAAATAAAAGTGATACTTTTGAGATTTTTGAAGTTTTTCTTCATGAAGTTGAAAATCAATTAGGTAGAAAAAAAATTAGTAGTGATAGAGGTCGTGAATATGAATCTAATGAGTTTAATTATTTTGTTAGAACATTGGAAATAATTCATGAAACTACTCCACCTTATTCTCCTGCATCTAGTGGTATAGCGGAAAAAATAGAACTTTGATTGTGTTAACAAATGTCATGCTTATTCAGTCAAGTGCACCTCTAGTGCACCTCTAAATTATTGAGGTGAAGCAATTTTAACTGTTTGTTATGTGTGAATCACGTGCCTCATAAAAAGATTAAATTAACACAGTTTGTGTTGGGTTTTGATATTGGTGAATAGGAAATGATGGGATAAAAATTAAAGAGGGTAAAAGACTCTTTTATCCCACATCGAAAAAATGGAAGGAAAGAGAGGTGTATATATTACATTACACCTTCTCGAGCTGCTAAAAGGGTTGAGAGGGCAAGGACCTCGCCTTGCGTCGTCGTCGCCGCTCGGCTCGGCCGGCCGGCCGGCGGCCCGGCCGTTCGGATTCGGATTCGGATTTGGATTTGGAAAAATCCTGAATGGTTGCAACCATTCAGAATCAGTACCTCTAACCCTATAAATTCTTGATCATTTCAAGAATTTATCAACAAATTCATATTCTAATCAATTCTGAAATTCTGAAGTTGCTCTTCAACTCGAAAATTTCATTCTGTGATATACCGCGTTGAGTGGTTTGTTGCTACGGAATTTGGAGTACTACTATTCTGGTAAGATAATCGTTCTATCCTGGGAGGCGATATTCCGTTAACCTCGAGTACTGTGAGGGGAATAATTTCCTTAAGGACACACTTTGAACTAAGTGGGCTCGATTACATTCTGAAATTATTTTTCCAAAACAGATTATGTTTTCGTTTATTGTTTCATTAATGTTATATGTTTCACTAATTGATTAACATATTGTTTTGAAACATTATTTAGCCAAATACAGATTATTATACCAACAATCTTAAGGAAATTATTTTTATTGTATTTTAATCTGTATCCTGGTTTGGAGATTAAAACCTGTGTGGTTTTCTACTCCGTATGAGATTTCATATTCTAACTTGAAGATATAAAAACTTCGTTGGAATATTAAAATCCAGGAAAAAGTGTTTTCCAAAAAGGGAAAAAAAATGTTTTTTTTTCAGAAAAGAAAAAAAAAATGTTTCTTTTTTGTATGTTGTTTGGAGACTAAAATCTTCGGATTTTCTACTCCGGTTGAGATTAAAGTTTTCATAACTTTCTACTCATTTGGATACTTGATTTGAAGATATAAAAACTTCATCAAGTATACAACATACAATCTACTGCACTTCGTTTCTATCAATTTTGATTCGGTTTGAAGAAATAAAATCTTCACCGTTGTGTATTATATTTGTTTCTATCAAAATTGATTCGGTTTGAAGAAATAAAATCTTCACCGTTGTGTATTATATTTGTTTCTATCAAAATTGATTCGGTTTGAAGAAATAAAATCTTCGCCGTTGTGTATGATATTTGTTGCGACGATTTGAAGAACATAAAAACTTCATCGTTCTGTTTAAGGAGATTAAAACTTGTGTAGTTTTCTACTCCATATGAATATTAGTATTCTGACTCGAAGATATAAAAACTTCGTTGGAATACTAAAGTTTCATAATTACACAACGATTTGAAGAACATAAAATCTTCATCGTTCTGTTTAAGGAGATTAAAACTTGTGTAGTTTTCTACTCCATATGAATATTAGTATTCTGACTCGAAGATATAAAAGCTTCGTTGGAATACTAAAGTTTCATAACTATACTGTGATTTGAAGAAATAAAATCTTCATCGTTCAAATTACGATTTGAAGAAATAAAATCTTCATCGTTTAAGTTTCACAATTATACTCCGATTTGAAGAAATAAAATCTTCATCGTTTGAGTCTGTGATTTAATTACTATTCTGTGACAAACAATGGCAATTGAAATTGGAACTACCTCTGCAAATACTGCACCAGCGATTACTACTACAACCCGTACCGCAGTACCACCGGCTGAGAAACCTGCGAGGTTCACCGGTGCCAACTTTAAAGGATGGCAGCAAAGAATGTTCTTTTGGCTTACCACCCTTGGTTTGCAAAAGTTCACGGTGAGGACCTCCGTGCTCGCCGATATGCCTGACAATCAGCAGTTCATGGTTACTGAGGCTTGGAAACAGGCTGATTTTTTGTGCAAAGGCTACATTTTAAGTGCCTTAGAAGATGACTTGTACAATGTCTACAGTCTGAGAGAAACTTCCAAAGAACTATGGAGTGCACTTGAAAAGAAGTACAAGACAGAAGATGTTTGCTTGAAGAAGTTTGTGGTTGCCAAATTCCTAGACTATAAAATGGTTGATGGGAAAACAGTTGGAACCCAGTTCAAGAGCTTCACTTATCTTCCATGATCTTATTGCTGAAGGTATGGTAGTGAATGAAGCATTCCAAGTGGCTGCAATGATTGAGAAATTGCCGTCTTCGTGGAAAGATTTCAAGAATTATCTTAAGCACAAAAGAAAGGAAATGAAGTTGGAGGATCTTGTGATTCGTCTCAAGATCGAGGAAGATAACAAAACCGCTGAAAAGAGGTATCGTAAGAGTTCACCAATTGAAGGGTCAACATCGTTGAAGATCTTGCTCAAAATGAACAAGAAAAGAAAGAGGCCTTCTGGAAAAGAGAAGGTTTCTAACAAGAAAAAGTTCAAGGGCAACTGCTTTAATTGTGGGAAAGCTGGCCACAAAAGCCCAGATTGTCGTCTCCCGAAAAAAGACAAGGGAAAAAGACAAGTCAATATGGTGGAAATGAATGATGATCTGAGTGATCTGTGTGCAATGCTGGAAGAGTGCAATTTGGTTGGAAACCCAAAAGAGTGGTGGCTGGATTACGGTGCCACTCGACGTATTCTTATTTGAAAGAAGCATTTGCAACCTATGCTCCATTGGACCAGAAGTCTTGTTTATGGGAAATCTGCAACGAGGTTGAAGGATATGGGAAGATACTTACGAAGATGACTTAAGCAAGGTCGACTCTCAACAATGTTCGCGTTCCAACAATTCGGAAGAATTTAGTTTCATTGGACTACTCGTCAAAAACGGGTTTAAGTGTGTGTTGGTTAGTGAGAAAATTGTAATAAGTAAGAATGATATGTTCATAGGAAAGGGCTACCTCACGAGGGGCCTTTTCAAACTCAATGTAATGGTTGTTGGCGATATTAATGAAAATTCACTTGCTTACTTATCGAGTCAAATGATTTATGGCATGTTCGTTTAGGACATGTCAATTACAAAACATGCGAAAATTGATCAATTTAGAAGTATTGCCTAAATTCGAGTGCAACAAATCAAAATGTGAAATTTGTGTTGAATCTAAGTTTGTTAAACATCCATATAAGTCTATTAATAGAATTCAAATCCTTTAGACTTAATTCACAGATATATGTGATATGAAGTCAATACCATCTCGTGGTGGGAAAAAGTATTTTATAACTTTCATTGACGATCGCACTCGATCTTATTATGTGTATTTGCTTAATAGTAAGGATGAAGCAATTAATGCATTTAAGCAATACAAGAACGAAGTGGAAAATCAATTGAATAAAAGATCAAAATGATTAGAAGTGATAGGGGTGGAAATGCGAATCTCCTTTTGCGAGACATGTTTGGAATATGGAATTATTCATCAAACTCGCCCCTACACCACAATCAAATGGAATTGCGGAAAGGAAAAACCGAACATTAAAGGAAATGATGAATGTCTTACTAATTAGTTAGGTTTCTGCAGAGCTTGTGGGGAAGCTATCCTTACTAATCGAATACTCAACAGAGTACGCGTACAAGAAACACAATCTATTCCATATGATCTATGAAAAGGAAGAAAACCCAACTTGAAATATTTCAAAGTGTGGGGTGTTTAGCAAAGGTCCAAGTTCCTTTGCCCAAAAGTAAAAATCGGACCAAAAGCGTGGATTGTGTTTTATTGGCTATGCTACAAACAAAACTTGTCGGTTTTGGTTCACAAATCGGACAATCCGAAATTCATGTATTATCTGATGGTGAATCGAGATAATCTGAATTCTTTGAAAACATCTATCCGTATAAAAGCGAATGTGAGTCGTCAGTGAAAGATCTAAGCATTGCGGGAAGAACCAAGGAAAGTATACCAAGCAAAGAGGATCTAAGGCGTAGCAACGTCAAAAGACATCTACTTCCTTTGGACGGACTTTGTAACATTCTTGCTTGAAAATGAGCCTCAAACATTTAAAGCAGCAATGTCATCTTCTGACTCAACATTTTGGAAAGAAGCAGTCAATAGTGAGATTGAATCGATTTTAAACAACCATACATGGGAGTTAGTTGATCTTCCTCCTGAAAATAAACCTTTAGGATCAAAATGGATCTTTAAAAGGAAAATGAAAGGCGATGGCACTATTGACAAATACAAGGCAAGACTTGTGGTCAAAGGTTATAGACAAAAGAAGGTCTTGATTACTTTGACACATACTCGCGGTGACAAGAATAACATCTATTCGGTGTTAGTGGCATGGCGGTAGTATACGGTCTTGAAATCCATCAAATGGATGTCAAGCGACTTTCTTAAATGGAGAATTGGAGGAAGAAATTTACATGGAACAACCCGAGGGTTTTGTGGTTCTGGTAAAGAAAGGAAAGTGCGCAGACTTGTGAAGTCACTTTATGGACTTAAACAAGCACCCAAACAATGGCATGCAAAATTTGACCAAACAATGTTGGCAAATGGATTTAAGATTAATGAGTGTGACAAATGTGTTTACATTAAAAATACTCCAAATCATGAAGTCATTGTTTGTTTGTATGTTGATGACATCGCGATAATGAGTAAAAATATTGTCGATATAAATGCTACGGCGTATGCTCGCTAGCAAATTTGACATGAAAGACTTAGGGTTGCGATTTGATCTTAGGAATTAAGATCCATAAAACTCCACAAGGTCTAGCATTATCACGATCACATTATATTGAAAAAGTACTTAACAAGTTCAAGTATTTAAATTTCAATGTTGCAAAGACTCGATTGATGTAAGTTTTGCACTTCAAAAGAATGAAGGTGAAAGTGACTCACAATTGGACTATGCCGAGTTTTGGAAAGTTTGATGTATATTATGAATTGTACACGATCGGATATAACATGTGCTATAAGCAGTGAGTCGATTCACGAGTAATCCCAATCAAACTCATCGTTGGATGACAATGAAACGAGTCTTGGGATATTTACAACACACCCAAAACTATGCTTTGCATTATAATAAATATCCCGCATGATCTTGGGGATATAGTGATGCAAATTGGATCACCGGATCGTTTGAAGTTAAATCCACGAGTGGATATGTTTTCACTTTGTTGGCGGAGGAAGCGATGTCTTGAAATCATCAAAGCAGACATCATCGCGCTCTACAATGGAATCAGAATTTATAGCTTTAGACAAGGCGGTGAAGAAGGTGAATGGCTCGGAATTTCTTAGAAGATATTCCATTCAGCCCAAATCTTTGGCTCCTATATGTATACTTGTGATCAGCGTGCAATAGGTAGAGGCGAGGCGTAATGTATAACGGAAAATCTCGTCACATACGACGGAGACACAATCTGGTTAGACAACTCCTCTCTAGTGGCGTTATCACAATTGATTATGTAAAGTCAAGAGATAACGTGGCGGATCCGCTACAAAAGGCTTATCTAGAGAGAGTTGGTAGATCATCAACGGGAATGGGGTTAAGGCGAGACAAGTCATCATGGCGGTAACTCTACCTAGCAGACTGGAGATCCCAAGAGCTAGGTTCAAGGAGATCAAACAAAGTTGTGACTGACGGTTCAACATTGTCAAATAACTCAACCCATTCTCGGATGAAGACAATGTTCAGAAATAAGGATAAGACTTTATGGCTTGTTAATGAGTTAATAAAGCATTAAGGTTTTTAATGGTTATCTAAATCTGGCGATGTATGACCAGATAATGTGGCTATAGGACCACATGTTTAGAAATCACCTATGTGAGTGTTAAGTGTAAGCCGCTTTAAAGGGGAATGACAGTAAAGGCCCATTCTCTATGCACTCATGAGACCAGGCGGTGTTCATGGCTGAAACGAACACAACCGTGAGAACCATAAACGGTTGAGGGTTGATTGTGTGTCTTATGTTGTCTAGGTATACAACAAAGTTCGACGGTTCAAAGATATCAAATCTACCGATTGATCGAGTATATCCGATATAAGTTCACTACGGAAAGTTCAGGAAACCTACTTATCCAGACGATCGATTCGCCAGTATATCACACTCGTCCGTACATTCTTCTATCTTATAATCATTCCCCATTCATGTGGGGGATTGTTGGGTTTTGATATTGGTGAATAGGAAATGATGGGATAAAAATTAAAGAGGGTAAAAAACTCTTTTATCCCACATCGAAAAAATGGAAGGAAAGAGAGGTGTATATATTACATTACACCTTCTCGGCTTCGGCTTTGAATTTGGATTTGGATTTGGATTTGAATTTGGATTTGTCAAAAGATCGATTGATTGATAATCTTTTTGGACAAACGTTTCTTTAATTAATTAATTATTTAATTAAAAACAAATCCAAACGGATCGACCCGCGACCCGATCCGACCCATCCGGCTCTCCCTCTCTTTTTCGAATTTCCCTCCAAAATGAGGTGACTATTCTGAATGGTTGCAACCATTCAGAATCAGTACCTCTAACCCTATAAATTCTTGATCATTTCAAGAATTTATCAACAAATTCATATTCTAATCAATTCTGAAATTCTGAAGTTGCTCTTCAACTCGAAAATTTCATTCTCGTGATATCGCCGTTGGTGGTTTGTTGCTACCGGAATTTGGAGTACTACTATTCGTAAGATAATCGTTCTATCACGGGAGGCGATATTAGTTAACCTCGAAATCTTGTGAGGGGAATAATTTCCTTAAGGACACACTTTGAACTAAGTGGGCTCGATTACATTCTGAAATTATTTTTCCAAAACAGATTATGTTTTCGTTTATTGTTTCATTAATGTTATATGTTTCACTAATTGATTAACATATTGTTTTGAAACATTATTTAGCCAAATCTGATTATTATACCAACAATCTTAAGGAAATTATTTTATTGTATTTTAATCAGATCTGGTTCGAGATTAAAACACATGTGGTTTTCTACTGTATGAGATTTCATATTCTAACTTGAAGATATAAAAACTTCGTTGGAATATTAAAATCCAGAAAAAGTGTTTTCCAAAAGGGAAAAAAATGTTTTTTGAAAGAAAAAAAATGTTTCTTTTTGTATGTTGTTTGGAGACTAAAATCTTCGGATTTTCTACTCCGGTTGAGATTAAAGTTTTCATAACTTTCTACTCATTTGGATACTTGATTTGAAGATATAAAAACTTCATCAAGTATACAACATACAATCTACTGCACTTCGTTTCTATCAATTTTGATTCGGTTTGAAGAAATAAAATCTTCACCGTTGTGTATTATATTTGTTTCTATCAAAATTGATTCGGTTTGAAGAAATAAAATCTTCGCCGTTGTGTATTATATTTGTTTCTATCAAAATTGATTCGGTTTGAAGAAATAAAATCTTCACATTGTGTATGATATTTGTCATGCGATTTGAAGAACATAAAACTTCATCGCTTACATTTAAGGAGATTAAAACTTGTGTAGTTTTCTACTCCATATGAATATTAGTATTCTGACTCGAAGATATAAAAACTTCGTTGGAATACTAAAGTTTCATAATTACACAACGATTTGAAGAACATAAAATCTTCATCGTTCTGTTTAAGGAGATTAAAACTTGTGTAGTTTTCTACTCCATATGAATATTAGTATTCTGACTCGAAGATATAAAAGCTTCGTTGGAATACTAAAGTTTCATAACTATACTGTGATTTGAAGAAATAAAATCTTCATCGTTCAAATTACGATTTGAAGAAATAAAATCTTCATCGTTTAAGTTTCACAATTATACTCCGATTTGAAGAAATAAAATCTTCATCGTTTGAGTCTGTGATTTAATTACTATTCTGTGACAAACAATGGCAATTGAAATTGGACCTACCGCAAATCTCGCACTGGCGATTACTACTACAACCCGCATCATGCAGCACCGGTGAGAAACTGCGAGGTTCACGGTGCCAACTTTAAAGGATGGCGGCAAAGAATGTTCTTTGGCTTACCACCCTTGGTTTGCAAAAGTTCACGGTGAGACCTCCCGTGCTGCCCGATATGCCCGACAACCGGTTCATGGTTCCGAGGCTTGGAAACAGCTGATTTTTGTGCAAAGGCTACATTTTAAGTGCCTTAGAAGATGACTTGTACAATGTCTACAGCAGATGAAACTTCCAAAGAACTATGAGTGCACTTGAAAGAAGTACAAGACAAGGCAGAAGATCTTTGCTTGAAGAAGTTTGTGGTTGCCAAATTCCTAGACTATAAAATGGTTGATGGGAAAACGATTGGAACCTGAGTTCAAGAGCTTCAACTTATCTTCCATGATCTTATTCTTGAAGGTATGGTAGTGAATGAAGCATTCCAAGTGGCCGCAATGATTGAGAAATTGCTGCTTCGTGGAAAGATTTCAAGAATTATCTTAAGCACAAAAGAAAGGAAATGAAGTTGGAGGATCTTGTGATTCGTCTCAAGATCGAGGAAGATAACAAAACCATTGAAAAGAGGTATCGTAAGAGTTCACTAATTGAAGGGGTCAACATCGTTGAAGATCTTTGCTCGAAAATGAACAAGAAAGAAAGAGGCCTTACGGAAAGAAGGTTTCTAACAAGAAAAGTTCAAGCAACGCTTTAATTGTGGGAAAGCCGCCACAAAATCCAGTTGTCGTCTCTCGAAAAGACAAGGAAAAGACAAGCCAATATGGTGGAAATGAATGAAGATCGAGTGATGCGTGTGCAATCTTTGGAAGAGTGCAATTTGGTTGGAAACCCAAAAGAGTGGTGGCTGGATTCGGTGCCACTCGACATGTTTCTTATTGAAAGAAGCATTTGCAACCTATGCTCCATTGGACCCAAGAGGTATTGTTTATGGGAAATCTCGCACAGCGAAGGTTGAAGGATATGGGAAGATACTTACGAAGATGACTTAGCAAGGTCCGACTTCAACAATGTTACGCACGTTCAACAATTCGGAAGAATTTAGTTTCAATGGACTACTCGTCAAAAGCGGGTTTAAGTGTGTGTTGGTTAGTGAGAAAATTGTAATAAGTAAGAATGATATGTTCATAGGAAAGGGCTACCTCAGGGGCCTTTTCAAACTCAATGTAATGGTTGTTGGCGATATTAATGAAAATTCACTGCCTTACTTATTGGAGTCAAATGATTTATGGCATGTTCGTTTAGGACACGCCAATTACAAAACTCAGAAAATTGATCAATTTAGAAGTATTGCCTAAATTCGAGTGCAACAAATCAAAATGTGAAATTTGTGTTGAATCTAAGTTTGTTAAACATCCATATAAGTCTATTAATATGAATTCAAATCCTTTAGACTTAATTCACACAGATATATGTGATATGAAGTCAATACCATCTCGTGGTGGGAAAAAGTATTTTATAACTTTCATCGACGATCGCACTCGAGCATCGTTATGTATTTGCTTAATAGTAAGGATGAAGCAATTAATGCATTTAAGCAATACAAGAAGTGGAAAATCAATTGAATAAAAGATCAAAATGATTAGAAGTGATAGGGGTGGAAGTACGAATCTCCTTTGCAGACATGTTTGGAATATGGAATTATTCATCAAACTCGCTTCTACACACCACAATCAAATGAAATTGCGGAAAGGAAAAACCGAACATTAAAGGAAATGATGAATGTCTTACTAATTAGTTCCGGTTACCGCAGAGCTTGTGGGGGGGAAGCTATCCTTACAGCTAATCGAATACTCAACAGAGTACCCCACAGCAAAACACAATCTATTCCATATGATCTATGAAAAGGAAGAAAACCCAACTTGAAATATTTCAAAGTGTGGGGTGTTTAGCAAAGGTCCAAGTTCCTTTGCCCAAAAGGTAAAAATCGGACCAAAAGCGTGGATTGTGTTTTTATTGGCTATGCTACAAACAAAGAAACTTGCCGGTTTTTGGTTCACAAATCGACAATCCCAAATTCATGTTAATACGGATAATGCTGAATTCTTTGAAAACATCTATCCGTATAAAATCGAATGTGAGTCGTCAAGTGAAAGATCTAAACGCATGGGAAGAACCAAAGGAAAGTATACCAAGCAAAGAGGATCTAAGGCGTAGCAAACGCCAAAAGACATCTACTTCCTTTGGACTGGACTTTGTAACATTCTTGCTTGAAAATGAGCCTCAAACATTTAAAGCAGCAATGTCATCTTCTGACTCAACATTTTGGAAAGAAGCAGTCAATAGTGAGATTGAATCGATTTTAAACAACCATACATGGGAGTTAGTTGATCTTCCTCCTGAAAATAAACCTTTAGGATCAAAATGGATCTTTAAAAGGAAAATGAAAGCTGATGGCACTATTGACAAATACAAGGCAAGACTTGTGGTCAAAGGTTATAGACAAAAAGAAGGTCTTGATTACTTTGACACATACTCGCCGGTGACAAGAATAACATCTATTCGGTGTTAGTGGCATCTGGCGTAGATATGGTCTTGAAATCCATCAAATGGATGTCAAGACGACTTTCTTAAATGGAGAATTGGAGGAAGAAATTTACATGGAACAACTTTGAGGGTTTTGTGGTTCTGGTAAAGAAAGGAAAGTGTGCAGACTTGTGAAGTCACTTTATGGACTTAAACAAGCACCCAAACAATGGCATGCAAAATTTGACCAAACAATGTTGGCAAATGGATTTAAGATTAATGAGTGTGACAAATGTGTTTACATTAAAAATACTCCAAATCATGAAGTCATTGTTTGTTTGTATGTTGATGACATGCTGATAATGAGTAAAAATATTGTCGATATAAATGCTACGAAGCGTATGCTCGCTAGCAAATTTGACATGAAAGACTTAGGGGTTGCCGATTTGATCTTAGGAATTAAGATCCATAAAACTCCACAAGGTCTAGCATTATCACAGTCACATTATATTGAAAAAGTACTTAACAAGTTCAAGTATTTAAATTTCAATGTTGCAAAGACTCCAATTGATGTAAGTTTTGCACTTCAAAAGAATGAAGGTGAAAGTGACTCACAATTGGACTATGCACGAGTTTTGGAAAGTTTGATGTATATTATGAATTGTACACGATCAGATATAACATGTGCTATAAGCAAGCTGAGTCGATTCACGAGTAATCCCAATCAAACTCATTGGATGACAATGAAACGAGTCTTGGGATATTTACAACACACCCAAAACTATGCTTTGCATTATAATAAATATCCCAGATCTTGAGGATATAGTGATGCAAATTGGATCAGGATCGTTTGAAGTTAAATCCACGAGTGGATATGCTTTCACTTGTTGGCGGAGGAGCGGTGTCTTGGAAATCATCAAAGCATACGCATCGCCGCTCTACAATGGAATCGAATTTATAGCTTTAGACAAGGCCGGTGAAATTTGAATGGCTCGGAATTTCTTAGAAGATATTCCATTCTCGCCCAAATCTTTGGCTCTATATGTATACACCGTGATCAGCGTGATAGGTAGGGCAGGGAGCGTAATGTATAACGGAAAATCTCGTCACATACGACGGAGACACAATACCGTTAGACAACTCCTCTCTAGTGGCGTTATCACAATTGATTATGTAAAGTCAAGAGATAACGTGGCGGATCCGCTTACAAAAGGCTTATCTAGAGAGGGAGTTGGTAGATCATCAATGGGAATGGGGTTAAGGCGAGACAAGTCATCACGGCGGTAACTCTACCTAGCAGATCGAGATCCCAAGAGCTAGGTTCAGGAGATCAAACAAAGTTGTGACTGACGGTTCAACATTGTCAAATAACTCAACCCATTCTCGGATGAAGACAATGTTCAGAAATAAGGATAAGACTTTATGGCTTGTTAATGAGTTAATAAAGCATTAAGGTTTTTTAATGGTTATCTAAATCTGGCGATGTATGACCAGATAATGTGGCTATAGGACCACATGTTTAGAAATCACCTATGTGAGTGTTAAGTGTAAGCCGCTTTAAAGGGGAATGACAGTAAAGGCCCATTCTCTATGCACTCATGAGACCAGGCGGTGTTCATGGCTGAAACGAACACAACCGTGAGAACCATAAACGGTTGAGGGTTGATTGTGTGTCTTATGTTGTCTAGGTATACAACAAAGTTCGACGGTTCAAAGATATCAAATCTACCGATTGATCGAGTATATCCGATATAAGTTCACTACGGAAAGTTCAAAGGGAAACCTACTTATCCAGATACGATCGATTCTCGCCAGATATCACACTCGTCCGTACATTCTTCTATCTTATAATCATTCCCCATTCATGTGGGGGATTGTTGGGTTTTTGATATTGGTGAATAGGAAATGATGGGATAAAAATTAAAGAGGGTAAAAAGCTCTTTTATCCCACATCGAAAAAATGGAAGGAAAGAGAGGTGTATATATTACATTACACCTTCTCGGCTTCGGCTTTGAATTTGGATTTGGATTTGGATTTGGATTTGAATTTGGATTTGTCAAAAGATCGATTGATTGATAATCTTTTTGGACAAACGTTTCTTTAATTAATTAATTAATTATTTAATTAAAAACAAATCCAAACGGATCGACCCGCGACCCGATCCGACCCGTCCGGCTCTCCCTCTCTTTTTCGAATTTCCCTCCAAAATGAGGTGACTATTCTGAATGGTTGCAACCATTCAGAATCAGTACCTCTAACCCTATAAATTCTTGATCATTTCAAGAATTTATCAACAAATTCATATTCTAATCAATTCTGAAATTCTGAAGTTGCTCTTCAACTCGAAAATTTCATTCTGTGTGATATACTGCCGTTGAGTGGTTTGTTGCTACCGGAATTTGGAGTACTACTATTCTGGTAAGATAATCGTTCTATCCTGGGAGGCGATATTCCGTTAACCTCGAGTACTGTGAGGGGAATAATTTCCTTAAGGACACACTTTGAACTAAGTGGGCTCTATTACATTCTGAAATTATTTTTCCAAAACAGATTATGTTTTCGTTTATTGTTTCATTAATGTTATATGTTTCACTAATTGATTAACATATTGTTTTGAAACATTATTTAGCCAAATACAGATTATTATACCAACAGTTTGAGTTGTGGAAAGGTCCCAAACTAAATTTGAGATATGTAAGAGTTTGAGATTGTTTAGCCGATGTGAGATTAATGGATCCTAAAATTTCTAAATTGGGTAAAAAAGTTACTATTGTGCTTTTCTTGGTTATGTTTCAAATAATACAACCTATAGATTTTTTTAGTCTTGAAGATAATATTATAATAGAATGAGGTGATGCTATTTTTCATGAAAATAAATTTTCATTTGATTCTAAAAATAGCACTACCTAGTTCTAAAAGAAAATATTTTGTCACTACCTAGTTCTTCTATTTCTGTTTTAGAAAATGAAAAAAAATGATGATTTTGAGTTAAGAAGAAGTAAAAGAGCTAGAGTAAAAAAAATTGGTCCTGATTTTTTATGTTTTTAATATCGGAGATGACCCTCTCAATTTATAAGAAGTTTTATCTTCACATGATGTTTTTTTCGAAAAAAGGCTGTAAATAATGACATGAAATCACTAGTTTCTAATAAAACTTGGAAGTTAGTTGATTTACCATTGGGTTGTAAAATAATTGGGTGCAAATGTGTCCTAAGAAAAAAGTTAAAATTGAATGGTTCAGTTGATAAATACAAGGGTTGACTAGTTTCTAAGGGTTTTAAACAATTAATAGACTTATAATTTTTTGATACTTTTTATCCGGTAACCATTTGACTTTTAATTACTATTGTTATAATTTTTTATTTATATATTCATCGAATGGATGTAAAAATTATCTTTTTAAATGGGGACTTAAATGAGAAAATTTATATCTCCGCCTTTTTCTACCTGCACGGATGCCTTCCCTTCCTTGCAAAGCGAACAACCTCAAGGTTTTGTAGAAGCTGGCCAAGAAAGTAAAGTGTGTAAACTTACTAAATCCCTATATGATTTGAAACAGACATCAAAGCAATGACATGAAAATTTTGATTCCTACATGATTGAGAATTGGAATAATTCACATGTTATTGTCTGTCTTTATGTTGATGATTTATTGATCTTTGACTCTAACATGAATGTTATTGGTGAAACTAAAAATATTCTTAGAAGCCATTTTGATAGGAAAGATCTTGGTGAGGCAAACTTTATCCTTGAAATAAAAATCACTAAAACATGTGATGAAATTTTCCTTGATCAGTCACCTCGTTGAGAAAAAATATAACTTTTTTTATTGCAAGCATTTTGTAACTCATTTTGATTCTACTATTCACTTGTTTCCTATTCAAATTATTAAATGATGTGATAAATCAAAAGGAATATACTAGCTTAATTGGAAGTTTAAGATATGTGACTAATTACACTAGGCATGATATTGCATATACATTTGAAGTACTTAGCAGATTTACAAGAAAGCCAGGTAATGAACATTGGCATGTCATAACGAGAGTTATGAAATATTTAATTGGTACAAAATATTATGGCTTGTTTTGTAAAAAATATCCGGATGTACTTGAAAGCTTTTATGATACAGGCTGAAACACTTTATCTGGTGATTTCTGTTCTACCACTGGTTAAATTTTTACTTTGGGAAGTGATGCTATTTGTTGGAAGTCAAAAAAACAAACTATTTGTCACGATCCGAACCGACGGGCCGCGACTGGTGCCCTACCTGGGCACCCAGAGTGGCTCCGAGTGAAAACGAAACTTGTCAACTAGTAAGGGAAATAAGCTCTTTTACCCACACATCACATATAACCAACGGAAGCTTAAGAAAAACTCATAATCTCATAACGAAAGGATCCTGTCCCCTGAACTGTAATAGTAAACTCATTTTATAACAAGGCAAGCCGACAAGGCTGCCACTATATACAAAATATGTCCAAAATGAACTACAACATATATATGTCCAAATACACATTTACCACCCACACCTGTCTATAGACCTCTAAGAGTTTGATAATGAAATGTGACGGGACAAGGCCCCGCCGTACCCATGAATATACATAAGTCTATAATGGCATGTCTGTACCAAGATGACAAGTTCCGGAACAATGGAGCTATCCCAAAAGCTGAGCGAAAATCCTAAGCTCGCGGATCACCAAACTGAGTACCTATACCTGCGGGCATGAACTGTTATACCCCGTATTTCCAGAGTATATATGTGAGGACGTACATACATTTGTACAAACCCTAATTAGGTTAAGGATGAAATTGTGAACTTTCGACGGAAAATATTAGAACTCATGAAGGAAATTCTACGTTTTAATATTTTAACCGACACGGATTTTTCCGAGAGACGAAATATTTTGGACCAATAGGAGGGCGACATGTGTCACCCTTAGTTGGCATGGGTTGGACGAAAATGTTGGCCAAGTGGACAAGGTCAAATGGTCAAGTCTTGGAAGATATTTCTTTGGGTGAGTGGGGGTAGGTAGGGAAGGCTTGTGGACGTTTTTCTTGTGCCTAGTGGAAGTCCACATGGCTCTTTGTTGTGGGGGACATATGTTCCAATGTTGTGGTGGACATATGTCCCAAGGTTATGGTGGACACTTGGTTGGAAGACCTCTTACTTCACATGGATCCAAATCTCCACCCTACATTTGCTTGAATCTTGGCCATTGGAGGGCCTATAAATACCCCCCTTAAGTGCAAGACTTCTTCATCCACAAAAACACTTTCCAAGTCTCAAAAACTCCTTCCCCCTCTTGATAGCTTTCGTCCAAACACCTTCCCCCCCTTCCTTGTGTTCTCGCCGAGACACACCCCTCCCCTTCCTAGTTGTTTCGCCCAAAAGCCCTCCCTTGGTAGAAAAATATTCTCCAAGTATAGTTACTATTCCAAAATACCTTGTAGTATTCCAAAGTCACCTCTATACTAAAAGCCCGAAAAATACTACTATACTTCCATTAGTCACAAAACGAAATCCTGGGGAAATCTTCATAGTTGGTTGAAGTATTAAGTAGAAGTTATTTAGAAACTTCTAAGGGTTTCTTGGAGCGGATTGGAGCGTACAGGATAGGAGCTAAACCTTGCTCAGGATCGACATTTAAAACTTGGATAATTTTGGGCTTATCGAGGTAAATATCTTGTCCTTCTATTGTAATTGGAGATTACATACTGTAGTAGTATAGAAATGAGTATAAGACGTATAGAAGGATGGTATAAAAGAAGAGAATTGAATTGTACTTACATATGACTGTATTTACAGTAGACTTGAGTAGTTGACGGGTAGGGATGTGCTGCCAAATTTTCCGTAGGAATAAGAACCTTCTGCTTAGAATATTCTACAGAGTAGTCTAGACGTTGATAGACGTATATGACCATTATAGGTTGAAGTTCTGCGAGTAGCGTGTTCTACTTGAAGGGTGGACAAGGCTAGCAGGGTTATAGTACGGTGGAGCATTTTGCTAATTGTCGATAATCGTCGCGAGGTATGTGAACCTCTTCCTATCTTTTCTAGCATGATATGTTGTGAACTATGTAGTACGGTAGACGTACATGTGTTAAATGAAGTTGGTTGATTTAAAACATAATGTGTTATAACGGCTTTATGGGAAGTTGTTATAACAACTTCATGTGGGCAAAGAAATGGTTTGTGGTTTTTAAAAGATAAAAGACTTGATGTGAAGTAATAAGAACCTTGAAGTATTTCGAAAGAATTATGAATCGTTTTTGAAAGAAGAGTAATACTTAGTTTTAAAAGCTTAAGAGTTATACTAGCTTTATGGGAAGTTAGGTATAACGGCTTAAGAGAGATAAAAGGAACGGTTTACTTAATTGTTATGAAAGCCTTGTATTGATTTCGGAAATGAGAATAAGTATCGAACAAACCACTGCAGCGCTAATAAAGGAAAATGTATTGACTAATTAAGTATTATTAAAACCAGTAGAAACCTCCATCTGCATAGAAGCTAAGCTAAGACAAAATTGTATTACATTTTTCTAGATCATAGCTGCTTTAATAAGATTGTTATAAACAAGAATGAACTACTCACACATAAGATATATGTTACTCAATTTTGTTAAAAGCAGAAATTACGTTGTTAGAACTATGAACTATGAAATCTTTCGAAAATAAGAGACTTAAGTATTTAAAAATATGCAACTTGAACTTTTGGATAAGAATGTTGTTACTTGACTTTAAAACGGGAAAATGTTGGGTTAAAATGAAGGCATGATATTGTCTTAATCTGTCTTAAAAGAGGGTTTAAATGTTATATACGATTCCTATCGAGTCCCATGAGATGGGCCGAGACATGTATTCCATACGATTCCTATCGAGTCCCATGAGATGGGCCGAGACATGTATTCCATACGATTCCTATCGAGTCCCATGAGATGGGCCGAGACATGTATTCCATACGATTCCTATCGAGTCCCATGAGATGAGCCGAGACATGTATTCCATACGATTCCTATCGAGTCCCATGAGATGGGCCGAGACATGTATTCCATACGATTCCTATCGAGTCCCATGAGATGGTAGAGACATGTATTCCATACGATTCCTATCGAGTCCCACGTGAGATGGGCGAGACATGTATTCCACACGATTCCACCTCGAGTCCCGTGGGATGGGCGAGACATGTTATACGTATCATACGATTTATACCTAGATCGCGGTGATGAGGAACGAGTTCCACGGGCATGAGGGATGACTTTGAGGGAGTAAGTCCCTGCCTTGACATGACTACTTTTATGTTGGAAACTGTAGTTTGATTATCATACATGCCTCATGTTTTATATAAACTATTATGATTTCATTCTGATATTTTCGATTTCACATACTTGGTACTGTTATCGACCTCTGGGCCGTGCGTTCATGCCGCAGTAAGTACACGATTGTTGATCCTCGCCATGGTCACGATTCAACAGATTGGGAAGCTCCGTTTCTCGGAGGCTTATGTTTTGGTATGTTTCCCGAGTTTGTAAGTTCTCGTACATTCAGGGTATGGCGGGGCCCCTGTCCTGGTCATAGTTGTTGTAAATCTTAAGTGCATGTAAATCTTGTTGTGGCGAGTTGTAAAGGGATGAATCGTCGGGTTCAAAATTTTATGTATATATACGCCGAAAGGAAATCTTCTCGATAAACTGTTCTCATTCTATAATTGTTTCATGTCTTGTTTTATATTCCGCTGGTTACTCTGATGTATCTCTACTTGGGTGCGGGTAAGGCACGATCACGCAGGTTGGTCGTGACATGAACGCAACCCGGAGAAGGGTCGATAACAATGTACCAAGTATGTAAACATAAAGTACATAAAATAAGATCATAACTGGCCAAAAGATGACAGAGACAAGTATGAAAATCAAATATCAGATCCAACCGTGCCATATAAAATAGAGTCAACTGTACCTTTTAAAAGTGAGAGAGTCATATCAAAATCATAGATGCCTGTCCATATAATCATATACTGTCATAGGTATTTATACCCACATCATGAATACATGTCCATGGAATCATATACTGTCGTGAGTATCTGTACTTGTATCATGGATACATGTCCATGGAATCATATATGTCATAGATATCTATACCCGCATCATGGATACATGTCCACGGAATCATATACTATCGTGAGTATCTATACTCGCATCATGAATACATGTCCATGGAGTCATATATGTCATAGGTATTTATACCCGCATCATGGATATATTTCCATGGAATCATCGTATCTATTTACATATAACGTATCCCGGCCCATTCTGGGACTCGATCCATATAACTGTTTACACATAACGTATCCCGGCCCATTTTGGGACTCGATCCATATAACTGTTTACACATAACATATCCCGGCCCATTCTGGGACTCGGTCCATTTAACTGTTTACACATAACGTATCCCGGCCCATTCTGGGACTCAGTCCATATATTTGTTTACACATAATGTATTTCGATCCATTCCGGGACTCGGTTACACATAACGTATGGGACTCGGTCCATATAACCATCATGTCTATATACATATAACATGTCCCGATCCTTTAGTGAGGGACTCGGTGAAATCATCAGTATAACGTATTCCGGCCCTTTAGTGAGGAACTCGGTGGAATTATCATTATAACGTGTCCCGACCCTTTAGTGAGGGACTCGGTGAGCTCAGCATCCTCATATATATACATATAACGTGTTCCGACCCATCATGGAACTCGGTGAATGGAATAATAACACTTGCACGAATAGATATCATGAGCAACCTTATGCAATTTAAATCATCATTTGTCTCTCAATAAAATCTTTAAAATGAACTTTCATTTTAGAAAAACCAAGGCACTGTCATGTCATGTATCCTTTCGAAACCATCATTTGGAAAATCCAAGGTACTATACATCATGTATCATTTAGGATTAGAATCTAATAGAACTATGTACGTCCGTCGTACACTCACTTTACAAAAACCATGTCAAAAGAAAGAAGGAAGAGTTTCACATACCGTTTGTCGTCTCCAACTCGATAATCTAAATTCGTCTCGCTCATCTGGATAACATTATGAAAACATCTGAATGGTGATAACATATCCGAATTTGCCTAATTAATTCTTATATGGGCAGTGAGTAATTTATCTTTTTATAAAGATCTTATCTAATCAACTGTGAACTAGCAAATGTAAAATAAATTGGTTATATCTTAGTTTCTATGCAGATGACATTCTAATCATTTTAATATAATAATTTCTTGTCGATACATTTTTCACTTAACGTTGCAATGGATTGTTTTAACACGTCTACTAATAACATACTTAACAATTCCTTTAAATAAGCAGAGTCAACTAGGCTCTCATGCTTACTAGAAACTCTTATCAACATTTGTCTCATATGCCTTAATAAGGACTTAGGAACAATTTAGACATGCTTTTAGTATAGAATCAATAACATGAATATTTCTTAATTCCCAAGAGTAGAGTAAACTATGGAGCAATACCACAGTGATAGTTCACACGTAGAACATGCCAAAAGAAGAAAGGATAGTTCACATACCTTATCGGCTATATCAACGCGATAAGTAAAATACGTCCCAATTAGTACTTCAACCTATAACAACAGTAACATGTCTATCAACTTCATGAATACTAGTATACGCTATACCACATAATGACTCTCCTTTCATATAAAAATGTGTGCGGCACTTCCCCTATATATACTCACATCCACAACTTTCTAACAAGACCAATAACATCAATAACCACGTACCAATTAAGGGTAGTTCAAAATAGCAACCAAGGTGATTCACACACCTACTTCTTATGTTAATCCGACCTCTTAATCCATATAAAAATAGCCCATAAAAACAGTCCATACTTCAACAACAACGAGAGTAAAATGTGAAGCCTTTCTACGCCTTTCTATACCCTTATTTCTTTAGGACATGCATTAGCAATTACTATTTTAACATGCATACTGGTAACTACATTTCCAGCATTATATCTTCCCAACACAGTCCCTAAAACAACACAACAATATCCAACAGTTTCATGCAGTTTCGGCCAACAATCAAAACCAAAGCCCTTTCCATAACTCCTAAAAATCCAATATAATAAAACTGTCGAGAATCGACTAACTTGCCAAAACTGTGACATGCACTTCTTATTCTCCATTTCACTTAACACAAGTTCATCTTTTAACTACAACATCATATAACTTCCATTATCCTTAAAGAGGAAGAAGAAATATTACCTTAACTTTTAGCCCAAAACAGTCCCAAGTTCTCGGCCACCGCTTCACTTTCACACTAATTCTTCACGTTACAATAACACACACGTATCCTCTACAAGTTTGTAACTATCTTGCTTTCATGTTTTCCCTCCAACATTCATCTCCAAGCTTAGGATTTCCAGCCAGTTTTCTAAGTCAAAACTGTGACCCACTATTTTGGAGAGTTAACTTGGCTTAGGACTTAGTTAAGGAACTTAATCTTGGAAAATAAGTTGATCTTGTTCTTCACGTGGCTATGAGATTTTTGAGACTTGAAGGATAAGGAAGAGATAAGGGTTGAAGAATGAAGATATTTTTGTGATCCAAGTCTTGCAAGACTTGTAGATATAGGTGTATATAACACAAGTGGAGGGGGACCCATGTAGACCCACTTGTATTCTCTTCACTAAAATATCTGATTTGGAAATTCCCGCATCGACACCGCGGTACTGCAGAATGTACGGCGGTTCGAAATTCTGCGACTCAAGTTTCAAAGATCACGTTCTTTCGCATCATCTTTGTGCTCAAATTCACAAAGACACATTTTTCTCACTTATATGTCCTGAAATTACGGGGTGTAACACTATTATTGCTAACTCTACCATGGAGGCTGAATTAGTCGGGTTAGCTTCAGCTTGTGAAGGAGCAAATTTGGTTGAGAGATTTATTATTTCAAATACCTTATTTTGAAAAATTAATTCCTCCTATTTTAATTCATTGTGATAGCACCGCTGTAATTGGTAGAGTTCAAACCATTATTACAACGATAAATCCAGACTTATAAGGAGAAAATACAGTATTGTGAGATCTATTTGACAAGTGATACCATTAGTGTTGATTATGTCAAATCTTGCAGATCCACTAACCAAGATTTTGGCACAAGAAAAAGTATGAAGCACATTGAGGGGTATGTGATTGAAGCCCATAAATTCATGAGTCGTATATGAGACAACCCAACCCAGGGACTAGAGATCCTATAACCAGGTTTATTGGAAAAAACGAATCATATGATGACTTGTTGTGAAATACACTAATATTTTGTATTCCCTCTCTACGATGTGAGTGCATTTTTTTGTAACGATTTGTGGAGGTTGAGTTTATATACTCTTAATTAAATTTTATAGTTCGTATGAGTGATGTTAACGTTACAGAAGTAACCTTGACAGATTTAACATATGTGAGTAGGGAAGTAGGCCGATTCCTATGACAATTTGGCATGTTCTCCAAAACACACATAAAATCGAGATAGTACAAGGTCGTAATGTGCTAACTGTTAAAGCTCATGTCAACACCTTGATTATGTGTAAGGAGTGATACTTTATTTCCCTTAAACATCCATAATTCAAGTCTGAGATCACTACATCTTTGGAGTAAAGATTATTATTTTATTAAGTGGACAATACAAATTACACCTTTATTATACATAACAATCTACCTTTACATGATATACTCTCTAATTTTAATATTAATATGAGTGGGGGATAGTTGCATATTTTTTTTGAAGCATTTTAATAATAAAATATATTCCACTATTAAATGTTGGAAATATTTTTTTTCACTATTAAAAGTTGAAAATAAAATTTTCTTTCACTAATAAGTACACATTAAAGTTCTCCCACTAATAATTCAAGTCCCATTTGTTTGTAATACAAAAGTGATTGCTAATAATTTTCTAAAGATAATTCAAATAACCTAATCTGAACTTCTTTTTTTGTTTGTTTTTTAATGTTAAGAAATAAACTGTGTTGATTTTTGGTAGGACCGATTATTTTAAAACTTTCCCTCATCGATTTCTATTGGTCTCCAGAAGCATAGCTCCCTTGTTTGAATTTTATTTCATTTAAAAAAAAAAGTACTTTAATCACTTGGATATATTCATACTGAAATTATCCTCAATATTTTATAGAAGTGATCCATAATGTCGGACACTTCTACATTAAGATATGAATAATTACTGCAGGTGCACATAATGAAGTATGAGTATTGTGGTGAGTGCTAGAACCTGATTTGGAATCTCCAGTATGAGCATTGTGGTGAGTGCTAGAACCTGATTTGGAATCTCCAGTATGAGCATTGTGGTGAGTGCTAGAACCTGATTTGAAAATTGAATTCACTCTAGAAACAATTTCTTTGGTGGGTTTAGAGCAGGCAAGAGACACAAAATAAGTGAAAATTTGAGACAAATCCTTGTAAACCACACCAAAGGAAGAAAATGGGGAAAGAGTTCCAGACTTCCAGTCTTCTTTCCCTTTCTTTCTTTAGGGTTTAATGTGTTTTACTTAGTACTGTTTCTGTGATGTCTAACTCCATTATGAAGTAGCTTGGATTTTGTGGGGGTAAATTGAACCCATATTTGTGATATGAAAGTTACACAAATGACTTTCAATACTTGATTTCATGATGTGTACTTCATTATATTACTCACTCCATTGTGTAGTAGCTTGGCTTTAGTTGGGGGAAATTGAACCCATAATTGTGATATGGAAGTTAGACGAATGAGTAGTATCTCCATTAGTGAAATTGAATTACGTTCCGGGTATATGTTTAATGATAAATTGATGCTTGAGTGAGTGTAACCTAACGAGCGTTATAATAACCAAAGTGCGGCTTAATTTCAAAATACTCAAGTTACCTATACGATACTCCCTCCGGTCCATTTTAGTTGTCTCATATTTTGTTTTACACGGAAAAGAAGTCTTGAAAGAACAGTAAAGTTCTTTGACGTGACTAAGCGATCGTGAGCCTGCCAGTAAACAATCTCTTGCAGAAATGTGAGGTAAGGCTGCGTCTGATAGACCACGCATGCGCGAGATCTTAGTCTGATCGCTTCCTTTATATTTTGTTTTACACGTCCCTTAAGAAACTTTGCTTTTTGACTGTTATACTTTTATTTATATCTTTAATCAGTTAGAATGTTAATCTCTCTTCAATAAATATTTAAAAAACAAGGTTGAGTCACAATATTATGTGTATGTACTCTTCTCATTTTGGTTTTCTATGCTAATCAATCAATGTTTATTAGTTTCAAGAATAACTATTACTAAGGGGAAAATGGAAAAAAATAATTAATTATATCTTAATTTTCTAAAAAATGACAATTATTTTGGACTATCTATTTTTTAGTAAGGACGATAAATAAAAAGGGTGGGAGGGAGTATATCATAAATCTGATTAAGCTACCGGTCACTAGCATTTCTCTTTGTTTATTAGGAAAACAAATAAAAAGTAGTATAGAAAATTAATTCTTTCAAGGGTGTGGTTTGGTTTCTTTAGTCCTAAAAAAGATTGGGCTAATAAGCACTGTTTCTACTTCTTTATTCCGTGGCCATTATCCTATTTTTACTTCGAAGGTGGAATCTCCCACTCCAATAGCCTTACATCCGGGTCCAATAGGTCCCATTATCCTATTCTTGCAACTTCATTGGTTCCTTTGACTTAGTTTTTGATAGATAATCATAAAACAAGCAAAACTGGCCGCTTGAAATTTAGTTACACACACCTCAATTTGGGGCATCCTTCTTGTTTGATTTATAGCCTGTTGGCAAAACTTCTGATAAGCTAAAATTGCTTAGGATTTTCCTTTTTTTAAATTGATTAATCAAATACAATTATTACTATTTTTTTTTGACATAAAACACTTTTCAAATAAGTATATTTTAAAAACTTGACGAAACAAGTTACAAAGCACTAGAATTTTGTTCAAACATTATTTAATGGGTTTGGTTCACTTGTTTTATGTTCCAAGGACCAGCCTCATTGTGGGCTCCCCAATTTCCTAGAGTATTGCAGCCCAACACTTCTACCTATTTGGGTGGACATCGATCCATTCTAGGACGTCTGGGCTCGTCTGATAGAGCGGTTCTGATTAGTGTTAGAATATAAGGGGTCGTTTGGTATAATGTATAATTATATAAGAATTATAATGCATGTATTAGTTATGTAGAGATTAATTATACAAGGATTAGTAATATGTGAATTATTCTTTTGATGGGTGGAATCTACGGAGGGAGATGAAAGTAGGGATGACAAAAGGAGCAGGGCGGGGCGGGCTAGGACATGTCAAACGTTAAACGGGGCAGGGCAGGACAATGCTTAAACGGGACAGGGCAGGGCGGGACAGGTCAAAACACATTTTTAGAAAATCTAAATAGGGCAGGGCAATTAATAGGTTATAATTTTTCGAAAATTCTAACTAGTTTGGATTGTGAAATTATAATATGTTACGACGGGTTGTACTTGTTAGAATTGGATAAAATTTTATATAGTTGTACATATTTCTGTTACGGTCATATTGAGACTTTACGGGGATTAATTCTACTTACGATTTGAAAGTTATCAGTGTTTAAAGTTTCTGCCTCGGATCAACCGAAACCTGGAAGGGCAGAATGTATAACGTAAAAACTGTACAAATCGGTAAAGAATCTGAAAATTTGTTCTGAAAAAAAGTTCTAGATTACTCAGTTATCGACAGTTTGAAACTTTACGGGGATAAATCCGACATACGGTTTAAAAGTATCATTATTTAAAGTTTTTGTCTTGAATCAACCGAAATTTTGAAGGGCAGAATGTATAACGTAAAAATTGTACAAATCGTTAAAGAATCTGAAAGTTTGTGCTGAACAAAAGTTCTATATTACTCCGTTATCGATAATTTGTAATTTTACGGGGATAAATCCGACTTACGGTTTAAAAGTTATCACTGTTTAAAGTTTCTGCCTCAGATTAACTGAAATCTGGAAGGGCAGAATGTATAACGATAAAACGG
This sequence comes from Przewalskia tangutica, assembly GCA_029844215.1. Taxonomy (NCBI): domain Eukaryota; kingdom Viridiplantae; phylum Streptophyta; class Magnoliopsida; order Solanales; family Solanaceae; genus Przewalskia; species Przewalskia tangutica. The sequence continues at coordinate 15,524,984 of CM056721.1, forward strand.
TACAAATAGGTAAAGAATATGAAAGTTTATGCTGAACAAAAGTTCTAGATTACTCCGTTATCGACAGTTTAATACTTTACAGGGATAAATCCGACTTACGGTTTAAAAGTTATCACTGTTTAAAGTTTTTGTCTCAAATCAACCGAAATCTGAAAGGGCAGAATGTATAACGTAAAAACTGTACAAATCGATAGATAATCTGAAAGTTTGTTCTGAATATAAGTTCTAGTTTTCTCTGTTCTCGACAGTTTGATACTTTATGGGGATTAATCCGACTTACGCATAAGAAGTTATGACTATTTTAAGTTTGTGTCTTGTTTCATAAACATAAATAGGGCAGGGCGGGACATGACTTAACGGGGCAGAGCAAGACAAATTTTAAAAAAATTCTAAATGGGGCAGAGCAGGGCGGGTTAACATCTTAGCAGGTCAAGGCTTGCCCTGCCCTAACCTACCTCATTGCCACCCCTAGATGAAAGATTAATTCTTTGTCCCCGAGAAAAGCCAAGAGCTTTCCCATCGTGTTGGTCTGTCGAAACACTCTCGGTCACTAAGTAAACCCAAAAATATTCCCATTTATTCACACTAGGCCGAAATTGTCATGCATTTTGTGTCTATTAATTTATCTGCTAGAATTGTCCACTTGCTACTATAAATAGGACCGTTAGGACTTGTAAATATTCAGAGTTTTAAGATATATAAAAGTTATGTTTTACTCAAAAGCTAAGTTATTCAACTTGTGTGTTGTCTAAATATAGAAATAAGTCAATCTTTTTGGGACAAACTAATAAGGAAAGTAGGTCAATCTTTTTGGAACGGGGGAAGTATAATATTCATTTATTTTTAAACTAAAAAGTAATGAATTTATAATTTTACCCTTGGATGCTTGACCCTGATCATTGGCTTCTAGGAAAAAGATAAAGATAATTTTGTCTTTTTACTATTTTAACCATGTATAAGTTATACATGAATTAATTATTTCATATTGTTGGTAATAATACACCAATTGATGTACCAAGTTATACAAGAATTAAGATATACATGATTCAAATTACAATCAAATATTTGATAAAATTATACCAAATTATATACCATGATTATTGATTTCTCTGTTACAGTATTTTATATGGATTTGAATATAACTTATAATTTCCTTGATTTTTCTCATGCATTGGTATATTTTTTCAAGTTTAGATTTTCCAGATAGTGCTTTTCTGAACATGGACTAATATTTATAAACATGTATATTATAGAAACAATTGTATACCTACTTATAATTAAAATATTTTCATATATTGTGTAAATATAATTATGGTAAGACTAGGATTTCTCTTTTGTATAGACTTATGATTCCTATTGTATAAGAGTTGAATATTGTACTCTATATATACTTTGATATTTATGAGAAGACTACCTAAGGGAGATTAATATTATCTTACAATATTAACGCTTCTACCTCCACAAATCCCACCACCAAGTCGTCACCCTCTTTTCATCCCGCTCTCACTGTTTCCAACATCAAGAACCATATCCTCATCCGTCTTGATCAAGAAAGCAGTCAGTATTATCCTTGGATAGAACTGTTTCGCAATCATGCATTTCTCTATAACGTGCTTGATCATATTGATGACATCATTCCGCGCCCTTCAGAGGTTGATGATTCTACTTGGCGTCGTTTAGACGCTGGCGTCAAACAATGGATATATGGTAGTATTTCTCAGGATCTACTTCTTACTATCATGAAATCTGACTCCACAGCCCGTGACTTGTGGAATTGTTTGGAGGAAATTTTTCAGGACAACAAGCACACCCGTGCTGTGTATTTAGAGGAGCAATTTAACAATACACGTCTTGAATTTTTTTCCAATGTGATGACATCGCAAGCGATTAAAGCTCACGACGGATCAACTTCACGATGTCGACTACATCATCGACACCAAAATGGTGTTACAATTGATTGTTGGCCTCCCTAAAGGTGAATATGATACATTGACTACTATGATTCAACAGGCGGATCTGTAACCTAACTTTAACAAAGCTCGCTCACAATTGCTGCTCGAAGAAACCCGTCGTACTAAGCAGCAGACCAGCGCCACGGCAGCTCCCAACATCAGTACAACGTCACGGTGCCTCAGTACAGAGTCGCGGCGCCTGCCCCATTCCAGTACCAACAGTCCTTCAACCCTTATTCCCACTACGGGTTGTTAGGTCCAGCTCCAGCACCACAACAAGGCCACTTCATGTAGGGACGTTCCAGCAGCCCTCCTCCGCCATGACACCCAATGAGTTGGGTCAGGCTTTCAGCACCCTCAACATGCAACAGCCTGACAACAATTGGTACATGGACTCCGAAGCCACATCTCACATCACCCAGTCTGCAGGTACTATTCCCAATTGTGCAGTTTAAAACATCCTCAATATGTTACAGTTGGTAGTGGACAACGCATTCCAGTAAAGAGTTATGGTACATCATACACACAACCTCCCCATCCACCATTATCCCTTAAAAATACCTTATATGCCCCACGCATGATTAAGAACCTAATCTCTGTCCGCCAATTTACTCGTAATAATCTGTTTCTGTTGACTTTGACTCTTTTGGTTTCACTGTAAAGGATCTTCGTACAGGGACACCTCTTACGAGATGCAATAGCACGGGGGATCTCTATCCATTCACATCCACCTCCGCTGCCAGATCTTGCTCTCCCGTCTCTCTAGCGGCTATTTCTTCTTCGATATGGCATATAGGCTAATAGGCTTGGTCACCCAGGACTCCCAGTCTTTAATTTCCTTAGAGGAAATAATTTCATTACTTGTAATGAGAAGCTTGCCCAAAATTGTGTTTCTTGTTCTTTAGGCAAACATACTCGTCTTCCGTTTAAATCATCTACTAGTGTTACCTTTGCACCATTTGATATAATATATGTCGATTTATGGACATTATCTGTTGCTAGTTCTCTCGGTCATAAATATTATCTTGTCTTTCTAGATGATTTTTCTCACTATATCTGGTTGTACCCTCTCAAATATAAATCAGAAGTGTTTACCAAATTTCTTGAGTTTCGACAATTCATCCATACACAATTTGAAAAATGTATCAAATCATTTCAGTGCGGTAATGGTCGTGAATTCAATAACTCTACGTTTCACCGTTTTTGTACTAATAATGGCATGTTTTTCGCTTCTCCTGCCCTCACACCTCACCACAAAACGATAAAGCTGAAAGAATTATCCGCACCATTAACAATATGATTCACACCTTATTGATTCATGCCTCCATCCCTCCACCCTTCTGGGTATATGATGCTAAAATGTCAGAATACATTCTCAATATTCTCCCTACTAGAACTCTTCGCAACATGACCCCTACCGAAATCTTCTACCATAGAGTCCCCTCCTATGATCATCTACGGATTTTCGGTTGTCTGTGTATCCCAACCTTAGCTCTACCGCCCCTCACAAGCTCGCTTCTAGGTCCACTCCATGTGTCTTCCTACGCTTCTCACCGAACCATAAGGGCTATCTATGCTCCGACCTGTCCACTCGTCAAATCCACATCTCTCGTCACGCCACATTCGACGAGACCACATTCCCGTTTTCGACTCTTCAGAAATTCCAAAAAACGGATTACTCATTCCTTGACGAGTCTGCTATCTCTTCCATCATCCTTGATCAGCTTATGACTCGTCCACAGCGCCGCGACCCAGTGTTGAGGCGCTGCGGCACCAACTTTCCAGAAAGGTTTGTTCTCCCAACCCGTCGACAGCGCCACGACCATCGATGGAGCCGCGGCTATATTTCGAATAGGCACATCACTCGTGCGGCCGCGACACTAGATCTAGGCGTCGTGGCGCCTCCGACGGCTTCGCCACCACCTTCTCATTTTCCGACCCTACCATCAGTCTCATCCCTTCCTACTCAGCCAGCACCGCCTCCCACTGTCCCCACTCACCTAATGAAAACTCGTGCCAAATATGGAATCTTCAAACCCAAAGTTCAATTTAACTTGTCTGCTCAAATCATTTCTCCAATTCCCAAAAACCATATATTGGTTAAACAAGACCCTAATTGGAATGCAACTATGTCTGTGGAATTCAATGCTTTAACTAAACAGCACACATGAGATCTAGTACCTAGACCTGAGGGAGTGAATGTGATTCGTTGTCTGTGGCTTTTTCGTCACAAATTCAGAGACAATGGAGATCTTGAGAGGTATAAGGCACGACTTGTGTCTAATGACACAAATCAACAGGAGGGCATTGATTGTGGTGAGACCTTCAGCCCGGTTGTCAAACCGGCTACCATTCACACAATTTGAGCATTTTCATGGGCAAACACTGGCCGATCCATCAGCTTGATGTGAAGAATGCATTCTTACATGGGATCTGAGAGAAAATGTCTACATGCATCAGCCGCCAGGATTCACCCATCCAGCAGTTCCTCACTATGTGTGTCGTCTCCGTAAGTCACTATATGGCCTGAAACAGGCCTCCGTGCGTGGTATGATCGCTTTGCCAGGTATATCTTGCAGATTGGGTTTGTATGCAGCAAGAGTGATACATCACTATTCATTTTTCATCGAGGTATTAGCACTGATTACTTATTACTTTACGTGGATGTTATTGTTCTTACTGCCTCCTCTGACGGATGGAAAAATGAGATTATTGCCTTGCTTAAGTCCGAATTTGCAATGACTGATTTGGGAAAACTGAGTTACTTTTTGGGGATATCAGTGACCAGGTCTGCCAATCATATGTTCTTGTGTCAGCGTAAGTATGCAAAGGAGATTGTGTACATGGCTAAGATGGCGAACTGCAAAGAGGTGCCTACACCAGTTGATTCTAAATCTAAGCTCAGTGTCATGGATGGTGCTCCAGTATCTTATCACGACCCGACCCCGGGGTCGCGACTGGTACCCTACCGGGGCACCCTGTCAGGTATACATCAGAGAATAGCAGCAGAACATACATAACACATAACTTATAAAAAGGTAAACATCACTGGCCAGCCGATAAGGCTGTCTTTCATAAAAACATACTTAATCAAATGTATAGCAGTACAACTTGTTCTTACAGCCCAAAACACATACGTGACCACAGACCTCTAAGGATAACAACTGTGGCGGGACAGGGCCCCGCCATACCCCTGAATATGCACAATGCCTATAACATCAGGGAAAAACCGTACCAACAAACAAGCTTCCGGAGGAATGGAGCTTCTGACAGGAACGGTGATCCAGAACGAGGATCCACCACCGCTACCCTTACCGCGGCGTGAACGGCCGGGAAGGGTCGATACACAATATGTACCAAGTATGTAAAATCGGAAAATCAGTAATAATAATGTCATAAGTCCGAAAAATAAGTGAGTCATGGAAGAAAATCAAAATACTGATAATCAGTGCCTTACTAACAATGAGTAACAAGTATATACTTTATCGCATAAAAATAGAGGCTTGTGATCAAAACAGGTCCTCGCCCGTAGTAGTATCAATAAGCAATCCTACTCGGGACTATTTCACCCGCACGGGTCTCGTGGACCCGCATGAGGTATTCTCGACAGTCAGACTACCGCGTGAGACTATTTCACCCGCATAAGCCCATAGGACTCGCATGAGGTATTCCTCGCATCGTGGGTAGCAAATCCACGAACAGTGGTATAGCGATCTTGAGGATTTACCCTCATCTATACTCTTACCCCAAGCGGTGGTATAACGATCTTGGGATTTACCCTCATTTATACTCTTACCACGAAGAATGGTATGACGATCTGGGCTTGCCGCCATTCATACTCTTACCCCGGAGAAGGTGGTATAATGATCTGGGCTTGCCTCATTTATACTCTTAGCCTAGCTCACTTGGCCATCATATCATAATCATATATATAAGTTACGAAACTCATACTTTATTAGTCTTGTTCATATACCCTCTCATTTTAGTTTACTCAAGGCACTAACATATTTAATAAAAGAAAATCCGGGAATTTAACCCAAAGTACCACATACTATATTCTTTAAAAATGACTCTTTTTCATATAAAACCTTTGGGCAATTGATGCCTTCAAATCAATTTGCCTTTCATAAATCAAGTCACTTCCTTACTTATCTTACTTAGAGTAAATCTCTTCTTATTATCCTTTCATAAAGCTAACAAACCAACTTCCCATAAAGTTGTTATATTGACTATACTTTTGTAAAAATTATACTTTTCCCATAACCAAGGACTTATACTTTTAAGACGAAACAAGTCTTTATATACTTAAAACAAGTAAGAATACCAAATCTCAGACGCTCACCGTACTACATAGATACAAATACTCATGCTCAAGAGATAGGAAAGCTCCACATACCTCTTCGGTCAATCCACTTGCTAAGCCCAAACTACCGCAAGTAATATGTCAACCTAAAATAACCATGATACGTTTATTAACCTCTAATTTCAATGTAGAATAATCCAAGTTCAAAGTTACTAATTTCTATGGAAAATTGGGCAGCATTTCCTTTGTTTCTACATACTTTGCCACCTTTTTCAAGACCGAATTCAACATCCAAACGCCACATCTTAGGCCCAACAATCCAAACATTTCAAAGGGGATTACACACCTAAACTTGAGTGTGTAAAATTCTGCCCCATAAGGTACAACAATTCACTTAACAATTTTAAAGTAGTTTGTAGGCTACAACATGCTCATAATATCTTCTTAACCAATCTTTTCATATCCAAACCACATTTCTTACATGCAATGAATCTAAGAGCATTATTTACTACTACAAATCCCTTCTTCTTCACATGCAACATATGTAACTAGCTACAAGAGAAGAATTGTTACCTTAGAGCTTTAACCAAAATTATTCCAACAACTTTGCTAGCCTCATTTACAAGAATACCACCACAATAACTCCTACAAGCTAGCCACAAGCTTCCTTCTTGTCCTAACTTTTCAGATTTTCCCTAGGCTTTGAATTCCTCTTGGAATTCTAGAGAAAGTGAGCTTTAGTTTAGAGAGAAGGATTTGAAAGATGACCACGTCTACAAGACTTGGTCAATAAAAGGGACATCCAAAAACCAGACGGGGGGGGGGGGCATTTGTCACCCTCCCATGGCCTTTTTAAAAGAAGAAATCTGATTTTTCTAAGTTTTTCGCCGAAATCCGCCTCGGCTGCGTACACAAACTTCCGCCACCTCACGTAACACGCGCCGCGCCTCGCTTCCCGGCGTCGCGACGCTGCAACTTCAGTGGCCCCTCAGAATATCCGGCGTTGCGGTCCTGCATACGGCGTCGCGGCCCTGTGGCTCCTGTCCGAAACACATTTCTGTTAGACTGCGCACTGAACTTGTAACTCCCATAACTTTCTACTACGATGTCCTATCGACGAACGGTCGGTTGCGTTGGAAACTAGACTCAACGAAATACGCACTAGGCCTTTGAAATACTTAGGAACTCTCAATGTACCAGGTCAAAACCCGCCTCAAAGTTGACTAAAACCCGTCCGAAACAATCCGTCAACCTATCTTTCGAAAATTTTAAGCCCTACTCCCTTTCGTACGCTCTCACACGTAAGGCCGGAACTACGGGGTATAACATTCTCCCCCCTTAGAAACATTCGTCCCGAATGTTCCTTCTAGGCTTACTCAAATCACGATATCAACATAGACCCTCTTAACTATGCTTTTTGCAATTAAAGACGCTCCACGAGCCACAACATTACTCAAGCATAATTGCCAAATAAAAACTAACAAGCAAGAAAGTAGGTTACCTGGAGGTATAGGAAATAAGTGAGGATACTTCTTTATCATGTCATCCTCAGCTTCCCACGTCATCTCCTCTCTGTTCTCGTTCCGTCATAATACTTTGACGGAAGCCACATCCTTCGTCCGAAGTCGCCTAACCTGACGATCGAGTATCGCTATGGGACTCTCCTCATACGATAACCCCTCTGTCACCTGGACATCATGAATCGGGTGCACTCTAGATGGATCTCCAATACATTTCTGCAACATAGACACATGGAAAACTGGATGTACCGCCTCCAAATCGGACGACAGATCTAACTCATAGGCAACCTTGCCTACCCTACGGACAATCTGATAAGACCCAATGTACCTTGGGATAAGTTTCCCATTCTTTCCAAATCTCATCACGCCCTTCATGGGTGACACCTTCAGAAAGACCCAATCATCAACCTGATGCGCGTAATATGCACACACTTTTAAACGCAAGTGCACGTTATCGTATCAAGTAGTATAGTCTTAGATAAGACCGAATATCGTCCTCTAGGATTAGGGTTCAAGTACCAACTATCTATTTTCTAGTATCTATTTGGTGCATTAATGATTGATTGTTTGGTTTATAACTAAGAATTATTAAAGATAAGTAAATATAAAGAATTACTTCAGATGTGATGAGAATAGGGCTTCTATGTATCCTCACTATCCGCTTATGCTACTTACTAATGCATTACTTATGGTGTTCTTCTTTGGAGAAAGCAGGGTTTACTAAATCGCTTTATACTCCCGTTAGGGTTATATAAACACTCAACCTCAAGATTGTTCCTTACCTACCTTTCTGATAAGGGTAACTCTATAGGAGGATTAAGAACAAAAACCTAGTTGACCGTCACGCACAATGCGCAAAATTAGGGTTGTTAAGCCTCTCATCAACACTACAAAACTAATTGAGGTATTTTCATCCCCAATTCAAGCCTGTCTACCCAACTTACAAAGATATTCACAATCCCCTTTACGTAACTGATTAGAAATCATATTGTGATAACTAGTTGTCAATTAGTTACCAACAATTCAACTCAATTATTGGATAGATCTCTCAATAAGAAAAATAACCATAAGCGTGCATTAATTTATAACATAAGTTTCAAGAAATTCAACATAGAAAGCTTATAAGAGAATTAGTTCCTAGCCATGAATATGACAAGAACTAATTCAAAGTTCATCATGCAAAACCGAATTAAAGAAAAGAAAAAGGAAAAGAAAGTACTAAGTTAATGGTATCCAATCTCCAAGCCAAAATCTTGAGTTGTGCAAGAAGGGAACCCTAAAACCGCCTAGGTTCTCCTTATATAGGTTTAAAACGCCTCCTTCTTTCCTCGCAGTTCGCCCAAAAATCCGTCAAAAGACCTAATTTTTCCACGCCGCAGATAGGCCAAGGCTACGCCGTTCTCGCGATCCGTCGGGTGTTTTGGCGCCGCGCCGATATTCGCTGTCAAGCGAGCCATGGCCAGATCTTCTGAGCTCTCTGATGTTTAGCGACGCGCCAGATCTGCATCTTAGGCGCCGTGGCTGAATCTTGCCTCTCAATAGTGGCGCCGCGACCTCGCTGTCGTGAGGCGCCGCTACTGTCCGATTTTAGCCTCGTTCGCCTCTTTCTGCTTTCGCTCTGCATCTCTCTTTGCCTCTTTTTGCTCCTTTTCCGCCATTTGGCCATTTTAACCACTTTGACTCAAAAGAAAGAAAACTATCATAATAATGACACTTATATGTGCAGAATGGGACAAAAGACTAACTAAAACTGACTCAAAAGGTGTATATAAAATACACCGATCAAATACCCCCAAACTTAACCTTTGCTCGCCCTCGAGCAAAGATAGAAAGAAATAAAATAAAAGACTCAAAGAAAAAAAAAAAGACTCCCTGTCATTAATCACTTTTCCGCATAAATGTTAACTAGAAAACATGAAGGTTAGCGTAATAATACGCAGGAACATATAGCATGAAATTTTCAAAGACATTAAACACATGAAGCTAAATATTTCGCAAACTCATATTCATCATGCTTAATGGAAGTCAATATACTAAATCATGCATATAAATTCAAGAATTCCTATGGCATGCTTACTTGCTATTCTCCACTAATTCTGGATATGCATAAAAGAGATCTTCAGGACTTTGAGGGTTGTAATGTAGGCTTAGGTAGGGGTTGGTAAAGATAGGCATTTAGGCTCATTTTTCTGTACCATAAGCTCTTTGGCTTTTCAATTTTTCCTTTTTTTCTTTTGATTCTTTCCTTCACTTCAATTCTATCCTTCCCCTCTTTTGTTTTGGGAGAGTGAAGTGTATTATACTAATAGGCACCCCCAAACTTAGGCTTTTGCCTCTTTCTTATTACTTTTCCATTGGGGTGCATCAAACTTGTTCACTCTTTTTGTTTCTTCTTTTTAACACAATGTACTCCACTATTTCATATTTTCACTTATGGCACAATTTTGTGGGAATATAGGGTGTCAAAGAAGAAGTTTCAAATTTAGGCTCAATGGGGCTGACTAGGGATATTTTTAAAGTACGGGATAGAAAAGAATGGTAAGAATTGGCTATCAAAGAAATGCCTGAGTCATCTCCCTAACATGCATATCCTAACTATTTCGCCTCAAATAGCAAGCACTCATAACACATAAGCATTTATCATTTAGCATGCATAACTTAAGCAAGAAACTTCAAATAGACAGATTCTGTGAGCTTTTGGCATATCTAACCTAAGTGTTTAGATAGTTGCTTCAATTCCTTTACATTATTCCACCTTACTTCACTAGGTGTTTCTAGCAACTACAACATACATGATCTTTGACAGGCAATTATGACACAAGAAAGATTTTTTTATTTTTTTGGTGACTCAAAATAAACATAAAACAAATAAAAAGATTTAAATAAAACATAACATGACACACAAATAAAAACTAAAACACAAAAACACACCCCAAACTTAAATCACACATTGTCCCCAATGTGTGTAGACTCAAAGACAGTAAAGAAAATAACACTTACAAACTTTGGTTAAAATGGTGGTGGTGGCGGTGGATAATGCATCGACCATTGGTTGAACAAGGCACTCAGCTCGTCGATTTGTTGCCTTGCTTTCGCCGTCCTTGTACTATCGCTTGCGCGTCCGCATCATCTCCTCCGTGTTGGTACAATTGCCCCATTGTGGCTCAAGGTTCTCGCTCTTGTGGTTGGCGGTGGCCGGGTCTCGCTCATATCGAGCCCCTATTTCGTGCTCATCTTCATCCACGGCGCTCGCCGCTGCCTTGGTGCGCTCCGTCTGGCGGGCCGAGGTTCGGGAAAGAGTGCACTATCCCATGTGACACCGACAGTTGGTTTCTTTCACGAGTATCCGTGGGTAGTTGTGGGACCGCACTCACGTGGCCTAGATCGGGAATAAGTGAACCATGTCCCAATCCACCCGCTGTTACCAACTCGCTGATTTCTTCCATGCTCGCACTATCTCTTTCCCCACATCAATCGCCACCTCATAATTCCATAAATCAACTTAATCCTATCTTCCGCACTCACGGTGATGCGTGGATGGAGTCACGCGCACCGACGAAGTATAGCCAAGCTGGGCCGCTTGTTAATCGGGCACCGCCGGTTTCTAGATCCATTTCTTCCATCTCAAAAGCAGCCTGTGGTAGCCGACGGTGTTTGCACCAGATCCCATTGATGTTGTTTGTGCTTCTAGACCATGTTCTAAAATGGCTCCAATCACCAATTCCTCCTTCAACATCCACCGCTTTTAGAGTCACATTTATCGCTTACGCCGCCACAGCATATAATTTCCTTACAAAGCACCCTTCTGTCCTCTCCGGAAAGTTTGCATAAAATTCCCGCACTATTGTTGTATTCACTGGTGTTATCTTCTCCGGATTGACAAATCTCTTCCACCCCCTTAGCTCTATCATAGCCCGGATGGGCTCATAAATGTCTTTTTCCCCATATGATCCCCTTTGGTAATCCATTCCCCTTTCTGGAATTACGGGTCTGGTATCAAGCCTTTTGTATCTTTGGAAGGCCTGGTAACTCACAAATCTATTTTCATCGTATTGTGGGGTTGGGGTGGATGTGGATCCTCTTCTCTTTCTGGTGACCATTTTTAAACAAAATCTGCAGCTTCTAATTTTTGTGGCACAGTGTCTCCTACACACTCAACAACTAGCACGATAACACCCCAAACTTCAACAATGCCCACAACCTCTTTTTCTACTCTTTTCTCCAACTTCACAACCAACTTTTCAAGACTCAAACTACTTCAACTACAATACTCTTCCCAACTACTACCTCCTATGACTTGGTGAAAGGATTCAAGAACAAAGATAGGGATTACCTTTTGATGAGAAGATTCAAGCTTGTTCTTGTTTCTATTGGTGGGTTGAGGTTATGGAATGGAGCTTTGTTGTTTGAGATAGTTGGGGGTTTTTGGGAATTTAAGAGTTTAGCCGTGGTTGGGTTGGATTTGTGGAGGATTTGTGGGAGAGTTTCAAATTTCGTGGGTTTTGGAGAGGAAGGTTAGGTTTTGGAAGTTGGAATTGGGAAAATCTGATTATCGGGCGTTTTAAATTTCTCGATTCCCGCTTGGCCACGCCCAAACATCTGCGCTTCCTTCAGACTTTCGAGTCGCGCCTGCTCGGAGCCGCGCGACTAAATTCTGCAAACTTTTCGAATTCTACCGCCGCGGCTCGCTCTGGCGCGCGCTAAATTCTGCGCTGTTCACTCTTTTGGCGCCGTGCCTTCGGGCTTCGATGGCGCTTTACTCGCTTTCGAAATCGACTTTCTTTCGCTTTTCGCCATTCATTCTCTGTACCTATCACTCACAAAGACAAACACAAGAACCCAAGACCGTGAGATTGTTATAGACAAAATAAAATAAACTAAAACAGAAATTAAAATGACATAATTGAAAACGCTGGGTTGCCTCCCAACAAGCCGTTTTTAACGCCTTTTAGCGGACGCAATTAACCTTTCTCGAGTGCCTATTGATACTTCGCGAATCGCTTGCAATCCATGATTTATTGCTATAGGTCTCAATTTTCCTATAACTATTTGGTCAAACAGGGCCTTAAACATACAAGTATCCCCAAGCACACAAGATGAGTTTGTCCTTTGGCTTCTTATTTTGTAGAAACCGTGAAATTCTCTACATCTCTTGACTGGGGTTGCCCTTGATGGTATGCAATTCCTAATCGGGAGTCATTCGTGATAGCTAGTGGTGTTTCTTCCGTGATAGGTGCATGAAAAAGAATTTCCACGTAATCCAAGGTGAATAATTGATTTCGCAATCTTTCTTCTCTACACCAACTATCTCACCAAATTCCTCAATAGTTGGTTGTGATTCGTGCTCCTCAACTTGCTGTTCGTTGAATATGATCGCGAAGTTCGCTATTTGCGCTTTCCAACTTCTTTATACCCAACCTCATTTCGCCCATGAATCGAGCTTGGGACCTCGTGAGATCGAGTAGAGTTTCGTAATTCCTCCTCTCTTCCTCTACGGTCGAGCTCGATCATATCGATAGTAATCCATATCTTCGTGGATCCCCGAGATGCATCAAAACCAACAAAGAATCACGGCACCCTTTGTTTTCACACAATAAATACATAAAACAAACAAAATTAAAAAAACTATACATAAAACCAAATTAGAAATTAAAAATAGATAAATTTGATATTGAACTAATGCCTAATCCCGCTAACGGGCGCCAAAAACTTGATGCGCGTAATATGCACACACTTTTAAACGCAAGTGCACGTTATCGTATCAAGTAGTATAGTCTTAGATAAGACCGAATATCGCCCCTCAGATTAGGTTCAAGTACCAACTATCTATTTTCTAGTATCTATTCGTGCATTAATGATTGATTGTTTGGTTTATAACTAAGAATTATTAAAGATAAGTAAATATAAAGAATTACTTGATGTGATGAGAATAGGGCTTCTATGTATCCTCACTATCCGCTTATGCTACTTACTAATGCATTACTTATGGTGTTCTTCTTTTGGAGAAAGCAGTTTACTAAATCGCTTTATACTCCGTTAGGGTTATATAAACACTCAACCCCAGATTGTTCCTTACCTACCTTTCGGTGATAAGGGTAACTCATAGGAGGATTAAGAACAAAACCTAGTTGACCGTCACGCACAATGCGTAAAATTAGGGTTGTTAAGCCTCTCATCAACGCTTACAAAACTAATCGAGGTATTTTCATCCCCAATTCAAGCCCTGCCTACCCAACTTACAACATATTCACAATCCCCTTTTCGTAACTGATTAGAAATCATATTGTGATAACTAGTTGTCAATTAGTTACCAACAATTCAACTCAATTATTGGATAGATCTCTCAATAAGAAAAATAACCATAAGCATGCATTAATTTATAACATAAGTTTCAAGAAATTCAACATAGAAAGTTATAAGAGAATTAGTTCCTAGCCAAGATATGACAAGAACTAATTCAAAGTTCATCATGCAAAAACTGAATTAAAGAAAAGAAAAAGGAAAAGAAAGTACTAAGTTAATGGTATCCAATCTCCAAGCCAAAATCTTGAGTTGTGCAAGAAGGGGAACCCTAAAACCGCCAGTGGTTCTCCTTATATAGGTTTAAAACGCCTCATTCTTTTCCCTCGCAGTTCGCCCAAAAATCCGCCAAAAGACCTAATTTTTCCACGCCGCCGCGCCCGCAGATAGCCATGGCCGGAAGTTCTCGCGATCCGTCGGTGTTTTGGCGCCGCGCCCCGATATTCGCTGTCAAGCGAGCGCCACTGTATCTTCTGTAGCTCGGATGTTTAGGCGACGCGCCCTGATTCGCCGTTTTAGCCGCGCTGAATCTTCGCCTTCGAATAGTGGCGCCATGCCCTCGCTGGGCTGCAGGAGGCGCCGCGACGCTGGTCTGGATTTTAGCCTCGTTCGCCTCTTTCTCTGTTTTCGGCTCTGGCATCTCCTCTTTTGCCCTCTTTTTGCTCCTTTTCCGCCTTTTGGCCATTTTAACCACTTTGACTGAAAAGAAAGAAAAACTATCCTAATACGACACTTATATGTGCAAAATGGGACAAAAGACTAACTAAAACTGACTCAAAAGGTGTATATAAAATACACCGATCACAACCTCAAACTCCAAGTGTCGACGCCGATGATCTGCATACGACTTCTGTCGACTCTGAGCCGCCAACAACCGCTCCTGGATAAGCTTCACCTTATCCATCGTGAACCAAGTGCCCGACTAATCAGATTTCCACCTCGAACCAAATTTATCGCGACTGCACTTCCTCCCGTATAAAGCCTCATGCGCGCCATCCGAATACTAGAATGGTAGCTTGTTATAAGCAAACTCCACAAGAGGTAAATGATCCTCCCACTACACTCGAATCAATAACACAAGCCCGCAGATATCCTCGTTGTCCGGATAGCGCCGGCCATTCTGGCTTGGCCGAGGATGAAACGCCAGATCGAGACTCACTCGCCCCTAATCCCTTCTGGAAAGACCTCCAGAAATTAGCCGTGAACTGGGCTCCGCGGTCGGAAATAATCGATATCGGAACTCCGTGCAGTCTCACAATCTCCTTGATATACAGTCTAGCATAATCCTCGGCCGAATAAGTCGTCCTGACTGGAAGAAAATGGGCTGATTTCACACCGCCGACGATAACCCAAATGGAATCATGCTTTCTCTGAGTGTGAGGTAACCCTGTAATAAAATCCATATTTACCACCTCCCACTTCCAAGTCGGAATATCAATAGCCTGCAACAGCCCACCGGGCTTCTGGTGCTCAACCTTAACCTGCTGGCAATTGGGGCATTGCGCCACGAACTCCGCAACGTCCCTCTTCAGGCCATTCCACCAATACACGCATCTGAGGTCATGATACATCTTAGTCGACCCCGGATGAATAGAGTAACGAGCACCGCGTGTGCCTGCGAATCCCACGACGGTCTCGCTACATCGGGAACACACAACCGGCCCTCAAATCTTAGCACCCCATCCGGCGCTACCTCAAATAGACTCTTCTCTTTATGAAAAGCGGCATCTCGATACCGTACCATAACAGATCCTCATACTGTCGCCTCTTCACCTCCTCGACGATGGAAGACTCGGCAACCTCTCGAACCCGAACTCCATCACCATCAGAATCAACCAAACGAACCCCAAGGCTCGCTAGCTGATGTAATTCTCGGATCATATCCCTTTTCTCTAGTTGTACATCAGACATACTACCCATCGACCGCGACTGCGGCATCCGCAACTACATCGCCTTCCCCGGTGGTATAGAATATCAACATCGTAATCCTGCCAGCCCAACTACCGCCTCGCCGCAAGTTCACTCCTCGCCGAAGATATATCGAGACTCGCGTGGTCTATGTAAATATCCACATGAACTCCATATAAATAATGTCTCCGATCTTCAAGGCATGAATCATCACGCCAACTCCAAGTCATGTGTGGGATAGTTCCTCCATGCTTCCTGCCGTCGACGCGTAAGCTATAACCTTGTCGTTAGGGATGTCGCCATGTAACGCGGTATCGCTTCACACCCGCTCCAGTTGGGGCGGGTATGGAGGATGGTTTGGTGGGTGGTGGGGCGGGTATGGGTATCAAAAGTGCTACCCGCCATGGGTAGTGGGGCGGAGGTGAATTTCATATAAGACCCGCACCGTACCCGCCCCGCCCCGCTACCCGCACAGTACCCGCACCGTCCGTACCCGCCTTTCTTCCTTTTTAATACCATACGTGTATTTCTCTCTCAAGTTTAGCATCCTTTCTCCTTCTCCAGTAAGTAAAACTCACTATATTTGCCTTACAAAAATCTGCTCTATACCACTTATTTACAAAGTACCAAACAAGTAGAGATATAAAATATAACTGATTGGGCGCCATCGATAATAGCGGTGGGATTATTCATATTATTGTCACCGGGGCTGCTATTCCAGTTGCCTTCAAGAACAAGATTCTGCGAGTTCGGGAATATGTACACCAGTGAGATTTCAGTACTTGCTCATGCCATCTTATACTTTTGTATATTTACCCTTTGTATTATCGCCTTTAATCTCCACATGGTCCGATTTTTCCTTCCCTCCAATCAAGATTTAGTAATAAACTAATAATCGTAACCTTTTTTTGTGTTTCTTCCCCGTATAGTTATACTATTTCACAGGTAATTCTAAAAGTGTTTTTCAGAGTGTTATCATGATCAGTTCATGCAAATGAAATCAACATTTTTTGGATCAGCTTTTGATCATGAGATACTCTCTATATCTTCAAGATACTACATAGTATCTTTAAACTAGCTACTTAGGTTCATAGATGTTAGAGATTCACTACTAAAAAAAACAAAATTCTGCTATGCAGTTTCATTCAACTTATTTAGGTGGGTACCCGCCGGGTAAGTGGGTACCCGCCGGGTAAGTGGGTACCCGCCCGGGATAGATGGGGCGGGGGCGGGTGGAGGAATTACTATCCGTGATGGGTGGTGGGGCGGGGATGGGGGTGGGTTTTAGGTGGTGGGTACGGGTATGGGGTACCCTTCCCCGCCCCCGCCCCGCCCCATTGACATCCCTACTTGTCGTGTTGCATCAGCACGCATCCAAGCCCGACACCTGACGCGTCACAATAAACCATATATCCATCTAAACCCTATGGAAGAGTAAGAACTGGGGCGGTCGTCAATTTCTCCTTTAGCAACTGGAAACTTTCCTCACAAGTATCCGTCCACCGGAACATAGCTGCTTTCTGAGTCAGCTTAGTCAAAGGTGCTGATATGAAAGTGAACTTCTCCACAAACCTCCGCTAATAACCCGCAAGGCCCAAAAAGTTGCGCACCTCCATCGATGTAGTGGGTCTGGGCCAAGTCTTGACTGCCTCAATCTTTATTGTATCAACCCGAATACCATCGGCCCCGATAACATGCCCTAAGAAAGCCACTGAAGCTAACCAAAACTCGCATTTCGAGAACTCGCATACAATCGCCGGCCCGAGGACTCCCAATACCGCCTCAAATGACCAGATGCTTCCTCGCTGCGCGCGAATACACCAAGATATCATCAATGAAAACTATAACGAACATATCCAAGAATGGCTTGAACACCCTGTTCATCAAATCCATGAATAATGTTGGGGCGTTGGTCAACCCGAAAGACATCACCTTGAACTCATAGTGCCCATACCGGGTCCTGAATGCGATTTTGGGATATCCGCTCTCTAACTCGCACTGATGATAACTGCATCGCAGTCTATCTTGGAAAAACACCTTGCACCGCAACCGTCAAACAAATCGCCAATCCCGGGAGGGATATCTGTTCTTGATAGTTATCTTGTTCACCGTCGTAATCAATACACATGCGCAGTGTCCCATCCTTCTTCTTTACAAATAACACTGGCGCTCCCCAGGGAGAAACACTTGGCCTGATAAAGCCCTTCTCCAGCAAGTCCTTCAGCTGGTCTTTCAATTCCTTCAACTCGGCAGGTGCCATCCTGTATGGCGGAATAGATATCGGTCGAGTATCTGGCGCCAAATCAATGCAAAACTCAACATCCCTCTCAGGAGGGATACCCGGAAGCTCGTCTGAGAATACGTCTGGAAACTCTATAACGACCGAATCGATCAAGGTGCGGTATCTCACCTCGATGATCGAATACCCGAACCATATGATAGATATACCCTTTCCGCACCATCTTCCTAGCCTTGAGGTAAGAAATAAACTTACCTCGGCGATGCCGTATTCCCCTTCCACTCGATAACCGGCCACCAGAAACCGAATCGAACTAATCTCTCTCTACAGTCCACATTGGCATAGCAAGACGCTAGCCAATCCATACCTATAATCACATCAAAGTCCGTCATATCCAACTCTATCAAGTCGGCTAGAGTCTGACGACTGCCTACAGTCACTGGGCAAGATCTATATATCTGCTCGGCTACCACCGAATCACCTACTGGCGTAGCCACCTCAAAAGGTCTTATAGACTCGGGCTCTATCCCTATTCTATCAGCAATATGGGGAGATATATAGGACGAGGTAGAACCTGGATCTATCAAAGCATATACATCACAGCAAGAAACCAATAATGTACCTGTGACGACATCTGGTGACGCCTCCTGGTCCTGACGGCTGTACATAACATAGATGTGGTTCTGAGGACCGCTAGAACTGGGACCCCTATCATGACCTCTGCCGCGGCCTACTGGCCCGTGAACACCCTGCCCTCCGGGGCGTCTGACCACCGAAGACGAAGATTCAAAGAATCGACCGGCCGTCGGTGAACCATAACACTCCCGCCGCTGGCGATGCATAATCCTCTTCATACGGCCTCGCTGCCACAAGAGTAACAAGCTCCCAAACCCATACGGCACTCGCCCGGATGAGACCTACCGCATCGAACGCACCGAGATGTGGGTGGTCTCGATGACGGCCCCGCCTCCTCGAAACCTCAAGTCTCGGAGCCCGACCGCTTCCCGAATGACCCTGATCGGACCTCCCGCCGTAAAATCGGAAGGAGCACCGTGGCCGGTGAAATGTGACCTAGTTCTGGCCGAGGCCGCCGCCTAAATCGCTTCGAGACCTGCCCCGCCTCTTGGGCCTAAATCTAGCCGATCCCGCTTCTCTATCTCAATCCTCGCGTGATACGCTGCATCTCCGGCAATATCCATCCCTGGCTGAAAAGCCACCCCCAAGCATGCAGTAATCATATGACGGTCTAACCCCATCACATATAGATGAACCCTGTCTGCCATGTCCGCTACAATGGTGTGCGCATACCTGGCCAAGGAATCAAACTCCAGGATGTACTCTCTGATAGTCCTCCAGTCCTGCCTCAAGGTCAAGAATCTATCTACGCGGGCTCTCCTCATCTCAGGAGGTAAGAAGTGATCCAGGAAAGCCTCTGTGAACTCCTCCCAAACAGCTGGAAGAGCATCCTCACCTCTCGCCAACACCCATGACTCAAACCAGTTCAACGCAATATCGCGTAACCGGTAAGAAGCTAGTATAATGCACTCGCCTCCGAGGCCCTAAGAACTGCGTGGTCCGTAGAATCGCCAGACAAACTCCTGCGGATCCTCTTCGAATCTCGAACCATAGAACTCGTGGATGATAACCTAGGAAATCCCGAATCCAGAACCGGCTTTGGGTTGGGTGACGCTCGTTTGCCGCTCGCCACTACGCTGGTCAATAAGCGCATCCGTTTCGTAATCTCTATACTCACCGATCGTGGGATCGAGGCTCCGCATCGCGGTCTTAGTAGCCGCTTCCGCTGCCTCAAACTCCGCTGAGGCTGGCGACGTCATGGAACTCGCCGCCAAACATCATCTCTCGTAAAGATCGGGCTCAGGCTCGTGACTCCGCGGCCCCACTAGCAAGACCTTCACCGCTTTGCCATTCTCGGGCCGCTGCCTTGCGCGAGGCATAATCGATACATAAGGGAAAACATCGGAGAGGTTCAACCTATAACACAACTCTATTGCACGATCTTAGAGTGAAAGAATGGAAACCAATCCTAAATATCCTGCAGCCTCTCGATTATAGATGTGTGCACAACACACCGATAATCAAGACTTACTAGATACGGCGTCAGACACTTTCCGAGGACTAGCCGCTCGATATCACTTTTGTCACGACTGACCGGCCGCGATCGTACTTACCGGGCACTCGTCGTATACATCGAGAATAGCAAATGAACATACATAACACATAACTTATAAAAGGTAACATCACCGCCACCGATAAGTGTCGCTTCCATAAAAACATACTTAATCAAAAGTATAGCAGTACAAATTGCTCTTACGGCCAAAAACACATACGTGACCACGCACTTAAGGATAACAACTGTGGCGGGACAGGGCCCCGCCATACCCCTGAATATGCACAATGCCTATAACATCAGGGAAAAACCGTACCAACAAACAAGCTTCCGGAGGAATGGAGCTTCTAACACCGGAACAGTGATCCTAAGAACGAGGATCCACCACCTGCTACTTACCGCGCAGATTTAACGCACTTCGGGGAAGGGTCAAGACACAATATGTACCAAGTATGTAAACGGAAAATATCAGAATAATAATGTCATAAGTCCAAAAATAAGCTGAGTCATGGAAGAAAATCAAAATACAAGATATCAGGCCTTACTAACAATGAGAGTAACAAGTATATACTTTACTGCATAAAAATAGGAGGCTTGTGATCAAAACAGGGTCCCTCGCTCGTAGTATCAATAAGCAATCCTACTCCTGGGACTATTTCACCCGCACGGGTCTCGTGGACCCGCATGAGGTATTCCTCGTGATAGTCGCACTACGCCCGCATGGGACTATTTCACCCGCATAAGCCCATAGGACTCGCATGAGGTATTCCTCGCATCGTGGGTAGCAAATCCACGGAACAGGTGGTATAGCGATCTTGAGAATTTACCCCTCATCTATACTCTTACCCTGAAGCAGGTGGTATAACGATCTTGGGGATTTACCCCTTATTTATACTCTTACCCTGAAGAAGGTGGTATGACGATCTTGGGGCTTGCCCCTCATTCATACTCTTACCCTGGAGAAGGTGGTATAACGATCTTGGGGCTTGCCCCTCATTTATACTCTTACCCTAGCTCACTCGGTCATCATATCATAATCATATATATAAGTTACGAAAGCTCATACTTCTTATTAGTCTTGTTCATATACCCTCTCATTTTAGTTTACTCAAGGCACTAACATATTTAATAAAAGAAAATCCGGGAATTTAACCCAAAGTACCACATACTATATTCTTTAAAAATGACTCTTTTTCATATAAAACCTTTGGGCAATTGATGCCTTAAAATCAATTTGCCTTTCATAAATCAAGTCACTTGTCCTTACTTATCTTACTTAGAGTAAATCTCTTCTTATTATCCTTTCATAAAGCTAACAAACCAACTTCCCATAAAGTTGTTATATTGACCCTATACTTTAGTAAACATTATACTTTTCCCATAACCAAGAGACTTATACTTTTTAAGACGAAACAAGTCTTTATATACTTAAAACAAGTAAGAATGCCAAATCTTGTACGTCTACCGTACTACATAGATACAACTACTCATGCTCAAGAGATAGGAAAGCTCCACATACCTCTTCGGTCAATCCACTTGCTAAGCCCAAACTACCGCAAGTAATATGTCAACCTAAAATAACCATGATACGTTTATTAACCTCTAATTTCAATGTAGAATAATCCAAGTTCAAAGTTACTAATTTCTATGGAAAATTGGGCAGCATTTCCTTTGTTTCTACATACTTTGCCACCTTTTTCAAGGCCGAATTCAACATCCAAACGCCACATATTAGGCCCAACAATCCAAACATTTCAAAGGGGATTACACACCTAAACTTGGGTGTGTAAAATTCTGCCCCATAAGGTACAACAATTCACTTAACAATTTTAAAGTAGTTTGTAGGCTACAACATGCTCATAATATCTTCTTAACCAATCTTTTCATATCCAAACCACATTTCTTACATGCAATGAATCTAAGAACATTATTTACTACTACAAATCCCTTCTTCTTCACATGCAACATATGTAACTAGCTACAAGAGAAGAATTGTTACCTTAGAGCTTTAACCAAAATTATTCCAACAACTTTGCTAGCCTCCTTTCCAAGAATACCACCACAATAACTCCTACAAGCTAGCCACAAGCTTCCTTTTTGTCCTAACTTTTCAGATTTTCCCTAGGCTTTGAATTCCTCTTGGAATTCTAGAGAGAAGTGAGAGCTTTAGTTTAGAGAGAGAAGGATTTGAAAGATGACCAAGTCTTCAAGACTTGGTCAATATAAGGGACATGCAAAAATCAGATGAGGGGGGGGGGGGGCCCCTTGTCACCCTCCCATGGCCTTTTTAAAAGAATAAATCTGATTTTTCTAAGTTTTTCCGCCAGAATCCCGCTGGCTGCCAGAATCGGCCATGGCGCTAAACTTCCGCCACCACAGAACTTCAGCCGCGCGCTGCAATCTCAGCGGCCCTCAGAATATCCGGCGCCATGCTCGCATCCGGCGCCTGCCTCGCATCCGCGTCGCGCCTGTGGCTTTCGTCCGAAACATTGCTCGATCACAGACCGAACTTGTAACTCCCATAACTTTCTACTCCGATGTCCTATCGACGAACGGTCGGTTGCGTTGAAAACTAGACTCAACGAACTACGCAGTAGGCCTTTGAAATACTTAGGAACTCTCAATGTACCGGGTCATAACCCGCCTCAAAGTTGACTAAAACTCGTCCGAAACAATCCGTCAACCTATCTTTCGAAAATTTTAAGCCCTACTCCCTTTCGTACGCTCTCACACGTAAGGCCGGAACTACGGGGTATAACATATCTGATCCTACCTTGTATAGGTGCCTTGCAGGTGCACTTCAGTATCTCACCTTCACCAGGCCAGACATAACTTATGATGTTCAGCATGTGTGCTTATTCATGCATTCCCCAGGGAGTCTCATTTCACTGCTCTTAAGCGTATCATTCGATACATTAAGAGCACTCTTGATTATGGTTTTCACATATACCCCTCTGCACCAAACAAGTTGCTTTCATATATAGATGCAAATTGGGCAGAGTTTCCGGACACGCGACGCTCCACTTCCGAATTTTGTATTTTTTTAGGGGATATATTTTTGGTCTGCCAAGCGACAGGCTACCCTATCTCGATCCAGTGCCGAGGCTGAGTACAGAGGTGTTTGCAAATGTGATAGCTGAGATTTGTTGGCTCAAAAATTTACTGTTAGAACTTCAGTGTCCTTTGCGTCAGACATCTATTGTGTATTTGATATCATCTCTGCCATCTATCTTTCTCATAATCCAATTCAACATCAGCGAACCAAGCATATTGAGATAGACCTACACTTCGTTCGTGAGAAAGTTGCGCTAGGCCATGTCAGAGTGTTACATGTTCCATCATCCAATCAGTATGCATACATATTTACCAAAGGACTTCCTAGACAGTTATTTCTTGACTTCAGATCTAGTCTCAGCGTCCGACCTCTTACCTCTCCGACTGAGGGGGTGTGTAAACATGTACATTATAGAAACAATTGTATCTCTACCCATAATTTAAATATTTTCATATATTGTGTAAATATAATTATGGTAAGACTAGGATTCCTCTTTTGTATAAGCTTAGGATTCCTATTGTATAAGGGATGAAAATTGTACTCTATATATATTTTGATATTAATGAGAAGAATACCTAAGAGAGATTAATATCATCTTACGATAGTAAGGATTTTTCGGTAGGATTGTAATTATATTTTTTGCAAACTTGTCTTGACTTACTATTAAGTGTTCTGGATTGTTTATGTAATTATGTTTGCCCATTGTTGACTTGTTTGTATAGATGTGGATGTTCTTTTTCTACTAGAATGTTGTACTTCTTCCAAGCATCCATTGTTGTTTCATTGATTTGTTTATATCTGCATGCAAAAGCATTTACGTGGTTTTGTGAAGCATCTCTAACATACTGGTTTCGAAGCTGCTACTTAGTACTTTCCCTTCATTTAAAGACCACTCATAATGCACAAGTGGTTGCATCTGGTCATGTATTCTTATAACTTCATGATCAAGCATGATATGGTAATATAGAAAATAGAGTTATAATAACCTCTTATAATTAGTTAAATTGCACTAATTATGTACTCCAATTTTGACACTATCGGCGGAACAATGTGATTCAATGAGTTGGTTTAATGTCCAACATGTTGTTATTTTGAAGTAAATAATAAACACTGAAGTTGGTTTAATTAAACATTTCAAGTTATACTTAAATTGTGATATTCAATAAAAATTCTTAAAATATTTAGTGAATTGTCTCAGTTCACTTCACTTCACTCTACTTTTGGAATTATACAAGCTTTATTGTATTCTTGGTTTGGTACTTTGGTTGGAGTCTCGAAGGCTAAGCTAGTGACTACTGACTAGTACGTTCCTTAAACTTGGTCGAAACTCGAAAGTGAATATTTCCTTTTAATACTACTCCATTTAGACAAGACATAAGGCATGAACTATGAGGTTATCTCACTAAATATTTGTATTGTTTGAGAACTTTTCATCATATTTTGTTGTTCTTCCCTTTCTTTCTCTTTTTGTTTTCTAGCTAGTTCGATCCATTGATTTAAATATTTTAAGTTATTTTTTGCTTTTAAAGAGTTAATTAAATTAGATTTTGAAGCTAAATTAAATTAATTATAAATTTATATATTTAAAAATTACATAAAAAGTAATATAAGTTTCACTTTTTTCATATTAATTTAGCATATGAATTCATCTCGAAAATAATTAAAAATATTACATAAGTTTGAAATAAAGAGAGTAACTATTATGAACATATAATACTTTATAGTTCAATTTAATTAAGCCACATGAATGAAAATAAAGTACTTATCTTATTTCAAAGGACACTTTAAAACCAGTGCATGCAGGTGGACACGTGGTATACATTTAGCATTAAAATTGGCAGTCCTCTGTGCCGTCAAAACAAAAAATCAAGGCCATTCCTGTCAATTCACACCAAAAGGTTAGGGTTGAGTAATGAGTCCACTCTCTATTCCAGTATGTCCTTTATATTTGTAGCACAGTTCATCATTACATCACTCCACTCTGATCCTGCATACACCTCCACATTATCAAATCTTTTTGGCTCTTTTCCCCAATTTTCTTTAATTTCTTCACTGTAATAACTACTACGTACTTTGTTGACAAGTCTAAATTCATGGATCCAACCCAAAAGGTAAATTAAAACCCTATTCATAATCAATTTGCCTGCATTGTGTTCAATTTTTGTAAGTATTATCGTAGTTACCTGGTTTTTTATTCTTCTCTGTTATTATAGGAAGATATTTCGGGTAATGAGACAACTGGAAGTACAAAATGTTGCTCTGATTGCAAAACTACAAAGACACCCTTATGGAGATCTGGTCCTTGTGGGCCTAAGGTAAGTTGATTACACCCATTTGTAATCTGTGTTTTGATCAGTTGCTAATTTAGCATTATTAATTACTAGATTATTATTGCAGTCGCTTTGCAATGCTTGTGGGATCAAATACAGGAAGAAAAAGAGAAGGCCAGTTGGGTTAAGTAAAGGGTTAGAGAAGAAGAAAGAGAAACTTGTTTCTAAGAGCAAAAAGGATAAAATTGGTAGCAAAGTATTGAGGGTGAAATTGATGATGTTGGGGAAAGAAGTGGTGATATTACAAAGACAGAGATCTTCAATGAATAAGCCAACAACTCAAAGGAAAATTGGTGAAGTTGAAAGAGCTGCTTTTGTTTTGATGGCTCTCTCTTGTGGCTCTGTTTTTGCCTAATGCTATCCATCAACCCTAACCCCCTTTTTTACTTACTATTAAAGTACAAGGAAAGACCCTTGTTAGGGTTATTAAGAAATATTCCAACTAATTAGATGGATGGCAGAAAGTGAAAAGTGTATATTAGATGATTGGATATGCATTTTGGGTTTTGCACTTTGTTGTCTATTTATTGCCTAAATTTTAGATAATTTCATTGATTTTCTGCAAGTGGTGAATATCCTTAAATGTTGCCAATTCCATGTTTCTTCACTGCGCTAATTAGTGTGTACTTTATTGGGAGCAATCTGTCACTCTAGAATCAACTGAGCTACATTACTTTCTTGTCTCTCCTTGGGTGGGTAGATGCGTGTACATTACTTTCTTGTCTCTCCTTGGGTGGGTAGATGCGTGAGGGTAGGCAAGGAAAATCACATGTTGGTGCAAACTAATACTCTTTGATGTTCAAAAGACACCGTCGAGCAGTTAAGTTAAATAGGAGTAATTCATCTTCTGTTTTATACTAATTGAAAAAGTGGTTTTCTTAAGTCCTAAAGTTTCCTTCAAACTATAAAGGGTCAATTTTAAGTTACATCTGAGATTCTGAATTAGACTAATGGAGTAATGTTTTAGGCTTTTTGTATATTACATTCTGGTTTAGATTTTGAACTCTAAACTTATCTAGGCAACATTCAATCAAGAGGCGATCTGATGTCAAAGAATATCTCTATTCACAGAGTAGTCATTTTCGAATGCTGTTCTAAATTGCACTGTGTTTATTCTAACACATCAATTTAAATCAGTAAACTAAAACAACAACAATATACCCAAGCAAATTAAAACAGAAGAGACAACCAATAATTAGAGGTGTTTATTGGGCGGATATATGCGCTTAACGATTCGATTAGATAAGGATGAAAAAGCACAATTGCAAGAGAAAAACAGAAAGGATTGTCCTTGTGAGAACAACTAACAGCAAAGTTTATAATTTACCTTTCAAATGGAAATTCACATAAGAAAGAAACCATCTCAGGATGTGATTCAAATATTATGTAATTTAATAGGACATAGAAATAGGTAATCAAGCCCAAGTCTTTTAAATTCAGCAGAGAACTACAAACAGTATTGCACTATGTCCCTTATCTAGAGCTAGAGATCTTAAACATGTTGAGAATCCTCTGTAGCTCATAAACTTTGAAAGACAAAATTTGCATGCTATATCTATTTTTGAACAAGCCTAAAATTATACTTATTACAAAGTTGATTTGCACTTCTTTGATCACAAGTTACAGCCCAACTTTTTGGTATACAACATATATTTCAATTTTTATCTATTTATCCACCATCCTTGAAAAGTCCGTTTCAACATTTTAGGATTTCTAATTTTCTAAACTACTTATATATATATATAAATTTGATCATTCTTAACGGATTAACGATTTATCCAATAAGAAAACTGAGTAATCCGTACCCCGCACCATTAAATCGTTAATTATAAATTTTAATCCATTCACCAATCGTTAATCCAATAACCCGATATCAATAAACCAATAAACTTATTTTGTGGTTGGCTTAACGGTTACGGTTCGATTTTTAACAACCCTACAAAATAGTAATAGAAAATTAAGAATAAGCAACATACCCATTATTTCAGGATACCAAACAAACTAAAATAGTAATAGAAAATTACGAATAAAAAACATGTGCAGTACACCAAAACTATTGCTTAATATATATTTGGTTTTACGAAAGAACATTTGTTCCTGTCATCTTTTTTTCCTTCTCACAAATGATTGTTTTAAAATCAGAATCAAATGCGGCAAACTCAAAATTAATTAGTCGGCTACAAAAGGCAAAGCTGTTATTGGTTTTGGTTCGATTATTGGGAGCTCTCCTTTAGTTTAACAGACTATAAAGGATCTTTTGATCAAGATACCTTCCTTTAAATATGAATAAATAATCATAGTCTTTTGAACAAAGGGCCTGATTTTTGTAATGGCAAAAGAAAGTGAATTGTATGTATGATGTTGCTGATGATTGGATATGCCTTTATTAGCTTTGCACTTTGTTGTCTGTCTGCTTCCTATCATACATTGAGATCTGCTGATGTTAACTTTGGTTGTTTTGTAAAGTTGATGAAGATCCTCAAAAGTTCTATGTTTTCTTCAATGGGCTGACTGAACGAGCCCATTGAAGGACGTGGTTGAACTTTATAGTTTCCTCCTTTTTATTGACATTTACTAACTTAGCACTAAAGGTTAGATGATGTCAAATTGTTGTGTTTCCGATTTGAAGCGTTCAATCATCTATGTGTATGATAATTAGGTTGATATCTCCATCCTACGCCTTCTTTTTTCTTTTCACAAGGGTGAGTTTTCTGTCTACCAATTTTAGTGGAGAGGTTAGATAATTAACACAACTCCTTCCTCGAGTTGATTTGACTTTATTGCTTAAGAAAAAGTCTATTAACTTAAAACTTTGAAGTAGATATCATTCCAATAGTTAAGAATAACAAGTTGACAAGAGGAAACTAGATTTGTTAGAAGTAGTTCAAACCTAGTTAAGGTATCGTTGTAGGATTCCTAGTGGGAATTAATTATGCATATTCTGTAGAATATATTTACATTCTTAGCTCTTAAGAAAGGCATGATAATTCTACAAGGCTTACAAAACGAATTGTTAAATCAGGCAACACTACTTATGCAAAATTACTGTGACGTTGAACCATTCAAATAATATTACTAATGATTTATGAACCAAAAGATTCTTTTACTACGAACATATGGTTGTAGCGTCTATACTGTCGAATGCAACATTTTAACTTCCCCTCAAGCTAAAATTGGACTATGTTGTATTCATATTGTATAAAGGAGGGGAACTATGCCTGACCTCCTTAAATTATACAAATGTACAACTTTACATGGACCAAAAATTGACAGAGGAGGGATGTAAAATCAGATTATATCTCCCTCCTCCTATACAAGAATTTAACTGACAAAAAAGTTCGATTTTAATTCGTAGTGTCCACGTACTGTTAATGTACATATTTTCATGTTAGAATTTTAATGATGGGATGTTAATTACACTACTCGCGAAGTTAACGAAAAGAAACTAAAGGACAGCGTTGGTACTATAAGATGGTCATATTGCCAGATAACTGTAGAATACATATGGCTATAACTATATCATAGAGACGTGCACATAAATATTGATAGAATACGAAAAAATAATTAGTCATAATGTATATTTTATATATGGTAGTTGTATATTTAGTCATTCGTTATCTTAACTCTAGCTTATGATTATGAATATATTTACTGCCTTCTGAAATGAAGTAACCAACGAAGAATATTTCGTACAAATATGATAGAACTTTCATGATATATTTCATGTTCAATAATAGTCCAATCCTTCACCAACTGATCTATATAACTTTTTTATTACCAAGTTTTTTTTTTTTCAGAATGAAAAATGGACCTTGACTTTCTTCAATTATGTCACCGTAGCAAGGTGCAGGAAGATTCATATTGTGGAGAATGTCTTCTCCTCCTTGCTTCTCTAGTTTCACTTTCAACATTATCAATATTCAACATAAGATATTATCTCAAAAATTGATGAAACATAATCAGTGGCGGATGTACCTTAACATGGTGGTGTAGTAAATTTTTTTTTTTTGCTTTCTAGGCATAAAAAAAATAATTGCGTCCCACCAGATTTTATTGCTTGAATCCGTCACTGAATATAATGCATTATTCTGTTTTCCATTTAACATTTAAACCTTCTTTTATGCATTTAAATTAAGTACTAGGAGCATCATTTTAATCTATTATTAGGAAAAAGGAAAATGATATATCATTTTAATCATTACACATGTTTACAGTTATTTCTATTGCAGTGGTAGTGAGAAGCCCAATTGCAATTGCCCTACAAGGGCAGTGGGGATGGTCCCACCTCCAAAATAAAAAGTGAAACTTTAATTTCTTTTCCACATGATAACTGGGGTAGAAATTATTCATGAAGACAGAGTCCATACACTTCATTTTCCTATAAAACTACCCTCCAAATCCACTCAACCTATTCTTTGTATACCTGAAAACAAACTAAATTCACTCAACAACAACAAGAAGAGAACAGATGTAGAAGAAGAGCTTTCTGGTGGTGGCAAAGGGAAAATTAGTAGAAAGGATCAGTCCAATTTGTTGTTCAACAACAAGTCTACAGAAGAAAAAATGACTTGGTTTATTGAAATTTCAAGCTTGATGATCACCATTTCAATTGTGATCATTTTAGCCTATCCTTTTCTACAATCTTTTCCCCCTGCAGAAGCAATAAAATCATCCAATTCAAATCATGATCCTTTGTTCAACTATAGACAGTCACCAAATTTCAAGAACTCTCCAAAATGTGCAATATTTCCCACAAGTTCAATTACCACAAAGATTTGTAATCCTTCTCTAGTCCATCTTTCCATGACCCTTGACACTAAATTCCTCCGTGGATCGGTCGCTGCAATTCATTCAATCCTTCAGCATTGTCACTGCCCTGAAAATCTCTTCTTCCATTTCATTTCATCAGATAGTGTAAATCTTGAACCCCACTTGGAAAAAATCTTCCCTTCATTGGCATTCAAGATTTACTATTTCAATCCAGGGATTGTGCAAAACAAGATTTCTTCTAGCATAAGGCAAGCTCTTGAACATCCATTGAATTATGCAAGGAATTACTTAGCTGACCTGTTAGAGCCCTGTGTTGAAAGGGTCATATACTTGGATTCTGATATCATTTTAGTTGACGACATATCTAATCTGTGGAGAACAAGTCTTGGATCAAGAATTTTGGGATCACCCCAATACTGCCATGCTAATTTCACCAACTATTTTACTCCCAAATTTTGGTCTCACAAGAGGTTTTTTCGCGCATTCCATGGCCGGAGACCTTGTTACTTTAACACAGGTAGGATGATGATGTTACGTGTTTTTTTCTGTAATTTTTTATGATCACATTTGATAGTCTTTCTTAAAGAATGGTTCAACTAATATGCAAGAATCAAATACTTGTCAAAATGCAATATAATAAATAAAATCTACTTGTCTGGTACTATATAGTTACTAATAAAACTACACATGTACATGTCCAAACTTCCACCTAATTTACCCTGTTTCAACAACCATTCATCAAGTAAGTCCTTAGACTTTACCTAAAATACAACTAGAAATTTCTTTTTTTTTTCTTCTTTGGTTATATTTCTTTGTGCTCAAGGAATAAGGAGGCATTTATGAAGGACTCAACGACTAAATCATGCAATGGTATAAAATGATGGATTTAACTTATTTATATGACGGTGTAATATGCTAACGTGTTATAAAGCTTACTATATATGTTAATATATTACTCCTTCCGTTCACTTTTACTTGTCCACTGTAATAAAATTTGATTTTCAATTTCTACTTATCATTTTTTTGCATATCAATAGAAAATAATTTATTTTTCCTGTTTTACCTATATCATTAATTACTCATTTTAAATTATTTTACAAATCCATTAAAACTATGCACCTATTAATATGGGTATCACGGTAAATTATGCACTTCATTTATTATTTATTAAGAGGTGTGCAAAGTCAATAGTGAACAATAACGGAGGGAGTACATATTGTTGAATGAAACCTAAACCTGATTGTGTAAAAAAAACATACACTGTCAAAGACTAAATTGATTTTGATAGGACTAGTGATAACTAAGCTGTTGGCATTTTCAGGTGTAATGGTGATTGATTTTATTAAATGGAGGAAGTACAGATACACAAGGAAACTAGAAAAATGGATGAAGGTTCAGAGAGTGCATAGAATATATGAGCTTGGTTCATTGCCACCATTTTTATTGGTATTTGCAGGAAAGATAGCACCAATTGACCAAAGATGGAACCAGCATGGACTTGGAGGGGATAATTTGAGTGGAAGTTGCAGAAATATACATGTTGGTCCAGTTAGTTTGTTGCATTGGAGTGGAGGTGGCAAACCTTGGCTCAGGCTGGACTCTGGCAACTCTTGCCCTCTCGACGAGCTCTGGGCTCGCTATGACTTGCATGGCTTGAAATAACGTTTACATGTTAAAATAACCATTGCGTTGGAGTTTCAAATTTTATAAGCGAAACTCCAGAACACTGACTTTTAATCATAGGAGCTGAAAAGTGATTATTTGTGAAAATTTCCCCTTACATATCTTAAGTAATGACCACAAATTTGATAATTACAACACATACATTTCCATTTCTTAGGTCTTTTCTCCAATAAGATTCTCAATGCACCATTTTGTAAAATTCTTATCAATAATTTATACTAATGCTATTGAGTTTAATATTTCAGCACTAATCATATAGTATAATTTTTTCACACGATCAGATTAACCTATAGCTACATAACTATACTTATTAGTCACCTGAAAATAAAGTCAATGACCTGCTATAACAAATTAAATTTAAATGATAGTGTGAGAATTATTTACATTATTAGTGTCATTGTTTATATATAACTTAAATCAATACTATTTGAAGACCTTTTAATGACAATTTTTTATAGGTATGTTCGCCCAGTAGTCCAGATGACCTATATGTCTATATGTATAAGCTATAATTCATTTTCATAAATATATCATACTTGAACTACTTTTTATTCAAATACAAAATAATTTTTCTATTTATCGATAATATTTAAAAACTATACTTAATAATTAGAACAAACGACTAAAAATTATTAAGAATGTCAAAAAGAGAGAAAGAAAAGTAGTTGGAAGATAAAATTAGTCAATTTCTACGAGCACAAAGATCCAAAACTAAAATGTATTTCTGCCATTTAAAAAAAAATCATAGCAGATAAAATTATTATTACATTTAAATATTTAAAACATGGGAAATAAGTTAATACTAACAACGTGAATCAACAAATTATAAATTATTTCCTTCTTTCTTTCTTTCTTCTGAATAAATAATTAAGTCTTGGAATTAACTAATTTGCAACAAAATCCAATTCAATTATTTTTCAAATTCATCATATAAGTAAATCTATTAGGATGCATATATTCTTTTTCCATAAGAAAAGCATTGGCGGTGAAAGAATAACAATAGAGCAAAATCGGTTAATAAAGAAAGTTAGACAATCTTTTTGAAACAGGGGGAATAATTTTCTTAGATTGTGTACTTATTGATTTGGGTTGTCAGATCCGTCTCAATTTATATGATATTTTTTGTTTTTCGAGAGTTAAATGAATTGTTTTTTTACTGTAAAATTTTCATATACTTTTTACAACACCTTTATCGTCGCTCGCTCGGCTCGGCTTCGGCTTCGGCTTTGGATTTGGATTTGGATTTGGATTTGTCAAAAGATCGATTGATTGATAATCTTTTTGGACAAACGTTTCTTTAATTAATTAATTATTTAATTAAAAACAAATCCAAACGGATCGACCCGCGATCCGATCCGACCCGTCCGGCTCTCCCTCTCTTTTTCGAATTTCCCTCCAAAATGAGGTGACTATTCTGAATGGTTGCAACCATTCAGAATCAGTACCTCTAACCCTATAAATTCTTGATTATTTCAAGAATTTATTCACTAATTCATATTCTAATCAATTCTGAAGTTGCTCTTCAACTCGAAAATTTCATTCTGTGTGATATACTGTCGTTGAGTGGTTCGTTGCTATCGGAATTTGGAGTACTACTATTCTGATAAGATAATCGTTCTATCCTGGGAGGCGATATTCCGTTAACCTCGAGTACTGTGAGGGGAATAATTTCCTTAAGGACACACTTTGAACTAAGTGGGCTCGATTACATTCTGAAATTATTTTTCCAAAACAGATTCTGTTTTCGTTTATTGTTTCATTAATGTTATATGTTTCACTAAGTGATTAACAGATTGTATTGAAATATTATTTAGCCAAATACAGATTATTATACCAACAATCTTAAGGAAATTAAATTTATTGTATTTTAATTTGTATCCTGGTTTGGAGATTAAAACCTGTGTGGTTTTCTACTCCGTATGAAATTTCATATTCTAACTTGAAGATATAAAAACTTCGTTGGAATATTAAAATCCAGGAAAAAGTGTTTTCCAAAAAGGGAAAAAAGTGTTTTTTTCAGAAGGAAAAAAAAGCTTTTCTTGTATGTTGTTTGGAGACTAAAATCTTGGATTTTCTAACAAGTAGGCTGAGATTAAAGTTTTCATAACTTTCTACTCATTTGGATACTTGATTTGAAGATATAAAAACTTCATCAAGTATACAACATACAATCTACTGCACTTCGTTTCTATCAATTTTGATTCGGTTTGAAGAAATAAAATCTTCACCGTTGTGTATTATATTTGTTTCTATCAAAATTGATTCGGTTTGAAGAAATAAAATCTTCGTCGTTGTGTATGATATTTGTTGCGACGATTTGAAGAACATAAAAACTTCATCGTTCTGTTTAAGGAGATTAAAACTTGTGTAGTTTTCTACTCCATATGAATATTAGTATTCTGACTCGAAGATATAAAAACTTCGTTGGAATACTAAAGTTTCATAATTACACAACGATTTGAAGAACATAAAATCTTCATCGTTCTGTTTAAGGAGATTAAAACTTGTGTAGTTTTCTACTCCATATGAATATTAGTATTCTGACTCGAAGATATAAAAGTTTCGTTGGAATACTAAAGTTTCATAACTATACTGTGATTTGAAGAAATAAAATCTTCATCGTTCAAATTACGATTTGAAGAAATAAAATCTCCATCGTTTAAGTTTCACAATTATACTCCGATTTGAAGAAATAAAATCTTCATCGTTTGAGTCTGTGATTTAATTGCTATTCTGGTTTTATTAAGTAAAACAGTTTGTCGATTTGACAGTGACAAACAAATAATGGCAATTGATCTGAATGATCTGTGTGCAATGCTGTCAGAGTGCAATTTGGTTGGAAACCCAAAGGAGTGGTGGCTGGATTCTGGTGCCACTCGACATGTTTGCGCTGCAAAAGAAGCATTTGCAACATATGCTCCCGCTGGACCCGAAGAGGTACTGTTTATGGGAAATACTGCAACATCCACGGTTGAAGGATATGGGAAGATACTTCTGAGGATGACTTCCGGCAAGGTCCTGACTCTCAACAATGTTCTGCACGTTCCAACAATTCGGAAGAATTTAGTTTCAGCCGGACTACTCGTCAAAAACGGGTTTAAGTGTGTGTTGGTTAGTGAGAAAATTGTAATAAGTAAGAATGATATGTTCATAGGAAAGGGCTACCTCACCGAGGGCCTTTTCAAACTCAATGTAATGGTTGTTGACAGTATTAATGAAAATTCACAAATGCCTTACTTATCGAGTCAAATGATTTATGGCATGTTCGTTTAGGACATGTCAATTACAAAACCTTGCGAAAATTGATCAATTTAGAAGTATTGTTGACACCCAATTTTGACCCTCCCGTCCAGTCATTAACTATAATATTACACTAATTTTAGAACAATTTTATAATAATAAAATGCAACAATAATACATAAATACAGGCATAAATAAACAATTTAATAATGGCACCGCGTCTTACGTAGAAAGTTACGCACTTAGAGTCTCGTCATAATTCCTAATAATAAATAATAAATACATAATCTAACACATGCGTTTTAATAATAGCATTCATAAAAGAATTAAGAAGTCCTAATTTTTATTTAATGAGTCTTAATAATGACATCACTTTATAAACATTAAACACTAATTAAATAGCACGCCCGCATTTATAACAATTAGATTAATAAAACACCTAAATAACTTAAGCACAATTTATTAATTTAATTCACTACTAATTAACAATTAAATACCTAAAACTAATACCTATTTAAATAATTTACCCCTAATTAAACCCCTAATTCTACCCAGCCCTTTACCTTCTATCGCCCAACCCTCAGCCCAATCCATTCTCGTCGCCTACCCAAAGACCCGAGCCCACTCACCTCTATTATCACGCCCACCCAGCGGCGACGCTTCATTTCCCTTTACCACGCCCATCGTCTCCCTCACCCAACGAAACCCTAAACCTAGAACTAGAAACCAGCAAGGCACCAGCACATCCCGGATTTCTCGCCTGAGAATCCGGCTATTTTCCTTATCCACGTACACCCAACCAACGTATTCTTACCATAACCAAAACCAAATCTTCTGAAAATGGCAACTCGTCACAATCTATTCAAATCGCGCAGAATCAGTCCTGAATGGTACCGGTAACTTACCAACATTAGAACTCAAAGGAGGGCTATATAAGCACATGCAAGTCAGACACAATGGGGGAGGGATAGCATCGATGCAGGGCATCGGTTGAACATAGCAAGGCAGAGCAGAGCACAGACAGGAAAACAGGGACAGAGTCGAACACAGAGAGAGAGGGGAAGACACTGAGTGTCAGAGAGCATACCCATAGCATCGACACCCTTAGCAGCAGTGTCGAACATAGGTCAGAAATTGAGAGAAGAGTTCAGTGAGGAGAAGATCCAGGATCGAGAACACAGGGCTCAGTTGGAGAGGACACAGAGCATCACTAGCATAGCACGAAATAGGTAGTTCAAATCTCCTTATTTCAATTCCAACCAAAAATCAGCAAACAAACCAGTCGACCTTTCATTCGCATCACAAAACCCAAAACCCGTCGATTGGACCGACGACTTGATACGCTGCCCCGGGTCGCTGCCCGGAGAAGGTAAAATCGAACTCCTCTCGTATTTGTCAGATTTCTGTGTTATGTGGGTTTATCACGAATTTAATCGATGTTAATTGTATTAATCTGTTTGCTTGGCCTATGTAAATCTGATTGGTTTTCTTAGTTGGATTCTTCATGTTGCGATTAGTTAATTTGGTACTCCAAGTGTTTTAAAATAGTAAGTAGTAACATAATCAGTACCACCTATCTGTTTTCTATCTGCTTGGCTGAATCTATGACAATCTATACAAGGTATATTGCTTTCCTTATACATTGGACGTATATCGCAACTGTATATCTTCGTATACTTTGCAAGGTGTGAGTATGAGGGATGTTGTTTATGTGCGCCAAGTCCATATGAAGCATGTTTTGGCTGTTTTTTAAAGTACTGCAGTGTCTCTCGCCCATATTTGTAAATGTTATAATCTGAAAATAACATATTCGTACCGGGACAACTGGGGTCATGAATATATGTTTCTCTAAAGTTGTCCTTCTAGTCCAGTTAGGTGATTTATTGGATGTTAGAAGCCCTTCTCGTTGCCTTTGCTTGCGAATAAGAGGTGCTAATACCAAATTGGAAATCTGTGTAGTCGAATGCGTCTGTCCGGTTTGTGCATGCGGTTTATGCATCCTTTGTTTCATTGGAATCTGAACTTATTAAAAAATGAGTTGTGGTTTGGACAGTCCTCGAGGTTATTCAATGTTGTGTTGTTGACCCTTCATGAAATAGCTAAACTCACTTGCATTTTCAATCTAAATTCACTGTATTGAAAAAGTGGAATATGTTAACATCAGGTTTGTTATCTCTTATTTGCTGAACTGCTCACGGGATTCACACCTAGCTAAAGTGATTTGTTTGCATAGGCAGCCTAATCTTTGTAACTGTCGAACTCTTAAGAATCATGAGATGTGTCAATATGCCATAGTAATGCTTCAATATACATGTTGGTGGCTTTAGCTTGAATATAGTTTCAAGTTTGGTCCTATTCCGGCAACTGGTTCTTTTTTTAGTCAAGGCGTTATTGATATAGCTTTAGTCGGGGTAGCAATATTTGTGCCTTTATTTCTTTGAACTGGACATCTATACTAGCGGGTTGCAACTCACATAATTTGACATCGATGGAATGTAAAAGAGGCTAAAGAAAGTATCAATGGTCCCGTTTGTTGATTGGTGTCTGATATGCCTTGAAAATCTAAATCTCTTAGTTGTTATCCTCACATGACGTCTTTGCTGCTGGCCTGACTGCTAATTTAAAACATAGATGGGTTGATAGTCCAGAATGTTATTGAGTCTACTCTTTAGGCATCTTGGATAGCCTTGTTTTTTCTATAACTGAATGCTGGGTCAGTTCATTGCTTGTTCTGTTTCTCCTGTCTGTGTTGCGGTATATTGAGTATAGTTTCTTGAAATCTGGAAAATAATGCTCACAGAGACATATTGTTTACATGAACTGCACGCTGGTTAAACAAAGATGGATTGTTTTGGGTCGGCAGGATCAGCACACATTATAAACATATGCCAGTGTTTAGTGTTTCTTATATTATTTGGAGTGCATACTAATCTTTATCTTCTTCTTTATTTCTACATGAAATGCACCGGAGCAATAAAGAGTCTCATAGCGGGACTCATCGTGGCAAACGCGAAGACCTACATCTACATGCATTTACCTCCGCACCACAAACTCCAAAACCATAGGCGAGATGGCCTCGCCGTTTCCTCGAGTCATTTATTAATTCATATCCTTCCTCTATTATTTGTTGTAATTATTTGTCTACATTAATTATTAGAACACTCAGAATAAGTGAATCTTGAATCAATAAATTAGCAAGTAGTTGGATACTAGAAATTTGCTTCCCTTTAAGTTAATTGTTTTAGGCTTGACATGCATGTCTAAACCTTTTACCAAATAATATTAAATCTCTTTTGCATTATGCCACATATAAAAATATTTTTAAGTAAATGCATACCTTTAATCAATAAATCAACTTTAAAGATAAATGCATACTTTTTTATGCACTTATAATGCTTTACAAATGCATGCCTTCACTCAAAAGACTAATTTTACAGGTATACAATAAGTCTTATAAATCCTTTTATGTTAGCAAAAATGTACTCTTTTATAAAATAATTGCATCATCTTTTAAAACATGCATTACACTCTTAACATAATAATTACCCTAGGTTTGGTAGGACAACCGCAAGTTAGCGGATCCTTTAGGATGCCTAACCCCTTCCCTTTAGGATAATAAAGAACCCTTACCTAGAATCTCACATAGTTTCACAGACCTTTAAATGGAGATCATTAATTGTAGCATTTTTTATGCTATTTAATAAGTGTCCTAATTCACTATAATAATTAGGTGGCGACTCCTTAAATACATTTTAGGAATCAACCGTACGTAATACTCCCGTTTTCGACTCCGGTTTAAAATGAGGTGTTACAAGTATTGCCTAAATTCGAGTGCAACAAATCAAAATGTGAAATTTGTGTTGAATCTAAGTTTGTTAAACATCCATATAAGTCTATTAATAGGAATTCAAATCCTTTAGACTTAATTCACACAGATATATGTGATATGAAGTCAATACCATCTCGTGGTGGGAAAAAGTATTTTATAACTTTCATCGACGATCGCATCTCGTTATGTATGTATTTGCTTAATAGTAAGGATGAAGCAATTAATGCATTTAAGCAATACAAGAACGAAGTGAAAAATCAATTGAATAAAAAGATCAAAATGATTAGAAGTGGAAAATCAATTGAATAATGAGTTAATAAAGCATTAAGGTTTTTTAATGGTTATCTAAATCTGGCGATGTATGACCAGATAATGTGGCTATAGGACCACATGTTTAGAAATCACCTATGTGAGTGTTAAGTGTAAGCCGTTTTAAGGGGAATGACGGTAAAGGCCCATTCTCTACATGCACTCACGAGACCAAAGCGGTGTTCATTTGAAACGAACACAACCGTGAGAACCATAAACGGTTGAGGGTTGATTGTGTGTCTTATGTTGTCTAGGTATACAACAAAGTTCGACGGTTCAAAGATATCAAATCTACCGATTGATCGAGTATATCCGATATAAGTTCACTACGGAAAGTTCAAAGGAAACCTACTTATCCAGACGATAATTCTCGCCAGGTATCACACTCGTCCGCTCATTCTTCTATCTTATAATCATTCCCCATTCATGGGGATTGTTGGGTTTTGATATCGTGAATAGGAAATGATGGGATAAAAATTAAAGAGGGTAAAAGGCTCTTTTGTCCCACATCGAAAAAGGGAAGGAAAGAGAGGTGTATATATTACATTACATCTTCTCGAGCCGCTAAAAGTGGTTGAGAGGCAAGGACCCTCGCGCTGCCGTCGCCGCCGCTTCGCTCGGCCGGCTTAACCGACTTCGTTGGATTTGGATTTGGATTTGGATTTGGCAAAAGATTGATTGATAATCTTTTTGGACAAACGTTTCTTTAATTAATTAATTATTTAATTAAAAACAAATCCAAACGGATCGACCCGCGACCCGATCCGACCCATCCGGCTCTCCCTCTTTTTTTCGAATTTCCCTCCAAAATGAGGTGACTATTCTGAATGGATGGTTGCAACCATTCGTAATCGATTTTCTAACCCTATAAATTCTTGATTATTTCAAGAATTTATTCACTAATTCATATTCTAATCAATGCAAATTGCGAGTTGCTCTTCAACTCGAAAATTTCATTCTAGTGATATCTCTAGTTGAGTGGTTCGTTGCTACCGAAATTTGGAGTACTACTATTCTGGTAAGATAATCGTTCTATCCTGGGAGGCGATATTCCGTTAACCTCGAGTACTGTGAGGGGAATAATTTCCTTAAGGACACACTTTGAACTAAGTGAGCTCGATTACATTCTGAAATTATTTTTCCAAAACAGATTCTGTTTTCGTTTATTGTTTCATTAATGTTATATGTTTCACTAAGTGATTAACAGATTGTATTGAAACATTATTTAGCCAAATACAGATTATTATACCAACATAGACTTGGGGCAGCCATCACTGTTTGGTACCTTGAGAGCAATATTCGCATTCGAGATGCAGTATGGGTTAGGAAGTATGTTGCAAATGTCGCCACTACACTTCTAGAATGTCCAGAGGCTAATTTCGGACTTTCAAGCTCTCGTCTTATTAAGGTGCAGAACATGATTATTCATCCTGCTGCTCCGCACATCTTTTATTTGGTTGTAAGAGGTAAGGTTTTTTCTTACGACATGGAGACTGATATTGCAGAATTTGTGTGTGATTTTGGAGAACCTTGCTGGAAGACACGACACTACACATTATTTTCTTACGGGTGGGATCAATGGCCACATCTTCTGTAGGCTGTGTTGGCTAATACTTATTTGTACTTCTTCTGATAACATTGGTTGAGTATTGTATTTACTTCAATCTTTAGGTATAGATAGCTTTTTATGACCTTTTTATTTTAGCTAAATCCTGTAAGTACAACAATTACCAGAAACGGAAAGTAAGTAACTATTATAAAGATTTGCAAATTGAAAACAAGAACAAATGTAAACTACTACAAGAATTTTGTTGAGTCGAGTGTTAGCTGTTGTCCTTAACATGATTATTCATCCTGCTGCTCCGCACATCTTTTATTTGGTTGTAAGAGGTAAGGTTTTTTCTTACGACATGGAGACTGATATTGCAGAATTTGTGTGTGATTTTGGAGAACCTTGCTGGAAGACACGACACTACACATTATTTTCTTACGGGTGGGATCAATGGCCACATCTTCTGTAGGCTGTGTTGGCTAATACTTATTTGTACTTCTTCTGATAACATTGGTTGAGTATTGTATTTACTTCAATCTTTAGGTATAGATAGCTTTTTATGACCTTTTTATTTTAGCTAAATCCTGTAAGTACAACAATTACCAGAAACGGAAAGTAAGTAACTATTATAAAGATTTGCAAATTGAAAACAAGAACAAATGTAAACTACTACAAGAATTTTGTTGAGTCGAGTGTTAGCTGTTGTCCTTAACATGATTATTCATCCTGCTGCTCCGCACATCTTTTATTTGGTTGTAAGAGGTAAGGTTTTTTCTTACGACATGGAGACTGATATTGCAGAATTTGTGTGTGATTTTGGAGAACCTTGCTGGAAGACACGACACTACACATTATTTTCTTACGGGTGGGATCAATGGCCACATCTTCTGTAGGCTGTGTTGGCTAATACTTATTTGTACTTCTTCTGATAACATTGGTTGAGTATTGTATTTACTTCAATCTTTAGGTATAGATAGCTTTTTATGACCTTTTTATTTTAGCTAAATCCTGTAAGTACAACAATTACCAGAAACGGAAAGTAAGTAACTATTATAAAGATTTGCAAATTGAAAACAAGAACAAATGTAAACTACTACAATAATTTTGTTGAGTCGAGTGTTAGCGTTGTCCTTAACATGATTATTCATCCTGCTGCTCCGCACATCTTTTATTTGGTTGTAAGAGGTAAGGTTTTTTCTTACGACATGGAGACTGATATTGCAGAATTTGTGTGTGATTTTGGAGAACCTTGCTGGAAGACACGACACTACACATTATTTTCTTACGGGTGGGATCAATGGCCACATCTTCTGTAGGCTGTATTGGCTAATACTTATTTGTACTTCTTCTGATAACATTGGTTGAGTATTGTATTTACTTCAATCTTTAGGTATAGATAGCTTTTTATGACCTTTTTATTTTAGCTAAATCCTGTAAGTACAACAATTACCAGAAACGGAAAGTAAGTAACTATTATAAAGATTTGCAAATTGAAAACAAGAACAAATGTAAACTACTACAAAAATTTTGTTGAGTCGAGTGTTAGCACTCTGTTGTCCTTAAGACAATATTGCCCCGTATATATCCTTTTACGTTAATGGACAACTTGTCTCCCAAGATGAAACAACAACTAACAAATGAGCAAAGGAAACTCAAATGTTTACTACAAGAAGAACCTTGAGTGTTTGAAAGAATGCTTAGAGAAGAAGAAGTTCAGAAAATATGAGTTTTGCAAGTGTGAAGTGTATTTCTCCATTGAGCCAAATCCTCAATTTATAGTGCTGGGAAGATGACCTCTCAACTAGCCAACTAATGACTTTCAATAGTCATGTAATGACACTTAATTGAGAGGTTACAATCAGCCAATAATGCAACCAATGGCTGGGTTATGGAGAAAAAACTGACATTTGAATGCTCCAAAACGTCTCCATAATCAGCCAAATTTTTGGACTTCCGTCAAATAGATACCGCCCGGGTAGCGCCGCGGCTCGGGACGAATTGGCGTCGCGGCCCTTAAGGGTGCAGCGCCACGACTCTCCGGCTTCCGAGGGCCGCGGCGCTAATTCTTCCCGAGCTTACTGGAACCGCGACGCTACCCAGTAAAGATAAATGTAAAAATAAATTCATATGGATAAAAACATAGATCAAATGAAATGTTGTGAGATATATATATATATATGTTGGGTTGGATATCTCTTCATACAATTCATCTTCCTCAATATCTATTGTGGTTGTTATTCTAAGCCAAAGTGCTCCCTGACAAAGGCAATTCCGTATCGAACCCGAGACCTCTGGTTCTGAGTATTGTTAGTATGAAGTGTTTATGCAAATCGTGTGACGAAGGTGTAGTCGAGTTGCCTGAGGATATCATAACAGACATATTGCATCGTTTGCTTTCAAAATCTCTGGCAAGGTTTAAATGTGTATCTAAGTACTGGCAAAAGTACATTCCTCAAAAATATCTAATTGGTTTCTTTTATCAAGCTCGGGAGACCGGTTTACGTTCTCAAATTCGTTTCTTCTCATCGTCATCAAATCAATCTCATACACGTTTGGATGAGTCAATTTTTTTGACAGGAGAGTATATATTGTCGCTTCATCCAATGGTTTTCTTCTTTGCAATAGCCAGAGGGTCAAGAAGCAGAGGGTTTATTACATTTATAATCCTGCCACGAGACATCATTTGGCTCTACCTAAAACTCAAATCTGCATCAAGAACCCAACCGTTGGATTTATTTGTAAGGTAGATGACACTGATAAAGATGTCATCTCTTTCACTATAGTTCGCCGTGCATTGCCTTCTGTTGGGTTTTTTAAATTCATAAGTGTAACAATTGAAAGTTTCTCTTCTGAGACTAATATGTGGACGGTTAGTAATCTGACTATTAAGGTACCTCATGGACTATA
The DNA here is from genome assembly GCA_029844215.1 of Przewalskia tangutica. Classification (NCBI taxonomy): domain Eukaryota; kingdom Viridiplantae; phylum Streptophyta; class Magnoliopsida; order Solanales; family Solanaceae; genus Przewalskia; species Przewalskia tangutica. The sequence goes on from CM056721.1 coordinate 15,569,009, forward strand.
CACTTCTTGGGATAGAAAGACTTCATCAGCTGGTGTCATCAATGGAGTATTCTGTTGGCTTGACCTACGACCATAAATCACTGTTTATGATAGTGTCGACAAGAATTTCTCGGCTTTGGCATTGCCTCAAAAGAATGTGGACGGATACCGATGTTTTCTTGGAATATCAGGCGGGGCATTGTACTTGGAAATGAACAATGGATTTGGGGCAGGTATTGCTGTCACTGTGGGGTACCTCAAGAGCAACATTCATAGTCGAGATAATGCAGTATGGGTTAAGAAGTATGTTGCAAATGTCGCCACTGCGCTTCTACATTGTCCAGAGGCCAATTTTGAACTTGCTAGCTCTCGTCTTATTGAGGTACAGAACATGGTTATTCATCCTGCTGTTCCGCACATCTTTTATTTGGTTGTAAGCGGTAAGGTTTTTTCTTACAACTTGATAAAGGATATTGCAGAATTTGTGTATGATTTTGGAGAACCCTTCAGGAAAACACGACACTACACATTATTGGATGCTTTACTTATTTGTACTTCTAAGAACATTTGTTGACTATTGTATTTACTTTGAACTTAGACATAGATAGCGTTTTCATGGTCTTCTTTTTATTTCAGCTAAATCCATGATTTGATTTTTTATTCTACTCTATCTTGAGAAATCCAAAAAAAAAAAATAGAGGAAGAGTGTGTTCTTTTACTCTTCTACAGGAAGTAGGGGCTCGGAAAAGACATGGTTAAAGTTGGATCAATGGAGATCTATAGTAGGAAAGGAATGATCATTCTTGTATAAACCTCTTTCTCCATTCATATTTTCAGATGCATTTGTTTCTCTCATTTTATACCTCTCCTTTCCTACGTGAAAAATAGACGATTGGGACGCTTCTTCCTCTAACATTGAACTGTCTTGCATATTTACCACATTATTCCCTTCCATTATTTTGTCTCCTGAAGGACTAATCTCAATTGTGATGAGAATTAGACGTAATGATATTGACTAGGGCAGTGACCTGAAGCTAATGCCTCGTTGGGGGCAGCCGAAGTTTGTGCATCTTCTGTAGGTAGTAGGTATATGTTAGGCATATTTCATATACCTATTTTGAGTCATTTTCGATTAGTATTTTATCCATTTTCGTTGCGTCTAGTACAGTTTTAGGGTAGTTTTTCTTTCTTTTGAATCACAGCGGTTCAAAAAGGCAAAATGGCAAAGAGGAGCGAAAAGTGGGCATAAAAGGAGGTCCCGAGGCAGAAAAAGGTCGAAAATCGATGACTCGGAAAAACCACAGCAACACCGCGGTGCCAAAATAACAGAAATCCGCAGGACTTTCAGCAGCCGGTGCATTCGCATGAACGCGATGCCATTTATTCAGAGAGTGCGGGAGTTTTATCGCGGTCGACTGCGACGCGTCTTGCGTGCGAATTTTTCGATTCGAGTTGGAATTGGCCAAGGGCAATAGGGTCCGTAGGGCACGAAATTGATACCTAATTAAAGTCATAGAGATCAGTTTTTAGGAGGGGAGTCCATTCTTGAACACAAGAACAACACAAGGCACTTGAAGCAACAATTGGAGACTTTAATCTTCGTAATTTTCTATCTTTAGTTTTTATTTCAATTTTATGTTGGATATTGTGTTAGTTCGTAGCATGTCTCTGGCTAGAAACTAAACACTTAATTAGGGCTTTCTTTATGATTCACTTGAACTTTTACTCATGATTTGATGCAATAGTTTGATTACTTCTTCAGTTGTTAAGATCTATTCAATAATTGATGTGAATGCTTGATAGTTAATTGATCACTAAATATCATAACATATATGATTTCGAATCAACAACCGAGAGGAGAGATTTGGATATGCTGTAGTTGAATAGACATAGGTTAAAATCGTGGACGACAGTACCCCGATACTTGTGTAGCTTTATAGGTTACAGTTCTTAATCCTCATATGTGGTAAATCATATCATAGAAATATAGAAGGTGTTCTGCACTGGGGTTGAGTGATTATATATCCTAACCGGAATATAAGACAGTCTAGTTAACCGCTATCTTAACATAGAAGAAGAATCATTCTAGAACGCATTATGAATTGAATAAAGTGGATAGTTGATGATTTTGAAAGCCCTAATTCCTTCATAATATGAATACAACCTAATTAGTTTACTTATTTCTTGCAATCATTCCAGTAGGTAAATAAAAACCCCAATCAATATTCGTTCGCCAAATAGATAACACAAAATAGATGCTCGATACTTAGAAACCAGTGTGGACGATATTCGGTCTTACAGGCTATATTACTTGAGACGATATGTACACTTGCAATTTGCGCGTGTGGAAATCGCCTAACAAGTTTTTGGCGCCGTTGCCGGGGACTGACGTATATTTAATATCGAACCATTTATTTTTAATTTCTAATTTGGTCGCTCCCAGAACAAGTTTTTAGCTTGTTCTGAGAGCGTTCTTTTTATCACTTTTTGTTGCTTGTGTAATCTTGCAGGCAAGGTCAAATCTAGGTACATGGACTATCACTACCAAGGGCTGCAGGACTATGACCTTGGTCCACTGCAGCAACTCAGACCACAGGCTCCGCAAGGGGAGCGAAATGAGCTACAAGAAGCCTTATGCAGGCTTACCGAGTGCCAGAGTCCTCAAGGGTCACTTATCCACCACAGGGTCAGACTTCATCAGGACGGCTAGATGACATGGGATCAACTCTATGGGCGCTCTCAAATGCCAAGAATCAGTTCATGGAGGAAACGAGGTTATCCATCAGGAATCTGGAAGGGCAAATGGGACAGCTAACTAGCAAGCTGAGAGATGATATGTAGTGGACCCGCCCTAACAACATTGGGGCAGTCCATGCGAGCAAGGCTGCAACAGTTGATGTGACGAGTGGTCAGCAAATGGAGACAGGTTCACCCCAACTATGCCTAGAAAAAGAGGGTGAACCCGGCAAGGTGAAGGATCCCAATGATGCAGTCAGTGACACACCGCAGGTGAAGATACCGTATCCTCAGAAACTTAAAAAAACTCTCTTGACAAGCAGTTTTCTAAGTTTTTGGAGGTTTTTAAGCAATTGCACATCAACATTCCATTCGCTGAGGCCCTAGAACAAATGTCGAGTTATGTAAAGTTCGTGAAAGAGATTCTCAGTAAAAAGAGGAGATGAGAAGAGTATGAAACAGTGGTGTTGATTGAAGAATACAGTGTCATCCTACAGAGAAAGTTGCCTCAGAATTTGAAAGATCTGGGGAGCTTCACCATCCCTTGCACTATAGGGAAGTTTGAATTTCAGAAAGCCTTGTGTGATTTGGGAGCGGGTATAAATCTGATGCCTTATTCAGTGTTTTGCAAACTCGGAGTGGGGGAAGCACGACCTACAACCATCACTTTACAGCTAGTCGATCGCTCCATTGTCCACCCTAGAGGAATCATCGAGGATGTGTTGGTAAGGGTGGACAAGTTCATATTCCCTGCTGATTTCATCATCTTAGACATAGAAGGAGATGAACAGGTGCCCATTATCCTTGACAGACCATTCTTAGCCACATGGCAGACACTCATTGATGTTAAAAGAGGTAAGTTGAGACTTCGGGTTCAGAAAGAAGACGTGATTTTCAATGTATTCAGAGCAGCAACCTTCCCAGAGGCAAGTGATAACTGTTATGCTATTGATATGATTGATGAAGCAGTTGCTGAAAGTGAGTTTAGGAGTGCAGATGCTCTTGAAGTAGTGCTGACACAAGGAGATGAAGGTAGAATGGATGAAAAAAAATTATTGGAGTATGCGAGTTGGTTGGATTCCCATCAGCCATGCTATAAAAAGAAATATGAAGAGTTAGGCACCATGCCAAAGAGACCAGTGCCATCCACAGAGCAAGCTCCACAACTAGAATTGAAGACTCTGCCAGATCATCTGCACTACCAATATCTAGGTGAGAACCAATCCTTACTAGTGATCGTCTCATGTTATCTGTCCAAGTTGGAGGTTGAAAAGTTGTTGAGAGTATTGAGGGCTCACAAGCTCGCGATTGGGTGGACACTAGCAGATATTAGGGGGATAAGTCCTTCTACAGTGATGCAAAAAATTCGTCTAGAAGAGGAGAGCAGACCTTACATTGAGGCACAGAGGAGACTAAATCCAACCATGAAGGAGGTGGTGAGAAAAGAGATCCTGAAATGGCTTGATGCTTGGGTGATTTATCCTATATCTAACAGTGCATGGGTAAGGCCTGTGCAAATGGTGCCCAAGAAAGGTGGCATGACTGTGGTGACCAATGAAAAGAATGAGCTTATTCCATCCAGAACAACTACAGGGTGGAGATGTGTATTGACTACCGCAAGTTGAACAAAGCAAGCAGAAAGGATCATTTTCCTTTGCCTTTTCTTGACCAAATGCTTGAAAGGCTTGCAGGACACAACTACTATTGCTTTTTGGATGGCTACTCAGGGTATTATCAAATTGCCATCTCTCCTGAAGATCAAGAGAAGACAACCTTCACATGCCCCTTTGGTACATTTGCTTTCAGGAGAATGTCATTTGGGCTTTGCAATGCACCTGCTACTTTTCAGCGTTGTATGATGACTATCTTTTCTGACATGGTGGAGAGGACCATAGAAATCTTCATGGATGACTTTTCTATTTTTGGGTCGTCATTTGATGAATGCTTAAGGCATTTAGAAGCAGTGCTGCAACGGTGCAAAGACTCGAATTTGGTGCTGAATCAGGAGAAGTGTCACTTTATGATGCAGGAAGGCATCGTTCTTGGCCACAAGATTTCCAGCAAAGGCATTGAGGTGGACAAAGCTAAAGTTTCAGTGATCGAAAATCTGCCACCTCCAGTATTAGTAAAAGGGATCAGAAGTTTTCTTGGGCACGCAGGATTCTACAAGAGGTTCATCAAGGACTTCTCAAAGATCTCTAAACCTATGTCCACCTTGTTGATGAATGGGGTTGCGTTTGAATTCAATGAAGAATGTCTGACTGCTTTTTAGACACTTAAGAGCGGCTAAACTCAGCACCTATAGTCACTGCACCTGATTGGGAACTCCCATTTGAATTGATGTGTGATGCAAGTGACTACGTAGTAGGAGCTGTTCTTGGGCAGAGAATTGATAAGGTATTCAAGTCTATTTACTATGCTAGCAAGACCCTCAATGATGCTCAGCTGAATTATACGACGACAGAGAAAGAACTGCTAGCCATAATATACGCATTTGAGAAGTTCAGACCATACCTCATTGGTAACAAGGTGATAGTGTACACTGATCACTCAGCCATTAAGTATTGGATGACCAAGAAGGATGCTAAACCTCGACTTATACGATGGGTGCTGCTACTACAAGAATTTGATCCCGAAAGAACTACGTCCTGGGCAACAAGTACTCTTATTCAATTCAATGCTGAGATTGTTCCCAGACAAGTTGAAGTCCAGGTGGTCAGGGCCATTTGTGGTGGAAAGAGTGTTCCCTTATGGTGCAGTCGAAGTTAGAGGAAAAGGGGGAGCATCATTCAAAGTGAACGGACAGAGGTTGAAACCATACTTGTTGAATAACATGGAGCAGATCAACTCTGCGATCTGTTTCAAGTAACAATAAAGAGGAACTTGCGTACGACTAAAAGACGTTAAAGACATCGCTACTTGGGAGACAACCCAATGTTTAAATTCTGCAATTTATTTTAATTAGGACAGTCTCACTTTTGGTGTGTTTGTTATGTTGTGATGTCGGGTGAAGGACTCAGAGGATGGAGCATGAAGGAAAGGGCGAAAATACACGAAATCGAGTCAAGATCATGGCCGAATCTTCAGAAAGCCTCGACTTTATGCTGCACGAAAGTAACCGAACCGCGCGCTCACGATCCGAAAATATGAAAAGGCGGAATCGCTAAATCTCTCCACAAATACCGTCACAATGCAATATCCGCCGCCACCACCACCATTTTGAGTCGCCAGACGCCCGTAAGTCGCCCTGCTTTCGCTTCAGTCATACACATTTGGGACAATGTGTCAGTTAAGTTTGGGGGGTACTTGTAGTTTCTTATAATTTTGAGTCGTTGATTTGAGTCTTTTATGTGTCTATATGAGTCACAATTTTTTTATCATGCATGCTATAGTTGCTTGAAACGCGTAGTGAATTAAGTAGGATAATGTAATGGAATGATATGCAAAAATCTGTGTGCTTAAGTTAAATATGCCAAAGATTCATGAAAACCTGATTAGTTGGAATATTGTGTGCTTAGCTTGTGTATGTCAATTGCGAAAAATGTCCTGCATGCTTGTTATTTGAGGCGAAATAATTAGGATGTACATGTTAGAGGGAGGATTCAGACATTTCTTTGTTAGTCATTCTTACATTTCATTACCTACCCTGACAATGAATTGTATCCCCAGACCCCAGTCAGCCCTTTGAGCCTAAAATAAAAAGTTATTTCTTTGACACCCCAATTCCCTCATGTGCCATAAGCAATAACTGATGATACGGAGGAAAAAGAAAGTGAAAAAGAAATACAAAAGAGAGCAAAAATAAATTATGCACCCCAATTAAAATATGAAAAAGCTTATGTTTGGGGGTGTCAATGCGAATGTGTATGTTTCGCTCTCAACAAAAAGAGAAAAGGGAGTAATGGGTATGAACTAAAAAGAATATAGCAAGGAAGAGAAACAAGTTGAATGAAAAGCGCTTATGGTACATAATTTGAGCCTAAATGCCTATTTTTACCTACCCCTACCTAAGCCTACATTACAACCATGAAAAGTCCTGATGATCTCTAGTATGTATGTCCATGATTAGTGGAGAATAACAAGTAAACATGCTATAATACCTTGACAAAAATGCAATGACATTGACATGCATAAGTTAGGTATTCATGCTTCTAGTGATTGTGACTGAAATGAATCTGTGAAATATGTAACTTGAAATTCTAGATTGTTCAATGCATGCTACATCTATTCCTACATATTGTCCTAACTAACGTTCATGTGTTTCTAAGTGGCATTTTGCAACTGCTTGACGTGAGTCTTTGAGTCTTTTTATTTTATTTCTTTGTTTTGTTTTCTTCTTTGCTCGAGGGCGAGCAAAGTTTAAGTTTGAGGTTTGTTAGACATATTTCATATACCTATTTTGAGTCATTTTCGATTAGTATTTTACCCATTTTCGTTGTGTCTAGTACAGTTTTAGGGTTGTTTTTCTTTTTCTTGAGTCACAACGGTTCAAAAAGGCAAAATGACAAAAAGATGAGAAAAGTGGGCATAAAAGGAGGTCCCGAGGCAGAAAAAGGTCGAAAATCGATGACTCGGAAAAACCATAGCAAAGATCAAGCAAAACAAAGAAACCCGGCGACTTTCAAAGACCGTGCATTCGCATGTAACCGCGATGCCATTTATTCAGAGAGTCGCAGAGTTTCGCATGATGCGCCGACTGCACCGCGCGCCGTCTGTAATTTTTCAATTCCGAATTGGAATTGGCCAAGGGTAATAGGGTCCCTAGGGCACGAAATTAATACCTAATTAAAGCCTTAGGGATCAGTTTTTAAGAGGGGAGTCCATTCTTGAACACAAGAACAACACAAGGCACTTGGAGCAACAATTGGAGACTTTAATCTACGTAATTTTCTATCTTCAGTTTTATTTCAGTTTTATGTTGGATATTGTGTTAGTTTGTAGCATGTCTATGACTAGGAACTAAACACTTGATTAGGGCTTTCCTTATGATTCACTTGATGATTTGATGCAATAGTTTGATTACTTTTTCAGTTGTTAAGATCTATTCAATAATTGATGTGAATGTTTGATAGTTAATTGATCACTAAATATCATAACATATATGATTTCGGATCAACAACCGAGAGGAGAAATTTGGATATGGTGTAGTTGAATAGACATAGGTTAAAATCGTGGATAACAGTACCCCGATACTTGTGTAGCTTTATAAGTTACTGTTCTTAATCCTCCTATGTGGTAAATCCTATCATAGAAATATAGAAGGGTTCTGCACTGGGGTTGAGTGATTATATATCCTAACCGGAATATAAGACAGTCTAGTTAACCGCTATCTTAACATAGAAGAAGAATCATTCTAGAACGCATTAAGGATTGAATAAAATGGATAGTTGATAATTTTGGAAGCCCTAATTCCTTCATAATCTGAATACAACCTAATTAGTTTACTTATTTCTTGCAATCATTCCAGTAGTTAAATAAAAACCCTAATCAATATTTGTTCGCCAAATAGATAACACAAAATAGATGCTCGGTACTTAGAAACCAGTCTCTGTGGACGATATTCGGTCTTATAGATTATATTATTTGAAACGATACGTACACTTACGTTTTGCGCGTGTTTTAATCGCCTAACAGTATACTTGGATTGTGGAGGAAGTACTGGTTTCAGAGGCTATAGTTAATCAAGATGAAGAAAATTATTTAAGAGGAGAGTGTACAGGATAATGGAGAGGCAAACTCATACACATATGTATAGTAATTTTGTAATGCATATTAAGTCAAGCTTACAACTAGTACAGTTAATATCCCTTTGTGACATGTAAATACACCTATCAATGGGAGTGTAGAGAGAGAAAAAACAGCAATAAGCCAAAACGAATACTAGCATTCTCTTCTGCTAAGGGAAGGCTAGCACAAGTTTTCCTCCCTGATCAAAATGAAAGCCGAGGTACTTCTAATTATTGCTAGTTTGTATAGTTACTCATCAAGAAGCTCTCAGGCTTGAATTTGTTGCTAGGGACTTTCAACACACTTTAGGATCCCTATGAAATGCTCAAACATTCAGTTGTACTCTACTGTACTTGGGATTTACGTGTTCACAGGAGTATCGGAGATTGGCTCGGGCTCTTGGGCAATACCACTGGTAAATACAGAGTTTTAACGTGCCCTTCACAACTGCATCAAGATAGATCAGTTTTGATATTTGGGATTTTTCAACATTGCTATTCATTCCTACTACATTTTTCAGTGAATGTTGCACCTTTTGTCAATGTCTGGATTATTCAGAAGCTCTTAGATAATCGTGTTTATAGTGTCAGTCCCACTATTAACAATGCATGTTAGAGAAACACAGCTGAAGTTAAGAGAAAGGAACTTGACTATGCTGATTCTACTCGCAAGAGGATAATTTCTTCATAGTTTGTCAACAAATCTGACAATGGATAAACTTAATTCTAATTAGTCTAACTCCAGTTTCACAACTAAAAAGACAAACATATGAGAGCTGCCACTAATATATATTTTTCTTGCCTGGATCACTTATAATCCGTTATTCTTCTACACATTTTTTTTGAAGGCGAACGCGCAAACGCTTCTTCTTCATACAGCGCATGCGGTAAACCCGATCGACGCAATACCGCAAACCACGTCACCGCTTAAACCACACTTGGCAAAGCATGCACTTCCAAGAGGCGGGCGCAGTCGAGCGTTACTCGGGGGTTTGAACTCATCAAACTCTCCCACACCACCCAACGATGATACTCCTACCTTCAAGCACTAACCGATCTGGGCTTGATTTTTCTTCTACACTTGTAATATATATATAGGCCTAGAAACATATATTTTAGAATAACTTCTTTTTCAATGCCTGTAAATATTGAAACTGAGTTCTTTTTGAGACAACATGACGGAATTACCAGGATGCCCAAATAAGGGGAAGAGAACTTATATTCTAATCATTGCTATTAAAATTAAATATGCAGCAAAAGATGAATTACCTTCACCCCCATCAATTTCACTGGCATTTAGTATTTGCTTTGAGATCTGAATAATTCAGATTTATACCAAAATTTTTTACTCAAGGGTAAACTGTTCCCATTAATTGTGACTTCAATCATATGTATTAAACATTACATTTAAATCTGATACTTCTGGTTAAGGGTAAATGTAATATTTTAACGCACCACCACAACAATGGGTGATTCTGCTTCTTTAGATGGAAGCAAAATGCTTCCGCAAGGCCTGACGCTAATTCGTAACAAAATGACGATAACACTACAATATAATAATATTGGGAGATCTTTTATGATATATCAAACTCAGGATGAATGGGCCCGCATCATCAAAGACCAGTCAATGCCGCCAGGAACTTGGGGCTTACGCTTTGGGCTTTCACCGGCAGCTCCCGGTCCAGGTTACTGCTTCCCAGTTAACACCTGTTCCCTTCATTTTCGTGTTTTTACTCTTTATATATGTCCAAAGACCAGTTCTATTGCCCTATTTACCTTGTATCTTATTATTTTAATATTTTATTTCTTTATAATTAAGCGCCGGTTACTTTTCTTTTGAGTCTACGATTTTTCCAACATAAGATCTTTACCCACAAAGGTAAAAATAAGGTAGACATACATCTTACCTTCTCCAGACCCTTCCGGATGGGCCCGAGCCATCAGTGATACCACTCTGAAAAGGCTAGAATTCTAACCTTGTGTTAGTATCTACGGGCCAAGGGACAGTCTCTTAGGTAGACACAGCGTCGGGGAATAGCTCCATCTGAGTAAAGAGATAAGTAAGGGTAAGAATCATTCCAATTCAGTTTATCACGCCACTTTGTGTACGCTATTGTTAAACTCTTTATGTTCAACCAATTTTTTGAATAAAATTTACCCTAGCTCTGTCAGTCCTAGGTTGATACGGCATTAATTTGTTGTTCCTACTTCTGAATATTTTTCCTATTCATGGGTAATATGGTAAAGATTATGAAAAATAATTAAAACAATAGTATAAGAAGAAACATTGAGAATAATCACATGATTAACGTATTTGAATTTAATATTGAATTAAATGTAAAGATAAATTCATATGGATAAAAACATAGATCAAATGAAATGTTGATTAAAAAAAGTACGTCTTCTCCAAGATAAGTTACAAAAGGAAAAGTGGGAGAGTCAAATTAGTAGGATTGTTAGTCAAAATTCTCGACTAGAAAAGTGACATATTTCCAGGTAGATACAAGAGTGGAGGAGGTCATCACTCATAACAGTCTTGATTCTTCACCCCTGATCGGATAATGTCAAAGTGTTTCAGTTACCCCCACCACTCTTTCAAAAGAATTGCAATTTAATATTTCCTTTTTTTAAAATTAATAGGTATTTTAGTTCAAAATAATTATTACTTTATGAATCAAAACTAAAGTTATACTCTTAATATTAAAGAAATAATTATTTCTCAAAAAGTATCTAATAAGTAGGGTAACTCAATAAATATCTTATATTTATTATTTTCTTAATGAGCACAAAGAGAGCTAAAGCGAGGAGACGGAAGGAGTAGTTATTTTGTTTCAATTTATGCGACATATTTGATTGGACACTGAATTTGAAAAAGAATGATTCTTTTTTTATATTTATGATCTTAAACATATCTTGTTTGATTATGAAACTTATAGTCACAAAAATGTTAAAATATTTGTGTAACTATAAATTTTTTGAAACTTGTAATGTTTAAACTTTTTATAACATTTGTGAGACTGTAAAAGCTTTTCATTAAAAATAAAATGAAAAGTTTAAATTTAAAAAGCTCTCATTTTAGAAAAAAACTATGTTGCCACGTAAATTTGAGGGGAACATATAAAAGATACAAGAAACAAAGAAAACGTCAACTACGGCTAGCTTATTTGGCAAAAAAAAAGTACGTTATAAAGAATTAATTAATCAGTTGGACATTCGAGAGATAAAAACTCGTTAATTTGATTAATTTGAAGAGTCATTTCATTTTTATATGTTTCTATTAAATTTTGATAAGCTTCTTTTTACTTTGGGCAATTCATGAAAGAATGAATCAGGTAAAAAACTTATAATGCACCAACTACAAAAAAAAAAAAAAAAAGACCTCATGATAGTCTTCCAAAAAATTGGTTGAGGGATGGACCAAATTGTATTAAAAAGATACTCCCTAATCATAGAGACTATAGTTAACCGATGACTTGCTAGGCTATTTACCTTGGCCGGTCACGAGTTGTTGGGCTCATCAATCATCATCAACATCTGCTTCCTGGAAGTTGCTATTTCTTGATTGAATATTCGATTAGGAACGTAGCCATGTTATTATAGAACTAGCATATATTAAAGAGACGCCATATCTTTCCTTCCAAGCTCAATACTTCTTCTTCTTCTACTACTACCTCTTCATCAGCATCACAAAAAGAAAATTCTGTACACCTCCTTTAGGAGGTACCTATCTCAGTTCCTTGTTTCATTATTTTTTTTTAAATTTCTGGGATTGCTTTGATTCTTTCTTCAGTCAAATATCTCAGATTTCAGTAGTTCATATACTTCAATCCACTTCCCATGGAAGCCCTATTCCAAGAGCAGTTTTTTCCTTCTCCAGATGTTTTCATTTTTAGGCACCCTTCGACTAATATTCCAGTGGATCCAAGAAAAGATGATGTACAAAATGGTACAATATTCAAAGGTCCTAGCTTTGATGAAGATTACCCTCGTGTCCTTTCAAATCATGTTGTTGGAGAGGTAAATTCTTCTCCTCAAGAGGAAGGGGAACATTATGATGCAATGTATAAATACATAAGTCAGATGCTTATGGAAGAAGATGATTTGGAGAATAAGCCCTGTATGCTCCGTGATTGTATGGCTCTCCAAGCTGCTGAGAAATACTTCTCTAATGTCCTTCATGGATCTGAAAACAACAATTCCCCCCAATCTGTCATCATCAATCCACAGGATTCCTCTAGTCTCCCCAGCAACACTTCATCTGATTCTATTGAGTCTCCTCAATGGGATCTTAATTTCGAATCCCCTGTTTCCGTGAAGAGTTTGTCTGGTGTCTTTAATCCTGACTCTTTGTTCACATCCTTTGACATCAACCATTCATTTGGCAATGACCAATTTGAACAAGAAGCTGCTAGTCTCTTTGAAAGTGACAGCAGCGACAATTCACCCACTGCTTCGAGGGAAAAGAAAAATCACCGTCGAAAATATGATGATGATGGTGGTGCAGACCAGCAGAGGAGTAACAAACAGTTGGCCACATTTACTCATGATGAATCTGAACCATTGGAAATGTATGACAAGGTCTTGTTGGTTTGTCCAAATAATCCATATTTGGAACAACACAACACTACTGGTCTCCTTTCCTGCTCGCCTAATGAAGCCAAAAAAACAACCAAAGTTGGAAGGCCAAGAGGTGGTAGGAAGCATGGCAGCATTATCAAGAAGGAAATGGTGGATTTGAGGGGTCTATTAACTCAATGTGCACAGGCCATGGCAAGCTACGATAGCAGAACAGCTAATGAGAAGCTGATGCAGATAAGAGAACACGCTTCACCCCATGGGGATGGGACGGAGAGATTGGCTCATTATCTCGCCAATGCCCTTGAAGCCCGCCTGTCAGGCACGGGTACAGCCTTGTATACAGCGTTTGCTTCCAGCAGGATATCAGCTGCTCACATTTTGAAAGCTTACAAGGCATTTATCACAGCATGCCCATTCAAGTTGATGTCAAACATTTTCGCAAACAAGTATATCCGAAAGCTCATTATTGCTGGAGGACCAAAGATACATATAATTGATTTTGGGATTTTATATGGTTTTCAATGGCCTTGTCTAATACAAGGTCTATCCATGAGGCCTGGGGGACCTCCAGAGCTTCGCATTACTGGAATCGAACTTCCCCAGCCTGGTTTCAAGCCAGCGGAGAGGGTTGAGGATACAGGCCGTCGCCTGGAGAAGTACTGCAAGAGATTCAATGTTCCTTTTGTATTTAAAGCAATAGCGAAGAAGTGGGAAAGCATAACGCTTGAAGAGCTTGAGATACGAAGGGACGAGGTGTTGGTGGTTAATAGTTTGTTCAGACTAGGGAACATACCTGATGAGACAGTTGTACCAAACAGTCCAAGGGATGCTGTCCTAAATTTAATCAGGAGGATCCGTCCTGATATGTTCATCCACGGAGTGGTGAACGGGACTTTCAACACTCCATTTTTTGTCACACGGTTCAGGGAGGCACTTTTTCACTTCTCTTCGTTGTTCGATATGTTTGAGGCTACCTTGCCCCGTGATGACGAGGATAGAAAGCTTTTTGAGGAAGAGGTTTTCGCAAGAGATGCTATGAACGTGATCGCTTGTGAAGGAACGGAGAGGGTCGAGAGACCTGAAACGTACAAGCAGTGGCAACTTAGATGCGTGCGAGCTGGATTTAAACAGGTGCCACTTGACCAGGAGATTGTGAAGATAGTTAGCAATAAAGTGAGGTCGGAGTACCACAAGGACTTCTCGGTTGATGAAGATGGACACTGGATGCTTCAAGGATGGAAAGGACGCGTAATTTACGCTCTCTCTTGCTGGAAGCCTGCTCGGCAGTCTCATAAAATTAATCTAGTTTATTAGGCCATTTCTTAATTTGCTTCTCTTATTTTCACCTAAGGTCGAGCTATGATCAACTTTAGGTCATAGCTGCTTTAATCATTTGCTAGTGAGTTTTTTGTTTGTTTGTAGCAGCATTGTGGAATTTATTAGTAATTTGGTTTCACTCTCTCAAATGCTTCACAAATTTCTTTCATTTGACGTTCAAAAGCATTACAGATTTGAATGTTTGTGAGAGCACATGAAACGCTCTTTGTAGCATAAAGTCGAACAGCTTCTCTGCATTGTGGATTAAACAAATTGGACCTTTAGTGTATGCGGCACAGATCACTATCGAGCTAATGTTGTCTCCTTTACAGCTTCATCAAAGATAGTACTATACATGTAATCCAGAATAAGTTTTTTTTTTATTCTAATACCACCTGTAAATTTTAAAACTGAATTATTCTGAGAAGCAATATGATGGAATTAGCAGGATGCGGAGAAGCCACTGAATCATTGGTAGTGATAAAAGATGAATTACCTGCAATATGGCCTTCAATTCCAGTGATATCCGCTGCTTCTTTTAGCTTTATAAAAGGATCTGCGGAAATCCTTATGATAGCATCTAATATATTGTCAAATATCAACTTACTTCATGACTTCTTATGTAGTAAACCTATTTTTCTTCTTTTTTAGAATAAGGACAGTGATTTATGTTTGGATGCAACAATGAAAAGTAATTCTTATAATTGATTTATATTTAAATAGTTTTAATCAAAATTATTTTTGAACGTAGAATTAACAAAATGGACATACATATAAATAAAAATATACATATAAATAGATGGAAGTATGTAAATAAAAATTACAAATAGATAATAGAATTTAAAGTGCAATATAGTACTTAAATATTATTAGAATATTATTACAATACTAATTTAAAGTGCAAATAGTATTTAAATATTATTACAATACTAATTTTACATGTACTCTATAATGTATTATTATAGAAAAAGGAAAAATATTATACTTAATAATTATTTTAAAAAGTACCTTGGAATCGATTTTAAGTTAAAATTGTAGAGCACATTTTGCCGCATTTCTCGGGACTAGCTTCATTTAAAATTCTTGGACTAGCTTCATTTATATTAATAATACATTATAGAAAAAGGAATAATATTATACTTAATAGTTATTTTTAAAAGTACATTGGAATCGATTTTCAGTTAAAATTGTAGAGTACATTTTACCGCATTTAAAAAATTAATAATATTCGGAGTATTTAAAAGAAGACAATAGAAAAAGGAGAAGGAATGAGTTGCACTATTCTCATTCCTAAGTACGAGAAAAGTCCTAAAATTAACAATATCATATTCAAAACAGAATATGAGTAGTATATTAGATTTTTTTAGTAATTATTTCTAGATATTTTAAATAGGGTAATGAAAATTGTATATTTGAATATTTTTTAGTAATTATTTCTAGATATTTAAATAGAATAATGAAAGTTGTATATTTGAATTTTTTTATTAATTATTTCTAGATATTTAAATAGGGTAATGAAAGTGGATAGAGTTGTTGATGAAAATTAAAGAATGTAATAAAAGAAATGGTAAAATTCAAATTGAAATTAATGACAAAATTGATTCTGGCAGAATTAATTTTAACAAGTCAAACATATCAATTTTCTGATTTCACAAAAATAGATATTCAAAATCTAATCCAAACATGCACTAAGCTTTTCTATAACCAAAAATCACCTGGCCGGATTTGTAAACTGATGTGGCAGTTTATATCCGTCCGCATGGACTTTAACTAGTACTGTAATACCAAAACTATTTTTTTTAAAAGAACCCCACTAACAACATGGACTTAACCGGTAGTGTCACCATTTAATTTTGTTAAAACGTGAAACTCGCAGTCGCTATCCGAAGGTTCGCACTGGTTAAACCACGGATTGACGTAATAGCCTACAAACCGCGTCAGCCAATTAAACCACACTTGGCAAGCGGGTGGTGCAGACTTCCCAAGAAAGGCATCAGGTGTTACCACAGGTTTGAACTTGTGACCAAATTCTCCCACACCAACGGATGAGATCATACGCTTCAAGACCTGGTGCAGGGCTTTGGATTCACCATTTAATTTGACTCAAAATTTAAGGGGGGAAGATTGAAATATATGGTTCAAAATAAATTTTACATAAATATGTGACTGTAAATTATTTGATAAAATTAAATTATTTCTAAATATAGAAAGATAACATTCTTTTTGGTGCCACATAAATTGAGACAGAAGAAATATATATATAAAAAAAACTACTAATAACATATCAATCGGCAACAACCCAGATCCAATTTACAAAAACCTTGAACCCTCCTTATTTTATAAAAGGAAAAAGCTTAAATACGTCGTCGAACTATTGGAAATGACTTATTTATGCTACTCGTTAGCCATTGACGTTATCAAAATGACTCATTATGTCATTATCGTTATCAAAATGATTCATTTATGTCGTCGTTACCAAAATGGTTCATCCATGTCATTTTTTCATTAACGCCGACGTTAATGAAAAATTGTATTGTGAAACTGGGGTTAATGAAAATGACATGAATGAACCATTTTGATAACAATAATCACATATATGATCGAAACTATTAACGAGTGACGTAAATAAGCTATTTCCGGTAGTTCAATGTTATATTTGAGTTTTTCCCTTTTATAAAGAAAGTGTCTTTCCTTTAAAAGTCCACTAAATAAATAAATTTTAATAGATTTTGAATCTAATAAATCAAACATGTTGGGATACACATCGAAATTTTGTATGAATGTACAAGCCAAGTCCATTCCATCTTCAAACTCTAAGTTTGTTAGGATTTTTTGGAGGCTACTCTTTCAAAAACTCCAACTCACTCCTATATAAAGGGCATATATTCCCTTGAAATGACATCTCAAAAATTCCATAAACTCAAGGAACATTCACAAGGATATCAAGACAGACCTCGAATACCCAAAAACTCATGATATGCACAAAGAGATCAAGTTATTGAATATCTCAGAAATTTCAAGGATAGTCATAAAGAGATCAAAATCTCAAATATCCCATAAACTCACGGGTATTCATCAATATATCAGATCTCGAAAGTTACATAAACTCGTGGAATAATCACAAAGAGGTCAAGACACCAAATACTGTCTTTATCAAACTGCCCGACTTTCTTGGAGATCAAATACATAACAAGGAATCATTATACGTTCGAGAAATACGCTACTAACGGCCCTCGAATTACGAAGAAATTTTATGAGAGAAGAATTAAAATATTAAACAGATCTTGTACCCGCAATTATTTATCAATAAAAATCATGTTCCTTCCTATTTTATTTGTGGTTGTATTCAAAATTTGGTGGAAACTAGAGTATCCATAATGTTCCAATTTTGAATAACCCATGCACGAAGACGTGCACTTTATAAATGAACAGTTGGACAACGTTTGACTAAATAAATTAAAAAGCTCATAGCAAAGAATGAAGCAAAAATGCATGACAGAATATAGAAAGAATCGTAGGAAAAAGAAAAAAGGAAAAGGGAGTGTTGTGCTGCGTAGTGTAAGGTTAAGATTTGGGTGGAGTGTCGGGATCCACTTTAATTCTCATAAATAAATATCCCCTTTCATAAGAACTCCTATACACCTACGTAAGTAACCGTCACCTAATACGAGCATTCCGCGGCTTCAATTAGGTTTTGCTTATCAACAATAAAAATCTCATCTCTGTGACAATTAAGTATTATTGAAAATGAGGTTTTCGATTATCTTCTACTCTGAATTTAGGCTGAAAAGTTTGAATTATATACAGTTCTAGACTAGACATTACAGATCCAATGTAACAGTAGTTGCAAGTAATAGTATCAGTATGAAACGTCGATGCAAATTGTCTGATAAACCATATGTAGTGGAGATTTCTGACGATATCATAATCAACATATTGCATCGTTTGCCTTCAAAATCTCTGGCAAGGTATAAATGTGTATCCAAGTGTTGGCTTAAGTACATTGCTGATTCATCTCTGAGTTATAGTTGCCGTTCTAAACGATGGAGGCCCCAACCATTTCTAATCGGTTTCTTTTATCAAGCTCGGGATACCTGTGAACGTTCGAAAATTCAGTTCTTCTTCTCGTCGGAAGAATCATCACTTGCTATTGATGGTAGTTTAGATCAGTCAGCCAGTTTTCTAGGCAGGACTGCGTATATTGTTGCATCGTCTAATGGTTTTCTCCTTTGCAATAAGCAGAGGGTTTATTATGTTTATAATCCTGCGACGAGGCAGCACTTGGCTCTTCCTAAAACTCAAATCAGCATGAATGATCCAACTGTTGGATTTATTTGTAAGGTAGATGACCCTGATAAATATGTTATCTCATTTACTGTAATTCGCTATTGGAATTTACAGTCCAAAGTAACAATTGAAAGTTTCTCTTCTGAGACAAATGTGTGGACTGTCAGTAATCTAATTCTCGATGTACCTATTAGACTGTATTTTGCTCACTATATGAAATCACCATCAGCTGGTGTGATCGACGGAGTATTCTGTTGGCTTGATCAAGGACCTCAGATCACTGTTTATGATAGCGTGAACAAGCGTTTCTGGGCTTTGGCATTTCCTGAGGAGATGGTAGCCACAGGCAATTATTTTCTCGGATTTTCTGGTGGGGATTTCTATTTTGCATTGTATGTTAAGACAGCTATAACTGTGTGGCAACTCAAGAGCAATATTCTTAGTCGAAATGCACTGTGGGTTAGGAAGTATGAAACGAATGTCGCGACTACAGTTCCTATTGGACTTGCAGGATCTCTACATTTTGAGGTGCAGAACATGGACATTCATCCTGCTATTCCTTACATCTTTTATTTGGATGTAAAAGGTAAGGTTATTTCTTATGACATGGAAACGGATGTTGCAGAACTTGTGCATGACTTTGGTGAGTATGGGTGGAGAACTAAACACTTCAAATTGTTTTCTTATGAGTGGCATCAATGGCCGCGTCTTCTGTAGACTGTCAAGTTGGTGTTGGCTATTACTTCAAATCCTATTTACTTTTATGGACTGTTTTTTTATTTCAGCTTAATCCTTGATCTTCTGTGTCATTTTCATTATCTGGTTTTCAATTGTTTAGATTTTTTTACTCAAAGTTTGAATAAATATACCCTAGTAGTATATATGAATATCTGTCTTCATGTATGGTTGTGAGCTAGCCCAAAGAATTGTTAGGAAAATGAAAGCAACATACGGGATATAACAAACACCTATTACAAGAACTAGGAAAAATGAAGAATAAGAAGAGATTACAACAAACGAAATAATCTTAACAAATAACTGGAAACTAGAACCAACACTTGATCTGAATTTTTGCTGAATCGTGTGATGTCACACTGTCTTTAAGACAAGATTGCCCCGTATATCATTTTATGTTGCTAGGCAATAGTCTCTCAAGATAAAACAACTACTAACACAATTGAGCAAAGAAAAATCAAGTGTTTCTTTCGAAGAACTTTGAGTATTGAAAGGATGTTAAATAGGAAGAATATTTTCTGAAGTTCAAAAGTGTTTTAACAATTGAACCAAAGACCTCAATTTATAGTGTAAGAATTTGTTTCTTCAAGTGCCAAGTAATGGCATTGAATCACCCATGTAATGACAATGAATTGCCCAAGTATCAGCAAAAAAATGGTTGAATAATGGTGGAATGAATGCCAGCAGCCTAAGCGTCTCCAAATCAAATTTTTGTTTCAGACTTTCTGCCTGGGTAGCGCCGCGGCTGAGCCTCGGAAGCGCTGCGTCTCCAGTAACTTATTGCCGAATTAGCTCCGTGGCCGAGCCTCGGAGGCGCCGCAGCCCTGACTGGGTTGGCGCCTCCCCAGTGCAGCGGTGGCGCCGCGGCCCTTCTCGACTCCACGGTCCTTTCCGACCCGTTTCATCTTTACACTATGCATACTTCTTCCTTCATTTACCAACGTAGAACACTCGTCATTTGGCCAATGACTGTCCATCATTCTATGTCTCAAACATTTTACTTACGTGCCAATATCTCTTTCACTAATGAAATTTACGATCATTTGTACAATATGTGCACGTGTGGAAACGATATTTCCGATGTGCGGGACCCCCAATTGTTCGAGTCATAAATAATGGAATAAACTTTATTCCACGTTAATAAATTTCCAACAAGAATTAGTGAACTCTTGACCTTATTCCTCAGATAATTTTAAAGCATAAAATCCAGAAGAATTTTTTTCTAATAACTGCAGACCGCGACGCTGAAATCCTCTAAGATACAACATGATGGAATTGTCTGGATGCAAATTAAGGAGAAGAGAAATGAAACGCTAATCATTGTTATTTAAATGGATAATGAGGCAAAAGATGAATTACCAACAATATGGCCCTACTCCCATCAAGTCCACTGATATGATATCCCCTGCCTGCTTCTGTAGTGCTCTAAAAGGATCTGCAGAAAATCAGTTTAAAAAAGCAAATTCAACAATGTCAATGGCACTGCCAATCTTGACACATATGTATTTGACTGCCTTTTCTGAATTACAGCTTTCTGCAACTGTAAACAAGCCTCAATGTTTCCGTTACTTGGCATTTTCCTCACAAATAGTTTGCCCAAATTGCACTAGTAGGAACCATTGGAAGAAACTGCAATGTCTAGTCCTTCAACTGAGGATATATGATGAATCCTGCGAGGGAAGGGTCACAGTTTGCAAAAATCACATCTTGATCGCGAACTATCTCTAGGGCTAAGACTTGTGAGTTCAAAGCGATGCAGAGTTTGCTTCTTAGCTACATCATGTATATTGGACCAAACTTATGAGACAATTCTGTGAGCTGGTGATGCAAATTGGATAAAACAACCGTGTGATCTTTGATGTGCATTTATATAAATAAGATTAAAAAATTGACAGAATAACAATAGACATTGGGATTTAGAGCAACGAGAGTGAGCTGGTTTGTCTTGCAAGTTGCAGCTGCCTTCCAAAGGCTAGGGTGATCTGCTGATACATTTGTGTTGACAAGTTGTTCTGAAGCGATGTTTAGTGGAAAGATAGTATTTAGTGCTTCTGTAATACAATGAAATGGCTTATAGGCGTTCCGCTCAAATATTGCCCTGTCACCTTAATTTCCAGAAAGAAAAACAAAATAAGGTGATCCTCTTTACCTCCAACTCATCTGCTAAAGCAAGTTAACGCCCCCAAAAAAAGAGAGAAAAACAATGGAAAAAAGATCAAGATGACTGATTCAAAAATAGTGTACAACTGCTTATACAAGGAAGAACCATCCCATTAGCACTCAAAAATAAAACATGCTCCTTGAAAACTCAATCTGAATCAGAGGAATATTGAGGATAGGGCTTCAGTGTCATTACCATCTTAGACAGTACCTCTCCCAAATCTTCCACTTCATCTTTTCCAAAACCCCTACTTTGGAGCAATGGTGCCCCAAGGGCTCCTCGCTCGATACCAAACCTACGAAGATTTCCAAGTTTACTTTCCAAGAAGGGCAAAACAGCAGTGCTTGAACGTAATCTTGTCGCCATAGGAATGGAATGGACTTCAAGGGATCCCCTATACGAGGAACCTGAAATCGGGGTTTTCAATAGCTCACCGTGTTGGCCAACCATATTACCAAAGATCAAAGGGAAAGGCAAGGGTATAGGAAGAGGACAAGTAGAAGCTGATAGGTGTGATAATTTGGGCCTTGTGACTGAATTATCATAAGCAGCCTCAACTGCATCCTTCACTTCATTAATTGAGGCCCTTTGGCTTCCTGAAAATTACATGGAAAACTACAGTTAAATAGATCATGTATCTCTGGGCAAGCTATAAACAAGAAGGTGACAACAGAAAGGGGCCACTAAAACACACTGAATAATCAAATATGATTTAACAGGCGGCATTCATTCATCTCACTCTCACGTGTTTTAAGTTACAAGCTCCTTTTAGGAACTACTATTCTGTCTAGAGTAAAACATGATGAATTGCCTTTCTACCAAACATAACCCACTATTTAGGTTGGTTTTACCTTTGAGGTTTAGTCCTCATCACACACTGGACATCTCATTCCCCAACTTTTCTTTGTTATGTTCTGCCTATTGTCTCTACTTACAAATGAAAAGCTCAATTTTCATAGCAGGGCCAGGGATTTGAAAGTTGCATTTTAATCAGTAAACTTCCTTCGCTGCTCAAACCAGGTTAACTTCATGAATTTACATATTATGTTATAGCTTGAGCTTCTCAAAGATAAAAATAACTTAGAGATAAGGTAATATGACATATATTATGCAAAAGGAGATATGAGGAAACCAGTACGCAAACCATCAAACTATGTACCAAGATAAAAATAGGATCAGAAGATTGAAAAGCAAATGTTAAAAATATACGTGATATGCTAAAGATAAAAACAAGTACCAGATGTAACTGCTCCGTGAATGCTCATAGTTTCCACTGCATGGAAATCTTCAACATCTGCTGCTACATCCGGAGTCAACGACTGCAAGTTTCTGAGAAAGGACTGCTGAGCCCGATCTACTGGGGGAAAAGAGTTTCCAACATCAGGAATGGGAGTAATTGCAAAGTGACTTCAGAAAAATGAAATGCCAGAAAAAGAAAGCATACCACTTAAAGAAGGTGCTGGCATGGCAACATCCAATATAGTTACCATGTTCTGCCTGGTTTGTCCTGCTAGCATTTGTACTATCCCGTACATATCCAGAGCACCAGATGTACAGATTGATTCTGCAGATGGCCCTGATTGTTTCATCCTAAAAGGGAGACTAAATGAGTGCAATGCAGACGCATACACTGCACTGGAGTGGTAAGGCTTTTCGTCTTTAATGCTGAGAAACTGGGAAGCTCTACCTAGACAATTACATATATGCAAGTATCAGCAACGAGAACTCATATTCAGATAAGAGATTAAAATATGAGAAACATACAGAGTAAGAGGTCATAAAATAAGAATCAGTTACAGAAGTTAACCTGCACCAAATACTAGAAAAGACAAAGGTAGACAACCAAGACACAAGTTCATACAGGCGCAAGTGTTTACCAACTATACAACACCCGTCAGTTTTAAGATCCAGTGACTGAACTGGTAAAAGAAAACCATGACTACCTAACATTTTGCTGTTAAACATACAAGTTTAACACCATGCTTTCGCTCAACAATTATTGAATCCCCCAGTTCCTTTAAAGTACATAGGATTCACATAGTAACTGGAATTCAAATTTGTTGATTTTGTTTGAAATATTGTTGAATGATGTAGACAAAATTCAATTCTGTTTGATGCTGAAAATTGCTGAATGATGTAAATAAAATTCATACAACTTTCCTTTTGAGTGAGGAAACCCACAAGTTTGCATACAGCAAGTGACTAAGTGTGAGGCACGAGCCATGATATCTTCACAATGCCCCTTACCTCAGCTTGTAATTAGATATATTCTCAAAAATTGGGGTGGGCATCTACGAATTCACATGTCAGCTACTCATACACACGTAGACCCATTTTGTATCTGTTTGTTGTGGCCAGGAGTCATTACTGATAAATAATCTCCTTTAGATGGACTAATATGCAGTACAAACTTACAACTCAATTTAGTTCAACAAAGAATAAAAAAATCTAGTATGCTTGAGAGAACCATAAAAAAGGACAGTCCGGTGCACTAAGCTCCCGCTATGCGCGGGGTCCGGGGAAGGGCCGGACCAAATGCTTGAGAGAACCATATTTAGGAAAATTGCATAGTTCTACTGAAAAATATCACATTATGAGAATAGCAGTTCTTACTTCCACTCAGGGAGGGCAAACCAACAGGGATAATCAATTTACATAGCTCTGACAGCCTTGAAAATGACACTGCATCGTGAAGATTACGGGAGATAGATTGCTTGCGGCCTTTGGAGTCCATGTGCAAGCTAGGATTACGTGCATTATATAGTAAAACTGGGACGTTTGGGTACTCATCGGCAATGCTCTCAAGGAACATGGCAGATAAACCAGAAAACCCTCCAGAGTCATCCACAACGCATTGGATCCCCTGTCAAAGAGATATGATAAAGAAACTGTTGAAGACCATATGAACTTAATCTGACTTACAGATAAGATGCTATGGCAGTATTGTGAAGCTTCCCATAGGGCTTTGGTTCAACAGTAAGGACGCAACACATGAAATGTGGGTTTGTCGCACATCACGGTTTCAAACCCCACACAAAAAGTCTGGTATTTAAGTTGGGAGGAGGGTATTGGAGCGGACCATACTCCCCGGTTTTGTGCCTGCTGATACCTCACAGATATCAAAAAGTAAAAGTACTGTGAAGGAGAACAGGACTGAAGGTCACTGTATTGATATACTCAATGAGGACAAAGTTCATTCAGCATCAAGAAGAAACTTATAAGACAAACCAATGATGTCAAACATGTATAGAAATAGTAATATTATCTTCTTCTTTTTTTTAAGGAGAAATAGTAATATTATCTTACTGGGAAGAATCAGAATTGAGCTGAGGGTCTTTCGGAAACAACCTCTCTACTTACCAAGGTAGAGGTAAGGTCTGCGTACACTCTACCCTCCCCAGACCCCATGTTGTGGGACTTCACTGGGTATGTTGTTGTTGTTGGGAAGAATCAGAATCATTAGATGGAACAAATTTTAGGTGGTTGATCTGCCTACAAACCTGAGGGGATTTATGAACAGCAATAAGCCAACCAGACGAAATAGAAGTCTAGAGATTTCAATCATGAGTACCTGAATATGATCACATTCTTCAAGGAAGAAACGAAGCCTGTCATCTATTTCTTCACCATGTTGATGCCCACAAAATGCCTCCTTCCCCAGTCCATAATTATCAAAATCCTGATCTGCCCATAGTCCACTTAATTCATACAAACTCTGAGGATGATAGTGCACCTTTGAAAAATCTGTCCAATATTGAACATCACTTTCCAAACATTCAACGATATCCTTATCTTGAATTTCTGCCTGAGAATTGTTGTTCACATTATCTAAATCATTAGCTTTGCCCACGCTCTCCTGCTCTTCCTCGCTTAAGCTTTGCAAGAAGAGATTCATTCTTAAAGGTTCAGATGCATGAGTTGTGACTTTGCCCTTCCTGCACAATTGTCCGGAAACCTTCATTCATATAATTCCACTCAAACTGATGTATATGATATTAGTAAAGCAAACTTACAAGACAAATATGTCACCCCCCCCCCCCCCCAGAAATATTCATCACAAGTAATGGAGGATATGTAAATGATGTGGATGTCCTGTTGGATCTTATTGTTTTTTTTTATAAAGGGGCCTTTTTTATAATGATTTTGCAACTTCTGGATGAGGAGGGGGCGGAGGAGAAGACACGTCGTTGTTCTTGATCTAGGAACTTATTGAAATATCCTTCTTATATTGAAGCCATGAGGGTCTTCCATCGTTATCTAAGAAGGTGAATGACCAACGGTTGAGGCATCGTCGTTGTTGTCGATCTAGGAACTTATTAAAATATCCTTCTTATGTTGTAGCCATGCATCTTCCGTCGTTTTCTAGGAGCCTTTCTAATATAGTGATGCTTCAACTGTAATCATCCCAAGTAATATCTGTAATCTCACCCCTAATTACACCAACTTGGCTGCCAATTTATCACTTTGTCATGTCATGAAAGAGTTGTCTACTTAAAGATAAAAGCATGTCACGTTGAATTTTTCAAGCTATCTTCCCAGACTTCTAATTTCAACCTATTCTCTATGAAACAGGCCTACATATAGACATTCTAAACCAATCTGTTTAGCTCATATCAACTCTTTGATTCACAACCACTACAACAAAAGTAGCTTTCAAGTAATTCCCACTCCACTCTCACCCCTAGCTCGATCTTAGACAATTAAATAAACAATCCAACTAATTCTCTGAGCAAGCTGGCGCTTATCAATTTGTCTTTCAAGAAAAGGCAGCATTCCAGAAATTAACTGCTAATTGCAAAGCCTCAATAATTAATCAAAAACATTCTGTAAAGCTCAAGTTGTCTGTTGAAACTGAAAGAGAAACAAACTGGGATGGATGTAATGGTCACCAAAAATCCCAGTGAGCCGTTCAGTATAACTAATCACAATCATTTTCACTTGGTGCAGTGTGGGATGCATTATTATCAGCAAACAAGCTGCAGAAAGGGCAATGAATATTTGGTGCTTCCTGTGTAAGGAACATGGGAGAGGACACAGACCACCTGGTTCGTTGCAGGACTGCCACTGAGATTTAGAACATTGTATTCTTGTTGTTCAACATAGCACGGGTTATGCTAAGGACAACAAAAGAGGCAATCACGAGTTGTAGATTAAAGATTTTCCAGAGAAATGAGAAGGATGTAAAGAGTCTAAAAAGAACAATTTTACTTTACTCGTACAATTCTAGCAAAGAGATATTCTCTTTTTTTATATATATAAAGTAATAACTTTATCAATATGGGGAAGCCCCGATATACAGAAAAGAGAAAATTCTCGTATGTGTAGATAGTTGGAAATGACTTGATAGATGAATGTGGTTGCTTGTAGAAAAGGGCATGTTGGCCTTCAGAATCAGTAGATTGTTTAGTGAAATGCTATGATACCAAATTAAACTACTGTAATGACAAGGATCACTGAAGGCATAAGCCAATTCCATGAATTATACTTTTGAACACCAGGAGTGATATACTTCAAGGTAGTAATCAAAAGAAGAAGGCCCATTTATCATATAACGCCTTTGATTTATGGATATAAGATTCATGGATGCTGAAACAGTTACATGCAATTAACATTTATTGTGGTAACAATCATTTTCAAAGCAATATCAGCAAGCAGTAAGAATGTGTGAATCAAAAGGCGCACTTAAGGAAAGAAATGTAATAAAAAAGCTGCAAGTCTAGACCAATTGTTTGTGTTGCATTTATTTGTCTATTGAACTACTTTCTTCTCCTTTCTTTTTCTTTTTCTTTTTCTATGATTTAGTCAGGGAGGGTTGGTGAGCGGGAGAACATGTCAGTCCTTACTTAATTTGTGGCATATTATTAAACAGAGTAACGGATTGAACCCAAAGAGATTTAGAGTCTCACCATGTCATAACATCCAAGCTTTTGGCTGGGGTTTGATTGTATAACGATCCACGTGAACTCACAGATCCAAGGGACCCTATCATGTTACAGATGTGCAAAAGACCATCCGTTAGATCAACTAACTGAGTGAGGATCTACTCCACAACAAGGATTTCAATGAAGAAATACGGGACAAATAGAGCTTGGAACCTCAACGTCGCAAACAGCTCCTCAATGCCTGATCTCTTATGGAAGTTCGGTTCTAATTAAAGAGAAACTTGGAACCTCAGCGTCACAAACAGGTCCTCAATTATTGTGATCTTTACTATGTACATACCTTCGACTAAGCTCCTGTTTGACCTTCATGTCCTATATAATATGTTTTTCTAATCGAGTCATTTCCTATATAATATGCATACAAGCTAACTGCTAAATATTCTAGTGTAGAAGATATGGAGGTGCAACTTCCAAAGAAATCTATATACTGAAACTAGCTTGAGGCCCAACATATTCTGAATGCCAACTGGAACAATAGGCAGTATAAAATAAACCCCAAATCATGGTGCTTGCAAAAAAAATATCTTTATGGTAACTCAACATAACAATTAGATAATATACCTTGAAAGTTTACTGAGACCATTCGAGGGGTGTATGTAAGGAGGCCCTACATCCCAAAAATGTGAGAGAGTAACTATAAGTATGTGATAGCTATATAGCAAAGACAAAATCCACTATAGAATTTATGATCAGATAACTCACTTGCTGAGTTTCCCCAGTACGATACAACACATCCATATCAAGACTATGATTTTTGAATACTTGATCACTTTCAGGGCTTTCAGCCAATCCAAGTAATTCATCCTTCATAGTTTAATATTGAGTAAGAAACATTAGTCAGTAAAATCAGTAGTTAACCAACTTGCAGCCTATTATCCTGAATTACTACCATGTATTAGGAACATATTCATCTATTCCCAGTTGGAACTTATACAAGAAAAGAGAGTGAGGGAGAACAAAGGAGGATGAAAAAATAAAAAATACCAGCAACCTGAAAGATAAGAAAGCATCCACTCTAACTCAAATCAGTGGATGGAGGTATAAATCAAAATCCTTATCCTTTTTTATAAGCGATTAAATGTGGTGCTTCACAAACTACTGAAACTAGTTTTTTGACTTAATGATTTCGTAATTTAACTCATCAGATTGACAATATAATAGCACATAAGATGATCACACGAAAACAAAAACTCTCATACAATCCCTTGAAATTTTTGTGCCTCTTGCAGAAATGTAAAGTAAGGTTGCGTACAATAGACCCTTGTGGTCCGGCCCTTCCCCGGACCCCGCACATAGCGGAAGCTTAGTGCACTGCCCTTTATTGTTCTTTTATTTCTTTTTTAGGTCTATTAGATTGTGAACAAGTAATTTCAATTAGGTCCCACGTTATTCTTTCGGTAATGCCTCATAGTTGTAGCTAGACCAAGATACCGCATGGAAGAGAAAATGGTTACTAAAGCCAAAAATCCCTCAACGAACAGCAAGTTTATGGGTGCAAAAGATAGTAACAGCCCTCGTAACATTTTAATTTCTAAAATAACTCATCCTAAAATTGCAAAGCTCTGTAACAAGAGGAAGCTCTTGTTACTGAACTGGGAAGAGGGATAGGGAGAAAGAACAGAGAAGAGAAGATGAAGGGAAATATTTTTGTATTCGATATATCCAATGAATCAGTAACTCAGTCTTTTAAGGCTTTACAAGGGTCATTCTAAACTATTACAAACATAAGGACTAAATCAACAGTACTATAACTTAGAAACTAAATTGTTCTAGAAAACCATAATGCTCTATTAAAAACTTAAGGGACTCTTCTAAATAAAAGTAATATG
The DNA here is from genome assembly GCA_029844215.1 of Przewalskia tangutica. Taxonomy (NCBI): domain Eukaryota; kingdom Viridiplantae; phylum Streptophyta; class Magnoliopsida; order Solanales; family Solanaceae; genus Przewalskia; species Przewalskia tangutica. The sequence continues at coordinate 15,598,299 of CM056721.1, forward strand.
GTCACAATTAGAATATTGTGACATGCCATCCTCCTTCATAATCAACCTCTTCCTTCAAAATTCAGCAATTTCTGAAAACTGAGATTTGATGAATTGGAAGTCCTCCCAAGTTGCTTCCTCTGGTAGCAGATTAGTCCACTGGACCAGGATTTGAGTAGCAGCTTTGTTCCCTTTCTTGATCATCCTCTTATCCAGCACTAGTTTTGTCATGATCTGGCCATCATTTGAGCAAAAAGGAGGATCAGTGGAGGGTGTAATGTGGTCTCCTATCTTCTTCTTAAGTTGGGAAATATGGAAAACTGGATGAATTTTTGCAGTCGATGGTAAGGCTAACTTGTAAGCTACTAGTCCTATCTTCTGGATGACTTTGTATGGACCATAGAATTTGGATGATAACTTGACTCTTCCTCACAGCCAAGACATATGATGTCTGTCTATAGGTTGCAATTTCAAGTACACCTAGTCCCCTTCATTGAATTCCCTCTCAATTCTCTTCTTATCTGCATAGACCTTCATCCTGTTTTGTGCTGACTTCAGATTTTCTTTTAATAACTTGGCCACCAGTTGCCTTTCCTTGAATAATTGGTCCACATCTTCCACTTTAGATTGAGTAATGAGCTCAAAAGTCAGTTGAGGAGGATCATAACCATATAACACTTTGAATGGGGTCATCTTCAATGATGTGTGATAGTTACTATTGTACCAGTATTCAGCCTGTGATAACCATTTGTGTCACACCTTAGGTTTGTGGCTAGTCATGCACCTTAAGTAATTTTCTAGGCATCTGTTGAGCCTCTCAGTTTGGCCATTTGTCGCATAGTTGTACCTGCAGGAGTTTGAACATCTCCTTCCAGAATTGACTAAGAAACACCTTGTCCCTGTCAGACACAATACTCTTGGGCAACCCATGTAACTTGTAAATGTTATCTAAGAATATTCTAGCTATTTGTGAAGTTGTGAAAGGGTGGGCAGTGGCCAAAAAATGTGCAAATTTTCTATACCTATCAACAATTACCAGCACAGTGTCCCTTCCTTCAGATTTGGTAATCCTTCAATGAAATCCATGGAAATATGCTCCCAAGCTCTTTCTGGAATTGGAAGAGGTTGTAGTAAACCATGATAGGCCACTTGTTCATCTTTACATCTTTGACACACTTCACATAATTGTACTACAGTCTTGACATTCTCAATCATAGCAGACCAATAGAACACTGATTTTAGCCTTTGGTAAGTGGCTCATACTTCTGAATGTCCTCCAAGTCCAGTCTGATGCATTGTCAGTACCAATTGATGTCTAAGAGATCCATTTTGTCCACCCAGGCTTTACCTTTATACCTCAACACCCCCTGTTGCATTGAGAGATTCATTTCATTGTTACCAGTGGTGCTAATGGTTGTTATTGCTTGTAATACTTCGGAATCTCCTCTGTAACTATTTAAAATTTCTTCAATCCACTTAGGTTGTGCTTGAGATATTACAGAACACTATGTTGGGCTCCTTGTTAAGGTCTGATCCTGCTCAACTGTGGTCTTCCTGGACAAGGCATCAGCCACTAAGTTCTCAACCCCTTTCTTGTATTGAATCTCAAAACTTAACCCCATCAGCTTGGTCACCCCTTTATGTTGTAGAGATGTTGTAATCTTTTGGTCCTGTAGGAACTTTAGACTGAAGTGGTCTGTTTTGATAATAAAATGATGTGGGTGTAGGTAATGTCTCCACCTATCTACAGCTTGTAATAAGGCTATCAACTCCTTCTCATAGGTAAACCTTCCCTGATTTTTCTTACTCCTGACTCATGAAAGTCAAGGGTCTTCTGTCTTGCGTTAATACAGCTCCAATACCTGTGTTGCATGCATCCACCTCCAGTATGAAAGGCTTGTTGAAATCAGGGAGTGCTAATACAGGTGTACTTGACATAGCTCTTTTGAGTTTGTCAAAAGCTGCAGCTTCAGGATTTCATTGGAACTCTCCTTTCTTCAGTAGGTTTGTCAAAGGTTTGCTAATTTGTGCATACCCTTTAACAAACTTTCTATAATAACCTATCAATCCTAAGAACCCTCTTAATTCTTTCACTGTCTTTGGATATGGCCAGTCCACCATTGCAACTACCTTGCCAGGATTAGTGCTTACCCCATTATCATCTATGATGTGCCCCAAATACTTTACTTGTGTTTGCCCAAACTCACACTTACTATGTTTGGCAAAAAGTTGATGTTTCCACAGTAACTTCAATATACAATCTAAGTGAGACAGGTGGTCTTCCATAGACTTACTATAAATTAGTATGTCATCAAAAAAGACCAAGATAAATTTCCTTAAATGTTCCTTGAATACACCATTCATTAGAGATTGAAAGGTTGCAGGTGCATTGGTAAGTCCAAAGGGCATTACCCTGAACTCCCATAGACCATGATGGGTCCTAAATGCAGTTTTGTGCTCCTCCCCTTCCTTCATCCTAACTTGATGATAACCAGCTCTCAAGTCTATTTTAGAGAAAACATTGGCTCCATACAGCTCATCCAGTAAGTCATCAATAATGGGAATAGGATATTTATTCTTGATAGTCAGTTGGTTCAGTCTTCTGTAGTCTACACATAGCCTCCATGATGAGTCCTTCTTCCTCACTAATAAGGCATGGGATGCAAAAGAAGATTGACTAGGTACCACAGTTTCAGCTCTAATCATATCTGCAACAATAGACTCAATGACATTCTTCTGGTCATAAGAGTACCTGTAAGGTCTCAGGTTGAATGGTTGGGCTCCAGGTATTAAATGGCTCTTTGTGGTGGTAATTCAGTGGGTTCCTGGAATAAGTGTTGGAATTTTTGTATCAATGTATAAATACCAGGGTGAGTGGTATGCTTCTCCTTAAATGTTATTTCTGGACTAATCATAGACACCTCAGCAATCACCTCACCAGTACCACACTGCAACATCCTTTTCAGTTCCTCCTGATTCATAGTTGCTATGCCAGCCTCTTCTTGTTCCCCAAACAGTGTAATCATCTTCCCTTTACTCATGAAACTCATACTGTGAGGCCTGGTGTTTAGTATCACAGGGGCTACCAAGTCTATCCAGTCCATACCCAAGATCATATCACATCCTCCCACTTTCATTAGCCTGAGTCTAAAAGTGAAAGGCTCATTCTGCATTTTCCAGTGGAACACAGGACTTTCTACATGGCAACTCATCTCCTGCCCATTGACTACAAAAACTCTCATAGGCTTCTTCATAGGTTGTATAGGTAATCTCAACCTCTTAACAATGTAAGGGTCAATGAAGGAATGAGTCGACCCACTGGCTATCAAAACTGTCATGGATACTTTGTCAGCATACCCTATGATCTTGATAGTTGATATCTTCCCTTTGGAAGAACTTAAGCCCAGTATATCATTTATTGATACCTACTCACATTGTCCCTCCCCTGTATCCTCCAAATTCTCAGCCACATCCATGAATATCTCCTGGTTTTCACCATCCTCCTCCACTGGTATCCCCTCCATAGTGTGCATAATTCTCTGTTTGCATTGGTGACCAGGAAAATACTTCTCCTTACACTTGTAACATAGCCCTTGCTCCCTGGGATTTTCTAAGTTGGTGGGAAGGGTGTTTGGTTTGTAAGGTACTCTGTTGGTTGTTCTTTGGGCAGGGTAGGTAGGTTTGAGAGGTGGTTGGGTAAGGGGATATTTAGGAGTAGTGGTTTGAATATTTCTATTGTAAGGGATGAATGTAGGTTTGGGGTTGAAAGTTTGGTGGTTTTTCTGTTGTGCAAAGGGGATAAGGGTCTTGAAAGACTCCTCATATAGCTTAGCAGTTTCATAGGCATCTAACACTGTATGGGGATTGTTCATTTTGACAAGAGGTTTCAGTTCTGGCTTCAATCCACTAATGAAGCTAGACACATAATGAATTTCATTTAACAAAGGATTGATTATAGTCATGTATCCCATAAGTTCCTCAAACTTACATTGGTACTGGTCGGCGGTCCCTGCATAATTTTGTTAAACTCATCGACAATATCTTGTGGCCTAATATTACCAAACCTCCTACACACCTCACTACTAAACTTAGACCATGTCATATCTCCCCTATTATTAATCATATAGCTATCAAACCACACATCAGCTTTTTCCCCGATATGAACCGAAGCATAGTGAAGCTTCTCGTCGTGTTCAGATCAGTGACTGTGTTTGCATGAGTCGTCACTGGTGTACCTTGCGTCGATCCTCCTGGTTGTGCCAGATTCAAACCCGATAAAATGAGCTCCAATCTTTTGTTGGTTTCTTCCAATCGTTTGTTGGTTTCGCGAGTTTCTTCCAACTGTATCGAAATTGCTCTTGGTTTTGCTCGAGGGATTCGAACCTCTTGCTGGTGTCGTCGGCGAACACCGCCAGTTGTGTCTTAATCATCCGAATGTCATCGTAGACGATTTGCAGCTCAGGTGGTGTTATCGGCGGTGGCTCTGATGTCATTTGTAACAAGAGGAAGCTCTTGTTACTGAACTGGGAAGAGGGATAGGGAGAAAGAACAGAGAAGAGAAGATGAAGGGAAATATTTTTATATTCGATATATCCAATGAAACAGTAACTCAGTCTTTTAAGGCTTTACAAGGGTCATTCTAAACTATTACAAATATAAGGACTAAATCAACAATACTATAACTTAGAAACTAAATTGTTCTAGAAAACCATAATGCTCTATTAAAAACTTGGGACTCTTCTAAATAAAAGTAATATGATCACAATTAAAATATTGTGACAAGCTCCTACCAGCGATTGGATAAATCGTGGCACGAAAAAGCAATAAATTTTGTATGAAATATCTCATCTTAAATTGCAAAACAAAACAGAACCTCAAATAAATTTACTACCTTGGCTGAATAACACTCTAAACCCCTCAAAAGAATTCAACACAATTTGCCAAATATATGAGAGAATTAGTACATGACAGTTTCATAACAAGCAAGAGGGTAAAGATGCAATTCATAATCCAGAGTGCCCTGAATATATCTCACAATGCGTTTGAGTGCATGCATATGTTCTTCTATTGGATTATGCATGAACAGGAACACTTGTTGTACTGCATAGGTAATATCTGGCATGGTGAATGTGAGATATTGTAGAGCTCCGGCCAAACAAGCAGCGGATGAGCGCACTAGCGCGAAAGCCGTTGCGCGTTAGTACAACAAAGCCAGCGTTGCTTTCGTGGGATCAACTGCTCGTTTTCGATATAGAACTGGATAATAAAAAACTGCGGTACAATGTCGGGTTGGCAAATGGTTTGCTCGATATGGCACTCAACTTTGACTTGGTATCTACAGGAGTTGTTGAAGGTTTGCAAGAAGACATTTCAGCTCGTTCTACGATCTCTAAGGCATACTTCTTTTGTGAGAGAAATAAGCCACCTGCATGTCGTGTCACTGCAATTCCTAGAAAGTAGTGAAGTGGACCAAGATCCTTCATAGCAAATTCTGAACTCAGCTGTGACATGATACTCTTGCGAAGAGAGTCTGAAGAGGCTGTTAGGATAATATCATCTACATATAACAGAAGATAAGCAGTATGATTACCCTGTTGATAACGGCTGTTTGTGAAATCCATGTGGGACACAAAATCTGCAAACCGCTTGTGCCAAGTCCCGGGAGCCTGTTTGAGACCATATAATGATATTTTAAGCAAACACACATGATTGAGATATTGAGGATCTCTGTACCCCAATGGTTGGTGCATGTAGACAGTGTCACTCAAGTGTCCATGTAGGAAGGCATTCTTGACATCTAATTGATGAAGTGACCATCCTTTTGAGAGGGCTAGACTGAGAACTGTTCTGATTGTTGTTGGTTTAACCACCGGACGGAATGTCTCGCCGCAATCTAATCCCACCTGTTGAGTCTTGACATCACCTACAAATCGGGTCTTATGCCGCTCAAAAGAACCATCAGATTTTTCTTTATGGCTAAAAATCCACATAGACCGAATTATATTAGCATTAGATGGACGAGGTACTAACTCCCATGTCCTATTTTAATTAGAGCATGATATTCATCATCCATGACCATTTTCCAATTAGGATCTTTTAGAGCAGACACGGGGTTACAAGGCAACGGTGATTTCGAGACCTGAGTATGTAGACTATATTTGGCATTGGGTTTGACAATTCCATGTTGACTACGGTGATCGAGAGTGGCGGTGGTGAACGCCACCGCCAGAATGTTTCCGTGGCCGGTTCGAATTAGCATTTGGGATTGGTATTGTGAACTGGCCCATCGAAAGAGGCAGCTGGGCAGATGTGGAATGAAAGCTTGGACTGGGCTGTGGAATTGATGGCCCGGGCCACGGATTGAATTTCAGGGCCGACCATCCTTCCTTGGTCGATGGGCCTACTGGCCGTGATCCAAAATCCGCGGGTCTGGGCCGTGAAAAAATGGGTTAGATACGGGAGCCTATCATCATCCAAAAAATCATAAGTATTAGTCCCGGTGTCATGTATCTTGGCAAAAGAAAATTGTGATTCATCAAAAATAACATGACGACATATAATCATGCGTTTGGAAGAAATGTCACACACACTGTCACCACCACATCCGCTCTGATTTTAAATAATGTCCTACATGCTCCCAAATTAATAAAAAAATTGATATCTGTTAGGAAGTTTACTATTGATAATTGGGTTTCTGTTAGATTCGATCCGTTTGATTTTTCCGTACATGACTTTCAGACGGGGAAACTTCTCATGAGATGTGATAGCAAGGGGGAGCTCTATCCAATAAGTTTACCAAATCCACAGCCTAAAGTTCCTTCCACTTTTGCAGTCTTGGCACCATCACTATGGCATGAACGTTTGGGACACCCGGGAGAGTCCGTTTTGGCCTCTCTTAAACAAAACAATTTTATTTCATGTACTCAAACTCGGATTTTGAATAAGTGTCATGCTTGTGCTCTTGGTAAACATGTTAGATTGCCATTTACTTCTTCTACTTCATGCACTATTATGTCATTTGATATTTTACATTGTGATATTTGGACATCACATGTTTTGAGTTCCTCAGGTCATAGGTATTATTTACTGTTTCTTGATGACTACTCTAATTATTTGTGGACATTCTCTTTGTCGAAAAAATCACAAGTGTTTTCCACTTTTCTAAACTTTAGAGCATTCATTCGAACTCAGTTTGAACGGGAGATTAAAAGTATTCAAAGTGACAATGGGAGGAAATTTGACAATAATCAGTTTTGGGATTTATTCTTATATTAATATTATTCTATCCCCTACATTAATACATTGTACTATTTACCATATACATATGATTCTTCATAATTATATTATTAATAGTAATTAATAATATAATATTCTAACAGTTATGATAGATGAACTGCTTAGAAATTCAATAAAGTTGAAAACTTTATTAACATTTTAAAGTTTGCTGTAATTGTTTGTGCTAAAAGGTGTCTATTCTGAAACTTGAATGCTTTAGGTTGAAATCAATTTCACTACAGCTAACAACTTTATAACCATTTTTTTTTATTTTAGCAGTAGTGGTTTTTGATAGAAGGGTGTCTCTTTTGAAATTTGAATGCTTTGGATTAGACCAAATTTAGGTAATGATTTTTGGAGAGTTAGTTAAATACTTTCTTTTTCTTTCCCTTTTGAATTTGCTAAACGTTGCTCGATCTTCTGGATAGTTTAAGTTGCAATGTGTTATCTTTCGTGTTGGCTATAGTGCATTAAACACATTCCGAAATGGTAATTTTGTTGTTCATTATGTCTTTAACAGGCTAACAACTTGCTTTGTTGAGTTATATAATTAGGGTCTAACTCAAGTTTTACTTTTTAATTGTCTGAAGAAGATATTACCCATATTAAAAGAAAAAAGTCTGAAGAAGATATGTTTAAAAAAGGTTTCTACCGTTGGGTGATAATACTAGTTTTCGAGTCTTGTAGAATGAAATTTGGTTATAATCGGAAACCCTCTGTCATTATTGGCATCAAAAGGTCTTCTAAATAAATTTGGAAAACAGTTTCTCAATTTCATGCAGATATAATACAACCCTTTCCAAAGTCTGCACAGTTAATAGAGCTAGAACAGTGAATCAGGGCATTTGCCGTTGTTAACATGATACTGTATATTAGCATCAAGATTCCAAATCGATCCTAAAGCCTAGAGGTGCATACTGTAGGGATTTGTTGGATGTAAAACACACAAGTAAGGCACAGCGGAAGTTTAAAATTTTGTTTACTTACTTGCTCCAACTAAGATCGTCTGGTATGATTATGCGATAATTCAAATCTGCAAAAACGTGAAAACTTACAGTTTATGCTTTTAATGCAGTCTCTACTAAAAGGTGCGCACGCGATTGTCAATCCGGGTGCAAGTCTTGCTTCAGTATATTCCTTTGCCCAAGAAAGCTAGGAAATCTTGGCAGAGGTTTGAGAGAATTTATTTCCTGAACTCTAAGTTCAGAAAGTGGAAAAATGAGTTCTTCTGAAATTATGGGTTAAGTGCCAAATATATAGTGAGGAAACCCTAAACCTAATCAGATTTGGATCAGGCTTCAAAACCTGACCCAAATCCAAATTGCAGTGGGCCAGTCGAACTGGGCCCACTGTTATGCGGTTCCTTTATTTATTTTCTGCACGTTTTAGTTCTAATTAAATCCAAGACTTAATTTTAACTTAATTAATTAATTTTCATCAAATGAAAATTATCCCATAATTTATTATAAAATAAAATATCTTGATTCAAAATCCGATATTTTACATTCTCTCAATATACCCTTAGACCGAAAAGACAATCGACTTAGTGTGACCTTTAGGCGCACGCGCAAGACTTGACCAAATCAAGGTTCACACGGAACTCCTAGACGGCACCTGGCGGACCCGATATGTGAAGACGCTTACAAGACTCAAGTAAACAAACCTACATGTGAGATGATAAATTCCTTTCATTCGCGACACACTCGATCAAGCTTAAGATTTGTCGTGTCTATCCAAATGGCTTGATCACTTTATCTCATCTATATTAGTCGACAACCAGACCATATCCTAGATATGTCTCTTGATTGCCAATGACTTGGTCGACCTAACATCTCTGAGAAGCTGAGTGTTCTCTCGAAATTCCAATCGAGGAATGAATCCTATTCTTGGCTCAACCACCACCTTCAATCTACTTCGTAATGCACCCAATACAAGCCGCGTCTCAACCTATAAGGCATTTGAGCCAGGGCGGGATCAAAGTGCATTACTCCGTAAACAAGGTGATATTGACCTCAAGTCTAAGGACCTATATCTCCCACATGCTGATAATACTCTAGACATGTATAACAAATAATTTATCAGCAGGGTATGCCAATACTCCTCTAAGAGTATCCATGTGTCCATCACTAGCAACTATTGCTTGCAGTAAGTGAGATATACTACGTTCTCTAAGAATGTGATGCAGACCACATGTCGACTTATAACATATCATTGATATCCCATTCTCAATGATCATTAGTCTAGGCTATTTTAAGAACTACACTCTATCATTAATATCTCACACACTATTAATGACAATGTAAGTTCAAGGGATGCACATTAATGAATAATATAAACAATCAAATAATAATTCAATAATTGCAAATGCCAAGTATATATTAATCTTATTAATAATATGAATGTGTTCAAGTACAGGTGTCCTAAAATGATTGTTTATAGGACATATATACTTTCAATCTCCCACTTGGCCTAGAGCCAATCACCAATGTATCTAATGCCCATATTTTCGAAATGACCATTATGCTTGACCAAGCTTAATGGTTTAGTAAATGGGTCTGCTAGATTATTTTCGGTGGGAATATAGTCTATCTTTATTTCTTCTGTCTCCACCATCTCCCTGAGAATGTGGTATTTCCTTGGTACATGCTTGTTTCTATTCGTTGATCTTGGTTCCTTAGCTTGAGCAATCGCACGGTGTTGTCACAATAAATCATTATTGACAATGGTACTGAACAACCCTAATTCCTTTAAGAACTTCGGATATCGCGACAGCTTTCTTTACCACTTCCGATCCGGCTATGTACTCGTCGTTGTCGAATCGGGTTGTAGCTTTCTTGGAACTCTTCCAACTAACTACTCCACCATTTAAAATGAAGGCATAACGGTGAGATTTGAAGTCATCAAGATCTGTCGAAAACTAGCATCGGTGTACCCGAGCTACTAGCTCTTCTTGTCCGCCATAGACTAAGAAGTATTCTTTAGTTCGTCTAAGATACTTAAGAATACTCTTGATCGCTTTCGATGTTCCTCCCGTGATTCTGCTGGAATTTGCAAGTCATGCTATGCATAGGCCACATCCGGCCTTATGCAGTCATGGCATACATGATTGATCCTATACCAAGATATGGGATTCTCTTCACGCGCCAAGTTCTGCAGAATCGTGGAAGGACAATCCTTCCTTGACAACTTGATGTCTTGACCCATAGGAAGATTCCCTTTATTGGAATTTTTCATAGAGAAACTGTCTTAGCACTTTGTCTATGTATACAGATTGTGACAGCCCCAACAATCTACTAAGTCTATCTCTTGTAGATCCTAATTCCAAGAATGTAGCAGGCTTCACCCAAGTCCTTCATCATGAAGGTTCTGGATAACCATTCTTTGACTGATTGCATGAGAGTTTTATTGTCTCCCATTATCAATATGTCATCTACATATATAACAATGAAGACAATGCTCTCATTTGTGCGTTTACTATAAACGCACGGATCTTCCTTGCTTCTAACAAAGTCAAACGATTTGATTGCTTTGTCAAAACAAATGTTCCAACTCCTTGAGGCTTGCTTAAGTCCATAAATGGACTTTTGTAGTTTGCATACTGCTTTGGGTTGAGTCTTGGATGTAAAACCCTCTGGCTGTATCATATACACCTCCTCAATTAGATTACCATTGAGGAAGGCGCTTTAACATCCATTTGCCAAATATGATAATCATAGTATGCAGCCTATAGCAAGCAAAATCTGAATGGACTTAATCTTTGCAACAAAGTAAAAGTTTCATCATAATCGACCCGTAGTTGATTATAACCTTTAGCCACCAATCTTGCTTTATAAGTCTGTATTTTGCCATACGCATCAATCTTCTTCAAGACCCATTTGCATCCCATGGGTCTAACCTCGTTGGCAAGTCAACCAAGTTCCATACTTGGTTTATGTACATAGACTCCATTTCGGATTTCATGGCTTCTTGCCATCTCGTGAATCAATGTCTAACATTGCCGTTGTAGAGTAGTAGCTCATCATCATCGTGAATATCTATCTCATTATGTGTTTCAACAAGGAGATTAAGTCTTTCAGTGCACGCGATGAGTCTAGTGATCCTCTGAGTTGAACATTCAACGTTTGATGTCTGCTGTATTTTGATTTTGAGAAGATGTTTGTGTGTTGGACAATCCACCACCTTGAGAACTTTCGAATATCATTTTGAATAGGATGATGCACAACTATTGTGTCATCTGTCATTGTGCATGAGGGTCTTGCATTTCGCAGATCCTCACAACACTCCCACCGGAAGTGGCGTATTCTAAGTACCCAATCATCATCAAATACTCCCACCGAATCCTTGTCAGGTTATTTGACAAGAGGTCATTCTCTACATTATTTTGTACTTGAATTTCTTGAAGTTCTATCTTGTTGCAACTCTGTTCCTTGTAGACATAGTCTTCTTGAGAAAGTTGCATTCTGAAACAATTACTTTATGTTCCTCAGGAAGATAGAAGTAGTACCCTCTTGTTTCCTTAGGATACCCTACAAAATAATACTTCTCACTTTTAGATTCCAATTTGTCGATGAGCAACTTCTTTACATACGCAGGCACCCTGTGGTCGCGTGTGTTTAAGTTGTCGCTTGCCATTCCATATCTCATATGGAGTTTTCAACCGACTTTGATGGAACTCTATTCAAAATGTAGATTGAGCTTTGCAATGCATATCCCCATAGGTATGTTGGTAGAGCTGAGAAGCTCATCATGGATCTAACCATATCTAATAAGGTACGATTTCTCCTCTCAGCAACACCATTCATTTGTGGCGTTCCGGGAGGTGTCCATTCTGAATGGACTCCATGAAGCTTCAAATAATCTAGAAATTCTTTACTTAAGTACTCACCTCCTCGATCTGATCGAAGAGTTTTAATACTTGTTTCAAGTTGCTTCTCTACTTCTGACTTGTACTTCATGAATTTCTCAAAAGCTTGGACTTATGCTTCATAAGATACACATGCCCAAACCTTGAGAAATCGTCTGTAAAAGTGATGAAATAAAGAAAGCCTCTCTTAGCTTGAGTTGGAAAAGGCCCACATACATCGGTATGGACTAACTCAAGCACCTCTTTGGCACGTACTCCTTTCCCAGAAAGTGATTTGGTTGTCATCTTTCCTCTTAAGCAAGATTTGCAATCACCATATGACTCTAAGTCAAATGGTTCTAAGTAATCTAATTTCCTCAATCTTGCTATCCTTGATTCATTGATGTGACCAAGTCTGCAATGCCATAAGTAGGTGGGATTTCTTTGATTACTTATTTTAGCTCTTTTATTTTGTATATTGAAAATTTTATGGCTCTGATTTAGAACATACAATCCATCCAGCGGAGCATTTCCACAAATAAAACCTTTATAAGACAAAACATAGTTTCCATTGGTAATATGTGAGAAAACCCTCAATGTCTAACATAGGGATAGAAATAATAATTCTTGTCAAAGACGGACAAAATAACAATTATTAAGTTCTAAACAAAAGCAAGGTAAATCTAGTCTATAAGTCCCCACGCGCTCGCATCAACTCTAGCTCCATTGCCAACGCGTGATCTACTTCCCAAGGTCCAACCTTTCACATCGATTAGCCGCGCACATTATTACAAATGTGTGAGCCTGGCGGTATCCAATACCCAGCGGTGAGAATTAGTTATAGACATATTTATTTCAATAACAAACATACCTTGTCCACAGGCAAGACTCAGGCCTTGTCTCCCTCGGGATGTCGATCCTTCTTCCAATGTCCCTTTCTCTTACAATTGAGGCGCATCGGCTATCTTGGCCTTCTTTCGAACAACTCCTTTAGGTTTCATAGTTGTGGGTTTGGCGGCAACCGCCTCTACCCTTCTTCTTCCGCATATTCTTACCCTTAGGTTTGAACTTGCTAGATGAGCCCACCATGAGCACGACTTACCTTTGGAGGTGGGCGACTGGGCGTCTTCAACATATTATGAAGTTCGGGAGACTTGCTTGTTCCATTCATGTTGTAATTCACAATGAAGTTCTCAAAGAAACCAGAAGCGAGTTCAAGATTAGATTAACGAAACATTCACAGGCGCCTTTCGCTCCAATCAAGCCAACCTCTCAATTAATCCAATCATCTTCAAAACATGTTGTGACTGACCCCTTCGTTTAGCTTACACTTAAAAAGATCTCTCAGCGGTTCATACTCCATTGTTATGCGAGACCGTGAGTCATGAGACTCTTCAAGTGTTCTAGCATCTCGTTGGGGCCCATATTTTCATCTTTGTCTTTGTAACTCAAGTCATAGAAGATAGCATAACACATCTTTGCAACAAAGATCATCAAGATATTTACGATAGTCGCTTTGTCAAACAGAGCATACTCTTGGTAATCTTCACAGGATCAGAGGAGTGGTGTATCCAATACATACCAATCTTTTCTAATCGCAGCATCAAACGCAGATTTCTTAACGATCGGAAAATTGGCTTCATTCAACTTGTTCGTTTCAACCAACATTTTAAGTGATAGATTCGACATCAGAATCAAGAAAAGATAGACTTGAAATTAATACTTTAATATAATTTCTATTGAACACATTCATTAACTAACTAACTAACATGGTTTTTAGTTTAATTAGCTCCCACTATTTTAACATACTCTTGAATTACAAAGAATACGGACTCATATCAAATACGGTCATAATGGGCCAAGATCCAAACTCATGTTGTCTCCGCGTTTCGAGGTGATAACTTCAACAACACGATCCGGTAGGTCTCTAAACCAATTGCAAACAATTTGCAACTCTTGGTTGACCAATGTTCTAAACAATTCGATCTGCGTCCCCTACCGTCCGACACCGGGCGCCAAGACAAACTAGAAGTCAACCTCTGCATCGCAATTATGTATCTAAGTGGGCTTAGCCTTCATCAAGCAAACACCGGGTGTAAATACTCACGGTTTATCACCTACTACAACATTTATATGCATCTATGAAAGTGGTCCGAGTCCTCGTAGACTTAGAGCAAATCTTTGGGCATAAATACTCATCTCAGAAAGGATTTTGCACCACAATCAATTATAACGGACGACACGTTCATTTTAAATGAGACTTGTATTAAATTTGGGGAACATTTTAATTCAGGGTTATGACCAAGATCAACTATTATATCATACATCATATGAAATCCTATCATGCAATTTCTAAACACATTTAGATGGAAACCATCAAACCCAATAGGCATGATATAAGATGGTTTTAATCATATACTGGGCGCCGTCTACCCAGACAATTATAGCGGTCATTGAAAGTAAACAATTACTGGGCGCCGCCTACCCAGACAATAATTGCGGACTCTATTCTAATTATTTAAATGACAATCAATTAAACAATTAGGAGAAACAATTAATTTGTGCACACATTATCAAATAATATGCTAAATAACAATAATTGTGGGTTAATTAATTTTTGTTTCAATTTAGGAAATATTTAAATTCAAAATTTAAACTCAATTTTCAATTTTCGGAATTTTCTGCTCATCCAAATAGTCCCTTAACAATTCAGAAATTAAAATTTAATTTTAAGGGGTATTTCGCAATTTTCGAACCTTAAAATATTCTGATTTACCGGGGACCAAATAAGCTTTTCAAATTTACTGATTGACCAGTGGACTGAATCACTGATTTTAAAACTTTTAAAATTTCGTAAAATATCTCAAGGACTAATTTGTAATTTTAAGAACTTAAAATATTTTCAGATTTGTTAAAGGACCAATCTACAATTTAAAACCCTAATTTTAATTGCAAAAAGGTCTTTACACTATTTCAAATTTTCAAAATCAAATCCAACTCCAAATCAAATTTGGGATTCAGATTTCGGGGCGAAATTGACGGAATTAAAACACACCAAGCGATGGCACACGGTGGTTTTCACCACCACCGATTTGGTGGCTTGCGGTCGGAACCGGGACGGCCACGTGATTAAAACCGTCGGTGGCGTTCCATTTCCGGTCATTGTTGTCATGTAACACTACCACCATTAGATTCCTCTCGTCGAGACGAACACGGTGGTATTATTACTTCGATTTCGTCGCGTGGTGGCGGAACCGCCCCGCCGTAGTTTCCGCGACCAAAAATTTTTTTTTGTTCACGTCGTGAGCGAATCGCGTCATCGTTTCACGCCTCAAAAAAATTTTTTTTTAAATGATCGCTATTCACGCCGAACAAGAATCGCGACATAATCGCTCACGTCTAATAGTGACCAGATTGCCATCGTGAATGTGATTTACATCGATACGATTTTTTTTTTTTTAAAATTCCGAAAATCAATTCTAAATCAAAACAATTAAGTTCCCACATATTGTTATTAAAGATTATCGTATAATCATTAAACCAGCCCTGGCTCTGATACCACTGTAGGAATTTGTTGGATGTAAAACACACAAGTAAGGCACAGCGGAAGTTTAAAATTTTGTTTACTTACTTGCTCCAACTAAGATCGCCCGTATGATTATGCGATAATTCAAATCAAAAACGTGAAAACTTACGCTTTATGCTTTTAATGCGATCTACTAAAAGGTGCGCACGCGATTGTCAATCCGTGCAAGTCTTGCTTCAAGATATTCCTTTGCCCAAGAAAGCTAGAAATCTCGCAGAGGTTTGAGAGAATTTATTTCTGAACTCTAAGTTCGGAAAGTGGAAAAATGAGTTCTTAAATTATGGGTTAAGTGCCAAATATATATAGTGAAACCTAAACCTAATCGATTTGGATCGGGCTTCAAAACCGACCCAAATCCAAATTGCAGATGGTCACTAACCGGGCCCATCACATGCTATTCCTTTATTTATTTTCTCGCGACGTTTTAGTTCTAATTAAATCCAAGACTTAATTTTAACTTAATTAATTAATTTTCATCAAATGAAAATTATCCCATAATTTATTATAAAATAAAATATCTTGATTCAAAATCCGATATTTTACATTCTCTCAATATACCCTTAGACCGAAAAGACAATCGACTTAGTGACCGCTTTTGCGCCTTCACACGTAAGACTGACCAAATCGAGGTTCACACGGAACTCAGACTAGGCGGAGCGGACCCAATATGTGAAGACGTTTACAAGACTCAAGTAAACAAACCTCATGTGAGATGATAAATTCCTTTCATTCGCGACACACTCGATCAAGCTTAAGATTTGCCAAGTGTCTATCCAAATGGCTTGATCACTTTATTTCATCTATATTAGTCGACAACTAGACCATATCCTAGATATGTCTCTTGCATTGGCCAATGACTCGTCGACCTAACATCTCCGGAAGTTTGAGTGTTCTCTCGAAATTCCAATCGAGGAATGAATCCTATTCTTGCTCAACCACCACTCAATCTACTTCGTAATGCACCCAATACAAGCCGCGTCTCAACCTATAAGGCATTTGAGCTTAGACAGATCAAAGTGCATTACTACGTAAACAAGGTGATATTGACCTCAAGTCTAAGGACCTCTATCTCCCACATGCTGATAATACTCTAGACATGTATAACAAATAGTTTATCAGCAGGGTATGCCAATACTCCTCTAAGAGTATCCATGTGTCCATCACTAGCAACTATTGCTTTGCGATGAAGTGAGATATACTACATTCTCTAAGAATGTGATGCAGACCACATGTCGACTTATAACATATCATTGATATCCAATTCTCAATGATCATTAGTCTAGGCTATTTTAAGAACTACACTCTATCATTAATATCTCACACACTATTAATGACAATGTAAGTTCAAGGGATGCACATTAATGAATAATATAAACAATCAAATAATAATTCAATAATTGCAAATGCCAAGTATATATTAATTTTATTAATAATATGAATGTGTTCAAGTACACGTGCTCCTAAAATGATTGTTTCTAGGACATATATACTTTCATAGTACAGTCTCATGCTTGCTGTTGGAATCCCTAAGCTAAGTATTATTTTCTCCAGGAATTTCTTGATTTAGAGAAGACTTTTTCATTTAATGGCTTCCCACGGCCTTATAATTGGGAAATTTATGAGATTTACAGTCTGGACATGTAAATGGCTCTCTTTTGTAAACTTCTATAACAGTAGCTAATATATAGAGAATACATTTCATTTGAATCTCCTCTTTCTAAATTTTTGGTTGGTTCTGATCTGCAGGTTAAATATATCTTCTTACTTCATCAATTTGAGCTCTCCTTTAGAGTGATTATTGGATTTAGATGAGAAGAGCTGCAATGTGCTTCTCGCTATCACAGTTTCCTCGATGTAGAGTTCATACACTGACTAATTCATGGTGGCAAAGTTTCCATCATATAAATAGGATTGGTAGGGGCAGCATTAGCTCCAAGGTTCTTGCCTCTGGTAAACATGGGCTGGAAGGTAGATATAATAGTACTGAGAATAAACGGACACTAACTACAAAAAGTGAAGGGAAAAACAAGGCTACTTTTAGCAGAAAAACAACTATCAGACACAAAGTATTAGATGAAACAACAAAATTTAAAGTAGACGTATATATAGTTCAGAAATAACCGAAATAGGAAGTACACAATATGTTGATATTCGACAATCAATTGCTGAAAACAAAGATTTGGCCAAACTCATGACTTTTATCATTTTTTATATTGAGACCACTGGGTTTAGCAGAGAACACGAAAGAATTATCGAGATTGCATTGCGGGATCTTCATAGGGATGATTATAGCACATTCCAGACATTAGTCAATCCTGGACGTAGTGTTCCAAATGCACATATCCATGGAATTACTACCAGTATGGTCAACAGACCTGATGTTCCCAGGTAATTTGTGATCAATATTACCAGGTTGTATCACATGCTTTTTCTCTCTCACTGTATCTTGACTTTTCTTCACATAATCCTATAGGAGACTTACAACTTAGTTTGTCTAAATAATCAGAAAGTTCTGCATCGAAAGAATATATTTGACAATCTCATGTTAGGTGTTGTATTGAATCCTGCTTAATCATGTTTTTTTATATCAGAATGTGATATGTATAAATACAACTACAATAAGATGCTTTTGTGGTTTTTTCTCTTGGAAGCATTCTTCTTGTCTACAATCTACATCTGTTCATTACTGTAATAGTTGGGGTTCACTATGCTAATGTGTTTTTCTATTGACTTAATGGGTGGGCTTGTATGTCATAATGCATGTGTTTTACTCATTATATTTATTTAATTTCCAATGATAAGGAAAAAACCTTTATTTGAGAAGAGAACTATCAAGATAGATTATGCATGCCTTGATGAATTACTCTCTAGAGTTTATGTGCTTTCGTATTTTCCCCACTCTTAACCATGGATGTTTGTGCCGAATTCACTAATTATCATAGTAAAAAAGAGTACTGAACTTGGTGTCGTGAGAATCAAACGGACTTAAATTGCTTGGCTGAGTAAAAGTAGTGTAGCACACTGTAAATTATCAGTTTACCTCGATCTTGAATAGGTGACTATATCTATATAATTGTCGTATTGAAGTGAGTTGATAACTCATACCATCTTCTGCCCAAATACTGGTATAGCACCTCATACGTATTGTTTGAATTGTGGCGTGATATCCTTCTTCCTTGCCATATGGTGCCTGTTTACTCTGATACAACAATCCTGGGTGAAATCATATCTTAAAAGTTAAACAATAACTGGTTGTGCAACTTTCACTAGGAGTAGCTAATCCAGTGGAATTAATTTTCTTTATGAAATTCTGGTCATAACCTCCCAATTCGAAGTCTCAAATCAAAGTTCTTATCATGAATTGTTATTCCCTCCTTTGAGATGTACTTGCAGAATTATAGAAGAGTCAAGAAAGCCAAGAAGTTTAACATGACACAACTACTCACACACATTGAATTTCCTGTCGATGTAGTGGAGTAGAGAATATAAGTTATTTTTACCCTTGTGCACGTATAAAAATATCTATCTTTGGCATCACATTGGTTAAGCAGAGAAGACTGTGGAACTTTCTGATATAAGAAAAACATATTTTTATATATAGATATCCTAATCTTGAGGTTGGAGTTATCTTTGCTCTCATACTTTGCTTTGCATATATCAGGATGGGGGACCTCATTCCGACCTTGTTGAGGTATGTAGGAAGCCGCCAGAAACCTGGTGGATATGTGGTGTTGGTTGCACATAATGCTGGCGGTTTTGATGTTCCTTTTCTGATTAAGGAACTCAGTAGCTGCTCTTTTGATATTCCCTCAAATTGGTTGTTCCTCAATACTCTTCCTTTGGCACGTGAAGTCATGAAGTCCACAGGTCTTTCTACTTGTCTAAATATCTGTCTTCGTTTCAAAAACTCTGTTTGCTTTGAAAGTCCTTATCTTGATATTTTTACTTTATTATTTTCCAATTAGGCTCAAAGGTTCCTCCAAAAGTCTCATTGCAAGCCCTTGGTCAACACTGTGGGATCCCATTAGTTGGTACTGCTCATAGAGCCATGGTGGATGTGAACATACAGCAGTTTTCCAACGGCTGACTTTCGACCTGAAGTTGACCCTACTCTTATTGAAGGGCATTCATTTTGGCCATCAGAAGTAGGCAGCTCAAAGAAGAAGAATCCTGGCTAAACATAGGAACCATACTCAGATTGTTCAAATAGTCAGTTGTAACATTCTTTTTAGGGAAGTTATTGCTGTAAACAAGTGATAGAATTAGCTAATTCTTCCATTAAAAAGGCTGGTCATAATCAAGTGTTGTTTATGAGCCTTGGCATTGATCTTTGCCACTCCTGTATTTTAACTTATCTTTCCCTACTCAGGAATCTGAAAAATCCTGTTTCATTTTCCTTAACTAGTAATTGGGATCGGCAATATGTATGTTATATATCAATTTTGCTCTTCAGTATTCAGAGGATTATCATACGAAAACTATTTGTACGCTGTCTTTCAACTTATGCAACCTTCTTTAATCTGAACTTGGGATTGTTTATACTTTATGGAACTCAAGTGGATGCTGAAATGCACTAAAATCACCTCATTTTCTACTCTCTTCATTCTTTTGTTGATTCAATGGGAGCCAAAGCCGATGATGCTGATGATTTGTAAAGTGAAATAACCAAATTGTTGGAGCAACTTTTACTATTATGAAGAGATATATTCACAGGAAATCATGATATCTATAATTGCTATTCTTTTTTACTTCCCGGGAGTGAAAAAAAGCTAGAATCTTTGAGCGTATCATGTCATTACATTTATTTAATTGTTTAAATGGGAATACAATCTGTATTACTATTTGAATCCGAATAACTAGAGCGTCAATTTTCATCAGAAAACAAGGGAGAAAAAAAGGAGGAGGACTGAAAACTCATAAAAACATACAATGTTACATGCTTTCGTTGAGAGTTGAACTCAAGACCTCCCGCTTACTAAACGGGTGCTCTAACCAACTGAGCTACGAGATCTTGTATTATTGGTGATCTGTCAATTATATTTGAAGCAAATAAAGTACGATCCATCAGCACGATGAACTTGGAATCAAAAAGTGGGAATACAATCTGTATTACTATTTGAATCCGAATAACTAGAGCGTCAATTTTCATCAGAAAACAAGGGAGAAAAAAAAGGAAGAGGACTGAAAACTCATAAAAATATACAATGTTGCATGCTTTCGTTGAGAGTTGGACTCAAGACCTCCCGCTTACTAAACGGGTGCTCTAACCAACTGAGCTACGAGAGCTTGTATTATTGGTGATCTGTCAATTATATTTGAAGCAAATAAAGTACGATCCATCAGCACAATGAACTTGAAATCAAAAAGTGAATCCTTGTCATTTTTCACGAGCAAAGACTGGCAAAAAAAGACACAACTGACAACTACAAAGAAGATTTGATATGCGTTCAAGAAAATGGAGTTTTTTTCCCCGGCAATTATGAGATATTTTAAGAATCTTATTTAATTAGTCAAGTTCTGAATGTAACAAAAAAAATGACATTTATTTGAATCGAATGACGAATAAGATAAACGAAATGCATTGGATCCTTGTCATTGGTGCTCCCTTTTCCTATTATACATCTAAAAACATATTTTATTTGAAGACTAACTATACAATTATGGTAATAGTACAAGTCTAATTATACTACAATATACTTTATACTAATATTACAATATATATTTGTGATGGGCTCTTGTGCTTTCTGCCCGTGATGGGCTTATATTTAACAGTGATGATTCTTAACAACTAAGATGCATGTTACTTGTGGTTTTTAAAAGTAAATATTTTTTCGTTTCTCTGAATATCTCTGTCTCTGTTAATATTGAAAGCTGTTTGTTTTCTGTCAATTGTTCATTCCCCTCTTGTCTGCCTATATTGTAGTTGCTAATTTTCTTAGAAAAATATTGCTACATTATTGTTACAAATATGGAATCCAAGATTTCAATCTTCTTGGTTATATTCCTATCATTCTTGTTCATATTTTAACTTTCATTTTCTCTTATATTTAGCCGATACACCATCCGATAACCGCTTGATAATTGTTAATCCGATATCTTATCAGTTGAATAGCGAATTAGTACATTTGAAAGCCGACAACCGTTAAGCACAATTATCCGTCTGATCCGCCTGATAAGACGCAGGCCATTGAAAGTTCTAAGAAATTGTTTTAAAAGGTAAATAATAGATCTAACCATAAGGAAGATTAGTCCATACATCCTACTTGTTTTACTTTAAAATTGATAACATTACACTGTTTTTCTTATTTGAAATATTCCCAGTTAGCTCACTCGCCAATCATGTTTCACCCCACAACCAGAAGTTCAGAACCAGTTTTATAATTTACTTCGAGCAAACAACTCACAAAAGCACATATTCCTTCAAATTAACTAATCTTGCAATTTCTAGGAGGCATACATGATATTTTTCCCACACATTACACTTATACTCCATTGTTCTAGTCTTAAGAACTAACTAAAACCTATTTCCCTATCAAAATTCTTGATAACTTCTGTGTGGTAAATAGCATCTGTCTTTTCCTTTTTGTGCAGGACTGTTTTCAAAAGCAAAAAACACAAGAGAAGCGACAAGGCCCATAACAGTTGAAACGAAAAGCAAGTGAATCTGGTGCAGACCCCCACCCCCCTAAAAAAAGAACTGATGCAGGGGGTAGGGGAGGGGGACTGCTTTCAGTATTACTGTAATAACTAAACATGAACATCGAAAACGTAAAACCATCTTTAGGGTCGCATTAAAAAATGAAGGGCCACAATTACAGAATAAGATCTATTCCCAGACATATAATGTCAAGTTAACGAGACTACAAAATTCCCCAGGGTAAAGAATATGTATTATGCCCTCTACCAATAGCATCTGCATATTACAGTCTATGCTCTATACAGGAACCCTGAAGATCTATCAACTTTCTCTGATTATAATACAAACCTTCCGCAGTCCCCACTAACAATACAGATATAATAAAAGGTAGTAGCAGAAAAATTATATGGAGCTAGCTCACCACATTCGTCCACTTCTCACATATGCATTGGCATGCTTCACGGTGTAGCGTTGTGAAAACAATACTATGCAAAGTTTGTAGATAATACTTTCAGGAATCAGAATATAATCTCCTTCAAAATTAAGAGGACCAGCATTAAAAGGCACATGATAACTAGAACTGTCGCACACATGACCATTCCACCTCGTTTTTGGCTTCGTTCAGCCTGCAATTCAATCAAGCCCAACATAACATTAAATGAAACGGCTGCCTTAAGCAAGAAAACATTAAATGAAATGATGGATCAGACTGCAAAGATGGGACTTTCTGTGAATTAGAAGAACGGCAATGGAGAAAGCAAGATGATACCTTCTGCAGTTGTTTAAGGCCATCCTCCACTGTTGATGCAACATTTTGAATATTGTGGTCTATCCTATCCACGATAGTACCCTGTATTTAGACATATGTTCAGTACATCAATAACCCGTGTTGAAGCACAACTTGGTGAATATGAAAAAGGTGTCGTAAGTTCAAACCTGGTCTATCACTAGAACTGACAGATCTTTCATAATTTGGGCAAGGTCGTTCACTGATTCAACCACCTAACATATAAAAAAATGAAGGCTAAGATAGAAAACAATGATATGCACATTTTAGAAAACCACAAGCAGCAACTAAATATTACCTGCTGTATTTCTCTCTCTCTTTCGACTGTGAATGCCTCACTTTTCTTTAGCTTGGCCATCTGATGCTCACTAAATCCCTGGACAGACATTTGGTGCAGTCAAAATTTTCTCGTGAGAAACTCTCCAAGGTATCTCCTAAAACCATTCTTCAAAGGCAGGAACGACTTTTAAGGACATAAGACCAATCACCCTCCAACCACAGCCATAAAAAGTAACGAGGATTCCAAAATGAGAGAATCCAATCAAACAAATATCATAAAAGACTAAGATCTATTTCCAAAGGTAACTGATGTTAAAACAACATTTAGTGTTCTTTCTTTACACATGATCACCTGAATAAGTACCTTCAGCTGGTATCAGAATTAATCAACTCATGTCTGTTCTCTTCAAGCCGTGGAAACAGCCTCTTGCAAAAATGCAAGGTAAGGCTGCATACATTAGACCCTTGTGGTCCGGTCCTTCCCCGGACCCCGCACATAGCGGGAGCTTAGTGCACCGGGCTACCATTTTGTGTTTGTTCTCTTCAAGAATAAATCAAATGGTTGTCTAATTCTCATTCATATCTAAAGACGTAGTACATTTTATTGGTAATGCTGTTTTACTTTTGCTGATGAATAGCATTGATATTACCAAAACGAAGTCATCAAACCATTAGATACACATCTTTCCTGATTTCATTTGTAGGATCCCAAGTAGAAGTAAGAAATTAGATTTATATATAATAGAAACTGCATACCAAGTCATCCAAATCATCATCATCATCCCTTCTAGAATGGCTCCCATTTATGTTCATTTCCAAGTCAACTCCATCTGGACCCTACATGAAAAAGCGACATTTGAGGAAAGCTTGCAAGGATATATTTCAGGAATCCAAAAAAGAAAAAGATCCTTGAAACATAGGCAGCATGCTGATAATATACTCTAGACAGTGCAGTTGCGCATATCGGGTGTCAATAATATAGGATTTTGGTCTGTGCACTCTCAACATCAAATAAAACTGACTCCTGTTAACACTCCTGCTAACAGATTGTGGCTCAGGCTAAAAACTATTTGTACACACCTCTTTCTGCTGCTGGAGCCGCCTCAAATAAGTAGACTGTTTTTTGCGAAGCTCCATTGACAGGCTTTGAAGATCTGTAGCAAGAGAGCGCTGTCATAGGAATATCACGTTGTAAGCACAAATGCAGCATGCAATTGTTGCAATCAGATTTATTGCAGAATCAAACTGAAATTGTAGTTAAAAAAGCATTATTTTCTAATGAAATTGAATAGAGATGGAAAACACCTAATTAGCCATGCCTTTATCAATTTCTTAAAAATAGAACACTTCATTTCTTTGTGAAGTTTCCATGCTACTCCCTCTGCCCAAATCAAATAGACCTATTTTGACCATAGTTTAAGAGTAACATATTGGAATACATAATTATACGGAGTTTAGTAGAAAGGCACTTAATATAATAACTAAAAGATAAAAAGTGAGGAATTTGTTGAAAAGATGTCACATCAAGTTTAAATGATATAAAACAATGATAGTTCATATTAGTTTGAATCGGTTTAATCGATACTATTGACAATGTCTCAATCTCAAACTAGGTGGGATCAGCAATATGACTATTCTGCTCTATTAGGGTGTTCAGATGATGCATTCTTTATTTGATGAAAAAATGATTCATGATTTTATAACTATTTTTACGTCGATCGTCAATTTACTGCAACTTTTTTCCTTTATTATGACTACAACAACAATTACGCCTCAATCCCGAACAAGTTGGCATTGACTATATGAAACCTCATTGTCCATGCTGCTACATTAAATATAGTCGTCTGTTTTTTTTTATAAGTATATAGTTGTCTGTTTTAGTTGCCGAGGGAGAGAAATTTTCCATCTAAGGGAAGAGGTCGAACTCTTTGGGACTGACAAAAAAAAGGAACATTAGTTTTACTCGGACAGAGGGTGTGATAGTTAAAAGTATTGAAGACTAACTGTGAATTCCAGCTCAAGAATGAAAAGAATGTCATACAAGTAATAGCAACCAATTTGTACTTACTGGTATGTTATAAAGGAACCGGTTAATAAGCATATAACTAGATGTAACTAATCCCCAGTCCCTCCAACTTTTTTTGGTGAGATGGAGGGAAAAATAAAGTGAATGAAAGAGTCTGTTAGGTGGAGTGACAGCAGGGTAGGCTTTTTTTTTTTTTTTTGCATCATGCAGCAGGGTAAGCTTTATGTTTGAGGGTATAACATTGCTAATACCATACAGGGGGTACCCGCTATATATACATATTTAGACATGAACAAAGTTAGATTTTTTTTATTGATGCAGAGGAAATAACATTTTGCTATAAAGTTGAGACTCGTAACAAGGAGTTGTCTTAGGAGATGGAAAAAGTATTAATCATAAAGCTTGGTTGTGCCGTTGTGCTCTTGTGTGTAACGTACAGGGCATCACTTGTTTCACTTAAAATGATTTAAAGAAAATGTTCTATAGCTGGCAACTGACCAATGTAAAGTTAGTCCCAGATTTGTCGTAAAATGACACTACTTTGTCTCCCTCCTTATCAGAGACAGGTTGGGGGCTACTTTGTCGTACTGGGTTATGAATTCTTTTTCCATGGGAAGAGGGGACATAGTCTGCCAGAAGATTGAGGGGGGAGCTGGCCCCTCTGAATGTCTTAGACCTCAATCCCCATTCTCCAACTGTGAAACTTTGGAAGTGGTTAACAAAAAAAGAAAATTCAACACCTAACAAAGTGTTAATGGAGAGATGCACCAGGATACGGTAGTCTTGCAGCAGAGCCAAAAGAAGAATTTGTTATTTTTGAAAAAAAATCCACAAAGGAAACTAGAAGAACCAATGCATTGAGGCTAAAAGATAAAATTGAAATTAGAAGAAAACAATGGTTTAAGGGCCGTGAAGGCTCACCTGTACATTTTTCCTAACATTTGAATCCTCAGAAGGCCCAGCTGTGGAAAGTCTTTGCAATTTCTTTTCCGATCTTTTGAGAAGATCAGTTATTTCATGGGTAAGAGTCTCAATACGACGCTGATCTTCCTTACCATCTCCAAATGATGGCATTAAAGCCTTAGCATGAGCTTTGGCTAGTTCAGCCATCTTTGTTCGGACCCGTTGCACATTAGCCGTGATTTCTTCTGACACGTCCACCCAAGCTGGTGGTAGACCTACTGTAACTGGACCATTACTGCAGCAGGGGAACAACATGTAATCCGGAGTAGGGGAAACCATTAAGGACATCCATCTAATATAGGAAATACATACTTGATAAAAAAATCTAGGAAGTATGTAAAGAAAGCAAGATATTAAGATCTAAGAAGGTTGCCCAATTGAAAACGATTCACATGAGATGTAAATGTGAAGAATTTCTTTTTAGAGTTTATAATAGAGTAAATACATCATTACCCCCTTCAACTATAACACTTTTTTCAAAATGACACTGGAACTTTGCGAGGGTCCTAATACCCCCTTGAAAAATTTAAAAGTGGTATAAATACCTCATTTTCCAGCCAACCTGAGTTATAAGAAAAGAAGTGCAAATCACGCACCGATTATTGCTTGCCACGTGTTAAATATATTTAATTTTTATTTTCATTTATGTTTCTTCTTAGTTTATTTTTTTTATTTATTTCTCTTTCCTTCTTCAATCTTCATCTAACCCCGATCCTTTGCTCCTCGTCGCCGGCCATCTCCGGCGTAGCTACCAGAAGCACCACCGCTAACGTCCCCTTCACTGTATCTACCATCAAAATCTCTGCCAAATCAAAACTAACATCGGAAAATCCAAACCGCTACAAATTGTAATTTCTAAATTAAAAATCACCAACAAACCACCATCTCCAATACCTTACAACCATTACAAGAATGATGCATCAGAATTCCATTATGATGGAGTTTTATAATACTTTCTAATCGAAAAATGATGGATCAAAGTTCATTAATTAACTTTCTACGGAACTCCGTAACAAAAAACAAAAGATTTTTTTTTAGAGATAATAACAGATAAGAGAAGAGATTCACAGAAAAAGATCTTAAAGATTAACGAAAGAAAAGGAAAAAAAAGTGTAAAAAGAGAAGCAATAAGCTTAAGAAAAAATTGACAGACAATGGGAATCAGATAATTGGGTCTGAAGGGAAGAAGATAAAGAAAAATAAAGAATTGAAAAAGTAAAAGGAAATAAATAAATTTAAAAAATGTTATTTCCAATTAAACAAATGCTGGATTTTTTTTTTCAAAAAGTAGTTTTTGCTTGTCTCACTCGCTACTGGAGAGTGTATTTCACTCTACACGCCGCCTAGGGGGGTGAAAAATGCACGCCGAACAAGAATAAGGGGGTATTAGGACTCCCGCAAAGTTCGCTTGTCTTTTTTTTTTTAAAGTGTTATAGTTGAAGGGAGTAATGATGTATTTTCTCTTTATATTATGACACTGATGATTCTCAATGGTTATGTTTTAAATGGTGATTAGGTATCCCCCTTCAAACCTTTGCAGTTGTTCCAGGTATAATAAGCTCCAAAATTTCTCTCTGTTTTTCTTTTTCCGGAAAGCCTGCACTAGGCTTTAGTTGAAGATAGGCTTTCAAATGCACGGCAAATAGGACAACACCAATTTAAGGATTCAACCACCAAAGTACCATAGGAAGATAAACAAACTGGACTTCACTCTAGCAGATAACATTTGAACTCTAATATGCGAGCTATGCGAAAGTTCCATTTCCATGTCAATGAGCAGAAGTTTTCTTAGAATTAACAAATCAGCTTAACCCCACAACTCATATGATACAACAACAACATACCCAGTAAAATCCCACCACTGAGAAGGGTAGAGTGTACACACCTCTACCTTGGGAGCGGCTGTTTCCGGGAGACCTTCGGCTCAAGACATAACATAATCACAATCAAAGCAAGCATTGCAAAGCAAGATAAACGGTCAAAGACAAGAAACTAAAGCTATATGAAGTAACAAAAATCGAATACGTCATGGTAGCGCATTCTGCCAAAAGGAAGAGTAACTAACGTAGATAAATAATATAAACAAAGTACACTAGGGAACACATAGCTGCAGAAATCAAACTACAAGGACTATAAAACAATATTGCGCCTATAAGTGTGATGGGCTAATCGGGCCTACATTACTCACACTACAACTATCATTTTGTGAGCGTAAGTAGGACTACGCTCGACTACCTACTACCCTTCAACCCTAATCTGTGTCCTCCACAACCCCATATCTAAAGTTATGTCCTCAGTAAGTCGCACATGTGTCATATCTCATCTAACCACCTATCTCCAATACTTATTCGGCCTACCTCTACCCCTTCTGAACTCGTCCATAACCAACCTCTCACACCTCCGCACTGGGGCATTTGTGTCTCTCCTCTGCACATACCCGAACCATCTCAATCTCGCTTTCCGCATCTTATCCTCCACCGAAGCCACTCTCACTCTGTCTCGGATATCATCATTTCTAATCATATCCATCCTTGTATGCCCACACATCCATCTCAACATCTTCATCTCCGCAACTTTCATCTTTTGGATGTGCGAAGCCTTGACTGACCAACACTCCACCCCATACAACATTACAACATAGTCGGTCTGACGCCCGCCCGATAAAACATGCCTTTAAGCTTTGGTGGAACGTTTTTGTCGCACAAGACTCTAGATGCGAGCCTCCATTTCAACCACTCTGTCCCAATACGATGTGTGACATCGTTATTAATCTCTCCATTCCCTTGAATAATAGATCCGAGGTACTTGAAGTTTCCTTTCTTTGAGATGACCTGAGTCTCAAGCGACACCTCCACGCCTGTCTCATGGTCGCTCTCATTACTAAACTTGCACTCTAAATATTATGTCTTGGTCTTACTCAATCTGAACTTTTTAGACTTTAGAGTCTGTCTCCAAATCTTCAGCTTGGTGTTCACTCCGCTACGAGTCTCATCAATCAGGACTATGTCGTCTGCGAATAACATACACCATAGAACCTTCCCTTGAATTTGTCGCGTCAGTCTGTCCATGGCAAATAGGAATGGGCTAAGCGTTGATCTCTGGTGCAGCCCCATCGTCACTAGAAAGTGCTCTGAGTCTCCTCCAAAAACATCTCCATAGAACCTCCCTAGGGACTTTGTCGTATGCCTTCTCTAGGTCGATGAAAACCATATGTAAGTCTCTCTTCCTCTCACTATACTGCTCCACCAACCTTCTAATAATATAAATGGCTTCAGTAGTCGAACGCCCTGGCATAAATCCAAATTGATTCTCGGAAATAGACACGCCTTTCCTTACTCTCATCTCCACAACCTTTTTCCAAAATTTCATAGTGTGGCTCAGCAACTTGATACCCATATAGTTGTTGCAACTCTGAATATCACCTTTGTTTTTGTACAACGAGATCATTGTACTCCACCTCCATTCTTCAGGCATTCTTGACGTATTAAAAATGACGTTAAACAACTCAGTCAGCCACTCCAAACTTGTCATGTCTACGCTCTTCCAAAATTCAACTGGATCTCGTTGGGCCGGGTCGATTTTTCCATCCGCATCCTACGAACAACATCCTTAACCTCCTCAACCTTAATCCTTCTACAATACTCAAAATCCCGATACCTACCAGATTGCTCCAGATCTCCCAACACGATGTCACTATCTCCTTTTTCGTTCAAGAGTTTATAGAAGTAAGACTGTCATCTCCGCCTAATATGTGCGTCCTCCACCAGTACTTTATCATCCTCGTCCTTGATGCACCTTACGTGATCCAAGTCACGGACCCTCCTCTCCCTCGCCTTTTGGCTAGTCTGTATAATTTTCTATCCCCGTCTTTCTCCTCTAATTCCACATACATACGTTCAAAAGCCGCCGTTTTCGCCATCGTAACCGCAAGCTTAGCCTCCTTCCCCGCCATCTTATACAGCTCCATATTCGTTCACTTTTCCACCTCATCCTTGCTTCCTACCATTTTCGCATACGCTGTTTTCTTTGCTTCCGCCTTCTTCTCTTTAACTACACCATTCCACCACCAATGCCCTCGAATGCAACTAGTCGTCATATCTCACATACCGATCGCATCCCCACTATTCCCCCAGGCCCCTTGGCCAACAAC
This sequence comes from Przewalskia tangutica, assembly GCA_029844215.1. Taxonomy (NCBI): domain Eukaryota; kingdom Viridiplantae; phylum Streptophyta; class Magnoliopsida; order Solanales; family Solanaceae; genus Przewalskia; species Przewalskia tangutica. The sequence goes on from CM056721.1 coordinate 15,628,824, forward strand.
CTCTCCCCCATCTCATTTGCACTATTCATGGTCAGACTCCCCCATTTGATTTTCAACCTGTCATCCACAACCCTCTTCTTCTCTATCCTGGTCTCCAAATCCATCACCAAAAGCTTCGGATTGTAAGATCTTCCCTCGGAATAACCTTGCAATCTTTACAAAGACCTTTGTCAACCTTCCTAAGGAGCAAAAAGTCTATCTGAGACTTAGCCAACGAACTACGGAAAGTCACCAAGTGCTCCTCCTTCTTCAGGAACTCGAATTGGCTATCACCATCTCAAAAGCTCTAGCGAACTCCAAAAGTGAGACGCCACCCGCATTTCTGTCCTCGAGGCCAAAGCCTCCATGCACGTTGTCATAACCCCCTAAAAGTGACCCGGTATGTCCATTGAAGTCCCTCCTATAAATACCTTCTCAGTGGGTGGGATACCACCCACCACCTCGTCCAATTCCTCCCAAAAGCGCATCTTCTCCTCCTAGCCCAAACCCGCATGTGGCGCATAAGCACTAATAATGACCTCCTAACATCTATCACCTGATCCCTTAGCTCACTATCTACTAAAATGCCTACCCCATTCCTATAACTCGACCTACCCAAAAATCATAACTTATATCCGTCTAAATATATTGCAACCACACACCTCTTTTATGTGATAATCAGAAACCCATTTTATATGACATGTTACCATTCTAATAAAGAACCATTTTATTTGTCAAATTAGAAACTCTGCTAGGGAAATAAAAGTATAAAAAATTAAACTTTCTAAATAAATAGTCATATTTTTCCTGTTGCAAATTGCAACACTTTTATCAGATCAAGTTAATTATCAGAACTTCACCTGAGTAAATTCCACCAATAAATCCTCCTTTCACGAATAGCCGATTAAGCAAACTTCATTTAAATATATTAAATTGCATCATTACACTCATCACTTCAATAAACTCTTATAGGAACATGAATTTGAAACATGATTTAACCATTAAAATCACACAATTCGTAACAATAAAGTTAGCAACTTGTACCAAGTAATTTCAACAAAAGGAATTGAACAAATAAATTCACAGTGCCATCCGTTAAAGTTACTTTCAGATTTCTGAGCTAGCATAATATGTCCCTAAACTTATAACTAAATATTTGGGAACAAATTCAAATAAATGAAAATGCAAGGACTCATATGCAAACCTGGAGGTTCCAGGATCTTCCGTACTAAGAGGAGCATAAGATCGATTAGGATTAAGCAACGACGTCGTTGCCAATTCGATCACGGGCCCTCTACCATGACCCGATGACGTAGACGGTGAAGAACCCGCCGGGATCCGAACACTTCTCAACGCATCTCTATATTTTCTAAACAAAATCGTTCTATTTCTGCTCGCCATTTAACCTTTTCCAAACAAAAAATTATTGAATAAATTGTGCTCAACGTTCCTATAGATAAGTGATTAGATCGGAGATCGGAGATCGGTTTAATGGATATTTCCGGTAATGATGGAGTTGTGTTGGAATTAGAGAACGAGTTCTAATCTTTCAAGCTAAGTTAAGAAACATGAACCGAACCGGAAGCCCATTTTGGTAAGGTGTGGGTTCATGCCTTTATCTATTTTAATTTAAAATTAGTTTGTTTTTTAATTGTAAGTGTAATATAGTAAATAAAATAAAAAGAGAACTAAAACACCAACATATAAAACAGTGAAAGTGTTATAAATACACTTGTTCATTTAAATATATAAGTTTAACATCAAGCTGGTTGCAAATAGCTAAAACACGCGGCTTGCCAGCAACTTCCTAAAAACCTTGCAACAACTTCACGCTTGCAAGTAGGCATGGTACGGTATATATCGATTATAATATTGAAATCAAAATTTTTTATATCGTGGTTTTGATATTATGGTATTTTATACGGTATTTATTATGCATTTTAAAAAAAATTAGTATTCGATATTGATAAAAGATATATCAAAATACTGAATACCATATCGAAGTATATAGTTACATATATAATTCATATATATATTAATATTATAATACTAACAAATGCATAAGTATTAGTATATTAATTGTTTGCATATTAGAATTTTGACTAATCTATCTTAATTGAAATACACTTTTTTTTGTAATTGATTTACGAAAGGGATTGTTTGTGCTTTCTTTTGAATATATTTACATGTATAAGGTGTTAGTACAGTATAATTGATATGTTGCTTGAATATCCGAAGTCGCAATTCTCTATTATATGAGTATATGTAAGTCGAACAAACTATGGTACCAATTTATCATACCGCAAACTACCAAAAATCGAACTTAAAAATACCGAACAATATCAAATTAATTTGGTATGGTAATGATATAATATTTTTAAAAAGCGAAAATTGAAATTACCGCACCGAAATTTTCAATACCATTCCATGTTACCCTACTTGCAACTTGCAAGTAGTTCAAACAGATAGATTGCCAACAACTTTTGAAAATCCTTGTAGTCCGTTCTTTCCATTTTATAAAATAGAAAGTAAATTTAGTTCATTTGTATATCAGTTCGAAGTTGAATAATATATCAGTCTCTCTATATTTATTGATGGTGTATTTACTTTATAGTCTTTATTTTATAATAGAAAGTAATTTTATTATAAGAATACACAATATAGATGTATGATTAATTAAATATTCCTTAGATTATTGATATGAATTAGTAGATGTTACCAATGAACATGACATATTGTATTTATAATACCACCCATAATATGATATAATTATGCAAAATATTTTTATATGTTTTTGTTGAGGTATATATTAAATTTTGACAGATAGAAACATTTATTGCAGTTTGATTCAGTTCTAAATACTTATTTTTTAATTTGTCAAAGTATTCGAGCAAAAAAAAAAGTATTAGATGATATTTTGGACTATAACAATATTAACAAGTCAAAATAACTTTGTAATTTTGGATGCCAAATAAATAAATACGGCAGTAGTGTTTCCAAAATGAGTGAAAATAAAAGAGAGGGATATAAAAAGGTGTGTGGTAGGCAAGCCTGCTTTGGTAGAATTTCACATTTCCACCTGCTATAAGACCTCCTTCTTCATCAATCTTCATTGATACGTCGTCGTTTTCTCACACCGACACTCCTCACAATTCTTAGGGTTTGTGGACGAACGATTGAGTGGAATTGGTACTTGAATTTCACTGTTTAATTAAGAATCTAAGCTTAATCCTAAAGTGAGGTAAAGAAAATATGGATGGTGATTCATGGAGTGCTCGTCTTTCTTCTGCTTCCAGGCGCTATCAATCTGGTAAGGTTTATGAAACATTGTGATTGTTTTTCCATTAAAGATTGAATTTTTATGCGATTTATTATGTGGTGTAGGAATGAAATGGGAGAATATTGACGCGGAAATGTTGATGGGTTTTGAGGAACTAGAGGTGGATGATGATATAAGAGAGGAGTTTCCTTGTTGCTTTTGTACGGAGTATTTTGATATTGTTAGTTTATGTTGCCATATTGATGATGAACATCCTGTTGAGGCTAAGAATGGGGTATCACTCTCTTTTATGTTCAGTTATTTGTGTGGTTCATCGTGCTTAGCTGTTTTCATAGTGTAGAAAGATTGGATATTGTGTCGTTTTATACTTGAATTGTCATGAAGGTGTAGAAGTGAAACTTCTTTTCGTTTGTTGGAAGATATAGTATCGTGTTAATATTTTGATGGTATTACATATTTGTATTTACTGGTCGACATTATAGTGGGTATGTTGTTTTTATTGTTGTTATAGTTGTTGTTGGTCGGGCATGCTTGAGTGATACAGAAATATGTATTTGCCTCTAGCAATTGCCGTAGTATTTCTTAACTTACGTGAAATCATGCTAAAGAAGCTTAAGTCATTGCTCGTGGTTGAGATTTCATCTTGTTCTCCCTCTCTCTCGAGGTGCTTTATACTAACATTTGTTTTTCTAGTCATAAATGGTATGTGGATTGCTTAAATGTTAACTGTTCCCTGTGCTGGTGTGTGTATCTCTCTCTCAGTCTTCCTGGAGGAGTGTTGGTGTTGGGGTGGGGTAGAATCTCTCTTAACTCGTAGATATGATAGTTTTCTCATGTCTGGAATTTTGTTCTAATTTGCTGATTTGAGTATTCTGTCAAGAATATCAGATGCATATGGAAGCTATTTTTGGAGCTATTCCTCACAATTGCCTTCTTTGTGTAGGTGTGTCCAGTTTGTGCTATGAGGGTGGGCGTTGACATGGTTGCACACATAACCTTACAGCATGGGAATATCTTCAAAATATCCTTTCAGTATCTCAATATTGTTTTTTGGTTCATTCGTGTAGTTTCCTTTTGGTGCTTCTTTTATCTGTATATAGCAATGTCTTGTGCAAAAATTGTCACTTAATACGAACGTCTGAGATGGATTTTTCGGTAAGCTGGGTATGCGTGGAATTAGACCAAGGGGAATCTCTATAGGAACTAGTCCCTTATATTTCGCACATAGGAGATCGAAAAGAGTCGCACTGGGTCCGAATCAGAATGAGCAAGGCGGCTTAATCATGTTCCGGTTCCCAAGCCTTATACCTTTCTTCTCGTTTCCATTTTTTTGGTTAAAAGCATCGCATAGTATAGTGATAGTGCCCGGTCCGCAGCTGCGGAGTCCGCCTTCCCTCCGTACGGCCGCGGTCAGTAAAGATTCCTTTCTTGGAGCTCTGTCGGCATGACCAGAAGAATTGTGTGAAATAAGTGAATTTATCCAGTTGAGAGGAGTGAAAGTTCCCAACAAAAAAGTACTTTTTCATATCCTTCTATACTAATCACAATTTCAAGCTTTTAAAGTTTCTCCAAAAGTGGAATGAGAGGTCCTCTACCAGTGGAATAATGTCAAACTCCATTTTCTACCTATATCCCTACTTCTTCATCCATCACTTAATTTATCCCTTTTAGAGTGTGTACAAAAGCTCTTGAATCAAGATGGTTAACTGTTTTGGTAACTCTATGGGGGCTGTCAGCCCCACTCAATGCAAACTCTTAATTGGTGTTCTTTTTTTTTCAAGGTTTCTGTATGTCAGTTTCTTTTTTAGGGCGAAATGGTTTGGTGGTCACCTCTGTTTTCTTCTCCTGGAAGAGTACAAAAATCTGCCCTCATATTCTGATACCTTTGCCTTTTGGCTAAGATCAATTTATTTGATATTTTAAGCAATTTTTTGGGGCAGTTTAAGTTTTAAAACCTTCAGCCGTTTGTAAGCGAGCTACTAAATCCCTCTCGCGCTTCATAGGCATCTGTCATCTCGACTTGTCTATCAAAGCACACCTTCACTTGCATCTTTGACCTCAGCTCAATGACGTACAACTTTCTGTTTTCATTCCATGTCAGACCGCTAGAACTTTTCTGAGCCTGCTTTAGAATTTGCCATTTATCGTAGTGCTGGGACCAAAGGATCATTTCATGTTCAAATTGAATGAAAGCACTCCAGATGCAGATCTTTGGATGCTGATACTCTTGTTTAGATTGTGTAGATCATAGTTGTGATCAGTGACAAGACTAGTTTTCCTTCCTTTTTTGGGGGGAGGCAGGGATTTAAGTGGATTGGAAGACAACAATTAAATATCAATGAAGGTAAAAAATGTATTCCCTTTTTTGTTTCAAGATGTATATTATAATTTAAATCAAACTGCAAAATACATATAATCTCTTGCTTATAGATGGATGTCAAAGTTAAAAGAAATTCGGTAACCTAGGGGTTGTCTTTGGGATCCAAAACATGACGAATGGCTGATCAGCATAACATATGGAAGGAGTTCTGTTACTTTTTAAAATCCTGATATCATGAGAACAGGGGAAGTAAATTTCCCATGCAGTCTGGTTGATCTGGTAATATTTTCTTATAATGACTTGTGGTAGTTGTTCATCAGTGGGCTCATACAGGGAAGTTAGATAATAATTGAAATCAGAAATTATCATTACTATCAGTTGGTTCATATTTAACTTTGGAATAGAGTTGTAGAGATCAGAGGTAAAAATTTGGGGTTAAGGAAAGGTTGAATCATGTTGGTAATGATGGCCCTTCCATTTTTGCGGAGACCGTGGTCTCTATTTGGCAGTCCCATTAGCTATTTTGAGTTCCTTGACTTAAGCTTACATGCAGCGCAAGAGGAAATCTCGCAGAGTTGGTTCTCATTCTACACTTTCCTTATTAAGGAAGGAATTGCGAGAAGGAAATTTGCTATTTGGAGGGTCTTCTTGTGTAGTTCCCTCAACTAGTACTGCACCAGATCCCTTGTTGTCATCATTCATTTTGCCGATGGGTGATGATTTCAAGAGTGCTCAAACACATTCTCCTGCTGAAACAATCTCAGCCAAGAAAAGCTCAATGGTAACTACCTCAGAAAGGTATGTATTTTATCTCTTCTGTGCTCTGGTACAGACGTCCAATAGCTTCTTTTAAACACTTGTATAGAGCTGCTACCAACATGTATGATTAAGTGCAAAATTGTAGAAATCTTACAGAAAGGACTTTGTACTAAATGTTTTCCTAGAAGAACATGTCTGCTCAAGCCTCAGGGCTTAGCTCAATTGGCAAAGGCTGAGGGACTTGTGACTTAGGCCACAGGTTCGAGCCATGCGCCAAGCGAACCAAGTCTGGTCTTTAAGTGGAGAAGGGTAGAGGGCAGACCATTATCCCGAGTTCCGAAGGCAGCGGTTGGTCCTTTGGGTTGGCTCTAGACAGATTTCTAGGTCATAAAAAAAAGGAATATGTCAGCTCAATTGATTATCTGTAACATTACTGCTCCTCTGTAAAAGATAGCACTAGTGCAAGAGGGCCTGGAGGTCTGGGTTTTGGCTTTGACACCCCACCCTTGGGGGTAGGTTTAGAATAGAAGTCACCTACGGTGCTTGTGGAAAGACGGGCAAACACCTTAACTTCATGATTAAGTGCTAAAGGGCGCTTTGAGTAAATATTCTTCAGTTCAAGCTATTTGTCTTCAACCTTTTGACTTGGTTCTTTTGATGCAATTATTCCACTATACTTGCATTGTAGAAGAAAGATCAGGACCCCACAACTGGAACGGGCACTTGTTGCTTATCTGCTTCTGGAAGTCTGAAAGTAGAAGTACCTTATCAAAAAAAACTGAAAAGAACAACCGATGTCTCTTGTAGAAGATTGTAGGAAACACCTCTAATTGTGGGGTGAAGCACCGCGGGTGCTTGGAGTTTTCTTTTGTTCCAAGCTGTTTTTCATCAGCCTTTTGACTAGGTACAGGTGTTGTGGTTAGTTTCATATTTTTTTAGAAGAATAATCACAAGTGTATGTTACATCAATTTGTTTTGGTCGTGCTGGTAATTTACATTAATCTGTTGTTTTCAGAAAAGTATTATAGTTTGCTTAGAAAGTTGTTTGTCAGTAGAAAATAAGAACCTTTAGTGTTAGAGAACTCAATTATGTTTTAAAAGACAACTTATATAGGAATGATGAAGTCCAAATGGAGTGGAAGGGACATTGGAGATTCATATAGCCAACCAACTAGTTTGGACTCTAGCCGTTGTTATTGGCGAAATGCCAGAATGATTATTCAATTTGCAATCTGGGTATATTTTGGGTGTGCTAAAGTATCTGGTTTACTGCTTTTTAGCTGCTTATAGTGAAGCAGGCAAAAGTTTGAAATTCTTGCGTACATGGCCTTCAATATGTCATGCTTGAGGGATTAATGCTCAACTAGGATTCTGCTAGTTCAGCTCTTAACTGGTGGCTTCTATCAATTTGTGCCATGACATGAAAATCCATTGCTAAAGTATCCTTGACATTTATGAAGGCACTTCTATGGTCAAATAGACAGGAATTAGAGGTGTTATTATTGGGTTGTTCTGGTATAGTTTACCTTGGGAATATCTTTGTTATCAATTCCTTCCGCAGCGAATTTTGAAAAGAAGCAGAAGAAGAAAAAGTTGTCATGCTTGGTGTTTTTCTTTTGGCTTAACAATCTGAGGGAAGGAAACATGAATCTGAGATGTCTTTATCATGAGAATTTCTCCTAGTTGTGCCTTTAGTTTTGGAACTTATATATCTAGATACTGGTAGCTCTCATCGTCTTATGGTGTATTGCAACTTATTTTGCAGGAAAGTTCAACAGACCCCACTATCAATCAAGGATCAAGAGGAGAAGGCAAAGAGGAGTTTGTTCGTTCAAGGAATGCTATTGTCCACCATTCTGGATGATAATTTATGAAGGCCGACATGCCTGCTGCCCAGGTTCTCACCAGTTTACTGAAAAATCTGCGTGGTTAGTGATCCGTCACAGTGCGCATGCTAGCACAATGCAATCCAACCGTGGAATAAGATGTAGAGTAGTCCATGTAATTTATCTTGCTTGTAGAATTTAGTTGATAGGCAGCAGACTCTTCATGCATCTTCTTTTATTGCAGCTCGTGCTACCATAAAGAATATAATAAACGTTCTAGTTCAGTAGTTAGTGCTTTACTGCAATTTATATTTATTGAATACAATGCAAACCTAGTATTTATATTCTAGAGGAACTGGGAAGGAACGAAAGTACAGCAAAACCATAGAGACGCAAATGGAGAGGGGTGAGCTATAGTTTGGTCTTGGAAAATATCCAATATTTCGAGTTTGGTGTATGGGGTTAACAACGGTCTCTTTAAATTCACTTTCATTTAACCGTTTTCTTCAAAGTACAATTTGTTCACTCTTCGTTTTTTTTTTGTGGCTTTCCAAGGTGCATCATTTTCAAAAGTAGAGATTTCTCTTGGTCATTTTCTCTTCATCCCCTAGCCAATCAAATAAATCTACTGTCAAGCACATGCGGTATAACATTTTTGCCATTTTTTCCCAGTTGGAAATTAAGGCAACAATTTTCTGTTGACAATACTGTCCAGGATATTTGCAAAGCAAATACTGGTATCACTTTTTGAACACTATCCAGAGGAAAATAAAAGATAGAAAGAAAGGAGCTGGTGTTTTAATTTTTACGGCCCTCCATTAAAGAGATGGATGGAGCAATGGAAATTCACTGCCAAGAATCAACAATAACAACCTGTGGCATTTATTTAATTCTCCTCGTGATCCTGATCAATTTAGCCAACAAAAACCAGTTACAACAAAAAACAACAGTTATCTTGGTCATTGATAAATTCCAACATATCCAAACAGTTGAGTATCATTCTCGGAAAACAAATTGGCTGATAAAATAACAATGACAACAGTTGTTGCACAATTTGAACAACAATCAAGCCATCTTTTGTCAGTAAAGCGGGGGTATACGAGTGTAAAGCTGAAAATTCTATCCTAACAAATGGATTTGTCCGGCAGGGTCAATGGGCAGAAAGAATGGCTACGCTACTTCTGAATAGTCGCACATCAAATCCCACTGCTTCAACAAACAGCATACGTCTTCTACTTGTGATTTCCCTCACCATCATCCCTTACTTACAAACAGAGGCAAGAGCACACCGACCCTCCACGGGGGAGATTTGGCTGCCATCCAGTCTCCCAACACAATTACAAATTATGGTAGACTGCACAGGGAGCTTCACTTCATGATGCCTCGAGCACAGGCAGCTAAAATGGTCTTCTAAGAGTGCTGGGCAATGTCCTTGTAGGTACTGTAGGCTGTACCAAAGCATGTAATATATTCAGAATTTGATACAGCTGTAACTATGGGGCAAAAGAAGTAATAAACTAGAAAGGCGGGAAAGAGAATATGAACTTGCATAAAACTATCGAAGTAATACATTCATGACCAATCACATAATCAGATAGCTAACTTAATAAGCTCGAGATGAGCTATAGGTAGGCGAAAAGGAGACTCGAGTTTGTTCACAGTAAAAAATCAAACAACACAAGAAAAAATGGCATTATTCATCAGCAATAGCAGAGGAAGTGTGGGTATCCAAGGTAAAGTGCACACTGCTATAAATACGATTTCCTAGCACAGTGAAGACCCTTCTAAGTTCTGATCAATTTGACTAATGAGAAAAAAATGTTAAACGACATGACTCATGTTTCACTTGCATACACAGATTGGAGTGTAAGCAACAACAAGGCTAGAGATATTCTCCACATCACCGTACCGTTCAATTTAATCATACTACTATACTCGAAGTCCCCGCTGGAACATTCAGTTAAAGGAAACATTAAACTAGACTCCCATAATTTTTAATCTCTGAACCAGATTTTAAATAACTTTCAATACTAACTTCACTAATTAAAGGAGCTCACCTCTCTAAATTGACAAGGAGAAGTGCTAGTATCAGGCACAATGTTAGATCTGCTACTGCAGGGATGGAGTTGCTGATGAACCAAACCAAAGCCGAAACTTGCATCAGTCCCTTGCAATTCACTTTCTAAAAATTCACCAAAAAAACTTTGTGATGATGTAGAGGCTCCATTCAAATTCAGTTGCTCACTCAAATTACTTGACCTTCCCGATACAAGGTTCCGATAATGAGATAAACGAGCATTACTCTCTGGTTGCCTCCCTTGGAAAAATGTATTATGAGGTGCTTCCCTATGTGCTATAGCAGGTTGACTAGCTAATTCCCTACTTCGAGCAATTTGAGAGCCAAAGAGACTATTACCAAGCTGTCTCCTCCTATTATGAAGGAGTTGATGTATTTGCCGTTGTATTCTACGTCTGTCAGAAACTGTGGATGCCCCAATCCCAGAAGCTAGAGGAGGAACTTGACCATCTCTGGGAGATTGAAAATCCCCTGATTCTTCAGTCAAAGGGGTATCAGGTACATACATTTCATTAAGATCAAACGTTTCTCTTACATTGGCAACAGGGGGTGAACCAACAGAAAAATTACCGTTTGTTCTATTATCAGGTATAGCACTCAGATTCTGTTGATTTGAAGAAGCAAGAGCAGTTGGCCGACAGCTTTCACAGTACCAGTTACCTTCAGGTACTTCATGTCCAAGACCAACACAATAAGTATGTGCAGGTGAATCACAGAGATCACAAAGTAGCATAAGAGCATCATCCCCACCTTGCTGACACTCTGTACATAATACATTTTCGTACGGGTCAAGGTAACCCCGAAGCTCCTCTTCAGATGGTTGATAAACCTATATACAAAATTTAAATATTGGACTGCAGTTAGAAAATGTGGAAAAAGAATTCCCGTGTAATCAAACCTAACTACTTAACCAAAGGAATATTCAGGTTTACCATATAAATGAATGCACAAATGTAAGAAAAGGCTGTACCTGATCACGCTCAGGGACCTGAATAGCCATGGTCCTCAAATCAAAGCCAGTGTCTGATCTCGCAGGCTTTCTGATTGTCACAAACCTTTGCTTGCACAATGGACAACGGGATTCCACTTTGGACCATTCCATGATGCAAGCAAAACAAAAGTAATGACTACAACAATTCAATGTCCCTCTAACTGTTCTCTTACCTTCTTCAGACAAACATATGCCACAGATCTGCTTTCCGGGTTCAGTCTTTATCTCCTCCGCCTTTTCTTTAGCCTTTCTTCCTGGATGTTTTCTTTGTAGACGTGGAGCTTCCTCCCTTGGTGAATTTTTCAAATACGCTGAGCCCCTCACCAAGTTCCTGCAAAATTCGCTAGCCTCTCTGACTTGTTCCCTCTCTTCTTCAGAGATGGTAAAGTCACGGTCAGATGATCCAGAACTCGCAACAAAATCTGAATCAGAATTAAACGTTAGTCTCTTTCTTTTTCTCCTCTGACCTGCATTCTTTTTATTCTTTTCTTCCGTGATTGGATCAATGTGTATGAACTCCACGTCCTTTTCAGATCTTGCTTTCCTTTCAAATCTCTGTTTCTTCTGTAGTTTCTTTCTTGTAATCTTCTTCAACCCTTTATGGTTTCTTCTATTTCTCTTCCGTTCTCTGGCAGTGCCCTTACGCAACTGTGGCTTGCTTGAATACTTTATCCTTTCCATTACTAGAAACTCCTCTTCTTCGTCCAAGCCATCTGGAGTGAATTCCTCATCATCATCATCCTCTTCGTCATCATCTTTGGCAGTGCCCTTACACAACCTTGGCTTGCTCGAATTCTCCATCCCTTCCGTTACTGGCACATCCTCTTCTTCGTCCAAGCCGTCTGGAGTGAATTCCTCATCATCCTTGTCTTCTTCTTCATCATCATCCTCGGCATCATCTTTGGCAGGGCCCTTACGCCTCCGTGGCCTGCTTGAATTCTTCATCCCTATTGCTATTGGAAAATCATCTTCTCCGTCCAAGCCATCTAGATTCAATTCCTCATCATCATCCTCTTCATCATCTTTGGCAATGCCCTTAAGCCTCCGTGACATGCTTGAATTCTTCATCCCTTTCGTTACTGGAAAATCCTCTTCTTCATCCAAGCCATCTAGATTTAATTCCTCATCTTCTTCATCATCTTCATCTTTGACAGTGCTCTTACGTGACCGTCGCTTGCTAGAATTATTCGTCCCTTCCGTTAATGGGAACTCTTCTTCTTCATCATCCAAGCAATCTGGTGTGAATTCCTCATCTTCTTCATCATCTTCATCTTTGACAGTGCCCTTACGTGACCGTCGCTTGCTAGAATTATTCGTCCCTTCCGTTACTGGGAACTTTTCTTCTTCATCATCCAAGCAATCTGGTGTGAATTCCTCATCATCTTCATCTTTAACAGTGCCCTTACGTGACCGTCGCTTGCTATAATTATTCGTCCCTTTCGTTACTGGAAACTCTTCTTCTTCATCCAAGCAATCTGGAGTGAATTCCTCATCATCTTCATCACCTCCATCATCCTCCTCCTCATCTTCTCTATATGAAACTCTCTTTCTCTTTCTACGCTGTACAGTGCCTTTTTTGTTTCTGCTTGGTGCTCTTGATCGAACAATCCTTTTCACTTCATATTCACCTAAACTCTCTTCTGACTCATCTCCAACAAAAGAAGAATATCCATCTTCTGACTCATCAAACTCCTTATCGTCATCAACCGTGTAATCCTCATCTGACTGATCTGAACCTATATACATAGATCCGACCTTTCTCCTATCATTAGTCTTGCGACCAACCTTGCTTCCCCTTGCCATCGTTCTTCACACCGACAGGAGCACAAACCGACAACTTGGATCAGATCAAATTATGTGATAGTCCCACATACCACTAGAGAAACACCGACAGGAGCACAAACCGACAACTTGGATCAGATCAATTATGTGATAATCCCATGTACCCCTAGAGCCACAACTTAATTAGGGAAGGAAGTGAATTCGCCTGAAACACGAACAACCCATTATTTCTTATGTAAAGTAAGGCCTCTAAAATAAGCTCAAAATCATGCAATTTATTTCCTTACTGCTTCGAGTTCTCCGAAGGTATACCCCAATAAGTATTACACATCTGTCCATTTTCAGATACAAAATTACCCAGATTAGTAAAAGAATTCTCAAAATCTTAACATTCTGATATAAACTCATCCAAATAAGGCATCAAATCAGCTAAAATTAAAACAATTAAACACCTAAAAATCCAATCTTTACTCAGAAATAAACCAGAAAAAGCAAGAATTGATCTAACTAAATATACAAAAAATGAAACCGCCAAATATCAAAACTTGAACCCTAGATCAAGATACTAGCACTAAGCCCCAAATATTCAACTAATTCCAATAACTAAATAAACATAAATTCCCAGCAAAAACACAATTGACACCACATGGATGAATAAATTAATATTAAATTCAGATAAAACAGTAAAAAAAAAGATTGCAAATCTCAACAATCAACAGATTACCAAACAAATAAAACCCAAATAAATTTTGGAGTTCCCTTATTGATTTTTATAATTAAATAATTAAAAGATGCAGAAATAAAAAAGGAAAAAAAGAAGAAGATAGGTTATGGTAAGTACCTGAGAAAGGAGAAAGAGGCAAAATTGGCAAAACCCAGAAAAAATATATTTATTTAAGGCTATATATAAAATCAATTCAATTTTTAAAAATTAAAAAGAAAAAAATGAAGAGGTGGGATGAAATTTTGAAGAAAATATAAGAAGAGGGTCACCTAAAGAATCTGTATTTGTTTTACTTATAAATGTAGATGTGCTTTGCAATTACAAAATGGAAGCATCTTTTTTTTTTTTTTTTTTTTTTTTTTTTTTTGATGAAGAACCCGCAGCCGCTACTCTTTCGAGTGCGCACAAGCAAGATAAACTCCTACTGATCTAATACCGCAAACCACGCCACCGATTAACCACACTTGGCAGTGTACGCATGCGCCAACCAAGATTTATGCGAGGATCGAACTCGTGGCGGCGAAGATCTGTTGTTATTAGGACGTTTCGAGGGGTCGTTGCCTACACTTTTATAAGAAGCAACTTGGGTGTACTGCTATTGGTTGTGGCATATGTGAATTTCCATATTTGTCCTTTGTGAATTGTGATGCAGAGAGCAGCTCAACTGCTATGTTGACTTTGGGTTTTGGACTCACAGGATCTTATGCAACCCAGTAAGCTACAAGAAGTTTGGGTCATTTGCACTTTCGGCCCTATTTTGTGTTGGTCCTTTAATTTTGGGAAAAGGACGCCTTATGGCCACCAGCACAAAAAAAGCCCAAAAAATGGACATAAAATAATACCCCGAGCTGGCCGACCGGCCCAAAATAATGCAACCCAGTTTCAAACTTCCTTTTGGGCCTTTTTATGTTTGAGGTAAGAGTTGAGCTCTAATCTTCTTCCCTTCTTGTCCTTTTTTTCCCTTTATTTTTCTCTCTTCTAAAACTAAAATATAGCAACTACAAACTAATAAAATTAGTAATTATACATTAATTATATACTTATTAAACATAAATTATACATTTACTATACATAAATTATACAATAATGATATTGTTTCTATATGTATGATACATTTTATATACATATACAATATTGATACATATTTTATACAATAATGATACGGTTTTATACGTATGATACATTTTATATACGTGTGATACATTTCTATACATACATAGTAGTGATACATATTTTATACAATAATGTTACAATTTTATACGTATGATACATTTTTTATATATGTACAATAGTGATACATATTCTATACATAATGATACACTTTATATACATATGCTAAAATTAGTTGCAAATGGCTAGGAAAAAAAAATTAAAAAAGACTTTTAAGATACTTGGGCTCCCGGGTGTCAATAGTTTCACCCGGTCGGCCATTTCTGTCATTTCCCTTTAATTTTTGTCATTCAAATGGAACTTATGCCTATTGGGGCATAAGTTCTTTAAAAAATCCAACACAACTAGTGACGGACCCTTAAAGAAATTATGTCTCTGTTAATAGGCATAAGAGAAGTTATTTATTTGATTTGACCGAATGAAATTTCCTAAGAGAATAAGAATTAAATGCATCTCAGAAAGTGTCAAAGGTAAATAAATGAAATCCGTATAATCATGGTAACATGAAACAGACTTGAGCTACTTTATTTTGGTCAAACTTAAAGAGTTGTCATCTAGTCTCTTTATTTTGTTCTATAAAAGAGAAAATGCAATTCAAGTTTTTAAATTATAAGAAAGAACAAGTGAACAACAATAATAACTGATTAGAACTAGGAGGTCTGCCTAATATGCAAGAACATAACAAGATAGATGTAACCCTAAACAAGAAAAAATGGGCTGGTTGGTAGGAAGTGAAGTCACGATAATTATGTGTCCACTTGATATCTCAATCTTGAGAATCTGAGCCTGTGAAAACTTGAAAGTTGGGCCACATCCTGCTGCTATTACGCGTTGGATGTTAAAAATGTGAGCTACATATCGGAATAGTATACAACTACTACTAGTGTTTCGAATGGATAAACTATAATGGTTTACAATACAACAGATTTGAAGTTTAACAAGAGTTGTGACAACAACAAGTTTGATGCTCTTGTTCTTCGTTCTTGAATGATTCTTGAGTCTTGAATTTTTGGATCTTCGTTCCACTGCAGCAAGCCCTTGATCTTTATAACCTGAAACCAAAGAACACTAAATCTGGTAGCGTTACAATTTCGCTGCTGAGTCGAGTGATATTCACTCTGTCCTTAAGACATTATTGCTCCGCATATATCCTTTTACGATATAGGCAACTGTCTCCCAAGATAAAACAACTAAACAAATGAGCAAAGAAAACTCAAGTGTTTCTCAAGAAGAACCTTTGAGTGTGTGAAAGAATGCTTAGAGATGAAGAGTTTTCAGAAAATCTGAAAATGAGTAAGTGTTTTCAATTGAGCCAAGAGTCCAATTTATAGTTGTGTAAGAATATCTTCTCAAGTGCTCATGTAATGGTCGTTTAAGTGACATGCAATTACCACTTAATTCACCAAGTAATGCAGCCCAATGAAGGCTGATTTATGGAGGAGAAACTGACATCTTAATGCCCCAAAACGTCTCCACAATCAGCCAAACTTTTGGACTTCCGATCGTACAAACACTGCCTCGTTAGCGCCTCGGCTCCAGTAGCCATAAGTTCAGCCAGTGTCGCGGCCCTTGTGGATTGGGCGTCGCGGCTCTCCGACTCCACGGAGACACCGTGACCCTTTTTCGACTCATTTCGACATTTACACTTCGTACACTTCTTCATTCATTTACCAATATGGAACACGTGTCATTTAACCAACGATTGTCCATCATTTCTTCCTTCGTTTATAGCTACTGCTCCCTGTTGTTAGAATGCATTACCGTTGCATATTTAATTTTTACTGTATGCATGTCCATAATGCGTTGAGTTCTCGTCTGAGGTTGATTGTTTCTCATACTTTGTTTTGTTTTGCCTACTTTGCCTGATTATGCTTTATCTTGAGCCGAGGGTCTCCCGGAAACAACCGCTCTACCTACCAAGGTGGAGGTGAGGTCTGTGTACATTCTACCCTCCCCAGACCCCACATTGTGGATTTTCACTTGGTATGTTGTTGTACTTTCGTATATAACATCTAAATGAGATATAAATATCAAATGTCAGTATACATATATAACAACACCTCATTGTAGCGGTCATGAAATTCTCGGACAAACACTGTCATTATAGAGAGGTTTAATTGTATTCTCCAGCAAATAAAAGTCTCTTAATATTTTTTTGTAAACTCATATATCAAGCTTTTAGCTTTCTTTAATTGCTTTCAGACTATTATAGTTATTAACAAAAATATCTAAATAGTTTGGAAAATATTTTTGGACAAAATAAGAACTTATTTGATTGTTTTAAAAAATATCAATATTGATTAAAGTACAGTTTATTGAAAAGAGATTAGGGTAAGATAGTAAAAATACATTGTTTATTTATTACTTCTTAAGGAGCGTTTGTTGACACCCAATTCTGACTCTCATTTTCCCTTTAATTAGTTTTTCTATCCATCTTAACCCTGAGAAATGTATTTTTTTTTAAAATCGCCTATTTCAATTTCAATTTCAATAAATCTATAGAGTAAATATTGACATTTGATATTTTTATTTAATTACGCTATTACTACTTTAATTAATCTAATTATTTTTATTATATGGTTACTCTATTTGATATTATAAACACATTTCCTAAATTAACGAATGCCAATTTTATTATATTATAGTAATATTTTTAAAAATTAGATGGAAAAATAATTGAATATTTTATTTGAATACAATCCTGCAAAATCAATTCACCTAATATATTTGCATTTAATTGCACGGGTTTCCTTCAAATGGGACAATCTTTAATTTTTGCCCCTCAAACGAAATTTATGCCTATTAGGGCATCAATTTTTAAAAAAATACGGCACAAATGACCCATATAGTTGGACAATTACAATAAAATATAATGGGCCAATGCATTCTACCGCGCTATCTCTGTCTTCTACCGCGCTGTCGTCGCGTCTCTTTGACACATCAATAGGTTTTAGCCAGAAAAATTCAATTACTAATTTTTCATGGCAATGTTGAAATTACATTATGGATAGAATTTGATATGGGGGAAATTTTGACTTTTTCGTCAGGGGAAGAGGCAGATTTTGAAATTTGAATGAAAATAGATGACTCGTTTGAGTTGCTACAGTGGCATTGAATGTAGCTACTTTTGTAATTTCATATTTGCCATCAACTTTTAAAAAAAGATCATATTTATTCTCCGTTTAAGTATAAGCTCAAATATGTTATTCTGTTATAAGTATGAGGTCAAATATGCTCTTTAGATTACCAAAAGGGTTATATTTGCCCTCAATTAGACGAAAATCTCACGTGGCGGGTGGAATCTGACGTGACATCCACGTGGGATTTCCGTCCAATGAGAGCAAATATGACCATTTTGTTAACCTGAAGCGCATATTTGACGCATACTTGTAACGGAAGACAAATATGAACCTTTAAAAAAAATTGATGGCAAATGACCCTTTTCCCATTTAAAATTTGTAATTGATTTTCTTTTAAATTTCTACTTAGAAAAATGAAAAAGTAAGCAGAAAAAAAAGTTTAAAAAAGGTCGTAGGTTTATAGGCACTTACCCACGTTTTATTAATGCAACATAACTATGCAAAATGACCCAGTTAGCTATTTGAATACAAAATATTTGTTAATGCAAAATTTATCTTTACCCTAATCTTGCATTTTTTTAAAAAGAAAATATAGCCAATTAAACACAAGTATTTTTGCTCCTTTTTTATTTTGATTTTATGTTTGAATTAATTCAAGTCAACATTCTAATCGGTTGATTTTTTTCAATTTAAAGCTGATTATAAAATTAGTCGTGTTTTTATTCAAAGTTAAATAAAATTCATGTGCTTTCTGAAGAAAGCCACGAGCTAAATTTGCGAGCAAAATCAAAATTTATGCGATTATTTGCACTTTGATTATCCATATTGTGGGAGTTTAATCATCAGGGCATATAGGGTATTTTGAAGGGGGGATGAATTAGGAGGTGGTGTGTAGGATGTACCATAACCCTTTACTGGAATGCGGTGACCACTATCAACTGTCACAAATTGAGGATGTTTTAAACCAAACAGTTTGAAAATATTACCTGCAGACCAGGTGAGGTGAGAAGTGGCTCCGAATGTAAACATGTATATTATAGAAACAATTGTATCCCTACCCATAATTAAAATATTTCCATATATTGTGTAAATATAATTATGGTAAGACTAGGATTACTCTTTTGTATAGGCTTAGGATTCCTATTGTATAAGGGATGAATATTGTACTATATATATACTTTGATATTAATGAGAAGACTCTCCAAGGAAGATTAATATCATCTTACATGGTATCAAGAGCCTAACACAAAACCCTAGAATTTTTCTTTATATGAGCCGTCGCCGCCGACCAGCCCCCCATCGGGCAATTCCGATGCGGTTTCCCCCCTCTTCTCCCAAAATTCTTGGTTTTTCTTCTTCTATTCTCTCTTCTCTAAATGGATACTCATGATTACGCTTCTGATTCTGACGCATCTACCTTCACAAATCCCACCACCACGTCGTCATCCTCTTTTCATCCCGCCCTCACTGTTACCAATATCAAGAATTATATTCTCATTCTTCTTGATCAAGAAAACAGTCCATATTCTCCTTGGGTTGAACTGTTCAGTAATCATGCATGTCTCTATAACGTGATTGACCACATCAACGACACTATTCCGCGCCCTTCGGAGGTTGATGAGTCTACTTGGTGTCGTATAGACGTCGGCGTCAAACAGTGGATTTATGGTAGTATTTCTCAGGATCTTCTTCTTACTATCATGAAATTTGGTGCCACAGCCCGTGGTTTATGAAACCGCTTGGAGGAAATCTTTCAAGATAACAAGCACACTCGTGCGGTGTATTTGGAGGAACAATTTAACAATACACGCCTTGAAACTTTCTCCAACATGACTGAATACTACAGACAGTTGAAAATACTTGTGAATCAACTCTCCAACGTCGACACGCCTGTCTCGGACACTAAGATGATGTCGCAATTGATTGCAGTCCTTTCTAAAGGCGACTATGATACATTAGCCGCCATAATTCAACAGGCAGATCCACTTCCCAGTTTTAACAAAGCTCATTCGCAGTTGTTGCTCGAAGAGACTTGTCGTGCTAAGAAGGATGAGCACACTCAGACGACGTTAGCTATCGAAACACACCCTCAAGATCCAACGCAGCCAGAAAACTCTCAACCGCAGCAGGGACGCGGTGGCAAGGATCGCGACAGAGGAAGCCGTGGTCGTGGTAGGGGTTGCGGACAACAGAATCAGCAGCAACAACAACAGGGCCCACATATTTAGTCTGGCACGCGGCTAACAAGATACCCGTCTGCGCGCGCCGCAGTTCCAAAGACCAAGCACTCGGCCCAAAGATGACACCCATGAGTTGGTCGCCTTCACTATCTCAACATACAATACCGACAACAATTGGTACATAGACTCCGGAGCCACTTCTCACCTCACTCGGTCTGCAGGTAATATTCTCAAACTGTTTGGTTTAAAGCATCCTCAATTTGTGACAGTTGGTAGTGGACACCGCATTCCAGTAAAGGGTTATGGTATATCCTACACACCACCTCCTCATCCATTCCCCCTTCAAAATACCCTATACGTCCCCCACGTGATTAAGAATCTAATCTCTATCCGCAAATTCACTCGTAATAACTCTGTCTCTGTTCTTTCTTTATAGTCTTAAGAGTGAAAATGGTGATTTTGACCCTTATGGTTTCACTGTGAAGAATCTTCATACGGGGACACCTCTTACGAGATGCAATAGCACGGGGGATCTCTATCCATTCACTTCCACCTCCGCTGTCAGATCTAGCTCCCCCGTCTCTCTAGCGGTCATTTCTTTTTCCACATGGCATAATAGGCTTGGTCATCCAGGAGCCCCAGTTATTAATTTTCTTAGAGGTAATAATTTCATTACTTGTAATGGGAAGATTGCCCAAAACTGTGTTTCTTGTTCTTTAGGCAAACATACTCGTCTTCCGTTTAAGTCATCCACTAGTGTTACTTTTGCACCCTTTAATATTATACATGTCGATTTATGGACATCACCTGTTGCTAGTTCTCTCAGTCATAAATACTATTTTATCCTACTAGATGACTTTTCTCACTTTGTTTGGTTGTATCCTCTCAAATTTAAATCGGAAGTGTTTGTCAAATTTCTTGAGTTTCGAATATTCATTCAAACACAATTTGAAAAAGGTATAAAATCTTTTCAATGCGGATGCGATAATGGTCGTGAATTCAACAACTCTATGTTTCACCGTTTTTGTACTAATAATGACATGATTTTTCGCTTCTCCTGCCCTCACACCTCCCCTCAAAACGGTAAAGATGAAAGAATCATCTGCACCATTAATAATATGATTCACACTCTATTGATTCATGCCTCCCTACCTCCATCCTTCTGGGTCTATGCTGCTAAAATGTCAGAATACGTTTTCAATATCCTCCCAACTAGCACCCTTCACAATATGGCACCTACCGAAATTCTCTATCATAGAGTCCCCTCTTATGATCATCTCCGAATATTCGGTTGTCTATGCTATCATAACCTTCCCTCTATTGCCCCTCACAAACTAGCCCCCCGGTCTACTCTTTGTGTCTACCTAGGATTCCCGCCGAACCATAGGGGTTATCTATGCTATGACTTGTCCACTTGTCAGATCCACATCTCTCGTCACGTCACATTCGACGAGACCACATTCCCGTTTTCGAATCTTAAACAGTTCCAAAAACCGGATTACTTTTTTCTTAACTAGCCTACCATCTCTCTCATCATGCTAAGGCAACTAGAGCATAGCGCTTCTTCAGCGTCAGCGCCACGGCGCTCCAACTCATGCGAACAGTTCCTCACCGTCGGCGACTCAGCGGCAAGTCTTGGCGCCGCGGTGCAAAACATCGAGAAGTGCAGCCGGTCCTCGGTCGCGCCGCTTGATCACAGCGCCACAACGCCTCCGACGGCTCCTTCCAGCACCGCAATTCTTGATCTAGGCACCGTGGTGCCTCCTACGGCGTCAGCCCCTTATTCTCTATATCCAACAAATCCATCCGCCTTGGAGCCTCCCACTATCCCCACTCACCAAATGGAAACACGTGCAAAACATGGAATCTTCAAACCCAAAGTCCAATTTAACTTGTCTGCCCAACCATTTCACCAATTCCCAAGAACCCTATATTGGCTAAACAAGACCCTAATTGGAATGCGGCTATGTCTGAGGAATTCAATGCTTTAACTAAACAACACATATGAGATCTAGTACCTAGACCTGATGGGGTGACTGTGATTCATTGTTTGTCGCTATTTCGTCACAAATTCAGAGACAATGGAGATCTTGAGAGGTATAAGGCGCGACTTGTGGCTAATGGCACAAATCAGGAGGAGGGTGTCACGCCCTCTTTCGACCGCGACATTTATTTTCTAAACGCCTGCTTAAAATGCAATGTTAGAAAATAAATAATAACTAAATGTTAAAAGTGCAAACAAATATTAAAGTGTTAAAAATGCAAAAAGTGCTTAAAAGGTGCTAGAAGTGCAAAAAGATTAATTTTAAAGCTAAAGTTTAAAAGGGTGCTAAAAAGTGCTAAAGGGTTGCTAGAATGCTAAGGGTTCGCGGAGTCGCCACCTAATTAGTTTGGGTGAATTAGGACACCTAAATGTTTAACTGGTTTAAAGTAAACATTAACTCCATTTTAATGGTCTGCTATGAGATTCCGGGCAAGGGTTCTTTATTAATCTAGAGGGAAGGGGTTAGGCACCCTCTAAGATCCGCTAACTTGCGGTTGTCCTGCCAAACCTAGGGTAATTATTATGTTTTAAAAATGCAAAGTAAAAGCTCTTCCTGCTTAATAAAATGCTAAAAATGTTAAAAATGTTTATGGATTTAACAAATTGTTGGTTTTATGATGCATGTTAGGCTATTTTGGCAAGAATTTAGACATGCATGACAATCTTAAAAAGCAAGTAAGTTTAAGCGATGAACTTTAAATTACCTTCTCCACTTATATGTTTAAAGACCTAATTGCTAAAAGTTCTCCTATTAATTACAAAATTAAATAATAAAATTACAATAAATAAATAAAGGCATAAAAGATAAGATAAGAAAGTTAAGAGAGTGAAGGGATTGGAGCGGATGACTCCGTCTTATTTGTTTTTCTAGGAGTTTCTGACGCGGGAATGCGAACGCGGATACGGGTTGCCATTTGAAATGGCTTGCGATGAGTCTCGCCGTGAGACTCTTTATTTTGCTCCAGTGCGTGCCATGTAAAAACAAGGAAGATAAGGATTAGCATCCGTCCAAATAATATTAGACATAAATAATTCAGTGCTAAATATCACAGATGTCCTAACTTTATCCACTAATAAATAAGCACTTAGCATGAGATGTAACACATATAATTTTATGTTTAAGCATATATGCCGTATGGGTTAGTAGATAACAAGAACAAATGAGAAGTGACCAATAGGCTTAGCCCGTATATGCACGTGGCAGACAGTAATCTGAGGCAAAAAGTGGGATTTATGGGCGTGAGACCTGCTGCATGTTCATTTTCGAGCATCAGCCAGGGATAAACCAACAGTCATACCTCCAGGCTCCCAATTTAGGATACAAGATTAGGAAGACATATTTAGACCATGCCAACTTATATTTAAAACAGGGAAGGGCTGCTGCGATATAGGTTTATTCGGCACAGGCACAGGGAAGCAATCAATTGGGAAATAGATCAATTTATAAAGCCTTGAATTCCAATTTAGACAGATATGATCATGTTTAAACTATTTTATTAACACAACTACATCAATTTCAGGCTCCTTACTAACGTGGGTATTATGTAGACCAAATTAACAGATTAACATAGCACAATAGGAGACATTATATGCTGTCATGGACCTATTTTAAGATCCAACACAGTAGAGCTAAATATGCAGTCATGTTAACAAGCATGAGGATCAGAAAGTAAAGAAACAAACATAGTATATGTGATATACTTAGATGTATGCAAAGATATACAACCTTGATATACACCTTGTATATATCTAAATTCCTACATTTTATGTATCTTTGAAACATATCATTGTAAGTTTAGTAAATCAGAAGCAGCCTGACAAACAGGTTATTAATTAATATAATGGAAGATGGATGGATATCCCACATGATTCAAGGCAAACAATATTTAATCAACTATGCATAACAAGCAAACTTGCAATAAACAGGTAGCGAAACAGATTTCTTGGCGTGATCCAAGTAAAACAAAGTCGAACCTAAATAGACTCCATCAACATATCGAGACTTGAAATCAAATGGGACATAACTTGCACAAGAATGCTCATACGAGACTCGACTAGCATCTTCATGATTCCAACACTTAAAGCGTATCAAAGAACGATCCCCATTCTACTTTTCAAGGTTCAAAGCTTATAACATACGAGGATGATTATTAAGCGTAAAATAGACAAGTCATCAAGCAAATGGTATCGACACTAAACGATAATTTCAACCATACACAATGACTAAAATGCTAAATCGCTAACAAGCGTATTAGTCAAACAGTTACAAATTGTAAATCACATAAGAAAATCGAAGGGAATGGGTTTACCTTCTAGACGGCAAGGCGGTGATCGGTGTATTTTATATACACCTTTTGAGTCGATCTAGTTAGTCTTTTGTCCGTTTTGTACATACAAAGTGTCGTATTAGGATAGATTTTCTTTCTTTTGAGTCAAAGTGGCTAAAGTGGCCAAATGGCGGAAAAGGAGCGAAAAGAGGGAAAAGAGGAGAGCTAGAGTCGAAAGCGGAGAAAGTGGCAAGCGAGTGAAATCGGACTGCGCGCGCCTCCTGCGATCGAAGGTGGCGCGCGCTATTATTGAGAATGCAGAAGATTCGCGCGCGGCTACCGAAGACGAAAGCAGCGCGCGCTAAACATCAAAGCCACAGAGTTGCAGCGCGCGCCTCGAACAGCGAATCGGCCGCGCGCCAAAACACAGTATTGCAGAACTTTAGCCGCGGCCGACATGGCGCGGCGACGCGGAAAAAATTAGGTCTTTTGGATTTTTGGGCGGGCACGAAGGAAAAGAAGGGAGACGTTTTAAACCTATAAAAGGAGAACCCTAGGCAGTTTTCAAGGGTTCCCCTTTCTTGCACAACTCAAGATTCTTGACTTGGAGATTGGACACCATTAGCTTAGTAATTTCTTTTCCTTTCCTTTATTTATTTGGTTTTGCATGATGAACTTTGAATTAGTTCTTGTCATATTCATGGCTAGGAACTAATTCTCTTATAGGGCTTTCTATGTTGAATTTCTTGAACCTTATGTTATAACTTAATGCATGCTTATGGTTATTATTCTTATTGAGAGATCTATCGATAATTGAGTTGAATTCTTGGTAGCTAATTGACAACTAGTTATCACTATATGATTTCTAATCGATTACGAAAAGGAGGATTGTGAATATCTTGTAAGTTGGGTAGACGGTCTCGAGTTGGGGATGAAAATACCTCAATTAGATTTGTGGCGTTGATGAGAGGCTTAACAACCCTAATTTTGCGCATTGCGTGACGGTCAACTAGGTTTTTGTGCTTAATCCTCATAGAGTTACCCTTATCAAAAGTTAGGTAAGGAACAATCTTTGGGGTTGAGTGTTTATATAACCCTAGCGGAGTATAAAGCGATTTAAGAACTGCTTTCTCCAAAGAAGAACACCATAAGTAATGCATTAACAAGTAATATAAGCGGATAGTAAGGATGCATGAAGCCCTATTCTCATCACATCCAAGTAATTCTTTATATTTACTTATCTTTAATAATTCTTAGTTATAAACAACCAATCAAATATTAATTCGCCAAATAGATACTAGAAAATAGATAATCGGTACTTGAACCCTAATCCTAGAGGCGATATTCGGTCTTATCTAAGACTATACTACTTGATACGATAACGCACTGCGTTTAAAGTGTGTGCATAAATCGCGCATCAAGTTTTTGGCGCCGTTAGGGATTAAGCAATAGTTCAATATCAAATTATCTATTTTTAATTTCTAATTTGGATTTAATTTTCATTTTTATTATTTATTTTTAGTTTCTCGAAAATCGAGTGCCGTGATTCTTTGTTTGTTTTGATCTTTCTCGGGATATCGGTTTATGCGAAGGAGAAGAGGCGACACTCTTGTTCCCTTCAATCCGGAAATTGAGAAAGCACGCAAGCGAGAAAGAATCGAATTGCAACGTTGATAGAAATGGGCGGTGCTCCCAACAATAAGGATGAGAGAAGGGTTAGGTGAAAATCAACTTAACGGAGATCCTCGGCAAGTGCGATAGATATGGAGGGCGGGTTCGAATCCGGAAAGAAATGCGGGAGATTATGTGCTACGAAGAGTGAATGGAGCACGACTTGCATTAGGCTCCTGATAGAGCCAACAATTTCGAGATAAAACCGATTGAGCATGGTGCGATGTGATGCGATTCGGAGGCGCCGTGGAGGATCCACATATGCACATAGCAAATTTCTTGGAGCTATGTGCCACGTTCGATATAACGGCGTTCGATGATGCCGTCAGTTGAGGCTCTTTCCTTCCGCTCGGGGATAGAGCAAAAGTATGGTTGAATTCCTGCCGGTGATTCGATATTTACATGGCACGAGCGCGAAATTCCTAGCCAAGTTCTTTCCACCTGTAAGCAAAGAAAATTAAGAGGAGTTGAACAACTTCTATCAGCGGATGGAAGTCCTTATATGAAGCATGGGAGAGATTCGAGGATCTGAGAGGAAGTGTCCACACCATTCGTTGAGTTGTGGAACTTGGTTCATATTTTCTACAACGGTGAGCGGTACCACGAACCATCATAGATGCACCGCAGTGGGGCATTCATGAGGAAAGCGACCCGGCGCCCGAGTTATTAGAAGATATGGCCGCTAACAACCATATCCGAAGAGAGGCAACCAGTGGGAGAAGAAGCGTCCATGAAGTAGATGCTATCACGCTTTGAACGCAAGTGGCTCTTCTAGCGAAACAATTGCGACAACATCTGTGTCGATAAATCTTGTGCAAGCGCTAAAAGCGTGAGATATGTGGCGGCCACATCATTTGATAGGTGTCGCCCGGATCCCAACAACATCCCAATGGAGCAGGCGAGTGTCAGCGAGGTAGCTACGGAGGCAGCAGAACAACCCCTACTAAATACTTATAATCGGTGGAGAATCACCCAAACTTCTCATGGAAAGGAGATCGTACAAGCAAAATCGCACTGGGCCAAGCAGGCGATGCAGGGCCAGCGAGCCAATATCGAGGCGAAGAAATGATATGAGGCGATGCAGACCGATGCAGAATCAACACCCTTCACTCAAGCCCCAAGCTCAGCGGCTCAATGCACCGGTCGTGAAAAAACGGATGAGCTTAAAGCGGCCAAAGACTTGCCAACGCCGGACGCGGTTTATAACGGAATCTAGATCCTCGTTGAAACTTGGAAACACGGTGGGGCGGTAGCAAGCAGTAAACATCGGGCCAGGGCGTTGCCAAGCAATGCGAGGTAAATCAGGGGAGCAATGTAAGGCGATGCGGTTGAGAAGTGGAAAACAATTGGAGCAACAAACTCACCGATAATTGAGAGAGAGCGAGTTAGAAAGCGATAAGGTGGTGAACCTAGCCAATGATAGAAAACTCGGAGAAGAGTATCTGAAAAGATTCCTTTCCCCAGAGATTACAAAGGAAGGCTCGATAAACAATTTTCCAAATTCTTGGAGGTATTAGGAAGTTGCACGTCAACATCTGGTTATAGAGGCTTTGGAGCGGATGCCATCTTACTTGAAGTTCATGAAAGAAATCTTGGGGAAAAAGGAAGCGGCGAATATGAGATAGTAGCACTAACAGAAGAGTGTAGTGCTATCTTACAAAAGAAATTGCCACCAAAGCTAAAGGATCCTGGAAGCTTTACACTACCGTGCACAGTGGGCGAGTGACTTACCATGAGCCTTGTGTGATCCAGGCGAGTATAAATTTGATGCCTGTCGGTTTTCAAAAGATTGGAGTTAGGAGAAGAAACCCACCATTGTGAGTCCGCAACTGGCGACGGATGGTTCATCCATGAGGAAGATCGAGGATGTGATTGTGAAGTAGGAAAATTTTTCTTTCCTGCAGATTTCCTCATGCGGATATGGAAGAAGATCAGAAATCCCGATCATATTGGGAGGCCATTCCTAGCAGCGGTAGAGCCTTGATTGGCGTTGAAAGAGGAGAGCTAACGCTAAGAGTGGAGAACGAAGAGATGGTGTTTAAAGTCTTTAAACACGTCGTTGAGCGAAGAAGCGTAAGTGGGTGTTTTGCAATCAACACCACCAAACCCCATGCGAGCCATTGCAATGCAACCAAAGAAGGATGAGCCCAAGAAAGCAAGCATGGTTTCTTTGAGATGACACTAAATGAGGTAATTGTTAGGAACTCCTACTACCGATAATGCTAAAAGAAAAGGAGAAAAAGAAACGCCAAATGTGGCGGAAATGGATTAGTTGGGGACTTAATCACCCGGGCTAGTAAGTCTAAGAACTTGCGTCGGCTAAAAGGCGTTAAAAACGCTTGTTGGGAGGCAACCAACGGTTTTTAATTATGTTATTTTAATTTACAGCCGTTATTTTATTTTAGTTTGTCTAAGAACAGTCTCACGGTATTGGATCTTGTTGTTTTGTGATTGTACAAGAAATTAAGCAGGGGACGAAATAAGCAAGAAAAGCAAGGATTTCGAGCGGAAGCGCTATTTCAGAGCAGCGCGGCGCCAAAAGATCTGAACAGTTCGGAAGTTTAAGCGCGGCTCCCGAGCAGCGTAGCGCGAAAAATCGAGGGCGCGAGATGATTAGCGCGCGCTAGCGAAAGCAGCGCGGCGAAAGGAATCGAAATTTAGCGCCCAAAATCAGATCTTTCCCAATTCCAACTTCCAAAACCTAACGCCCTCTCCAGCAGACCTAGCCATCGGCCAACCACGAACCAACCGGTCAATGATGGAGCAAGTGCTCCGAGCGAAGGATGATGATGCAACACTTGGCATTATTCTGACAAACCGAGTTGAGGCGGACAGCGGGAGTTGCGACAAGGGCAACAAGTGAAGGCGGGAAGCGGCAATACCGCGCGGTATGATGAAGAGTTGAGCTCCCTGTTCAACCAATGGTCGATGCATTATCCACCGCCACCACCACCATTTTAGCCAAAGTTTGTAAGTGTCGTTTTCTTTTACTGTCTTTGAGTCTACACACATTGGGGACAATGTGTGATTTAAGTTTGGGGGTGTGTTTTTGTGTTTTAGTTTTTATTTGTGTGTCATGTTATGTCTTATTTAAATTTTTCTATTTGTTTTATGTTTATTTTGAGTCACCAAAATTTTTTCTTTCTTGAGTCATAATTGCCTGTCAAAGATCATGTATGCTGTAGTTGCTAGAAACACCTAGTGAAGTAAGGTGGAATAATGTAACGGAATTGAAGCAACTATCTAAAACATCTAAGTTAGATATGCCAAAAACTCACAGAATCTGTCTATTTGGAGTTTCTTGCTTAAGTTATGCATGCTAAATGATAAATGCTTATGTGTTATGAGTGCTTGCTATTTGAGGCGAAATAGTTAGGATATGCATGTTAGAGAGATGACTGAGCACTTTGATAGATTCTTACCATTCTTTTCTATCTGTGCTTTAAAAATATATCCCTAGTCAACCCCGTTGAGCCAAAAATTGAAACTTTTTCTTTGACACCTATATTCCCATAAATTGTGCCATAAGTGAAAATATGAAATAGTGGAGTACATTGTGTTAAAAGAAGAAACAAAAAGAGTGAACAAGTTTGAGGCACCACAATGGAAAAGTAATAAGAAAGAGGCAAAAGCCTAAGTTTGGGGGCCTATTTGTATAATACACTTCACTCTCCCAAAACAAAAGAGGGGAAGGATAGAATTGAAGTGAAGGAAAGAATCAAAAGAAAAGGAAAAATTGAAAAGCGAAAGAGCTTATAGTACAGAAAAATGAGCCTAAATGCCTATCTTTACCAACCTACCTAAGCCTACATTACAACCCCAAAGTCTGAAGATCTCTTCTATGTATATCCAGAATTAGTGGAGAATAGCAAGCAAGCATGCCATAGGAATTTTGAATTTATATGCATACTTGAGTACTTGACTTCCATTTAAGCATGATAAGTATGAGTTTGCGAAATATCTAGCTCAATGTGTTGAAATTCCATGCTATATGTTCTGCGTATTATTACGCTTTAACCTTCATGTTTTCTAGTTAACATCTATGCGACAAAAGTGATTAATGGCGAAGTCTTTTATTTTTCATTCTTTTGAGTCTTTTATTGTATTTCTTTCTATCTTTGCTCGAGGCGAGCAAAGGTTAAGTTGGGGTATTTGATGGTGTATTTTATATACACCTTTTAGTCGATCTAGTTAGTCTTTTGTCCGTTTTGTACATACAAAGTGTCGTATTAGGATAGATTTTCTTTCTTTTGAGTCAAAGTGGCTAAAGTGGCCAAATGGCGGAAAAGGAGCGAAAGAGGAAAAAGAGAATGCCCAGAGTGCAGCGGAGAAAGTGGCAAGCGAGGCTGAAATCGGACTGCGCGGCTCTGCGATCGAAGCGGCGCGGCGCTATTATTGAAGAGCTGCGAGAAGATTGGCGCGCGGCTCGAAGACGAAAGCAGCGCGGCGCCTATCAGAAGCCACGGAGTTGCGGCCGCGGCTCTCGAGCAGCGAATATCGGGCGCGGCAAAACACCAGTATTGCAGAACTTTAGGCGCTTGGCCGAGCAGCATGGCCGGCGCGGAAAAATTAGGTCTTTTGACGGATTTTTGGGCGAACTGGAAGGAAAAGAAGGAGACGTTTTAACCTATAAAGGAGAACCTGGCGGTTTTCAAGGTCCCTTTCTTGCACAACTCAAGATTCTTGACTTGGAGATTGGACACCATTAGCTTAGTAATTTCTTTTCCCTTTCCTTTATTTATTTGGTTTTGCATGATGAACTTTGAATTAGTTCTTGTCATATTCATGGCTAGGAACTAATTCTCTTATAGACTTTCTATGTTGAATTTCTTGAACCTTATGTTATAACTTAATGCATGCTTATGGTTATTATTCTTATTGAGAGATCTATCGATAATTGAGTTGAATTCTTGGTAGCTAATTGACAACTAGTTATCACTATATGATTTCTAATCAGTTACGAAAGGAGGGATTGTGAATATCTTTGTAAGTTGGGTAGCGGTCTCGAGTTGGGGATGAAAATACCTCAATTAGATTTGTAGCGTTGATGAGAGGCTTAACAACAATTTTGCGCATTGTGCGTGTGATCAACTAGGTTTTGTGCTTAATCCTCGCATAGAGTTACCCTTATCGAAAGTTAGGTAAGGAACAATGGGGTTGAGTGTTTATATAACCTAGCGGGAGTATAAAGCGATTTAAAACTGCTTTCTCCAAAAGAAGAACACCATAAGTAATGCATTAACAAGTAATATAAGCGGATAGTAAGGATGCATAGAAGCCCTATTCTCATCACATCTGAAGTAATTCTTTATATTTACTTATCTTTAATAATTCTTAGTTATAAACAACCAATCAAATATTAATTCGCCAAATAGATACTAGAAAATAGATAACTGGTACTTGAACCCTAATCCTAGAGGACGATATTCGGTCTTATCTAAGACTATACTACTTGATACGATAACGTGCACTTGCGTTTAAAGTGTGTGCATAAATCGCGCATCAGCAGCGTATCAAGTCGTCGGATTCGCTCGGGGGTTTGGTTTTTGCGATGCGAATAAGAGGGCGGGGATAGCTTGCTGACTTCCCGACTCTGTTTCTTCTTTGCTAAGGTGTCGATGCTATGGGTATGCTCACATTGCTAAAGTGTGTCGATACTATGGTATCCTATTGAGTTCTTTTGACCACTGTTCTTTGTCTCTAAACTGCTGGTGGTTGCTAACTATTGCTAAGAGGTAGAATGACTGCTGTCTCCCCGACTCTCAGTGTCTTCCCCTGTCCCCGTATTGTTCTGTCTTCCCCCAACCGAGCTCTATTGCATGTGCTTATATAGCCCTGGTTGGGGTTCTAATGTTGGTAAGCAATTAGAAATTTGGGATTGGTGATATTTCGTAAGAGATTTGTCTTGATTTGGTTCGATTTTAGGTGATATTTACTCTGATTTGGTATTGATTTGATGTGATTTGCTTACCATATGTGATCTGATTTGGTTATCCTTTGTGAAAGATTGATATGGTAAACTTGGAAAGGAAAGCGGCTCTGCGTGATGGAGGCGGCGCTTGAGAGAGTTCTAGGGTTCTGTTTCGTTTCTAGGTTTGGGCGATGATTTTGTGAGGGAGAGACGAGGGGCGGCTGAAGGTCAAGAAAGAAAAGCTGGGGCTTGGGCTGCTGCATAAAGGGAAAGGGCGTGGGCTGGGTAAATGAAAAGTCTTAGGTGCTATTTAATTAATGCTCAATACTTTAGACCGCGGCGCTATTATTTAAAAATCTTATTATCATGCATTATTGCGAAGTTAAATTAAAATTGAATTGAGTTTAGATTAAATTAAATTATGCAAGTATGATATTTAAGAATTGTTTAAAGCTTTTATAAATGCGACGCTATTAAATGCATGTATCAAATTAAAATTGATTTTAAATTACAAATGATTATGAAATTCTCTTGCGTATTAATAAATGCGGCTATGCTACTTGACGCGGCGTCACTGCTAAATTATTTATTTTATGTATTTATTATTAATTAAGAATCGTTTGATAGAACTTAAAATTGATTAATGCGGGCGCGGGACTCTAAGTGCTTAATATTCTACGTAAGACGCGGTGCCATTATAAATTATTTATTTATGTCTGTATTTATGTTTTATCGCTGCATTTTATTATAGAACATCATAAAAAATTATTTTACAAAATTAGTCTAATTTTATAGTTAATGACTGGACGGGAGGGTCAAAATTGGGTGTCAACAGCTGTCCCTCTTTGTATGGAGATGATGGAAGAATCTTCGGACAAAGACGTTGACTCATAGCCAATTTTGTCTCGATCTCGAATTACAAAAGTGTTGAAGCGGTAGACAAAGTGGCGCAAAAATCAAAATCTGTCGGTGTCGAGTTATGGCGACCTTTGGGTTACAAAGTCAAAACACGGCGGGCCAGCGGACTTAAAAGTCGATGTCGAGTTATGATGACCTTTGGGCTATGGTGCTAAAATAAAAAATAGAAATGCGGGCTTGAACACAGGGTGTCTGCTATGGCTTATGGTCTTTGGGTTTTATGGTGATGTGGGCGAGTGGACGGCTGAGGCGGTAAACTACCGTTCATTGGGAAGGTTGGCCCCACAAATTGCCGGTTGTTGTAAGAAAATTCACGTTGTGCTCCTGCTCGCGTACTAAGACTTGAACAAGCGGTTAGTCATACTCATTAAAACAAAATAATGTAAGAATGTAAATTTTGTGTTGTGGTTGTAGTCAAATCGTATATGAAATGATGTGATGATCGCCATCTTGTATAGACGAGATCACAGATGGCGCGTGTAGGGGCGTTATAAATGCTGTATGAGCGAAATGTACATATGCCTTGTATGGGCGAAATGCAAATGGCGCCTTGTGTGGCGTTCGTCTTGTATGGGCGAAATGCAAATGGCGCCTTGTGTGGGCGTTCTCGTCATATGGGCCAGAAATGTATAAACGCCTTGTATGGGTGTTTCGTCTTGTATGGGCGAGATCATGGACGTCTTGTATGGCGTTCGTCTTGTATGGACAAGATGCAAATAGCGCTGTATGGCGTTATCGTCTTGTATGGGCGTTATCGTAAAACGCCTTGTATGGGCGTTCGTCTTGTATGGGCGAGATCGTATACATGCCTAGGCGTTCTCGTCTTGTATGGGCGAGAAATGCATAAAAGCGCCTTGTATGCGTTCTGCTTGTATGGGCGAAATGCAAATGATGTCTCACAGGTTTAGATAAAAATTATTCTATATGTGGAGTTGTGTCGCAATTCAATGCGTAATCAAAACGATGAAATAATTAAAGTGTAAATGATGTAACTTTGTGGTTTTTGCAAGATGTATTTGATGTAGACTTGTTGCGGTGGCGAATGCATTGTATTGGAATGTTGCTATTGGCGTCGTTTCGGACTTGGCGTCGTTTGGACTTGTTCGTTTTGGACTTGTTGTGTTGATAGCGTCGTTGTGTTCTTGCTGCCCTGTAGACTAAAGCTCGAAGGAGTTAGTGCATGCTTCTTTAAAGGCAGAATAATAATAAAGCATGAAATGAGAAAAATGCAGTTTGAGAAGCGAAAAAAAATCCTGCGTAGATGTGATATGTTGATGATGGCGTCGTTTTGGACTTGGCGTCGTTTCCGGACTTGGCGTCGTTTTGGACTTGGCGTCGTTTTGGACGTGGCGTCATTTCGGGCGTGGCGTCGTTTTGGCGTGGCGTCGTTTTGGCCTTGATCGTTTGACTGGAGTCGTTTGGACTTCGGCGTCGTTTTGGGCGTGTGTATCCGTTTGGACTTAGCGTCGTTTTGGGCGTGGCGTCGTTCGGACTGGTCGTTTCGGACTTAGCGTCGTTTTGGGCGTGGCGTCGTTTCCGGGCGTCGTTTCGGGCATGCGTTTGACTTCGGCGTCGTTTTTGGGCGTGGTGTCATTTCGGACTTAGCGTCGTTTTTCGCGTGGGCTTGGCGTTTCCGGTTGAGTCGTTTCGGACGATCGTAGTTCGGCGTCATTTTTGGGCGTGAGTGTCGTTTCGGACTTCGCGTCATTTTTGGGCGTGGCGTCGTTTTGGGCGTTTTGGACCGCGTCGTTTTGGCGTGGCATCGTTTTCGGCGTGCGTTCGTCGGACTGAGTCGTTTGGACTCGGCGTCGTTTTGGGCGTGGTATCGTTCGGACTTAGCGTCGTTTTGGGCGTGGCGTCGTTTTGGACGTAAGTCTTTTGGACTGAGTCGTTTGGACTGCGTCGTTTTGGGCGTGCCGTTTTGGACTTGGCGTCGTTTCGGGCTTGGCGTCGTTTCCGGGCGTAAATCGTTTTGGACTGAATCCGTTTGGACTTCGGCGTCATTTTGGGCGTGGTGTCGTTTGGACTTGGCGTCGTTTTGGGCCTGGTCGTTTGGACTTCGAGTCGTTTTGGACGAAATCACGGATGTTAAATCGTTGTATGGGCGAAATGTAGATGTTCGTCGTTGTATGGAGCGAAATCACGATGTTATCGTTGTATGGGCGAAATGTAGATGTTCGTCGTTGTATGGGCGAAATGTAGATGTTATGCGTTGTATGGGCGAAATGTAGATGTTGTATTGGAATGTTATTGTCCTCGCCGTTCTGTTGACTGCAGCGTTCACTCGAAAGAAAAATTGTGAGTTCGGGGAGGGTGGCGGATTTGTGTTAGCTCTTGATATTTGCGGCGTTGTCGTCACGGACCATGTAACCACATGCGATTTGAGTCTCGGTCGAAAACCTTTGTTGAAAATATTCTATCTTGAGAAAATACTAGTAGGAAATTATGTCGATTTTTGAATAGCGACATGTTATGAAACGAAGCATCCTTATCGAAATCGGTATATTCTCTCATACTACCGGTGCTCGCTCCGTCGAACTTTCTTTTAAAATTTTGTCGTTTGGGACATGGAACCTACGTAAATTGACCGTATCCGTTGATGTCGTTTGTAGTAAAGTCCTTAAAATTGTCGGTTTATGTCGATCTTTCAAGTATGGGATCATGTTGTCAATGTCCTTTCGGCGAAGTCCTTAAAAATTGTCGATTTTGGTAGTGAAATTAGTCGGATATATGTACCGTCGCTTTGGACATAATGATGATAACTCGTTGTCTAGGCGATGTTCTTCTTTCTGTAGAATAAATGTTCCCGCTAAGCTTGAGAAAAGTTAGTGTATAAGCTGTTAAAGCAGTGATAAATATTTGAGAAAGACAATTATGTGGGTAGAGATGTAAATCGTGAGATGTTTCCTTATGGCAGCCTTAGTGATGCCTTTGTTGTGATGCATTTGTGAACCATGTGGATTGTCATGATGTCTTTGTCGCGTTTGTGCTGCATGAGTTCTGATTTGACTGGGCGGTGACGCTATAATTTGTTGCGGGATTTGAACTACGATTGTTGATGTTTATGCAGCCTCACGAAGAATTTTGTTGTATTTTGCATACGCTGAGTGTGCGAGAACTTTGTTGTATACCTACTGTATATGAGGACTGCTCGAAAAGAAAAATTTGTGAGTTTGAGGGGGGGCTGTTGATTCGCGTTTGACTTCGCCGCCTTGTTCCTTGATATCTGCGTGCCTGGACTGTTTGGACTTGCCTTTCTATTTCGGCTTTGCATGATTTCCATTTCTTTGCAATAGTGTGGCGAGGTTTGATCATTGGTGTTTCTCGCTTTCCAGCGCCTCTGCGTCGCCTGCGAGGAGGGGCGAGTCTAAGTTGTTCGTTAGGTGCCTCGGATTAGTCATTTATTGGATGATTGTGCTTACCGATCAATGAATCAACCTTTTGGGGATAAGCTAAAAATAACCTTTTAACAAATGAAGCAAACCAAGTTAGTATAATATGCAAAAAGTTGCGGTGATATATAATAAATCAAGTGCGTGTTCTAACATGTTTGGGACCTCTTTATGCGGTAGGCCTAAGCGTCACGTATGCGAGGTTGTGATAGATTTGTCGAGTCGTCCGACTATAATGCCTTTGTTGGAAATAGCGACCAAATAACGGTGCACTTTTCCCAATTTTAGCATGTCATGATTGGGCTTGGATTTGTTTGTCATTGCCGTACTACGTAATATGTTGGTTGGCGTTGGGTTGAGAAACGTCGACAAGTTTGGTGTCTTCCTAATTGTGGCGTCGATGCAGGATTGACCAGCACAAGGTAAATCGTGCATGCTAAAATAAAGGGTGGTATAGCTACATCTTAAGTTTGCTAAGATTTGGATTTTACGGGCCTTGAGTTCGGCGGACAACTCGAGTGAAAGTGCCAGTGTTGGGGCAGAACGATCTAACTCGCTAGCAGCGACTCTCCTAAAATTTGGATATTTTTGAAAGAAATTTGCGGTGCGCGGAGCACACCGTAGCGTGAGTGTGTGATAGTGTGAATTTTCGAATGGAAGAAATATGAGCGGAATGCCGGTTTAAGGAAGCGATAAAGCAAGTAGCAAAAATAAACAAAATACAATACACAAAAATTAAATGCAAAATAATTGCCAAGTAATAACCCTAGGTACATTGTGGTTAGAACCTAAAATCCCAGTGAGTCGCCATTACAGCGCCCGTTTAGTAGCGGCATTTATTTTCTAAACTCCTGCTTAAAATAAAAGCGTTAGAAAATAAAGAAAAGTGCTAAAATATTCAAAAGAATGCTAAAATATAAAAGGAAGCTAAAAGTGAAAAAAAAGGTGCTAAGGGATTAAATTTAAAAGTAAAGGTTAAAAGGGTGCTAAAAAGTGCTAAAGGGTTGCTAGAATGCTAAGGGTTCGCGGAGTCGCCACCTAATTAGTTTGGGTGAATTAGGACACCTAAATGTTTAACTGGTTTAAAGTAAACATTAACTCCATTTTAATGGTCTGCTAACTTAATGAGATTAGGGCGAGGTTCTTTATTAATCTAGAGGAAGGGGTTAGGCACCTCACAAGATCGTAACTTGCGGTTGTCTGCCAAACCTAGGGTAATTATTATGTTTTAAAAATGCAAAGTAAAAGCTCTTCCTGCTTAATAAACTGCTAAAAATGTTAAAAATGTTTATGGATTTAACAAATTGTTGGTTTTATGATGCAGGTTAGGCTATTTTGGCAAGAATTTAGACATGCATGACAATCTTAAAAAGCAAGTAAGTTTAAGCGATGAACTTTAAATTACATACTCCACATATGTTTAAAGACACAATTGCTAGAAGTTCTCATATTAATTACAAAATTAAATAATAAAATTACAATAAATAAATAAAGGCATAAAAGATAAGATAAGAAAGTTAAGAGAGTGAAGGGATTGGAGGCGGATGACTCAGTCTTATTTGTTTTTCTAGGAGTTTACGGCGGGAATGCGACAGCGGATACGGGTTGCCGTTTGAAATGGCTTGCGATGAGTCTCGTAGTGAGACTCTTTATTTTGCTCAGGTCGTGCCATGTAAAAACAAGGAAGATAAGGATTAGCATCCGTCCAAAATAATATTAGACATAAATAATTCGGTTCTAAATATCACGGATGTCCTTAACTTTATCCACTAATAAATAAGCACTTAGCGTGAGATGTAACACGTATAATTTTATGTTTAAGCATATATGCGTATGGGTTAGTAGATAACAAGAACAAATGAGAAGTGACCCGATAAACTTAGCCCGTATATGCACGTGGGCTGGACAATCTGAGAGGCAAAAAGTGGGGATTTATGGGCATGAGGCGGCCTCTTGCATGTTCATTTCGAGCATCGGCCAGGATAAACCAACGATCATACCGCGGGCTCGATTTAGGATACAAGATTAGGAAGACATATTTAGACCATGCCAACTTATATTTAAAGCAGGAAGGCTGCGATATAGGTTTATTAGAAACGCACGCGAGGAAAGCAATCAATTGAAATAGATCAATTTATAAAGCCTTGAATGCCAATTTAGACAGATATGATCATGTTTAAACTATTTTATTAACACAACTACATCAATTTCAGGCTCCTTACTAACGTGGGTATTATGTAGACCAAATTAACAGATTAACATAGCCTGATAGGAGACATTATATCTTGTCATGGACCTATTTTAAGATCCAACACGGTAGAGCTAAATATGCGATCATGTTAACAAGCGTGAGGATCGAAAGTAAAGAAACAAACATCAGAGATGACATACACACAACATTTAAAGTATACGTGATATACTTAGATGTATGCAAAGATATACAACCTTGATATACACCTTGTATATATCTAAATTCCTACATTTTATGTATCTTTGAAACATATCATTGTAAGTTTAGTAAATCCGAGAAACAGGCCAAGACAAGCGGTTATTAATTAATATAATGGAAGATGGATGGATATCCCACGTGATTCAAGGCAAACAATATTTAATCAACTATGCATAACAAGCAAACTTGCAATAAGCAGTGTGAAGCAGATTTCTTGGCGTGATCCAAGTAAAACAAAGTCGAACCTAAATAGACTCATCAACATATCGAGACTTGAAATCAAATGGACATAACCTTGACAAGAATGCTCATACGCGAGACTCAACTAGCATGCTTCATGATTCCAACACTTAAAAGCGTATCAAAGAACAATCCCGTTCTACTTTTCAAGGTTCGGGCTTCATAACATACGAGGATGATTATTAAGCGTAAAATAGACAAGTCATTGTCAGCAAATGGTATCGACACTAAACCGATAATTTCAACCATACACAGATGACTAAAATGCTAAATCGCGAACAAAGCGTATTAGTCAAGCAGTTACAAATTGTAAATCACATAAGAAAATCGAAGGGAATGGGTTTACCTTCTCAGGACGCGGCCAAGGCGGCGTATCAAGTCGTCGGATTCGCTCGGGGTTTGGTTTTGCGATGCGAATAAGAGGCGAGGATAGCTTGCGACTTCGACTCTGTTTCTTAACTTCTTTGCTAAGGGTGTCGATGCTATGGGTATGCTCGCATTTGCTAAAGTGTGTCGATACTATGGTATCCTAATGTTGAGTTCTTGTGACCACTATTCTTTGTCTCTAAAGCGGTGGTTGCTAACTATTGCTAAGAGGTAGAATATTCTTGTCTCCCGACTCTCGGTGTCTTCCCTGTCCCAGTATTGTTCTGTCTTCCCCAAGAGCTCTATTGCATGTGCTTATATAGCCACAGTTGGGGTTAATGTTAGTAAGCAATTAGAAATTTGGGATTGGGCTGATATTTCGTAAGAGATTTGTCTTTGATTTGGTTCGATTTTAGGTGATATTTACTCGATTTCGGTATTGATTTGATGTGATTTGCTTACCATATGTGATACGATTTGGTTATCAACTGTGAAAGATTGATATGGTAAACTTGGAAAGGAAAGCGGCTCTCATGCGTGATGGAGCGCGATTGAGAGAGTTCAGGGTTACATTTCGTTTCTAGGTTTGGGCGATGATTTTGTGAGGAGAGAGGCGGTGAAGGTCGAAAAGAAAAGCTGGGGCTTGGGCTGCTGCATAAAGGGAAAGGGCGTGGGCTGGGTAAATGAAAAGTCTTAGGTGCTATTTAATTAATGCTCAATACTTTAGACCGCGACGCTATTATTTAAAAATCTTATTATCGTGCATTATTGCGAAGTTAAATTAAAATTGAATTGAGTTTAGATTAAATTATGCAAGTATGATATTTAAGAATTGTTTAAAGCTTTTATAAATGCGACGCTATTAAATGCATGTATCAAATTAAAATTGATTTTAAATTACAAATGATTATGAAATTCTCTTGCGTATTAATAAATGCGGCTATGCTACTTGACGCGGCGTCACTGCTAAATTATTTATTTTATGTATTTATTATTAATTAAGAATCGTTTGATAGAACTTAAAATTGATTAATGCGGGCGCGGGACTCTAAGTGCTTAATATTCTACGTAAGACGCGGTGCCATTATAAATTGTTTATTTATGTCTGTATTTATGTTTTATCGCTGCATTTTATTATAGAACATCATAAAAAATTATTTTATAAAATTAGTCTAATTTTATAGTTAATGACTGGACGGGAGGGTCAAAATTGGGTGTCAACAGAGGGTATTGATTGTGGTGAGACCTTTAGTCCGGTTATCAAACCGGGTACCATCCACACAGTTTTGAGCATTGCCATGGGAAAACACTGGTCGATCCATCAGCTTAATGTGAAGAATACATTTTGTCACGACCCGAACCCCGAGCCCGCGACTGGTGCCCTACCTGGGCACCCCCTCTTATACCTTTACATTCCTTACCAGACATAGGCCAAACAATAAATGAAAACTGTATATGTAGCAGCAAGGCAAGCGATGAAGGCGCCATTATATATATATAAACGGAATATCCTACAACGATGAGTACATCCGCCAACAATATAATATTATTCCTGCAAGTCCAGCCCACATATGAATACATGCCTCTAAGAGTTTGAACAGTAACATATGACGAGACAGGGCTCCGCCCTACCCCTGAATGTATATAAGCCTACAATACCAGGGTCCGTACCAACATGACAAGCCTCTAAAATAATGGAGCTTTTTCCAAAACTGAGTAGAGATCCTAAGAGCGAGGATCACCAAACTGTGTACCTAAACCTGCGGCATGAAACGCAGCCCCCCGAAGGGGATCAGTACAACAAGTACTAAGTATGTAAACATAAAGTACAATTAATAAATCATAACTGGTCAAAAGATGACAGGGACAAGTAAAAACCTTACCAGCTCCAACCATGCCATATAAAATTAAAGCCAACTGTACCTTGTATCACTGTACCACTGTACTACTGTACTTTATATAAACAAATGAGAGTCAACTGAGCCTTTTAAAAATATGTCTTTTTAAAAGTAAGATCCACCATGTCATTTCAATTTATGAAATAAATACCATTTCAAAATATGAAATCAATCGTACCCCGTTCAAATATGAAATCATTACCATTTCAAAATATGCAAGTCATGCCAAAATCAGGGACTCCTACCCTCAGAATATACTATCACGAGACTCGAACCCGCATATGTATGTATATAACATCATGAGACTCAAACCCACATATGTATATATGGTGACATATGATTTGAACCCAAATCATGGAGAACTAGTCCATGAAATAGTATAGTGTCATGGGACTTTAACCCACATACATCTATATATAATGTCGCTGGGAAAATAATATAATGTCATAGGACTCTAACCCACATACATATATAATATCGTCGGGAGAATGATATAATGTCATGGGACTCTAACCCACATACATACATACACACACACACACATATATATATATATATATATATATATATATAATATCGTCGGGAGAATGATATAATGTCATGAGACTCTAACCCACATATATATATATATATATATATATATATATATATATATATATATATATATATATATCTATATATAATGTCAGGGAGAATAATATAATGTCATGAGACTCTAACCCACATACATCTGCAAGTTAAATAATCTTTAACTCTCATTACAATAAAATGAACAACCATCATTTTAGACAACCAAGACAATATCATGCCTTCCTTTTAAAATAATCAAGACAATTACCGTGCCTTCCATTTTAAAATAACCAAATAGAACTATGTACGTCCGCCGAACACCCTTTTCATTTATAAACCCCAATACACTATCACTTGTAGCATCAAGACACTTTCACTTTTAAATCAAGTAACTTACACTTTTTAAACCAAGTGACTTATACTTTTAAAGTCAAGACAAGTATACTTTTAAACTCAAGTAACTTACTCTTTTAAAATCAAGACACTCACACCTTTAAAATCAAGTAACATATTCTTTTCAAATCAAACAAACACCACAATGAAATCCGAATTCATTTAAAATCCTCATTTGGAATTCAAGACACTTATCATATCAAGTATCATTTTATAAGGTTCATGCTCAAAGAAGATAGGAAGAGTTCACATACCTCTTCGGCTAATCCACACGCTAAGTAGAATGCGCCACAAGTAGTACTTCAATCTATAATGATAATGACACTTCTACCAACTTCATGATACTAGTATACACTTATACCACTCAATGAATCTCCTTACTTTTATAAAAATTTGGGCAGCACTTCCCCCATTTATACGTACTTTTCCACCTTTCAAGAAGGCCAATTTCATCAATAACCAAGGAACCAATTAAGGGCACAATAAAACAGCAACCAAGGTGATTCACACACCTATTTCTCACGTAAAAACAGTCCCTTAATTACGTAAAATAGTCCGCTAAAACAGTCCACTAATACAGTCCATTAGTACAGTCCATTAGTACAGTCCACTAATACAGTCCATTAATACAGTTTTATAGTATTCTCCGCCAACTACTATAACCAAAACTGTTTTCCATAACTTCTTATAATCCACTTATATTCCAATACTTTTATATAAGTTATATCAATTTGTTAACAACAAGATTCCTTCATGTTTTAACATGTAATAGGTGATGTTAACAACCACCATAACCAATGAATCCGACCACGTCAAAACTATCCACAATCGGCTAACATGCCAAGATTGTGACATGTACTTCTTATTCTCCATTCTTTTTAATCACAAGTTCATCAATTAATAACTACAACATGTAATATCCAATTACTTCAAGAGGAGGAATAATCATTACCTTAAATATGCCCAAAATAATCCACTTAAAGTCGGTCCATAGTTTAGTCTTAGCTCCTTATTCTTCAAGTTCCAATCACACATGAATCTACTACAAGTTTGTAACCATCTTCCCTTATTGTTTTACTTCCAAAAAGTTCATCTCCAAGCCTAGAAATTTTAAGGCAACTCTCGGCCACACCATGGTTACTAAACCTTGGAGAGTTAATTTGGCTTAGAACTTGGTTAGGGTGCTTAATTTAGGAGAATAATCAACTCTTGTTCTTCCCCTCTAGCTTGAAGAATTCGAAATACAAGGCTTGGAGAAGAGAAAAGAAAATGCTTGGAAGATGAGATATTTCTAAGTCTTGCTATCACCTCTCTTATATAGAAAAATATCACACAAGGAGAGGGACCTAAGTGGTCCACTTGTCTTGAAAATATCTCATAAATATCTCCAAGTTGTCCACTTATCTTCCCTTTACAAATATCTCCCACAATTGCCACTTGTTCTCCCCCCTTGGTCGAACTCCCCCCTCATCCCACACTTAGTCATTCTTGCTATACATATACATGTATATAATTAGAGCTTTGCTACACAAGTGGTGAGGGACAAATGTCACCCTCTTATTCACCCATAATTCTCTTCACAAAATATTAATCCAATACTTAGCCAAAATACTTACAATTTTCAAACGGGCCTCATATTATCAATTCCATTACTTCATAATCCAATACTAAACCCATAAATCTATATTAGGGAATCTAATTTCGAGTTATTAAATTTTTCGTCTTCACATTTTTTCCATAAAAATGTACTCATACTATCCTTCCAATAA
This sequence comes from Przewalskia tangutica, assembly GCA_029844215.1. Lineage (NCBI taxonomy): Eukaryota > Viridiplantae > Streptophyta > Magnoliopsida > Solanales > Solanaceae > Przewalskia > Przewalskia tangutica. Next base: position 15,672,880 of record CM056721.1, read on the forward strand.
TCAAACCTTAGTTCCTTGAGTACATTCTTCTATTAATGCCTTGGAATTATGGGGTGTAACACATTCTTACATGGGGATCTGAGAGAGACAGTCTACATGCATCAGCCGCCAGAGTTCACCCATCCAGCAGTTTCACTATGTGTGTCATCTCCGTAAGTCATTATATGTCCTGAAACAGGTCCCTCTGTGTGTGGTATGATCGTTGTTCCATGTATATCTTGCAGATTGGATTTGTATGCAGCAAAAGTGATACATCACTCTTCATTTTTCATCGAGGTAGTAGTACTGTTTACTTATTACTTTACGTGGATGATATTGTTCTTACTGGCTCCTCCGACGGATTGAAAAATGAGATTATTGTCTTGCTTAAGTCCGAATTTGCAATGATTGATTTGGGGAAGCAGAGTTACTTTTTGGGGATATCACCAGGTCTGCCAATCACATGTTCTTGTGTCTGCGTAAGTATGCAGATGAGATCGTGTACAGGGCTAAGATGGCGAATTGCAAAGTTTCACCTACTCCAGTTGATTCGAAATCTAAGCTCGGTCATCGTAGATGGTGCTTGATCTCGATCTACTATGTATAGGAGCCTTGCAGGTGAACTCCAGTATCTCACCTTCACCAGGACAGACATAGCTTATGTTGTTCAGCAGGTGTGCTTATTCATGCATTCCCCCAGGGAGTCTCATTTCACTACTCTTAAGCGTATCATTCGATACATTAAGGACACTCTTGATTATGGTTTGCACCTATACCCCTCTGCACCAAACAAATTGCTTTCATATACAAATACAGATTGGGAAGGGTGTCCGGACATGCGACGCTCCACTTCCGGCTTTTGTGTTTTTTAGTGGATAATCTGATTTTTGAGTACGCGGCGACATGCTATATCTCGCTCGATCGTCTTTGGCGTTGCAAATGTAATGGTGAGATTTGTTGGCTCGAGAAATTTCTTATTAGAACTTGATGTCTTTCGTCGAGCATCAATTGTGTACTGTGATAACATCTCAGCCATCTATCTGTCTCATAATCCGGTTCAACATCAGCGAACCAAGCACATTGAGATAGACCTACACTTTGTTCGTGAGAAAGTTGCACTAGGTCATGTCAGAGTGTTACATGTTCCATCATCCTATCAGTCCAGATATATTTACAAAAGAACTTCCCTGACAGTTATTTCTTGACTTCAGATCCAGTATCAGCGTCCGGCCTCCTCCCGCTCCGACTGAGGGGTGTGTAAACATGTATATTATAGAAACAATTGTATCCCTATCCATAATTAGAATATTTTCATATATTGTGTAGATATAATTATGGTAAGACTAGAATTCCTTTTTTGTATAGGCTTAGGATTCCTATTGTATAAGGGATGCATATTGTACTCTATATATACTTTGATATTAATGAGAAGACTCTCCAAGTGAGATTAATATCATCTTACACCGGAGTCCATGTACCAGTTGTTGTCAAGACTGTTGCATGTACTAAAACTGTTTTTTTTTTTAAATAAAAAAAAGACATAAAGAATCGGAATGAGAAGCTACGAATTTTGAGAGAGATTCAATAATCATAAAATGTGAAGAATCATGCCATGCATTTAGTGGGAACCATTGGTTTGGTTTTCTAATCCCTTATTATTAATAATGTATTGAGTTAGAAGGATGTGGCCACTGCTTTTAACGTAAGTGGCTGATTCTCCGACTTTCTGCAAGCTGGGACCACCTTTGAATGGGCCCTGTTGATTAGAAAATACTAAGATGTTTTAATTAAAAAGTAGACTAAACCCTGGATTCCTGGGGTTCGATAGGGAACCACGTAATTAGAGAAAACTGAAGGCAGAATATTGGGATAGGGGGGTTGGCAAAGGAACGAGGATGTAGCCCGTGAAGCCACTTGTGTGACATACTAAAGTTATATAGATTTATAAAAGAAAATATTGTTTTATGAGTGGTCTACTTATAATCCCAGCTTTTGTCGTCTAATGTATCATCACTTAATTAACTAGTTAAGTGTATCTGTGTATGTTTCTTTACTGGTCATAAAGCATGATTAGTCGATCTTGACGTCACAAGACGCAATCTACTTGTATATTCCTCTCGATTTTCAATATATCAATTGTACTTTTAAGTCAAGTTCGGTTGGAAATAAGTTATCCGGGATAATTAATTTGGGATAGATTATTTTGAAATTAATTATTCTACCGTCTCATATAGATAAAATAATACTATAATTTCGAAATTAATTATATCATAATTTTATTTTAACCAAACATGAAATAAACACATTTCAAATTTAATCTGAAATTAATTATCCCTTATATCAAGCGAGCCATAAGGTCGTTGTATGAATCTAGTAATTTGGTAGTTTCTTGGTTTTCTTTTCCCTCCCGCCACCCCCACACTCCTACCCCACACTACCAGCTTTTTTTCTTCTTTTTTGCTTCTGGAGAAGATCAGTTAATGGGAGAATTGTCTGATTGCTTAAAAACATTATAGGATGATCTTGAGAATTATCTTGAAGGGAGTAATCAAGTTCAATTATTAAGACTTGAGTTTCGACCTAAAGTAATATTTTTAAGCCGCCTTAACTGCTTTGCTAAAAGCTTTTGCTTAGAACTAGGGCAACGGACCTACTAGCAAAAGTAGGAGCTAGCAAATGCAAATACAATTCATTAATTGATAGCCCCTTCTTTGTTTGCCATTCGTTAGAATATTTATTATTAATTACTATTAATAATATAATTATATATAATCTTTTGTAAATGGTAAATAGTATTATGTATTAAATAGAATAGTATTAATATAGGAAAAAGAATATATTATGGGATAGGTAGGAGGATTTTAGGGAATACTTAATCTTCCTATTAATTGTTACTTTGTGTATATATTGTGACCATTTGGGCATGAATAAGATTAAGGAAGATTTTCCAGTTCTAAATAATTCTTACATGGTATCAGAAGGTAATTCAAAGATCCTACTCTAAATAAAATATTCCTTCCAAATTCGGTCATCTTCCCCATCCATCCAACCGAATTTGTCTTCTCCATTGTTATTCTTTATTTTCCTCCATTATTGTTGTCAACCATGTCTGAATCAAAATCTTCGTTTCACTCAGCCCTTACTATCTCCAACATCAAAACACATATTTCTGTCAAACTAGAGATGGAAACTGTTCACTACGCAACATGGGCGGAGTTGTTCAAAATATGTTGTAGGGCTCACAAAGTTCTTCATCATATAATTCCACCAAAAAATGGTACAACAACGGAACAATCGTCTGAAGCAGACAAAGAATTGTGGGATACCCTTGATGCCACAGTTCTTGGTTGGATTTATGCAACAATATCCACAGACTTGTTGCATACCATAATGGAACGGTTCTACCGCCGTCAAGGCGGGAACGCTTGAGAGACATTTTTCAAGATAATCAAAACTCTCGTGCCGTTGCGTTGGAACAAGAATTTTCAACCATTGTCATGGCAGACTTCCCTAACGTTTCAACCTACTGTCAACGTCTCAAAGTGGTGGCAGATCAATTGAGAAACGTAGGTTCACCGGTTTCTGACAACCGGTTAGTTTTACAATTAGTTGCCGGTCTCACGGATGCTTATAGTGGCGTGGGGACACTAATCCGTCAAAGTAATCCCTTACCAAAGTTTTATCAAGCAAGATCCATGCTTGTTCTTGAAGAGTCGGGTTTGATTAAGAAGGTTTCAACGACTACAAATTCCGCCATGGTTGCCACGTATTCAAATGAAGGTAATTATTTTGACTATTCTTCACAAAATAAGAGTAAAAAAGGACGTGGTTATAATAATAAGAAGGGTGGAAATCGCGGAAATAATAAAGGTGGGGGTCACCGAAATTCCGGTGGCGGCGGAAATGGCGGCAACACCAACTCCGGCGGTGGCTATGGCGCGGCACCAACTCGGCGGTGGCTCGCGGCAGCAACCACGGGACACTCAGCGGCGGCGGAAGGCCCGGTGGCGGCAGCGAGGCGTCGCGAGCGGCCAGAAGAAGCGGGCGAGCAAACCAATAGACCCGATGGCGATGGCGGCCGGCCATTTCAGCTGGCGTGGGCGAGAATAGTAGTGTGACCCAAGAGCCCGTTTATTTGGGTCGGCAACAGTTTTGGGCCTCCTCCGGCCCAATGGCAGGAGGCCCATTCAACCACAACTCATCCTACGGATATTGAGCAGGCTATGCACACTCTGCGACTCAATCCACCAGATTCTAATTGGTATATGGACTCCGGGGCAACGTCACATATGACGGCATCCCAAGGTACACTCTCACCCTATTTTAATTTGAGCAAAGAAAATGGTATTATTGTCGGAAATGGCCATGCAATTCCAATAAAAGGTTATGGGTCAAACACACTGTCACCACCACATCCGCCACTGGTTTTAAATAATGTCCTGTATGCTTCCAAATTAATAAAAAATTTGGTTTCTGTTAGAAAATTTACTAGTGATAATTGGGTTTCTGTTAAATTTGACCCATTTGGTTTTTCCGTACATGACTTTCAGACGGGGAAGCTTCTCATGAGATGTGATAGCAAGAGGGAGCTCTATCCAATAAGTTTACCAAATCCACAGTCTAAAGTTCCTTCCACTTTTGCAGCCTTGGCTCCATCACTATGGCATGAACGATTGGGACATCCGGGGGAGTCCATTTTGGTCTCTCTTAAACAAAACAATTTTATTTCATGTACTCAAACTCATGTTTTGAATAAGTGTCATGCTTGTGCCCTTGGTAAACATGTTAGGTTGCCATTTACTTCTTCTACTTCATGCACTACTATGCCGTTTGATATTTTACATTGTGATATTTGGACATCACCTGTTTTGAGTTCCTCAGGTCATAGATACTATTTACTGTTTCTTGATGACTACTCTAATTATTTATGGGCATTCCCTTTGTCGAAAAAATCACAAGTGTTTTCCACTTTCCTAAACTTTAGAGCATTTATCCGAACTCAGTTTGAACGGGAGATTAAAAGTATTCAATGTGACAATGGGAGGGAATTTGACAATAATCAGTTTTGGAATTTTTTCAAAACAAATGGTTTACAATTTCGTTTATCCTGTCCTCACACCTCTTCACAGAATGGGAAGGCGGAACGCAAAATTAGAACCATAAACAATATTGTGAGAACATCCCTTACTCATTCTTCTATATGTCACGCCCCAAATTTTCCTAAGTCTTTACTTAGGGCGTGATGACACCTGGACAATTATTTTCCACCAGGAGCACCATTTAATTCTCTTTATTTAGAAATTTAAACTTATATTCAAATACGGAGCTATTAATAAAAATAACAATAAAGAAATTTGTTTATGACTTTATTGAAAATATAACGCGAGCCCATACTCGTGCAAATATTGTTTCTACATAGACATACTGACAAATATTATTCTAAGTTGGAAGGGAGCCCATTTCACGGGCATTTCGAGACACTGGGCGGCATTATGAACGGACAGTACCAAGCCCAAGCAATGGACTTGGTATGACAAGAGGCTGCGACGATCGCTAGCCTTGGCGTGGAGCCTTTCCTCTATCACGCTTTCTGAAACATGTTAAATAAAGAGTCGATCTACCATGGGGTGGTGAGAACTACCTGCAATTCAAAGTAACACCACAATATTCCAAGTGCAATCACATTATAACGTAATAACATATTGCAAAAACATATCAGGTTACAACATCTATTAATATGCAACAACTCCTCATAGGAAATTCTCGGTTTAACTAACACTTCATTTTATCTCGTATTATACGTTAAGACATTCCCCTGCATTTCCACATGTTTATTACATTTATATATTTGTGAACGCGTATTCACTTTTCATATTTATATATAGGTGAACATGTATTCATCTTTCATATTTGTTGCGGCGTGCAACCCGATCCATTATATTTACGTATTTGTGAACACGTATTCACTTTACGTTTTGTTGCGGCGTGCAACCCGATCCATTATGTTTACGTATTTGTGAACGTGTATTCACTTTACGTTTTGTTGCGGCGTGCAACCCGATCCATTATATTTACGTATTTGTGAACATATATTCACTTTACGTTTTGTTGCGGCGTGCAACCCGATCCATTATGTTTACGTATTTGTGAACGCGTATTCACTTTACGTTTTGTTGCGGCGTGCAACCCGATCCATTATATTTACGTATTTGTGAACATATATTCACTTTACGTTTTGTTGCGGCGTGCAACCCGATCCATTATGTTTACGTATTTGAGAACGCGTATTCACTTTACGTTTTGTTGCGGCGTGCAACCCGATCCATTATATATTTATATATTTATGTGAACACGTATTCACTTTTCATATTTTTCAGAAGATCGAATAAATACTATTCTCTTTTCTAACATTCTGCCATTCATACTTGTAACGATTATAACTTTTTAACCATAACTCCAACTAAGGTGTTTCTCAAGCGTAAACTAAGGTAAGACGGGGATCTTTCACTGTACCAAATTTCATTTAAAACTACTTTGGGTAACTAACATAAATTTATCCTCAAAACAGCCACATAAAATTTGTTTCGGCAGAATTTTTATTAGACATCACCCAATCTTATAATAGTCATAACTCCTAATCTGTAAACCCGTTCAAGCCCCATAAATTCTCAAAACGACGAGAACAGAGAGCTACACGTCTCTATGTGAACCATCATTTCATATTCTGTACCGTTTGGTACAGTTTTACACTTTTATTCGCTGCCTTCATGGATCTCGATAGATCCGAGACAGAAACTTTAAACAGCGATAACTCTCAATCCGTAAGTCGGATAGACCCACGTAAGGTCTCAAAATTTCCACAACAGAGAGATATAGAACTTTCATTTAGAAACAATTTTCATATTCCTCACAGATTAGTACAGTTTTACGTTTCAACGTCCTGCCCTTCTGGATTCTTATGAATCCGAGACAGCAACTTCAAACTACCATAAATCTCAACTCGTAAGTCCGTTTTAACAACTTTTTATCTATATCTGTCCGTAACAGAGATATTTATAACCATGTAAATTTTCATACAATTCTAATAAGTAAAACTCAATAAAAATAGTCCGTAATTATGTCTTTCCGAATTTCGACCAAATCTAAGGCAGGAACTTTGAACTATGATAACTTTCAAACCGTATGTCCATTTTACCTCATTTTTTGTTCTATATGATCATATTAGAGAGGTGTACCACTCCTCCGAATTTCATCAAATTATAACGATTATAACTCAGTGAGAACAGTTCGTAAAGTTCATGACGCAACTAGTTGTCTAAACAATCAAAAGTTCAATATTTCTTTTCAACATTCAATTCTTATTCTAACATGTATTGATCTTAAAATAAAGGATATTACCAAGAATTTCTGAGTGAGAAAACTCACCTTGTAAGTGTAAAAAGATTGTGGTTCGGTTGCTACAACCACCATTGCTCCTTAGTGTTCCCTAATTTTCTTGTTCTCTTTCCTCCCTTGATATTTTCTTGATTTTTTTCCTTCTTGTTCACTTGTTTTTTTTTCTGATTTTCTAACCTTTATGTTATGTACTTTGTTTGTGTGTAAATACAATGTATAAGTGGAGGGTTTTCTATAACCTATGGGATGGGAAAAGCCAAGGGATTGAAGGGAAATGAAAAGGAGGGGAAGGGTAAGGAGTGTACGTGAAATGCATGCTGCATTTTTTTTTTTTTTTGGTTTTGTTTTGTTTTGTTTTTCTTTTGTTTTCTTATTTTCATTTCATCTATCTATTTATCCAACTTTAACACTAACTCTATCCCATACAATTTATTCTTTGTTTTTCTTATATATATATATATATATATATATTTATTAACCCAACCACAACTATATATTATTATTTTTTTTTCCGGATTTTACATTCTCTCCTCCTTAAGCAACATTCGTCCTCGAATGTGAATAAGGTCGTAACATAATCACATAGACACAATAATAACATAATCACATAGACCCAATAATGTTTATTGTTATTGTAACAAATTTGGGGCTTCACACTATACCCCCCCCATTTTTTGGCATCATGCGCTTCAAATGACAACCTACATGTTAAATATTCTTCCCCATAAAAACATGTCTTACCAAGCTCCACTAAAAATACTTTACTTACGAGAGTCATCGTATCATCATTTGAGAGTATTTGGTTGTCTTTGCTACCCTCTATTTCCATCCACCACAATCACAAAACTTCAACCACAGTTACACTCCATGTGTCTTCTTGGGATATCCTACGAATCACCGTGGTTACATGTGTTATGACATTTCTTCCAAACGTATGATTATATGTCGTCATGTAATTTTTGATGAATCACAATTTCTCTCTGCCAAGATACATGACACAGGGACAAATACTTATGATTTTTTGGATGATGATAGACTCCCATATCTAACTCATTTTCTCCACAGCCCGGGACTCACAAAAAATACAGTCCAGCAAACTGGGCCATCAGTTCCAAGGCCCAGTGAACGAGAACCCCCTACTTCACACGGGCTGCCCCTTCAGTTGGGCCAACCTCCAACTCCAGGTCCAACTACACTCGTCCAGTCCAGTGCAACCAGTGGAGAAAATAACAATAATGGCGATGGCGTTCACCCCATCGCTCCCGACTAGTGGCGTCGATCCATCGCCCACTAAATCGGCGATCACCGTAGTCAACATGGAATTACAAAACCCGATGCCAAATACGATACACACTCAAGTCTCAAAATCACCTTTGCGCGTAATCACGTATGCGCTCTAAAAGATCCTAATTGGAAAATGGCCATGGATGATGAATATCATGCTCTAATTAAAATTAGGACATGGGAGTTAGTACCTCGTCCATCTAATGCTAATATAATTCGTTCTATGTGGATTTTTAGCCATAAAGAAAAATCCGATGGTTCTTTTGAGCGGCATAAGGCCCGACTTGTAGGTGATGGCAAGACTCAACAGGTGGGATTAGATTGCGGCGAGACATTCGATCGATGGTTAAACCAGAACCATCGTAATTGTTCTCGGTTTAGCCTCTCGAAAGGATGGTTACTTCATCAATTGGATGTCGAATGTCTTCTTACATGGACACTTGAGTGAGGCGTATCGTCGCACCAACCATTGGGGTACAGAGATTCTCGATATCCTAATCATGTGTGTTTACTTAAAAAATCATTATATGGACTCAAACAGGCCCCCAGGAATTGGTACAAGCGGTTTGCAGATTTTGTGTTCAACATGGGTTTCTCCAACAGCCGTTCGGATAATTCACTATTTATTTATCAACAGGGTAATCATACTGCTTATATTCTCTTATATGTAAATGATATTATCCTAACAGCCTCTTCAGACTCTCTACGCAAGAATATCATGACCCAGCTGAGTTCCGAATTTGCTATGAAGGATCTTGGTCCACTTCACTACTTTCTAGGAATTGCGGTGACACGTCATGCAGGTGGTTTATTTCTTTCCCAGAAGAAGTATGCATCAGAGATCGTAGAACGGGCTGGAATGTCATCTTGCAAACCGTCTGCAACTCCAGTAGATACCAAGTCAAAATTGAGTGTCATATCCATTAGTCCTTTTGCCAATCCGACATTGTATCGCAGCTTGGCAGGAGCTTTGCAATATCTCACATTCACCAGGCCAGATATTACATATGCAGTACAACAAGTGTGTTTATTCATGCACAATCCATGGAAGAACATACGTGCACTCAAACATATTATACGATATATTGAGCACTCGAATTATGGATTGCATCTGCCATCTTCCATGACCAAGCTTGTTACTCTACGAGATCACGGTAGGCGGGATGTCAGACACTGCACGCTCGCCTCCGGTTATGCGTCTTCGCCGGTGATAATTTAATATCATGGTCTTCCAAAAGGCAACCACCGTATCACGTTCGATCTTTGAAGGCGAATACCGATGCGGTAGCGATGTTGTGTCGACTACGCCGATTGAAATCTTTTACTTGAGCTTCATTGTCCTATTCGGTACCACTATGGTATCTTGTGATAACATTAGTGCAATTTATCTCTCGAAATCCAATCCATCATCAACGCACTAAGCATATTGAGTTAGATATTCATTTTGTCCGTGAAAAGGTGGCTCGCGGACGGTGCGAGTGTTACGTGTCGACGCGACATCAGTTGCGAAGTCTTCACAAAGGGTTTAGTTGATCTTATTTGAAGAATTTCGGGACAGTCTCAGCATCCGTCCTCCTCCGGCTTCGACTGCGGGGGAGTGTTAGAATATTTATTATTAATTATTATTAATAATATAATTATGTAGAATCTTTTGTATATGATAAATAATATTATGTATTAAATAGAATAGTATTAATATAGAAAAGGAATATATTATGGGCTAGGTAGGAGGATTTTAGGGAAGACTTAATCTTCCTATTAATTGTTACTTTGCGTATATATTGTGACAATTTGGGCATGAATAAGATTAAGGAAGATTTTCCAGTTCTAAATAATTTTTACACCATTAATGGATTTATGTTAGACAAATTAACAATTACCTTTGTTAGAAACATTTTGACTTTAGTAACTGTATTTGTAGGCATGACTCTAGAACACAAATTTCCAGTGGGACCCTGTATTTTGTTATGATGCATAGTAGCTTTTAATTTATTTATCTTAGTTAGACTTGGCAAAAAGTTAAAGAAACAAATTTTGAAAAAGTTTTGCTTATGTTTAGCAAATTCAACAATCTGTACATGTAAAATACCTTCAGGTTGGATAGAATCGTAAGTCATGATTCATAAGAGTAATTATGAGGTGGACTAATTGCATATACTACTATATGTTTTCATAATTGCATATATGTTAGTCAAGATCAGTCAGTTCAATGCTGGTGAAGAGATGGTACATATAAGCTACGTCATGGTGTTTACTTTTGCTTCTCAATGCAGCTACTTTTAAAGAACATATCGTCCCCTTCCCCTCACCACCCTAAATTTGGGACATAACAGAACCATAGCGGGGGCCGGTTGTCTCAGACACTTGCATAGCCAGAACTGCAGAATCAGAAAGAAAAAGCAACTTAGCGGAACCCCTTCTCCTGTCGGCAGGATCACTTGCCAAATTTAGAAGTGATAGAATATTATCAGAATATTACCATATCATTATATATCTTTTATATTTTGTTAGTAAATATTATTATTGTAATTAGTCAGATTAGTTATCTAGTTTATAGCTTTATTAATAATAACCATGTATTACTATATATTGTACACAATAATGAATGAATTGAAAGACATAAAATATATTCTTTTAATTTATATAAGTGTCTTAGAGTTAATTTATGTTGGAATCCGACACCGCCGATTAACGCAACTATTAGTGCGAGAAGGTGATGTCGGTAAGTTCCTTTTTTGATGTTTCTCAAGACTGTGTTCTCTTGTTTTCAGAGAGGACACTTCTTTACAGACGATGAGAAGGCTACCGGAACAGAGGGTCAGATCATATTCATTATCTCCATTAATGGAAGAGAAAAATGTTTACAGAGGAGAAGTCCTCAGGAAGATGAGAAAGCTTCTTGGGGAAGATAAGAAAAAGGTGAGTCTCGAATGTTACCACTATGCCTAAGTACTTTGGTGATATGATATCATATGGGCCTTTAATGGTGACCTTCTTTATTTGGGCTCTATTAAAGGCAGGACAAATATACATACTATACACATATACATGGGCCCTTTTACTTAATAATTTTACCTCAGTGGGTGCTCGAATATATCTAGCCTAGCTTGGAACAAAGATGTAGATGTTGTAATCTTGTTAACCCTTTTGTAAGAATATCCTTAATATACTGTTTGAATCATCTCGAATCTTCTCTAATAAAGTGAAGATCAATTTCGATGTGCTTAGTCCTTTCATGGAACACGCCATTTGTATAGTGACTTTTATCGGTGTCTGCGATGGTTGCACGATGGTTATACCAATGTCTTGAAGCCATGTAATTTATTGGCAAGACTTCTATATTTGAAATTGTGCTCTATTTTTTTGATTTCCAAGAAATAAGAGTGTCTCCAAACTTAATTAAATAACCTGTGATAGACTTTCTTGTATGTGGACATGAGGCCCAATCTGCATCACAAAAACTAGTTAAAGTCTCTTGTTTGTTACTAGATAATAGCAGTCCTTGTCCTGGTTTACCTTTCACATATTTTACAATTCTGAGTGCAACATCATAGTGTGATTTCTTTGGATTTTGTAGGAATTGGCTAAGTGTTTGTACACTATAAGCAATATCTGGTCTAGTAAGAGTAAGATATAGCAACTTACCAATTATCCTTTGATAAGAACTGATATCTTTTAATGGATCATCAGCAGTGACTGGTTTTCCTGCATTAGAACTCTGCTTCTCTACATACTCATCATACTCTTTTGTGGTGAGTTTCACATTAGCATCAGTGGGTGTATTACAAGGTTTGGCAGCAGCCAGTCCTAGTTCATAAATAAGTTCTAAGGCATACTTCCTTTGATGCATAACAATTCCTTTGATGGATCTAGCAAATTCTATTCCTAGAAAGTACCTTAGTTCCCCCAGATCCTTCATTTTAAAAATATTATGAAGAGACTGCTTGGTTTCCTTTATGAGACTTATATTGTTCCCTGTAATTAACATGTCATCCACATAGATAAGAATGATAATTATATCCTGCTTACCTTGTTTAAGAAATAGTGAATGATCAAATTCAGATTGTCTAAAATTCATCTGAACCAGAGCCTCAGTAAGTTTGAAATTCCACTTTCTTGGAGCTTGTTTCAGCCCATACAGAGATTTAGTAAGTTTACAAGCAAGGTTACTGTCTTCCTGGCTACTGAAGCCTTGGGGCAAAGACATGTAAATTTCATCAAAAAAATCCCCTTGAAGAAAAGCATTATACACATCCATTTGATGGATATGCCATCTTCTGGAAGCAGCAATAGAAAGAATAGTTCTTATAGTAACCATTTTAACAACAGGAGAAAATGTTTCTTGATAGTCAATGCCTTCTTGTTGACTATAGCCTTTTGCAACAAGTCTAGCTTTCAGTCTTTCTATTTCTCCAGTGTCTTTATATTTTATCTTGTAGATCCACTTACAGCCTATAGGCTTTTTTCCTTTTGGTAATGTAACAATTTCCCAAGTATGGTTTTCTTGCAAGGCATCTATTTCAGCTTTCATAGCATCTACCCATCTAGGATCTTTTGAGGCTTCCAAGTAACCTTTTGGTTCAACCGATTCGACAGAAGTTAAGAAAGCTTGATATGCAGGTTTTAGGCTATCATAGGAAATATATTTGCTAATAGGGTAGGTTACATTGTTGGCATTGGTGGTGACAAAGTCTTTGAGCCATATAGGAGGTTGTTTATGTCTGCTGGACTTTCTAGTTGAGTGATCAGCAATTTTCAGAGTAGTATCAGTGTTCTCTAATTATGAGAAGAAATGATGTCCTCAACAGATTCAATATTAGTAATATCAACACACCTCCTTTCTGAACTGTCAGTGTTCTTCTGAAAGTTTTCTTGGGATATATTGTGGTATTCATTGTTATCAACCAAGTTCTGGAAGACTGGATTCTCAGATATATTTCCTCTAAAAGGATATTCTGTTTCTCTAAAGGTAACATCTCTACTGACCACAAAGGACATGGAATCCAGGTCATACAAGATATACCCCTTCTGTGTCTCAGAATAACACATAAGAGCACACCTTTTGACTTTGGATCAGAACTTATCGATGCTTAAGTCATTAGCAAAACATAGACACCCAATAGTTCTTAGATGACTTAGGGAAGGTTTTTTGTGATAAAGGCCCTCATAGGGTGTAGTGTGAGTGACAGGAAGGTAGTCTATTGATTAAGTGCATGGGCCCAAAACTTTAAAGGAATATTGGCTGCATCCTTAGTTATTTCTAGTATATGCGTGTTTTCTTTCAACACCATTCTGCAGGGTATAAACACAACTTCTTTGGTGAATGATCCTAAGTTACAAAGCAGACTTTGACAAGTATCATTGACAAATTCTGCTCCATTATCGATTCTAATGATTTTGACAATTTGGTTAAACTGAGTAGAAATGTATTTAAGAAAGTCTTTAATAACAACACAAACTTGATTTGAGTGCGAGTAGGTATATCCAGTCATCACGGTGTAGTCATCTACAATGGTGAGGAAAAATTTCTTTCCATTGTATGTTTGATCTTATAAGGACCGTCCGTGTGGATAATATCAAATGCATTATTACTATAAGTAGTGCTATTAGAGAAGGGTAATCTATTCATTTTGCACAAGGCACACATTACTGATTTTTGTTGCCGAACTTTGTCATTACTAGCGTTGATCGGTTCTCGAGTACCTTGGAGGTGTGGATGTACGCGAGTAATATCTTCTTTTGTCATGATTATCTTTGGCTTAGTAGCTTGCACATTTAGGACAGTCTTTATTGAGTCTGAGTCCTGTGTATGATTTGTTAGTACATATAGCCCATCCTGGAGTCTACCAATCTCCTTCACCTTCCCACTGTAAAGATCCTGAAATAAACAGAAGTCAGGATAGAAGATGGCTGTACATTTCAGCTCTTTTGTTAGTTGAGAAACAAATAGTAGATTATACTTGAATTGAGGTAAAAAGAAAACATTTTCCAATGTACTCCTGTTTGGGAGTGTCTGTAGTAATACGATGACCATTGGGTAAGAATACCTTCTTTGACATGGTAGACTCATCATTACCAGTGATTTTATCTAACATATTTAGGTCAGATACCATATGGTTTGTAGCATTATCTATTATCCAATTTTGTTAGTGTTGAAAACACGCAGAGCTCGGTTCGAAATACCGCCATATTTGCAATTTTGACTACCTCGAGAGTTCAAATGCACTGTCTGTGTATGATTGTTGTTTTGTACAATCTGCTCATCTTGTGTTTTGGAGAACTTTGGTGTTCCTTCAACTTCCCAGCTAGTTTTAGATGCTTCAGAGGAGGATTCAGATCCTCTATTGTGAGCATTATGAGCAGCATATTCTTTCCTTTTGGACTTGAAGCCAGGGGGATATCCAACTAATATATAGCAGGATTCCTTTGTGTGGCCTCTCATCTTACATTCTTCACAAACAAGGTTATTCCTCTTTGACCTCTGATTTCCAGTCTTAGAGTACATATCAGTAGTAGTAGGACCAGCTCCAAGAATTCCTACATTCTTGGCAGATATCCCCTTTTGATTTTCATCACTCACTATCATAGAGTAGGCTTTATTGACAGTTGGAAGAGGTGACATGATGAGAATTTGGCTCCTAGCTTGCATGTAACTTTCATTTAAGCCCATAAGAAATTGTTTACGTCTGTAGCTAGTAAAGTCCCTAGAGGTAGGGCATCCACAATTAGGTGGTGGCACAATGGCTTGATATTCTACCCAGAGATTTTTGTTATACCTCGTGGTTCAGGCCGTGCGTATGGGGCCATGCGGAAGGAGTTAGGACTCGAAATCGTAAAACTTGGTCGAGGTTCAGGCCGCGCGCCAAGGCAGAAATTCATGGCGCGCGCCGGAAATCGGGCGCGCCTAAAGTTCAGTGTCCGTGGCCGCCAGGCGGAAATTTGGGCGGAAACACTTAGAAAGTCTGATTTTTGTTTTAAAAGAGGCCATGGGAGGGTGACAAGTGTCCCCATCGATTTTCTCACATGCATTATATTGACCAAGGCTTGGTCATTTCATTCAACTTTTCATCTTTACACTCCATCTCTCTCTAAATTAAAAAGCTCATCCTTCTCTCTAAATTCCCAAGAGGAATTCTAGCCTAAGGGGAAAAATCTGAAAAGTGTAATAGGAAGGAAAGGTTATTACAAGCTTGTGAAGACTATTGTGGTGGTGTTCTTGGAGAAAAGGCTAGCAAGGTGTTGGAATAAGTTTGGCTAAAACTTGAGGTAACATTTCTTCTCTTGTAGTTGGTATTGGGCGTTGCATGTTTAATAGGAAGAACTTGTAGTTGGAAAAAATGCACTTAGAGTAGTTGCATGTAAGAAATGAGGTTGATTATGAAAGAATTGGTTTGGGGGATTTTATGAGCATGTTGTTGCCTAAATACTACATTAGACTTGTTGGGTTAGTTGTTGTAACTTGTGGGGCTGAATTTTACACACCAAAGTTTAGGTGTGTAATCCCCTAGTGTTGGTTGGTTGTTGAGCCTTAAACATGACATTTGAGCGTTAAAAATCGACCTTGGAAAAGGTGGCAAAGTATGTAGAAACAAAGGAAACGCTGCCCAATTTTCCGTAGGAAATTGGTGACTTTAACTTGGAAAAATTCTGCATTGTAATTAGAGCTTGATAAACGTATTGTGGTCATTTTAGGTTGACATACTACGTGCGGTAAATTGGACTTAGCTTGTGGATTGACCAGAAGAGGTATGTGGAGCTTTCCTATCTCTTGAGCATGATTAGTTGTACACATGTAGTACGGTGAGCGACAAGATTTGGAAATCTTCGTTTGTTATAAGTATTTGATACTTGCTTCGTTTTAAAAGAAAGGTATAAAAATCCCTTGGACTTAAGGGAATGTGTTTTACTATTGTTTAACTCTAATATAACGGCTTTATGGGGAGTTGGTTATATTAGTTGTGAAAGTTTAATGGAGAAAGGTTTTGATGTTTTGAACTTGTGGAAGGAAAATGGTTTTAAGGCATGAATTGCCTAAGGTTTTACAAGAAATGAAGTCACTTAATTTAGAAGCTTGGGATAGTTTTAAAAGGAAACGTGACTTGTTTTGAAAAGAAATCGTAACTTGATACTATGGTGATTAGTATCTTGGAATTTTTGTATAAAAGAGTTATTTCTTAAAAGGTTAAGTACATGATACTTGGGTTAAATTCGGATTTTCTATTAAAAGACATGTTGGTGCCTTAGGTATACTAAAATGAGAGGATATATTAATAATGTTAATAAGAAGTTAGGGTATTTTCTTAACTTTCTTATGTTATGATATGATAGGCCGGTAGTGCTTACGTTATGATATGATAGGCCGGTAGTGCTTATGTTATGATATGATAGGCCGGTAGTGCTTATGTTATGATATGATAGGCCGGTAGTGCTTATGTTATGTATGATAGGGATGAGCTATGTTATATATATATTATTACTGGTAAACCGGGTTATTCTTATTATTTCCTTTGGACATCACGATGGGTGGCGGGTATGCTCAATAGGATGGTTTACTATTTATGCCATGGATTTGCTACCCATGACGCGAGTGCGGCGCTTGTACTCATGCGGATCCGGACCATAGGATCCGTGCGGGTGAAATAGTCCCGTGCGAGTACGCGATGGTACTCGTGCGGATCCACGGGATCCATGCGGGTGAAATAGTCCGTGCGGGTGAAGCAGTCCAGCGAGGCGGATGACCTCATGCGGGTCCACGGGACCTATGCGGGTGAAATAGTCCCGAGAGTAGGATTGCTTAATGATACTACGGCGAGGTACCTGTTTTGATCGTGAGCCTCCTATTTTTATGCTATAAAACTTATACTTGTTACTCTCATTGTTAGTAAGGCTGCAAGGTAAACTGATTTTCGTCATAACTCCTTATATTTTGACTTATGATATTATTACAGTATTTTCATATTTGGTACATGTTATCGACCTCGCCGGGCTGCGTTCATCTGCGAGTTGAGGTTCATAACTGGCGATCCGCTCTTAGGATCACGGTTCGGTTCTCGGAAGGCTCCATTTCTCGGAGGCCTCGTCTTTTACGATTCCACGAGGTTGTAGACTTTTGTACATTCGGGGTATGGCGGGGCCTGTCGTCATAGTGTTATTCATTCTTAGATGTAGTCTTGTCGAACTTGGTTAGTTAAGGATGCTTGTTTGGTTTATGTACTTTTGGGTTAGCCATTTGGGCTAGACTATTCTATATCTTATGGTTGTTTATCTTGAGTTTACATTGGTTTTCTCGATGTTGTGTCACTAGGGTGCCGGGTTAAGGCACGGTCCGGTTCGGTCGTGACAAAAGTGGTATCGAGCGATTAATCCTCGGAAAGAGTCTACAGCCGTGTCAGTAGAGTCTTGATTATCGGTGTGTTGTGCACATCTATAATCGAGGCTGCAGGATATTTAGGATTGGTTTCCATTCTTTCACTCTAAGATCGTGCGATAGTGTGGTTGTCGTCTCTCCTAACGAGTTATAGTGTTTGCAATCTGAAAGCGTGATGACCCGAGAAGATTATGTGGATTGCGTATCCGGTTGGTAATACTTGTAGTATAGTTGGTATTGTGACATACGGTATCACAGTTTACGTGTGAGGTCACATATGTGTTGCCTAGAATGATTTTAGATTACCGTGATTTGGTAAGGACTAAATAGATACAGGGAAGGTGTGAGCAGTTAAGGAACTCATCGAGGTTTTCCGTGCTAGTTTGAGATAATTAGGAGACGATGAGTTGTCGGAAAAAGTAATGGAACCTTAAGAAGCTTAATTAAGGGGCCCAATGGGAGACTATGTTTGTAAATTAAGCTACGTGGTATGCTTAAGAGGATAGTACGGATGGGATCCATGTGGGGTAAGTAATGGTTGGTGTGACCAAGTAGACACGACTATTGTTTTATGAGAAGTTAGTATACGCAGGGTGGGATCGATTGATAGTAGTCATTCGTGGCGGTCGCAGTGCAAGGCAGTCTAATTAATCATTTTACGAGTTCGACGTATCCCACGGAACCAGTTGTGGCGCGGAAATGACCTTATATTGTTTTAACTTAGTAACTCCAAGATCGAAGGCGACTTTATTATGGAAGTTATGTCGTAAGCTAGAATAAGTTTGGAAATGCGGAAAAATCTGGCCGTAAGGAAGTGAGCAACAGTGTGAAAGAAATGAAGCCGAGAATCCATGAGAACCTTTATGGGGTAACCACACCCGTGAGTGGGGTGGTAGCCGAGTGGCGGATAATAATTGTCGATAACGATATAGTCGTCGGACCACTAGCGCTGTTATGACGGACGTTGAGGTCATTATAGTACGGGCTAGTTGGCCTCGTTATGCCAGCGTGGACTCTGAAGAGATTGATTGGTACCAATTTTCCGTGCAGTTTGCCATCGAGTGGAGAGGAAGGAAGTGGTAGTAACGGTGAATTATCCTTCCTTCTTTGGCATCATTGTTTTAATAAGTTTGTGTGACTTGTTCGTTGGGAAAAAAAAAATTTGACGTGAAAGTAAATACTTGAATTTGAAGGAATTTATGTTAAGTTCCCTTGGAGGTACTTGGAGTTGGTTTGGTGTGGCGGTCGGGCCACGACCTTCCGGATAATTTCAAGGAAATGTGCAAGGCAAGAATAAAATAAATGCAAGCGGAAAGAAGAGGGCATCTTTGGTAGGTTTTGAAAATCTACACGATTTTAAGGCGGTGCATAATGATTAGATATTTACGGGACCACGAGAGGGCGGTGATTAGGGTTGTGACACGAGGAAAGTTTATTGAAGGAGATAAGTTCTCTCCCATACATAAAAGGATAGTCTTACGTATTATGGGGTTATGTGTACCCGTGTAGTTAGGCGAAGGATGGGAAGCTGGTAGGTCTTGATATCGTCATGACATAAGTTCTGATTTTAGATAACCGTGGAATAATTATTATGTTGTGGGTATTTAAGAACGTCGTCACGAAACGGTCAGGGAAGTGTCGTAAGAAAAATGAAGGTAGTACACATGTTTGAAACTGTACGATTATGGATCAAATTAGAAACACTTTACTATTAATAAGCATAAGGTAGGTTATGACCAAAAGGATAAAAGAGAATACAACTATGGTTATGTAAGTTGCACGAGGCACGATTACAGAACTAGTGTAAGACCATTAGTAGGTAATGGGCGGTAGGAACACCTCGAGGAAAGGTAGTAGCATCTGAGAAAGATAGTAAGATAACAAGTCTAGGTAAAGTACCCCAGGACAACTTGAATTAACTTTTAAAGGAAAGACTTGTAGACACTCGAAAGATAAGAAATCTTGACAATTCATTGTATTATGTAATACCGTGAATTGAGGTTGAACACCGGACTATAAGCTCTACGGTGATGAGGATAATAGGATTACTACTTGACAAGATCAAGGAAGTCTTCCAAATTGTGATTGGCGGGAAGTCTTAGCCATGCAAAGGAATCAGATCCAAGTATAGTAACCAAGTTTGGTTGCAACAGAGAAAGGAAACATGAACCATAACGAGATTAAGGATGCTCGAATATTTTGCAAGTGCAAGAGAGGCTTCGATTATTGGAAGAGAAGTTGACCACGACTACGATTCTAACCCTCTTGAGAGACTAGAGGTTAGGGTATTATTGTAACACGTTGGGTGTTAGGCTAGGTTGTGTCTTGCAACACGATAAGGTTAGAGCTTATGTTTCGGCGGTTAGGGAAGCGAAAGGAATTACGTTACTCGCGATTTAGAGTCGTGGCGATTAATCGTACCTTGAAGATTTGGAGGCAATTTCCTTATATAGATTTCATGTGGATATTTGCGTAGACCACGAGGAAACTCGGTATATCTTGATGGCGGTGAATTTGCGGCGAGGCGGTGGTTGGAGCTACTTAAGGATTGTGATATTGATATCTATACCAGGGAAGGCGATGTAGTTGCAGATGTCCTTAGTCGCGATTGATGGGTAGTGGTGCGGCCGGGGAAGAATGACATGGTCAGAGTTACACGATTAGCAAGCCTTGGGGTTCGTTTGGTTGATTCCGTTAATTCGGGTTCGAGGCCGAGTCTTCCATCGTCGAGGAGGTGAAGAGGCGACGATATGAGGATCCGATTTTGGTACGATGCAGAGATCGGCTCTCGGGAAGAGAAGAGTCTATTTGAGGTAGCACGGATGGGTGCTAAGGTTTAGGGCGATTAGGTGTTCCGATGTGGCAGACCGTCGGCAGAGAGGCGCGGTGCTCGTTATTCGATTCATCCGGTCGACTAAGATGTACCATGACCTCAGTGCATGTATTGGTGGGATGGTTTGAAGAGGGCGTGGCGGTTTTGTTGCCCAGTGTCCTAATTGTCGAGTTAAGGTGGAGCACGAAGCGGTGGGCTATTACAGTATTGATATTCCGATGTGGAAGTGGGAGGTGGTCAACATGGACTTTATTACAGGGTTACCTCGCACGGAGGAGACATGATTCCATTTGGGTTATTGTTGTGGTGGCGAAATCGCCCACTTTCTTCCGGCCGGGCGACATTTTGACCAAGGACTATGCGGATTATATATTAGAGATTGTGAGATTGCGGAGTCGGTGTCGATTATATCAGATAGAGAGCCAGTTCACGGCTAACTCGGAGGTCTTTCCGAAGGGATTAGGGACACAGTGAGTCTCAAGCGGCGTTCATCCTCGGAGCGGACGGGCGGGCCAGCGCACTATCGACAACGAGGATATCTTTGCGGGCTTGTGTTATTGATTTCGGGTGGGAGGATCATTTACCTTTTATGGAGTTTGCTTATAACAGCTACCATTCTAGTGTTCGGATGGCGCCTTATGAGGCCTTATACGGGAGGAAGTGCAGGTCGCGATAGGTTGGTTTGAAGTGGGAGAAGTGCGATTAATCGGGCGGTTGGTTCAGTGACGATGGATAAGGTGAAGCTTATCCGAGGCGGTTATTGGCAGCCAGTCGGCGAAATCATATGCAGATCATCGGCGTCGACAACAGAGTTGAGGTCAAGATTGGGTCTTTACGAAAGTGTCACCCATGAAGGGGGTGATGAGATTTGGGAGAAGGAAACTTCGCCAGTACGTTGGTAGTATCAAATTGTCAGAAGAGTGGGCAAGGTTGCCTATGAGTTGGATCTGCCGTCCGATCTTGGCGAGACATCCGATTTTCACGTGTCTATGTTGAAATGCGTTGGAAATCCATCTAGAGTGCACCCGATTCGGGATATCCGGTGTGAGAGGAGTTGTCGTATGAGGAGAGTCCCATAGCGATACTCGATCGTCGAGTTAGACGACTCGGACGAAGGAGGTGGCTTAGTCGAGTTTTATGGCGGAGCGAGCAGTGAGGAGATGGCGTGGGAAGCGGAGGATGATATGATGAAGAAATACCCACTTATTCCCTATACCTCCGAGTAACCCCTTTCCTCTTGATTGGTGTTAATTTGGTTGATTATGCTTGAGTAATGTTGTGGCTCGGGAGCATTCTTATTTGCTAAGGAATAGTTAAGAAGATATGTTTATATTGTGTTTTGTGTAAGGCTAGAAGGAACATTCGGACGAATGTTTCTAAGAGAGAATGTTATACCTCGTGGTTGGTAGTGCGTATGGGGCCGTGCGGAAGGAGTTAGGACTGAAATCGAAAACTTGGTCGGGGGCCTGTGTGCCGGAAGCGTGGCGCATGGCGAAATTCATGGCAGCGCGGAAATCGAACATGGCGCCTAAAGTTCAGTGTCGCAGAGATTGCGGCGCGGAAGCAGCATGGCGCGAAATTGGGCGGAAAAACTTAGAAAGTCGATTTTGTTTTAAAAGAGGCCATGGGAGGGTGACAAGTGTCCCATCCGATTTTCTCATGCATTATATTGACCAAGGCTTGGTCATTTCTTTCAACTTTTCATCTTTACACTCCATCTCTCTCTAAATTAAAAGCTCATCCTTCTCTAAATTTCCAAGAGGAATTCTAGCCTAAGGAAAAATGAAAAGTGTAATAGGAAGGAAAGGTTATTACAAGCTTGTGAAGACTATTGTGGTGGTGTTCTTGGAGAAAAGGCTAGCAAGGTGTTGGAATAAGTTTGGCTAAAACTTGAGGTAACATTTCTTCTCTTGTAGTTGGTATTGGGCGTTGCATGTTTAATAGGAAGAACTTGTAGTTGGAAAAAATGCACTTAGAGTAGTTGTAAGAAATGGGGTTTGATTATGAAAGAATTGGTTTGGGGATTTTATGAGCATGTTGTTGCCTAAATACTACATTAGACTTGTTGGGTTAGTTGTTGTAACTTGTGGGGCTGAATTTTACACACCAAAGTTTAGGTGTGTAATCCAGTGTTGGTTGGTTGTTGAGCCTTAAACATGGCATTTGAGCGTTAAAAATCGACCTTGGAAAAGGTGGCAAAGTATGTAGAAACAAAGGAAGCGGCCCGATTTTCCGTAGGAAATTGGTGACTTTAACTTGGAAAAATTCTGCATTGTAATTAGAGCTTGATAAGCGTATTGTGGTCATTTTAGGTTGACATACTACGTGCGGTAAATTGGACTTAGCTTGTGGATTGGCCAGAAGAGGTATGTGGAGCTTTCTATCTCTTGAGCATGATTAGTTGTACCTATGTAGTACGGTAGGACGTCAAGATTTGGAAATCTTCGTTTGTTATAAGTATTTGATACTTGCTTCGTTTTAAAAGAAAGGTATAAAAATCCCTTGGACTTAAGGGAATGTGTTTTACTATTGTTTAACTCTAATATAACGGCTTTATGGGGAGTTGGTTATATTAGTTGTGAAAGTTTAATGGAGAAAGGTTTTGATGTTTTGAACTTGTGGAAGGAAAATGGTTTTAAGGCATGAATTGCCTAAGGTTTTACAAGAAATGAAGTCACTTAATTTAGAAGCTTGGGATAGTTTTAAAAGGAAACGTGACTTGTTTTGAAAAGAAATCGTAACTTGATACTATGGTGATTAGTATCTTGGAATTTTTGTATAAAAGAGTTATTTCTTAAAGGTTAAGTACATGATACTTGGGTTAAAGTCCCGGATTTTCTATTAAAAGACATGTTGGTGCCTTAGGTATACTAAAATGAGAGAGGATATATTAATAATGTTAATAAGAAGTTAGGGTATTTTCTTAACTTGCTTATGTTATGATATGATAGGCCGGTAGTGCTTACGTTATGATATGATAGGCCGGTAGTGCTTATGTTATGATATGATAGTAGGTAGTGCTTATGTTATGATATGATAGGCGGTAGTGCTTATGTTATGTATGATAGCGGATGAGCTATGTTATATATATATTATTACGGGTAAACCGGGTTATTCTTGTTATTTCCTTTGGACATCCGACACGATGGGTGGCCGGGTATGCTCGATAGGATGGTTTACTATTTATGCCATGGATTTGCTACCCGTGATGCGAGTGCGGCGCTTGTACTCATGCGGATCTGGACCATGGATCCATGCGGGTGAAATAGTCCGTGCGAGTACGCGATGGTACTCATGCGGATCCACGGGATCCATGCGGGTGAAATAGTCCCGTGCGGGTGAAACAGTCCGCGAGGCGGATGACCTCATGCGGGTCCACAGGACCTATGCGGGTGAAATAGTCGAGTAGGATTGCTTAATGATACTACAGGCGAGGTACCTGTTTTGATCGTGAGCCTCCTATTTTTATGCTATAAAACTTATACTTGTTACTCTCATTGTTAGTAAGGCACGGTCTGAGTAAACTGATTTTCGTCTATAACTCCAGCTCATATTTTGACTTATGATATTATTACAGTATTTTCCAGTTTCGCATATTTGGTACATGTTATGCCGACCTCGCCGGGCTGCGTTCATGCCGCAGTTGAGGTTCATAACTGGCGATCCGCACTCTTAGGATCACGGTTCGGTTCTCGGAAGGCTCCATTTCTCGGAGGCCTGCGTCTTTTAGTACGATTCCACGAGGTTGTAGACTTTTGTACATTCGGGGTATGGCGGGGCCTGTCCGTCATAGTGTTATTCATTCTTAGAGGCTGTAGTCTTGTCGAACTTGGTTCGTTAAGGATGCTTGTTTGGTTTATGTACTTTTGGGTTAGCCATTTTGGGCTGAACTATTCTATATCTTATGGTTGTTTATCTTGAGTTTACATTCCGGTTTTCTCGATGTTGTGTCACTAGGGTGCAGGTTAAGGCACTGGTCACGAGTCGGGTTCGGTCGTGACAATTTTTAAGTCTAGTGTAGTATTCGCCACACTAGAGTTCCACTGAAAGTGTAGCAATTTCCTATGCAAGTCATGGTCTAGACTCATCTATTTTATCGAATCTTTCTTTTAGGTCTTCCCATATCTCATATCTTTGTCTGCATATAGTACACCACTCAATAAGCTACTAGAGACAACATTCATTAGGAACAACGTTGACTCTGTCCCACTGTTCCCATTCCATCCCATGCGATTTTTAGTACGGTTTCCGTTCACAAACCCTAGTTTATTTCTTCGAGAAAGCAATCCTTATTGACTTGCTCCAGATGTATAATTTTGAGCCAAGTGGCGAAAGGATATTAAAGAGGCACCACTAACATCGAGGCTTGTAAAAATAGAGGATGGTTGTGGTGAGTGGAGTTAGAGGTACTAGCCACCAAACCCCTAGGAACAGGTACAGTTACTCCATCTTCGGAGGAACTACTCTCAATAGGAGGATCTGTTACCATCATTCTGATGAGAACGATCTTCAGCTTTTATCAAGATGAGTGGAGCGATGAGACATGCACAAAGCGGTAAACGAAGAACAAGAAACAGTATGCACAAACAAGATCTGAACAAGGTTTCAAAGTACAAGATACCTCAGATCAAGACATACATAACTCTTGATGATTTCAAAGTACAAGATACCTCAGATCTGGACGCATGCACAGTCGCCAGGATAGTCGGCTTTGATACCATGTTGGAATCCGACACCGATTAACGCATGACGCTAGTGCGAGAAGGTGATGTCGGTAAGTTCCTTTTTTGATGTTTCTCAAGACTGTGTTCTCTTGTTTTCAGAGAGGACACTTCTTTATAGACGATGAGAAGGCTACCGGAACAGAGGGTCAGATCATATTCATTATCTCCATTAATGGAAGAGAAAAAATGTTTACAGAGGAGAAGTCCTCAGGAAGATGAGAAAGCTTCTTGGGGAAGATAAGAAAAAGGTGAGTCTCGAATGTTACATCCACTATTGCCTAAGTACTTCGACTGATATGATATCATATGGGCTGGCCTTTAATGGGCTGGCCTTTATTTGGGCCAGTCCTATTAAAGGCCAGGGACAAATATACATACTATACACAACATATACATGGGCCCTTTTACTTAATAATTTTAACAATTTATATAAGTGGTTTTAGAGTTAATAATACATAAAAAATTCAACAATTCACAATTTGTAATGAAAACACAAATAAATTAGTACATAAAAGGTGTCGATTACATAATACATCTAAAAATGTAGAAAAAACATAATACATGAAAATATACAACTAGTAAAAATAAAATAAACAGAAATAATAAACTTAACCGAAAATACATAAAAATAAAATACATAGAAATAATGAACTTAATAAATAAAATACATTGAAATAATAAACAACAACAAGATAACACAAATCATTTTCAAAATTTTAATTTATTTTTCAAAACATTTTTCTCGTGTTGAGTGTCTCTAAGGTTATCCTTGAAAAAACTTTGTTTTTCTTCGGATTCTTTTAGCAAGACCGCCAAAAGGTCAATTTTTTCTTGAGTTTCCATAAGTTTAAACTACAAGTCAAATTTCACGGTATCTCTAGTGATACGTGAAGTCGCGGTATCTCTATCAACATGTGAAAAAACTTGTAAAAACACTTACATCGGGCACTTTACAACACCAAAAATGACGATCCGAATTATCTTGAATCCTTGATGTTCTGAGCTTACAATAATAACTGCAATCATAAATATCGGGTTCTATAGCAAAGTTTTACGTTTCGGAGCTTTGAGACATGATTTTCGGAAGGCTAAAGTATGGTAAAATAGTGAAAATGAAGAATGTAAAGAGTGAAAATGAAGAAGATAAAGAGTGACTTGAAAATGGTTATCTGCTAGGATTTATGAACCCCTATTACTCAGGAAATTATTGCGCAAAAGATACTTATATCTTTTTGTGTGGGTTATTTTGGTTCAAAACCCCACTTTGTGGGTTATTTAAGTTCCGGACTCGACTAAACACCTCTGCTTTTTTCCTGTTTATTTTTTTATTTGTTAATGTGAGACTATTACTTGTAACTTTAAAAATATTTTTACACCTTTCAGTATTTACAACTTAAATTCTAGTAAACCTTAAAACATCAGTATCAATCATTGATGGGTTCATTGGTGCTTCTTATTTCTCTTCTCCAAAAAAGTTGCTTAAAATATTCATCCGATTTTGGAGAAAAAATAGGATCTGTTTTGCGTGTTTTATCCATTTTTTCAATTCTAAATTGTTTTTGGAGGTGTCGTGGGCTCCCGTTTTCGCTTGACATGTCCGACGCCGGCAGCCGGCGTGGAGGTGATGTGGGTCCCTTCTCTTTCTTATACGCCATGTGGACACAAAGTTTCTATCCAAAGCTATCAGCTTCGGCTCCGAGCCTACTTTTTGAATATTATCTACCGTTCCTTCTACCGCGGAATAGCAAATTGACCCCTGTTTTTTGGTTTCAATTATGATTATTTTTGTGAAAATGAGTAAAATTTGAGTGTTTGGATTTTCTCTCAAAATTAATTCTCCTCTTTAAAATTGATTCCGGAAGAAGCTACAATTTTTAGCTTCTAAGGTGTAGAATCAATTCTACATTTATTTCAATTTGGATTTTTACATTTTCTTAATTACCCTCTTTAATTTAGTATTGTAATAATATTTTAAGTACTATATTGCACTTTAAATTCTATTATCTATTTGTAATTTTTATTTACATACTTCCATTTTAGTAATTTTTATTTATATGTATTTGACTAAATGTCAATTTTGGTAATTTTACATTCAAAAGTAATTTTGATCAAAACTATCCAAACATCATGAATTGATAACAATCACTTTTACATTGTTGCATCCAAACATAAATTAATTATTGCTAAATTCAATTCTGTCAAAACTAAATAAAGGAATTAACACCTAATTAATTTGATGTAGATTTTGCTTAAGTAGAACTTATTTTTCTTTATACTATTCGTTAAAAATGAACATTGAGCCTAACTTAACCCCGAGAGAAAGTTCATCAAATAAAGGATTGTTCATAATTAACCATAAGAAGATCTATTACTCCATCCCAAGGATAATATAACATGAAGATCCAACATTGAGAGACACAATAGTAGGGATGGGCGAGCTCCGATAACATGTTACAAAAATAAATATTGAGTTTAAATCCCAAGAGTTGGATAGAAGTAATTGATCTTATATGAATGACAGTTTTCACCTCATAATTAGTACATAAACCACACAGTTATGGTTGCCACAAAGATGAAAGCATGATCTGATATAATAGTACCGATGCTTGCATGTGCTGCAAATGCCCTGTCCATGGAAAATGCCTCTTTGATTCCTGTCATGTCTGAAAAGTGGGGTATATATATGAAGATAAGGTTGATTCAACTTTTTTCTTGGACCAAAGCCTTCCCTACAATCCAGAACTTATTGCCACTTTCTTAATTTATAAAATTAGTTTAATTGTAGTATATATATGGTCTGTACAGATATGCAAAGGACCACTTTTTCAGGGACATGCTCCCTTCTCCCTAGCTTTCCAAGTTTCTGTTCCCCACTTCTTTAAGATACTTATTTCTGATCAATAGACCATAAAACTATCATCTTCTTTTGTTACAGTAACAATCATTTTTGTTTCTAACCAACACGACAAAATTTTGTATATAACCGTACAATGTAGTACAGAATTTTATTGTATGCGCTAAGGTTCTTACAAACTATAAAATTTTATGACTAGTACTATAGATGATCCAAAAAAACAAAAAACAAAATTTAGTACTATAGATGATCAAATCCACCAGCTAAATATATACACACTAACATCGTATAAATACAAGATTAATAAGGGAAATGATTTGAATGACGAAAAAAATAACTGTTTCAATACTTGAAAATGACCACATTCCTAATATATACTATTGCTGGGGCAAGTCAAGCTATATGATGCCCTTATTTGGCTCTAAATTATTTGTATTTCACCTTTTGAATATACATTGCACCTTTAAAGAGAAGCAATAAAACAATTGATAGATTTGGAGATAGATCATGATGTAACTGTGTTGATGAGACAATAATGCAATGATCTAAATAAAGATTTCAATGTTATCCGTGGCCATGGCAGGATTAAATGGATCTTCAGTATTAAAATCCCAGATCTTAAGATATGTCTAAAGAAAAATTGCTAAAACAAAATGTTGTTTGTACTAATTATAGGAGCACGTTATGTCTTTAAACATAAGTAAAGGCATCCACTTTTCATGCTATTTTTAATTCTCTAGCCAACTTTCTTTTGTCTGCAAAAAGAGTGGACTAATTGCTAATAATAATAATAATAATAATAATAACAATAACAATATTATGAATCAAAAAATTAAAGCACGACATAAACTTTCGAAAAGAAAAAACCACAATAGTATTTTTTACCTATATTCATATTTAAGAAGAAAAATAAAAATTTCTAGAAAGGTTAAGGATGATAGAGATAACTAATAAATATCATCCCACCAACAATAAGATTTAGCTTTAATGAAAAAGAAGAACAACAACAAGATACTCAGTGTAGGGGGAACGAGAAAATATGAAAAAAAAAGAACTCAAGGAAATAAATGTGATGCTTGAGTTAAAAGTAAAGAGTAGCTTTATGCATTAATCATACAATTAAATTAAAATATTTCACTGTTTCAAGAATATTTTTTTCAATATAGAAAAATAATTCACGTTTCTTAAAGTTGACTTGAGTTCCAAATTATAATTAAAAGAACATGTAAACGTTCACTTTCATTTAGTGTTATTTTAGACAAATGAAAAGCTTTAAATATTTTATATTAGAAATTTTACTTATGTTCTTAACTCTTTATATATAATTAGAATATGAAACAAAACTTCAAAGTACATTTAAAAGGGCAAGAAAGGAAAGCATGAGTGAATTTAATTAGTGTTTATTTGGTAAATATAATTTTTTAATCTTAAAAGAATTAATTAAAAAGGATTGATAATTTATTCTTCATCTTAATACTATAAAAATTGCGAGTTTATTTCTCATACGATCATTTAATTAATGATAATTATCTCAGAAAATCATTCATCTTTATTTTGTAACAGAAAAGTGATTCAATTAATACTAAATTATGTGAGAAAAACCGAAGCTTTCGGCTCGGAATGTGGTTTGGCAGGTAGTTATTGTTACACCTAGTGTGTGTGTATGTGTATGTGTTAAGAGAGAGAGTAGCCATGGTGAACTGATGGTTGAGGGAAGAATAGTAAACTTAGCACAAAATAAATTGAAAAATCATAATAGAGAAAAAATCAAAGTCCTTCCATTTTCTTCTTCCCTAACCTCTGCCATCCATTTTTCTGTATATATATATATATATATATATATATATGTTAACACATACATACAATGCACAGATATATTTTTTGATTCTGTTGAGGTGAACATTTTTTTGTCAATGGGTACGAAAGAGGTGGCATCCGTGGTGGAGGATATTCTTCAACAAGGGAAGCGACTGAGCGACATTGATTTGGCTTCTGCGAAAGCTGAAGAAGCTTGTAATGTCCTTCCTTCAAATTTTTAAAATGAATTCCTCATTTTTCTGTCGATCAATCATTTGATATGAACCTAATTTTGTTGTTACAAGTTTTTGTCTATTTTCAAGATTCTTTGTCTTTCGGATTTCCATCAATTATGAAACAAGAAGATAAATTTCTATTCAAATAGATGGGTGGTCTCGTGAATAGTTATGGAGGAAAAAGCTTGTACTATGATTGGAAAGGGTTGAGTTGCAACCACAAACATAAAACTTTGCTTGATTATGTTCAAAGATAAAACTTGCTGAAAATCAAGATTGTAGGCTAAAATATTTATATTTTTCGTAGCCAATTACATCAACTCTTTAAAGACTAATATACATTGGAAATGTAACAATGCAGCATTGAGAAGATATGAAGCAGCAGGATGGCTCAGAAAGACAGTTGGAGTGGTTGCGGCTAAAGATTTGCCAGCGGAGCCTTCAGAAGAAGACTTCAGACTTGGATTGCGCAGTGGAATTGTACTTTGCAATGTTCTTAACAAAGTTCATCCTGGTGCTGTGCAAAAAGTGGGGTTTATATATGAAGCTCCTTTTGTTCAATCTTTTATCTTAAATCAATTTCATCAAGTCAATGACATAGTTCTACTTTGCTTATTAGGTAGTTGAAGCACCTCCTGATTCTGCTAATGTCCCTGATGGGGCAACTCTTTCTGCATATCAATACTTTGAAAATGTCCGTAACTTCCTTGTAGCCGTAAAAGAAATGGGCCTTCCCTCTTTCGAAGCATCTGATTTCGAGAAAGTAAGTGGATAATTTGATACTTGTTTGTTTGATCTTGTTAGTAACGGTCCAAGCTAGTTTATGGAACAATTAAAACCACCTCTTGAATCAAAGTTTAGAATGCTTTGTCATTTCCTGAATTAGGGAGGGAAGTCTTTCAGAATCATCAATTGTGTGCTAGCACTGAAATCATATGCTGAGTGGAAACAAGGAGGTGGAAGTGGATCATGTAGATACAGTGGAAACTCAAAACCATCATCTGAAGGAAAGCAATTTGTCCGAAGAAACTCCAATCCATTCATGAATTCAGTCTCAAGAACTTCATCTATCAGTGACAAGTCCCTTGATAGCAGTGATGTTGGGCATGATGCCCGTGATATGGTTTGTAAGCTTATTTTGTTATGTTTGACATCTCAAAATATGTTGTATGAACTAAATATCTTAATCTTTCATTTCCAGGTTAACCCAAGTTCCCTCCATATGCTTGTTCACGAGCTTCTCTCTGACAAGAAGCAAGAAGATATTCCATTTGTAAGTGTTCTTATCTTGATTCGCACAAGAGGGTTTGATTGTTTCGTGTATAAAGCACTTTGTCTTGGAAGGAATTATGAATGATAACCATATTTCTGAATGTGATTCCCAATAGATAGTTCTGATGGCAAATAAAGGCTCATAGGAATACGCTAAATCCTCGCAACATAGGCAGGGCTCACATAATTAGCTCACCCTAGCTTCCCTCAGAGGGTAAAGGCTTAGTGAGGACAGTAAATTTAGTTTACATGGATTATTATAAGATTTGAGGTTTATATGGACAGTAAGGGTTAGAAAGAGAAAGATAATGTCTGACATCACCGTAGAAAGATATATTCCATCAATCCTGAAGCAGTAGTAAATCACATTACTAGGTTTTCTGACTTCTACAGTCAGGTGCTCCCAAAGTTATGGGAAATCTCTTGAGAGGAACATGGACCTGGAACTTTGGGATCTTGGCTTCTTCCTCTAGTATCCTATTGGCTATAGCATTCTTTGATTTTAAAAAAATGTCGATGGTCTGGTTATCTGAAATAAATAAGATACACATTTTGGACAGATTGTTGAGAATATGTTGAGCAAAGTTATGCAAGAATTTGAGCATCGGCTTGCCAGCCAAAATGAACAGGTTGGAGCTCTTTCTTTACTGGTGTTTTCATTTAACTACATGTTATCCAAAGCACTTCTTTCAACTTCTTGCTTGCTTTTACATGCTTCTGAAATATGATAGAACAGATTGCTCCGTTTAAAAAATGCTTAAAGTATCCACCGTCTTTTCTTGCTTAAAGTTGGGTCTTACATACTTTTGGTGATATGACAGTCAAAGACCTCCCACAAAGAGACAGTTGTTTCAACAATCGATGAATCTCCCTTGGAGCTTACACATGAGGAGGAACAGGTCGCAATCGTCAAGGATGAAGAAAAACCAGCCTCTGAAGGGATATCCGGCAGGGTAGACATAGATGATGATGGTGCATTAGCAACACCGGTTGTAAGGCAGCTGATGCTGATTGAACAACAACATAAAGAAGTACAGGTATAGGAGTTCCGCTGCAGATTCGAGAATGAAGTATGTTTTTGGTTTCAACTGATTGATTGATATACTCTGTTCGTAATTTGTAGCAATTGAAATCTACTCTCCATGCTGCTAAAGCAGACATGCAGTTTCTTCAACTGAAATATCAAGAGGAAGTAGGCAATCTAGGTACAACTAGATACAACTGTTTCATGCTAATTGACATTGTGACCTTTTAGCAACTAAAATCTCTTTTGAATAGGTAAACATCTGCATGGTTTAGCTCACGCTGCTTCGAGTTACCAAAAGGTTCTGGAGGAGAATCGGAAACTGTACAATCTAGTGCAAGACCTTAAAGGTAACACTTTTATTAGAGTAAATTCCAATTTCATTGCATTCTGCTATTAGATTGTGATGATATTAACCACAATTCTGTGTGTTCATTTATATAATTGGACAGGGAACATCAGAGTGTATTGCCGGGTGCGACCTTTCTTACCTGGCCAACCAAACAGTCTAAGCACTGTGGATCACATAGATGATGGGAATATTACGATAACTACTCCTTCAAAGTACGGAAAAGAGGGAAAGAAACCATTCACTTTTAACAAGGTCTTTGGTCCTTCTGTAACCCAAGGTCGTTAAGTTCCCCATACTTTCCCTTTTCGTGCAAGTTGCAGGTGTAGATTTTATTCTAATACCTCTATTTATCACAATGCAGCGGAAGTGTTTGCAGATACACAACCTTTGATCCGGTCTGTTCTTGATGGCTACAATGTTTGTATCTTTGCTTACGGCCAAACGGGTTCAGGGAAAACACATACGATGGTTAGGCAGTACAACTTAATTACTGAACCCTTTAATCACATAAGTGGATAGCATTTGGTTAAGAGAATAAGCAAAAAACATTATGTTAATAATTCTTAAACTTTTACCTACAGACTGGCCCATCAGATCTCACGAAGGAGACCCTTGGTGTGAATTACAGGGCATTGAGTGATCTATTCCTTATCTCAGAACAAAGAAAAGATGTTATATCTTACGATATTTCAGTTCAGATGGTTGAAATTTATAATGAGCAAGTCAGGGATCTCCTTGCCCCAGATGGTGTTAACAAAAAATATCCTTTTTGCAACCATTCCTTTCTTTGCTCTTTCATGTTACTATTAGCTCCCTATCTTGTTGGCATCTTAAATGTTTGAACTTAACTTCTAAATACAGTAGAAATTAGAAACAGTTCCCAGAAGGGCTTCAATGTACCTGATGCAAATCTGGTTCCTGTAACATCAACTTCTGATGTATTGAATCTGATGAACCTTGGGCACAAGAATCGTGCAGTGAGTGCTACTGCTATGAATGACAGAAGTAGTCGCTCTCACAGGTGCTTCTTATATGTCTCTTTTCCATTTTTCCTATCTTTAGGGAAAAGGGTGGAAGTTAATGCTGATTTAAGTTCCCTTCCTTTACAACAACAACAACATCCCCAGTTATAGTTCAACAAGTTCCTTTCCTTTCTATTTAAAGATTTATGTTTGCACATTTGCAGTTGCCTTACAGTTCATGTTCAAGGAAGAAACATGACCTCTGGTGCAGTTCTTCGTGGCTCCATGCACCTCGTTGACCTGGCAGGAAGTGAAAGAGTGGACAAGTCAGAGGTGCTTGGTGATAGGTTGAAGGAGGCAACACATATCAACAAGTCTCTTTCTGCTTTAGGAGATGTCATTTCTTCACTTGCCCAAAAGAACTCACATGTTCCCTACAGGAATAGTAAGCTTACACAGTTGCTTCAAGATTCTCTTGGTAAGATCTTGTGTTCTGTAGCCATAAAACGTTTATTTCCTCTTGTTTCTGCTATTCAAGTTTTGGCTTTCCTATCTATCAGGAGGCCAAGCAAAAACTTTGATGTTCGTTCATATAAGTCCTGAGCTTAATGCTGTTGGAGAAACACTCAGCACTCTGAAATTCGCTGAACGAGTTTCTACAGTTGAGCTTGGTAGTGCACAGGCGAACAAAGAGGGTTCTGATGTCAAGGAGCTAAGAGAACAGGTTTCACATTTGCCATATTTTTGGTTTTTAGTGAACTTGTTGGCATGAACTGCTTTTCACGTCAAGTCTATAATTGTAGATGATAAGATGGCAATTATTTTCTCCAAGAGACTTTAGTCCAGAAGAATTGCATTTGGATTTTAAATCCTTTCTTTTTCCCTTTACTGTTTCTAGTTTTTGTCTAGTTTCAAATTAATCGAACAATTCGTTTTTCCCCTTCCACAGATTGCCAGTCTTAAGGCAGCCTTAGCAAGGAAGGAGGAAGAGCAAGGGAGCCGCCCAAGTTCCAGATCAAGTACTCCAGAAAGAGTCAGAGTAGGATCTTCCGGATCTTCTCTTTCTTCTAGTTGGAGTCTGGAAGATGTTGGTAGTAACATAGAGGTATAGTTTTTCGTATATACCTCATCTAGATTTTACCCTCACATAAGATATATTTTTTAGTTAACACATTTCAAAATTTATGCTTCACTGGTTGCACATTGTAATCTTCGTCATACAGAATAGGAACACACAATGACAGTTACACAAGAGTTTCATTTTGGTTAAATCAGTAACCATCTAAAGCCTTGCCATAATTTAATAGGATTTTAGATGTTAATGTCTTTTTCTCAAAGATGTAAAATGTTCATTATACTTCTGCATAAATCCTACTTGCATTGGAAGTTCAAAGTAGTTGATTTTTTCAAATCTTTTCCAGGTTAAGAAGAAATCTACGTCAAAAATGAGAAGGCGAAGCTTAGATCCCAAAGACTTTCAGATGAATTCTCCTCCCTGGCCACCAGCCAATAGCCATTCATCAAGGGAAGAGGACAGAGAATCAGTCTCTGGAGATTGGGTTGACAAAATTATGGTGAAGAAGCAAGATGGTCTGAGTAGAAGTAGTTCCTTAAGAGGATGGGAAGAAGAAACCAGGCTTTCACCTGACCTGTTACATAGGAAATGTTCACCTGATAGTTCAAAGGTGTATCCTGAACAACATGTAAACAGAATTTCAGGAAATAAAAAGGACGGCCAAGACTACGAGGCAAGTAGGACCCGGTCTGAAGCAGGTTCCGTAGATGATTTTGATGACCTGGAAGATGCAACAAGTGAGTCTTCTGAGCTTGAATACAATTGGCAACCGAATGTTCAGAAAGTTAGTCAGACTCCGAATGGACCGGGATCCAAACTCAAAAAACCTAGTCCTAAGCAAGTGAAGAAGCCAGAAATAAGGTATCATAGCTCATCAGTGCATTTAGCTTGTTATTTTTTGGCTGCCTGCAGATAAGAAGTTTGTGTGTGCCTCATCTAAAAGCTTAAATTGATCCAGAGGAACACTTTTATCTGTTTATTAGGTCTGCAACATCGGTAATTATCTTGTGGACGCATGCTTTCTAAACCTTTAGCAAATGTACTTTTCTATATGCCAATTCAAGGAAGTGAACCAACCAAAACTGAATCAACACATAAGTCAAATGAAATAACATGCATTCTGGTTATTTTATCCACATTTACTGGTCACTAAGATGACTAACCTGTTCCTATGTAAATCAATGCAGGAGCTTGATTCCTACACCACCAACCAGGAGACTTTCTAATGGGTTAGTTTCACCTTCTGCAAAGACGGGGAGAGCGGCTGCCTCAGAAGGAAAGCGAAAAATGGCGAGTGGGAAGTGATAAATGTTCCAACTTAGCTGAGTTTGATGCTTAAAGCAATCAAAGATGTGCTTTTGTGTATCTTTTTTTTATTGTCAATCTTTTCACTCTGCATTCTTTATAGAGTGGAAGAGGGCGAGCGTGTGGTAGTAACTTCAGTTGCCAGCTTTTCCTCCAGTGGTGATCCTGAAATTGTTTTGGTGTCCCACTGATGAGTTTTCAGTTGTTTATATGGTTGTTGGCTTGTTCCTTTTTTTCCCCCATTCTCTTGGACTGAGGAATGTAAAAATGAAAAGAAATACTAAGGGTGTGTTTGGTTCGCGCAGAGTAAACGGAATGGAATCCAGTAAGGGAATTACCTGATTGTCTGTCCCTACATGTTTAGTTCCGGAGTCCGGGGTGGTCCGAGATCGGAAAAGGGAATCCAAATACCCAGGGGGTGGGGGAATCAAGGAAAGGGAATGAAAGTGGAGAAGGGGTAAAGGAAATGAAAAAATAAGGCCAAATAAACAACAACAAAGGAAATTTCATTCCTCCATTCTCTTTTCCTTTCTGTTTACCCCGAACCAAACGCACCCTAATAGAATTACAGATACCAATTACCTCGGGCTAAGTGCACCAGTAACCACTTTTAGCTAGTTGTTTAAAAAATATCCAAACATAGCAATAACTGTTTTGTAACCACAAAAACGCATATGTTCCTGAAATTGGCCACTGCATCAATAATTGAAATTTGAAGTTTGCAATATTTATCTCTATTGCTTTCATCATCCTGCGTAACGATAGGTAGCTATGCATAACACTAATTAGTTATTGAACGTTTTAACTAGAATGTTCCTGCATTGATTTACATGCATGTTAATCAAAGCTCAGTTATTGAAGCATATATGTCATATGTGCATAGGTTGTTGCTTTTTCTTAAATGTATTGCAAGCACGGGCTATGTTTTAAACAACAGGCTCAAAAGTGGCTATCTCATATCTACTTGAGAATTGAGATGCACAAAATCAAACTATAAGGAAAAGAAAGTTAACAATGATCCAATTTTCTCAAATAGTCCAAAGGGACACCACCGATTCAATCACTAACAAAGAGATAATTCTAAGCCTAAACTTAAACCTAATCCCCCCGTACGACAAAGAGATATAATCATAACCTAAACCTATGTCACAATTATTAGAATTATCTACTTTAGTTCCTAAGTCTACTTTTAAGTTTATTTAGTATTTACAATTCTAGTCCTTTGCTTTAAAAGACAATGTAACATTCATTTGGCATATTATTCAGAAATATTAAACCAACTCTTTCTCTCTCCCTCTTTCCCTTCTTCTTCCTCACGAACCTCTGTGACAGACCTTCTAGTCTGTTACAAATGGTATCAGGAGCTAGTCCGACGACGGGAGTGAGTGTCTCACCGGAGATGCAAGACATCCGAGATGAGATTTGGATGCTCAAAACACAACTAACAGTGTTAGCCGATGACACTGGTAAGAAACTTGAAGCCATCGAACTGAATACATGTAAAAGAATGGAGGAATTAGAATAGAAACAACTGGAAGAGAATCGTAAAGCCAATCGAAAGTTTGAAATCATTATGGCAAGCTTGAATGTCATCCAATCAGGAGGGTCGACACCGGCGACTTCAGCAGCAAATCCTGCTACAACTCAGGCAAATCATGATTGAGACATTTCCGACTAACATGCAACTCTTACCTCCAGCAGCAGAATTCGAATCGACTTCAGGTAGCAAAACTCCAATCTCTTACCCTAACCGGTACGCATCATCGAGTCGCAGTGTGGGTATAGGTTTTACTTTTCCTCCGGCACCACTGTTAACAAGTCCCCCAATTTTTATGAGAAACCCTAACTATTCAAATTCGCCACCCACCTTAACCAGTGCTATTGTACACACTCCCGAGACCTCAAATAACACACGAACCCTAAAACCCAAAATTAATTTTCCTGAGTTTGATGGTAGTAACCCGAGGAGTTGGTTGAGGAAATGCGAGAAGTTTTTTGAACTATATAATATACCAGATCAGGAAAAACTGAACTATGCTGCAGTACACATTGGGGATAAGGTTGATATTTGGTTAGATGGGTATACGATGCATCTAAAAGTGAAATGACTTGGGGAAAATTTTGTGTGGAAGTATGTAGGAGGTTTGGAAGCTTAAGGTCACATGATGTTGTGTATGGATTTAACAAACTCACACAACAGAGTATTGTAGATCATTATCAAAGTAATTTCGATGAGTTGTTGAGCCACATGACTATCCTAAACCCCTTACTCAATGAAGCACATTATGTTGCTAGTTTCATTGGTGGACTTAAACCTGAAATTAAACCTCTAGTTAAGCTGGCCAATCCTTCCACCATACTAGATGCATATGAAGTACCCAAACTATATGAAGAATTCTTCAAAGCCTTCACCCCATTCATCACCCCAAAATACCATTATCAAACCCCAAAACCTATCAAAAGAGCCAACCACAAATTATCAACAAACTAACACCACAGTACAACCTACTCAACCCTCATAAACTTACCTATCCCAATCAGAAAGTACCAGTCAGGAATCCATATAAACCTAACACCATACCCCCTCACTTGGAAACCTTAAGAGAACATGGATTGTGTTACAGAAGGAGAAGTATACTCCAGGTCACCAATGCAAAATGAGAGGATTACATGTTATGGACGGGACAGAAATGGAGGGTGAAGAAGAACCACATGAGGAGTTTGTAGATGTGGCTGAAACATTGGAAGAATCAAGGGAAGAGCAAGCTGAGGTGTCATTACATGCTATACTAGGATTAAGCTCTTCCGCAGGAAAAATATCCACTATCAAAATAATAGGGCATGTTAACAAAGTACCTATGACAATTTTGATTGACCGTGGATCCACTCACTCTTTCATTGATCTCTACATTGTCAAGAGATTAAAACTATCAATACACCCTATGAAGAAACCTATTAAAGTTTTTATAGCCAATAGACAAGAAATGAGTTGTTAGCTGGAGAGCCTTTTATTTAAATGGGAAATGCAGAGATGAAAGTGGGGGTTGTGATATGATATTGGGCATGGATTGGATATATGCAGTAGCACCAGTGATACTGCACACCAGACCTCATAGCTTTAGTTTCATGTGCAAAGGAAAAATGATCACCCTGTATGGTGAACATGAGGATTCTGGCATGGCAACAGTGAACCATAAAGAGTTGAAGATGATGCTTAAATGTGGCACCTGTGAAGTAGTGGCTGAGTTAAATATGATCATGCCAGTGATGCAAATTAAGGAGAAACAAGTTGTGCACCCTGCAGTTGGCAAGTTGCTGCAGAATTATGTTAGGACGATTTCCAATTGCTCACGCAAGTGTACGTATCGTTACAAGTAATATAGTCTGGTAAGACCGAATATCGTCCACAGAGACTGGTTTCTAATTATCGAACATCTATTCTAGGTTATCTATTTGACAAATGATGGTTGATTTGGATTTTTATCTAACACTACTAGAGTAATTGCAAGAATTAAACTAAATTATTGAGGTTTAATCAGTTATGAAGGAATTAGGGCTTCCAATATCTTCAACTATTCACACTTTTTAATCTTTAATGCAACTAGAATGACTTCTTCTTCTACGTTAAGATAATGGTTAACTAGACTGTCTTATATTCCGGTTAAGATATATAATCGCTCAACCCCAGTGCAGAAACCTTCTATATTTCTATGATAGGTTTTACCACATATGAGGATTAAGAACAATAACCTATAATGCAACACGAGTATCGGGGTACTTTCGTCTGCGATTTTAACCTATGTCTATTCAATTACAACATATCCAAATCTCTCTTCTCGGTTCTTGATTCGAAATCATATAGATTATGATAATTAGTGATCAATTAACTATCAAACATTCATACCAATATTGAATAAATCTTAATCAAGTGAAGAAGAAATCAAAC
Organism: Przewalskia tangutica; assembly: GCA_029844215.1. Taxonomy (NCBI): domain Eukaryota; kingdom Viridiplantae; phylum Streptophyta; class Magnoliopsida; order Solanales; family Solanaceae; genus Przewalskia; species Przewalskia tangutica. The sequence continues at coordinate 15,713,285 of CM056721.1, forward strand.
TAATGCATTAATTCATGAAAGAGAGTTTCAGGCGATTCAATAGGAAAGCCCTAATAAAGTGTTTAGCTCCTAGCCATAGACATGCTAAGAACTAATAAAAATCCCAATATGAACTGAATTGAAAACTAAGGAAAGAAAAATTACTTAGAACTAGGTCTCCAATTATAGCCTCCAAGGTTGTGATATCTTATGTGTTATGAGATATGTGTTAGGTCATACCCCAAAATTTGTTCCAGGGGTTTATTTATGTTGTCAAAAACGTGTGCCTTGGACCCATTTTCTCCTTGCCAATTTTATTTCGGAATGGAAATTCCAGACGGCACGCGGTCTGCAGAACGGCAGTGGTGCCGAAAATCGCGGCTTCTCGATGGTGTGCCCGCGATCATGCCCGCATCGACATGGCCCCTGCGTCTTTCGTTACGACCGCCAACTTTCGTCCTTTTTGCTTCGGGAGCTCATTTTCTTCCTTTTCTGCTCACTTTTAGTTTCTTTTTGCCATTTAGAACCGCTGCTACTCAAAAGAAAGAAAAACAACCCTAACACTATATTAAACACAAACGAAATGAGTAATACTAACTAAAAATGACTCAAAAAGTGTATACAAAATATGCTTAATAAATACTCCAAAACTTAACCTTTGCTCGCCCTCGAGCAAAGATCAAAACAAAAATCAAAGAAATAGAAATAAAACTGACTCAAAAGACTCTAATCAAGCAGCTGCACAAGGTTACTTAGAAAAGCATGAATGTCAGTTGGGATAATATGTTGGAACATACATAGCATGAATTTAGCAATCTAAGATTTCAAGTCAGATATTTCGCAAATTCATTTCAATCATAATCAATGGAAGCATGAACACCTACCCTATGCATGTCAATTTCGTTCCATTTTTTTCCAAAGACCTATGGGTCTGTTTAATTGTTATTCTCCACTAATCATAAACATACAATTTAGAGATCTTCAGGACTTTTCAGGGTTGTAATGTAGGCTTAGGCGGGGGTAGATAAGAGTAGGTATTTCAGCTCAATTTACGTACCATAAGCGTTTTTCTCATTCAACTATTTTGACATTCTTTTTGGTATTCTTTTCAGTTCATACCTATCACTCCCCTCTTCTCTTTTTGAGAGCATGAAACACATTCTCATAGACACCCATAAACTTAAGCTTTTACATCTTTTTCATTGGGGTGCATCAATTTTTCACTCTCTTTTCGTATTTCTTTTTCACACTTCTTCATCCCAATTTTTTAATTACTGCTTATGGCACACAGGGAATCATAGGGTGTCAAAGAAATAACTTATTTTAGACTCAACGGTGCTGACTATGAATACAATTTATTGCAAGGTGGGTAATGAATGGTAAGAAGGGCTAACAAAGAAATGTCTGAATCATCTCCCTAAACATGTACGTCTTAACTATTTCACCTCAATAACAAGCAAGCAGACTTCATAGATATTTTTCAATTATTCTTTCCACAATTGACAACACATAGGCTAAGCACAAATGTCTCAAATAATTTGATTTTCATGAATTTTTGGCATATCTAACTTAAGCACACAAATTTTAGCTTCTAGTTTCATTACATTATCCCACTTAATTCACTAGGCATTTCAAGCAACTACAACATGCATGATCATATAAAAAAATTGACTCATATAAGACACAAAACACACAAAAAACAAAATAAAATACTCAAAAACAGACACACAAAATACTAAGACCCCCCTCCAAACTTAAACGACACATTATCCCAAATGTGTAAAGACTAAAAATTAAAAGGGACGACTTACAGACATCAAAACAGAGGTTCAAAATGGTGGTGATGACGGCGGATGTTGCATTTGAGGCGGTATCTGGAGATGTCGTGTTTTATCAACAAGTGTCGCGGCCCTACATTATGGCGTTGTGCCAAATTTCTCTCATTTTTACAGCATTTTTCTCAATCCCTGCTTTTATCTGTCATCCATAACACTCAACATACCAGATCGTGAGACTGTTCAATTCAATATAAAATAAACTAAAACAAAAATTTAAATAACATAATTAAAATCTTGGGTTGCCTCCCAAGTAGCGCTGTCTTTAACGTCTTTTAGCTGGACACAATTACTCTTTACTAGTGCCCAGTGGATCCTTCTGCGAACTGCTTTCAATCCGCACAGTTATTGTTGCAGATCTCACTTCTCCTACAATAATTCTATAGAACGCAGAAAATTGTGGTACTTTTATGCTTTCCCCTAAATCGCCTAATACTTGTTTGCATTCAAAATTCCCTATAGTGCAAGGAATAATGAAACTCAATGGATCTCTAGACTTCTGGAGGTTCTCTTGAGGGTATGGACTTTCTGTTTCGGGATCAATAATGACATCTAGTGTTGTTTCTTCTGCAATGGGTACAGGAAAAAGGAATTCCAAGGAATCCAACAAAGTGAACAATTGGATTTCAGTAACCCCTTCTTTCTCTACACCAACTATCTCTCCCAATTTCTTATTGCTTTCAACAACTTATTGCGGTTCAGGTTCCTCCATCTGCTTATCACTCCCCACAACTTTGTCGCTAGGCAGGTTTTTTTGTGGTACATTGATCACCATATCCATCAGCTGTCATATTTGTGTCTCCAAATTTTTTAAGGACACCCTTGTCTCAGCCATAAACTGAGTCTGGCTCTTGGTGAGTCTGAGCATGGATGTCTGCAACTCATTTCGATCTTCCTCTGGAACCTGTGGGTTAGGCTGGTGTTGTTGATTTCACTGCCCCTGATAGTAGTTGTAGTAGTCCATGCGCCTTTTTTTTTCTTTACACTGACTTTTCCTACAAAATAAGAAAAACAATACAAACTGATAAAAGATGTTCGCAGAACAAGTTAGAAACTTGTTCATGGAGCAACCAAATTAGAAATAAGAATAAATGGTTCGATATTAAAAGTACGCCAGTCCACGGCAACGGTGCCAAAAACTTGTTAGGCCGATTTCCAATTGCTCACGCAAGTGTACGTATCGTTACAAGTAATATAGTCTGGTAATATCGAATATCGTCCACAGATACTGGTTTTTAATTACCGAACATTTATTCTAAATTATCTATTTGGCAAACGATGGTTGATTTGAGTTTTTATATAACACTACTAGAGTAGTTGCAAGAATTAAACTAAATTATTGAGGTTTAATTAGTTATGAAGGAATTAGGGCTTCCAATATCCTCAACTATCCACTCTTTTCAATCCTTAATGCAACTAGAATGACTTCTTCTTCTACGTTAAGATAGCGATTAACTAGATTGTCTTATATTCCGGTTAGGATATATAATCGCTTAACCCCAGTGCAGAAACCTTCTATATTTATATGATAGGTTTTACCACATAGGAGGATTAAGAACAATAACCTATAATGCTACACAAGTATCGGGGTACTTTCGCCCGCGATTTTAACCTATGTCTATTCAATTACTGAATATTCAAATCTCTCCTCTCGATTCTTGATTCGAAATCATATAGATTATGATAATTAGTGACCAATTAACTATCAAACATTCAAACCAATATTGAATAAATCTTAATCAAGTGAAGAAGAAATCAAACTAATGCATTAAGTCATGAAAGAGAGTTTCAAGCGATTCAATAGGAAAACCATAATAAAGTGTTTAGCTCCTACCCATAGACATGCTAAGAACTAATACAAATTCCAACATGAACTGAATTGAAAACTAAGGAAAGAAAAATTACTTAGAACCAGGTCTCCAATTGTAGCCTCCAAGGTTGTGATGTCTTCTGTGTTATGAGATATGTGTTAGGTCATACCCAAAATCTGTCCCAAGAGTTTATTTATATTGTCAAAAATGTGTGCCTTGGACTCTTTTTCCCCTTGTCAATTCTATTTCGGATTGGAAATTCCCGTATCGGCACCGTGGTCCTGCAGTCTGGCACCGCGGTCCTACGGTCTTTCATCCTGATTTACCAACTTTCGTCCTTTTTGCTTCGGGAGCTCCTTTCCTACCTTTTCTGCCCACTTTTAGCTTCTTTTTGCCATTTTGCCATTTAGAACCGCTGCGACTCAAAAGAAAGAAAAACAACACTAACATTATACTAAACACAAACGAAATGAGTAAAATACTAACTAAAAATGACTCAAAAGGTGTATACAAAATATGCCTAACAAATTACAAAGTCATTTTCAATGAACCTACTGAACTACCCCCAAGAAGGAGACGTGATCACATGATTAATCTAATCCTAGAAGCCCAACCTTTCAACCTAAGACCCTACAGGTATTCTTATGAACAAAAGAATGCCATTGAGTCCACTATTGCAGAAATGATCAAGGTCACCACTGTTGTACCAAGTCAGTCAGCATTTGCTTCCCCTGCATTACTTGTAAAGAAGAGGGATTCTTCCTGGAGGTTATGTGTAAACTATAGAAGATTGAATAGTCTAACTGTGAAAAATAAGTATCATATTTCTATGATAGATGATCTACTAGATGAGTTATTTGGAGCTAAGGTGTTCTCTAAGGTGGACCTAAGGGTTGGGTACCACCAAGTGAGAATGAAGAAGGGTGAGGAACACAAAACTACATTTAGAACACGCTATGGTCTTTGGGAATTTAAAGTCATTTCCTTTGGCCTAACTAATGCCCCTGAAACCTTTCAATACCTTATGAATGATGTCTTCAAAGAACATCTTAGGAAATTCATCTTAGTACTCTTTGATGACATATTGATCTATATTAAAACCATGGAAGACCATTTGATACATTTGGAGTCTGTGTTAAAATTACTAAGGAAGAACCAACTATTTACCAAGCTAAGTAAGTGTGAGTTTGGACAGCCTCAAGTGGAATATCTGGACACATTATACATGATCAAGCGGTGAGCACTAATCCTGACAAGGTAGCAGCTATGTTAGACTGGCCTTTTCCCAAAACCATAAAGGAATTGAGGGGTTTTTAGGGCTAACATGATACTATAGAAAATTTGTAAAAGACTATGCTCATATTAGTAAGCCACTGACACAATTACTGAAAAAGGGAATTTGTGTGGAATCCTAAGGCTGAGGCAGCTTTCAACCAGCTTAAGTTGGCCATGTCTGGTGTTTCTGTACTGGCACTCCGAGATTTCACTAAACCTTTCATATTGGAAGTTGATGCTTGCAACATAGGTGTGGGAGCTGTATTGATGCAAGAAAAGAAACCACTAGCATTTATGAGTCAAATTTTGAGTAAGAAGCACCAAGGGCTGTACACCTATGAGAAGGAGCTGATAACACTATTACAGATTGTGGATAAGTGGAGACACTACTTACACCACCCATCATTTTATAATTAAGACTGATCATTTCAGTCTAAAGTTCTTACAGGATCAGAAAATAACTACTGCCTTGCAGCATAAAGGGTTAACTAAACTCATGGGGTTGTGTTTTGAGATCCAGTATAAGAGGGGAGCAGAGAATGTGGTGGCTGATGAATTATCCAGGAAACCATGTGAACCTACATAAGTTAAACTGGCTGCAATAACTACTCACATACTACCTAAGTGGATTGAAGAAATTATGGACAGTTATAATGGAGATGCAGAAGTGTTACAAGCCATGACTACTTTGGGTTTCAATCAAAAGGGGGAACCTGCAGTAGTCCTTAAGCAGGGGGTACTGAGATACAAAGATAGAGCTTGAGTAGGACAACATGGGTCCCTAAGACAACAACTCATCTTACAAGTGCACAACTCTGGACTGGGAGGACATTCTGGAGCATGGGCTACATATCAGAGGCTTAAGACCATTTTTTATTGGTTTGGGATGATGGAACGTGTCAAGAATCTGGTGCAAGCTTGTGAGGTTTGCCAAAGATGTAAAGTTGAACAGGTAGCATACCCCAGATTACTTCAACCATTACCAATTTCCGAGAGAGCTTGGGAACACATTTCCATGGATTTCATAGAAAGCTTACCCAAGTCTGAAGGGAAGGACACTATACTAGTAGTGGAAGACATGTATAGCAAATATGCCCACTTCATTAGCCTTGTACATCTTTTTACTGCCTTGCAAGTGTCCAAACTCTTCCTTGATAGTATTTACAAGTTATATGGCATGCCAAAAAGTATAGTGTCAGACAAGGACAAGGTGTTTGTTAGCAACTTTTGAAAGAAACTGTTCAGAATGTTACAAGTACAAATATGCCACAGCTCAGCCTATCATCCTCAAACTAATGGGCAGACTGAAAGGCTTAATATATGCCTAGAAAATTACTTGATAATCATGTCCAGTCATAAACCTCAACAGTGGCATAAATGGCTATCACAGACTGAATTCTGGTATAACACCAACTATCATTCTTCCCTAAAGACGAGCCCCTTCAAGGTCCTCTATGGTTATGATCCACAACAACTTACTTTTGAACTCATAGCTCAGTCAAAAGTAGACACTGTGGATCAGTTGCTGAAAGAGAGATAAATGATGGCTAAGATACTGAAGAGTAATCTACTGAAGGCACAGAATAGAATGAAGCACAATGCGGATAGAAGGAGAACTGACAGAGAATTCTATGTGGGAGATTGGGTGTTCCTGAAACTACAGCCTTACATGCAGACTTCAGTGGCCATAAGGAAAAGCCTCAAACTAGCTTCAAAATACTATGGGCCTTACTAGGTTATACAAAAAGTTGGACCAGTGGCGTATAAATTGGCCCTACCAGTCACTGCAAAGATACATCCAGTTTTTCACATATCGCAGCTCAAGAAAAGGGTGGGGGATCACATTACTATTCTGGATCCTCCCCTATGTTCACCCGAGGGACAACCATTGGTTGAGCCGGTAGCAGTGTTAGACAGGAGGTTGGTCAAGAAGGGAAACAAGGCGATAACTCAAATTCTGGTTCAATGAGCTAACTTGTTACCAGAAGAAGCAACTTGGGAGGATTATCACTTCATCAAATCACAATTCCCAGAAATTGCTGAATTTTGAAGGCCACGAACATTTTCAAGGAGAGTGGAATATCACAATTGTATTATGTGACAAGAATTAGAATTATCTACTTTAGTCCCTAAGTCTACTTTTAAGTTTATTTAGTATTTACAATTCTAGTCCTTTGCTTTAAAAGACAATGTAATGTTCATTTGGCATATTATTCAAAAATATTAAACCAACTCTTTCTCTCTCTTTCTTTCTCTCTCCCTCTTTCCTTTCTTCTTCCTCACGAACCTCTGTGACAGACCTTCTAGTCTGTTACAACCTAATTTCCCCCGTACGGCAGTTTTGGTATAATGGAGAAGACAACTAACATAAGTAATATTAATTGGTTAAAGGAATCCTAATTCTAAAGTGATTCTTAAAACTAAATAAATTGCCAAGATAATTAAATATAATTTAAGAAAAATAGTAAATGATAATTTATCTATTGTAGAGTATTTTAACTAAGGGTAAATAGTTTAATCAACATTTATAAGGTTCTTCGTGTTTTTAATATAATATAGATTACTTTTAGTAGATACAATGAAAGTGTAGCACATATATTGAGACAAAGAAAATACTAACTATTAAATGTAATAATTGAAAGTATAACTAAATCATGTTAGAAGTCTATAAACAGTAGCTATTTATGTAAGTTACTATTCATTTGAGTAGTTTCACACTTTCACTCTTAGGCCAACTAAAGCCCATTCAAGGTTGTAAGGTTACCTTTCTCATTTGAGTAGTTTCACACTTTCACTCTTAGGCCTTCGAAAAAAAAAAAAAAAAAAAAGAAGATTGGTATAGCCCAATATATCCCTTTAATCATTAGTTGCCTAGTGTGCCAGCTGAAGTATAAAGGGGGTGACAAGTGAGTGGCTTAATTTTTACTGAAATATTTCAATTTGACTTGCAACAAAGTTCTAACGAGTCACCCACAACCAGTCCTTATAATAATGGTCATCAGTACGAGTTCTATTCTCACTGTCCAGCTTTTTCCCTTCTCCTTTGATTTCCTATGTAGTAAAAATTTCTTTAGAAAAATGGTTACTCATGTTTATTTCCTCTTTATGTGGAACTTACTAATTTTCCGCCTCATTCCAAATTTTAAATTCTTTTCTTTGCAGCTGATAATTTTAATTTTACCTCATCTTCTGTTATGAACTAGTAGTAATTATTTTTTTGAGACCGATAAGCATAGTAAGATGTAGGGACGAATCTAGGTAGACCCGAGGGACCCTTCGTTAAAAAATTACACTTTATATATAAAGTTAAATTTTTGTTATATGAGGATATATATTTAATATTTAATATATTATTAACTTTTATTTGTATATACATGAATAATCTCGATTCTCGGCAGCCACGTTTCCTGACATTTTTTAGCGCCAGCAGGGTTCATGCCTAGTGTTGTTATCGGTCCGGACCGGTCCGGGTATCCACTTACCGGAATCGGTCCGATAAGCTTACCGGACCGATAAGGTTTCGGTCCTGGAACGAGATCCGGTCCCGGACCGAAACCTTATCGGTCCGGACCGGTAAAAAATTTTCGTGTCGGGTCGATTTTTTTTATTTTATTTTTTAAAATTGAATTTCCAATACTGAAAATGACATTCTCGGACACATTACCATGAAATTTTTACGTTGAAATATATTGTAGAGCGCGAGATATTTAGATTTGAAAATGGACAATTGGTAACAATTTGGGGTAAAAGTGAAATTGATTGGCAAGACGGGTGTTTTTTGAGAAATTGGTCGCTTAAATCGCTTTAATCGCTTGTCCTACTATCTCAAAAATACGCGAAATCAAAAAAGCATTAGGTCAAACGGACATCCGAGCGCAAAATTATGACCATTTAAAGTTTCATTAATTTACAACTAATTAGAGTTGGCAGGAGAGGGACTGGCTGGGCCGGGCCGAGGGGGTGGGAAGGGGTGTTCTGGGTATTTTACCAGTGTTACGGCCCCATTCCTTATCGGTCCGGGTAACTTTTTAGTACTCGTATCCGGACCGTTAAGGTTTCGGTCCGAGTATCGATCCGGATTTACCGATCCGGTTCTCGAATAATTACCGGGAGTATCCGGACCGCTAACATCCCTATCCATGCCTACTTAAAGCAATTTGGGTACTTTCTTTAATCTCGTTAAGCAATTTGGGCTTCAATTGATTAATGTAGTTATGTATTAAATCTCACCAAACCCACTTATATCATTGAAAAAAATTCTTGAATATTTTTACGTGATAATGAAAAATGCAGTTCAATATAAACTCTAATTCCAATAAATACGTTTATGTTTTTTAAAATTTAATTAATATATTATTAACTTTTATTTGTATATACATGAATAATCTCGATTAAATTTATAAATATGTTATTTTATAAATTTGTTGATTCACATTGCGCTATCTCGATTAAATTTATAAAAAAATATTATTTAAAAATTTGTTGATGTTTTCAACCGCGCTTCGCGCGAACACTTTTACTAGATTTATTTAAAACAAATTTTATTTAACTTGCTTATTAATTACTGCAAAGATGTCTATTTAAAACCTCGTCATCTCTAAGCGTCGAAGGTCGCCAAAGTTGATTGTCTGATTCGTTCATCTCTATTTCTTTTGCTACTTTCCAAATTTTTTTTACTGGTGCCTGATGATTTTATTTATTCGATTCCTTTGAGTGATTATCTTGGGTGAAAGTGACAAATTTCAGAAAAAATCCAAATTTAGTGCCTGAATAAGGCTTTTAGGAAAAATACAAATCAAAATGCAAAGTAAAATATTATTTAGTTTGATCTTAAAAATTTGCTACACTACACCCACCCATTGAAAACAAAAATACATTATAAATTTGAATTTTTTAGTCAAATTTTTGGCTCCGCCACCGGTAAGATGATTCAAGATCCGGAGACATTAGGCTTGGGTACAAATATTTTGTCACGTATGTATAATTATGGGTGACATCAAATCTGTGTGAAAAAGTTGGCCAAAATCATGAGCCAACTATCTAAAGGATTGATGTTATTATGTGTTGCCTGGTCCATATATACGCATGCACATACAAATTCTCGTATTTTCTTTCACATATTTTAGTCTTAGAACAATATAATGCCTAATGGCCCAACTTTTTTTGTCAATATTGATTACAAATATACTTCTTTTATTGTATTTATTTCCACTTTTGTTATAGTTCTATTTAAACTAGTGTTATGCCGCTGTTAGTATAAATTATAATTACACACTTTGATGGTTTTAAAAGTAAATTACTCTTTTATAGGTCATCAACGTATATGCTTGCAAAGTTGCGGTTGAGTTTTAAAATAATTTAGTTTTGCCCCAAAACAACAACTAAATATGCTAAAAATGGGCCCAATTCATGGTAGCGAAATGAGTCAAATGACCAAACTGACTTGTTATTGGTACAAATTCAATAGCTAGGACAATGAATTAGTATCTACTGATAGCTGATTAATTTTACTAACACAGGTTTCCTTTATTCAAATTCACATCTTCTAAGTGATGTTGTATTTTTCTTTTTGGTTCTCACCATGTGTTTAGTATCTACACAGGGCATCGATTAAATTAAATTTGCGTCGCGTAAGATTTATTTAAAGAAAAAATAATCAATCTTTGATTAAGAATGAAAGGATATTATCCATCATTAGACTTGTCCAAAGCACGGGTCGGATGACTTTTTTTATCCTACTTGCCCGACTCGGCCCTGACCCGCCCTACAAAACAAAAAAGAAGATTAAGTGACGGGCCAAGTGGCTAAAAAAATATGACCCTGACCCGATCGTACGTATGCTCGGGTCCCCGCTTTTTCGGGTCAGGTGGCTCGAGGGTCTAAATTAGTGACCACGACCGGTTTTGATCGACGCCGAGTCCCAATTCATGGACAAGTCTATCCATCCTTAACTTTAATATATTTATGAAAATTACTATAATCATTTGAGTAGGTGTTTTAATATTACAAGTTTTCAAACAAATTGAAGGAAAATGAAAGAAGAAGATGGCATATGAGTATGTGCTATCCAAATCTTGCCTCTAATGCCCCTCATAAATAAGCGCTCGAATTACTCTTTGTGTCTTCGTAGGTTTTCCCCCTAAACACAAGGGTTATTTGTGCTATGACTTGTCCACTCAAAAAATTCACATCTCCCGTCACGTCACATTTGACAAGACGATTTTTTCGTTTGCCAACATTACAAAATTTCGCAACACGGACTACACATTTCTCGATGAGTCAGAAACCTCCCCGCCATACTACAAGAACTACGTCACTCAGCCACTGTTTCAACATCTCTGCCACCGACTGCCGCCAGTTCCTGCGGAATATCCGCCTCGAGTCTGTCAGTCTCATCTCCACTTTCATCGACTGCCACATCCGCTACTCCAGTGAATATCGAGCATCATTCCGTCAGTCATCACCCGACCACCCACCTGCTCACGCCCCGCTTCTCCAAAGGTCACAGCCTCCTTTAGTCGCCTTTCCATCCAACCCCCGTGTCCCCGCCACCGTCACCACCACCACACCAGATACCTAACCTCCCAATAGTGCCTACTCCCAGAACCCATTCGACCACTATTATTACTCATCACCGACTCCGACAATCTGTAGCCCCAACCCACCAGATCTAAACATCTACCGGTCACTAGCTCCGACAATCCGTAACCCCAATCCACGGTACCTTACTTTCACCAGACCTGATATTGCTTATGTTGTTCATCAGGTATGTTTATTCTCTCGAATTTGGATCCTTTCCGGGGAGTCCGACTCTTCAATCGAAAAAAAGTCACTGCTTATGGACCCGAACCTGGGTGATCTATTCATGAATGCCCCAAGAGAGCCTCATTTTACTTACATAAAAAATATCATTCGATATGTTAAGGGCACACTTGATTATGGAATGCATCTCTACCTTTCAGCACCGACCAGGTTGTTGTCATATACGGATGTTGATTGGGCAGGTTGTCGGGACACGCGACGACCACCTCAGGCTTTTGTGTATTCTTGGGGGATAATTTTATTTCTGGATATGCCAAGAGACAAGCCATATTATCCCGTTCAAGTGGAGAAGCAGAGTACAGAGGTATTGCTAATGTTGTTGTTGAGATCTGTTGGCTCTGAAACCTTATTTTGGAGCTTCAGTGTCCATTGCGTAAGGCTTCTCTGATTTATTGTGATAATATATCCGTCATCTATCTATCTCATAATCCGGTTCAACATCAGCGAACCAAGCATATTGAGATGTACATCCATTTTGTTCGTGAGAAAGTTGTTATCGGTCATGTCAAAGTATTGCATATGTCTTTCTCATATCAGTATGCAGATATATTCACAAAAGGCTTTTCCAGATCGCTCTTTCTTGACTTCAGATCTAATCTTAGTGTCCGACCTCCTCTCACTCAGACTGAAGTGGTGTATTAGCACGTACAATGTTTACCATATTTAGTGTTGTGTAATTATGGTAAAATTAGGATCTCTGTTGTATAATGATTCCACATTGTACACACACACACACACACACACACACACATATATATATATATATATATATATATATATTAGTATTAATGATAAAGACTCTCCAAGGGAGATTAATACAATTTTACATGGTATCAGAGCCAGACTCATTCCAATTATATGTTGTCGGGTCCCCAAATTATGTCATCCAAGCTCTAGTTAACGGGGTTTGGGCGTGCGGGGGAGTGTTAAGAGTCTCACGTCGAAAATGGAATGGGAACATGAACTTCTTATATGGACTTGGACAATACTCACCCCACAAGTTAATTTTTGAGATTAAATTAGACCCAAAATTCATTCTTTATAGTATTGAACCTATTCCATTTAACGAGACGATAATTCAAAATATATATGTATATATTTATACTTGTGATTATAAAAAACACCAACAAGAATGGATTGGGACAAAAAAAATCATTTGTGATGTCCAAATTTGTCATATACAATCTATATAAATATTTGTTATGTTTTATTAGAACAAAGTCCACTTGACAACCTGAAAAATTATATTTGGGTGGAAGAAACCTCTCAAGTTGCAAACGTTATAGTTGTACAGCTGGGCCCAGACCCCTCCGTGATAGGTGGTTCAAAATCCCGCGTGGGTCCCACAAAACACATGGCCATGTCAGCAAATTCCTCATACCCTCAACAAACATCAACTACTACTACTAATTTGTCCAATTTTTCCATCTCCACAAACAATTACGTACATTTCATTTATATTCTTAAAAAGATATTTTCCTCAATTAAAAGAAAATCACTATCAGTGGTAGCTGTTCACATGGTTTTGTAACCGAAAGAATCATCATATTGTAACCCGCATGGTGTAATTCGATTGATTCAGGTGACAGATGATTCTCCCAAGAAGACAGTTTGGCAGCTCATGCAGTGTGAGTTCATTTCTCCTTTGAGGATGACTCACAAGACTGCACACCGCGCTCCCACCTAGTGGCTGAAGAGATGATTTATCTTCCTCCACCAATCTCGCTTATTGAAGGATGGGCGCATGGGATTTCGCTTTCCAAGAATCATCATATTGTAGGTACGAGTTAGCCATTTTTAGATTTCTTTATTATTTTTGTTACTTTATTATTCGGACATGACAAAAGACAATATTTCTCTTTGAATAACGAAGAGCCCATTCAAAAGATTAGTGATGCTTCCATCTAGCTCCTACCAAACCGTCACCTACAATCTTGACTCTTGAACTTGCAAAATAAAATTTAGAGTATATATAGATCACTTGATTTTGAACATCATTCTTAGATTGCAGTAGCTATGTCACAAATTATTAGATGGTAGCAAGGCACAAAAAGAAAAGTCACAACAAAAGAAAAATATAGTTAGTAAAAATAAATGGAGGTATGCCCTCTCAGGCAGAAAATAACACTAAACAACCATTGACATCTGTAAAAAAGAATTGCTAATAAGATTAGTAATACATGATTTTATACTCCCTCGGTTCTATAATAAGTGATGTTTTTAGCTTATACATACCTCTTAAGAAATTAATCATTCTCAAAAAATTATGAGTATTTTTACTAACTTACCCCTAATTAATGCCTACAAAAGAAAAAACTATTTAATGATTCTTTATTATGTAAATATGAGTAATATCTAGTGACTAAAGAGAGAGAAAAAACTAATTGTTTGTATTAATCTATGCATGACTAAAGAGAGAGATATTTGTAGGCGTGTCTGACGATAATTAATATCTAGTGATTCCATTTATAAATTTCTCAATTAAATTAAATGCAATTGGACAGTTGACGTTATGATCTTATTGGTAAGATCAATCCTTAATTCCTTTGCTAGATAACACAAACCACATGCTCAATCATCATGTCGTTTGCCTTTTTAACAATTAATCAGTATTTTAATGAGTTTCGATTTATTTAAAGCCTTGAAGTAAGAGTCTTGTATTTACAAATTAATGGCCAGATTATTAGATTAAAGAATGCCTTGGCCGGTTGGATGTCTTATTTTTCTATTTTAATTTTCTTATGTACTTAATTAATCTTATTCAGTGGTAGCTGTTCACATGGTTTTGTAACCGAAACAATCATCATATTGTAACCCGCATGGGTATAGCTCGATTAGTTTGCGCCTCCGCGACAATCGCTTCCCAAGACAGGTCGTTCGCGAACCGCAGTGTGGGAGTTCATTTCTCCTTTGTGGACACCAGACACTGTGCCTCCCACCTAGTGGGCCGCTGAGTACCATGATTTATCTTCCTCCACCAATCTCTGTCGGGTCGGAATGGTGGGCCCTGTGGGCGAGTACCATGATTTATAAATTTCTCAATTAAATTAAATGCAATTGGACAGTTGACGTTATGATCTTATTGGTAAGATCAATCCTTAATTCCTTTGCTAGATAACACAAACCACATGCTCAATCATCATGTCGTTTGCCTTTTTAACAATTAATCAGTATTTTAATGAGTTTCGATTTATTTAAAGCCTTGAAGTAAGAGTCTTGTATTTACAAATTAATGGCCAGATTATTAGATTAAAGAATGCCTTGGCCGGTTGGATGTCTTATTTTTCTATTTTAATTTTCTTATGTACTTAATTAATCTTATTAACTGTTTGCCTTCTGGATTCAAAATTATATAGTTGGCTTCGTGTTGTCTAAGATTGATTTCATGATTTGTTTATCCTTAAACTTACCTAATTTTCGCCTAATCAAACACAGTTTCCCATGGGAATAGAGAATGGTTCTATGTGTGTGGGGAGGGTAGCATCGATACAAATAATTTGTTGTCATCTTGTAAAAATACATTATAGTAATAAACTTATAGGCATAAATAATACGCCTAAAAATATTTACATTGTGAAGTCACTTATAAGATAATTATTAATTTATAATATTTAAAATAATAACAACTTAGCTATAACACACATGATAAATAACATAATAGAGTGACAAAAACTATTAGGGGATACAAAAATAAATTCAAATTAAAAGAGTGAGGTTTGAGCCATATTTATCTTTTCCAAGAATTTACAATACATAAAAGGAGCTAAATACTTATCAACAGTTAATGTTACCTCCAAATCATGTATTAAATATTTAATAATTAAATAATTTAATGATGTGAGAATACATGTTAACCATAGTTAAGTGTATGGTCCCTTAGCAAGGGTGATACACACTAATTGAGAAATAGTCCAAATATGCTTAAAAAGAAAAAAAAGTTATCTTTTAGATGTGAACAAAAGGTTGAATATGATAGAATATGTTACTAATAACTAATATGCTGCCAATTTTCATCCATTTCCAACCAAGTACATAACACATTAGACGGATTTCTTTTGATTTGGTGCATCGAACAATTACTATAGTCTATAGATGGACTATAATCAATTCCTGAGTCATGTTTTGAAACTCGGATCGTACATCGAACCGGACGACTAATTGGGTCACTGGTTCAAGTTCAACCGGTTGGACCGGTTCAAAAAATTGGTATCCACTATATATATATATCACCTCAATTAAATTTTTGCATTAAATTCCTGCACTTTAATTTACTTAAATTCCTGCAGAACCTTATGACTATGGCTTCCTTTATGAGGAACCTTAGCTAAGTTAATTCTTCTCTATTTATCTGCCGTATTTTTACTTATCTCTATACTATTCAGTCCTTTATATGCTGGTTTCTTCCCTATTTATTGTCCCCTTTAGATCCTCGGCCTAACTTGGTATCAGAGCCATAAAGGGTAAGCTCTAGAAAGAGAAATGAGTTACAAATCAGGTGGTAAACTCCTAATCAGGTGCTCCTTTGTTCGTTTTCCCCGATAAACTTGACTACGGCTGAGCCTTCCGAGTTGGTTAAATCCTGTTTAGTCGAACGATCAGATCGCAGGGTCACGAAGTCCTGGGTGTGTAAATGACAAGAACCCATTGATAAATTGTTCGCATTTGGATTGTAGGAAGGTAAAGGTCTTGAACCGAATCCACACGTGGAATTCCACACACGTGAAACCATTCTCTCAATAGAATTACTTATGTTTTGGAATCATCTTCTTCCATGGATTCAAAGAAGATAATAAATTCCGAAGAAATTGATATATACGTTTTTGAATAGTAGATTGATAATTAATCATACATAAGGTAAATAGAGATTACTTTTATAAAATCACAAAACCATACATGGATCCGTTTTTAGCCAAAACTAATTCTTATAATTCTCAATCATCTTCTTCTTTTGAATCAAAGAAGATAATCAATTCTGAAGAGATTGTTATACACGATTTCGAAAAATCAATTGACAGTTGGGAAATCCCAAAAGTCAATAGAGACCAAATTTACAAAAATTCAAAATATCAATTCTTCAAAACTGATTTCACAATCAAAACAGAAGAAAGAGATATTCAATTAACAAAACCTTTTGAAACAATTCAATTACTTTCAAACATCCTTGAAAAAGCATAGAAAGAAATTACAAATACATTCACATTGGTTTAGTTCAAGTAGGGATAAAACCCCTTACTAAAGAAGGATTAAACACTTCAATCCTTGCTATCTTAAGAGATGCAAGATTCACAAATTTCGAAGATTCCTTGTTAAGTTCGGTTGAGTCCAGTCTCTGCACAGGACCAATCTCTTTTGATTGTTACCCAAACTTTTCAGTTTCTTTGAATGATAAAAATATCCAAAAATCCCTCGTCTTACAAATCAAGACGCATAATTACCAAATGCTTGAAGGATCTATTCCTGTAGCATTAATTTTCAGAATTCACTATAAAGCTATGACTTCTACTTTTGCAACAAAAGTCAGATACCATAGTAAGAAAGGTGAAACCCTTCTTCTACAAACAGACCTTTCCAAATCTAACACGGCAGTACCGCAACCCATTAGATGGAAAGATATTACCCTACCAGATGAATGGATCCTGGAAGGCGTAGTAAAACCTGAACCCTTAGAATCTGAGCAACCAAATACTCATCTTAGAGAAATTACACAATACCAAGATGGTAGGGTTAGTCTCTCATTTTTAAGAAGATTTATGAGTAATAGATATGAAGATACCAGTTCCGAAGAGACCCTAGACTTAGGGAGGATCTCACAAATACCTTCAATAACAAATACACCGGTCAAAATTAAACCTAGGTATTCTACATCAGATCTACCAAATCTGACAAACGTAGATTACACAAACCAAATACCCAGACCAGTATACATAAATCTCGTGGTTGGAAAAAAGATGGAAGACGAAGAACCTACTAGTCCAACATACTCTTCAATAACCCACAATGAATTGGAAAATGAAATTAAGGTTCTAGAAAAGGAATTCCAAGTAGATAAAAAACTACTACAAAAAGAATTCTATCAAGAACATAATTCAAAGAAAAGAATTTGGTTCTTTAAAAATTTCCTTAATACGAGGAAACAAATACAAAAAGAATTCTATGAATTTGTCCAAGATAATAAAATTAATATTCCGTTCTTCAAATGGTTTGAGATATACTCCTCTCAAAACTCCATGAAATATCCCTTCCTTAATACAATAGACTCCACTATCGAGAATAGTGTAACAATGTTAACACATAAATCCGATAGCAGTGATACATCAGAACAATTAGGAAAACCCCTCATCAACAATATGAATTGTGAACAACAACCCGTTCAAGGAATACAAATAGCTCGTGGTTACAAATAATCCTCGCCCGCATCTAGGAATAATTAAACCCCTAGCTCAATCCCGTTACAATGCCGCTTCGATTTACGATTGGAACCTTGATGGAATGACTGAATACAATATCCTCAGTTTTCTCCAACAAATGACAATGGCAGCAAATGCCTACCAAACGCAAAAAAAAGTCCTCGATAAAACCTCTGCAGAACTGCTAATCGCATGATTCTCAGGGCAATTAAAAGGATGGTGGGATCATTATCTCACTGACCAACAAAAAGAAAATATTCTAAATGCCATAAAAACTGACGAAGAAGGAATACCAATATTAACAGATCTAGGAGAACCTATACAAGATGCAGTATCAACCTTGATACTAATAATGTCTTTAAATTTTATAGGTGATTCTACACATCTTAAAAATAAAAATGCTGAATTACTTTCAAATCTAAAATGCAAAAAATTAAGTGATTTCCAATGGTATAAAAATATCTTCTTAACTAGAATAATGATTAGAGAAGACTCTGGTCAACCATTCTGGAAAGCAAAGTTCTTAGCCGGACTACCAAGCCTCTTGGGAGAAAAAGTTAGGAATAAAATAAAAGAAAATTGTGGAAAACAAATTATACCTTACGATGAGTTTACATACGGAGAATTAGTCTGTATAACTCAACAAGAAGGATTAAAAATCTGCCAGGATCTAAAAATACAAAAACACCTCAAAAAAGAATTAAAAAGAACAAAATGTGAATTAGGAACATTTTGTAAACAATTCGAACCAGCTACCATAGAAAATTCCAAAAGCTGCGAGGGAGATTGTAGCTTTTCTCTTAATAAACCTTCCAAAAAATTATTAAAAGATTATAAAAATAATAATGATTATTATAAGAATCCTTATAAAAATAATCGTTATAAAAATAATAGAAATACAAAAACGAATTTCAATTCGAAATACAGAAACATAACTTGTTACAAATGTAATAAGAAAGAACATACATCAAAATACTGTAGAATGAATAAAAAATTACAAGAATTAAATCTCGATGAAAATACTACAAAGAAAATATCTAATCTACTACTTGATTCCTCTGATTCGAAAGCAAATCAGTCAGACCCTGACTATTTCTCTCTTTCATCAGAAGACAATAAACCCCTCCAAGTAGACGAATTACTCACGAGTAGTTCAACAAATAAACCTGAAAAGGTTAAAGAAAAATGAATATGTGTGTTAACTAAAGATCAAGAATTTATGATAGATATGATTAAACACATAGATACCCAACACCAAAAAGAATATCTGAATAAACTCTTTAAAACCTTTACCCCGGAAAAAGTTGAAATAAAAAATAGTGTATTACCTTGTACTTTCAGAAAATACGATTTGACAAAAATCCTGAAAAAGGGTAAGAAAATTAAAGAAATAACAATTCATGAATTACAAAAACAAGTAATTCAAGTAAAATTAGAAGTAAAAGAATTAAAAGAAAAACAACAAAAAGATTCGGAATTAATTAAATTCATACTTTCGAATAGAGTAAAACAAAACTCCATTCCAGAAGATGATGACTCATCTGATTCAGATGATCCCAAAAATAATAATCAAATAGAAAATCTAGAAGAAATCCCAGAAGATTTTCTAACAGTGTTAAGACAAATAACAACAAAGAAATATTTAATTAAAATAACATTAAAATTTTCAGACAAATTCAAGATAACAACTGTTGCCCTCTTTGACACAGGAGCATACTTAAACTGCATAAAAACTGGTATAATACCAGAAATATTCCTAAAAGAGACACAGGACTCATTAGCAACTGCTAATAATTCTAAATTAGAAATTAATTACAAAACCAAGACATCAATTATAAATGATGAAACTTCGATAAAAACATCATTTGTCCTAGTAAAAGAAATTCACAATACCATAATACTAGGAACACCATTTATGAATTTAATCACTCCTTATGAAGTAAGTAATAAATCAATATCATTTAAATTCAAAAATAAAAAAATTAAATTCCAGTTCATGTCGACACCAAAAATAAAAGATCTCAATCTCATGAAAACATGTTCAATACAAAAAGAAAAATTATATTTACAAGAGTTGAAAAACAATTTTTCTAAAAATCCAATTGATATTATGTTCAAAAACCTTTTTCAAAATGAATTTCGAAATCATACATATTTTCAAAATCCTGCATTAAAATTAATTTTCTCAAAATTAATATTTAAAGAAATTTTTCCAGGAATCCTGGTCCGTGATTATTTCAAAATGTCCTACCATTGCCCGAATAACAGGTGTATAGCCTACAATCACAAAATATCAAGGAAAGATATGCGTGAATGTGGACAATCATCAGATATCAAGCGATATGTGGATCTTTGCTCCAAAAAAGAAAAGAAGAAACCCTTCCTCCAATAAATACCCCGGCTACTACACCACAACAACATGAAGAAAATTCCATGTCCCCCCAAAACCCCCAAAATACAAATACCTAACCAGTGAAAATAGAAAAAGAAAAATCCCCAGAAAAACCAATGTCATGGTATGATGCAGTTATGGTAGAAGAACGAGGAAATTCCACCAGCACAGAATCTGTGCAGAAATCACCAGCAAGAACCACACAAGAATTAACCGCTGAAAATATCTTTCAGCTCCTTACAAAATCACCAGAATTACAGAAGACACTAAGGCAACTGCAAATTCCGAAAGAGGAAATTATCCCGGAAAAATTAGAGGAAAAACCCTCTAAAATTGAGACAAAAATCGAGAAAGGAGAATCTTCAAAACCCTTTCTCAAAAAGAATTTTTAAAAATCGAGAAGGATGAATTTTAAAAAAACTTTTCTCAAAAACAATTTTCCAAAAATCAGCTTGTGACACCACAAGTACCCAAAAAATCAGCTCCTGAATTTTTCGTAAAATCATTTTTTCAAAAAATTGTAACTCTCGAAAAATGATACTTTGATAAAGAACCTTTTTTGGCACTACAAAATTATTTTGGACCAAAATGGTTTTATAAATCATGGGACGATTTAAAAACCTCGTACTTTTACCTGGCTATCCTTGACATAACAGGATCAGCCACAACAAAAATTAATTTTTTCAATAACAATCCAGATCCCTCTTATTCGATCTGTAAAATACTCCGAGTAATTGCTCCAATTCATTGGGGGAATGACTTGTCAAAACTCATAAATTTTCCAAATTCACACAAAAGAGCTCTTTTTTGACATTCCTTTTAATTACCGGGACTACCAACAAGCTTGGTTTAATTCCTTTTTAATTCAAAATTCAAAATTATCGCATACTTGGCTTTTCCATTTTGATACTTCATGTGATGCTTCGCAATTTCCTACTTGGTGGAATTCATGGTGGGAACTGTCGCGCCCTTTTTCGGCCGCGGCATTTATTTTCTAAACTCCTGCTTAAAAAACAAAAGGTTAGAAAATAAAAAATAAATTGCTAATAAAGTTTAAGAGGCTTTAAAGGTTTTAAAAATACTGAAAGGATGCTAAAATTGCAAAAGAGGCTAAAAGTGCAAAAGATGTTAAATGCTGAAGGGTTGCTAGAATGTTAAGGGTTCGCGGAGTCGCCACCTAATTAGTTTGGGTGAATTAGGACACCTAAATGTTTAACTAGTTTAAAGTAAAACATTAACTCCATTTTTATGGTCTGCTAAACTTAATGAGATTCCGGGTAAGGGTTCTTTATTAATCTAGAGGGAAGGGGTTAGGCACCCTCTAAGATCCGCTAACTTGCGGTTGTCCTGTCAAACCTAGGGTAGTTATTATATTTAAAAAATGCAAAGTAAAAGATCTATAAAAAAGTGCAATGTTAGAAAATAAAGTGCTAGATGTCGAAATAGTGCTAAGTAGTTAAAAAGGTTTTAAAATGTTGGAAGATGTTTAAAGGTGCTAAGAGGTTAATTTTAAAGCTAAAGGGTGCTAAGGTGCTAAGAGGTATAAAAGGACAAAAGTGTTATGAATAAATAATAGAGCCAAATGCTAAATGTTTAAAATGCTTAAAATACTAAAGGTTGCTAAAAGACATTAAATGATAGAAGGGTGCTAAAGGTGCTAAGAGGTGTTTAAAAGTGTTAAATACTAAAGTGCTGAATGTTAGAAAATAGATGCTAGCATGTTAAAATGTTTAAAAGGTGCTTAAAGTACTGAAAGGGTAAAAGGTGCTATGTGCTAAAGTACAAAGAATGCTAAGAAGGTGCTAAATGTTACTAAAGTTTAAAGAAGGGCTAAAAAACTGTTAAGATGCTAGAAAGTGCCAAATGCTAAAGTGTTTTATAGACTAATTATATGCTCATGCTAGCTAAATTAATCTTGCCTAGCCTGCGTACAATGTTATATAAGCGATGCTTTAAGATGATTTTTGAGAGTTTAGGAAGAAACCTGTTATGAATTTTAATACGCAAAATGTTGGTTTTATAATGAAAGTTAATTCATTTTGGCAAAAATTAGATGTGCATGACAATCTTAAAAAGGCAAGTAAATTAGGCGGTGAACTTTAAATTATCTCTCCCACATATGTTAAAAAAAACTAATTGCTAGAAGTTCCCCTATTAATTACAATTTAGATAATAGAAAAAAAAAACAAATAAATGGCATAAAAACGAGACAAGAAAATTAAGAGAGTGAAGGGATTGGAGCGGATGACCACGTCCTATTTGTTTGTCTAGGAATGGCCGAAGAGGGACTCGATGGATGTATATGCATGCCTTTACGTTTGCCACGACGCGTCGTTATGAGACTCTTTGTTGCTCCGGTGCGTGCCATGTAAAAAAAAGAAAGATAAGGATTAGGGTGTCTCAAAATTTTAATAATACAAATAGATAATATGCTAATATAAACTTAGACATGTATATGATCCAATTTATATTTAACTATGGCATTTCAAGAAATGAATTACCAAGCCAATAGATTCATAAATGTAGAAACACATTGGTATCCTCTTAGGCATATAAGAATAGACATATCGAATATAATTATACAAGTCAGATACAATCTTTGACATACGTGCAGTATGATTCAATTAACAAAGAAAGTATATTTGCTCATATAAAATCCCTTGAAGATGGATAAGGCTGCCAACATAACAGTTGTGCGTACATATTAACCTTAACCCAATGATTTCTTAATTCACACTAATGTCAACTATCATAATAGATACGAGCGGGTGATCAATTATAGTCTCGAGGGGTTGACATGTTTCTTAGACTACTACAAAAGCCTTAAATGCTTATCGATTAGGCGGACCTCAAACCAACATCATATGAACTTAATTAGCAAAGAAAAACAGTTCAGACATACCAAGATTAGCATACTGACCATTTGCAATTACTCGGGAAAATCATACAAAACACAGTAAATCTTAACCTAGCATATTAGGTATATGGGGCCTGATTATCCCCAAACAGTTATCAAACAACCTGGACCTAACTAACACACCCTTAACCTCGGCATGATAAACCCTTAAAATAGGTGCAGTGATTCATGTGAAACCGAGAAGACCAAGTAACCAATAGAGATAGCATTTTACCATAAAAGGTAGCTGGATCTGCATTGAGCATACAAGAACTATATCTTTTATCAAATATAGTAAAGATCATCACTGTAAAACAAGGCACTACATAACTTGAGTGAGATTATATCTTGTCGAGACCCATTTTAGGATTTAAACCTAAGGCTAAGTATGTAGTCATATCAACAACACTAGGGTCACAAGATAAATAATTAAGCACCCGGAGAAGATATTTGGGCATACGGATGGGACGATTTCTCTCCTAAATAAACATGAAGAGTTGCATATTTGCATAACATCACTAGAATAAGAATACAATCCAAAGAGAAAGTACTTGACGGACCACGACAAGACCGCGAAAAGGCAGGAGGACGGCGGTGTAGCGGGCGAGACATTTCCAACAAACTCATATTGATAATTGATAAACGCAATTATTAGACATCTTTACATGGACAGTTAAGCGACAAGGCACAAGGAACCAACATTTCAAGTAGACAATGTAGATATGTATGTATGCAACCTGTCAAAGGGAGTAGACATTTTTATTTTCATACAAAAGAGTTCATCCGAATCATTTTTCTTAACTTAACCTCTCCCTAAACAGTCTTGATAGTCCACTTAATCCACTGTATATGTTTAACATATGAAACCAGATTGCAAATTAAGACATGGAATACAACCAAAGATAGAGCTTAACATAGTATGGTTTAATCACATAACAAATGCTAGTAAAATGCATTAACAATCACAGTCGAGAGCATTAATAACAGTTAATATCAACTAAATAGATTCAGCAATCAAATTAATACACCTAAGTCGTCGCACGAAACACAGATTTCACACATACTATCACAAAATATCAATCGAAGGAGAAAATAAGAAAGGAGGCGAGATTATTACCTCCGGACAATGACCGGCGGCGTATCAAGTCGCCATTCGGCGAGGTTTTGGGTTTGCGATGCGAATAGAAGGACAAAGTTTATTCGTTGATTTCTTTGCTGGAACTAAAAAAAAGGGTTCGAACTACCTATTCAAGCGGTGCTAAGTGCAGGTCCGCGATCGCTTTCCCTTACGATGCTATCTTTGCGTTACGTCAGTATTATCTTCTCCGCTATCTTTCTTGCCTCTATCGCGTATGAATGACCATATATATAGTCGTGATTTTGGGTTCCCATTTGGTAAAATTACGAAGATTTTGGTAATGATTTTTTTAGAATTTGGCGATTTGGATGATATTTTGTTATGGTTTTTCACACGATTTTTGGTGCAAGATTTTCGGTAATTTGCTTTGGTAAGTCTTGATTCTTGGAGCGATTTTGGGAGATTTGGATTCGACTTTGGTAAGATTTGAAACTATTGGTTATGGTAAGTCTATTAAGAGGATTATTAGTATAGATGGTAAGCTTTGATATGATTTTTGGGAGTTTATTATGGTAAGATTTGGCGGATTTGATTATGGTGAGCTGTGTGGAGGCTGTTAGGAGGATTTAAACTTAGGGTTTTGTTTAGGTTTCTTTTCTAAGGCTGTTCATTGCGACGAGTGAGTGGGAAAAGAGGTGAAGTGGATGTCATGGCTTGGTGATAAGGAATGGGGCACAGGCGTAATGGGGTTTGGGCCACGCGTCATAGTGTCATTTGAGGTAATGTGGGCTGGGGTATTATTTAGGTATTGGGTATTAAGTATTAGGTTAGTTTTAATTAGGTAGAGTTTTAAGTTAGTGTTATAATTATTAGTTTTAGGCTCTTAATTAGTGACAAAGTAATTAATTAATTGTGATTAAATTATCTAATTGTTATAAAATAAATGCGGGTATGTTATTTAATTAATGCTTAATGCTCTAGAATGTGGCGCTATTAAAATCTTATTATTGCATTATTGCGAAGTTAAATTAAGATTGCATTGAGTTTATATTAAATTACTTAAATGCCGAATGCAAGTACGATATTTAAGAATTGTTTAAAGTCTTATAAATGCGACGCTATTAAAAGCGTATATCAGATTAAAATTGATTTTAAATTACAAATGATTACTAAAAATGCGGCTATGCTACCTGACACGACGTTATCGCTAAATTATTTATTTTATGCCTTTATTAATTATTTAAGAATTACGACAAAGCTTAAAGTTAATAAATGCGGGCGCGGGACTCTAAGTGTTTAAAACTCTACGTAAGACGCGACGCCATTATTAAATTATTTATTTATGCCTGTATTTATGTTTTATTGTTGTATTTTATTATAAAAAATCCTAAAAATTATTTTACAAAATTAGTGTAATTTTATAGTTAATGGCTGGACGGGAGGGTCAAAATTGGGTGTCAACAGGAACAATTCGGATCTACACTTGAGATACAAAAACCCGAAATTATTAAATCTTTTAGCCTCTTCAAATCCCAATTTACTCTCTCAGAAGAAGAAAAAAGATTTACACCATTGCACATTTTCCACACAAAATTCCATCTACCATGGGTGTTCACATGGTTCGTAGATTATTCAGATGACAAAATTCCAGTCATCCGAAGGAGATTTAAAATTCGATGGTGGGACAGCTTTAAAATACCAAGGAACCTCTCACCACCAAATGTTCAACAATGGCTAGATAATAATAAACCAATTCCATTGCAGGTACCTCCCCAGAAAGCACATACGCCATTCCAGACAAATGAACACACCCAATTCCTTTCCCAAAAATCTCAGATGGCTTCCATGCTAGCTGCAGCAAAAACCCCGAAAGAAATACAGGCAATATTCCAAAAATTTGCACCATCCTCATCCAAACAGAGCTCTTCAAATGATGAGGAAGAACCCGGAATTGAAAATGCAAATATCCCCATTTTTGACAACAGTGGATTCTAGATGCTGCCAAAATACCGGAAATCCCGGAGGAATAATTGACAAATTGACCGAAAATCCCGGAGGAATAATTGACGAATTGACGACAAAAATCAGTGCTCAAAACAGTGAAAGCGGAATCCGAGAAGAAGACAAAAATACCGAGGTCATGCATGACCTCATACAGCACTCGGATGAATAGTTTAATTTATTAAATATTCTCGTAATAGTGAATTCCCACTTTGTAATTCTCTTATAAAAAGAGAACCCCTCTCCCTTAGTTTCACAAGTTATTTTTTCTAAGTAATTCTCTCTCTTATTTTAGAATTCTCTTCCTTCTCTCTAAAAGTTGAAGATCATCAAAGTTCTTCCCCTTAGTGGGATTAGGTTACCAGAATTATCCAATTTACAAGTTCATAAGACCTCGGGGAGTCTATGAACTAATTATAATTATCCATTCCTTACCCGATAATTTACCCAGAAATTATCCAATTTACCCAGAAAATTATCCAATTGATATGATTCAGTTCACTCACTGATTCATAACGAAATTATCCAAATACTCCGTTACAAAATTATCCTCTTTGTAAGTACTTTAAAATTTTGAATAAAATTCACGTTTTTAAAATTATAATTATCTTGCAACATGGTTGGTTCTACCACCTACTGCAATTAAATTTCTGTCTTTAAATTTATTTAAATTCTGCATATAGTTGGCCGAGCCACCTCAATTAAATTTCTGCATTAAATTCCTGCACTTTAATTCATTAAAATTCCTAACCTTATCTATGGCTTCCTTCATGAGGAACCTTAGCTAAGTTAGCTTTTCTCTATTTACCTGCCGTATTCTTTAATTGTCTTTATACTATTCAGTCTCATATATGCTGGTTTCTTCCCTATTTATTGTCCCCTTTAGATCCTCGGCCTAACTTGATATATATATATATATATATATATATATATATATATATATATATATATATATATATTGAATGTTAAATACATATCTATATCAAAACATATGAAATAACGAAGATCCATGTCCATCAACTAATTTCAAAACACATGTTCATAAACTAAATTACCGATGTCCATTAAACTAAATAACCAAGATATGTTCCGGCTTCAAATTTGGATTGAAAGTGATAGTTGAATTGGAATAGCAATAGCAACACGAGGCACCAACAAAATATTAATTAGGGAGATGAAAAGTTTGATTAATTTTTTTAAAAAAAAATTATATGAATAAACAAATATCGGGTTTGAACGAATTACCGAGTCACCGGTTCGTACCGATTTTTACCGGGTTGCGCCGAGTTTGATACCACCCGTTCCAACAATAAACTCGGACCGACCTCGAGACCGGTTCCCGATTAACCCGGTCCGACCGGCCGATCCGATCCGAGTTTCAAAACATTGGTATTTACTACATCTACCCTTGCTTCCCGGAGATTTTAAGAATATTTAGCTAAAATTTAGCAACTTTTGGTCAACCAAAATTCTTTGACAAAAATAATTGTATGGTGATTAGGTCTAAATATAGTGACTTAATTGGGGAATTATCTTTGAGATCTCTTCATGATTGACACGATGTATTTCAAGATTTCAAACTCATTCATATAAACTTTAGAATAAAAAAATTAAGTATGAAGAAGTCAATGTTCCTTGCACTATTAGACAATTTCATTTTTTTTTCCACGAGTAATGATGGATACTAAGGAAAATCCTCTCGACGTTTTAACGACCCAGTGAAAAGCTCTAAAAGAATAATTAGGACGACAAACATACATCTCGTTCGTCATATTTATCTTGACAGTATAATAAATGTGTATTGAGTGAAGAAATACAATTACACATGTATATTCTATTTTTAATGGCTAAGTGGACACTTTTGATAAGAATATTGAGTAGAACAAAATCATTAGTTGTATTTTTTTAAAATCACATTTTTGTTATGAAATCGGATATTTGAACATCTCTAAGACAATATTTTTGAACTAATATGATGATATAAAGTACTACTATAATTATATTAAAAGATATAAAAAATGAGAAAGAGAAATAAAATGAGAGAGTTTCTTTTACTTCACAAGTGCAATCTTACATCAACCAAAGAGTGATATTTATATTACAAAAGCTATCACTATTACATGCATGAAATTGTAGAAATTACTATTTTAAATTGACATGTTAAATAGATATTTCAACACATATTAAAACATTTGACACATTAACATGCTTCTAGAATTCACTTGAGCTGAATTTGACTTTCTCATAATACCCCCCCCCCCCCCTTTTGAAATATCTATCATGATGCTTCTTTTGAAGTCTTGTTGAGGAGAATCTGACGGAACACATGTTGCCTCGTTAAAAACCTTATAAGGAAAAATCCAGTGAGATAAAAAACTTACAAGGGAAAAAGAGTACAATAGTATGCTCCCCCTCAATTCAACATGTGTAAAGCTTCTTCAAAAGTCTCGAAGTTGGCGCATTCCGATACTTTGTACATGTTTCTTGAAAACTGATGTTGGTAACACCTTTGTGAATAGATCTGCCACATTTTCACTCGAACCAACATATCAGATGTCAAGCTCTTTGTTTCTTTCAAGTTCTTGAGTGAATGAGAAGAACTTTTGAGGAATGTGCTTGGTTCTGTCACTTTTGATATAACCTTATTTCAAATAATATTGTTGGATCCTTATTGAATGGTAGTCCAGATGTTTCTTGAATATGTTGTGTTACATACCTCAACCATCTACACTCTTTACTAGCTTCATGAAGGGCTATAATTTCAGCATGATTTGAAAAAGTAGCCACGAGTGTCTGCTTTTGTGATCTCCAAGATATTGCAGTGTTTTCATATGTAAACACATATCCAGTCTGTGACTTAGCATTATGTGGATTCGATAGATAACCCGCATCTGCATAACCAAACAAAACTGATTCTATATTGTTAGGATAAGACAAACCAAGATCATACGTACCTCGTAGATATCTGAATATATGTTTTAACCCTTTCCAATGTCTCTATGTAGGACATGAACTAAATCTTGCTAGTAGATTTACATCAAAGGCTATATCAGGTCTTGTATAATTAGCAAGATACATGAGGGCTCCAATGGCGCTAAGGTACGGTACTTCAGAGCTAAGGTGCTCATCATTTTCTTCTTTTGGTCAGAATAGATCCTTTTCAACATTAAGAGTTCTACTCATCATTGGGGTACACAAAGCATTTGTTTTATCCATACTAAACCTTTTTAGTACCCTTTATGTATAATTAGATTGATGTACAATTATTCCATTTTTAGTATACTCAATTTGCAAACCAAGACAGAACTTTGTTTTTTTCAGATCTTTCATCTCAAATTCCTTTTTAAGTAATTCATTGCTTCTTGAATTTCTTTATTAGTTCCAATGATATTTAAATCATCAACATAGACAACAATGATTACAAATCCAGATGTTGTTTTTCTTATGAATACACAAGGGCAAATAGGGTTATTCATATAGTCTTCTTTAAGCAAATATTCACTTAACCTATTATACCACATGCGTCCGGATTGTTTCAACTCATATAGAGATCTTTGCAATTTAATTGCATACATTTCTTTGGGGTTTGATACTTTAGGCATTTTAAATCCTTCCGGAACTTTCATATATATGTCACTATCGAGTGATCCATATAAATATGATGTAACAACATCCATAAGATGCATATCCAGATTAATAGATACTGATAGACCATTAAATAATGAAAAGTAATGGCATTCATAACTGGAGAGTATGTTACCTCATAATCAATTTCAGATCTTTGAGAAAATTCTTGTGCAACAAAGCGAACCTTGTATCTTACGACCTCATTTTTCTCATTTAGTTTTCTTACAAAGACTCACTTGTACCCAACAGGTTTCACATCTTCAGGTATAATGACAACGGGTCCAAACATATTTCGTTTTCTTAGAGACTTTAACTCAGTATCCATTGCATCTTTTCAACTCAGCCAATCGGGTCTACGTTGACATTCGATGACAGATCTGGGTTCAGGATCATCATTTTCATTCATTATTTTACATGCAATTGAGAATGAAAATACCTCATCAATGTCCTTACATTTTCGGTTCCATAAATTTTCCGTATTAACATAGTTGATAGAGATTTCAAGATCGTTGTTACTTTCAGTTTCATTTTCAACGATCTCACTATCTTTATCATTTTTTTCTTCTTCGGGAGCACTCTCATTTATATTCATATTTTCTGCTCCTTTTTTTTTTCGGGAATTTTTATCTTTGGAATCAATAGGTCGACCGCGTTTTAGGCGTGCCTTAGATGTACTTGCCACATTATTTTGCTTCAGAATTTCAATCTGAGCAGGAGCATTAACAGCTTGTATATGTGACTTTGTCACCCTTTTCACATTAGTAAATGCATCTGGCAGTTGATTAGCTAAACTTTGTAAGTGAACAATTTTCCTTATATTTTCTTCCCATAATTTAGTATGTGGGTCCAGATGTAATAAGGAAAGTACATACCATTTTATATTCTTTTCAAACTGTTTATTTTCTCCTCCTAAGGTTGGGAAATTTTTCTCATCAAGATGACAATCCGCAAATTTCACCTAAAAGACATCACCCATTAGAGGTTTAAGATATCTGATAATAGAGGGTGTTTCATATCCAACATATATTTTCAACCTTCTTTGAGGTCTCATCTTTGTTCTATGTGGTGTAGCAATTGGGACATACACATCACAACAAAAAACCTTTAGATGAGAAATGTCTGGTACTTGACCAAGTGCAAGTTGATGAGAGGTATTCTTATGATTAGCACTTGGTCTTAAACGAATCAATGATGCAGCATGTAATATTGCTGACCCCAAACAGTAACTAGTAATTTAGTTCTCATTATCAATGGTCTAGCAATATATTGAAGACGTTTAATTAATGATTCAACTAAACTATTTTGTGTATGCACATGTGGAACATGATGTTCAACTGTAATTCCAATTGACATGCAATAATCATTAAATGCTTCAGATGTAAATTCACCAGCATTGTCAAGTCTAACTTTCTTTATGATATAATCCGGAAAATGTGTCATTAGTTTAATTATTTGTGCAAGAAACCTTGTAAATGTCATATCACGACTTGACAATAAACAAACATGTGATCATCTACAAGATGCATCAATTAATACCATGAAATATCTGAAATGTTCGGATGACGGATGAATAGGTCCACATATGTCCTCTTGAATTCTTTCCAGGAATGCGGGTGATATGATTTGAAGTTTGCATGATGAATGCCTTGTTATTAGTTT
This sequence comes from Przewalskia tangutica, assembly GCA_029844215.1. Classification (NCBI taxonomy): domain Eukaryota; kingdom Viridiplantae; phylum Streptophyta; class Magnoliopsida; order Solanales; family Solanaceae; genus Przewalskia; species Przewalskia tangutica. Next base: position 15,745,067 of record CM056721.1, read on the forward strand.
TTTAAGAGAACATGTTTCACATGGTCTATCAACCTTTTCAATCTTTAAACCTTTCAACGGATGACCATGTGTACTTTTAATTATTTTTCTCATTAATGTGGAACCAGGATGACCTAGACGGTCATGTCATAAAGATAAAATTTTGGGGTCTTCTTTTACTACCAAATTACATTCAATTTCATGAATGTATGTATAATGTAATCCCGAAGGCATTTTTGATAGTTTTTCTAATATATGTTCCTTCCCCATATTACTATTAGTAATATACATATATTTCATATTACCTTCAGTTATCGTTTTAGTATCATACCCTTGGTTGTATATGTCATTAAAACTCAACAAGTTTCTTTTTGATTTCGGAGAGAACAAAGCATTAGTGATGATAAATTTTGTCTCTTTTGGTAATACAAACTCAGCATTATCTGTCCCTTCAATCAAGTTTGCATAGACCTAAAATTGTATTTATTACTGCTTTAGTGGGCTTTAAAACAATAAAATATTTCTTACTTTTGAGGATCGTGTGGGTTGTTGCACTGTCTGAAATACAAATATCTCCAACACGTTTCATATTGAACCTTCAAAAATAAGAGACTTAAAAGAGATTAAATCAACACAAAATATAATTAGCATTATTATTACATAAGGTAAGATAGCACACATCATCACACAAAAGAAAAATACAAGCATAGCAAACTATAAACGATCACACAAACTTTATTTGTAATACAAGTAGTTATCACATATTTTTAGTCCACGTTCATATCAGATGGACCTACAACAAAGTCTGCGGCCTCGAGGTAAACTGAATCGTCCTCAGGTTCATGTTCATTAAAATTTGCTTATTTCCCCTTTCCATTTACATGTGCCTTATAGTTTTTGCACAAGTGGTAAGGCGTTCTGCATGCCTTTGACCAATGTCCCTTTTTTCCACACATGTAGCAGGAATCCTCAGAATCCTTAGATGCTACTAATATATTTTTCCCCAAAGCAAGTTCGCCACCAACCGTAGCAGCACCATCCGCTAAAATTTGTCCCCTTTTAATGCATTTACCCCGAGGAATCTAGAGTTTTTGATGCATAATCCTTCTTGGACATATTTATCTTTGTCATGTCAACTCATATTATTTATATAAAGTTTGGCAGGCCTATAGTAATTTCCAAAACCACGTCCACGGCCTCGACCTTTGCCTTGACCTCGTCCTCTAAACCGACTATAGCCACCACGTCTTTGGTTAATATTTATGGCATTTGCTTCTGGAAATGCCATTGCCCCCGTAGGGCGGGACTAGTGATTTTTAATAAGGAGATCATTGTTTTTTTCAGCAAGTAGAAGGGCTGCAATTAATTCAGAGTACTTGGTGTACCGCATCCTCGCATCGCTTCTTGCAATACTAAATGTGATGCATGGAACGTGGCATACGTTTTTTCCAACTTCTCACCTTCAGATATAATTTTTTCACAAAATTCCAATTGTGATATAATCCTGTAAATAGCAGAATTATAGTCACTCACACTCTTAGAGTCCTGAAACCTCAATTTGTTCCATTCATCAATTAGCGCGGGTAATAACATTTGCTTTTGGTATCCAAATCTTTCTTTAAGGTTATCCCATAGATTTGGATCTTGTGCATTCATGTATTCTAATTTTAAACCCTCTTCCAGGTGTTGCTTCATTAACTTTAAGGTCTTAGCTCCTTTTATTGACAAATCATCTGATGTTTCCCCATTATTGACTCCTGATAGAATCTTTTCGAGTCATTCACATTTGAGATTCATCAGGACATCATTGGCCCAAGACATATAGTTATCCCCATTTAGGTTTAAGGGGGCGAATTCGAGCTTTAAGTTTAATATTGTCATATCTATAACAGCAACAAAATAAAATAACAAAGATGACATAATTTACTCATCATATAATCATAATGAATAAAACTGAAAAAAAAAAAAAGAGTTTTAATACATCATTTACCAAATCTAAGTGTTACAGCCCAGACTAAAATTAAAGAAGGTAGGGTGACTATCATCATCAGTTTGCTAGTTTCTCTAGATTCTTCATCTAAAGTATAACCGATAAAGAAGTTAATAATGGTAATCAGAGTGAGGATTGCAGAGGAAAATTTACCAATTTTATTAGTGTAGATAAGTATTTTTTAAGAAAGATGTAATAGAATAAGAATAAGAATAAGAATGGAGTATTTATAGAGTAGAATTTTATAAAAATGACCATTTATGACCGTTGGGTGAGATGAGAGAAAGTGTTAATATTACTGTTCATAACCGTTAGAATTAGGGGGGAAATATTTTAGTATCATCTAACCGCTGAAATAAAAGAAAATGAGATTATACAGAAATATTAAGTATCACTACTCGATTAAAATCCTTCGTGAGATAATAATATAAGTGGAGATTTTGTACCTCCACATAGTAATTAAATAAATAAACACAAGATGGAAGATTTAACCCTCCACACAAATAATAAGCAATGAATGAAGATTTTTACACTTCACAAAAGTAATAGACAATAAATGAAGATTTTTACTCTTCACTGAAACAATAAGCAATAGGTGAAATTTTTTACTCTTCACACGAATAATAAACAATAGTAATTAAATAAATAAACACAATATGAAGATTTAACTCTCCACACAAATAATAATCAACATGTGAATTTTTTTACTCTTCACTCAAATAATAAAGAAGAGATGAAGATTTTACTCTTCACACAAATAATAATCAATAGGTGGAGATTTTTACTCTTCACTGAAATAATAAAGAAGAGATGAAGATTTTACTCTTCACACAAATAGTAGTCAATAGGTGAAGATTTTTACACTTCACACAAGTTAGTGTCAAATTTTATTTAGGTCCTTAATATAATCCATGGTCCAAATGTATCGTCAAAGTATTAAGATATAGTCCAATAGTACATAGGTAACCACAAGTCCAAAAATATTGTCAAATAATGAAGTATGGTCCATCAATAGTTTATAGTCCAAAATGTCATTAAATAAGAAAAAACATCGATAAGTTCATGCAATTAGTAAGTTCATTCATTCTCCTTTATATATAGACATTAAACAAGTACGTAGGTAGCAAAAAGTCCGAGAGTATATTGTGCATGGCATTCACATAGTTTTAGGAATTACAAAATACATCTCATAACATAAATTATTAACATTAATGATATACATTTTTAGATGGTTATGTAGCATACCTTAATTTGGAGATGTTGCTAATAAACCGATTATGGAATGCAATTGAGCCGGTAGAGTCTCTCGTGTTGATAACGTGTTATGAAATCAGATATTTGAACACCTCTAAGACAATATTTTTGAACTAATATGATGATATAAAGTACTACTATAATTATATTAAAAGGTATCAGAAATGAGAAAGAGAAATAGAATGAAAGAGTTTCTTTTACTTCACAAGTGCAATCTTACATCGAACCAAAGGGTGATATTTATATTACAAAAGGTATCACTATTACATGCATGAAATAGTAGAAATTACTATTTTAAGTTGACATGTTAAATAGATATTTCAACACATATTAAAGCATTTGACACATTAGTATACTTCTAAAATTCACTTGAGGTGAATTTGACTTTCTCATAACAATTTTGACAATATGGGCTAACATTTTTTTTTTAAAAAAAAACTTCCTTTATTAGCTGTTTATGTGGACATTTTATATCATCAAATTGCACTTTCTAAAAAAAAAACAAATGTAAGAATACCCGTAACTCACTTTCTCTGACTAGGGTTTGGTTTTCAACATTTGGATCCAGCTCATTACTCAACTAAATCCATTTGCATTGCTGTTAAATTGTTATGACTAAACGTTTTCAAGATGAGTGTGTAATTGGGGAATTAGGATTTGCATAATGTCGGAAGAGGGAGTAAAAAAATGAGTGATTCGGAGATTACGAGGAAGACAAGTCCGGTACCTTTAGGGACACTTATTGGTCGGGAGTTAAGGAATGATAAATCTGAACAACCTACAATTAAGTATGGTCAAGCTGCTTTGGCTAAGAAAGGGGAAGATTATTTCTTGATTAAGCCTGATTGTCAACGCGTTCCGGGCAATCCGTTGACCTCTTTTTCAGTTTTCGCGGTAATTTAGTGTGTTAATTTGCTTGTGGTATAGCTACATTGTTTGTTTGTTAAGTTGTTGAATTTTGGTTTGTCTTGAATATAGATTTTTGATGGGCATAATGGTATATCGGCTGCTATATTCGCGAAAGAGAATCTATTGAACAATGTATTGAGTGCTATTCCTCAAGGAATTAGTAGGGAAGAGTGGCTTCAAGCACTTCCTCGAGCATTAGTTGCGGGTTTTGTGAAAACTGATATAGAGTTTCAGCAAAAAGGCATGCTTTAAGCTCGTTTTTTTTTGTTGGCTTAAAGGGGTTTCTTTCCCTTTGTTTCTTAGTCCAATTTTGATATTATTGACAGGTGAAACATCTGGAACTACTGTGACTTTTGTTGTGATCGATGGGTGGACTATCACTGTTGCATCAGTTGGAGATTCCAGGTGCATACTGGACACTCAAGGAGGTGTGGTTTCTTTGTTGACTGTTGACCATCGATTAGAAGAGAATGAAGAGGAACGACAGCGTGTAACTGCGAGTGGTGGTGAAGTAGGAAGACTCAATGTTTTTGGGGGTAATGAGGTAAAAACATATCCAAAGTTTTTAAATTGTATTCTTACTTATGGCTAGTTGCTTGGGAAAAGATATCTTGATGTTGAAATTCACTTGGTTTATAGGTTGGACCTCTACGTTGCTGGCCTGGTGGGTTGTGCCTTTCAAGGTCTATTGGTGATACGGATGTTGGGGAGTTTATCGTTCCAATACCTCATGTCAAGCAAGTGAAGGTTTGTAATCTTATCACCGATAGTTGTCCTTTTCACTTATGCATATGTTTTAGAATCTGAATTGGAAATAAATATGTAATTAGATTTCAAATGCTGGTGGGAGGCTTATAATAGCCTCTGATGGTATATGGGATGCTTTATCATCGGATTCGGCAGCCCAGTCTTGCAGAGGTTTACCGGCAGAACTTGCGGCAAAGCTGGTTGTGAAGGTGTGGATGATTATAAAATCTCCTTCATTCGAAGATTTTCTTATCTGTGAGGTTTTCTCTAACTATGAATGGTTTTACAACTCAGGAGGCTCTAAGGTCACGAGGTCTGAAGGATGATACGACCTGCTTGGTTGTTGATATTATTCCTTATGACCATCCTGTCTTGCCCCCAACACCTAAGAAGAAGCAGAGTTTGCTCACTTCGTTTCTCTTTAGGAGGAGATCACACAATGCAAGATCTAATAAGCTTTCTGTTGTTGGTGTCGTGGAAGAATTGTTTGAAGAGGGCTCTGCGATGCTTGCCGAGAGGTACTGTATTTTTTCCGATTTTGGCGTCATTGTTAGTATTTCCCCTATATGAGACATGTCCTATTTAATTCCTGATTGTGATCTGCATTAGGTTGGTCGGCTTGTATAAGTTTTATCATGCAAAGGGAAAAATTACTTGGCATAGACCAAATTCATACTTTCAAAACCAATGAAAGTTCTCATACGCTGCTTTCTTCGTGGAAAGTAAAATGCAGCAGTTCTAGTCTTTGGTTGCCTATACATGTCCTAGTTGGAGGAGACATATTCTATGATGTTCTAATCTTGTTGTCAGGAGTTTTTTCCTCATGCCTTATCTATTCTGTTAAACATCTACTGAGTCTTCCATGTCTTATTTGTGAGCATTTAGCACTTTTGGATGTCGATTTATTTGTTATATGGGAAAAAAAATTCTAACTGAGACTGTTATACGGCAAATAGGAGTAGTATTTGTGCCATGAGTTTACTAATCATAGATGATAGCTATCCATTTCTCTTTGAGCTTATACCGGAGCATTTTGATTTGCGACAACTAATTTATGAAGTCCTTTAGTATTCTTCTGAGGCAGTTAGGTTATGCTGCAATATACAAGGAAACAAACTTTGGTTTAGGGCCTGATTTAACTGTAACTGTTGGACAGGCATACTTTTAGAATGTCAATGTAAGTGAGATGAAATGCAAATCTACAATTAGATATGTCTAGGTGTAGAGAAGACTAACCTTGAACTTACATTGATGCTACTTATATATAATGGTAGATGAGCCAATAAACTTGATACATGTAAGAGTGAAATCTGAAAAACGTATTCAAGCAACGGTTGAAAGTTTTGAAAAGAAGCATATTGCATTTCAACTTTGTGGCGCTAACTAGAAAAACTAACCCAGCTTCATAAGGGTTTCATGAAGGTTAAAGAGTATAACATGGTGTGCTTATGGAAATTATGACAACAACAACATGCCCAGTGTAATCCCACAAGCATTGACAGTGCTAGATAGTGGATAGGAAGTTTAACCTTAAATTCTACTACCTGATGTGATTTCTTGCAGATATATAGTAACTCAATCTCCGATATATTCTAGTTGGATCACATGTAAGTCTAGGCTCAGTTAATGAAAATTTAAGTTGTTTCTGTCTATCAGGCATATGATTACATTAACCAGCCTGTTAATGTAATTTTAGAGGATGTTCTTTTGCATTGATATTGTACCATGAATTACACTACTGTTGCTGAATAGTTACAGAAAAATGGAAAGGGATAGATCCACATTAACACATGATCAAAAAGCATTTTACACTATACCAAATGGACAACTTAGAAAAATGTTACTCCCTCGGTCCCAAAAAGAATGACTCACTTTCCTTTTTAATCCGTCCCAAAAAGAATGACATATTTCTTTATGTGGCAACAATTTAACTTTAAACTTTACCTTTTACGCAAAACGAGATGATCTATAACCACACAAATATCTTTGGCTTATTTTAGACCATAAGATTCAAAAGTCTTTCTTTATTTCTTAAAGTGCGTGCCAAATGAAAGTACATCACATAAATTGGGACGGAGGGAGTATATTACAACTTCGTTATTTTTCAGTTTATCAGATCTTTTTCTTTTGACATGTTACCAGCTGCAGTCCGCCCTAGCTTCATCTTCCTTTTCTTACTTTGCAGGCTTGGTAAAGATTTTCCTCTGGATCCTAGCTCTGGGCTCTTTAGATGTGCTGTTTGCCAAGCGGATCAGCCTCCAAGTGAGGGCTTATCTGTTAACTCAGGCCCTTTCTTTTCACCTGCATCGAAGCCATGGGAAGGCCCATTCCTTTGTGCAACTTGTCGGAGGAAGAAAGATGCCATGGAAGGGAAAATACCTAGTAGACCTACAATAGCTGCTTGATCTGGTAACCTAGTATATGCTGATATATTTTTTGCCTCGCGTGGGAACATGCTTGGTCCTCAATCTGCAGTGGTTATTGCTGTGGAAGTGTGCAAGGTGTTTGTACTGATAGTTGGTAGATGTTTTGAGAACAGTAAAAGTTTGTGCTGATTATTGTTGTCCCCAGTACTTACTGACCCAGAAACAGACAGTGCTGATGCATATGATTATGTTAATTCTGTTACTAACAGCTTGAATGTGTAAGTAAAGGAATGATGTTTGTGAAAATATTGTTTAGTAAAAGTGGCTTCATTTGTGATCGATCAATTGATAACAGCTCCCGTTCGAGGGTTTTATGAATCGACAAAGTTCCTAGGCAGCTTTACTCATCTGTTTCCATTAGACTTGCTGAAATCTTATGGACTTCCAATTATATAAGAGGTTAAATTTACCAACTGGTATTGTTCTTCGGCTTATCATACTAAATGGTTTTACTCTGGAAATAAAACCAGAGTAAACCCTTTTTAGTGCAATAGCCCACAAACTATACATGAGATATAAATTGCACTGGCAAGCCCCGTGCGACGAGCTGAAATATTGTTGGCAAAGAGAATTGATCCCATGTCTCTCATGTGGGAGAAACCACTCAGTGAACCAACTCAGTCACATTTGCGGGTCTTAATTTTCCCCCCTCGTAACAAATAACTTTTTCGCGTGACGTAAGTTTATATTTTCGTATCATAATATCACATAAGTTATGCTCCAGATGGCTTTTTGTCTTAAAGAACTTATGCCCCACTAAGCATAAGTTTGATTGTTAAAGGGAAAAAACTAAAGACCAGCCATTTGAAATACAAAACGTGCAATTTCTTTAGGGATTTGTTGGGTTCGTAAGCACAACGAAAGTTTAAATTTTTCTTTTTACCCAACAATATTTCTGTCATGGCTTATACGATAATCAATTATTGTATGTTCAAAACACGATAGAAGAAAACATACAGGTTTTCAAACGCTGGATTCAAAACTAAGGTATCCACGCGATTTGATTCCTCGACTCCAAGATCCAACTCCAGTGTATTTCCTAATCAAGAAAGCTAGGAATTCTTGCTTTAGGAACTAAGAAGTTAGTTTCTATAACCCTATAATTATGTGGTATGTGTTGTTTATATATGAGTTCAGGATAAAACCTAAGCAAATTTAAAACAGGAAATCTGACCCATATTAATGTTCAGTGGACCAGTCCAGCTGGTCCACCCCACACATCCAATGTGGACAACCAAGCCCCAAAAATCACGATAATATTAGGCCTAATTAAAAATGAATACTTAGTAACATAATAATAGAGGCAGAATCGATCTCCAAAGTTAGATCGCCTTCTTGTGTGCAATATTAATATATTGTATACATTTTGTGATAGACATTGTGTGATTTTGATGTATTTTGATATACACAAATCAATATTCATTTAATTAAACCAATAAATTGTTGGATATAAAAAGGATTATAATATCCTGTATATTTTTATACATGTATGTGTATCTAGAATTGACTTACTCTGTATGAGCTACACACTATACATTCTTATTATTCGTATATATAACTGAAGATGATTTCATTGTCTCTAATTCTTCATAATAAGTATATCCGAAAGTTTGTCTAGTACTTATAGTATGTATATCCAAATGTATATCTATTACACACAACATGTATAATTGGATATATATTTGTTAACTTATATGTACCTGAATGTACATCTAGTAATTCAGAAATAATATATATTAGAATATGTATAGTATACTTCACAGTATATCAGAATGTATATATATGATACTTCACAATATATATATATATATACACACACAATATGACAAATTAAGAAGACTGAAACTCGACAAAGCCTTCAAAAGGTATCAAATTTACTAGATATTTCGGATAATATAGCGATTAATTAAGTGTGGGAGAATAAATATTATAGATTTTTTTTGATACACTACTCAAAATAAATGGAGAGATTAACGCGTAGTGAGACTTATTTAATGGATAAAAGCATTAAAGGATGAGAGAGCAAATCAGGTATAGAGCGCTCCCCCTCCCCTCCCCCCAACCCCAAATTAGCCTGGCGAATTTAGCCCAAACTTGCCTGATAAAGGAATGAATCGATGAGGACGAAGCCAACCAGGTTCTGGCCCTCACCTCTTGATTGGGCCAAGTGTTACAGAACCGATGTTCTGCTACTGATTTGTAAAGAGAAAGAGGAAGAGGAAGGGAAGAGAAGAGAGAAAGAGGAAGATATTTATATAATTTTTTTTATGATAATGTATCAGTACAATGCTTAGCCTTATAAGGCAATACAAGGACTCTTCTTCAATACTAGAAACTATAGGGACTATTAATAAATAAACTTAACTAAATAACCGAATGTGTACTATATGGCTTAAATAAACTAGTTAAAACTTAGAAGGCTAATTAGAACAATAAAGAAACATTGTCACAACATTGTATTGTGACACTCCATCCCTCTTCAGAATCAACTTCCGCCTTCAGAATGCACCTATTTCTGGAAATTGAGATTTGATAAACTGGAAATCTTCCCAAGTAGATTCTTCCGATAAGAGGTTAGCATCAGCCGAGAAACCAAGTTCATCAAACAACACAAGATAGTGAGTAGGACGAGTGGTACCAATCATTTTCAAAATGGACACACCAATAAAAGTCATAATTCCTGAGATGGCAGACTTTGTTGTCTATAATTGTGCCTGGCGGAACATGGCTCGGGTCATTAGGCTGGAAACACCTGGTGTGGTGCTTCTTCTGGGCAACTATCATCACAATTTGGGGTTTCATTTCTTGTTCCGAAATTTACAAGCCTCACTGATCTAGCCCGGCTCAATATTCAGCACTTGATTGAATTGAGATTCACTCATTCTATCCTTGAGGATAATTATATGCACCGATTTTCTTTTCTCATAGCTCACATAAAAATCAAGCAAAGCCTCCCTCATTATTCCTTCATATTCCGTGTCGAACACATGTTTAATAAGTTGTCGATCATCTTCACTTTAAGATTCTTATGAATTGAAGCTTTGTAACGATATATCGATGGCCACTACCTTGAACTGATAACTGTAACAATTGACGGGACATCAGGTTGGCCAGGATAGCCATGGGAAACATCCATCCCTAGAATAATGATGGGGACCTTATATACCACAGGGATCTAAGGAGAATGTTCATCAGTCAATATCGAATTTAAACCACCGAACTTTGCATTTATCGTCAGAAGAGCACATTGGTGATATATTGATCATTGACTTTTGTGGGAGCTATACATTGGGTAACAATGTCATACTCAACCAGATTCTTATGCTTCCATGGTCAGTATACATCACCGTTTTTCCTATCAAGAAGCAAACAAAGTAGAAATTTCGGTGCCCCATGAAATTTAGACTGGACTTGTTCAAACATTTTCTCAACTCTAACAAGTGGTGGAGGCCTTCGGACTTGTGGAGACTCTTCAAAAATATCAAGCGGATCTTCCACCACAACTCCTTTCATATTTCCACATTTAATCAGATCACTGACAAGCCCTTATATATTACAGCGTGCAGAAAAATTGACAACAGCCCATCGTTCTTTCTATCTTTATTGGATCAACCAGTCTCTTATTATTGAAATTCCATCTGCCATTGCGAGGGACAAAGTCGTCACTTCCTGTCTTCAACTTTGGGAGAGGAAGAACATGTCCATCAACCTGAGTGAAGTTGTTGCTAATTGATATTCCACAAGCGCGACGCAGAGGTTCATCATCGTATTTGTTGATCTTGAGAGCATTGCTTAGGACTTGCATCCTCTCCTGAGGTTTTTACCTAGATTTTTCCACCAATGAAGACCTCTGGAAAGTGAAAAATGATTTTGTGTGTCTTTGTAACGACACCAAAGAGCAGAGCTCAATAGGGAAATAGGTTGGACGTTTTGGCTTCCCCACATTGATGCAGGGTAAATCAGCAGAATAACGCAACTCTATGTTCCGGTGGTTGACAAAGTAATCATACACAGTAATTTATGTTATTTGGACCTCACTGTCCATATCTTTCCCTTTCTACTTCAGGGTAAACAATTGCTCACGACAAGGTCTGTCACTTAATCCAGTAATCTTGTACTCTTGATTAGTGGGACTTGTCTTCACCCACAAATTCTTGAGCATACGTTTGGTCTTTGCCCAGTCCAATGAAAAAGGATCTTTAGCATTTTGATTTGCTATCAGAAAGTCCACTAAAGGTCCATAATGGATAATCATTATTGTAGACACGTCAATGTTCAGAGACAAGGCACTCTGGGTGGTCCGGAAGCTGGAATGGAATCCACGACAACCAAGAACACGGCCTCCAACATCAGCAAAGTTCTTTGGATCATTGTGAAAAAATGACTGTCTAACAAGCAAGCAACCCTATTTTGCAGCATGCTGCCATGAGCTTTTCACACATAAATATCCATTGCACTCACCTTCTAGCTCCACTCCCTTCTCATCTACTATTACTAGCTAGACACCAAAAACTGGTAATGTAGTAGAACCAGGCTTCTGTGGCCAAGCTCCTGGTACTGGGGTTATCATGAAGCCTCTAGTTTCTGTTTGCCACCATGTATCTGATATAGGGCACTTTTCATATCTTACTACATTGAAAAAACATCTCCTACAACTTGGATTGATTGGCTCACCAACACTTCCCAACACCCTCAAAGATTTTCTTGAATATAGAATGACATGCTCATCTCTCTCGCACATGAGATACCTTACTAATGTGGGAGCAATATAAAAAATTGAAATCTTATACTTATCAACAATATCCCAACAATGTCCAGCATCTGGATAGTTTGGAGCCCCTTCAAAAACAACATTATTGCTCCATTTAGCAAATGTCCATATGTAACATAGCTATGTCCAGTAATCAAGCCATAGTCAGCGGTACACCAATAAATGTCTATTGGCTTATAATCAAATACATACTTGAATGTTGTGGCAGTATACACCATATAGCCGCCAATTGTATGAAGAACACCATTAGGCTTTCCAGTACTGCCACTGGTGTAAAGCAGGAGAAGTGGATCCTCTGCATCAACCCATTCCACATCACACGTAACTGGATATTTTGAAACAACATCATTTCTGTACTTAATGATTGAGTCAGCTACTCTGCCAGTAATATCATTAGTTGCATGAGTGTTTAGAGCTTGGTGATCTTCCAATAATGTTGATGAAGAGACATGCTCGTTGACATCAATATTGTGACTATAAGCATTGTCGACACTCTCACTCTGCCAGTCAAGGTCATCCTTATTAGGTGGACGCACCACTAGTTCTAACTGAGTATCAAGGACATGACACTCCACTCCTTTCAGGAGTTCGATTTCTTTCGAGTTTCCCTCTTCCAATGGTACTTCTGGCACAATAACAATCTTCGCTTTTGGTTAAATGTCTGCCATTCTCATCATCTCCAATTGGCCAGTGTCTAATTAGATTTTCAAAGACACGAGCTAATTTGTCAAAAGAGTCATTTATCTTTCTTGTTGGCATTTCATCAAACACTTGGTTCTCCGTAATTGATGACTTTCGCTTGCCGGTTTCGAGCTCCAGAGACTCATCTTATTCACTTTCATCCCATTGTAAATTCGTCACATCGATTCCATACATTAGGAGAATTTGGTCAAGCATTTGATACTCGTTATCCTTTTCGGGAATTTTATTGAATACTTGATCTTCCTTCAAATTTTCTTCCCTGTTTTTTTAGGGCTTTTATCAAACAACTTGTCTATATCATTATCTGAATGTTTCCCATTGATATATCCATTTCCTAAAGGTGAATTCTCATTTCCAGTATCGTAGTCCCCAGAATCGATTTTTGATAAGGATGTTGGTAATATTACCGTAGTGTTTAGGCCAGTAACGTTGTTCGCAGATGTCGTCGCTGGTGTGGTTGGAGTCGAATTTCCAGATTGTGTCAAATTCAAACTCGATAAGATGAGATCGAGCTTCCTATTGATTTCTCGAGCTTCGTCCAACTGTGTTTGAAACCGATTTTGATTTTGTTTCAATGACTCTAACCTCTTGATGGTTCTAACGTCGTCGTAAACATTGTACAGTTCCAGTGGGGTCACCATCATCATACCTACTTTTCCAAAGTAACATCGATACTATATGTTAAAGCGGATTCTGCGATGGTACCTTCTGTCGATGTTTTTTCTACCTCGAGGATGTTTGCTGATGCGGCTTTGGCAAGCATTGACGTACCCTCTCTTCGTTTTTGTTCTTCTTAAATCTTGTCGTCACTGTATGCTCATCTTTGTGTGCATGAGCAGGAGAAGCGGCATAGTAATACCCCAAGCCATATGGATTTGGACTGAAATTGAGATCGACACTATAAAATTGATGGGCGTAATAATGATGATAAGCATATTGCTGCTCACTGCACCATCCTTGTGCTTCATACGAACCAAACGATACATGGAAATGGGTGTTAGCCTGCTGGACGTCCAGCGGAGTGAGCAACTGCTCCATTTCCGACGATACATTGAACCTGGTCACAAAATCGCTACCGAGAATCGTCGGCTTTGATACCATTTGTAACAGAACCGATGTTCTGCTACTGATTTGTAAAGAGAATGAAGAGGAGGAAGGGAAGAGAAGAGAGAAAGAGGAAGATATTTGTATATATATATTTTTATGATAATGTCGATGTACAATGCTTAGCCTTATAAGGCAATACAAGGACCCTTCTTCAATAGTAGAATAAACTAGTTAAAACTTAGAAGGCTAATTAGAACAATAAAAAAATATTGTCACAACATTGTATTGTGACACCAAGTTGGCTATCTCTCCTGGGCCACTAGAATTATCCAGGTAGAAGTGTCTAGTCATCAGGTAGCGATTATTATTTAAGTTTTATCCCATGCGTACAACTTATTATTTAAGTTTTATCCCATACGTACGATGTGTTGTGATTTTAGTTTTTTTATTTAAAATTTCGAGATACTCAAATTTTCAATTCTAACCTATATGATATTATGTCCTTAAGTTTAATTTTTTATGTTAAATACTTTAGAAAATTGTGCCCTTGAACTTAAGAATTTTCAATTTTAGTATCCCAAGTTTCAGTTGTTTCTCTTCTTCTTTAAGCTAGGATGGTAAGATATTAGAGGTTTGAAAGTAGCAAAATATTTATTGAAAAACCAATAATTTATGTTTGTAACTAGGAAGTAATTAAGGACATAAAACAAGCTTAAAATCCGTAACCCGATGGTTCAACAATTATCTCCAAGAACTCCTTCAACGAACTTACAAACATTCCCTATGGGTCCTCAAAAAGGTAAACACTCACGTGCTATAGCTATTGTACACTAAAGTACTCTTTTTTACATTTGATTGAATTGGATTATGCATCTATGATACACCCACTTGCAATTTCTTATTGTTTGTAGTATTCGGTGTATCAATCTGTCCGGATCGCCTCAAAAGCATATGCTCTGCCTGATTGCCTACCAACTGTTTGTTCCTATTTCCCAAAGAGATTTTTTTTCCCTTGTACTTTAAATTGGGATATTTTGCAATAGACACTTGGTATACACTTTTCTGATACTTCAGAGTTCAGAATCTTTGTTTCTGTTATTCGTGGATTATAATCAGTTGGCATGCAGTCATGACCAAACTGCTATTTGAGGAGCGAACTTATTGCTTTTCGATTTGTGGTTTTCGCTTCAAATCAGTTTGCTGAATTTAGTGGAACCATTCACATCAGTTAGAAAACAATTAAAAAGACTCGGACATGTAGAAACAATATTTTGAAAAGAGCTAACCTTGTATGCACTTATTAGGATCCAATAAGTCTATTATCAGATACCAGAAAGTAACTTATGGAGGTTGAACGAACATTCTTATACAAAGGCGTAAACTTTTTGTCTTAGAAGGTTGTACAGTTTAAAAAGGTTGCAACTTTTGAGAATAGTTAAGTTCTGCTAATGTGGGATGGGTATGTTGTTCTTAAATTCTACTAATAACTGTTCAAAATAAAATTCATGAAAAATAACTAAATTTTAGGTAAGATGTCTTTTTATTTTACAAGGCTCTAAGCCCAAGATCCATACATGATATAAATAAGGTCAAATCAAACTTACACATGTGATGGACAAGTACTTTGATAGGAAATGGGTGGACAAACGCTTGAAGACTCATTTCTTTTTCTGCACGTATGAGGGAATTAGAAACCCAACACATTTACTGATTTACCAAACCTTTGTGAAGCCAATCGTCTTACTTAATAGTGAGGTGCATATGTATGACAGTCTGGTTGTTATGATAGTTAGACTCCTTAGTTATTGTCTCTTTCACATTACAAACTATACATCACGACACATTTTTTATGTAGTGTCACTTAGAGTCTTGCAATGTGTCACTTCTACGGTGTTGAACTAAACTATTAGGAGTATATTAATATGGTGATGTATATGGGGTAACACGAGGTTTGTCATAGTGACACCATGTTGGAGAGACTTCAGTTCTCTAGTCAGTTTTAGTCCTCAAGAGTTACTGATTTCTAAAAGGTTGCTTAGTAAGAGTGTAAGAGGTTGAATAATTAAAATGTGAAGCTAACTCTTGACATAATTAATCACCTTGCACTATTGCGTTAATAAGTATATTTAGGGCACTGCTGAATGCTTTGTGGTTTGAGATGGTTCTCACACATGGTTTGCACATGAATCTTGCTAGGGAAGAATGTGTATAGGATCATAAGTTACCATCTGAGTTCCAATTTAAGAATCACTGTTTTATGCATAAAGTGTGTATACTACATAAATAATTGCGGACATATTATTTTCTCTGCCCAAATCTCGTCCGCCCTTTATTAGTTGTATTGTGGTATCTAACCACAAAGTTGAAGCTTCCTTCACTATTGGGAGAAGTTCTCTGCTAGACAATGAAATGACAAAGTTATTCTGCTTTATTTAGGGCTGAAGTGTGAGTTCTAGTTTTATTGGAAGTCTTTGGTAATATAACTTCAAACTGCAGATTTTCAACATATCTATCGTTCCTAGATTCGGTTGTGTTTAGCAGAGATGTAAATTGGCAGATCAATATCATATTAAGTTTTACTTTTTTTAGAGCTATTCATCAGCTAGAATTAACTTTAGAGATTGAGTTTTTTCTGTATGATACACTCAAACAAAGCACCCTAATTTTCATGTTCATGAAATAGTGTATGTTGACATGTTACTATATTTGGCACATTCCACCAAGGCTAATGTGCTTTTACAGGAAGAAAGTGTCATCGTTTCTTTCTTTTATCACTTCTTAGTAAATGTTTTATCGAAAACCAAACAAGTTTGTGGTGGTTATGTTCCTGCTGAAAATTGAGCAGCAGTTACCATGATTGAGGTTAGTTGGGGATGGTAGTAGGAACTGAGGAAGGAACAAACTTTTATTTGCTAATTCTTCATGTGTCAATTATCAATTGTGTTGATCAAAATAGCACATAGTACTTCCAATGAAAGTTCACTTGTCAAGATGCAACAATGCATTGGTTTATTAGGCTCAATCCATGTTCTTGTCAATTCTAGGCACCTTGATTTCTACTTCACAGGTAATGCCATTTGTCTTCTACTCGCCAGTTATGTCATGTCAAATATACCTTTAGAATTTAGAACTACTCCATTTGTCTTCTATTCGCCACTTATGTCCTGTCAAATACACCTTTAGAAGTTAGAGCTAATTTTCATAACCTACCCCCCGCGCCTCTTGTATTCACACAACATCCTCTTACACCCTCCCTCCCCCGCTCTTTCTCGATCATGAAGAACGGGTGGGTTTCTTTCTGTCACTTTGATGCGATTTCTTTTATTTTGGATGTTATGTTCTAAAATGAAGAAATATAGATTAGGTGTGAATGATATGGGAAATGGAAAAACACTTCTAGCCTACTTCCTTGATTAGGAAAGTTTTGTGATTTTGTATCTCTATCATTATGTTTCTTCTTTCTTTTTTCCAATTATATGCATATGTAGTGTCTGTCGAGTCGTCATTTTTAACAGTTGGATGAAGAGGTTTTGGGTGTTTTGTAGAAGTAAATTTCGTGTCTGTATATGTATTACTCCTGTACTAGCGCCTTGCTTCCATGGACCAAGAAGGCAATTTGGAGGCGTTAAGTGGCGACAATGGGTGATTTTTTTTTATAAATCTATGAAGGTTTAAATTAAATGTATTTAATCGCTCCTGCTTTTAATTATGACTTCTTGATCGCATGATGAAATAATCTGTTCCAAAGATCAAATAGCTGCAACAGAAATGGCTAGTAATTAAGACCACATAGTGTGCGTATGATATCTTTTGGATCCTTAATTGGCTGCCTTTAGTTGTATTCGAATCTATTGCAGCCTTTAGAGCCATGAGTATCGAACAAATATATTAGTACTATAATCTTGCTTATTTACATGCACTAAACACTAGGTCAAGTGCTTGGGTTTTGGACAAACACAGAGTAGAAGCTTAATCGAACTTAGAGATTGACCAATTTTGCATCGTCCAAAGTAGCTAAAATGTCTGCCTTTGGTTTCCTCGTGTTGTTTTTATAATTTATAGTATTACTAGTGCTATAGTTGGTACAGAGCCCTATGCTTTGTGTTATGGCAGCAATCTGCGTAATTCTTACGTTTTCTCTCTAGTACATTGAAGCCTTTCTCTCACCTGTCAACCATGGGCTTAGTTTTTCCTCGTTTTCTATGGGCACCTTGTTCCACGTGCAAAAATCACCGTATTGAACCTAATTCTAAGTGATTTTACTTCCTCCATTTCGATTTATGTTTATGTGACACTATTTGACTTGACACAGAGTTTAAGAAAGAAATGAAGACTTTTAAATATGTTGTCCAAAATAATTCTTATATAAATGTGTGTTTGTACTTCGACTTAGCTCCCAAAGGTAATCCATCCAACAATTTCCCAACATATACAAGGAGAGGACGGAAT
The DNA here is from genome assembly GCA_029844215.1 of Przewalskia tangutica. Lineage (NCBI taxonomy): Eukaryota > Viridiplantae > Streptophyta > Magnoliopsida > Solanales > Solanaceae > Przewalskia > Przewalskia tangutica. Next base: position 15,763,341 of record CM056721.1, read on the forward strand.
AAATTATTTCATAAAGTTAAACTGTTTCTAAATATAGAAAGATGTCATTCTTTTGGAGACAAATTAAAAAGCAAATGGTGACGCATAAATTGAGAGGGAGAGTAATATTTAGTAGTAATAATTTATTCAAATCTTAATTAGAGTATCTCAATTGAATATATGACTTTTAATAATGTCCTTTCCATTATTGGGGTTTGAGTATCAAACAGTAAGGATTTTATCCTATTTGAAGGTTTTCCATCCAATTACTTTTTCAGGAGGGGAGTAGTAATTTGTGTTTGGTTAATTAATATAATATTTTTTATCAATATTAAAATCATAATTTGTGTTTGACTAAGGTTCTAACTACTTTCTGAAAAATTACTTTTTTTAACTTCTAAAAATATTTTTATGACCGCTTAAAAGGTTCCTCACCTGGAGGGATTATATTAAGTATATTATTGTTTACTCCTTAAAAGGTTATGTTTTAATAAAAGCGTAGTCAAACACAACAACTTAACTTTCATTTATTTTAGGGTGCGTTTGGTTCGCGGGTAAACGGAATGAAATCCAGTAAGGGAATAGAATGAAAAGGAATTACCTGATTGTCCCTATATGTTTGGTTTTGGGTGGTCCGGGGTCTGGAGTCTCGGGTCGGAGTGATCCGAGTGGTCTGAGGTCCGGGTTGGAGAAAGGGAATCCAAATACCTAGTGGGGTGGGGGGAATCAAGGAAAGGGAAAGAAAGTGAAAAAGGGGTAAAGGAAATGAAAAAATAAGGCCAAACAAACAATAACAAAGGGAATTTCATTTCTCCATTCTCTTTCCCTTTCCTGTTTACCCCGAACCAAACGCTTAGAGTATTGATGATCAAATAAAACTAAGGGTGGCCAACGGGGCAGGGCTGGCGGGACTGGGGAAGGGCGGGGTTTGGTGGGGCCGGCGAGGTCTGTCGCCGTCCCATCCCGATCCCGAGGTGTCGTGGGTGGGTCGTTTTTTTGGCCTTAAATTAAAAAAATAGCACACACACAATAAGATATTTTAATAAAAACATCTCAAAATTGTTTTTGTGACTCTTATATTATTTAATAGAAATATGATTTTTTTTGTAATACAATTTCAAAATTGCAACTTCGTGATATTAAAAGTTGCAAATAAATAACATAGTAAAATTACAATTAAAAGAATTACATTTTATGAAACACGTTTTCTAGTTTCTTTATAATTTCTTGTGGTTCTTCGGTTGGAGTTGGTATTTGTTGGTCAAATTGGTCGACGTCGCTTCCACCTCCGTCGGATAAGATTTCGTTGTAGTTGTTGTCTTCTTCTTCATTGATTTCTGGTTGACCGCACCTCCAATGCTCCGCACTAATTCAGTCTTTGAATAGAACTGCAATCTCCAATGAGTCTCCCGCCAATGAATTTCTGTGCTCTCCTATTTGATATCTGCCGGCCGAAATAACGCTTTCAGACGCTGTTGATGACACTTGAATGTTCAACACATCTCGGGTCATCTTAGACAGTGTTGGAAATGTCTTCTCATTCTTCCTCCCGTATTTTAGCAAGTCTTCACGTCCCGCTCATGTCCCGGTGATGATGGCCTAGAAGGGTGTTTCAATTTCACTTCATCTTCTCCAAAAATGCTCTGTTTTGGTGATTACACCAAAGCTTGTGATGCTCCTATGGTTGAAACTTGTTTTTTACAAACACCTGCAAAAGTTCAGAAATCTGGAGCCACATGCAGTGAAGATTCACCGTCAGCTTGTTCAAGTAGCAACATCAGCAAGCCAAACAAGTCCAATGTATGTAAATATTCTAATTATTTTGCTTATTTTAGTAGTACTTCCCTGTTTCAAAATGTTTGTTTGATTTTTACTTGATACAAGTGTTATGAAAGTAACGAAGACTTTCAAATCTCGTGGTCTTAATATGTCAATGTGAAAAATTGAAATAAAGAGTTACTAAAAAAGAAAAGAGATAAAATGGAAAGTAATTTTTTAAATGGACTAAAATAGAAAGTAAGACAAATATTTTGAAACGAATGGAGTAATTGTTTTATTTCTTGTATTAATTTCTGTGTGAATTGTTTTTTTAGGTTTCTGGAATATTTGTCCCTTTGTGCAGAAAAAACGAAATGTTGCAGAGAAAGAATCGGTTGAAAAAACAAAAGCAATTTCTGCTGGAAATCAGAGAAATGGCAAGAGGACAAAGGCAGAAAATTCAAATGTGACAGCCCATGCAAAGGTCAAAAAATACTGGAGAAAGAAAACAGAGAAGTCAATTTGCTTGAAAACTGAAGTAGCATGCTAATTTATTTTTTCTACTTTTGATTTTGAAGTTCTTGACAATAATGCAGGTTAAGAAAGAGAAGCTTGGTGAAAGAATCACATCATTACAACAGCTTGTATCTCCCTTTGGCAAGGTCCATTTCTTCCTCTCTTAATTGGTTTAGTCTTCACAATTGTAGTCAATTGTTGGTATTTGGATTAATATTTTATTATTTATAAAAACACTGCAAAATATTAATGTGACATGCATTAAAATGGATTTGAAATGGGAGTAATTAAGTGCAGACAGACACGGCATCAGCATGAAGCGATGTGATATATCAGGTTTTTGCACGATCAGGTTCAGGTCTTGTGTTCTCCTTACTTACAGACAGCGCCTGTCTCCACCCTTACGTGTAAGTACTTTCATTTTTGACCAATTCACTTCTTTACCCTTTTCACTAAAAAGTCCTCTCTTTTACTAGTACAACAGACACTTTTTCTTACATGACGTGGAACTAAGGGGTCGTTTGGTATGATGGATAAGCAAAAATAATTCCGGAATAAAATTTTAGTACCCTTTATGCCATGTTTGGTTGGAATAAAATTTCGGGAAACTAATCCCGGGATTGTAGTGTTATTTAGTCCCACATTGAGGGTAAAAAAACTAATTCTGAGATAATTAATCTTGTGATAACTTGTTTTCCAACCAAAAGCCCTTTAAGTGAAAGGGGGTTTTAGGTAAAATTAAGTTGCTACTACTTACTATGCTCTTTTGGCATTTATATATGCTTTATTTATATGCATTTAGTTGGCACTCATAACTTAACGTATAATAACCCAAACGGTGTGACCTAGTGATCAATCAAGGGGTTTGATAATTTCATTGGAGGCAAAATCATTACTCCCTCCGGTCCAAAATAAATTAATTTTTGGGGTGCAGCACACCCTTAAGAAAGTTAATGAATTACACAAATCAGAGGGTTATTTTGATAATATTTCCCTTTTACTTTGTCCATTTTTTTTAAAGTAGAAATAGTAGTGTACTCGGTTGAGTTTGAATAATAGTTGAAAAACTAATTAAAGAGGTGTAACTTTAGAAAAATAATTAATATCTCTTCGAGCTTTGAAAATTCACTTATTTGGACCGGAAGGAATATGTGATTTCACCGTCCAAGCTTTAGTGGATAAAATTACTTTGTACATGTGCTAATGAGAGGTAAAAGGTACCGTAGAATTGATGTCACAATCACAACTATTAAAAATAATAATTTATAATAACATACATTACTAGTGTAAATTTCTTTAACAATGTGTTGTAACAGATAAATTCTTATGTACATGTTACTATAATTATTTGTAGCATAATGATGTAATAATTGCATAGAGGTTGACCTCGTTGGTGTTAAATGTGACACAGGACGGCGGAGAAAGCGGGGAAATGGAAGCATCAAGAAATGAGGTGATGCTAAGGAGCAAGGGACTTTGCCTAGTCCCAATAGAGCTCACTTTGCATGTAGCTGATACTACTCTTAACGGCGCTGATTTTTGGTCACCTACCGCCATAATGAACAATAATATCATCCAATGAACAATCAATTTACTGTTTTTTGCTGCCTTTAATAGGCCTTTTTGCTCTCTTTCCTTTTTCTCGGTTGATATGACAGTATATTGCAACTAGGGAAAACCCTTTGTTGGATGTAAAATAACATGATCACAACTAGGTGAGTATAGTATAAGTGAAAATGATAGATTAGGAAGGGCAGTAGTAGTTTTTTTGAAAGCTGAGCGTGGGGTTGAAAACGCTGCTTGGTATTGGAAATTATACAACTTTTAGGGAAATGGTAAAGTGCATTACACTTTTCATATGAAAGAAGGATTGGTGGACTCTATTCCTCTCATTTAGTTATTTTTTTTCATAGGTGGTAGCACTTCTTAAATTACAATGATAAAAGTGGTACAATTACTTATACCCGGCTAACGGGCTGATGGCCCGGACCAGAGCCTCAAGGTTTTAACTGCTCGGACGGCGATCGGTCGGTTCATCGGACTACCGCCAACCGGTCCGGTTCGTTATCGAATTCTGTGTTGGCCTGCGGTTCGGTCGAGCAGTCCAACCGGTCCTGGTTTCTAATTTTTTTTTTTTTAAATTTCTAGTATTTATTTTCTATAATATAAACTAAATTCAATTTAAATATGTAATATAATAATATAATATATAATTTAGTTGTATATATTAAAATTGAAACTTTAAAGTTAATTTTTATTTTATAGTTTATAACTTTATACTTTATAAGTTTATAACTTTATATTGTAAATTTGTAATTATACTTTTATTAATTTATTAGATTAGTAGATATAAGTTAACAAATAAGTAATAACAAATTAACAACTAAATAGATAGTAAAATTAAAACTAATGATAAGATGTTAACTTTTGAACTTTCATAATGTTAATAAGAGTACATAATGAAGTAATAATAATTTAATTTACATATTATGCATCCTTCTTGCAAGTTCTTCGTAATCTATAGGTTGATTGAATTGGTTATGCTCCATAGCCTCTAACCGAGTATTAATTCCAGTCCCGCCTCCGCTCTCGCCTTCCAAAATATTGCCTATTTCTTCATCTTCCGGAGAATTAACGTCTCCACATCCTTGACTTCTTCTCTCTGATCTGATCCAATCACTTGCGCACTAACACTTCTAATGTGTTTCCACCCAACGATAGTGACGTGTGTCTCCTATTTGATCTCGTGCTTGGCTAAATGCACTTTCGTAAGCCACCGTTGAGATCGACACATTAAGAACATCCCGCCATCGCAAGTACCGGAATTGCCTTTTGTTATCCTCGCCACCATTGTAAGTGGTCAAAATTTTTCTTCTCTCACTGCTTTTGCAAATAAAATTGCATCTCATCGCAAGATCGGCTAAGGGTTGGTTGTGTTGTAAAAGTGCTCCATATGTCTAAAGATTTTTCTTCATCGCCATCATCATCAATCCTCGGTGTAGACACGTAACTGAACTAGAAGGAATATTAGTAGCAAAGTTGGTGTTATCATGTAATGTAGCATAATATTCATATAATGTAGTTAAATTAGTATCAAGTTTATTTATGCAATCAAATGAAGATGGAGTTTCGCTCCACCTATTTCCATATAAGTATATAAACTAAATATTAGATTATGACAATCTAATTTTTTAATAGTACGATTTAAGACTGCAGCAATACAATAAACATCGTGAATAGGAAAAAATATTTTTAAACTTTTCAAACATAATCAGAATCGTGATCTGTATATTTCACATTTGATTTTAAACCATAAAGTAAATAGGAAATTTCATTTATATGAGCTAAAGCATTACAAATCGTTGGGTAATAAGATCCTGAAAAGTCAACAGTTGCAGTGTAAAATTTACGTAAAAATTTTAAAATTTCGACTTTTGATTTCCAATGTTAGTCGTTTAACATATACATCACGTTCTTAGAATTAGAATTTGAAACATGTTTTATGGGTCTTTATACTTATAACATTCTTTTAAAAATAAATAAGTATAATTCCACCGTGTAATAATCTCTTACGCATGAATTTAGGTCTCAAATTAAATTGTTTACATTTTTCTTTAAATTCTATAATTCTATTTTTCCTATTATTACTGAATAACTCCAACAACTCTTTTGACAAGTTTTATTTGGTGAAAATAAATCAAGACCACTTTTAACAATTAAATTATAAATATGACAAGCACAACGAACATGAAATATATCGAGAAGTGGTTGTACTTCCGCTTAAAAGATCTACAAAGAAGCAGATTATTAGATGCATTATCAAATGATACACAAAGTATTTTATTATAAAGATTATATTTTGGGCATAAAACAAATAGTTTCGCTTTATATATTTTCCAAGATGACTTTGATCTTCGTCATACGCAAAAAGCAATAATACGCTTTTTCCATTCTAAAATTTTCATCAATCCAATGACAAGTAATTGTTAAATAATCATAACCGCTCAACGCATGTCCAATGTCCAAGTAAAACTAACATGACATGGAAGGTTAGCAAACAAATATTGCAAGAAAATAACATAATCATTATGAAGTCTAAAAATATGGCTCTAGTAGTACTACGTGGAACACCTTTAAAAAAGGATTATATACTCTTTGAATATATGTAATTAAATATGAAGAAGCAAAAGAAAAAGGCAAACAACCTCCGACAATCATTTTTGCTAATTCAACGCGATCTTTTTGGATCGCATTTAGCCAACCCCGCTTAATGGATTAAGTTGTTGTTGATCGGGTTCTAAATTAGGACGATTCCATCAGGCCGTATGATCGAATTTTATATGTCTAGCTATAGTGTCCGCCCCCGCCACCACCCCGCCTTATGTTTATAAGTTCTCCCACAAATATTACATTTAACTCTATCAAGACTACAACTTTATCATAAAAGAGTCATAATTTACTCCTTTTTCTTCTCGCCATCGGTTCGTAAAGGAGGTCTACGACTTGATCGCCACTAGCAGCACCAACATCGATGTAAGAACACTAAGAGTGTAAGAGTTCTTGTTCTTCAAGTTCAACAATATTATCTAATTGAACGTTATCACATTCATTATCTTCTATTCCAAAATCTTCTTGCATTTGATCATAATCTATATTTTGATTAGATGATGAAGAACCTACAGATTTTTTACCCCTTGAACTAGATTTACGGCGCAGTCCCGACGCAATTCCCCTTAGTAAAGACATTATAAAATATTTAAATAATCAACAAATAAATATGACAATTTAATAAAATAATTAGAGAATGAAACGAGTGTACCAAACTTCGGGATTCAGAATTCAATAGAAACTCGAAGCTCGAAGTCTTGCGTCTTGCTACTTTGAATTTGAAAACTAATAATATTAATAACTTGAAAATTGATAATAAAGATGATTAAGAGAGTATGAGAATAAGAGAATTGAGAGAAATGTTGTGTGATAAAAATGAAGAAAATGTAGAGAATTTATAGATTTTTAAAGGGTAAAAATGGAATTAAAATAAATAATTAAACAAAACAAAAACAAAAAAAAATGACCAACTGGCCGAAATATCAATTCACCGCCCCAAATTTCTTTTCAAGCCCATGAAATGGCCATTATGGGCAATTTTTATTTTTTTTTTTTGTAATCGGCCCGGTCCGGTTAACGCAGAATGGAACCGGTTTTCCAATACGCCCACCGGCCCGGAATCAGGTTTTGAAATGACTATGCGGGTTGGTGGGAAAATCCGACCCCAACCCGGTATGTCCTTCACGGCCCGCCGGTCCTATTAAACCACCGTCAACGGTCGCTCCGGTCAACCTGACGCTGATGTGTATACAATTACTCCTATAACATAAGGGTAAAATAAATCATTCAAATTCTAATACTCTATTATAGTTTCATATTGTCACAATACCTAAAGCGCTTTTAAATTTGGCACGAATTTATTAGTTGCAGACCTATCAATAGTCTTATTAATTATTCCCTCCTCACCCAATGATTATTTAATAGTCTTCATCATTTGAACACTTATGTGATAAAGATCACGACTACACTCTCTTTTAAGGGCTTGTAGGCTACTGTTTAACTATTAATCGCCACCTAGTCATATATAAATGATTTATATATTTTAATTGTGCATTTTTTCTTGATCCCTGGTGCAGTCCGGAAAGTGCTCCGAGTCTCCTCCTCCTATCCGTATTATTGTCTTGGCTCCATAATACATATCATTGATCGCCCTAGTGTACGCCACATGTACCCCTCTAACCTCCAAACATTTTCATAAAACCTTCATAGTGACTTTGTCGTATGCCTTCTCGAGGACCATGAAAAACATATGTAAGTCTTTATTCCTCTCTCTATACTGCTCCACCAACCTCCTAATAAGATTGATGACTTTTGTGATGTGATCGAACGCCGCAACATGAAACCGAGCTGGTTCTCGGAAATAGACGCGCCTCTTCTCACCCCCATCTCCACGATCCTTTCCCAAACTTTCATTGTGTAACTTAAAAACTTGATACCTCTATAGTTGTTGCAACTCTGGATATCACATTTGTTCTTGTACAAATGAATCATTGTACTCAATCTCCATTCTTCGGGCATTCTGGTCGTCTTAAAAATGACGTTAAACAACTCAGTCAACCAATCCAAACCCATGCGTTCTTCCAAAATTCCATTGAGATCTCATCAGGCTCGATCGCTAGTCCCCTTCGCATCCTGCGAATAACACTCGTAACCTCCTAAACCTCAATGCTTCTACAATACCCAAAATCTCTGTGCCTACCATAATGCTCTAGATCTTCTAGCACAATGTCTCCATCTCCTTTTTCGTTCAAGAGTTTGTGGAAGTAAGACTGTCACCTCCGTCTAATATGCGCTTCCTCCACCAAGATTTGTCGCCCTCGCCCCGCGCACCTTACTTGATTCAAGTCACGGGCCTGTTAGGCCGATTTCCAATTGCTCACACAAGTGTACATATCGTTACAAGTAATATAGTCTGGTAAGACCGAATATCGTTCACAGAGACTGATTTCTAATTACCGAACATCTATTCTTGGTTATCTATTTGGTAAACGATGGTTGATTTGAGTTTTTATCTAAAACTACTAGAGTAATTGCGAGAATTAAACTAAATATGTTGTGATGTAAATCAGTTATGATGAAATTAGGGCTTTCAATATCCTTGACTATCCACACGTTTCAATCTTTAATGCAATAATAATGGTTTCTTCTTCTATGTTAAGATAACATGTTAATTAGTCTGTCTTATATTCCGGTTAGGATATATAAAAGCTCAACCCAGTGCAGAAATCTTCTATATTTCTATGATAGGTTTTACCACATAGGAGGATTAAGAATAATAACCTAAAGTGCTACACAAGTATCGGGGTACTTTCGTCCGTGATTTTAATCTATGTCTATTCAATTACAGCATATCCAAATCTCTTCTCTCGATTCTTGATTCAAAACCATATAAATTATGATACTTAGTGATCAGTTAACTACCAAACATTCAAACAAATATGAAATAAATCTTAATCAAGTGAAGAAGAAACCAAACTAATGCATCAATTCATGAAAAAGAGTTTCAAGCGATTCAAAGGAAAGCCCTAATTAAGTGTTTAGCTCCTAGCCATAGACATGCTAAGAACTAATACAAAATCCAACATGAATCGAATTGAAAATAAAGAAAAGAAAGAAAATACTTAACTAATGTCTCTATCTCAGAGCCTCCAAGCGTTGTGTTGTGGAATATGTACAAGGTTGTCCAAGCTGCCCCCTTTAGGTCAGAGTTTTAGGATTATATAATTGAGAAAAATTGTGTTTGGACTTTTGCCCTTCAAAATCGCCCGTAAAATCGTAAATCCCGCCTCGCTGACGGGCGCCACGCCAAAAAATATCGCGACAAAATCAGACTCGCAGACAATTAGCGCCGCGACGCTAGCAGCGCCGCGCACCTTTGACGTTCTTTGGCCGCTGCTTTGATGTCATTTTTTCGTCCGGACTTCATCTGATTTCTTCTATACTTCCCGGGACTTCTTAGATTTCATTTCTTGGTCTTTTCTTGTGCAATTACACCTCAATTAAGCTCATTTCATCTTCTTCTTGTCATTTCTCCATTTAGGACCGCTGTGACTTAAAAGAAAGAAAAATGACTCTAATACTATACTAAACACAAAGAATATTCCAAAAATACTAACTAAAAATGACTCAAAAAGTGTATATAAAATACTCGTAACCTTCTCAACCTCAATGCTTCTACAATATCCAAAATCCCCGTGCCTACCATAATGCTCTAGATCTCCTAGCACAATGTCTCCATCTTCTTTTTCGTTCAAGAGTTTGTGGAAGTAAGACTGCCACCTCCGCCTAATATGCGCTTTCTCCACCAGTACTTTGTCGTCCTCGTCTTGGATGAACCTCACTTGATCCAAGTCACGGGCCCTCCTCTCCTATTTCTTGGTTTGTTTGTACAACTTCTTATCCCCGCCTTTCTTCTCTAATTCCACATACATGCGTTCGAAAGTTGTCGTTTTTGCAATCGTAGCCGTTAGCTTTGCCTCCTTCCTCGCCAACTTATACAGTTTCCTATTCGTCCACTTCTCCACCTCATCTCTATTTTCTACCAATTCCGCATACATCGTTTTCTTCGCTTCCGCCTTCTATTGAACTTCACCATTCCACCACCAATCCTCTCGATGTCTACCACGATAACATTGCGAGACTCCTAACACTTCTATGGCTACCTCACGAATGCAACTGGCCGTCCTGTCCCACATACCGGTCGCATCCCCACTACTCGCGCAAGCCCCCTTGGCCATCAAACCTCTCCTCCATATCCTTTGCACTAGCCATGATCAAACTCCCCATTTGATTCTTAACCTATCATACACAAGTAATTTGTTTTCCACCAAAAAATATCTCCGCAAAAATAATTTTGTATGATTAGTAAAAATAATGACAGTCCGGTGCACTAAGCTTTTGTTATGCGTGGTCCGAGAAGGTTCTGACTACAAGAGTCTATCAGACGCACTTTACTCAAGATTCCCAAGGACTTTATATCTTTCAATTCTAAACTTCAATCAAAATCACGTACGCATAATCATTCAACGTCCCTATCAACAATAGGCAATTTGAGGTGTTTGGATAATATTTTGTTAAATTTTTTTAAATTTAAAGTTGTGCACTTTTTTATTTTTCAAAGTTACTTAGATTGTGCCTGCACATAAATTTAATGTTATAAAATAAACTCTAATTTGCATATTAATACTATTTGTGTATCCAAACGGCTATTATCAGAAAGGCGGAAAAAGAAAAATTAAAAGGATTTGGGTTAACCGACCCAATTACCGCGTTGAGTTCATAAAATAACGCATACCCGTTGCTTTCAACAGTATATATATTCCCGCTTCATTTTGGAAACCCCCAATATTCTCATGGAACCGTCACGCTCAGCGAACTCGGGCTCCAATTCAAAACGAACATCAAATTCAAATTGGAGTAACAACAACAACAAGAATCAAAAGACCCTAGGAATGGCTTGGGGAGCCAATTCTCGATCTTCTTCTCGTCCTTCCTTCAATACTTCATCTTTCTTTACTTAATTCTCATATTGCGAATTTTTCACAATCTTGAATATTTGTGTGTTGATCATCAAGCACTTCTCTCAGTGGTCCAAGTTCTTCAAAACCTATATTTCATGGCGTTTCCATATTTGTTGATGGATACACGGTTCCTTCCAGTCAGGTTTAGTGCATTATGGTTTCTTTCCTGTTATTTTCGTGACTGGGATTAATCCGATATGATTGCTTGAAGATTTACGAATTAAAAGATCCTGAATCTAGTGTTGAACTATGCTGCTCGAGCTCTTCACTTTCGGTGCCGCACCCGTGTGGGTGTGGGATCCGTACCCTATCTGGTCAACCAATTTTGGGTACTTTGACTAAAATCGAGGGAGAAATTCTGGACAGATTCAATGATTTATGTAATTAAAACAGAAGCTATGGTGAAATTGAAGAAAATGAAATAGCTTGTATCTAGAAATTTCTATGTCACTCCTTTCCTTTATCTCCTTCCGAGATTCTCGCCTGATCAATAGTTTCTCCTCAAATTTTACATAATATCTCATAATTTCAGTTTTATAACTATGTTTTTAGAATTTTGACTTATTGTTTGCCGAATCCCCGCACCCGTATCCGTACCCACAAATCTTAAAATTTAGATAATGACAAATCTGACCTCGAGATCTGTACCTGTATCCGACACCCGCACCCGAGTCCGAGCAACATAGATGTTGAATGATGTTGACTATTGTTTCATCAATAGAAAACCTTCTTTAACTTTTGAACTGTCAAAACAAATGATTACTTGTATTCTTACTTTTCCGTGATGAGTTTCTACTTGTGTCAGAGAAGTTCATTCAGTCTGCATGTAAACCCGTATACAAACATCCATCTTCTTTGCAATCGATACCGTGAGTGTATAACTATCATATTCTTTCCCATACCTCACTGGATTTTCTCATATGGAAGATTAGGTTGCTTCTCTTGCAGTTTATTGATTTCAACAATACTTCTTCAGGAACTTCGAGGATATATGTTGAAGCATGGAGGCCGTTTTGAAAATTATTTTTCTAGGCATCGTGTTACTCATATAATCTGTAGTAATCTTCCTGACAGTAAGGTCAAGAATTTAAGGTTGGCTGTAAAACCAAGTTCATCAGGTTGTCAGTTTCTTATTTTTGTATCTCTGCTGAAATAGAAATTGTAATTTTTTTTCTTAAAGATTTGTTTGAATTTGATATAGGTCCTTTAGCAGGGGACTTCCAGTAGTCAAACCGACATGGGTGTTGGATTCTGTCGCTGCAAATAAGCTTATGAATTGTAAGCTAATATTTCTCTCGACTTTCTTTTTAACGCAAACTAGCAAGTTGATTACTTGTTTAGGTGTTAGCTCTGTTATGGCGATTGTCCCTGAAAGCATTTTTGTGGGTGGAAGGATATTGTCTCTGAAGCGATCGGAATCTGTGCTTCTCTCCTCTTAGGCCTCTTTTCATTTGTTGAATTGTCGAAGGGGGATAAAAAAGAGGAGAACAAGAAACTGCTCTTTTACGTGTCTTCTAGTTATGTTTGTATTATATATCTATATTGAAAAGTTTGCAAGTTCAGGCCCTAGCTCCATCTTGTGAAGAGTCTACTTGACGGGAAACAAGGAAATGCTAAAGTACTTGAATCTTAAGAAGATTAACCTTGTTGCTTTAGACGAAAAGTTTATTATAAGGTGCATGCGCCCATCAAGTTCTTTATGAGCCTTGGGGTACTGCATGATTTTGGTTTCTTGATTTTGTTGTAAGCTTGATGAGTTGACTTTGTGATACTTTGCGACTCACATCAATACTTTTCAGTTTCTTTCTTAGTAAGTTACATCAGTCCTCTGTGTTGTTGTGTTGTTTTCACGGGTTCCTTATCAGCTTGATCAGCTTGCAAGTGAAGTTAATAACCACCCTAAGTTTATCTGCTTTCTTTACGAAAAACATTTCTGCTTCTGATGATACAACAACATGTTCAACTGTCCATGCCACTTGTAGAGTTGAGAGCCCATTGTCATATTCTGGACCAATTGAAGATCCTATATCCTTTGAAGAGTGGCAATCTGCAGAAGATTTGAAGCCTTGTGCTCTAGAATCTAAAGATCTAATGCAAGCGAACTGCAATGTTGATAGAGTTGAAGAGTCAAGTGGTAGCATGGCAACACAAGAACTGAGTGATGCTGCAAGTGGAGATGGAAGCCATCCTCCATTTTCAGCACCTTCCAGTTCTGACAATGATGCATCAGCTCGTAGCGACTGGACTAGTGATCCTGTTAACGAGGGGCCATCAAATTTAAAGATTCCTAGGTCTCCTAATCAGCGACATTCAACACTAGTTGATGCTAATTTTGTGGAAAATTACTTTAAGGTACGCACGTTGATATCTTGATATTGACTTTTGCTCTTGCTTGACCACTTGTATCTACACCCCTCCTCCCTTCCAGAAAAAAGACCAAATGCAATGAACACTTACTCTGAAGTCGTTTCTTTTTTCCTTTTGCTAGAGTGTTGGCATTAGAAAGTCGGATTAGATTGTTAAGTTAATTTATCATCACATATTAGACCATCTTTCTGCACATATAACTTGATTTTTGGAGCTCACATGTAAATTTCGGTGCAGACTTGTGAAAACAGGTTCAATAAAGTCGCTCATATCAAACCTTCTTTTTTTGGGTTAAAAGTTCTTTTAACGACTAACCAACTTATTGTATGCTTCTGCTTCTTCTGTTGCTGGATCTAGGACGACACTATAATGGACCTTTGAAGAGTGTGGAAGAATTAATTTCATTCTTCCACTTCAATCAAGGAAAAATAAATACCAAGAATCAACAGCAAAAAAAAAAAAAACAGCCAATTCATACCTCGACGTTGTGTTGCTTATATTACTTCTATTAGATTCTTGGCATCCAGATTTGCTGGAGCGTTTTGATGCGATGAGATTACCTGTTTTTTCTTGTGGATCTGTTCTTTTGCATTTTTGCTTAATTGCAGGTATTGCTTGCGTAAGTAATATATGCATAAAAGTCTACATTGATAATTAATTGCATAACCAATATTAATAGCACTTAGTGCCGAAGTGGTTGACATATTCCCCCGTGGGCATTTGTCTTCAGCATTCTAGGTTGCATTTTATTGGCACCTGGAGAAACCGGTACCGTAAACGATTTCCTAGCTCCCCCGGTGGGTTTAGATGCTCAACTTCAGTCCCTAGTTCTTCAGTCACAACAAATAAGACGACCATTATTCATGTGGATATGGTAATTTCTGCTTCTATGGTCTGAAAACTTGACTTGTCCTCTTTATGTTGTTATGACTGCTTCTATGTTCCGGCTCCTCTCCCGTCTCACCTCCATCTGAAGGAATGTCTGTACTATTTGTCTCTGGAGATTATTCTCTGTACTAAAACAATCAATTCAACTTTACTTGTTCAGGATTGCTTTTTTGTGTCTGTGGTCATTAGAAATCGCCCCGAGTTGAAGGATAAACCTGTTGCCATTTGCCATTCAGATAATTCACGCGGAACAGCAGAAATATCATCAGCGAATTATCCTGCTAGAGGTTATGGTCAGTCTTTCAGTCAGTAATTCAACCGTTTCTTAAACATCATCCTGTATTGGTAATTCGATCCTCATTCAAGCTTTTTCTCGCAGGAGTAAAAGCTGGTATGTTTGTCAGAGATGCCAAGTCACGTTGCCCTCACCTCGTCATTCTTTCTTATGATTTTGAGGCTTATGAGGAGGTGGTCATGATATTTCAGTTTCTTCATCTTGTTCTTTTCCCCTTTTAATTGAATCCTTTTGTATTTGGATATCGAGTCCTATAAAATCTGATTTCATTTGCAGGTTGCTGATTGCTTTTATAACATCTTGCACAAATACTGCAACAAAGTGCAGGTATAGCCTCAAAACTGTTTGTTGAACAACTTTGCAATCTTTGTATCTCTTGATTGGCAGTTGTACTGAATGCAGGCCGTAAGTTGTGATGAAGCATTTTTAGATGCCACTAATTCTGGAGTAGAGGACACTCAAGCTTTTGTAGTAGTTATCATAAAGGAGATTCTTGATGCGACAGGCTGTACGGCTAGTGCTGGTATTGCTGGGAATATGCTTATGGCGCGTCTTGCTACTAGGATTGCAAAACCAGATGGGCAATGTTACATCCTTGCTGAGAAGATAGCTTATTTTGAGCTGTCTTTTTGATGAATGAACAGGGGAGAACTTATATCTTGATCTCTGTCATCTCTATATGTGTATCTTCTTCTGTATTACAAACTATATTTTGCAACTTCATTGGTTACATGTCATTGCTCTCTCTTTAACTATTGGTAGTCAATCTGTTCTTACCCAGTTGTCATCTATGCATCGTGAATTTGCATTGTTCTTCTAAAAAGGACAAATCAGATTTTGTAGGCTCCAGGTCAGAAAGCGAAGTTTCTGCCAGGTATTCTCCATGTCTTTGCCATGTGAGATGTTTCTCCATTGCCACATGAGAGGCTCCTTTTGCTTCACTTTGTTTATGTCTTCATCCTGTTCAAGCATAATAACCTTTTCCGCTGCAAGAATCTGTAGTTTAGATGGGAATCAACACGAATCCTTGAATTATATTGCTTAAAAAGTACAACTTTCTTATTACTCCCTCCGTTTCAATTTCTCTGGCTTACGTTCCTTTTTAGTAGTAACTCTTTACACCCAATATCCTACATGACATATTTAAGACCACAAGATTCAAAGAATATTTTGGTACATTACACAAATCTTTAGTTCAAAACCACAAGATTCAAAGGTCTTCTTTATTTTCTTAAACTCCGTGCCGAGTAAGACAAACAAATTGAAAAAGAGGGAGTACTTTATTATAAAAAGAAAAAGAATCCGTGATTTTTTTTATCAAGGATAAGACCCAGAAAAGGGCTTTTTGATCAAATAATTTTGTCCCAACACTGATACCATTCTATATCAAACACACTTCTCTTCTAGTGTCTACAACATGTAGTGGAAAAAGAGGAAAACGAAGACTTGAAGATCATTTTGGAGAAGTAAAATAGTTATTGTGATTTATCTTGTTGGCTCTATTAGGTGGAGGAGCACCTGTGTGAACTTCCAGTAAAAGCACTTCCTGGAATTGGTCATGTGTTGGAAGAGAAGTTGAACATGAGACAAATCACAACTTGTGGGCAGTGCGAATGATTTCCAAGGTTTTAATTCTTCTTTCTGCAATATATTGGTGATTGCTCTCGGGTTTTGATTTTCTATCTGTTTATAGTTTGTGTACAACAAGCACTGTCTGGTTTCTCTCAGATTCGCTTTCACACTTGAAGAAACACTACAAGAGGACTTCATGATTAATTGAATCTCTTGCTACAGAGAACTTCTTGTTCATTTTTGTTTGTTAGTATTTTTTTTAAAAATGAAATAAGATATGGTATTTTATTAAAGCTAGTACCAGAAAGGTACTGCAAATTGTATTAAGGGTATGTTTGCTATATTTGTAAGAGTTTGTAAGCAGAGTTTCTCCCAAGTGGGGTGGCCTACCGGTTGAGAGCCTGAGTGACAACCTTGGGAACTAAGGATTGCATTCTAGCATGGACGGCACGAGTTGAAAACTTCCAATCTTCCTAAACTATGGAAGGAGGGGGGGGGGGGTAGAGTTATTTGATACTTAGGACAGTGGAGGTTGCAGGTACTCGGTGGATGTCGAGATGTGCACCATCTGTCCTGATACTAGTTACTACTATTCCTAAAAGAAGAGTAATATTATATCAAGTCTTCTTGTTTATTTGGCTTTTCCATTCAAAGCCCTTAGTGAAACTATATTTTCCATTTCTTTTGAAAAAGGTTTCACATTTAACAGGTAATCTCAACTGGATAGCTATCAAAGAAAAATGAGGCTTGTTATTCATGCTGTCTGCTTGAGTCAGCGTCCTCTTTGCCACTTGTCTCCCCATTTTCATGGGCACATTCCCGCCCAAGGTAATTCAAGCATCCTTGGAACCTTCATTAAATAGAGCTGCTGATGGAATAGGCGATACATTGTTTATTTAAGACTGCATTTGCACCTATTTGGCTTACTCAGCTCCTATAGTTTATTTCAGCTAGTGATGTTTTGTTAAACTCATGGTTACTGATGTTTTCAAAAGCATGATCATTCGATAAAATGAGAATATCTTGTCTTCTTGTGGAAACTTTGTTCTAATCAGTGCTCAAAACAGCACTTGTTTGATCGTTAGTTGGTCATCTTTTCTTAGAATTGCTGTCTTGTAGATTAAAGAAGCGATTTTTATTGGTGAATACTTTCATAATTTCTTTTGCTGTTATTCAGCCTGCTGAGTGGGATGCTTTTCTCCTTTATATGATACTTATCGGTACACCAATCATGGTGGCATGAAGAATGATCTCTATATGTGGCATGCCATTTTTTGGGGATGACATGCAAATATTGGACTATATATACAACCTCCTACTCATTTGTTGTGTTTCCAGGAAACTCTCCAGAAGGACTTTGGTGCTAAAACTGGAAGTACACTATGGAACTATAGTAGAGGGATAGAAGATCGGTTGGTTGGCATGATGCAGGTTAGGACCAACACAGAATATCTTTACCGCTTTAATTTGTATGCTTTATTTTGGATTGTGTCATAGTCACACAACTGACTCGCGAACTCCCATTGACTCCTCCATTTCACTGTTTCTTATTGTTTTGAATTTTGGAGACTTGCTTAATGATTGATAAGTATTTCCTTGCCTCCTGTGCTTCTTGTTCCTTCTAACTCCCGTCATTGTTTCTAGTGCCAATATAAGCAGTCTCTCAAGTATATTGGGTATGTGTGTGTGTATTTATGATGTTTCAGAGCAAAATTCTGGTTGTGAGTAGTACGTACACACTTATTTCTGTAGAGGTCTTAAACGCTGTTCTAGTACCTGTCAAAAGGAAGAAAATACTACTTACCGCGAATCTGCATCATGAAGTTTGTTATTTTTGTTTTGAATCAGTCATGCGGGTTCAAGCCAAATATATAACTTCGATAACTTTGCAGGAAAGCAAATCCATAGGTGCAGATGTTAACTGGGGCGTGAGGTTCAATGATCTGAAAGACGTTAGATCTCCACTAAACACCATTGTTTGTTTTCCCTTTTTATTAATGCTTATAGACACTAAACACCTTCTCAGTTCAGGCACAACATTTTCTGTTAAACCTTTGCAAGGAGGTTTCATTACGCTTGCAGGTGTGGAGTGATAGGGAGAAAGTTTACCTTGAAGGTCTCTCTCTCTTTTCTCTGTTTTTTCCATATGAAGCTATAACTTTTATTATAGATTATAGTTCATTACTGGATTCTTATAGTAGAAACTAGTCGTATAGTTGGTTCTTATGCTGCTTCTGCACCTATATTGTCAATACAGATAAGAAAAAGAGGGCTGGTGCAGGGGAGCCAGTAAAGTATTTGGGCTGTGGTGTTTGTGATAACTTGAGCCATTCTGTCACGGTATAATATTTTTTGTGATAAGCTTGTGCTCAATGTTTTCTAACTGAAGAAATTTCTCTGTTAACGGGTTTTAATTGCATTGTGACACTTGTAGGTGCCAATGGCTACAGATAGGGTTGATGTGCTTGGGAGAATCGTTTCACAGCTTTTTACGACTTCACACGTGGGTAATTCCTTTCCCCACTATAAAATAAGGGTTTTATGTCCACACCCAAGGGTGTGGCCTAGTGGTGAATGAACTAGGTGCAAACCTTGGAGATCAGGTTCACAGCAAAGACAAGAAACACTAGGTGATTTCTTTCTAGGGTGAATGCCAAAATGGAAATCGATTATCTTAAGAAATATTAGTTGATCTCAGTGTCATTTCAATGTAAATAGCTTGTTTAGCTTTGTTCTCCTGGGACCAATTCTCTTCACGTTCAAAGTTATGGGCTTTTGTTGTGGTATAGTCTAGATTATCCTTCTTCGTGTTTCCTAGATTTTGGTTTTCATCTTGATACATCTGTGCCAAAATGATTATCTGATCTGCTTTGAGAGTCGATCAAATGGTTTTTGACTGTAATTCCTAAAAAATGTTTTTTTTCCATATGAAATAGGAAAATATAGAACTCTATTGTTTTTTACCTAGTTCAATTACTAGATTTAATTCTCAGAAGATGAATAGTCAAATTAAACTTTACTAAACAAAATAGGTCTTATCAATTTGGGACAGAGTATCAGCTTTTGTGTGCAACATTCGAAAGAGGGAGAAACGTTGAAGAGCAAAGATGCATGTTTCGTCTCATGCAGAAGCTACTTGTTTTTCATTATTTGAGCCAAATTTTATTGTAAAAAACAAGAGTTGTTTTTGGGAGTCATATTAACCAATAATTCTTGAGATTCGAGTTTTAATTATAACATATTAGAGTCTTGAAAGACGTTAGATCTCCACTAAACACCATTGTTTGTTTTCCCTTTTTATTAATGCTTATAGACACTAAACACCTTCTCAGTTCAGGCACAACATTTTCTGTTAAACCTTTGCAAGGAGGTTTCATTACGTTTGCAGGGGTGTGGAGTGATAGGGAGAAAGTTTACCTTGAAGGTCTCTCTCTCTCTTTTCTCTGTTTTTTCCATATGAAGCTATAACTTTTTATTATAGATTATAGTTCATTACTGGATTCTTATAGTAGAAACTAGTCGTATAGTTGGTTCTTATGCTGCTTCTGCACCTATATTGTCAATACAGATAAGAAAAAGAGGGCTGGTGCAGGGGAGCCAGTAAAGTATTTGGGCTGTGGTGTTTGTGATAACTTGAGCCATTCTGTCACGGTATAATATTTTTTGTGATAAGCTTGTGCTCAATGTTTTCTAACTGAAGAAATTTCTCTGTTAACGGGTTTTAATTGCATTGTGACACTTGTAGGTGCCAATGGCTACAGATAGGGTTGATGTGCTTGGGAGAATCGTTTCACAGCTTTTTACGACTTCACACGTGGGTAATTCCTTTCCCCACTATAAAATAAGGGTTTTATGTCCACACCCAAGGGTGTGGCCTAGTGGTGAATGAACTAGGTGCAAACCTTGGAGATCAGGTTCACAGCAAAGACAAGAAACACTAGGTGATTTCTTTCTAGGGTGAATGCCAAAATGGAAATCGATTATCTTAAGAAATTTTAGTTGATCTCAGTGTCATTTCAATGTAAATAGCTTGTTTAGCTTTGTTCTCCTGGGACCAATTCTCTTCACGTTCAAAGTTATGGGCTTTTGTTGTGGTATAGTCTAGATTATCCTTCTTCGTGTTTCCTAGATTTTGGTTTTCATCTTGATACATCTGTGCCAAAATGATTATCTGATCTGCTTTGAGAGTCGATCAAATGGTTTTTGACTGTAATTCCTAAAAAATGTTTTTTTTCCATATGAAATAGGAAAATATAGAACTCTATTGTTTTTTACCTAGTTCAATTACTAGATTTAATTCTCAGAAGATGAATAGTCAAATTAAACTTTACTAAACAAAATAGGTCTTATCAATTTGGGACAGAGTATCAGCTTTGTGTGCAACATTCGAAAGAGGGAGAAACGTTGAAGAGCAAAGATGCATGTTTCGTCTCATGCGAAGCTACTTGTTTTTCATTATTTGAGCCAAATTTTATTGTAAAAACAAGAGTTGTTTTTGGGAGTCATATTAACCAATAATTCTTGAGATTCGAGTTTTAATTATAACATATTAGAGTCCTAAGTGGTAGCTACTGCTCGCTTTTTTCTGACTGCTTTACCATGGCTTATTCACTTTCGTTATTTTCATTTTCATATTTGCTTTGAACTGCTTGTCCTAATCTGACTTTTCTTATGCTTTCTCTTGAGCCGAGGGTCTTTGAAAACATCTCTACCTTCCAAGGTAGAGGTAAGATTTATGACACTCTACCTCTCCACAGACTTACACCGTGGGATTTCACTGGTATGTTGTTGTTATATATTAGAGTCCAAAGTGTTAGGATGGTGAAGAGAGCTGGGAGTAGCCTTTTTCTTTACCTTCAATAGGAGTTCTGTTTTATAACACAAGACCCCACTTGTGAGATTATACTGGTATGTTGTTGTAGTTGGACTTGAAATCTGTTAGAGAATGCCATTTTCATTAAACTTCAAACGTATAGCCTATAAAAGGGAACTAAAAATATACTGGTGCAGCTCTGATGCTGATGAAACTTTTAAGGTGCAACTTTGGTTTCTGCACTAGCGGCGTTTCATTTTTCGCTTAATTGCTAGATGTATCAAAATCTGTAATCTACTCGTGGTGAATTTGGAACATTACAACAACAACAACATACAACATACCCAGTGAAATCCCACAACGTGAGGTCTGGGAGGGTAGAGTGTAGACAGACCTTACCTCCACCTTGCTAGGTAGAGCGGCTGTTTCTGGAGACCCTCGGCTCAAGACAGAGCATAAAAGCAGTCAGCAAAGCAAAACAAGAGAAACGGTCAGACGAGAACGATAAATTAAAGCATTATGAACATACAAATAATAAAATCAGATACGCCAAGGTAGTGCATTCTAACAACATGAAACAGTAGTTAACACAACTAAATAAGATAAACAAATTACACTAAAGAACACATAGTAGCATGAATCAAACTACAAGGGACTATAACGCACTAATACGTCTAAGTGTGATATGCTAATCGGGCCTACAATTATAACAATACACTATCATTTTGTAAGCGTAAGTAGGACTACGCTCGACTACATACTACCCTTCTACCCTAATCCGTGTCCTCCACAACCCCCTATTTAAGGTCATGTTCTCGATAGTTGCACATGCGCCATATCCCGCCTAATCACCTCTCCCAATACTTCTTCGGCCTACCTCTTCCTCCCCGAACCCGTCCATAGCCAACCTCTCTCACCTCCGCACTGGGGCATCCGTGTCTCTCCTCTGCATATGCCCGAACCATCTCAACCTCGCTTCTAACAACATGAATTTGGAACACTGCTGACTTAAAATTTTCACTAAAGGATGTTAGAATTCCCTTTGGAACAAATGAGTTTAGAGTATTAAACTTAGATTTTACTTCCACATCAACCATTTCTTTGTTCATTATCTTAAAAAACGTCTTGTCTTTGTTTCAGAAATAAGACAAAAGCTATGATTTCTGCTTCTCATATGAGTGTTGTTTTGACTATTTTGTGCAGACATGGAGGACATAAGAGGCATGGGATTGCAGGTCTCAAAGCTTGAAACTGCGGATAGTTCCAAGCAAGGTGTTTGTTCTGACTAGAACGTCTTTAGTTACTTTTCCATTCCTGTAAAAATGCTGTTCTGACTAGAATGTCTTAGTTACTTTTCCATTTCTGTAAAAATGCTTGGTCTTTTCTTTGTGTCTCATATCTCTCTATGCCATAACATGTAGGGATGTCAATGTGGCGGGGCGGGGGCGGGGAAGGGTACCCCATACCCGTACCCGCCACCTAAAACTCACCCCCATCCCCGCCCCACCACCCATCACGGATAGTAATTCCTCCACCCGCCCCCGCCCCACCTATCCCGGGCGGGTACCCACTTACCCGGCGGTACCCACCTAAATAAGTTGAATGAAACTGCATAGCAGATTTTTTATTTTTTTTAGTAGTGAATCTCTAACATCTATGAACCTAAGTAGCTAGTTTAAAGATACTATGTAGTATCTTGAAGATATAGAGAGTATCTCAAAAGCTGATCCAAAAAATATTGATTTCATTTGCATGAACTGATCATGATAACACCCTGAAAAACACTTTTAGAATTACCTGTGAAATAGTATAACTATACGAGGAAGAAACACAAAAAAAAGGTTACGATTATTACTAAATCTTGATTGGAGGGAAGGAAAAATCGGACCATGTGGAGATTAAAGGTGATAATACAAAGGGTAAATATACAAAAGTATAAGATGGCATGAGCAAGTACTGAAATCTCACTGGTGTACATATTCCCGAACTCGCAGAATCTTGTTCTTGAAGGCAACTGGAATAGCAGCCCCGGTGACAATAATATGAATAATCCCACCGCTATTATCGATGGCGCCCAATCTGTTCCCATTTTTTATGCAACACTTCGTCTTGTTATACTTTATATCTCTACTTGTTTGGTACTTTGTAAATAAGTGGTATAGAGGAGATTTTTGTAAGGCAAATATAGTGAGTTTTACTTACTGGAGAAGGAGAAAGGATGCTAAACTTGAGAGTGAAATGCACGTATGGTATTAAAAAGGAAGAAAGGCGGGTACGGGCGGTGCGGGTACGGTGCGGGTAGCGGGGCGGGGCGGGTACGGTGCGGGTCTTATATGAAATCCACCTCCGCCCCACTACCCATGGCGGGTAGCACTTTTGATACCCATACCCGCCCCACCACCCACCAAACCATCCTCCATACCCGCCCCAACTGGAGCGGGTGCGGGGCGGTACCCGCATTTACCCGCCCCACTGACATCCCTAATAACATGCCAGTCATGGTGTTATGATGACGACTGTTTGCCTTCTATGAACTGGATATTCTACTAATTTCCATCGACATATATCCAGGGAAAGAGAGATACTCCATCAGATCTTGGCTCACTGCTGCCTCTGCTAAGACCAGTAACCAAAACATTAGCATTAGTCATGAGAAAGGTGCTGATGAAGGTTTGACCTCTTCACTTGTTTTCGTTGGCTTGTCCAAATATTTATTGCCTCTAATCATGCCTATTGTATGATAGGAATATTCCTAACACACATAATTGGTACTGAAAGTCTATGGTGTGGTTCCTTGCATTGGCTGTGCTCTAGCAGTCTAGCTCATAAAAGGTTGTAGACCTTTTACAGGAATCTCTGTAATTTGCTTGTCTTAGAAATACTCGAGGACATCATAATTTTTTATCTTAGATTGTTTCCTTCTCTGTCCATACAAGAGAAACACAATGGTTTTTTTATTGTAGCAGCACTGATGGATGTGAAATCTATTATTTAATGCTTCTGTTAAAAAGTTTAGTATGATGATCTTATGTTGTTGCTTCATGTCAATCTAATACAACATCTATTTTTGTGTTTTCAATAAATTATTAATTAAAAAGTATTGCCGAATTTTAATTGAGTTCATTTTCCAGAGAAGACATGCTGATGAGTCTGAATTCAATCTACTTCTCTGATATTGCAGATAACAGTAAACATAGTGTTGATGAACGTGCTCAGTTGCAGGGTGATTCAAGTACACCTTTCATTGAAATGACTGCAGCGTCGCCCTCCAGTACTGCTGGTATCGGACCGAGGGGAACACTTCCTCCTATGAACGAGCTTGATATAGGAGTTATAGAGTCTCTTCCCCCTGAGTTCTTTTCAGAAATTAATGCCATGTATCATGGAAAATTGGCTCATTTTATTACTGAAAAGAGAAGCAAAGGTGAGGTACATTCCTTAAAATTACAGAAGGCAATTGGTTAACCCAATTAGCTTATGTATATACCGTGTTGTGATAAGATTTTGCCTCCATTCTCATATCTTTTAAATTAGGTGTATCAGAAAAAGAAAACATATGTTCGGCTTTCCCTGCTGCACCGAATGAAGCTTTTGCTGCTCGTGAGGTATGTTCTGCATTTTTCTCTTTTTGGGCCGGCTTAGCATTTGACCTGTTTTAACATTGATGATGATGAATATCTTGTTTCTACAACTATGGTGTTGATTGTTCCTGGCTATTATAGGAGCAGTAGTATAATGAAGAGCACATCCAAGTGGTCTCTTATCCTAATAAGCTTTTTGCTGATATGACAAGTGAGCCAGTGTCTGATGCTAGTGTACCAAATCTGGACTTGGTTATTAATTCTCCTGTCCCAGGAGGCATCAGTCTAATGCCCGCTTCTCTGAGTCAAGTAGACACCTCGGTTTTTCAGGAATTGCCCGAGGAGTTGAGGACAGATATACTTGAACTCCTTCCTGCACACAGGAATGATGAATCTTCACTAGATGCTTCCTTGGTATGTGCTAATAATCAGAACAAGAGTCCTATTTCAAGCATTGATTTGTGGGTTGGAAATCCACCAGAATGGATTGGCATATTCAAAGCCAGCAATTGCCAGATTTTGCGCATTTTGGCGGAGATGTATGAAAGAGCAGGGACAAAGAAACAGTTATCTTCTGTATTGCAGAGGACTATGTCTCAGGTTTATATTCTCCCGGATGTGACCACTGATGGATGGGCTGAGGCTGTTAGTTGCTTATGCCAGCTTATCAAGCAGTATTTAAAATTAAAAATTTCAACTGATATTGAAGAGGTTTACATTTGTTCTTGCCTTTTAAGAATGTATATGCCAGAGGCTAAACTTATGTGCAGTATGTGTTCTTTCTTCAGCATGTCTCTTTTCTTGGCACTTGCTTCTATTATTCTTTCCTCTTTGCGATCTTAAATTTCTTTTTTGTTGCTATTGTATTCCTTCATATTCACCATTGGAATCTTGAAGAGAAGTTCAACGTGGCGTTCTATAAATGCAGAATCCGAGGTGATGTGGAAGTTAGGTAGCCATTTAGTGTAGCTTTTCAAGAAAAAACCAAGTAAAAAGTTGAAGGACGGACTGACAGACTTGCGGTCTTGCTCTTGCTCCTTCCATAATACAACAACTATGCCTCAATTCCAAACAAGTTGAGGTCGGCTATATGAATCCTCACTTCCCCATTTAAGCTCAACCCATGTCATCATCATACCAAATAAAGATAAAAGTAAAAAATAAGTTAAATATATATATATAGATAATATTAATAATAATAATTACAATATTAGAAGTTCTCTAACAAGTCTTAATCATAATATTAGTTCTCTAACAAGTCTAAATCTATTCCCAACTAGTAGATATCACATATATGAATCTTTTTCTTTCATTATGTCCCATCTTTAGCTAAATCTACATTGATTTCAAGATATTGCAGGTCTTCCGCGACAACTTCCTTTCGTGAGATCTTAGGCCTACCCCGTCCTTTTAACACCTTCACTCTATTATTGTTTCATACCTATGTACTGGTGCATTTGTAGGTCGACATAAGACATGACCAAACCATCTCTCCTATTCTCTATTGTGCTACTTGCACCTTCTGGTGAATGTGATTATTTTTAATCTTATTCAATCTTGTATGACCACACATTCATCTTAGTATCCGCATCTCTGCAACACTTATTTTGTGGATATGTTGGACTCAAGTGGCCTAGCATTCACTACCATATAACTTTACCGGTCTTATAGTTGTTCTAAACGTACCTTTCACTTTAGTAGCCATCCTCACATAACATGTCGGTAACACTTCTTCATCTCAACCATCCAATTTTAATTCTATGAGTTACATCTTCATGTATCATTCCATTTTCGTGAAAGAACAAGCCTATCTCATGCTGACTAAACTAGCGGTGCATGTATTCAGTGTTACTTTTATTTATCAAAAACTTTTGATCTCTAAAGTGCTTCTCCATAGTTTAAGCTTTTGGTTCACACCCTTGTTGGTTTCGTATATTTACACAATATCATCAACAAATAGCATGCACCAGGGACCTCATCTCTTATTGTGTTGGTCCTCATCCTTAACTAGGCTAACAAGTAGGGGCTTAATGTTGATCTCTGGCTGTTATGGGAAGCTCTTTTATATCTCCTACTACTATTAAAAAGGTTGGTTTTGGGTTTAGTCAATAATGTCATGCCAATGGGAAGAGTTGATGTGAAAAGAAAGACAAGAGGAAAAGTGGTGCGGCTAGATATTTTCCTCCTTTGATGTTACCCATGACATCAAGAGGAGGTAGAAGCAAAATTGATGCTTGCTTCCTTTGATGTCACCAATGACATCAAGAGGAGGTAGTTTGATGTCACTAATGACATGAAGATGAGGTTTTACCCCTATAAATAGATGCACTTCTTGTCTTGTAGAAATCATCTAAAAAAATCATACAATACATTGTAGTGAATAGAGAGTTAAAAGAGCAATTCTCTCAAGTGTAATTTGGAAATCTCCCCTTCAACAACAACAACAACAACATATCCAGTAAAATCCCACTACGTGGGGTCTGGGGAGGGTAGAGCGTAGACAGACCTAACCTCTACCTTGGTAGGTAGAGTGGCTGCTTCCGGGAAATCTCCCCTTCCTTTCTTAATAATATAGGCAACTGTTCTTTGGTGAATGTAGGATCATTTTGATCCGTACCACGTTAAATCTTGTGTTCTTTTTTTATGTTTCCGCTAACAACTATCCCCACGCTAGTGACGGCTCCTTCATACATGTCATTTATGAGATTTATATATTCAAGATGAATTCCATTCTTCTTCATCACCCACCGAAGGACCTTTGTGTATTCTATCATATGCTTGCCTCATCCATGATAAAAAGAAAAAAAAGAAATATATTGATGTTATTATAGGAAATGTAAGTATCAATACTGAGGAAGGGCTTTAGTGTCCAAGAGAAAACTTAGCATGGATTACTATAAAATGAGTCTTTTGAGATTCATATAGGATTTTCGTGTTGTTTACCTTCCACTTGGCGACATTCCCCACAACAGCTTGCGATGAAGCTCTTAGATAGTAACTGAAGGGACTTTTGAAAGCTGCATTTTCTTCTTTATCCTTTGGTGCTTTTGGTAAATACCTTGTCTAGCACAATGATGACAGAAGCCTTCATACACGTCATCCAATCTGTTGGTCTGCAGACAGATTTGCATGGAAAATTGTTCCCATCTTTCAGTTAATAAGCGTATTGAAGCCCCACATCGGCCGTGGTAGGGAAAATTGGTCACTTTGTATGATCTTGGGAATCCTACTCATGAGCTAGCTTTTGGGGATGAGTTAGCCCCAAGGTCCATTTTTTATCAAGGTATTAGAGCAAAAAATAATTGAGTAAAAAAAGCGTGTTCTTTCTAACAACTTGAGCTTTTAGATGAGATGGTCACATAAAGCTCAATGTAGGCCCCATGTTATATAGTCCATGATCCAGATGTTCAGTTTTGGACGTGCGATGGGGTGTTGTAGTCCTACATCGGTTGTGTGAGGTAAGAAATGATCTCTTAATATGGTCTTAGGCAGTACTTATTTCATGAGTTAGCTTCTGGGATTAAGTTAGGCCCAAAGGTCCATCTTTTATCTAAGCGTTTGCACAGGGATTTTGTTGTTCTTCTTAAGGATGTAATGGTCTCGCTGTCCGATTAGTCGTTTGTTCCTTTCCCCCCTGTGATATAAGGGCGTAAGTCAAGTAGTTTAATGCTGCATTGATTTGGATTCAGGGCTGTTCTGGTTGAAGATGATCTTTGCAGCAAAATAGCTTCTTTTGTTCCTCCTTTAATTAGTAACTGCAGGCTTTTAGTTGCAAAATCAGTTAAACTTAAATGATTACTTTTAACCAAGACTTTCTTATAAAGGTTAAAAGTATAAAGTTAGGGAATCTTCTGATATAATGTTATTATATCTGGATGAGAGAAGATGTGAAATAGCAATACAATAAACTGGGAGTGACATCTTAAAAGGTCTTTTAATTTGAAACCAATAGTTTTAGATGCATAGCTTCCTATATTTTCAATAGCAAATTCAAGTTTAGAATCTGCTTTAACAACAGTGTTATCAAAAGCGAAAAGCACAAAAAAGCTGTGGGGCTTTAAGCGCAAACGCAAATGAAGCGTGGGCTTTAATGAAAAAAGGCGCAATGGTGCAAATATACAAATATATGTATGTTTAGTCCAAGACTATTAATAATAAGCATGAATAGCAAATATATGGACAAAGAAATTGTAAATACATTACGATAAAGTGAAATATCAATTGTCTAGTGTCACTTCTTCAAGAGAGGCTCATTGGCAAGAAAAAGTATGTCTTAGGGCCTTGATGATGACACTGAAGTGCACATAAAGCGAGGCGAAGCGCTCAACATGTTTTTAGCCTCGCTCTAGGGCTTAAGCGCGCCTTTGACACCACTGCTTTAACATTGAATTCCTGGTTATACCCTGATCAACTTTTTATCTCGATTTGTAGGCATCGGTTAGTGAGAACTATGGTGGCAGCTTCTACATAGCTTCCGCAATGGAGTGATGCATGGCATGCCTTCTTTGCCAAGAAAAAGTGTCAGGTGCTCTATGTGTACAAGTACGCATTCAGTTTGCTCACTTGCTCTACTTGTAGCTTGGATATCGCTGCAAAGGACCTCTGGTACAAGAACTCACTTGGTCTAACCGAAGATCATGTGAACTTTTGATAGTACGTCATGAAATTAGAAGAGCCCTGTTATCTTTGACGTCCTGTCTTCCGAGATGGTGTCTTTGGTTATGCAGGTGATTGCTTCTTTATTCTACACTAGCGATCTTGCTTTTGAATTTCCTGGAACTTGAAATTCACTAGTTTCTTAACGAGCATTTACTAAAAATTTGAACACACTATATTAGCAATCTTGCTTTTGAGGTAGTTATTTCTAATCCACATCCCATTTGTCATTTCTGTATCTTCATTTTATGTTTTAATGTTACTTAAAGTGCTCACATCTTTCACTTATTTCCTCTTTAACAGTGTGTTGAAAGCATAATCATAGAGTGCGGTTTATGGGATCTGATAAGACATTTTCTCAGGTTAAACTGACAGAGCTGGCGATCATGGTACGTCGCTGTGTGTTTTGAGTGTTTTATTTCCAATTCTTGTAGGCATAAATTTGTCTTCCCTCTTGCTTGAAGTCAAGTGGGGCTTCATTCTTGGGATGGATGACATAAGGTGAACTGAACTGCAAGAATTAGTTAAACTATGTGTTCAATTTTGTCTTACACTTACTTTCAGGAGGTCTTGTATGGAGTTCAAGAACATCCGTGATATTTATCCGACTGAGCAGTAAAACAAGAATGCTATTTTTCACTTTCCCATCGTTGATGCAAATCTTTGTTTGAATGTTGTTTCTTCCTAGAGGGGATTCATTATATGGGAAGTGGTACAGAGAATTAAATAAATAGAACTCTCCTATCTCTAGTAGTTTAAGCTTTTATATGATACGCTCACACAATTCAACATGGTATACGAGCAGGCAGAAACTTTGGATTCTAAGTCTCATTCACCTGTTAACATATTAGTATTTAACGTGATTGTTACACCCCGTAATTCAGGTCATGCTATGAGAGCGTACGAACAGGAGTTAAGATTTAAAATTTTAGAAAGATAGGTTGTCATAATGATTCGCACAGGTTTTAGTCAACTTTGGAGCGGCATATCTCCCACAACAGCTTGTGATGAAGCTCTTAGATAGTAACTGAAGGGACTTTTGAAAGCTGCATTTTCTTCTTTATCCTTTGGTGCTTTTGGTAAATACCTTGTCTAGCACAATGATGACAGAAGCCTTCATACACGTCATCCATATTTTTTTATTTGGATATTTTGGAATTCTATTGCTTTGTTTTTATAATATTTACCTGTTTTACTGCGAGAAGCAGCACAAATAAGCATGGTTGGAGAGTGTATGGGACAAATACATTTATGATTTGTTATAAATGAAGGCCGGGTCTGACATTATTGAAATTGTGACATTTCCTAGAAGTTTACAACAACATGCTTCCTCATTTTCAGGTACCATAAGTAGTTCCATTTATTTTTTCTTGTTGAGATGTGTATAGTTTATGACATGCTCTAAAAGAATGATATGACGTTGTTGAAATAATTTCTACTAGATATTGATTGACTATATTTGCTGAAAACTGGGCAGGCTTTCCTGCTGTTCTCATTAACACATTAAGTCATTAATTGATCTGGTTTCTTCTAGATTCTTTCAATCATTCTAGGGTTAGTTTTACTTATTAAGAGACATATAAGATTCTACTATGTGGAGAACCACTTCCAACGTGGTGTTAATGGCATTTGGAGCATAACTTTAATGAATAACCAAGTGCTCATTTATTCAGCTGACGTTCTTTTGGTTCTCTAGAAAACAATTCGGAAACATGTTTTCTCTTTATAAAATAAACAATTTTATACGAGGGTGATAACATTGTTAAAGAGTATTGTGTGTGATTGCAATCTTATACAGTATTACAATACAGAAAGAATGATACTTCATTTATGGATATTTGAAGATGTTATCGAAGTCCTTCCCATCTAGGTTGTTAATGGGTGGCAAGTTCCCACCATGGTACCTGGGGTGTTGAGTATCCTCTTCGATGCCAAACCTATCAAAAACTCCTTCATGTCTGTACATAGGGAGTACCCAATCTGTTGGTCTGCAGACAGATTTGCATGGAAAATTGTTCCCATCTTTCGGTTAATAAGCGTATTGAAGCCCCACATCGGCCGTGGTAGGAAAAATTGGTCACTTTGTATGATCTTGGGAATCCTACTCATGAGCTAGCTTTTGGGGATGAGTTAGCCCCAAGGTCCATTTCTTATCAAGGTATTAGAGCAAAAAATAATTGAGTAAAAAAAGCTAACAACTTGAGCTTTTAGATGAGATGGTCACATACATGGTATCAGAGTCATGCCCATCCCGATTCTGGTTTACCCAATGTAGGCCCCATGTTATATAGTCCATGATCCAGATGTTCAGTTTTGGACGTGCGATGGGGTGTTGTAGTCCTACATCGGTTGTGTGAGGTAAGAAATGATCTCTTTATATGGTCTTAGGCAATACTTATTTCATGAGTTAGCTTCTGGATTAAGTTAGGCCCAAAGGTCCATCTTTTATCTAAGCGTTTGCACAGGGATTTTGTTGTTCTTCTTAAGGATGTAATGGTCTCGCTGTCCGATTAGTCGTTTATTCCTTTCCCCCCTGTGATATAAGGGCGTAAGTCAAGTAGTTTAATGCTGCATTGATTTGGATTCAGGGCTGTTCTGGTTGAAGATGATCTTTGCAGCAAAATAGCTTCTTTTGTTCCTCCTTTAATTAGTAACTGCAGGCTTTTAGTTGCAAAACCAGTTAAACTTAAATGATAACTTTTAACCAAGACAATGTAAAGTCTTAGAAAAAAAAAAAAGCAAACAAACAAACAAAACCCATTCCCCATTTATTTTCTCCCACTTCCCCCACGTCCCAAAAATCTGTGCACATGCACATCCATATACATACACGACACACACACATTCACTTGGGGTAAAAAAGAAAAAAAAAACTACATTAGCAGCAAAAAGGAAAGAAAGAAAATCAGGAACAAAATAAAGCAATCTGGAAGGGAAAAAAAAATAGTTAAAGCAAGGATAAGCCGAAGTTGGGAAAATCATTCGTTGTACGAAGCAACAAAGGTGAGTTTTTCTCACTCAAATTTCTTAGTGAAATCCTGTATTTTAAGTTTTATATATGTTAGAATATAATGTTGGTGTTAAAAGAAAAATTATGAATTTAGATTTCTTAAACAACTAGTTCGGGACATGAACGTTACAAACTGTTTTTCGGAGTTATACTTGTTTTAATTAGACGAAATTTGGTATGGTTGTAAATAACTTTGTTACGAACAGATTGAACTAAAGAAGAGATAAAACGGACTTACGGTTTAAGAGTTATCATAGTTTAAACTTTCTGCCACAGATTTGGACGAAATCTGAGAGCAAGTAGAATTATGAACTGTTTTTCCCGAGTTTCACTTGTTAGAATTAGACGAAATTTGGTATGGTTGTAAATCAATTTGTTACGAACAGATTGAACTAAATAAGAGGTAGAATGGACTTACGGTTTAGAAGTTATCGTTTTTTAAAATTTCTGCGCCGGATCGGTTGAAAGTCCGTAAACCAGTGGGTAAAATGGTAAAACTGTAGCAATTGGTACAGAATATGAAATGTTGATTCAAATGAAAGTCCTATTTGTCTTTTCTCGTCAGTTTGAGAATTTACGGGGCTTGATCCGACTTACGGATAAGAAGTTATGATTGTTTTAAGATCGTGTATCGTTCTGATAATAAATTCGGCAAACAGTTCTTAATGTATTTGTTAAAACTGAAAAACTGAATGTTTCGGTGGGGAATTTAAAATTTTGTGTTGAATAAAAGTTCTAGGTTATTCTGTTCTCGACAGTTTGAGACTTTGCGTACATAAATCCGACTTACGGTGTGAGAGTTGTAACCCATACAAGTGGGAAGGGCGGAATATTGAAAGAAGGAAATATTAATTGAGTCTTTTGAACATATAACACATACAAAACAAATATGTAAATGCATTTGTAAATGCATCGGATCGGGTTGCACGCCGCAACAAAACGTAAAGTGAATACGTGTTCACAAATACGTAATATAATGGATCGGGTTGCACGCGGCAACAAAACGTAAAGTGAATACGCGTTCACAAATACGTAAATATAATGGATCGGGTTGCACGCCGCAACAAAACGTAAAGTGAATACGCGTTCACAAATACGTAAATATAATGGATCGGGTTGCACGCCGCAACAAAACGTAAAGTGAATACGCGTTCACAAATACGTAAATATAATGGATCGGGTTGCACGCCGCAACAAAACGTAAAGTGAATACGCGTACACAAATACGTAAATATAATGGATCGGGTTGCACGCCGCAACAAAACGTAAAGTGAATACGCGTTCACAAATACGTAAACATAATGGATCGGGTTGCACGCCGCAACAAAACGTAAAGTGAATACGCGTTCACAAATACGTAAACATAATGGATCGGGTTGCACGCCGCAACAGATATGTAAATGCATTTGTAAATGCATCGGATCGGGTTGCACGCCGCAACAAATATGTAAATACAAAGGAATACCTTAATATGTAACATGAGATAAAACATGTACGTGGGTTAAGCTGAGTACGTCCTGAAACGAATTGAAAGAGAATATTATTGTGTGAATACTTGATTATGATACATTGAAAATGTTGAAGTTTGTCTCATAACATGGTTATTGTGTCCTAATATGTTTGTACTTAAAATATTGTGAGATTACTTTGAATTATAGGGTGAGGTTCTCACTCAGCCCCGGATGGTAGGGCTGACTCTTTTATTTAACATATTTCAGGAAAGCGTGATAGAGGAAAAGCTCCGCAACAGGGCTAGCGATCGTCCCGCAGCCTCTTTGACCCACCAATCCATTATTTCGGATTTGGTGAAAGTTATTCTCATAAAGTATGTTCTAAGAACTAGGTTCCATTATCTCGGGGAATGACCCACACAAGATTGTTCTTTGTAAGCTTTGAATTGCTTATTATGATATATATATTATTTCCGCACTTAAATACATGTTTAATCTAGGAAGAAAAGAAGTTAACGGTTCGCCTGGAAAATAAATAATTGTCCAGGTGCCATCACGCCTTAGGAAGGACTTAAGAAAAGTCGGGGCGTGACACTTTCTTATAAAGGTTAAAAGTATAAAGTTAGGGAATCTTCTGATATAATGTTATTATATCTGGATGAGAGAAAATGTGAAATAGCAATACAATAAACTGAGAGTGACATCTTAAAAGTCTTTTAATTTGAAACCAATAGTTTTAGATGCATAGCTTCCTATTTTTTCAATAGCAAATTCAAGTTTAGAATCTGCTTTAACAGCAGTGCTATCAAAAGCGAAAAGCACAAAAAAGCTCTGGGGCTTTAAGCGCAAACGCAAATAAAGCGTGGGCTTTAATGAAAAAAGGCGTAATGGTGCAAATATACAAATATATGTATGTTTAGTCCAAGACTATTAATAATAAGCATGAATAACAAATATATGGACAAAGAAATTGTAAATACATTACGATAAAGTGAAATATCAATTGTCTAGTGTCACCTCTTCAAGAGAGGCTCATTGGCAAGAAAAAATATGTCTTAGGGCCTTGATGATGACACTGAAGCGCACATAAAGCGACGCGAAGCACTCAACATGTTTTTAGCCTCGCTTCAGGGCTTAAGTGCGCCTTTGACACCACTGCTTTAACATTGAATTCCTGGTTATACCCTGATCAAATTTTTATCTCGATTTGTAGGCATCGGTTAGTGAGAACTATGGTGGCAGCTTCTACATAGCTTCCGCAATGGAGTGATGCATGGCATGCCTTCTTTGACAAGAAAAAGTGTCAGGTGCTCTATGTGTACAAGTACGCATTCAGTTTGCTCACTTGCTCTACTTGTAACTTGGATATCGCTGCAAAGGACCTCTGGTACAAGAACTCACTTGGTCTAACCGAAGATCATGTGAACTTTTGATAGTACGTCATGAAATTAGAAGAGCCCTGTTATCTTTGACGTCCTGTCTTCCGAGATGGTGTCTTTGGTTATGCAGGTGATTGCTTCTTTATTCTACACTAGCAATCTTGCTTTTGAATTTCCTGGAACTTGAAATTCACTAGTTTCTTAACGAGCATTTACTAAAAATTTGAACACACTATATTAGCAATCTTGCTTTTGACCTCCCTGCGAAATTTATTGAATAAGTAAGTTCTCCTCACTCTTGATTTTTTGTCTTCCACTCTTCTCATGTGGCTCAGAAGGATCTAGATCTGTCATCAACTCTTATGAGATTCTTGCTGTTAAAGATTTCTGAAGCTGTAAAGTACTGCCTCTTGTGTCAAAGAGTTTGCAAACCTTCAAGTGGTTATTGAGGTAGTTATTTCTAATCCACATCCCATTTGTCATTTCTGTATCTTCATTTTATGTTTTAATGTTACTTAAAGTGCTCACATCTTTCACTTATTTCCTCTTTAACAGTGTGTTGAAAGCATAATCATAGAGTGCGGTTTATGGGATCTGATAAGACATTTTCTCAGGTTAAACTGACAGAGCTGGCGATCATGGTACGTCGCTGTGTGTTTTGAGTGTTTTATTTCCAATTCTTGTAGGCATAAATTTGTCTTCCCTCTTGCTTGAAGTCAAGTGGGGCTTCATTCTTGGGATGGATGACATAAGGTGAACTGAACTGCAAGAATCAGTTAAACTATGTGTTCATTTTTGTCTTACACTTACTTTCAGGAGGTCCTGTATGGAGTTCAAGAACATCCGTGATATTTATCCGACTGAGCAGTAAAACAAGAATGCTATTTTTCACTTTTCCATCGTTGATGCAAAGCTTTGTTTGAATGTTGTTTCTTCCTAGAGGGGATTCATTACATGGGAAGTGGTACAGAGAATTAAATAAATAGAACTCTCCCCTCTCTAGTAGTTTAAGCTTTTATATGATACGCTCACACAATTCAACATGGTATACGAGCAGGCAGAAACTTTGGATTCTAAGTCTCATTCACCTGTTAACAGATTAGTATTTAACGTGCTTGCCCAAGAAAAAGAACGAGGGAGTTCATACAGAATCAATTAAATAAATACAAATATCCTCTCTAGTAATTTAAACTTTTAGGTGAGCTGGTAGTCACACGATTTAGGAGAAAGGAGTCCGTTGCTTGCAGGGCTCAAAATTGATTTATGGAGAAAATTAGACAACAAAAGGATGAAGTGGTGGCATGTGTTTCCACCATTGCCCTGTGAGAGTACAGCTTTTGCCCTTTCGTATCATCATTACTTAGTCCTGATAACAAAACATTCTATATTTGTGAATGAATAAGCTTACGATAGTAGTGTTATTATTAAAGAACTCTCAGTGGTAAACTGCAGCACTAAGCAGGTCCAAGTAAAAGTTGCACAAAAAAAGAAGAATACCTTGTGTTAGTTGTGTTTGTCAAAAGAAGAAATGCGGGAGCGGACTTATTAAATAAATCCATATATTGTCTATTGTTTGTTGTTTCCTATTTTAAATTTCAACCTTCTCAGTCTGTTCCCTTTGCTTAAAATTTCTAGAAGTTTGGTCGTTACAACTTCTATTATTGATATACTGTCTTCAAGAAAACTGGTTCATGGAAAACAGTGCCTTTTTGTCCTTGACTTGCTTGATTATGTTGTTTAAGGATATTTTTATCTGCCTTTATGTATGTTTTTCTCTTCCCACGTCTCTCTCTTCTTTTCTAGTTTAATTGTGCCAGTGATGATAGAGTGCTTATGTTTGATTTTGTTATTGCAGAAAGGAATCCTAGGATGCTGCAGTTATCTGTACTTTGGCGTTATTGGTCAGGCCTCACTGCACTGTAAATGTTAAGTGGAGTGAGTAGCAGTTTCAATGGCAGTGGTATTGCTCAGATGCAGTGTTGAGGCAGACAGATGTGTGGTGCTGAGTGCTAAAAAGATCGTGTTAGAGATCGTTGGACCTCTTGCTGAGTGCTCAGATGCAGTGTTGACGGAGAAGGTATGTCATTTTTCGGAATATATCTTTTTTCATACCAAACACATCGTGTTCTGATTTTTCATGTTAATGAAGATATAATATTTTTTCCTGGAAGGTGGATAATTTTATTAATTTCCTTGGTCCACAAGTGACCACCAGGTAGAAACTTATTTTGTTTACGTGAAAAACGGTGGCCTGTCACGGTCGTAATTGAAGCATATATGCAAGGGTCAGCCTCCACCTGATCTGACCATGAAAATTAAAGGATACCTGCTTGTGCTCATACTATTTCTTCACGTTTTGCCGTTACATTTTTCAAACAGTGTAATATATGTAGGGACTATTGACTCAGTTAACAGGTGAAATCGTATACTTCAAGTGCTACTAACTACAAACAACAACCCAATGTAAAAGTGGGTAGAGAAATTGACTCTGGGGAAGGTGTCGTGCACGCAATCTTACCCTTATCTTTTGAAGGTAGAGAAATTGTTTCCCGGTGGACCCTCGACTCAAGTAAAGCATATCAAAAACAGTATGAAAAAGAAATATAGTAGTGAAGAAGTCATGTTGAAAATGATAACACAATAATCAAAGCAAAAAATACAACAGGTAATAATAGAATTTAAGAATAAGACAAGTGCTAATAACTGAATTTTAAATTTAATGTGTACGTATTTTAAATTATTAACATTTAACTGAGTGCTCAGATGCAGTGTTGAGGCAGAAGGTATGTCACTTTTCGGATTAGATCATGTTAATAATTGCATAGAGGTTGACCTCGCGTGTTAAATGTGACACAGGAGGGCGGAGAAAGCGGGGAAATGGAAGCAACAAGAAATGAGGTGATGCTAAGGAGCAAGGGACTTTGCCTAATCCCAATAGAGCTCACTTGGCATGTAGCTGATACTACTCTCAACGACGCTGATTTTTGGTCACCAGCCGCCATGATGAACAATAATATCATTCAATGAACAATCGATTTACTATTTTTTGCTGCCTTTAATAGGCCTTTTTGCTCTCTTTCCCTTTTCTCGGTTGATATGACGGTATATTGCAACTAGGAAAAACCCTTTGTTGGATGTAAAATGACATGATCACAACTAGGTGAGTATAGTATAAGTGAAAATGATAGACTAGGAAGGGCAGTAGCAGTTTTTTCGAAAGCTGAATTTGGGTTTGGAAACGCTGCTTGGTATTGGAAATTATACAACTTTTAGGGAAATGGTAAAGTGCATTACACTTTTCATATCAAAGAAGGATTGGTGGACTCTATTCCTCTCGTCTTTACTAATTTCTTATTTACGTAGTTATTTTTGGCATAGTTGGTAGCACTTCTTATTACAATGCTAAAAGTGGTACAATTACTCCTGTAACATAAGGGTAAGATAAATCATTCCGATTCTAATACTCTATTATAGTTTCATTTTGTCACAATACCTAAAGTGCTTTTAAATTTGGCACGAATTTATTAGTTGCAGACTTATCAATAGTATTATTAATTACCCCTTCCTCACCCAATGATTATTTGATAGTCTTCATCCTTTGAACACTTACGTGATAAAGATCACAGCTACACTTTCTTTTAGGAGCTTGTAGGCTACTGTTTAACTATTAATCGCCACGTAGTCATATACAAATTATTTATATATTTTAATTGTGTATTTTTTTCTTGATCCCTGGTGCAGTCCGGAAAGTGCTCCGAGTCTCCTCCTATTGTCCGTATTCTTGTCTTGGCTTCATCATACATATCTT
Organism: Przewalskia tangutica; assembly: GCA_029844215.1. Lineage (NCBI taxonomy): Eukaryota > Viridiplantae > Streptophyta > Magnoliopsida > Solanales > Solanaceae > Przewalskia > Przewalskia tangutica. Next base: position 15,802,542 of record CM056721.1, read on the forward strand.
TGATCGCCCTGGTGTACGCCACATGTACCCTTCTAACCTCTAAACATTTCATAGAACCTCCATAGGGACTTGTCGTATGTCTTCTCGAGGTCGATGAAAAACATATGTAAGTCTTTATTCATCTCTTTATACTGCTCCACTAACCTTCTAATAAGATTGATGGCTTTTGTGATCGAATGCCGTGACATGAAATCGATTTTGTTCTCAAAAATAGACGTGCCTCTTCTCACCCTCATCTCCACGATCCTTTTCCAGACTTTCATTGTATGCTTGGTTCTAGTCGAAAGACTATAAGCTTTGAGCTTAAGAATAAAGACAAGAAAGCTATTTAGAGTTGGTATTTCTAACTAAGTCGGAAGGAGGGCTTTTGATACTCTCAATTGGGATTTAAAGAGTGTTGCAAATCTTAAAGCCTCGCTTATTCGTGCGCACTTCTTTTTCCTTTACTAGTGGTTCCTAACGACTGATACTCCTATAGTTGTTGCAACTCGGGATATCACATTTGTTCTTGTACAAATGGATCATTGTACTCCACCTCCATTCTTCGGGCATTCTCGTCGTCTTAAAAATGACGTTAAACAACTCAGTCAACCAATCCAAACACATGCGTTATTCCAAAATTTCAATGAGATCTCATCAGGCCCGATCGCTTGTCCCCTTCGCATCTTGCGAATAACACTCATAACCTCCTCAACCTTAATGCTTCTACAGTACCCAAAATCCCCGTGCCTATCATAATGCTCTAGATCTCCTAGCACAATGTCTCCATCTCCTTTTTCGTTCAAGAGTTTGTGGAAGTAAGACTGCCACCTCCGCCTAATATGCGCTTCCTCCACCAGTACTTTGTCGCCCTCGTCCTGGATGAACCTCACTTAATCCAAGTCACGGGCCCTCCTCTCATATTTCTTGGTTTGTCTGTACAACTTCTTATCTCCGCCTTTCTTCTCTAATTCCACAAACAGGCGTTCGAATTCGCAACCGTAACCGCTAGTTTTGCCTCCTTCCTCGCCAACTTATACAGTTTCCTATTCGTCCACTTCTCCACCTCATCTCTATTTTCTACATATTTCGCATAGACCATTTTGTTCGCTTCCGCCTTCTATTGAACTTCACCATTCCACCACCAATCCTCTCGATGTCTACCACGATAACATCGCGAGACTCCTAGCACTTCTATGGCTACCTCACGAATGCAACTGGCCGTCCTGTCCCACATACCGGTCGCATCCCCACTACTCGCGCAAGCCCCCTTGGCCATCAAACCTCTCCTCCATATCCTTTGCACTAGCCATGATCAAACTCCCCATTTGATTCTTAACCTATCATACACAAGTAATTTGTTTTCCACCAAAAAATATCTCCGCAAAAATAATTTTGTATGATTAGTAAAAAAAATGACAGTCCGGTGCACTAAGCTTTTGTTATGCGCGGGGTCCGGAGAAGGTTCGGACTACAAGAGTCTATTGTACGCAGCCTTACTCAGTATTCCCGAAGGACTTTATATCTTTCAATTCTAAACTTCAATCAAAATCACGTACGCATAATCATTCAACGTCCCTATCAACAATAGGCAATTTGAGGTGTTTGGATAATATTTTGTTAAATTTTTTAAAATTTAAAGTTGTGCACTTTTTTATTTTTCAAAGTTACTTAGATTGTGCCTGCACATAAATTTACTTAGAGAAAAATGTTATAAAATAAACTCTAATTTGCATATTAATACTATTTGTGTATCCAAACGGCTATTATCAGAAAGGCGGAAAAGGAAAAATTAAAAGGATTTGGGTTAACCGACCCAATTACCGCGTTGAGTTCATAAAATAACGAACTCAATATTGGGAAACCCCCAATATTCTCATGGAACCGTCACGCTCAGCGAACTCGGGCTCCAATTCAAAACGAACATCAAATTCAAATTGGAGTAACAACAACAACAAGAATCAAAAGACCCTAGGCATGGCTTGGGGAGCCAATTCTCGATCTTCTTCTCGTCCTTCCTTCAATACTTCATCTTTCTTTACTTAATTCTCATATTGCGAATTTTTCACAATCTTGAATATTTGTGTGTTGATCATCAAGAAAGTTTAATTCTTCTTCTTACTTTACTTTATTTGCACTTATAAATTTTGAACATTAATTAGAATCTTCCAACACTATCTTGAATATTTGAAATAGGCTTTTCTTTTAGTTGACTTCGAATTAGATGATCATCAAGAAAGTTTTAGACCGGTCACTAGTAGAATGTGTGTTGATCATCAAGAAATATTATTTTTATTACTTTAGAGACGTTAATTATTGGAAAACTGAAACGAGTCAGAATAGAATAGAACAGTATTTGTGTAGCTGAGCCCATTTAGAATATAGTTGATTGATTTCTAGGGACTGTTTTTAGAGTTTCGCTTCATATGTCTCCTCTATATGGCCAAGTACACTTCTTGCCTACAATTTACTTCATAAACGCACCCCTCCTCTCTGATTTGATGTGTGTAGTGTATGCTATACTACTTCTCTGGTACTGGTTTACTCATCTTTTCATTGTGACTTTTGACAACTTTGCTGTAGTTACATGGCCGTGAAGAATCAGAAGCTTCACGAGCATTTTGATGCGGAGGCATCAAGCACTTCTCTCAGTGGTCCAAGTTCTTCAAAACCTATATTTCATGGCTTTCCATATTTGTTGATGGATACACGGTTCCTTCCAGTCAGGTTTAGTGCATTATGGTTTCTTTCCTGTTATTTTCGTGACTGGGATTAATCCGATATGATTGCTTGAAGATTTACGAATTAAAAGATCCTGAATCTAGTGTTGAACTATGTTGCTCGAACTCTTCACTTTCGGTGCCGCACCCGTGTGGGTGTGGGATCCGTACCCTATCTGGTCAACCAATTTTGGGTACTTTGACTAAAATCGAGGGAGAAATTCTGGACAAATTCAATGATTTATGTAATTAAAACAGAAGCTATGGTGAAATTGAAGAAAATGGAATAGCTTGTATCTAGAAATTTCTATGTCACTCCTTTTCCTTTTATCTCCTTCCGAGATTCTCGTCTTGATCAATAGTTTCTCCTCAAGTTTTCGACATAATATCTCATAATTTCGGTTTTATAACTATGTTTTTAGAATTTTGACTTATTGTTTGCCGAATCCCCGCACCCGTATCCGTACCCACAAATCTTAAAATTTAGATAATGACGAATCCGACCTCGAGATCTGTACCCTGTATCCGACACCCGCACCCGAGTCCGAGCACCATAGATGTTGAATGATGTTGACTATTGTTTCATCAATAGAAAACCTTCTTTAACTTTTGAACTGTCAAAACAAATGATTACTTGTATTCTTACTTTTCCGTGATGAGTTTCTACTTGTGTAAGAAAAGTTCATTCAGTCTGCATGTAAACCCGTATACAAACATCCTTCTTCTTTGCAATCGATACCGTGAGTGTATAACTATCATATTCTTTCCCATACCTCACTGGATTTTCTCATATGGAAGATTAGGTTGCTTCTCTTGCAGTTTATTGATTTCAACAATACTTCTTCAGGAACTTGAGGATATATGTTGAAGCATGGAGGCCGTTTTGAAAATTATTTTTCTAGGCATCGTGTTACTCATATAATCTGTAGTAATCTTCCTGACAGTAAGGTCAAGAATTTAAGGTTGGCTGTAAATCCAAGTTCATCAGGTTGTCAGTTTCTTATTTTTGTATCTCTGCTGAAATAGAAATTGTAATTTTTTTTCTTAAAGATTTGTTTGAATTTGATATAGGTCCTTTTAGCAGGGGACTTCCAGTAGTCAAACCGACATGGGTGTTGGATTCTGTCGCTGCAAATAAGCTTATGAATTGTAAGCTAATATTTCTCTCGACTTTCTTTTTAACGCAAACTAGCAAGTTGATTACTTGTTTAGGTGTTAGCTCTGTTATGGCGATTGTCCCTGAAAGCATTTTTGTGGGTGGAAGGATATTGTCTACAGAAGCGATCGGGAATCTGTGCTTCTCTCCTCTTAGGCCTCTTTTCATTTGTTGAATTGTCGAAGGGGGATAAAAAAGAGGAGAACAAGAAACTGCTCTTTTACGTGTCTTCTAGTTATGTTTGTATTATATATCTATATTGAAAAGTTTGCAAGTTCAGGCCCTAGCTCCATCTTGTGAAGAGTCTACTTGACGGGAAACAAGGAAATGCTAATGTACTTGAATCTTAAGAAGATTAACCTTGTTGCTTTAGACGAAAAGTTTATTATAAGGTGCATGCACCTCCATCAAGTTCTTTATGAGCCTTGGGGTACTGCATGATTTTGGTTTCTTGATTTTGTTGTAAGCTTCGATGAGTTGACTTTGTGATACTTTTTGCGACTCACATCAATACTTTTCAGTTTCTTTCTTAGTAAGTAACATCAGTCCTCTGTGTTGTTGTGTTGTTTTCAGGGGTTCCTTATCAGCTTGATCAGCTTGCAAGTGAAGTTAATAACCAGCCTAAGTTATCTGCTTTCTTTCTGAAAAACATTTCTGCTTCTGATGATACAACAACATGTTCAACTGTCCATGCCACTTGTAGAGTTGAGAGCCCATTGTCATATTCTGGACCAATTGAAGATCCTATATCCTTTGAAGAGTGGCAATCTGCAGAAGATTTGAAGCCTTGTGCTCTAGAAATATATTGATGTTATTATAGGAAATGTAAGTATCAATACTGAGGAAGGGCTTTAGTGTCCAAGAGAAAACTTAGCATGGATTACTATAAAATGAGTCTTTTGAGATTCATATAGGATTTTCGTGTTGTTTACCTTCCACTTGGCGACATTCCCCACAACAGCTTGTGATGAAGCTCTTAGATAGTAACTGAAGGGACTTTTGAAAGCTGCATTTTCTTCTTTATCCTTTGGTGCTTTTGGTAAATACCTTGTCTAGCACAATGATGACAGAAGCCTTCATACACGTCATCCATATTTTTTTATTTGGATATTTTGGAATTCTATTGCTTTGTTTTTATAATATTTACCTGTTTTACTGCGAGAAGCAGCACAAATAAGCATGGTTGGAGAGTGTATGGGACAAATACATTTATGATTTGTTATAAATGAAGGCCGGGTCTGACATTATTGAAATTGTGACATTTCCTAGAAGTTTACAACAACATGCTTCCTCATTTTCAGGTACCATAAGTAGTTCCATTTATTTTTTCTTGTTGAGATGTGTATAGTTTATGACATGCTCTAAAAGAATGATATGACGTTGAAATAATTTCTACTAGATATTGATTGACTATATTTGCTGAAAACTGGGCAGACTTTCCTGTTGTTCTCATTAACACATTAAGTCATTAATTGATCTGGTTTCTTCTAGATTCTTTCAATCATTCTAGGGTTAGTTTTACTTATTAAGAGACATATAAGATTCTACTATGTGGAGAACCACTTCCAACGTGGTGTTAATGGCATTTGGAGCATAACTTTAATGAATAACCAAGTGCTCATTTAACGTTCTTTTGGTTCTCAAGAAAACAATTCGGAAACATGTTTTCTCTTTATAAAATAAACAATTTTATACGAGGGTGGATTTCAGGCTGCAACTCGCCTGCATGAATCCTGAATCGCTAGTAATCGCCGGTGATAATATTGTTAAAGAGTATTGTGTGTGATTGCAATCTTATACAGTATTACAATACAGAAAGAATGATACTTCATTTATGGATATTTGAAGATGTTATCGAAGTCCTTCCCATCTAGGTTGTTAATGGGTGGCAAGCTCCCACCATGGTACCTGGGGCGTTGAGTATCCTCTTTGATGCCAAACCTATCAAAAACTCCTTCAAGTCTGTACATAGGGAGTACCCAATCTGTTGGTCTGCAGACAGATTTGCATGGAAAATTGTTCCCATCTTTCAGTTAATAAGCGTATTGAAGCCCCACATCGGCCGTGGTAGGAAAAATTGGTCACTTTGTATGATCTTGGGAATCCTACTCATGAGCTAGCTTTTGAGGATGAGTTAGCCCCAAGGTCCATTTCTTATCAAGGTATTTGAGCAAAAAATAATTGAGTAAAAAAAGCTAACAACTTGAGCTTTTAGATGAGATGGTCACATACATGGTATCAGAGTCATGCCCATCCCGATTCTGGTTTACCCAATATAGGCCCCATGTTATATAGTCCATGATCCAGATGTTCAGTTTTGGACGTGCGATGGGGTGTTGTAGTCCTACATCGGTTGTGTGAGGTAAGAAATGATCTCTTTATATGGTCTTAGGCAATACTTATTTCATGAGTTAGCTTCTGGATTAAGTTAGGCCCAAAGGTCCATCTTTTATCTAAGCGTTTGCACAGGGTTTTTGTTCTTCTTCTTAAGGATGTAATGGTCTCGCTGTCCGATTAGTCGTTTATTCCTTTCCCCCCTGTGATATAAGGGCGTAAGTCAAGTAGTTCAATGCTGCATTGATTTGGATTCAGGGCTGTTCTGGTTGAAGATGATCTTTGCAGCAAAATGGCTTCTTTTGTTCCTCCTTTAATTAGTAACTGCAGGCTTTTAGTTGCAAAACCAGTTAAACTTAAATGATAACTTTTAACCAAGACTTTCTTATAAAGGTTAAAAGTATAAAGTTAGGGAATCTTCTGATATAATGTTATTATATCTGGATGAGAGAAAATGTGAAATAGCAATACAATAAACTGAGAGTGACATCTTAAAAGTCTTTTAATTTGAAACCAATAGTTTTAGATGCATAGCTTCCTATTTTTTCAATAGCAAATTCAAGTTTAGAATCTGCTTTAACAGCAGTGCTATCAAAAGCGAAAAGCACAAAAAAGCTCTGGGGCTTTAAGCGCAAACGCAAATAAAGCGTGGGCTTTATTGAAAAAAGGCGTAATGGTGCAAATATACAAATATATGTATGTTTAGTCCAAGACTATTAATAATAAGCATGAATAACAAATATATGGACAAAGAAATTGTAAATACATTACGATAAAGTGAAATATCAATTGTCTAGTGTCACCTCTTCAAGAGAGGCTCATTGGCAAGAAAAAATATGTCTTAGGGCCTTGATGATGACACTGAAGCGCACATAAAGCGAGGCGAAGCGCTCAACATGTTTTTAGTCTCGCTTCAGGGCTTAAGTGCGCCTTTGACACCACTGCTTTAACATTGAATTCCTGGTTATACCCTGATCAAATTTTTATCTCGATTTGTAGGCATCGGTTAGTGAGAACTATGGTGGCAGCTTCTACATAGCTTCCGCAATGGAGTGATGCATGGCATGCCTTCTTTGACAAGAAAAAGTGTCAGGTGCTCTATGTGTACAAGTACGCATTCAGTTTGCTCACTTGCTCTACTTGTAACTTGGATATCGCTGCAAAGGACCTCTGGTACAAGAACTCACTTGGTCTAACCGAAGATCATGTGAACTTTTGATAGTACGTCATGAAATTAGAAGAGCCCTGTTATCTTTGACGTCCTGTCTTCCGAGATGGTGTCTTTGGTTATGCAGGTGATTGCTTCTTTATTCTACACTAGCAATCTTGCTTTTGAATTTCCTGGAACTTGAAATTCACTAGTTTCTTAACGAGCATTTACTAAAAATTTGAACACACTATATTAGCAATCTTGCTTTTGACCTCCCTGCGAAATTTATTGAATAAGTAAGTTCTCCTCACTCTTGATTTTTTGTCTTCCACTCTTCTCATGTGGCTCAGAAGGACCTAGATCTGTCATTAACTCTTATGAGATTCTTGCTGTTAAAGATTTCTGAAGCTGTAAAGTACTGCCTCTTGTGTCAAAGAGTTTGCAAACCTTCAAGTGGTTATTGAGGTAGTTATTTCTAATCCACATCCCATTTGTCATTTCTGTATCTTCATTTTATGTTTTAATGTTGCTTAAAGTGCTCACATCTTTCACTTATTTCCTCTTTAACAGTGTGTTGAAAGCATAATCATAGTGTGCGGTTTATGGGATCTGATAAGACATTTTCTCAGGTTAAACTGACAGAGCTGGCGATCATGGTACGTCGCTGTGTGTTTTGAGTGTTTTATTTCCAATTCTTGTAGGCATAAATTTGTCTTCCCTCTTGCTTGAAGTCAAGTGGGGATTCATTCTTGGGATGGATGACATAAGGTGAACTGAACTGCAAGAATCAGTTAAACTATGTGTTCATTTTTGTCTTACACTTACTTTCAGGAGGTCCTGTATGGAGTTCAAGAACATCCGTGATATTTATCCGACTGAGCAGTAAAACAAGAATGCTATTTTTCACTTTTCCATCGTTGATGCAAAGCTTTGTTTGAATGTTGTTTCTTCCTAGAGGGGATTCATTACATGGGAAGTGGTACAGAGAATTAAATAAATAGAACTCCCCCCTCTGTAGTAGTTTAAGCTTTTATATGATACGCTCACACAATTCAACATGGTATACGAGCAGGCAGAAACTTTGGATTCTAAGTCTCATTCATAAAATAACACATACCCGTTGCTTTCAACAGTATATATATTCCCGCTTCATTTTGGAAACCCCCAATATTCTCATGGAACCGTCACGCTCAGCGAACTCGGGCTCCAATTCAAAACGAACATCAAATTCAAGTTGGAGTAACAACAACAACAAGAATCAAAAGACCCTAGGCATGGCTTGGGGAGCCAATTCTCGATCTTCTTCTCGTCCTTCCTTCAATACTTCATCTTTCTTTACTTAATTCTCATATTGCGAATTTTTCACAATCTTGAATATTTGTGTGTTGATCATCAAGAAAGTTTAATTCTTCTTCTTACTTTACTTTATTTGCACTTATAAATTTTGAACATTAATTAGAATCTTCCAACACTATCTTGAATATTTGAAATAGGCTTTTCTTTTAGTTGACTTCGAATTAGATGATCATCAAGAAAGTTTTAGACCGGTCACTAGTAGAATGTGTGTTGATCATCAAGAAATATTATTTTTATTACTTTAGAGACGTTAATTATTGGAAAACTGAAACGAGTCAGAATAGAATAGAACAGTATTTGTGTAGCTGAGCCCATTTAGAATATAGTTGATTGATTTCTAGGGACTGTTTTTAGAGTTTCGCTTCATATGTCTCCTCTATATGGCCAAGTACACTTCTTGCCTACGATTTGCTTCATAAACGCACCCCTCCTCTCTGATTTGATGTGTGTAGTGTATGCTATACTACTTCTCTGGTACTGGTTTACTCATCTTTTCATTGTGACTTTTGACAACTTTGCTGTAGTTACATGGCCGTGAAGAATCAGAAGCTTCACGAGCAGTTTGATGCGGAGGCATCAAGCACTTCTCTCAGTGGTCCAAGTTCTTCAAAACCTATATTTCATGGCGTTTCCATATTTGTTGATGGATACACGGTTTCTTCCAGTCAGGTTTAGTGCATTATGGTTTCTTTCCTGTTATTTTAGTGACTGGGATTAATCCGATAAGATTGCTTGAAGATTTACGAATTAAAAGATCCTGAATCTAGTGTTGAACTATGTTGCTCGAACTCTTCACTTTCTAGGCATCGTGTTACTCATATAATCTGTAGTAATCTTCCTGACAGTAAGGTCAAGAATTTAAGGTTGGCTGTAAAACTAAGTTCATCAGGTTGTCAGTTTCTTATTTTTGTATCTCTGCTGAAATAGAAATTGTAATTTTTTTTCTTAAAGATTTGTTTGAATTTGATATAGGTCCTTTAGCAGGGGACTTCCAGTAGTCTAACCGACATGGGTGTTGGATTCTGTCGCTGCAAATAAGCTTATGAATTGTAAGCTAATATTTCTCTCGACTTTCTTTTTAACGCAAACTAGCAAGTTGATTACTTGTTTAGGTGTTAGCTCTGTTATGGCGATTGTCCCTGAAAGCATTTTTGTGGGTGGAAGGATATTGTCTACAGAAGCGATCGGGAATCTGTGCTTCTCTCCTCTTAGGCCTCTTTTCATTTGTTGAATTGTCGAAGGGGGATAAAAAAGAGGAGAACAAGAAACTGCTCTTTTACGTGTCTTCTAGTTATGTTTGTATTATATATCTATATTGAAAAGTTTGCAAGTTCAGGCCCTAGCTCCATCTTGTGAAGAGTCTACTTGACGGGAAACAAGGAAATGCTAAAGTACTTGAATCTTAAGAAGATTAACCTTGTTGCTTTAGACGAAAAGTTTATTATAAGGTGCATGCGCCTCCATCAAGTTCTTTATGAGCCTTGGGGTACTGCATGATTTTGGTTTCTTGATTTTGTTGTAAGCTTCGATGAGTTGACTTTGTGATACTTTTTGCGACTCACATCAATACTTTTCAGTTTCTTTCTTAGTAAGTAACATCAGTCCTCTGTGTTGTTGTGTTGTTTTCACGGGTTCCTTATCAGCTTGATCAGCTTGCAAGTGAAGTTAATAACCAGCCTAAGTTTATCTGCCTTCTTTACGAAAAACATTTCTGCTTCTGATGATACAACAACATGTTCAACTGTCCATGCCACTTGTAGAGTTGAGAGCCCATTGTCATATTCTGGACCAATTGAAGATCCTATATCCTTTGAAGAGTGGCAATCTGCAGAAGATTTGAAGCCTTGTGCTCTAGAATCTAAAGATCTAATGCAAGCGAACTGCAATGTTGATAGAGTTGAAGAGTCAAGTGGTAGCATGGCAATGCAAGAACTGAGTGATGCTGCAAGTGGAGATGGAAGTCATCCTCCATTTTCAGCACCTTCCAGTTCTGACAATGATGCATCAGCTCGTAGCGACTGGACTAGTGATCCTGTTAACGAGGGGCCATCAAATTTAAAGATTCCTAGGTCTCCTAATCAGCGACATTCAACACTAGTTGATGCTAATTTTGTGGAAAATTACTTTAAAGGCACGACGTTGATATCTTGATATTGACTTTTGCTCTTGCTTGACCACTTGTATCTACACCCCTCCTCCCTTCCAGAAAAAAACCAAATGCAATGAACACTTACTCTGAAGTCGTTTCTTTTTTCCTTTTGCTAGAGTGTTGGCATTAGAAAATCGGATTAGATTGTTAAGTTAATTTATCATCACATATTAGACCATCTTTCTGCACATATAACTTGAATTTTGGAGCTCACATGTAAATTTCGGTGCAGACTTGTGAAAACAGGTTCAATAAAGTCGCTCATATCAAACCTTCTTTTTTTGGGTTAAAAGTTCTTTTAACGACTAACCAACTTATTGTATGCTTCTGCTTCTTCTGTTGCTGGATCTAGGACGACACTATAATGGACCTTTGAAGAGTGTGGAAGAATTAATTTCATTCTTCCACTTCAATCAAGGAAAAATAAATACCAAGAATCAACAGCAAAAAAAAAAAAAAAACAGCCAATTCATACCTCGACGTTGTGTTGCTTATATTACTTCTATTAGATTCTTGGCATCCAGATTTGCTGGAGCGTTTTGATGCGATGAGATTACCTGTTTTTTCTTGTGGATCTGTTCTTTTGCATTTGCTTAATTGCAGGTATTGCTTGCGTAAGTAATATATGCATAAAAGTCTACATTGATAATTAATTGCATAACCAATATTAATAGCACTTAGTGCCGAAGTGGTTGACATATTCCCCCGTGGGCATTTGTCTTCAGCATTCTAGATTGCATTTTATTGGCACCTGGAGAAACCGGTACCGTAAACGATTTCCTAGCTCCCCCGGTGGGTTTAGATGCTCAACTTCAGTCCCTAGTTCTTCAGTCACAACAAATAAGACGATCATTATTCATGTGGATATGGTAATTTCTGCTTCTATGGTCTGAAAACTTGACTTGTCCTCTTTATGTTGTTATGACTGCTTCTATGTTCTGGCTCCTCTCCCGTCTCACCTCCATCTGAAGGAATGTCATATATGTACTATTTGTCTCTGGAGATTATTCTCTGTACTAAAACAATCAATTCAACTTTACTTGTTCAGGATTTGTGTCTGTGGTCATTAGAAATCGCCCCGAGTTGAAGGATAAACCTGTTGCCATTTGCCATTCAGATAATTCACGCGGAACAGCAGAAATATCATCAGCGAATTATCCTGCTAGATGTTATGGTCAGTCTTTCAGTCAGTAATTCAACCGTTTCTTAAACATCATCCTGTATTGGTAATTCGATCCTCATTCAAGCTTTTTCTCGCAGGAGTAAAAGCTGGTATGTTTGTCAGAGATGCCAAGTCACGTTGCCCTCACCTCGTCATTCTTTCTTATGATTTTGAGGCTTATGAGGAGGTGGTCATGATATTTCAGTTTCTTCATCTTGTTCTTTTCCCCTTTTAATTGAATCCTTTTGTATTTGGATATCGAGTCCTATAAAATCTGATTTCATTTGCAGGTTGCTGATTGCTTTTATAACATCTTGCACAAATACTGCAACAAAGTGCAGGTATGGCTTCAAAACTGTTTGTTGAACAACTTTGCAATCTTTGTATCTCTTGATTGGCCGTTGCTACTGAATGCAGGCCGTAAGTTGTGATGAAGCATTTTTAGATGCCACTGATTCTGGAGTAGAGGACATTCAAGCTTTTGTAGTAGTGATCAGAAAGGAGATTCTTGATGCGACAGGCTGTACGGCTTGTGCTGGTATTGCTGGGAATATGCTTATGGCGCGTCTTGCTACTAGGATTGCAAAACCAGATGGGCAATGTTACATCCCTGCTGAGAAGGTAGCTTATTTTGATCTGTCTTTTTGATGAATGAACAGGGAGAACTTGTGTCTTGATCTCTGTCATCTCTATATGTGTATCTTCTACTGTATTACAAACTATATTTTGCAACTTCATTGGTTACATGTCATTGCTCTCTCTTTAACTATTGGTAGTCAATCTGTTCTTACCCAATTGTCATCTATGCATCGTGAATTTGCATTGTACTTCTAAAAAGGACATGACTGCAAGTCAAATCAGATTTTATAGGCTCCAGGTCAGAAAGCGAAGTTTCTGCCAGGTATTCTCCATGTCTTTGCCATGTGAGATATTTCTCCATTTACACATGAGAGGCTCTTTTTTGCTTCACTTTGTTTATGTCTTCATCCTGTTCAAGCATAATAACCTTTTCCGCTGCAAGAATCTGTAGTTTAGATGGGAATCAACACGAATCCTTGAATTATATTGCTTAAAAAGTACAACTTTCTTATTACTCCCTCCGTTTCAATTTCTCTGGCTTACGTTCCTTTTTAGTAGTAACTCTTTACACCCAATATCCTACATGACATATTTAAGACCACAAGATTCAAAGAATATTTTGGTACATTACACAAATCTTTAGTTCAAAACCACAAGATTCAAAGGTCTTCTTTATTTTCTTAAACTCCGTGCCGAGTAAGACAAACAAATTGAAAAAGAGGGAGTACTTTATTATAAAAAGAAAAAGAATCCGTGATTTTTTTTATCAAGGATAAGACCCAGAAAAGGGCTTTTTGATCAAATAATTTTGTCCCAACACTGATACCATTCTATATCAAACACACTTCTCTTCTAGTGTCTACAACATGTAGTGGAAAAAGAGGAAAACGAAGACTTGAAGATCATTTTGGAGAAGTAAAATAGTTATTGTGATTTATCTTGTTGGCTCTATTAGGTGGAGGAGCACCTGTGTGAACTTCCAGTAAAAGCACTTCCTGGAATTGGTCATGTGTTGGAAGAGAAGTTGAACATGAGACAAATCACAACTTGTGGGCAGCTGCGTATGATTTCCAAGGTTTTAATTCTTCTTTCTGCAATATATTGGTGATTGCTCTCGCGGTTTTGATTTTCTATCTGTTTATAGTTTGTGTACAACAAGCACTGTCTGGTTTCTCTCAGATTCGTTTCACACTTGAAGAAACACTACAAGAGGACTTCATGAATAATTGAATCTCTTGCTACAGAGATCTTCTTGTTCATTTTTGTTTGTTAGTATTTTTTTTTAAAATGAAATAAGATATGGTATTTTATTAAAGCTAGTACCAGAAAGGTACTGCAAATTGTATTAAGGGGTATGTTTGCTATATTTGTAAGAGTTTGTAAGCAGAGTTTCTCCCAAGTGGGGTGGCCTACCGGTTGAGAGCCTGAGTGACAACCTTGGGAACTAAGGATTGCATTCTAGCATGGACGGCACGAGTTGAAAACTTCCAATCTTCCTAAACTATGGAAGGAGGGGGGGGGGGGGGGTAGAGTTATTTGATACTTAGGACTGTGGAGGTTGCAGGTACTCGGTGGATGTCGAGATGTGCACCATCTGTCCTGATACTAGTTACTACTATTCCTAAAAGAAGAGTAATATTATATCAAGTCTTCTTGTTTATTTGCCTTTTCCATTCAAAGCCCTTAGTGAAACTATATTTTCCATTTCTTTTGAAAAAGGTTTCACATTTAACAGGTAATCTCAACTGGATAGCTATCAAAGAAAAATGAGGCTTGTTATTCATGCTGTCTGCTTGAGTCAGCGTCCTCTTTGCCACTTGTCTCCCCATTTTCATGGGCACATTCCCGCCCAAGGTAATTCAAGCATCCTTGGAACCTTCATTAAATAGAGCTGCTGATGGAATAGGCGATACATTGTTTATTTAAGACTGCATTTGCACCTATTTGGCTTACTCAGCTCCTATAGTTTATTTCAGCTAGTGATGTTTTGTTAAACTCATGGTTACAGTGTTTTCAAAAGCATGATCATTCGATAAAATGAGAATATCTTGTCTTCTTGTGGAAACTTTGTTCTAATCAGTGCTTAAGAAATCCCTTATTGGCATGAGGGTTGTTTTTTTTGGAGAAAAAAAGTATGTCGAACACATTACAGCACTTGTTTGATCGTTAGTTGGTCTTTTCTTAGAATTGCTGTCTTGTAGATTAAAGAAGCGATTTTTATTGGTGAATACTTTCATAATTTCTTTTGCTGTTATTCAGCCTGCTGAGTGGGATGCTTTTCTCCTTTATATGATACTTATCGGTACACCAATCATGGTGGCATGAAGAATGATCTCTATATGTGGCATGCCATTTTTTGGGGATGACATGCAAATATTGGACTATATATACAACCTCCTACTCATTTGTTGTGTTTCCAGGAAACTCTCCAGAAGGACTTTGGTGCTAAAACTGGAAGTACACTATGGAACTATAGTAGAGGGATAGACGATCGGTTGGTTGGCATGATGCAGGTTAGGACCAACACAGAATATCTTTACCGCTTTAATTTGTATGCTTTATTTTGGATTGTGTCATAGTCACACAACTGACTCGCGAACTCCCATTGACTCCTCCATTTCACTGTTTCTTATTGTTTTGAATTTTGGAGACTTGCTTAATGATTGATAAGTATTTCCTTGCCTCCTGTGCTTCTTGTTCCTTCTAACTCCCGTCATTGTTTCTAGTGCCAATATAAGCAGTCTCTCAAGTAGTATTGGGTATGTGTGTGTGTGTATTTATGATGTTTCAGAGCAAAATTCTGGTTGTGAGTAGTACGTACACACTCATTTCTGTAGAGGTCTTAAACGCTGTTCTAGTACCTGTCAAAAGGAAGAAAATACTACTTACCGCGAATCTGCATCATGAAGTTTGTTATTTTTGTTTTGAATCAGTCATGCGGGTTCAAGCCAAATATATAACTTCTCGATAACTTTTGCAGGAAAGCAAATCCATAGGTGCAGATGTTAACTGGGGCGTGAGGTTCAATGATCTGAAAGACGTTAGATCTCCACTAAACATCATTGTTTGTTTTCCCTTTTTATTAATGCTTATAGACACTAAACACCTTCTCAGTTCAGGCACAACATTTTCTGTTAAACCTTTGCAAGGAGGTTTCATTACGTTTGCAGGGGTGTGGAGTGATAGGGAGAAAGTTTACCTTGAAGGTCTCTCTCTCTCTTTTCTCTGTTTTTTCCATATGAAGCTATAACTTTTTATTATAGATTATAGTTCATTACTGGATTCTTATAGTAGAAACTAGTCGTATAGTTGGTTCTTATGCTGCTTCTGCACCTATATTGTCAATACAGATAAGAAAAAGAGGGCTGGTGCAGGGGAGCCAGTAAAGTATTTGGGCTGTGGTGTTTGTGATAACTTGAGCCATTCTGTCACGGTATAATATTTTTTGTGATAAGCTTGTGCTCAATGTTTTCTAACTGAAGAAATTTCTCTGTTCCTTAACGGGTTTTAATTGCATTGTGACACTTGTAGGTGCCAATGGCTACAGATAGGGTTGATGTGCTTGAGAGAATCGTTTCACAGCTTTTTACGACTTCACACGTGGGTAATTCCTTTCCCCACTATAAAATAAGGGTTTTATGTCCACACCCAAGGGTGTGGCCTAGTGGTGAATGAACTAGGTGCAAACCTTGGAGATCAGGTTCACAGCAAAGACAAGAAACACTAGGTGATTTCTTTCTAGGGTGAATGCCAAAATGGAAATCGATTATCTTAAGAAATTTTAGTTGATCTCAGTGTCATTTCAATGTAAATAGCTTGTTTAGCTTTGTTCTCTGGGACCAATTCTCTTCACGTTCAAAGTTATGGGCTTTTGTTGTGGTATAGTCTAGATTATCCTTCTTCGTGTTTCCTAGATTTTGGTTTTCATCTTGATACATCTGTGCCAAAATGATTATCTGATCTGCTTTGAGAGTCGATCAAATGGTTTTTGACTGTAATTCCTAAAAAATGTTTTTTTTCCATATGAAATAGGAAAATATAGAACTCTATTGTTTTTTACCTAGTTCAATTACTAGATTTAATTCTCAGAAGATGAATAGTCAAATTAAACTTTACTAAACAAAATAGGTCTTATCAATTTGGGACAGAGTATCAGCTTTTGTGTGCAACATTCGAAAGAGGGAGAAACGTTGAAGAGCAAAGATGCATGTTTCGTCTCATGCAGAAGCTACTTGTTTTTCATTATTTGAGCCAAATTTTATTGTAAAAAACAAGAGTTGTTTTTGGGAGTCATATTAACCAATAATTCTTGAGATTCGAGTTTTAATTATAACATATTAGAGTCCTAAGTGGTAGCTACTGCTCGTTTTTTCTGACTGCTTTACCATGGCTTATTCACTTTCGTTATTTTCATTTTCATATTTGCTTTGAACTGCTTGTCCTAATCTGACTTTTCTTATGCTTTCTCTTGAGCCGAGGGTCTTTCGAAAACATCTCTACCTTCCAAGGTAGAGGTAAGGTTTGCGTACACTCTACCCTCCACAGACCCCACACTGTGGGATTTCACTGGGTATGTTGTTGTTATATATTAGAATCCAAAGTGTTAGGATGGTGAAGAGAGCTGGGAGTAGCCTTTTTTCTTTACCTTCAATAGGGAGTTCCTGTTTTATAACACAAGACCCCACTTGTGAGATTATACTGGGTATGTTGTTGTAGTTGGACTTGAAATCTGTTAGAGAATGCCATTTTCATTAAACTTCAAACGTATAGCCTATAAAAGGGAACTAAAAATATACTGGTGCAGCTCTGATGCTGATGAAACTTTTAAGGTGCAACTTTGGTTTCTGCACTAGCGGCGTTTCATTTTTCGCTTAATTGCTAGATGTATCAAAATTTGTAATCTACTCGTGGTGAATTTGGAACATTACAACAACAACAACAACAACAACATACCCAGTGAAATCCCACAACGTGAGGTCTGGGAGGGTAGAGTGTAGACAGACCTTACCTCCACATTGCTAGGTAGAGCGGCTGTTTCTGGAGACCCTCGGCTCAAGACAGAGCATAAAAGCAGTCAAAGCAGAGCAAAGCAAAACAAGAGACACGGTCAGACGAGAACGATAAATTAAAGCATTATGAACATACAAATAATAAAATCAGATACGCCAAGGTAGTGCATTCTAACAACATGAAACAGTAGTTAACACAACTAAATAAGATAAACAAATTACACTAAAGAACACATAGTAGCATGAATCAAACTACAAGGGACTATAACGCACTAATACGCCTAAGTGTGATATGCTAATCGGGCCTACAATTATAACAATACACTATCATTTTGTAAGCGTAAGTAGGACTACGCTCGACTACCTACTACCCTTCTACCCTAATCCGTGTCCTCCACAACCCCCTATTTAAGGTCATGTTCTCAGTAAGTTGCACATGCGCCATATCCCGTCTAATCACCTCTCCCCAATACTTCTTCGGCCTACCTCTTCCCCTCCTGAACCCGTCCATAGCCAACCTCTCTCACCTCCGCACTGGGGCATCCGTGTCTCTCCTCTTCATATGCCCGAACCATCTCAACCTCGCTTCTAACAACATGAATTTGGAACACTGCAGACTTAAAATTTTCACTAAAGGATGTTAGAATTCCCTTTGGAACAAATGAGTTTAGAGTATTAAACTTAGATTTTATTTCCACATCAACCATTTCTTTGTTCATTATCTTAAAAAACGTCTCGTCTTTGTTTCAGAAATAAGACAAAAGCTATGATTTCTGCTTCTCATATGAGTGTTGTTTTGACTATTTTGTGCAGACGTGGAGGACATAAGAGGCATGGGATTGCAGGTCTCAAAGCTTGAAACTGCGGATAGTTCCAAGCAAGGTGTTTGTTCTGACTAGAACGTCTTAGTTACTTTTCCATTCCTGTAAAAATGCTGTTCTGACTAGAATGTTTTAGTTACTTTTCCATTTCTGTAAAAATGCTTGGTCTTTTCTTTGTGTCTCATATCTCTCTATGCCATAACATGCCAGTCATGGTGTTATGATGACGACTGTTTGCCTTCTATGAACTGGATATTCTACTAATTTCCATCGACATATATCCAGGGAAAGAGAGATACTCCATCAGATCTTGGCTCACTGCTGCCTCTGCTAAGACCAGTAACCAAAACATTAGCATTAGTCATGAGAAAGGTGCTGATGAAGGTTTGACCTCTTCACTTGTTTTCGTTGGCTTGTCCAAATATTTATTGCCTCTAATCATGCCTATTGTATGATAGGAATATTCCTAACACACATAATTGGTACTGAAAGTCTATGGTGTGGTTCCTTGCATTGGCTGTGCTCTAGCAGTCTAGCTCATAAAAGGTTGTAGACCTTTTACAGGAATCTCTGTAATTTGCTTGTCTTAGAAATACTCGAGGACATCATAATTTTTTATCTTAGATTGTTTCCTTCTCTGTCCATACAAGAGAAACACAATGGTTTTTTTATTGTAGCAGCACTGATGGATGTGAAATCTATTATTTAATGCTTCTGTTAAAAAGTTTAGTATGATGATCTTATGTTGTTGCTTCATGTCAATCTAATACAACATCTATTTTTGTGTTTTCAATAAATTATTAATTAAAAAGTATTGCCGAATTTTAATTGAGTTCATTTTCCAGAGAAGACATGCTGGATGAGTCTGAATTCAATCTACTTCTCTGATATTGCAGATAACAGTAAAAATAGTGTTGATGAACGTGCTCAGTTGCAGGGTGATTCAAGTACACCTTTCATTGAAATGACTGCAGCGTCGCCCTCCAGTACTGCTGGTATCGGACCGAGGGTAACACTTCCTCCTATGAACGAGCTTGATATAGGAGTTATAGAGTCTCTTCCCCCTGAGTTCTTTTCAGAAATTAATGCCATGTATCATGGAAAATTGGCTCATTTTATTACTGTAAAGAGAAGCAAAGGTGAGGTACATTCCTTAAAATTACAGAAGGCAATTGGTTAACCCAATTAGCTTATGTATATACCGTGTTGTGATAAGATTTTGCCTCCATTCTCATATCTTTCAAATTAGGTGTATCAGAAAAAGAAAACATATGTTCGGCTTTCCCTGCTGCACCGAATGAAGCTTTTGCTGCTCGTGAGGTATGTTCTGCATTTTTCTCTTTTTGGGCCGGCTTAGCATTTGACCTGTTTTAACATTGATGATGATGAATATCTTGTTTCTACAACTATGGTGTTGATTGTTCCTGGCTATTATAGGAGCAGTAGTATAATGAAGAGCACATCCAAGTGGTCTCTTATCCTAATAAGCTTTTTGCTGATATGACAAGTGAGCCAGTGTCTGATGCTAGTGTACCAAATCTGGACTTGGTTATTAATTCTCCTGTCCCAGGAGGCATCAGTCTAATGCCCGCTTCTCTGAGTCAAGTAGACACCTCGGTTTTTCAGGAATTGCCCGAGGAGTTGAGGACAGATATACTTGAACTCCTTCCTGCACACAGGAATGATGAATCTTCACTAGATGCTTCCTTGGTATGTGCTAATAATCAGAACAAGAGTCCTATTTCAAGCATTGATTTGTGGGTTGAAAATCCACCAGAATGGATTGGCATATTCAAAGCCAGCAATTGTCAGATTTTGCGCATTTTGGCGGAGATGTATGAAAGAGCAGGGACAAAGAAACAGTTATCTTCTGTATTGCAGAGGACTATGTCTCAGGTTTATATTCTCCCGGATGTGACCACTGATGGATGGGCTGAGGCTGTTAGTTGCTTATGCCAGCTTATCAAGCAGTATTTAAAATTAAAAATTTCAACTGATATTGAAGAGGTTTACATTTGTTCTTGCCTTTTAAGAATGTATATGCCAGAGGCTAAACTTATGTGCAGTATGTGTTCTTTCTTCAGCATGTCTCTTTTCTTGGCACTTGCTTCTATTATTCTTTCCTCTTTGCGATCTTAAATTTCTTTTTTGTTGCTATTGTATTCCTTCATATTCACCATTGGAATCTTGAAGAGAAGTTCAACGTGGCGTTCTATAAATGCAGAATCCGAGGTGATGTGGAAGTTAGGTAGCCATTTAGTGTAGCTTTTCAAGAAAAACCAAGTAAAAAGTTGAAGGACACAGACTGACAGACTTGCGGTCTTGCTCTTGCTCCTTCCATAATACAACAACTATGCCTCAATTCCGAACAAGTTGAGGTCGGCTATATGAATCCTCACTTCCCCATTTAAGCTCAACCCATGTCATCATCATACCAAATAAAGATAAAAGTAAAAAATAAGTTAAATATATATATAGATAATATTAATAATAATAATTACAATATTAGAAGTTCTCTAACAAGTCTTAATCATAATATTAGAAGTTCTCTAACAAGTCTAAATCTATTCCCAACTAGTAGATATCACATATATGAATCTTTTTCTTTCATTATGTCCTATCTTTAGCTAAATCTACATTGATTTCAAGATATTGCAGGTCTTCCGCGACAACTTCCTTTCGTGAGATCTTAGGCTTACCCCGTCCTTTTAACACCTTCACTCTATTATTGTTTCATACCTATGTACTGGTGCATTTGTAGGTCGACATAAGACATGACCAAACCATCTCTCCTATTCTCTATTGTGCTACTTGCACCTTCTGGTGAATGTGATTATTTTTAATCTTATTCAATCTTGTATGACCACACATTCATCTTAGTATCCGCATCTCTGCAACACTTATTTTGTGGATATGTTGGACTCAAGTGGCCTAGCATTCACTACCATATAACTTTGCCGGTCTTATAGTTGTTCTAAACGTACCTTTCACTTTAGTAGCCATCCTCACATAACGGTAACACTTCTTCATCTCAACCATCCAATTTTAATTCTATGAGTTACATCTTCATGTATCATTCCATTTCGTGAAAGAACAAGCCTATCTCATGCTGACTAAACTAGCGGTGCATGTATTCAGTGTTACTTTTATTTATCAAAAACTTTTGATCTCTAAAGTGCTTCTCCATAGTTTAAGCTTTTGGTTCACACCCTTGTTGGTTTCGTATATTTACACAATATCATCAACAAATAGCATGCACCAGGGACCTCATCTCTTATTGTGTTGGTCCTCATCCTTAACTAGGCTAACAAGTAGGGGCTTAGTGTTGATCTCTGGCTGTTATGGGAAGCTCTTTTATATCTCCTACTACTATTAAAAAGGTTGGTTTTGGGTTTAGCCAATAATGTCATGCCAATGGGAAGAGTTGATGTGAAAAGAAAGACAAGAGAAAAAGTGGTGTGGCGGCTAGGATAAGATGTTACCCATGACATCAAGAGGAGGTAGAAGCAAAATTGATGCTTGCTTCCTTTGATGTCACCAATGACATCAAGAGGAGGTAGTTTGATGTCACTAATGACATGAAGATGAGGTTTTACCCCTATAAATAGATGCACTTCTTGTCTTGTAGAAATCATCTAAAAAATCATACAATACATTGTAGTGAATAGAGAGTTAAAAGAGCAATTCTCTCAAGTGTAATTTGGAAATCTCCCCTTCAACAACAACATATCCAGTAAAATCCCACCACGTGGGGTCTGGGGAGGGTGTAGCGTAGACAGACCTAACCTCTACCTTGGTAGGTAGAGTGACTGCTTCCGGGAAATCTCCCCTTCCTTTCTTAATAATATAAAGGCAACTGTTCTTTGGTGAATGTAGGATCATTTTGATCCGTACCACGTTAAATCTTGTGTTCTTTCTTTTACGTTTCCGCTAACAACTATCCCCACGCTAGTGACGGCTCCTTCATACATGTCATTTATGAGATTTATATATTCAAGATGAATTCCATTCTTCTCCATCACCCACCGAAGGACCTTTGTGTATTCTATCATATGCTTGCCTCATCCATGATAAAAAGAAAAAAAAGAAATATATTGATGTTATTATAGGAAATGTAAGTATCAATACTGAGGAAGGGCTTTAGTGTCCAAGAGAAAACTTAGCATGGATTACTATAAAATGAGTCTTTTGAGATTCATATAGGATTTTCGTGTTGTTTACCTTCCACTTGGCGACATTCCCCACAACAGCTTGTGATGAAGCTCTTAGATAGTAACTGAAGGGACTTTTGAAAGCTGCATTTTCTTCTTTATCCTTTGGTGCTTTTGGTAAATACCTTGTCTAGCACAATGATGACAGAAGCCTTCATACACGTCATCCAATCTGTTGGTCTGCAGACAGATTTGCATGGAAAATTGTTCCCATCTTTCAGTTAATAAGCGTATTGAAGCCCCACATCGGCCGTGGTAGGGAAAATTGGTCACTTTGTATGATCTTGGGAATCCTACTCATGAGCTAGCTTTTGGGGATGAGTTAGCCCCAAGGTCCATTTTTTATCAAGGTATTAGAGCAAAAAATAATTGAGTAAAAAAAGCGTGTTCTTTCTAACAACTTGAGCTTTTAGATGAGATGGTCACATAAAGCTCAATGTAGGCCCCATGTTATATAGTCCATGATCCATATGTTCAGTTTTGGACGTGCGATGGGGTGTTGTAGTCCTACATCGGTTGTGTGAGGTAAGAAATGATCTCTTTATATGGTCTTAGGCAGTACTTATTTCATGAGTTAGCTTCTGGGATTAAGTTAGGCCCAAAGGTCCATCTTTTATCTAAGCGTTTGCACAGGGATTTTGTTGTTCTTCTTAAGGATGTAATGGTCTCGCTGTCCGATTAGTCGTTTGTTCCTTTCCCCCCTGTGATATAAGGGCGTAAGTCAAGTAGTTTAATGCTGCATTGATTTGGATTCAGGGCTGTTCTGGTTGAAGATGATCTTTGCAGCAAAATAGCTTCTTTTGTTCCTCCTTTAATTAGTAACTGCAGGCTTTTAGTTGCAAAATCAGTTAAACTTAAATGATTACTTTTAACCAAGACTTTCTTATAAAGGTTAAAAGTATAAAGTTAGGGAATCTTCTGATATAATGTTATTATATCTGGATGAGAGAAAATGTGAAATAGCAATACAATAAACTGGGAGTGACATCTTAAAAGGTCTTTTAATTTGAAACCAATAGTTTTAGATGCATAGCTTCCTATATTTTCAATAGCAAATTCAAGTTTAGAATCTGCTTTAACAGCAGTGTTATCAAAAGCGAAAAGCACAAAAAAGCTCTGGGGCTTTAAGCGCAAACGCAAATGAAGCGTGGGCTTTAATGAAAAAAGGCGCAATGGTGCAAATATACAAATATATGTATGTTTAGTCCAAGACTATTAATAATAAGCATGAATAACAAATATATGGACAAAGAAATTGTAAATACATTATGATAAAGTGAAATATCAATTGTCTAGTGTCACCTCATCAAGAGAGGCTCATTGGCAAGAAAAAGTATGTCTTAGGGCCTTGATGATGACACTGAAGTGCACATAAAGCGAGGCGAAGCGCTCAACATGTTTTTAGCCTCGCTCTAGGGCTTAAGCGCGCCTTTGACACCACTGCTTTAACATTGAATTCCTGGTTATACCCTGATCAACTTTTTATCTCGATTTGTAGGCATCGGTTAGTGAGAACTATGGTGGCAGCTTCTACATAGCTTCCGCAATGGAGTGATGCATGGCATGCCTTCTTTGCCAAGAAAAAGTGTCAGGTGCTCTATGTGTACAAGTACGCATTCAGTTTGCTCACTTGCTCTACTTGTAGCTTGGATATCGCTGCAAAGGACCTCTGGTACAAGAACTCACTTGGTCTAACTGAAGATCATGTGAACTTTTGATAGTACGTCATGAAATTAGAAGAGCCCTGTTATCTTTGACGTCCTGTCTTCCGAGATGGTGTCTTTGGTTATGCAGGTGATTGCTTCTTTATTCTACACTAGCGATCTTGCTTTTGAATTTCCTGGAACTTGAAATTCACTAGTTTCTTAACGAGCATTTACTAAAAATTTGAACACACTATATTAGCAATCTTGCTTTTGACCTCCCTGCGAAATTTATTGAATAAGTAAGTTCTCATCACTCTTGATTTTTTGTCTTCCACTCTTCTCATGTGGCTCAGAAGGACCTAGATCTGTCATTAACTCTTATGAGATTCTTGATGTTAAAGATTTCTGAAGCTGTAAAGTACTGCCTCTTGTGTCAAAGAGTTTGCAAACCTTCAAGTGGTTATTGAGGTAGTTATTTCTAATCCACATCCCATTTGTCATTTCTGTATCTTCATTTTATGTTTTAATGTTACTTAAAGTGCTCACATCTTTCACTTATTTCCTCTTTAACCGTGTGTTGAAAGCATAATCATAGAGTGCGGTTTATGGGGTCTGATAAGACATTTTCTCAGGTTAAACTGACAGAGCTGGCGATCATGGTACGTCGCTGTGTGTTTTGAGTGTTTTATTTCCAATTCTTGTAGGTATAAATTTGTCTTCCCTCTTGCTTGAAGTCAAGTGGGGCTTCATTCTTGGGATGGATGACATAAGGTGAACTGAACTGCAAGAATCAGTTAAACTATGTGTTCAATTTTGTCTTACACTTACTTTCAGGAGGTCCTGTATGGAGTTCAAGAACATCCGTGATATTTATCCGACTGAGCAGTAAAACAAGAATGCTATTTTTCACTTTCCCATCGTTGATGCAAATCTTTGTTTGAATGTTGTTTCTTCCTAGAGGGGATTCATTACATGGGAAGTGGTACAGAGAATTAAATAAATAGAACTCTCCCCTCTCTAGTAGTTTAAGCTTTTATATGATACGCTCACACAATTCAACATGGTATACGAGCAGGCAGAAACTTTGGATTCTAAGTCTCATTCACCTGTTAACAGATTAGTATTTAACGTTCTTGTTACACCCCGTAATTCAGGTCATGCTATGAGAGCGTACGACAGGAGTTAAGATTTAAAATTTTAGAAAGATAGGTTGTCAGAATGATTCGGACAGGTTTTAGTCAACTTTGGAGCGGCATATCTCCTAGTTCATTCAGAGGTGTTTCTAAGGCCTAGCATGTAGTTCGTTGAGTCTAGTCCCCAACGCAACCAACCGTTCGTCGATAGGACATCGGAGTAGAAAGTTATGGGAGTTACAAGTTCGGTCGTGATCGGCGATAAGCAACATCGGTCGAGCCACGGCGCGGCGCGGATGCGAGGCCGCGGCGCCGTTAGCGAAAACGCTGAAGATGCAGCGCCGCGTCGCCGGACAGCAGGGCCGCGGCGCCAGAAGTTCTGAAGGGTTGCAGAGGTTTCAGCGCCGAGGCGGAGTTTTTGGCGGAAAACTGAGGAAAAGTCAGATATTTTCTTTTAAAAAGTCCATGGGAGGGTGACAAGTGTCCCCCCATCTGATTTTTGCATGTCCTATTTATTGACCAAGTCTTGAAGACTTGGTCATTCTTCAAAGCTCTCCCTTCTCTCTAAAATTAAAAGCCCTCCCTTCTCTCTAGAAATTCAAGGAGAAACCAAAGCTTAGTGAAAAATCTGAAAAGGGTGGTAAGAAGAAAGCATGTTGAAAAGCTTGTAGGAGGTTTTGTGGAGGTGATTGTGGAAAGAAGGCAAGTGAAATTGTTGAACTAATTTGGGTAAACTCTAAGGTAACAATCTCTTCCCTTTTTGCTAGTAAATTACGTTGCATGTGAAGAAGAAAGGATTTGTGGTTGTCAATATTGCTCTTAGATATATTGCATGTAAGAAATATGAGTTGAATTTGAAAGGATTGAATAAGGATAGTATGGGAACATGTTATAGCCAAGATACTATCTTAAGCTTATTAAATTAGTTTGTATTAGTTGTTATGAATTGTGGGGCAGAATTTTACACGTCCAAGTTAGGCGTGTAATCCCCTTGGTATTGATTGGATTGTTGAGCCTAAAAGGTGGCGTGTTTGGTTATTGAATTCAGCCTTGAACCTTTTTCAAGGTATGTAGAAACAAAGGAAGTGCTGTCCAATTTTCCGTAGGAATAAAGGACTTTTCAATTAGAATGTTCTACGTTGAAGATAGAGTCTAATGGACATATTATGGTCATTATAGGTTGACATACTACGCGTGGTATATTGGACTTGCAAGTGGATTGACCCGAAGAGGTATGTGGAAACTTTCTTATCTCTTGAGCATGAGTAGTTATAACTATACAGTACGGTAGACGTACGTGATTTAAACGAAGTAAATCCATTTGATATATTTGACTTGTTTTAAAAATGTCTAAGTTGGTTGAGTTAGAGAGTTAACTCAC
Source organism: Przewalskia tangutica (assembly GCA_029844215.1). Taxonomy (NCBI): domain Eukaryota; kingdom Viridiplantae; phylum Streptophyta; class Magnoliopsida; order Solanales; family Solanaceae; genus Przewalskia; species Przewalskia tangutica. The sequence continues at coordinate 15,829,328 of CM056721.1, forward strand.
TTGGTCTTGAGGAATGGTTTATTCTAGATAAGGTAGACAAGGATTTCTTGACATGAAGAAAATATAGAATACTTGATGTGGAAGTATTGAGTATTGAATTATTCTAAAGATAAGAGACCTGATTTTTAAGATTAAGAAACTTGTTTTCTAAAGTTATGAGACGTGAAGTATTTTGAAAGTTGTGTAACTTGATTTGAAGTATAAGTCTCTTGGTCATAAAAAGAACGAAATTGTCTAAGATATATGGAGTTATAACGGCTATATGAAAGGATAAGGACGTCTTAGTTCCTAAAGCATAAAGTTAGTATAACGGCTTTATGGGAAGTTAGTTATAATGACTTTATGGAAGGTTAAAGGAATGGTCTTCTTGAGTAAGGTAAACAAAGAGGAAAGAATCGAAATTAAGTAGGGCAATTTGATTTAAAGGTATCAATTGCTTAGAGTGTAAAATGGGGGTTTTATGTGAAAAAGGGATCTTTTGAAAGAGTAGAAGTACATAGTACTTCGGGTTAAATTCTCCGGATTTGATTAAGCAATAAGAAAGTGCCTTAAAGTCATAAAAATGAGATCCATTTTGTATATTAATGAAAGTCTAAAGAAGTTATGAAGTTTACTTGGACGTACCGACAGTGATGTGGGATTCCACGGGTATGCTTCCATTGTCTTAGTATGAGATTACTTGGACGTACCGACAGTGATGTGGGATTCCACGGGTATGCTTCCATTGTCGTAGTATAAGCTTACTTGGACGTACCGACAGTGAGGTGGGATTCCACGGGTATGCACCTTGGACATGCTTACGATGAGGGATTCCGAGGCATGCAGTATGAGTTTACCTGGACGTACCGACAGTGATGTGGGATTCCACGGGTATGCTTCCATTGTGGTTGATCCTTGGACATGCTTACGATGAGGGATTCCGAGGCACGCCTCGACATGCTTACGATGAGGGATTCCGAGGCATGCGACCAGGATGCGGGTTAAATTCCCGGATACGATTATTACCCCATGGACTAGCTCCCCATGAAGTCATGTACCCGAGATGAGGGATTTCACGGGCATGAAATATGTATATATACATGTGTTGTATGTGTGTACGCCGACAGTGAGGTAGGATGCCACGGGCGCGTCACATGGTTAGCTTTTATACCTAGCGGTCGGCAGTGATGGGGAATCCCACGGGCGCGTTTCGATGTTTAAAGGTTGGTGTTCATAGCCCTGGTGTGACTATGGTTCATATGTTGAAACAGGTTGTACAGGGTAAAACTGACTTTCATTACTTTCACTTCGGTAAGGCACAGTGTACCGTGTCATCAGCTTTATGTTAGACTATTATGATTTATTTACAGTACTTTCAGTTTTACATACTTGGTACATGTTGTCGACCTCCTGGTGCGTTCATCTGCAGTTGAGGTGCATAGCTTGCTGATACGCACTTTTAGGATCACGGTTCGGTTCTTGGAAAGCTCCATTTCTCCGGAGGCTTTGTCTTTTGGTACGGTACCCTGAAGTTGTAGACTTTTGTACATTCAGGGGTATGACGGGGCCCTGTCCCGTCACAGTTGTTATGTAAACTCTTAGAGGTCTGTAGTCATTTGTTGTGGGTCATTGTTAAAAAAAGGAGAGAGGGATTTGAGGTAACTGCTTTTGGATTTGTATATATATATCTCGGGAGGTAGCCTTATCGGCTAACCTAGTATTTATTTCATTGATAAGTTTACGTATGTTTCGCTGATTATCTCTGATGTTTACTCATGACGGTGCCTGTGTAGGGCACTGATGCGGCCCGGTCGGGTCGTGACAGTGCTTGCCCAAGAAAAAGAACGAGGGAGTTCATACAGAATCAATTAAATAAATACAAATATCCTCTCTCTTAGTAATTTAAACTTTTAGGTGAGCTGGTAGTCACACGATTTAGGAGAAAGGAGTCCGTTGCTTGCAGGGCTCAAAATTGATTTATGGAGAAAATTAGACAACAAAAGGATGAAGTGGTGGCATGTGTTTCCACCATTGCCCTGTGAGAGTACAACTTTTGCCCTTTCGTATCATCATTACTTAGTCCTGATAACAAAGCATTCTATATTTGTGAATGAATAAGCTTACGGTAGTAGTGTTATTATTAAAGAACTCTCAGTGGTAAACTGCAGCACTAAGCAGGTCCAAGTAAAAGTTGCACAAAAAAAGAAGAATACCTTGTGTTAGTTGTGTTTGTCAAAAGAAGAAATGCGGGAGCGGACTTATTAAATAAATCCATATATTGTCTATTGTTTGTTGTTTCCTATTTTAAATTTCAACCTTCTCAGTCTGTTCCCTTTGCTTAAAATTTCTAGAAGTTTGGTCGTTACAACTTCTATTATTGATATACTGTCTTCAAGAAAACTGGTTCATGGAAAACAGTGCCTTTTTGTCCTTGACTTGCTTGATTATGCTGTTTAAGGATATTTTTATCTGCCTTTATGTATGTTTTTCTCTTCCCACGTATCTCTCTTCTTTTCTAGTTTAATTGTGCCAGTGATGATAGAGTGCTTATGTTTGATTTTGTTATTGCAGAAAGGAATCCTAGGATGCTGCAGTTATCTGTACTTTGGCGTTATTGGTCAGGCCTCACTGCACTGTAAATGTTAAGTGGAGTGAGTAGCAGTTTCAATGGCAGTGGTATTGCTCAGATGCAGTGTTGAGGCAGACAGATGTGTGGTGCTGAGTGCTAAAAAGATCGTGTTAGAGATCGTTGGACCTCTTGCTGAGTGCTCAGATGCAGTGTTGAGGCAGAAGGTATGCTTCCATTGTCGTAGTATAAGCTTACTTGGACGTACCGACAGTGAATCGGGTATGCACCTTGGACATGCTTACGATGAGGGATTCCGAGGCATGCAGTATGAGTTTACCTGGACGTACCGACAGTGATGTGGATTCCACGGGTATGCTTCCATTGTGGTTGATCCTTGGACATGCTTACGATGAGGGATTCCGAGGCATGCACCTTGGACATGCTTACGATGAGGGATTAAGAGGCATGCGACCAGGATGCGGGTTAAATTCTCGGATACGATTATTACCCCATGGACTAGCTCCCCATGAAGTCATGTACCCGAGATGAGGGATTCCATGAGGATGAGATATGTATATATACATGTGTTGTATGTGTGTACGCCGACAGTGAGGTAGGATGCCACGGGCGCGTCACATGGTTAGCTTTTATACCTAGCGGTCGGCAGTGATGGGGGATCCCACGGGCGCGTTTCGATGTTTAAAGGTTGGTGTTCATAGCCCTGGTGTGCCTATGGTTCATATGTTGAAACAGTCATGCAGGTAAACCCGACTTTCATTACTTTCACGGTAAGGCGAAGCATCGTTATTTGAGTATCATACAGGTCATCAGCTTTATTTTAGACTATTATTATTTATTTCCAGTACTTTCAGTTTTACATACTTGGTACATGTATCGACCTCCTTGGGCTGCGTTCATCTGCCGAGTTGAGGTGCATGTAACTGGCGATCCGCACTTTAGGATCACGGTTCGGTTCTTGGAAAGCTCCATTTCTCGGAGGCTTTGTCTTTTGATGCGGTACCAGAAGTTGTAGACTTTTGTACATCTGGGTATGGCGGGCCTGTCCCACACAGTTGTTATGTAAACTCTTAGAGGTCTGTAGTCATTTGTTGTGGGTCATTGTTAAAAAAAGGAGAGAGGGATTTGAGATAACTGCTTTTGGATTTGTATATATATCCCGGGAGGTAGCCTTATCGGCTAACCTAGTATTTATTTCATTGATAAGTTTACGTATGTTTCGCTGATTATCTCTGATGTTTACCTGTACGGGTGCAGTAGGGCACCGATGTGAGCCCGGTCGGGTCGTGTGATGCTTTCCCAAGAAAAGAACGAGGAGTTCATACGAATCAATTAAATAAATACAAATATCCTCTCTAGTAATTTAAACTTTTAGGTGAGGTAGTCACACGATTTAGGAGAAAGGAGTCCGGTGCTTGTAGGGCTCAAAATTGATTTAGGGAGAAAATTAGACAACAAAAGGATGAAGTGGTGGCATGTGTTTCCACCATTGCCCTGTGAGAGTACAGCTTTGCCCTTTCGTATCATCATTACTTAGTCCTGATAACAAAGCATTCTATATTTGTGAATGAATAAGCTTACGATAGTAGTGTTATTATTAAAGAACTCTCAGTGGTAAACTGCAGCACTAAGCAGGTCCAAGTAAAAGTTGCACAAAAAAAGAAGAATACCTTGTGTTAGTTGTGTTTGTCAAAAGAAGAAATGCGGGAGCGGACTTATTAAATAAATCCATATATTGTCTATTGTTTGTTGTTTCCTATTTTAAATTTCAACCTTCTCAGTCTGTTCCCTTTGCTTAAAATTTCTAGAAGTTTGGTCGTTACAACTTCTATTATTGATATACTGTCTTCAAGAAAACTGGTTCATGGAAAACAGTGCCTTTTTGTCCTTGACTTGCTTGATTATGCTGTTTAAGGATATTTTTATCTGCCTTTATGTATGTTTTTCTCTTCCCACGTCTCTCTCTTCTTTTCTAGTTTAATTGTGCCAGTGATGATAGAGTGCTTATGTTTGATTTTGTTATTGCAGAAAGGAATCCTAGGATGCTGCAGTTATCTGTACTTTGGCGTTATTGGTCAGGCCTCACTGCACTGTAAATGTTAAGTGGAGTGAGTAGCAGTTTCAATGGCAGTGGTATTGCTCAGATGCAGTGTTGAGGCAGACAGATGTGTGGTGCTGAGTGCTAAAAAGATCGTGTTAGAGATCGTTGGACCTCTTGCTGAGTGCTCAGATGCAGTGTTGAGGCAGAAGGTATGCTTCCATTGTCGTAGTATAAGCTTACTTGGGCGACGCATCGGTGAATCGGTATGCACCTTGGACATGCTTACGATGAGGATTAGAGGCATGCGGTATGAGTTTACCGACGCATAAGCGGTGATGTGGGATTCCACGGGTATGCTTCCATTGTGGTTGATCCTTGGACATGCTTACGATGAGGGATTCCGAGGCATGCACCTTGGACATGCTTACGATGAGGGATTCCGAGGCATGCGACCAGGATGCGGGTTAAATTCCCGGATACGATTATTACCCCATGGACTAGCTCCCCATGAAGTCATGTACCCGAGATGAGGGATTCCACGGGCATGAGATATGTATATATACATGTGTTGTATGTGTGTACGCCGACAGTGAGGTAGGATGCCACGGGCGCGTCACATGGTTAGCTTTTATACCTAGCGGTCGGCAGTGATGGGGGATCCCACGGGCGCGTTTCGATGTTTAAAGGTTGGTGTTCATAGCCCTGGTGTGACTATGGTTCATATGTTGAAACAGGCTGTACAGGGTAAAACTGACTTTCATTACTTTCACTTCGGTAAGGCACAGTGTACTGTTATTTGAGTATCATACAGGTCATCAGCTTTATTTTAGACTATTATTATTTATTTCCAGTACTTTCAGTTTTACATACTTGGTACATGTTGTACTGACCTCCTTCGGGGGGCTGCGTTCATGCCGCAGGTTGAGGTGCATAGCTTGCTGATCCGCACTTTTAGGATCACGGTTCGGTTCTTGGAAAGCTCCATTTCTCCGGAGGCTTTGTCTTTTGGTACGGTACCCTGAAGTTGTAGACTTTTGTACATTCAGGGGTATGGCGGGGCCCTGTCCCGTCACAGTTGTTATGTAAACTCTTAGAGGTCTGTAGTCATTTGTTGTGGGTCATTGTTAAAAAAAGGAGAGAGGGATTTGAGATAACTGCTTTTGGATTTGTATATATATCCCGGGAGGTAGCCTTATCGGCTAACCTAGTATTTATTTCATTGATAAGTTTACGTATGTTCCGCTGATTATCTCTGATGTTTACATGTACGGGTGCCCAGGTAGGGCACCAGTCGCGGGCCCGGGGTCGGGTCGTGACAGTGCTTTCCCAAGAAAAAGAACGAGGGAGTTCATACAGAATCAATTAAATAAATACAAATATCCTCTCTAGTAATTTAAACTTTTAGGTGAGCTGGTAGTCACACGATTTAGGAGAAAGGAGTCCGTTGCTTGTAGGGCTCAAAATTGATTTATGGAGAAAATTAGACAACAAAAGGATGAAGTGGTGGCATGTGTTTCCACCATTGCCCTGTGAGAGTACAGCTTTTGCCCTTTCGTATCATAATTACTTAGTCCTGATAACAAAGCATTCTATATTTGTGAATGAATAAGCTTACGATAGTAGTGTTATTATTAAAGAACTCTCAGTGGTAAACTGCAGCACTAAGCAGGTCCAAGTAAAAGTTGCACAAAAAAAGAAGAATACCTTGTGTTAGTTGTGTTTGTCAAAAGAAGAAATGCGGGAGCGGACTTATTAAATAAATCCATATATTGTCTATTGTTTGTTGTTTCCTATTTTAAATTTCAACCTTCTCAGTCTGTTCCCTTTGCTTAAAATTTCTAGAAGTTTGGTCGTTACAACTTCTATTATTGATATACTGTCTTCAAGAAAACTGGTTCATGGAAAACAGTGCCTTTTTGTCCTTGACTTGCTTGATTATGCTGTTTAAGGATATTTTTATCTGCCTTTATGTATGTTTTTCTCTTCCCACGTCTCTCTCTTCTTTTCTAGTTTAATTGTGCCAGTGATGATAGAGTGCTTATGTTTGATTTTGTTATTGCAGAAAGGAATCCTAGGATGCTGCAGTTATCTGTACTTTGGCGTTATTGGTCAGGCCTCACTGCACTGTGCTCATACTATCGGTCGTAATTGAAGCATATATACAAGGGTCAGCCTCCACCTGATCTGACCATGAAAATTAAAGGATACCTGCTTGTGCTCATACTATTTCTTCACGTTTTGCCGTTACATTTTTCAAATAGTGTAATATATGTAGGGACTATTGACTCAGTTAACAGGTGAAATCGTATACTTCAAGTGCTACCAACTACAAACAACAACCCAATGTAAAAGTGGGTAGAGAAATTGACTCTAGGGAAGGTGTCGTGCACGCAATCTTACCCTAATCTTTTGAAGGTAGAGAAATTGTTTCCTGGTGGACCCTCGACTCAAGTAAAGCATATCAAAAACAGTATGTAAAAGAAATATAGTAGTGAAGAAGTCATGTTGAAAATGATAACACAATAATCAAAGCAAAAATACAATGTAATAATAGAATTTAAGAATAAGACAAGTGTTAATAACTGGATTTTAAATTTAATGTGTACGTATTTTAAATTATTAACATTTAACTGAGTGCTCAGATGAAGTGTTGAGGCAGAAGGTATGTCATTTTTCAGATTAGATCATGTTAATAATTGCATAGAGGTTGACCTCGCGTGTTAAATGTGACACAGGAGGGCGGAGAAAGCGGGGAAATGGAAGCATCAAGAAATGAGGTGATGCTAAGGAGCAAGGGACTTTGCCTAGTCCCAATAGAGCTCACTTGGCATGTAGCTGATACTACTCTCAACGACGCTGATTTTTGGTCACCTGCCGCCATGATGAACAATAATATTGTCCAATGAACACTCGATTTACTATTTTTCACGCTTTAATAGGCCTTTTGCTCTCTTTCCTTTTCTCTGTTGATATGATGGTATATTGCAACTAGGGAAAACCCTTTGTTGGATGTAAAATGACATGATCACAACTAGGTGAGTATAGTATAAGTGAAAATGATAGACTAGGAAAGCGTGAGCGCTTTTTCAAAGTCGAATGTTGGGTTGGAAACGTTGCTTGGTATTGGAAATTATACAACTTTTAGGGAAATGGTAAAAGTGCTAATACACTTTTCATATCAAAGAAGGATTGGTGGACTCTATTCCTCTCATTTAGTTATTTTTTTCATAGGTGGTAGCACTTCTTAAATTACAATGATAAAAGTGGTACAATTACTCCTATAACATAAGGGTAAGATAAATCATTCAGATTCTAATACTCTATTATAGTTTCATATTGTCACAATACCTAAAGCGCTTTTAAATTTGGCACGAATTTATTAGTTGCAGACCTATCAATAGTCTTATTAATTGTCCCCTCCTCACCCAATGATTATTTAATAGTCTTCATCATTTGAACACTTAAGTGATAAAGATCACGACTACACTCTCTTTTAAGGGATTGTAGGCTACTGTTTAACTATTAATCGCCACCTAGTCATATACAAATGATTTATATATTTTAATTGTGCATTTTTTATTGATCCCTGTTGCAGTCCGGAAAGTGCTCCGAGTCTCCTCCTATCCGTATTTTTGTCTTGGCTCTATCATACATATCATTGATCGCTCTGGTGTACGCCACATGTACCCTTCTAACCTCCAAACATTTTCATAAAACCTTCATAGTGACTTTGTCGTATGCATTTTCGAAGTCGATGAACATATGTAAGTCTTTATTCCTCTCTATACTGCTCCACCAACCTCCTAATAAGATTGATGGCTTATGTGATGTGATCGAACGCCGCGACATGAAGCCGAGCTGGTTCTCGGAAATAGACGCGCCTCTTCTCACCCTCATCTCCACGATCATTTCCCAAACTTTCATTGTGTGGCTTAAAAACTTGATACCCATATAGTTGTTAAAACTATGGATATCACATTTGTTCTTGAACAAATGGATCCTTGTACTCCACCTCCATTCTTCGGGCATTCTCGTCGTCTTAAAAATGACATTAAACAACTCAGTCAACCACTCTAAACCCATGCGTTCTTCCAAAATTTCACTGAGATCTCATCAGGCTCGATCGCTTGTCCCCTTCGCATCCTGCGAATAACACTCGTAACCTCCTCAACCTCAATGCTTCTACAGTACCCTAAATCCTCGTGCCTATCATAATGCTCTAGATCTCCTAGCAAAATGTCTCCATCTCCTTTTTCGTTCAAGAGTTTTGTCACGACCCGTTCCGGGGCCCGTGACTGGTGCCTTACCGGGGCACCCAAGTAGTCATACATCAGAGTAATCAACGGAAATATAAAGCAAGACATGAAACAGTTTATAAAATAAGACACAGTTTATGTAAGAAAACATCGCCTTTCGGTATATATATATAAACATGGTTTAGCGCTACATCCGATAATCGCATAACATGACTACATGCACTCTAAGGAAATATACAACTATGGCGACAGTGGCCCGCCATACCGATCAGACAAAACTATCTACAACAGGGAGATCATACCCAAAAGTAGAGCCTCCGGAAAAGATGGAGCTCCCGACACCAACGTAGAGATCCTAAGAATGTGGATCTAGCACCTGCTTGCCTTACCTGCGGCATGAACGCACCCGGGCGAGGTCGATAACAGTACTAAGTATATGAAATCAGAAATACTTAAATGAAACATATCATTTTAAAAATGGTTTGCAAGTATGTATGAAACAACCAGGAAACCGCATAGTGCCACATCACAAACAAGAGCAGCAATAGGTAATCAGAATAGTCTTTTCTAGGTCGCGAATGATCAAGCAGGCCAATTGCCTGTAGTATCACCACGCAAGCCTAATCTCGACTCCGTAGTCCGCATAGGCCAATCACATAGGCCCGCATAGGGTATATAACCCCGCATCGAGGGTAGCTACTCCTCGGCATCGTCCTGGACTCGTAGTCCGCATGGCCACATAGACCGCATGAGGTATAACCCCGCACACTAACCTGGAACTCCCGTAGCTCCGCATAGGTCCTCGGACCCGCATGAGGTATTCTCGAATCACGGTCCTGCATCACCGAGTCTACCCCGCATCGGAGGCGGCTTAACCCTGTAATATGTCAAGAGGTGAGTGATGTTACACTAAACTAACAACTTATCGTTAAACAACATAAGCCAAACAAGAATACTATTTTTCACAAAAGTTACAAGACAATAACACACAGAGCATCATATCATGTCTACTTATCAAACCATCTTATTATTCTTTTCACAATTCAATATAAGTCCATTATAAACACATAGGCAAATGTTTCTTTTATCGATCTTAAGTGGTTATACTTAACTTCCCATAAAGCTAGTATAACTCTTAAGCTTCGTTTAAAACCAATTAGTTCTCTTACATTAAAAAAATGATTACGTATTCTTTTGAAATGCTTTGGATCTTTATTATTCGTGCTTAAGCGTGAGGCATTCCGTAAGTGTTATTCAGCTTAAGTCAAAGACATTGCCGTAGTTATTATTCGATTAACACGTATGCGTCACCGTGACTATATATATTGTAAAATATCATGCTTTAGGAAGAATCACATACCTTCTCGGCGAAAACCTCCTGCCAAGTTGAATATGTCGCGCGCAGAGAATCAGCCTATAATAGTCACAGACATCTATCAAAGTCTAGACTACTCTGAAGGTCATTCTAAACAGAGGGTTCGCAATTCTATGGAAAGTCGGGCAGCACAACCCTACCCGGTGAGCTATATAAGTTCATCAGAAAGCAGGTCCTATGTGAGTACAGTTCAATTATTCTTCTTTTTAAACCCTTCTACTGTGATAACAGTTCAATTCTATTCTGTAATATTCTTCTAAGTATTCAATACTTAATCTTATACTTCTACAGTATGCATTCTTTAATACAAAAGAGGGTTAGGATTATTTACCTCGGTAAGCCCAATAATATCCTAGAAAAAGTCGCGCCTGAGCAAAGTTTAGCTCCTAAGTTGTACGCTCCGGTAGCTCCAAGAAACCTTAGAAGTTCTTCACAACTTCTACTAAGGACTAAGGGATTTGGGCTAGGGTATTTTGGGCATTATAACAATACTAGAAGGCAACTTTTCTACCAAGGGATGGGGGGTAGATTTTGGCTAGACTAGGGGGGGTATTCGGCGAGGGCCTTCATGAGGGGGAGGGGTTTGGACGAAAAGGCTACAAGGGGAGAGGAGAGGATTTTCAAGACTTGGAAAGATTTGTGGATGAAGAACTCTTCATCTCTAAGGGGGTATTTATAGGTCAAGAAGTGGCCAACCAATGGCCAAGATTAAGACAAGTGCAAGGCAAGTGTAGGGTGAAGATTTACTCCACACAAATATCCTAACAACTCGACTTGTGCACAAGGCACAAAAACGTGCTAATGCTCTCAATTTCGTCCAATGGGCGATTCAAGTCCACCAATTGGAGGTGCCAAGTGTCGCCCTCCGTTGGTCCAAAATGTTTCGTCTCTCGGAAAAATCCGCAAAAATTAGAAATGGCATAGCGGAATTTTCCCTACGAAAGTCGGAAAACGTTTCGTCGGAAAAGCGATTCTTTTAGTGAGTTGTGCACAAATAAAAACGTCCAGGCTAACTTTAAGGCCAAACTTTTTATGCGTATACCCTTACGCATACTCGAAATACGGGTATAACATTCTCCTCCTTAGAAACATTCGTCCCGAATGTTCCTTCTCAAGACGATTATCGAAGAAGCTTAAGCGGTTTGTAAGTGCCACATACGCGAAAATAACACTTAGGCATATATGATAATGGAAATTTACAAGTAGGAAAGTGAATTACGGAGGTGTGGGAATAGGTGAGGATACTCGCCTCATGTCCTCGCCGGCTTCCCACGTCATCTCTCCCGAGCTCGTTCGCCACAAGACTTTGTGGAAGCCACGTCCTTCGTCCGCAGACGCTTAACTCGACGATCGATTATCGCTATGGGAATCTCCTCATACGATAACCCCTGGCCACTGGACATCGTCAATCGGGTGTACCTAGATGGATCCGATACATCTCTCGATAGATACGTGAAAACCGGATGCACCGCCTCGGATCGGACGGCAGATCCAACTCATAGCAACCTTGCCTACCTGCGGATAACTGAAACGGCCCGATGTACCTTGGGTGAGTTTCTTCTACCGAATCTCATCACACCGCTTCATGGGTGGCACCTGGAAAACCCAATCATGAACCTCGAACTCAAGATGCCGCGACGATGATCTGCATCGACTTACGCCGACTCGGTATCGATAGCCGCTCTCGGATAAGCTTCACCTTATCCATCGCTGCTGCACCAAATCTGGTCCCACTTTTGCGCCTCGCACATCAAACCAACCTATAGGCGATCTGCACTTCCTCCCATACAAGGCCTCGTAAGGCGCCATCGAATCTTTGGGTAGCTATTATTATACGCGAACTCAACTAGAGGCAAATGATCCTCCCAACTACCACTGAAGTCAATAACACAGGCTCGCAGATATCCTCGAGAGTCCGGATAGTGCGCTCTGCTGTCCGTCATGCGTGGATGAAATGCGGTACTCGTGCTCACTGCGTCCCCTAAACCCCTCGGAAGGACCTCCGGAAGTTAGCCGTAAACCGGGCTCCTGCATGCGATATGATCGAAGTAGGGACTCATGCGATCGGCGATCTCTGGATGTAAAGTCGGCATAATCCTCAGAAAAAGTCGTCTGTCGGGAAGAAAGTGGGCTGATTTCACACCGTCGACGATAACCCGTATAGAATCATGTCTCTCCGAGTGTGAGGTAATCCCGTGATGAAGTCCATGTTGATTACCTCCCACTTCGGTCGGGATCTCTATCGTGCGTAACAAACCACCGTGCCTCGGTGCTCTACCTTCACCGCCGACAACACGGGCGAGCTACGAACTCGCAACGCCCTCTTCAAACCATCCCACCAATACACAGATCTAAGGTCGTGGTACATCTTAGTCGACCACGGATGGATAACGTGCTTGCTGTGTGCTTCCCAAGAACTCTCACAAGTCACGAAACATCCGGAACACACAACCGCCCTCAAACCTTAGCACCCCATGGTGCTACCTCAAAGGACCGCGCCTCACGAAGAGGCGTATCACGATATCGAATCAAAGTGGATCCTCGGCTGTTGCCTCTTCACCTCAACGGCGATGGAAGACTCGGCAACCTCGCGAACTCTAACCCCATCGCTATCGGGAATCAATCAGCGGACACCAAGGCTCGCTAATCGATGCAAATCACGAACCATGTCCCTCTCTAGCTGCACATCCGATAGGCTCCCGTCGACCTACGACTAGAGCATCTCGCCTGGCATTGGCCTTCCCGGGTGGTACAGGATATCAACATCGTAATCCTTAAGCAACTCTAACCACCGTCTCGCCGTAAGTTCGGCTCCTCTGGTGAAGATATCTGGAGGCTCTTGTGGTCCGTAAAAATATCCACGTGAACCCCATACAAATAGTGCCTCAGGATCTTCAAAGCGTGAATCACGGTGTGACTCTAAATCATGGGTGGGGTAGTTCCTCGTGTTTCTTGGTGTCGGGATGCATATGCTATAACCCCGCCATGCTGCATCAACACATCCCAACCCGATGCCCGACGATCACAATACACGACATAACCATCCGGACCCTCCGGAAGAGTAAGAACGGGCGGTCGTCGATCCTCTTTCAAAGAATCGAAACCCCGCCACAAGCATCATCCATCAAACTTGCCGCTTTACGAGTCGGCCTAGTCAATGGTGCGAGATAGAAGCAAACTTCTACGAACGCCGATAATAACTGCAAGGCCCGAAAGCTGCGAACCTCTGTCGGAGTAGTAGTTCTAGGCCAACTCGACCGCTCGATCTTGGCGTATCTACGAATACCATCGGGCGATAATGTGCCCGAAAAAGCCACGAAGTAACCAAAACTCACATTTGGAAAACTTGGCGTCTGTTCTTGGTCGGAGAAGCATCGGCCAAGATCGCTCAAATGCTCCGCGTGCTCTGCTCTGGCGAGAATAAACCAAGATATCATCAATGAACACTATCACAAACATGTCCAAAAATGGTTTGAACACTCGGTTCATCAAATCCATGAATCTGCGAGCATTGGTCAACCAAAGACATGACCACGAACTCATAATGCGTCACCGGGTCGGAATGCGATCCAGGGACATCCACCTCTCGACACGAACTCGATGATAGCGATCGCAGATCAATCTTGGAGAAACATCTCGCGCTCGCAATCGATCGAACAAATCATCAATCACGGGAAGGGGTATCGTTCTTAATGGTCACCTTGTTCACCGCTGTCAACACACATGCGCGGCGTCGCCCTTCTTCTTCACGAACAATCACGCTCCCGGGGAGAAACACTAGGCTGATGAAACCCTTCTCCGGCAAATCTCTCACCTGGTCCTTCACTCTCTCGGCGCGGTGCCATTACGTATGGCGGAATGGAAATAGGAGTATCCGCAACACATCTATACAAAACTCGATCTCCTCTCGGGAGGATACGGAGGTCATCCGGAAACACGCCCGGGAACTCGTGACCATCGGGCCCGAAAATCTGGTACGCGGCTTGATATCAAACACGACGAGATGGTAGATATACCCTGCGCACCATCTTCCTAGCCGAGGTAGGAAATAAACCTACCTCTGGCGATACGTGCTCCTCCCACTCAACAAGCTCAGAAGCTGGAACCGCATACTCTCTCTGCAGTCTACATTGGCGTAGCAAGAAGCTAGCCAATCCATCCCCATGATCACGTCGAAGTCAATCATCTCCAACTCTATCAAGTCGGCTGGTCCGTGACGTAAATGGTCACAGGACAAGCTCTATATACCGCGAGCTACCACCGAATCACCCATGGCGTAGCTACCTCGAAAGGGTCTATGGACTCGGGCTCTATCCCTATCCTACTAGCAACAAGGGAGATATATGGGGAGTAGAACCGGATCTATCAAAGCATACACATCAAACCAGGCCCGATAAGGTACGTGGCGACATCGGTGAGGCCTCACGATCTGTCGGTGGACAAAGCATAAATGCGGTTCGAGGACCGCTAGGCTGGGACGAGCCACGACCTGCGCGACCTGGCGACCCGAGTACCACGCCTCGGGGCGAGTAGCGTAGGAGATGAAGACCGTGAAAGAACACGTGGTGACCCTACCATCAAGCTCGCCATGGTCGGACGGTTCCTCGCATAGTGACCTGCGGCCTGGCCGAAACAAACTCCGTACCTGACTCGAAGTGGGATCTACGACGGCCACGGCGAGGGTGGTCCGTCGGCGATCTCTCCGCTACTCGGGCGTCCGAAGCCACAGGGCCACTGGTACACCCTCGAATACTCGTTTGTCTTGAGGATGGTGCGAGAGTGCTCGAGTGGTGTGGTGCAAATCTAGGCTTCTTGAGGCCGCCACCACGATAGCCACCGAAGACCCTCCCGCCCGGCCTTCTGCTGCTCGTCCACTCGTCGACCTCTGCGCTCGCGTCAGGCGTGAGCTGCATGCGGGTAATGTCCATACGGTGGAAAACACCCGCACATGACTGGCCATATAATCATCTAGCGGTGGCGTGGCGGTGCACCTATCCTCCATATCTGCTACTAATCTTTGGGACATATCGAGCGATGAATCAAACTCGACATTATACTCCCGGCAAGGTCGTCCTGCGCCTCGGCGGTAAAAATCTATCGGCCGCGCCTCGCCGTACATGAGGCAAGAAGTGAGTGAGGAAAGCCTCGAGAACTCATCCCAGTAGGCGGGGCGCGTGCTCTCCGGGATAACTCGTGAATCAAACCAATCATCGCGGTATCACGCACGATGCGAACCGAAAGCGTCTGGACTGTCTCTGAGGCCTTGATCACCGCGTGATCCTCTGAAGGCGGCGGATGAACTCCTGCGGATCATCCTCGGCCTCGACAGTAAAACTCTGGCGGGCTCTGACTCGAAATCTCGTAGCCTCAAACTATACGCCTCGGGTGCACCACGGGCGATCGAGCTGAGGCGAGGCTGAGCGCCGCGTCCAACCTCTCTGCGTATCGGGCCTGACTTTAGCCAATAGGCCGTCTCCTTGTACCCTAACTCCTCGCCCGGTGTGGGACATGAGGTGTGGGTACTGTAGTCTCTTTGAAGTGCGGCGTCATAGAACTCGCCGTCTGGTATAGGCGGGCACGAGCCCTCGTGACTCTGGGTGTCCGTGGCGGCTCCGCATTTGCCTTGCCTACGGGCCGGGTTGCCTTACGTGGAGGCATAACTGTTACAGAAAAGGAATACGTTAGAGGGGTCCAACTTTAACACAGCTCTAAAGCACGATCTCTGAGTAAGAAGAGTGGAAACCAATCCTAAATATCCTATAGCCTCCTGATTATTGGGGTGGTGCACAACACACCGATAATCAAGACTCTACTAGATACGGTCTGTAGACACTTTCCGAAGATTAATCGCTCACGATACCACTTTTGTCACGACGTTCGGGGCGTGATCGTGCCAAGGGCACCCAGTAGTCATACATCGAGTAATCGGCGGAAATATAAAGCAAGACATGAAACAGTTTATAAAATAAGACACGATTTATGTGAAAACATCGCTTTCGGCGTATATATATAAACATGGTTTAGCGATTACATCCGACAATCGCATACATGACTACGGACCTCTAAGGAAATATACAACTATGGCGGGGCGGGGCCCGCCATACCACTGTACAAAACTATCTACAACAGAAGATCATACCCAAAGTAGAGCCTCGGAAAGATGGAGCTCAGACACCAACGTAGAGATCCTAAGAATGTGGATCTAGCACTTCTTGCCACTGCGGCATGAACGGCCCCGAAGAGTCGATAACAGTACTAAGTATATGAAGCGTAAAATACTTAAATGAAACATATCATTTTAAAAGCAGTTTTGCAAGTATGTATGAAACAACGAGGAAACCGCATAGTGCCACATCACAAACGAAGCGTGATAGGTAATCTATGCGAGGTCTTTTCTAGGTGCGAATGATCAGCGAGGCCAATTGCGTAGTATCACCATGCAAGCCTAATCACGGACTCCGTAGTCCGCGTAGGCCAATCACATAGGCCCGCGTAGGGTATATAACCGCGTCGAGGGTAGCTACTCCTCGGCGTCGCCCCGACTCGTAGTCGCATGGCCACATGGCCGCGTGAGGTATAACCCGCACGCTAACCTGGAACTCCGTAGCTCCGCATAGGTCCCTTGGACCCGCATGAGGTATTCTCGAATCATGGTCCTGCATCGCTGAGTCTACCCGCGTCGGAGGGCCTTTAACCCCGGTAATATGTCGAGGTGAGTGATGTTACACTAACCTAACGAACTTATCGTTAAACAACATAAGCACAACAAGAATACTCTTTTACACAAGCGTTACAAGACACTAACACACGTAGCATCATATCATGTCTACTTATCAAACCATCTTATTATTAACTTTTCACGATTGATATAAGTCTGTTATAAACACATAGGCAAACTGTTTCTTTTATCGATCTTAAGTGGTTATACTTAACTTCCCGTAAAGCTAGTATAACTCTTAAGCTTACGTTTAAAACCAATTAGTTCTCTTACATTAAAAAAATGATTACGTATTCTTTTGAAATGCTTTGGATCTTTATTATTAGGGCTTAAGCGTGAGGCATTACCGTAAGTGTTATTCAGCTTAAGTCAAAGACATTGCCGTAGTTATTATTCGATTAACACGTATCGTCTCCGTACTATATATATTGTAAAATATCATGCTTTAGGAAGAATCACATACCTACCGTGAAAACCTCTGCCCGAGTTGAATATGTCGCTAGAGAGAGAATCAACCTATAATAGTCACAGACATCTATCAAAGTCTAGACTACTCGAAGGTCATTCTAAGCGGAGGGTTCGATTCTATGGAAAGTCGGGCATGACCTACCCGGTGAGCTATATAAGTCTCTTGTAAAAACAGTCTATGTGAGTTCAATTATTCTTCTTTTAAACCGCCCTACTTGTGATAACATTCAATTCTATTCGTAATATTCTTCTAAGTATTCAATACTTAATCTTATACTTCTACGATATGCATTCTTTAATACAAAGAGGTTAGGATTATTTACCTCGGTAAGCTGAATAATATCCTAGAAAAGTCGCGCTGAGCAAAGTTTAGCTCACAAGTTATGCGCTCAGAGCTAAGAAACCTTAGACGTTCTTCACATCTTCTACTAAGGACTAAGGGATTTGGGCTAGGGTATTTTGGGCATTATAACAATACTAGAAGGCAACTTTTCTACCAAGGGAGGGGGGGTAGATTTTGGCTAGACTAGGGGGGGTATTCGGCCAAGGGCCTTCACAAGGGGAGGGGGAGGGGTTTGGACGAAAAGGCTACAAGGGGAGAGGAGAGGATTTTCAAGACTTGGAAAGATTTGTGGATGAAGAACTCTTCATCTCTAAGGGGGTATTTATAGGTCAAGAAGTGGCCAACCAATGGCCAAGATTAAGACAAGTGCAAGGCAAGTGTAGGGTGAAGATTTACTCCACACAAATATCCTACCAACT
Source organism: Przewalskia tangutica (assembly GCA_029844215.1). Classification (NCBI taxonomy): domain Eukaryota; kingdom Viridiplantae; phylum Streptophyta; class Magnoliopsida; order Solanales; family Solanaceae; genus Przewalskia; species Przewalskia tangutica. The sequence continues at coordinate 15,847,514 of CM056721.1, forward strand.
CCTTGACTTGTGCACAAGGCACAAAAAACGTGCCAATGCTCTCCAATTTCGTCGATGGGCGATTGAAGTCCACCAATTGGAGGGTGCCAAGTGTCGCCTCCGTTGGTCCAAAATGTTTCGTCTCTCGGAAAAATCCGCAAAAATTAGAAATGGCATAGCGAATTTTCCTACGAAAGTGGAAAACGTTTCGTCGGAAAACGATTCTTTTAGTGAGTTGTGCACAAATAAAAACGTCCAAGGCTAACTTTAAGGCCAAACTTTTTGTACGTATACCCTTACGTACATACTCTGGAAATACGGGGTATAACAAGTTTGTGGAAGTAAGACTGCCACCTCCGCCTAATATGCGCTTCCTCCACCAGTACTTTGTCGTCCTCGTCCTGGATGAATCTCACTTGATCCAAGTCACGGGCCCTCCTCTCATATTTTTTGGTTTGTCTGTACAACTTCTTATCCCCGCCTTTCTTCTCTAATTCCACAAACAGGCGTTCGAATTCGCAACCGTAACCGCTAGCTTTGCCTCCTTCCTCGCCAACTTATACAGTTTCCTATTCGTCCACATCTCCACCTCATCTCTATTTTCTACCTATTTCGCATACACCGTTTTCTTCGCTTCCGCCTTCTATTGAACTTCACCATTCCACCACCAATCCTCTCGATGTCTACCATGATAACATCGCGAGACTCCTAGCACTTCTATGACTACCTCACAAATGCAAATGACCGTCTTGTCCCACATACCGGTCGCATTCCCACTACTCGCGCAAGCCCCCTTGGCCATCAAACCTCTCCTCCATATCCTTTGCACTAGCCATGATCAAACTCCCCATTTGATTCTTAACCTATCATACACAAGTAATTTGTTTTCCACCAAAAAATATCTCCGCAAAAATAATTTTGTATGATTAGTAAAAAAATGTGATCAGTGCGCACTAAGCTTTTGTTATGCGTGAGTCGGAAAGGTTCGGACTAGAAGTCTATTCACACGGCCTTACCGGTCGGTATTCGAAGGACTTTATATCTTTCAATTCTAAACTTCAATCAAAATCACGTACGCATAATCATTCAACGTCCCTATCAACAATAGGCAATTTGAGGTGTTTGGATAATATTTTGTTAAATTTTTAAAAATTTAAAGTTGTGCACTTTTTTATTTTTCAAAGTTACTTAGATTGTGCCTGCACATAAATTTAATGTTATAAAATAAACTCTAATTTGCATATTAATACTATTTGTGTATCCAAACGGCTATTATCAGAAAGGCGGAAAAGGAGAAATTAAAAGGATTTGGGTTAACCGACCCAATTACCGCGTTGAGTTCATAAAATAACGCATACCCGTTGCTTTCAACAGTATTATATATTCCCGCTTCATTTTGGAAACCCCCAATATTCTCATGGAACCATCACGCTCAGCGAACTCGGGCTCCAATTCAAAACGAACATCAAATTCAAATTGGAGTAACAACAACAACAAGAATCAAAAGACCCTAGGCATGGCTTGGGGAGCCAATTCTCGATCTTCTTCTCGTCCTTCCTTCAATACTTCATCTTTCTTTACTTAATTCTCATATTGTATATTTTTCACAATCTTGAATATTTGTGTGTTGATCATCAAGAAAGTTTAATTCTTCTTCTTACTTTACTTTATTTGCACTTATAAATTTTGAACATTAATTAGAATCTTCCAACACTATCTTGAATATTTGAAATAGGCTTTTCTTTTAGTTGACTTGAATTAGATGATCATCAAGAAAGTTTTAGACCGGTCACTAGTAGAATGTGTGTTGATCATCAAGAAATATTATTTTTATTACTTTAGAGACGTTAATTATTGGAAAACTGAAACGAGTCAGAATAGAATAGAACAGTATTTGTGTAGCTGAGCCCATTTAGAATATAGTTGATTGATTTCTAGGGACTGTTTTTAGAGTTTCGCTTCATATGTCTCCTGTATATGGCCAAGTACACTTCTTGCCTACAATTTACTTCATAAACGCACCCCTCCTCTCTGATTTGATGTGTGTAGTGTATGCTATACTACTTCTCTGGTACTGGTTTACTCATCTTTTCATTGTGACTTTTGACAACTTTGCTGTAGTTACATGGCGTGAAGAATCAGAAGCTTCACGAGCAGTTTGATGGAGGCATCAAGCACTTCTCTCAGTGGTCAAGTTCTTCAAAACCTATATTTCATGGCGTTTCCATATTTGTTGATGGATACACGGTTCCTTCCAGTCAGGTTTAGTGCATTATGGTTTCTTTCCTGTTATTTTCGTGACTGGGATTAATCCGATATGATTGCTTGAAGATTTACGAATTAAAAGATCCTGAATCTAGTGTTGAACTATGTTGCTCGAACTCTTCACTTTCGGTGCACCGTGTGGGTGTGGGATCCGTACCCTATCTGTCAACCAATTTTGGGTACTTTGACTAAAATCGAGGAGAAATTCTGGACAAATTCAATGATTTATGTAATTAAAACAGAAGCTATGGTGAAATTGAAGAAAATGGAATAGCTTGTATCTAGAAATTTCTATGTCCTCCTTTTCCTTTTATCTCCTTCCGAGATTCTCGTCTTGATCAATAGTTTCTCCTCAAGTTTTCGACATAATATCTCATAATTTCGGTTTTATAACTATGTTTTAGAATTTTGACTTATTGTTTGCGAATCCCGCACCCGTATCCGTACCCACAAATCTTAAAATTTAGATAATGACGAATCCGACCTCGAGATCTGTACCTGTATCCGACACCCTTTTAGTCCGAGCACCATAGATGTTGAATGATGTTGACTATTGTTTCATCAATAGAAAACCTTCTTTAACTTTTGAGCTATCAAAACAAATGATTACTTGTATTCTTACTTTTCCGTGATGAGTTTCTACTTGTGTAAGAAAAGTTCATTCAGTCTGCATGTAAACCCGTATACAAACATCCTTCTTCTTTGCAATCGATACAGTGAGTGTATAACTATCATATTCTTTCCCATACCTCACTGGATTTTCTCATATGGAAGATTAGGTTGCTTCTCTTGCAGTTTATTGATTTCAACAATACTTCTTCAGGAACTTCGAGGATATATGTTGAAGCATGGAGGCCGTTTTGAAAATTATTTTTCTAGGCATCGTGTTACTCATATAATGTGTAGTAATCTTCCTGACAGTATGGTCAAGAATTTAAGGTTGGCTGTAAAACCAAGTTCATCAGGTTGTCAGTTTCTTATTTTTGTATCTCTGCTGAAATAGAAATTGTAATTTTTTTCTTAAAGATTTGTTTGAATTTGATATAGGTCCTTTTAGCAGGGGACTTCCAGTAGTCAAACCGACATGGGTGTTGGATTCTGTCGCTGCAAATAAGCTTACGAATTGTAAGCTAATATTTCTCTCGACTTTCTTTTTAACGCAAACTAGCAAGTTGATTACTTGTTTAGGTGTTAGCTCTGTTATGGCGATTGTCCCTGAAAGCATTTTTGTGGGTGGAAGGATATTGTCTACAGAAGCGATCGGGAATCTGTGCTTCTCTCCTCTTAGGCCTCTTTTCATTTGTTGAATTGTCGAAGGGGGAAAAATTAAAAGGATTTGGGTTAACCGACCCAATTACCGCGTTGAGTTCATAAAATAACGCATACCCGTTGCTTTCAACAGTATTATATATTCCCGCTTCATTTTGGAAACCCCCAATATTCTCATGGAACCATCACGCTCAGCGAACTCGGGCTCCAATTCAAAACGAACATCAAATTCAAATTGGAGTAACAACAACAACAAGAATCAAAAGACCCTAGGCATGGCTTGGGGAGCCAATTCTCGATCTTCTTCTCGTCCTTCCTTCAATACTTCATCTTTCTTTACTTAATTCTCATATTGTATATTTTTCACAATCTTGAATATTTGTGTGTTGATCATCAAGAAAGTTTAATTCTTCTTCTTACTTTACTTTATTTGCACTTATAAATTTTGAACATTAATTAGAATCTTCCAACACTATCTTGAATATTTGAAATAGGCTTTTCTTTTAGTTGACTTCGAATTAGATGATCATCAAGAAAGTTTTAGACCGGTCACTAGTAGAATGTGTGTTGATCATCAAGAAATATTATTTTTATTACTTTAGAGACGTTAATTATTGGAAAACTGAAACGAGTCAGAATAGAATAGAACAGTATTTGTGTAGCTGAGCCCATTTAGAATATAGTTGATTGATTTCTAGGGACTGTTTTTAGAGTTTCGCTTCATATGTCTCCTGTATATGGCCAAGTACACTTCTTGCCTACAATTTACTTCATAAACGCACCCCTCCTCTCTGATTTGATGTGCGTAGTGTATGCTATACTACTTCTCTGGTACTGGTTTACTCATCTTTTCATTGTGACTTTTGACAACTTTGCTGTAGTTACATGGCCGTGAAGAATCAGAAGCTTCACGAGCAGTTTGATGCGGAGGCATCAAGCACTTCTCTCAGTGGTCCAAGTTCTTCAAAACCTATATTTCATGGCGTTTCCATATTTGTTGATGGATACACGGTTCCTTCCAGTCAGGTTTAGTGCATTATGGTTTCTTTCCTGTTATTTCGTGACTGGGATTCATCCGATATGATTGCTTGAAGATGTACGAATTAAAAGATCCTGACTCTAGTCTTGAACTATGTTGCTCGAACTCTTCACTTTCGATTGCCGCACCCGTGTGGGTGTGGGATCCGTACCCTATCTAGTCAACCAATTTTGGGTACTTTGACTAAAATCGAGGGAGAAATTCTGGACAAATTCAATGATTTATGTAATTAAAACAGAAGCTATGGTGAAATTGAAGAAAATGGACTAGCTTGTATCTAGAAATTTCTATGTCACTCCTTTTCCTTTTATCTCCTTCGAGATTCGTCTTGATCAATAGTTTCTCCTCAAGTTTCGACATAATATCTCATAATTTCGGTTTTATAACTATGTTTTTAGAATTTTGACTTATTGTTTGCGAATCCCGCACCGTATCCGTACCCACAAATCTTAAAATTTAGATAATGACGAATCCGACCTCGAGATCTGTACCTGTATCCGACACCCGCACCCAAGTCCGAGCACCATAGATGTTGAATGATGTTGACTATTGTTTCATCAATAGAAAACCTTCTTTAACTTTTGAACTGTCAAAACAAATGATTACTTGTATTCTTACTTTTCCGTGATGAGTTTCTACTTGTGTAAGAAAAGTTCATTCAGTCTGCATGTAAACCCGTATACAAACATCCTTCTTCTTTGCAATCGATACCGTGAGTGTATAACTATCATATTCTTTCCCATACCTCACTGGATTTTCTCATATGGAAGATTAGGTTGCTTCTCTTGCAGTTTATTGATTTCAACAATACTTCTTCAGGAACTTCGAGGATATATGTTGAAGCATGGAGGCCGTTTTGAAAATTATTTTTCTAGGCATCGTGTTACTCATATAATGTGTAGTAATCTTCCTGACAGTATGGTCAAGAATTTAAGGTTGGCTGTAAAACCAAGTTCATCAGGTTGTCAGTTTCTTATTTTTGTATCTCTGCTGAAATAGAAATTGTAATTTTTTTCTTAAAGATTTGTTTGAATTTGATATAGGTCCTTTTAGCAGGGGACTTCCAGTAGTCAAACCGACATGGGTGTTGGATTCTGTCGCTGCAAATAAGCTTACGAATTGTAAGCTAATATTTCTCTCGACTTTCTTTTTAACGCAAACTAGCAAGTTGATTACTTGTTTAGGTGTTAGCTCTGTTATGGCGATTGTCCCTGAAAGCATTTTTGTGGGTGGAAGGATATTGTCTACAGAAGCGATCGAATCTGTGCTTCTCTCCTCTTAGGCCTCTTTTCATTTGTTGAATTGTCGAAGGGGATAAAAAGAGGAGAACAAGAAACTGCTCTTTACGTGTCTTCTAGTTATGTTTGTATTATATATCTATATTGAAAAGTTTGCAAGTTCAGGCCCTAGCTCCATCTTGTGAAGAGTCTACTTGACGGAAACAAGGAAATGCTAAAGTACTTGAATCTTAAGAAGATTAACCTTGTTGCTTTAGACGAAAAGTTTATTATAAGGTGCATGCGCCTCCATCAAGTTCTTTATGAGCCTTGGGGTACTGCATGATTTTGGTTTCTTGATTTTGTTGTAAGCTTCGATGAGTTGACTTTGTGATACTTTGCGACTCACATCAATACTTTTCAGTTTCTTTCTTAGTAAGTAACATCAGTCCTCTGTGTTGTTGTGTTGTTTTCACGGGTTCCTTATCAGCAGATCAGCTTGCAAGTGAAGTTAATAACCAGCCTAAGTTTATCTGCCTTCTTTACGAAAAACATTTCTGCTTCTGATGATACAACAACATGTTCAACTGTCCATGCCACTTGTAGAGTTGAGAGCCCATTGTCATATTCTGGACCAATTGAAGATCCTATATCCTTTGAAGAGTGGCAATCTGCAGAAGATTTGAAGCCTTGTGCTCTAGAATCTAAAGATCTAATGCAAGCGAACTGCAATGTTGATAGAGTTGAAGAGTCAAGTGGTAGCATGGCAATGCAAGAACTGAGTGATGCTGCAAGTGGAGATGGAAGTCATCCTCCATTTTCAGCACCTTCCAGTTCTGACAATGATGCATCAGCTCGTAGCGACTGGACTAGTGATCCTGTTAACGAGGGGCCATCAAATTTAAAGATTCCTAGGTCTCCTAATCAGCGACATTCAACACTAGTTGATGCTAATTTTGTGGAAAATTACTTTAAAGTGCATGCGTTGATATCTTGATATTGACTTTTGCTCTTGCTTGACCACTTGTATCTACACCCCTCCTCCCTTCCAGAAAAAAACCAAATGCAATGAACACTTACTCTGAAGTCGTTTCTTTTTTCCTTTTGCTAGAGTGTTGGCATTAGAAAATCGGATTAGATTGTTAAGTTAATTTATCATCACATATTAGACCATCTTTCTGCACATATAACTTGAATTTTGGAGCTCACATGTAAATTTCGGTGCAGACTTGTGAAAACAGGTTCAATAAAGTCGCTCATATCAAACCTTCTTTTTTTGGGTTAAAAGTTCTTTTAACGACTAACCAACTTATTGTATGCTTCTGCTTCTTCTGTTGCTGGATCTAGGACGACACTATAATGGACCTTTGAAGAGTGTGGAAGAATTAATTTCATTCTTCCACTTCAATCAAGGAAAAATAAATACCAAGAATCAACAGCAAAAAAAAAAAAAAACAGCCAATTCATACCTCGACGTTGTGTTGCTTATATTACTTCTATTAGATTCTTGGCATCCAGATTTGCTGGAGCGTTTTGATGCGATGAGATTACCTGTTTTTTCTTGTGGATCTGTTCTTTTGCATTTGCTTAATTGCAGGTATTGCTTGCGTAAGTAATATATGCATAAAAGTCTACATTGATAATTAATTGCATAACCAATATTAATAGCACTTAGTGCCGAAGTGGTTGACATATTCCCCCGTGGGCATTTGTCTTCAGCATTCTAGATTGCATTTTATTGGCACCTGGAGAAACCGGTACCGTAAACGATTTCCTAGCTCCCCCGGTGGGTTTAGATGCTCAACTTCAGTCCCTAGTTCTTCAGTCACAACAAATAAGACGATCATTATTCATGTGGATATGGTAATTTCTGCTTCTATGGTCTGAAAACTTGACTTGTCCTCTTTATGTTGTTATGACTGCTTCTATGTTCTGGCTCCTCTCCCGTCTCACCTCCATCTGAAGGAATGTCATATATGTACTATTTGTCTCTGGAGATTATTCTCTGTACTAAAACAATCAATTCAACTTTACTTGTTCAGGATTTGTGTCTGTGGTCATTAGAAATCGCCCCGAGTTGAAGGATAAACCTGTTGCCATTTGCCATTCAGATAATTCACGCGGAACAGCAGAAATATCATCAGCGAATTATCCTGCTAGATGTTATGGTCAGTCTTTCAGTCAGTAATTCAACCGTTTCTTAAACATCATCCTGTATTGGTAATTCGATCCTCATTCAAGCTTTTTCTCGCAGGAGTAAAAGCTGGTATGTTTGTCAGAGATGCCAAGTCACGTTGCCCTCACCTCGTCATTCTTTCTTATGATTTTGAGGCTTATGAGGAGGTGGTCATGATATTTCAGTTTCTTCATCTTGTTCTTTTCCCCTTTTAATTGAATCCTTTTGTATTTGGATATCGAGTCCTATAAAATCTGATTTCATTTGCAGGTTGCTGATTGCTTTTATAACATCTTGCACAAATACTGCAACAAAGTGCAGGTATGGCTTCAAAACTGTTTGTTGAACAACTTTGCAATCTTTGTATCTCTTGATTGGCCGTTGCTACTGAATGCAGGCCGTAAGTTGTGATGAAGCATTTTTAGATGCCACTGATTCTGGAGTAGAGGACATTCAAGCTTTTGTAGTAGTGATCAGAAAGGAGATTCTTGATGCGACAGGCTGTACGGCTTGTGCTGGTATTGCTGGGAATATGCTTATGGCGCGTCTTGCTACTAGGATTGCAAAACCAGATGGGCAATGTTACATCCCTGCTGAGAAGGTAGCTTATTTTGATCTGTCTTTTTGATGAATGAACAGGGGAGAACTTGTGTCTTGATCTCTGTCATCTCTATATGTGTATCTTCTACTGTATTACAAACTATATTTTGCAACTTCATTGGTTACATGTCATTGCTCTCTCTTTAACTATTGGTAGTCAATCTGTTCTTACCCAATTGTCATCTATGCATCGTGAATTTGCATTGTACTTCTAAAAAGGACATGACTGCAAGTCAAATCAGATTTTATAGGCTCCAGGTCAAAAAGCGAAGTTTCTGCCAAGTATTCTCCATGTCCTTGCCATGTGAGATATTTCTCCATTTCCACATGAGAGGCTCTTTTTTGCTTCACTTTGTTTATGTCTTCATCCTGTTCAAGCATAATAACCTTTTCCGCTGCAAGAATCTGTAGTTTAGATGGGAATCAACACGAATCCTTGAATTATATTGCTTAAAAAGTACAACTTTCTTATTACTCCCTCCGTTTCAATTTCTCTGGCTTACGTTCCTTTTTAGTAGTAACTCTTTACACCCAATATCCTACATGACATATTTAAGACCACAAGATTCAAAGAATATTTTGGTACATTACACAAATCTTTAGTTCAAAACCACAAGATTCAAAGGTCTTCTTTATTTTCTTAAACTCTGTGCCGAGTAAGACAAACAAATTGAAAAAGAGGGAGTACTTTATTATAAAAAGAAAAAGAATCCGTGATTTTTTTTATCAAGGATAAGACCCAGAAAAGGGCTTTTTGATCAAATAATTTTGTCCCAACACTGATACCATTCTATATCAAACACACTTCTCTTCTAGTGTCTACAACATGTAGTGGAAAAAGAGGAAAACGAAGACTTGAAGATCATTTTGGAGAAGTAAAATAGTTATTGTGATTTATCTTGTTGGCTCTATTAGGTGGAGGAGCACCTGTGTGAACTTCCAGTAAAGCACTTCCTGGAATTGGTCATGTGTTGGAAGAGAAGTTGAACATGAGACAAATCACAACTTGTGGGCAGTGCGTATGATTTCCAAGGTTTTAATTCTTCTTTCTGCAATATATTGGTGATTGCTCTCGCGGTTTTGATTTTCTATCTGTTTATAGTTTGTGTACAACAAGCACTGTCTGGTTTCTCTCAGATTCGTTTCACACTTGAAGAAACACTACAAGAGGACTTCATGAATAATTGAATCTCTTGCTACAGAGATCTTCTTGTTCATTTTTGTTTGTTAGTATTTTTTTTTAAAATGAAATAAGATATGGTATTTTATTAAAGCTAGTACCAGAAAGGTACTGCAAATTGTATTAAGGGGTATGTTTGCTATATTTGTAAGAATTTGTAAGCAGAGTTTCTCCCAAGTGGGGTGGCCTACCGGTTGAGAGCCTGAGTGACAACCTTGGGAACTAAGGATTGCATTCTAGCATGGACGGCACGAGTTGAAAACTTCCAATCTTCCTAAACTATGGAAGGAGGGGGGGGGGGGGGTAGAGTTATTTGATACTTGGGACAGTGGAGGTTGCAGGTACTCGGTGGATGTCGAGATGTGCACCATCTGTCCTGATACTAGTTACTACTATTCCTAAAAGAAGAGTAATATTATATCAAGTCTTCTTGTTTATTTGCCTTTTCCATTCAAAGCCCTTAGTGAAACTATATTTTCCATTTCTTTTGAAAAAGGTTTCACATTTAACAGGTAATCTCAACTGGATAGCTATCAAAGAAAAATGAGGCTTGTTATTCATGCTGTCTGCTTGAGTCAGCGTCCTCTTTGCCACTTGTCTCCCCATTTTCATGGGCACATTCCCGCCCAAGGTAATTCAAGCATCCTTGGAACCTTCATTAAATAGAGCTGCTGATGGAATAGGCGATACATTGTTTATTTAAGACTGCATTTGCACCTATTTGGCTTACTCAGCTCCTATAGTTTATTTCAGCTAGTGATGTTTTGTTAAACTCATGGTTACAGTGTTTTCAAAAGCATGATCATTCGATAAAATGAGAATATCTTGTCTTCTTGTGGAAACTTTGTTCTAATCAGTGCTTAAGAAATCCCTTATTGGCATGAGGTTGTTTTTTTTGGAGAAAAAAAGTATGTCGAACACATTACAGCACTTGTTTGATCGTTAGTTGGTCATCTTTTCTTAGAATTTCTGTCTTGTAGATTAAAGAAGCGATTTTTATTGGTGAATACTTTCATAATTTCTTTTGCTGTTATTCAGCCTGCTGAGTGGGATGCTTTTCTCCTTTATATGATACTTATCGGTACACCAATCATGGTGGCATGAAGAATGATCTCTATATGTGGCATGCCATTTTTTGGGGATGACATGCAAATATTGGACTATATATACAACCTCCTACTCATTTGTTGTGTTTCAGGAAACTCTCAGAAGGACTTTGGTGCTAAAACTGGAAGTACACTATGGAACTATAGTAGAGGGATAGACGATCGGTTGGTTGGCATGATGCAGGTTAGGACCAACACAGAATATCTTTACCGCTTTAATTTGTATGCTTTATTTTGGATTGTGTCATAGTCACACAACTGACTCGCGAACTCCCATTGACTCCTCCATTTCACTGTTTCTTATTGTTTTGAATTTTGGAGACTTGCTTAATGATTGATAAGTATTTCCTTGCCTCCTGTGCTTCTTGTTCCTTCTAACTCCCGTCATTGTTTCTAGTGCCAATATAAGCAGTCTCTCAAGTATATTGGGTATGTGTGTGTGTGTATTTATGATGTTTCAGAGCAAAATTCTGGTTGTGAGTAGTACGTACACACTTATTTCTGTAGAGGTCTTAAACGCTGTTCTAGTACCTGTCAAAAGGAAGAAAATACTACTTACATGAATCTGCATCATGAAGTTTGTTATTTTTGTTTTGAATCAGTCATGCGGGTTCAAGCCAAATATATAACTTCTCGATAACTTTTGCAGGAAAGCAAATCCATAGGTGCAGATGTTAACTGGGGCGTGAGGTTCAATGATCTGAAAGACGTTAGATCTCCACTAAACACCATTGTTTGTTTTCCCTTTTTATTAATGCTTATAGACACTAAACACCTTCTCAGTTCAGGCACAACATTTTCTGTTAAACCTTTGCAAGGAGGTTTCATTACGTTTGCAGGGGTGTGGAGTGATAGGGAGAAAGTTTACCTTGAAGGTCTCTCTCTCTCTTTTCTCTGTTTTTTCCATATGAAGCTATAACTTTTTATTATAGATTATAGTTCATTACTGGATTCTTATAGTAGAAACTAGTCGTATAGTTGGTTCTTATGCTGCTTCTGCACCTATATTGTCAATACAGATAAGAAAAAGAGGGCTGGTGCAGGGGAGCCAGTAAAGTATTTGGGCTGTGGTGTTTGTGATAACTTGAGCCATTCTGTCACGGTATAATATTTTTTGTGATAAGCTTGTGCTCAATGTTTTCTAACTGAAGAAATTTCTCTGTTAACGGGTTTTAATTGCATTGTGACACTTGTAGGTGCCAATGGCTACAGATAGGGTTGATGTGCTTGAGAGAATCGTTTCACAGCTTTTTACGACTTCACACGTGGGTAATTCCTTTCCCCACTATAAAATAAGGGTTTTATGTCCACACCCAAGGGTGTGGCCTAGTGGTGAATGAACTAGGTGCAAACCTTGGAGATCAGGTTCACAGCAAAGACAAGAAACACTAGGTGATTTCTTTCTAGGGTGAATGCCAAAATGGAAATCGATTATCTTAAGAAATTTTAGTTGATCTCAGTGTCATTTCAATGTAAATAGCTTGTTTAGCTTTGTTCTCCTGGGACCAATTCTCTTCACGTTCAAAGTTATGGGCTTTTGTTGTGGTATAGTCTAGATTATCCTTCTTCGTGTTTCCTAGATTTTGGTTTTCATCTTGATACATCTGTGCCAAAATGATTATCTGATCTGCTTTGAGAGTCGATCAAATGGTTTTGACTGTAATTCCTAAAAAATGTTTTTTTTCCATATGAAATAGGAAAATATAGAACTCTATTGTTTTTTACCTAGTTCAATTACTAGATTTAATTCTCAGAAGATGAATAGTCAAATTAAACTTTACTAAACAAAATAGGTCTTATCAATTTGGGACAGAGTATCAGCTTTTGTGTGCAACATTCGAAAGAGGGAGAAACGTTGAAGGGCAAAGATGCATGTTTCGTCTCATGCAGAAGCTACTTGTTTTTCATTATTTGAGCCAAATTTTATTGTAAAAAACAAGAGTTGTTTTTGGGAGTCATATTAACCAATAATTCTTGAGATTCGAGTTTTAATTATAACATATTAGAGTCCTAAGTGGTAGCTACTGCTCGTTTTTTCTGACTGCTTTACCATGGCTTATTCACTTTCGTTATTTTCATTTTCATATTTGCTTTGAACTGCTTGTCCTAATCTGACTTTTCTTATGCTTTCTCTTGAGCCGAGGGTCTTTCGAAAACATCTCTACCTTCCAAGGTAGAGGTAAGGTTTGCGTACACTCTACCCTCCCCAGACCCCACACTGTGGGATTTCACTGGGTATGTTGTTGTTATATATTAGAGTCCAAAGTGTTAGGATGGTGAAGAGAGCTCGGAGTAGCCTTTTTTCTTTACCTTCAATAGGGAGTTCCTGTTTTATAACACAAGACCCCACTTGTGAGATTATACTGGGTATGTTGTTGTAGTTGGACTTGAAATCTGTTAGAGAATGCCATTTTCATTAAACTTCAAACGTATAGCCTATAAAAGGGAACTAAAAATATACTGGTGCAGCTCTGATGCTGATGAAACTTTTAAGGTGCAACTTTGGTTTCTGCACTAGCGGCGTTTCATTTTTAAACAATTGCTAGATGTATCAAAATCTGTAATCTACTCGTGGTGAATTTGGAACATTACAACAACAACAACAACAACATACAACATACCCAGTGAAATCCCACAACGTGAGGTCTGGGAGGGTAGAGTGTAGACATACCTTACCTCCATCTTGCTAGGTAGAGCGGTTGTTTCTGGAGACCCTCGACTCAAGACAGAGCATAAAAGCAGTCAAAGCAGAACAAAGCAAAACAAGAGAAACGGTCAGACGAGAACGATAAATTAAAGCATTATGAACATACAAATAATAAAATCAGATACGCCAAGGTAGTGCATTCTAACAACATGAAACAGTAGTTAACACAACTAAATAAGATAAACAAATTACACTAAAGAACACATAGTAGCATGAATCAAACTACAAGGGACTATAACGCACTAATACGTCTAAGTGTGATATGCTAATCGGGCCTACAATTATAACAATACACTATCATTTTGTAAGCGTAAGTAGGACTACGCTCGACTACCCTAATCCGTGTCCTCCACAACCCCCTATTTAAGGTCATGTTCTCAGTAAGTTGCACATGCGCCATATCCCGTCTAATCACCTCTCCCTAATACTTCTTCGGCCTACCTCTTCCCCTCCTGAACCCGTCCATAGCCAACCTCTCTAACCTCCGCACTGGGGCATCCGTGTCTCTCCTCTGCATATGCCCGAACCATCTCAACCTCGCTTCTAACAACATGAATTTGGAACACTGCAGACTTAAAATTTTCACTAAAGGATGTTAGAATTCCCTTTGGAACAAATGAGTTTAGAGTATTAAACTTAGATTTTACTTCCACATCAACCATTTCTTTGTTCATTATCTTAAAAAACGTCTCGTCTTTGTTTCAGAAATAAGACAAAAGCTATGATTTCTGCTTCTCATATGAGTGTTGTTTTGACTATTTTGTGCAGACGTGGAGGACATAAGAGGCATGGGATTGCAGGTCTCAAAGCTTGAAACTGCGGATAGTTCCAAGAAAGGTGTTTGTTCTGACTAGAACGTCTTAGTTACTTTTCCATTCCTGTAAAAATGCTGTTCTGACTAGAATGTTTTAGTTACTTTTCCATTTCTGTAAAAATGCTTGGTCTTTTCTTTGTGTCTCATATCTCTCTATGCCATAACATGCCAGTCATGGTGTTATGATGACGACTGTTTGCCTTCTATGAACTGGATATTCTACTAATTTCCATCGACATATATCCAGGGAAAGAGAGATACTCCATCAGATCTTGGCTCACTGCTGCCTCTGCTAAGACCAGTAACCAAAACATTAGCATTAGTCATGAGAAAGGTGCTGATGAAGGTTTGACCTCTTCACTTGTTTTCGTTGGCTTGTCCAAATATTTATTGCCTCTAATCATGCCTATTGTATGATAGGAATATTCCTAACACACATAATTGGTACTGAAAGTCTATGGTGTGGTTCCTTGCATTGGCTGTGCTCTAGCAGTCTAGCTCATAAAAGGTTGTAGACCTTTTACAGGAATCTCTGTAATTTGCTTGTCTTAGAAATACTCGAGGACATCATAATTTTTTATCTTAGATTGTTTCCTTCTCTGTCCATACAAGAGAAACACAATGGTTTTTTTATTGTAGCAGCACTGATGGATGTGAAATCTATTATTTAATGCTTCTGTTAAAGTTTAGTATGATGATCTTATGTTGTTGCTTCATGTCAATCTAATACAACATCTATTTTTGTGTTTTCAATAAATTATTAATTAAAAGTATTGCGAATTTTAATTGAGTTCATTTTCCAGAGAAGACATGCTGGATGAGTCTGAATTCAATCTACTTCTCTGATATTGCAGATAACAGTAAAAATAGTGTTGATGAACGTGCTCAGTTGCAGGGTGATTCAAGTACACCTTTCATTGAAATGACTGCAGCGTCGCCCTCCAGTACTTCTGGTATCGGACCGAGGGGAACACTTCCTCCTATGAACGAGCTTGATATAGGAGTTATAGAGTCTCTTCCCCCTGAGTTCTTTTCAGAAATTAATGCCATGTATCATGGAAAATTGGCTCATTTTATTACTGAAAAGAGAAGCAAAGGTGAGGTACATTCCTTAAAATTACAGAAGGCAATTGGTTAACCCAATTAGCTTATGTATATACCGTGTTGTGATAAGATTTTGCCTCCATTCTCATATCTTTTAAATTAGGTGTATCAGAAAAAGAAAACATATGTTCGGCTTTCCCTGCTGCACGAATGAAGCTTTTGCTGCTCGTGAGGTATGTTCTGCATTTTTCTCTTTTTGGGCCGGCTTAGCATTTGACCTGTTTTAACATTGATGATGATGAATATCTTGTTTCTACAACTATGGTGTTGATTGTTCCTGGCTATTATAGGAGCAGTAGTATAATGAAGAGCACATCCAAGTGGTCTCTTATCCTAATAAGCTTTTTGCTGATATGACAAGTGAGCCAGTGTCTGATGCTAGTGTACCAAATCTGGACTTGGTTATTAATTCTCCTGTCCCAGGAGGCATCAGTCTAATGCCCGCTTCTCTGAGTCAAGTAGACACCTCGGTTTTCAGGAATTGCCCGAGGAGTTGAGGACAGATATACTTGAACTCCTTCCTGCACACAGGAATGATGAATCTTCACTAGATGCTTCCTTGGTATGTGCTAATAATCAGAACAAGAGTCCTATTTCAAGCATTGATTTGTGGGTTGGAAATCCACCAGAATGGATTGGCATATTCAAAGCCAGCAATTGTCAGATTTTGCGCATTTTGGCGGAGATGTATGAAAGAGCAGGGACAAAGAAACAGTTATCTTCTGTATTGCAGAGGACTATGTCTCAGGTTTATATTCTCCCGAATGTGACCACTGATGGATGGGCTGAGGCTGTTAGTTGCTTATGCCAGCTTATCAAGCAGTATTTAAAATTAAAAATTTCAACTGATATTGAAGAGGTTTACATTTGTTCTTGCCTTTTAAGAATGTATATGCCAGAGGCTAAACTTATGTGCAGTATGTGTTCTTTCTTCAGCATGTCTCTTTTCTTGGCACTTGCTTCTATTATTCTTTCCTCTTTGCGATCTTAAATTTCTTTTTTGTTGCTATTGTATTCCTTCATATTCACCATTGGAATCTTGAAGAGAAGTTCAACGTGGCGTTCTATAAATGCAGAATCCGAGGTGATGTGGAAGTTAGGTAGCCATTTAGTGTAGCTTTTCAAGAAAAAACCAAGTAAAAAGTTGAAGGACACAGACTGACAGACTTGCGGTCTTGCTCTTGCTCCTTCCATAATACAACAACTATGCCTCAATTCCAAACAAGTTGAGGTCGGCTATATGAATCCTCACTTCCCCATTTAAGCTCAACCCATGTCATCATCATACCAAATAAAG
Organism: Przewalskia tangutica; assembly: GCA_029844215.1. NCBI lineage: Eukaryota > Viridiplantae > Streptophyta > Magnoliopsida > Solanales > Solanaceae > Przewalskia > Przewalskia tangutica. Next base: position 15,864,267 of record CM056721.1, read on the forward strand.
ATAAAAGTAAAAAATAAGTTAAATATATATATAGATAATATTAATAATAATAATTACAATATTAGAAGTTCTCTAACAAGTCTTAATCATAATATTAGAAGTTCTCTAACAAGTCTAAATCTATTCCCAACTAGTAGATATCACATATATGAATCTTTTTCTTTCATTATGTCCCATCTTTAGCTAAATCTACATTGATTTCAAGATATTGCATGTCTTCCGCGACAACTTCCTTTCGTGAGATCTTAGGCCTACCCCGTCCTTTTAACACCTTCACTCTATTATTGTTTCATACCTATGTACTGGTGCATTTGTAGGTCGACATAAGACATGACCAAACCATCTCTCCTATTCTCTATTGTGCTACTTGCACCTGGTGAATGTGATTATTTTTAATCTTATTCAATCTTGTATGACCACACATTCATCTTAGTATCCGCATCTCTGCAACACTTATTTTGTGGATATGTTGGACTCAAGTGGCCTAGCATTCACTACCATATAACTTTACCGGTCTTATAGTTGTTCTAAACGTACCTTTCACTTTAGTAGCCATCCTCACATAACATGTCGGTAACACTTCTTCATCTCAACCATCCAATTTTAATTCTATGAGTTACATCTTCATGTATCATTCCATTTTCGTGAAAGAACAAGCCTATCTCATGCTGACTAAACTAGCGGTGCATGTATTCACTGTTACTTTTATTTATCAAAAACTTTTGATCTCTAAAGTGCTTCTCCATAGTTTAAGCTTTTGGTTCACACCCTTGTTGGTTTCGTATATTTACACAATATCATCAACAAATAGCATGCACCAGGGACCTCATCTCTTATTATGTTGGTCCTCATCCTTAACTAGGCTAACAAGTAGGGGCTTAATGTTGATCTCTGGCTGTTATGGGAAGCTCTTTTATATCTCCTACTACTATTAAAAAGGTTGGTTTTGGGTTTAGTCAATAATGTCATGCCAATGGGAAGAGTTGATGTGAAAAGAAAGACAAGAGGAAAAGTGGTGCGGCGGCTAGGATATTTTCTTCCTTTGATGTTACCCATGACATCAAGAGGAGGTAGAAGCAAAATTGATGCTTGCTTCCTTTGATGTCACCAATGACATCAAGAGGAGGTAGTTTGATGTCACTAATGACATAAAGATGAGGTTTTACCCCTATAAATAGATGCACTTCTTGTCTTGTAGAAATCATCTAAAAAATCATACAATACATTGTAGTGAATAGAGAGTTAAAAGAGCAATTCTCTCAAGTGTAATTTGGAAATCTCCCCTTCAACAACAACAACAACAACATATCCAGTAAAATCCCACCACGTGGGGTCTGGGGAGGGTAGAGCGTAGACAGACCTAACCTCTACCTTGGTAGGTAGAGTGGCGCCAGGAAATCTCCCCTTCCTTTCTTAATAATATAGGCAACTGTTCTTTGGTGAATGTAGGATCATTTTGATCCGTACCACGTTAAATCTTGTGTTCTTTCTTTTACGTTTCCGCTAACAGCTATCCCCACGCTAGTGACGGCTCCTTCATACATGTCATTTATGAGATTTATATATTCAAGATGACTTCCATTCTTCTTCATCACCCACCGAAGGACCTTTGTGTATTCTATCATATGCTTGCCTCATCCATGATAAAAAGAAAAAAAAGAAATATATTGATGTTATTATAGGAAATGTAAGTATCAATACTGAGGAAGGGCTTTAGTGTCCAAGAGAAAACTTAGCATGGATTACTATAAAATGAGTCTTTTGAGATTCATATAGGATTTTCGTGTTGTTTACCTTCCACTTGGCGATATTCCCCACAACAGCTTGTGATGAAGCTCTTAGATAGTAACTGAAGGGACTTTTGAAAGCTGCATTTTCTTCTTTATCCTTTGGTGCTTTTGGTAAATACCTTGTCTAGCACAATGATGACAGAAGCCTTCATACACGTCATCCAATCTGTTGGTCTGCAGACAGATTTGCATGGAAAATTGTTCCCATCTTTCAGTTAATAAGCGTATTGAAGCCCCACATCGGCCGTGGTAGGGAAAATTGGTCACTTTGTATGATCTTGGGAATCCTACTCATGAGCTAGCTTTTGGGGATGAGTTAGCCCCAAGGTCCATTTTTTATCAAGGTATTAGAGCAAAAAATAATTGAGTAAAAAAAGCGTGTTCTTTCTAACAACTTGAGCTTTTAGATGAGATGGTCACATAAAGCTCAATGTAGGCCCCATGTTATATAGTCCATGATCCAGATGTTCAGTTTTGGACGTGCGATGCGGTGTTGTAGTCCTACATCGGTTGTGTGAGGTAAGAAATGATCTCTTTATATGGTCTTAGGCAGTACTTATTTCATGAGTTAGCTTCTGGGATTAAGTTAGGCCCAAAGGTCCATATTTTATCTAAGCGTTTGCATAGGGATTTTGTTGTTCTTCTTAAGGATGTAATGGTCTCGCTGTCCGATTAGTCGTTTGTTCCTTTCCCCCCTGTGATATAAGGGCGTAAGTCAAGTAGTTTAATGCTGCATTGATTTGGATTCAGGGCTGTTCTGGTTGAAGATGATCTTTGCAGCAAAATAGCTTCTTTTGTTCCTCCTTTAATTAGTAACTGCAGGCTTTTAGTTGCAAAATCAGTTAAACTTAAATGATTACTTTTAACCAAGACTTTCTTATAAAGGTTAAAAGTATAAAGTTAGGGAATCTTCTGATATAATGTTATTATATCTGGATGAGAGAAAATGTGAAATAGCAATACAATAAACTGGGAGTGACATCTTAAAAGGTCTTTTAATTTGAAACCAATAGTTTTAGATGCATAGCTTCCTATATTTTCAATAGCAAATTCAAGTTTAGAATCTGCTTTAACAACAGTGTTATCAAAAGCGAAAAGCACAAAAAAGCTCTGGGCTTTAAGCGCAAGCAAATGAAGCGTGGGCTTTAATGAAAAAAGGCGCAATGGTGCAAATATACAAATATATGTATGTTTAGTCCAAGACTATTAATAATAAGCATGAATAACAAATATATGGACAAAGAAATTGTAAATACATTATGATAAAGTGAAATATCAATTGTCTAGTGTCACCTCATCAAGAGAGGCTCATTGGCAAGAAAAAGTATGTCTTAGGGCCTTGATGATGACACTGAAGTGCACATAAAGCGAGTAGCGCTCAACATGTTTTTAGCCTCGCTCTAGGGCTTAAGCGCGCCTTTGACACCACTGCTTTAACATTGAATTCCTGGTTATACCCTGATCAACTTTTTATCTCGATTTGTAGGCATCGGTTAGTGAGAACTATGGTGGCAGCTTCTACATAGCTTCCGCAATGGAGTGATGCATGGCATGCCTTCTTTGCCAAGAAAAAGTGTCAGGTGCTCTATGTGTACAAGTACGCATTCAGTTTGCTCACTTGCTCTACTTGTAGCTTGGATATCGCTGCAAAGGACCTCTGGTACAAGAACTCACTTGGTCTAACTGGAGATCATGTGAACTTTTGATAGTACGTCATGAAATTAGAAGAGCCCTGTTATCTTTGACGTCCTGTCTTCCGAGATGGTGTCTTTGGTTATGCAGGTGATTGCTTCTTTATTCTACACTAGCGATCTTGCTTTTGAATTTCCTGGAACTTGAAATTCACTAGTTTCTTAACGAGCATTTACTAAAAATTTGAACACACTATATTAGCAATCTTGCTTTTGACCTCCCTGCGAAATTTATTGAATAAGTAAGTTCTCATCACTCTTGATTTTTTGTCTTCCACTCTTCTCATGTGGCTCAGAAGGACCTAGATCTGTCATTAACTCTTATGAGATTCTTGATGTTAAAGATTTCTGAAGCTGTAAAGTACTGCCTCTTGTGTCAAAGAGTTTGCAAACCTTCAAGTGGTTATTGAGGTAGTTATTTCTAATCCACATCCCATTTGTCATTTCTGTATCTTCATTTTATGTTTTAATGTTACTTAAAGTGCTCACATCTTTCACTTATTTCCTCTTTAACCGTGTGTTGAAAGCATAATCATAGAGTGCGGTTTATGGGGTCTGATAAGACATTTTCTCAGGTTAAACTGACAGAGCTGGCGATCATGGTACGTCGCTGTGTGTTTTGAGTGTTTTATTTCCAATTCTTGTAGGTATAAATTTGTCTTCCCTCTTGCTTGAAGTCAAGTGGGGCTTCATTCTTGGGATGGATGACATAAGGTGAACTGAACTGCAAGAATCAGTTAAACTATGTGTTCAATTTTGTCTTACACTTACTTTCAGGAGGTCCTGTATGGAGTTCAAGAACATCCGTGATATTTATCCGACTGAGCAGTAAAACAAGAATGCTATTTTTCACTTTCCCATCGTTGATGCAAATCTTTGTTTGAATGTTGTTTCTTCCTAGAGGGGATTCATTACATGGGAAGTGGTACAGAGAATTAAATAAATAGAACTCTCCCATCTCTAGTAGTATAAGCTTTTATATGATACGCCCACACAATTCAACATGGTATACGAGCAGGCAGAAACTTTGGATTCTAAGTCTCATTCACCTGTTAACAGATTAGTATTTAACGTTCTTGTTACACCCCGTAATTCAGGTCATGCTATGAGAGCGCATACGACGGAGTTAAGATTTAAAATTTTAGAAAGATAGGTTGTCGAATGATTCGGAGGTTTTAGTCAACTTTGGGCATATCTCCTAGTTCATTCAGAGGTGTTTCTAAGGCCTAGCATGTAGTTCGTTGAGTCTAGTCCCCAACGCAACCAACCGTTAAATCGAGGACATCGGAGTAAGTTATGGGAGTTACAAGTTCGGCGCAATGAGCAAGAAAGCAACATCGGTCGAGGCCTGCACGGATGCAGCGAACGCCGCGACGTTAATCGAGAACGCTGAAGATGCAGCGCCGACAGGTCGCGGCGCCGTAAGTTCGGCGGTTGCAGAGGTTTCTTGAGGCGGAGTTTTGGCGGCGAAAGTCGAGGAAAAGTATTTTCTTTTAAAAAGTCCATGGGAGGGTGACAAGTGTCCCCCAATCTGATTTTTGCATGTCCTATTTATTGACCAAGTCTTCAAGACTTGGTCATTCTTCAAAGCTCTCCCTTCTCTCTAAAATTAAAAGCCCTCCCTTCTCTCTAGAAATTCAAGGAGAAACCAAAGCTTAGTGAAAAATCTGAAAAGGGTGGTAAGAAGAAAGCATGTTGAAAAGCTTGTAGGAGGTTTTGTGGAGGTGATTGTGGAAAGAAGGCAAGTGAAATTGTTGAACTAATTTGGGTAAACTCTAAGGTAACAATCTCTTCCCTTTTTGCTAGTAAATTACGTTGCATGTGAAGAAGAAAGGATTTGTGGTTGTCAATATTGCTCTTAGATATATTGCATGTAAGAAATATGAGTTGAATTTGAAAGGATTGAATAAGGATAGTATGGGAACATGTTATAGCCAAGATACTATCTTAAGCTTATTAAATTAGTTTGTATTAGTTGTTATGAATTGTGGGGCAGAATTTTACACGTCCAAGTTAGGCGTGTAATCCCCTTGGTATTGATTGGATTGTTGAGCCTAAAAGGTGGCGTGTTTGGTTATTGAATTCAGCCTTGAACCTTTTTCAAGGTATGTAGAAACAAAGGAAGTGCTGTCCAATTTTCCGTAGGAATAAAGGACTTTTCAATTAGAATGTTCTACGTTGAAGATAGAGTCTAATGGACATATTATGGTCATTATAGGTTGACATACTACGCGTGGTATATTGGACTTGCAAGTGGATTGACCCGAAGAGGTATGTGGAAACTTTCGTATCTCTTGAGCATGAGTAGTTATAACTATGCAGTACGGTAGACGTACGTGATTTAAACGAAGTAAATCCATTTGATATATTTGACTTGTTTTAAAAATGTCTAAGTTGGTTGAGTTAGAGAGTTAACTCACTTGGTCTTGAGGAATGGTTTATTCTAGATAAGGTAGACAAGGATTTCTTGACATGAAGAAAATATAGAATACTTGATGTGGAAGTATTGAGTATTGAATTATTCTAAAGATAAGAGACCTGATTTTTAAGATTAAGAAACTTGTTTTCTAAAGTTATGAGACGTGAAGTATTTTGAAAGTTGTGTAACTTGATTTGAAGTATAAGTCTCTTGGTCATAAAAAGAACGAAATTGTCTAAGATATATGGAGTTATAACGGCTATATGAAAGGATAAGGACGTCTTAGTTCCTAAAGCATAAAGTTAGTATAACGGCTTTATGGGAAGTTAGTTATAATGACTTTATGGAAGGTTAAAGGAATGGTCTTCGAGTAAGGTAAACAAGGAAAGAATCGAAATTAAGTAGGCAATTTGATTTAAAGGTATCAATTGCTTAGAGTGTAAAATGGGGTTTTATGTGAAAAAGGGATCTTTTGAAAGAGTAGAAGTACATAGTACTTCGGGTTAAATTCTCCGGATTTGATTAAGCAATAAGAAAGTGCCTTAAAGTCATAAAAATGAGATCCATTTTGTATATTAATGAAAGTCTAAAGAAGTTATGAAGTTTACTTGGGCGTCAAGCGGTGATGTGGGATTCCACGGGTATGCTTCCATTGTCTTAGTATGAGATTACTTGGACGTACCGACAGTGATGTGGGATTCCACGGGTATGCTTCCATTGTCGTAGTATAAGCTTACTTGGACGTACCGACAGTGAGGTGGGATTCCACGGGTATGCACCTTGGACATGCTTACGATGAGGGATTCCGAGGCATGCGGATGAGTTTACGGGACGCATCGAAGCGGTGATGTGGGATTCCACGGGTATGCTTCCATTGTGGTTGATCCTGGACATGCTACGATGAGGATTAGAGGCATGCGCATGGACATGCTTACGATGAGGGATTCCGAGGCATGCGACCAGGATGCGGGTTAAATTCCCGGATACGATTATTACCCCATGGACTAGCTCCCCATGAAGTCATGTACCCGAGATGAGGGATTTCACGGGCATGAAATATGTATATATACATGTGTTGTATGTGTGTACGCCGACAGTGAGGTAGGATGCCACGGGCGCGTCACATGGTTAGCTTTTATACCTAGCGGTCGGTTGATGGGAATCCCAGGCGCGTTCGATGTTTAAAGGTTGGTGTTCATAGCCCCGTGTGACTATGGTTCATATGTTGAAACAGTTATGCAGGTAAACCGACTTTCATTACTTTCACTTCGGTAAGGCCGCGATTATGCCGTGTCATCGACTTTATGTTAGACTATTATGATTTATTTACGATTTCGCATTTTACATACTTGGTACATGTTTTTAGGATCGACGGTTGTTCTTGGAAGCTCCATTTCTCGGAGGCTTTGTCTTTTTGTAGACGCACTTAGTGTCACGGTTGTATTTGCTTTTGGATTTGTATATATATATCTCGGAGGTAGCCTTATCGGCTAACCTAGTATTTATTTCATTGATAAGTTTACGTATGTTTGATTGATTATCTCGATGTTTACATGCACGGGTGCCTGTAGGGCACCGCCATGCCCGGTCGGGTGGCGTGGCTTGCCCAAGAAAAGAACGAGGAGTTCATACAGAATCAATTAAATAAATACAAATATCCTCTCTCTTAGTAATTTAAACTTTTAGGTGAGTGGTAGTCACACGATTTAGGAGAAAGGAGTCCGTTGCTTGCAGGGCTCAAAATTGATTTATGGAGAAAATTAGACAACAAAAGGATGAAGTGGTGGCATGTGTTTCCACCATTGCCCTGTGAGAGTACAACTTTTGCCCTTTCGTATCATCATTACTTAGTCCTGATAACAAAGCATTCTATATTTGTGAATGAATAAGCTTACGGTAGTAGTGTTATTATTAAAGAACTCTCAGTGGTAAACTGCAGCACTAAGCAGGTCCAAGTAAAAGTTGCACAAAAAAAGAAGAATACCTTGTGTTAGTTGTGTTTGTCAAAAGAAGAAATGCGGGAGCGGACTTATTAAATAAATCCATATATTGTCTATTGTTTGTTGTTTCCTATTTTAAATTTCAACCTTCTCAGTCTGTTCCCTTTGCTTAAAATTTCTAGAAGTTTGGTCGTTACAACTTCTATTATTGATATACTGTCTTCAAGAAAACTGGTTCATGGAAAACAGTGCCTTTTTGTCCTTGACTTGCTTGATTATGCTGTTTAAGGATATTTTTATCTGCCTTTATGTATGTTTTTCTCTTCCCACGTATCTCTCTTCTTTTCTAGTTTAATTGTGCCAGTGATGATAGAGTGCTTATGTTTGATTTTGTTATTGCAGAAAGGAATCCTAGGATGCTGCAGTTATCTGTACTTTGGCGTTATTGGTCAGGCCTCACTGCACTGTGCTCATACTATCGGTCGTAATTGAAGCATATATGCAAGGGTCAGCCTCCACCTGATCTGACCATGAAAATTAAAGGATACCTGCTTGTGCTCATACTATTTCTTCACGTTTTGCCGTTACATTTTTCAAATAGTGTAATATATGTAGGGACTATTGACTCAGTTAACGGGTGAAATCGTATACTTCAAGTGCTACTAACTACAAACAACAACCCAATGTAAAAGTGGGTAGAGAAATTGACTCTGGGGAAGGTGTCGTGCACGCAATCTTACCCTTATCTTTTGAAGGTAGAGAAATTGTTTCCCGGTGGACCCTCGACTCAAGTAAAGCATATCAAAAACAGTATGAAAAAGAAATATAGTAGTGAAGAAGTCATGTTGAAAATGATAACACACTAATCAAAGCAAAAAATACAACAGGTAATAATAGAATCTAAGAATAAGACAAGTGTTAATAACTGGATTTTAAATTTAATGTGTACGTATTTTAAATTATTAACATTTAACTGAGTGCTCAGATGAAGTGTTGAGGCAGAAGGTATGTCATTTTTCGGATTAGATCATGTTAATAATTGCATAGAGGTTGACCTCGCGTGTTAAATGTGACACAGGAGGGCGGAGAAAGCGGGGAAATGGAAGCATCAAGAAATGAGGTGATGCTAAGGAGCAAGGGACTTTGCCTAGTCCCAATAGAGCTCACTTGGCATGTAGCTGATACTACTCTCAACGACGCTGATTTTTGGTCACCTGCCGCCATGATGAACAATAATATCATCCAATGAACAATTGATTTACTATTTTTTGCTGCCTTTAATAGGCCTTTTTGCTCTCTTTCCCTTTTCTCGGTTGATATGATGGTATATTACAACTAGGGAAAACCCTTTGTTGGATGTAAAATGACATGATCACAACTAGGTGAGTATAGTATAAGTGAAAATGATAGACTAGGAAGGGCAGTAACAGTTTTTTCGAAAGCTGAATGCGGGGTTGGAAACGCTGCTTGGTATTGGAAATTATACAACTTTTAGGGAAATGGTAAAAGTGTTAATACACTTTTCATATCAAAGAAGGATTGGTGGACTCTATTCCTCTCATTTAGTTATTTTTTTCATAGGTGGTAGCACTTCTTAAATTACAATGATAAAAGTGGTACAATTACTCCTATAACATAAGGGTAAGATAAATCATTCAGATTCTAATACTCTATTATAGTTTCATATTGTCACAATACCTAAAGCGCTTTTAAATTTGGCACGAATTTATTAGTTGCAGGCCTATCAATAGTCTTATTAATTATCCCCTCCTCACCCAATGATTATTTAATATTCTTCATCATTTGAACACTTATGTGATAAAGATAACGACTACACTCTCTTTTAAGGGCTTGTAGGCTACTGTTTAACTATTAATCTCCACCTAGTCATTTACAAATGATTTATATATTTTAATTGTGCATTTTTTATTGATCCCTGTTGCAGTCCGGAAAGTGCTCCGAGTCTCCTCCTATCCGTATTTTTGTCTTGGCTCTATCATACATATCATTGATCGCTCTGGTGTACGCCACATGTACCCTTCTAACCTCCAAACATTTTCATAAAACCTTCATAGTGACTTTGTCGTATGCCTTTTCGAAGTCGATGAACATATGTAAGTCTCTATTCCTCTCTATACTGCTCCACCAACCTCCTAATAAGATTGATGGCTTATGTGATGTGATCGAACCCCGCGACATGAAGCCGAGCTGGTTCTCGGAAATAGACGCGCCTCTTCTCACCCTCATCTCCACGATCCTTTCCCAAACTTTCATTGTGTGGCTTAAAAACTTGATACCCATGTAGTTGTTAAAACTATGGATATCACATTTGTTCTTGAACAAATGGATCCTTGTACTCCACCTCCATTCTTCGGGCATTCTCGTCGTCTTAAAAATGACATTAAACAACTCAGTCAACCACTCTAAACCCATGCGTTCTTCCAAAATTTCACTGAGATCTCATCAGGCTCGATCGCTTGTCCCCTTCGCATCCTGCGAATAACACTCGTAACCTCCTCAACCTCAATGCTTCTACAGTACCCTAAATCCCCGTGCCTACCATAATGCTCTAGATCTCCTAGCACAATGTCTCCATCTCCTTTTTCGTTCAAGAGTTTGTGGAAGTAAGACTGCCACCTCCGCCTAATATGCGCTTCCTCCACCAGTACTTTGTCGTCCTCGTCCTGGATGCACCTCACTTGATTCAAGTCACGGGCCTGTTAGGCCGATTTCCAATTGCTCACGCAAGTGTACGTATCGTTACAAGTAATATAGTCTGGTAAGACCGAATATCGTTCACAGAGACTGATTTCTAATTACCGAACATCTATTCTAGGTTATCTATTTGACAAACGATGGTTGATTTGGGTTTTTATCTAAAACTACTAGAGTAATTGCGAGAATTAAACTAAATATGTTGTGATGTAAATCAGTTATGATGGAATTAGGGCTTCTAATATCCTTGACTATCCACTCTTTTCAATCCATAATGCGATAATAATGGCTTCTTCTTCTACGTTAAGATAACATGTTAACTAGTCTGTCTTATATTCCGGTTAGGATATATAAAAGCTCAACCCAGTGCAGAAACCTTCTATATTTCTATGCTAGGTTTTACCACATAGGAGGATTAAGAATGATAACCTAAAGTGCTACACAAGTATCGGGATACTTTCGTCTGGATTTTAATCTATGTCTATTCAATTACAACAAATCCAAATCTCTTCTCTCGATTCTTGATTCAAAACCATATAAATTATGATAATTAGTGATCAGTTAACTATCAAACATTCAAACCAATATTGAATAAATCTTAATCAAGTGAAGAAGAAACCAAACTAATGCATCAATTAACGAAAAGTAGTTTCAAGCGATTCAAAGGAAAGCCCTAATTAAGTGTTTAGCTCCTAGCCATAGCCCATAGACATGCTAAGAACTAATACAAAATCCAAACATGAACTGAATTGAAAATAAAGAAAAGAAAGAAAAATACTTAGAACTAATGTCTCCTATCTTGTAACATCCAAGTGTTGTGTTGTGGAATATGTACAAGGTTGTCCAAGCTGCCCCCCTTTAGGTCAGGGTTTTAGGATTATATAATTGAAAAAAATTATGTTTCGGACCCTTTTGCCCTTCGAAAATCGGCTCAGAAAATCAGAAATCCCGTCTCGGCCTGCTGGATGGCGCCACGGCGCTGAAAATACTGCGACAAAATCAGACTCCGCAGGACAATTAGCGCCGCGACGAAAAGTTTATTATAAGGTGCATGCGCCTCCATCAAGTTCTTTATGAGCCTTGGGGTACTGCATGATTTTGGTTTCTTGATTTTGTTGTAAGCTTGATGAGTTGACTTTGTGATACTTTTTGCGACTCACATCAATACTTTTCAGTTTCTTTCTTAGTAAGTAACATCAGTCCTCTGTGTTGTTGTGTTGTTTTCAGGGGTTCCTTATCAGCTTGATCAGCTTGCAAGTGAAGTTAATAACCAGCCTAAGTTATCTGCTTTCTTTACGAAAAACATTTCTGCTTCTGATGATACAACAACATGTTCAACTGTCCATGCCACTTGTAGAGTTGAGAGCCCATTGTCATATTCTGGACCAATTGAAGATCCTATATCCTTTGAAGAGTGGCAATCTGCAGAAGATTTGAAGCCTTGTGCTCTAGAAATATATTGATGTTATTATAGGAAATGTAAGTATCAATACTGAGGAAGGGCTTTAGTGTCCAAGAGAAAACTTAGCATGGATTACTATAAAATGAGTCTTTTGAGATTCATATAGGATTTTCGCGTTGTTTACCTTCCACTTGGCGACATTCCCACAACAGCTTGTGATGAAGCTCTTAGATAGTAACTGAAGGACTTTTGAAAGCTGCATTTTCTTCTTTATCCTTTGGTGCTTTTGGTAAATACCTTGTCTAGCACAATGATGACAGAAGCCTTCATACACGTCATCCATATTTTTTTATTTGGATATTTTGGAATTCTATTGCTTTGTTTTTATAATATTTACCTGTTTTACTAGAAGCAGCACAAATAAGCATGGTTGGAGAGTGTATGGGACAAATACATTTATGATTTGTTATAAATGAAGGCCGGGTCTGACATTATTGAAATTGTGACATTTCCTAGAAGTTTACAACAACATGCTTCCTCATTTTCAGGTACCATAAGTAGGTCCATTTATTTTTTCTTGTTGAGATGTGTATAGTTTATGACATGCTCTAAAAGAATGATATGACGTTGTTGAAATAATTTCTACTAGATATTGATTGACTATATTTGCTGAAAACTGGGCAGGCTTTCCTGCTGTTCTCATTAACACATTAAGTCATTAATTGATCTGGTTTCTTCTAGATTCTTTCAATCATTCTAGGGTTAGTTTTACTTATTAAGAGACATATAAGATTCTACTATGTGGAGAACCACTTCCAACGTGGTGTTAATGGCATTTGGAGCATAACTTTAATGAATAACCAAGTGCTCATTTATTCAGCTGACGTTCTTTTGGTTCTCAAGAAAACAATTCGGAAACATGTTTTCTCTTTATAAAATAAACAATTTTATACGAGGGTGGATTTCAGGCTGCAACTCGCCTGAAGCCTGAAGCGCTAGTAATCGCCGGTGATAATATTGTTAAAGAGTATTGTGTGTGATTGCAATCTTATACAGTATTACAATACAGAAAGAATGATACTTCATTTATGGATATTTGAAGATGTTATCGAAGTCCTTCCCATCTAGGTTGTTAATGGGTGGCAAGTTCCCACCATGGTACCTGGGGCGTTGAGTATCCTCTTTGATGCCAAACCTATCAAAAACTCCTTCAAGTCTGTACATAGGGAGTACCCAATCTGTTGGTCTGCAGACAGATTTGCATGGAAAATTGTTCCCATCTTTCAGTTAATAAGCGTATTGAAGCCCCACATCGGCCGTGGTAGGAAAAATTGGTCACTTTGTATGATCTTGGGAATCCTACTCATGAGCTAGCTTTTGGGGATGAGTTAGCCCCAAGGTCCATTTCTTATCAAGGTATTAGAGCAAAAAATAATTGAGTAAAAAAAGCTAACAACTTGAGCTTTTAGATGAGATGGTCACATACATGGTATCAGAGTCATGCCCATCCCAATTCTGGTTTACCCAATGTAGGCCCCATGTTATATAGTCCATGATCCAGATGTTCAGTTTTGGACGTGCGATGGGGTGTTGTAGTCCTACATCGGTTGTGTGAGGTAAGAAATGATCTCTTTATATGGTCTTGGGCAATACTTATTTCATGAGTTAGCTTCTGGATTAAGTTAGGCCCAAAGGTCCATCTTTTATCTAAGCGTTTGCACAGGTATTTTGTTGTTCTTCTTAAGGATGTAATGGTCTCGCTGTCCGATTAGTCGTTTATTCCTTTCCCCCCTGTGATATAAGGGCGTAAGTCAAGTAGTTTAATGCTGCATTGATTTGGATTCAGGGCTGTTCTGGTTGAAGATGATCTTTGCAGCAAAATAGCTTCTTTTGTTCCTCCTTTAATTAGTAACTGCAGGCTTTTAGTTGCAAAACCAGTTAAACTTAAATGATAACTTTTAACCAAGACAATGTAAAGTCTTAGAAAAAAAAAAAAAACAAACAAACAAACAAAACCCATTCCCCATTTCTTTTCTCCCACTTCCCCCACGTCCCAAAAATCTGTGCACATCCATATACATACATGACACACACACATTCACTTGGGGTAAAAAAGAAAAAAAAAACTACATTAGCAGCAAAAAGGTAAGAAAGAAAATCAGGAACAAAATAAAGCAATCTGGAAGGGGAAAAAAAATAGTTAAAGCAAGGATAAGCCGAAGTTGGGAAAATCATTCGTTGTACGAAGCAACAAAGGTGAGTTTTTCTCACTCAAATTTCTTAGTGAAATCCTGTATTTTAAGTTTTATACATGTTAGAATATAATGTTGGTGTTAAAAGAAAAATTATGAATTTAGATTTCTTAAACAACTAGTTCGGGACATGAACTTTACAAAATGTTTTTCGGAGTTATACTTGTTTTAATTAGACGAAATTTGGTATGGTTGTAAATAACTTTGTTACGAACATATTGAACTAAAGAAGAGATAAAACGGACTTACGGTCTAAGAGTTATCATAGTTTAAACTTTCTGCCACAGATTTGGACGAAATCTGAGAGCAAGTAGAATTATGAACTGTTTTTCCCGAGTTTCACTTGTTAGAATTAGACGAAATTTGGTATGGTTGTAAATCAATTTGTTACGAACAGATTGAACTAAATAAGAGGTAGAATGGACTTACGGTTTAGAAGTTATCGTATTTTAAAATTTCTGCGCCGGATCGGTTGAAAGTCCGTAAAGCAGTGGGTAAAATGGTAAAACTGTAGCAATTGGTACAGAATATGAAATGTTGATTCAAATGAAAGTCCTATATTTGTCTTTTCTCGTCAGTTTGAGAATTTACGGGGCTTGATCCGACTTACGGATAAGAAGTTATGATTGTTTTAAATCGTGTATCGTTCTGATAATAAATTCGGCAAACAGTTCTTAATGTATTTGTTAAAACTGAAAAACTGAATGTTTCGGTGGGGAATTTAAAATTTTGTGTTGAATAAAAGTTCTAGGTTATTCTGTTCTCGACAGTTTGAGACTTTGCGTACATAAATCCGACTTACGGTGTGAGAGTTGTAACCCATACAAGTGGGAAGGGCGGAATATTGAAAGAAGGAAATATTAATTGAGCCTTTTGAACATTAACACATACAAAACAAATATGTAAATGCATTTGTAAATGCATCGGATCGGGTTGCACGCCGCAACAAAACGTAAAGTGAATACGTGTTCACAAATACGTAATATAATGGATCGGGTTGCACGCCGCAACAAAACGTAAAGTGAATACGTGTTCACAAATACGTAAATATAATGGATCGGGTTGCACGCCGCAACAAAACGTAAAGTGAATACGCATTCACAAATACGTAAATATAATGGATCGGGTTGCACGCCGCAACAAAACGTAAAGTGAATACGCGTTCACAAATACGTAAATATAATGGATCGGGTTGCACGCCGCAACAAAACGTAAAGTGAATACGCGTTCACAAATACGTAAAGATAATGGATCGGGTTGCACGCCGCAACAAAACGTAAAGTGAATACACGTTCACAAATACGTAAACATAATGGATCGGGTTGCACGCCGCAACAAAACGTAAAGTGAATACGCGTTCACAAATACGTAAACATAATGGATCGGGTTGCACGCCGCAACAAAACGTAAAGTGAATACGCCTTCACAAATACGTAAACATAATGGATCGGGTTGCACGCCGCAACAGATATGTAAATGCATTTGTAAATGCATCGGATCGGTTTGCACGCCGCAACAAATATGTAAATACAAAGGAATACCTTAATATGTAACATGAGATAAAACATGTACGTGGGTTAAGCTGAGTACGTCCTGAAACGAATTGAAAGAGAATATTATTGTGTGAATACTTGATTATGATACATTGAAAATGTTGAAGTTTGTCTCATAACATGGTTATTGTGTCCTAATATGTTTGTACTTAAAATATTGTGAGATTACTTTGAATTATAGGGTGAGGTTCTCACTCAGCCCCGGATGGTAGGGCTGACTCTTTTATTTAACATATTTCAGGAAAGCGTGATAGAGGAAAAGCTCCGCAACAGGGCTAGCGATCGTCCCGCAGCCTCTTGTGTCAAAGAGTTTGCAAACCTTCAAGTGGTTATTGAGGTAGTTATTTCTAATCCACATCCCATTTGTCACTTCTGTATCTTCATTTTATGTTTTAATGTTACTTAAAGTGCTCACATCTTTCACTTATTTCCTCTTTAACAGTGTGTTGAAAGCATAATCATAGAGTGCGGTTTATGGGATCTGATAAGACATTTTCTCAGGTTAAACTGACAGAGCTGGCGATCATGGTACGTCGCTGTGTGTTTTGAGTGTTTTATTTCCAATTCTTGTAGGCATAAATTTGTCTTCCCTCTTGCTTGAAGTCAAGTGGGGCTTCATTCTTGGGATGGATGACATAAGGTGAACTGAACTGCAAGAATCAGTTAAACTATGTGTTCATTTTTGTCTTACACTTACTTTCAGGAGGTCCTGTATGGAGTTCAAGAACATCCGTGATATTTATCCGACTGAGCAGTAAAACAAGAATGCTATTTTTCACTTTTCCATCGTTGATGCAAAGCTTTGTTTGAATGTTGTTTCTTCCTAGAGGGGATTCATTACATGGGAAGTGGTACAGAGAATTAAATAAATAGAACTCTCCCTCTCTAGTAGTTTAAGCTTTTATATGATACGCTCACACAATTCAACATGGTATACGAGCAGGCAGAAACTTTGGATTCTAAGTCTCATTCACCTGTTAACAGATTAGTATTTAACGTGCTTGCCCAAGAAAAAGAACGAGGAGTTCATACAGAATCAATTAAATAAATACAAATATCCTCTCTAGTAATTTAAACTTTTAGGTGAGCTGGTAGTCACACGATTAAGGAGAAAGGAGTCCGTTGCTTGCAGGGCTCAAAATTGATTTATGGAGAAAATTAGACAACAAAGGATGAAGTGGTGGCATGTGTTTCCACCATTGCCCTGTGAGAGTACAGCTTTGCCCTTTCGTATCATCATTACTTAGTCCTGATAACAAAGCATTCTATATTTGTGAATGAATAAGCTTACGATAGTAGTGTTATTATTAAAGAACTCTCAGTGGTAAACTGCAGCACTAAGCAGGTCCAAGTAAAAGTTGCACAAAAAAAGAAGAATACCTTGTGTTAGTTGTGTTTGTCAAAAGAAGAAATGCGGGAGCGGACTTATTAAATAAATCCATATATTGTCTATTGTTTGTTGTTTCCTATTTTAAATTTCAACCTTCTCAGTCTGTTCCCTTTGCTTAAAATTTCTAGAAGTTTGGTCGTTACAACTTCTATTATTGATATACTGTCTTCAAGAAAACTGGTTCATGGAAAACAGTGCCTTTTTGTCCTTGACTAGCTTGATTATGTTGTTTAAGGATATTTTTATCTGCCTTTATGTATGTTTTTCTCTTCCCACGTCTCTCTCTTCTTTTCTAGTTTAATTGTGCCAGTGATGATAGAGTGCTTATGTTTGATTTTGTTATTGCAGAAAGGAATCCTAGGATGCTGCAGTTATCTGTACTTTGGCGTTATTGGTCAGGCCTCACTGCACTGTAAATGTTAAGTGGAGTGAGTAGCAGTTTCAATGGCAGTGGTATTGCTCAGATGCAGTGTTGAGGCAGACAGATGTGTGGTGCTGAGTGCTAAAAAGATCGTGTTAGAGATCGTTGGACCTCTTGCTGAGTGCTCAGATGCAGTGTTGACGCAGAAGGTATGTCATTTTTCGGAATATATCTTTTTTCATACCAAACACATCGTGTTCTGATTTTTCATGTTAATGAAGATATAATATTTTTTGCTGGAAGATGGATAATTTTATTAATTTCCTTGGTCCACAAGTGACCACCAGGTAGAAACTTATTTTGTTTACGTGAAAAACGGTGGCCTGTCACGGTCGTAATTGAAGCATATATGCAAGGGTCAGCCTCCACCTGATCTGACCATGAAAATTAAAGGATACCTGCTTGTGCTCATACTATTTCTTCACGTTTTGCCGTTACATTTTTCAAACAGTGTAATATATGTAGGGACTATTGACTCAGTTAACAGGTGAAATCGTATACTTCAAGTGCTACTAACTACAAACAACAACCCAATGTAAAAGTGGGTAGAGAAATTGACTCTGGGGAAGGTGTCGTGCACGCAATCTTACCCTTATCTTGAAGGTAGAGAAATTCTTTCCCGGTGGACCCTCGACTCAAGTAAAGCATATCAAAAACAGTATGAAAAAGAAATATAGTAGTGAAGAAGTCATGTTGAAAATGATAACACAATAATCAAAGCAAAAAATACAACAGGTAATAATAGAATTTAAGAATAAGACAAGTGCTAATAACTGAATTTTAAATTTAATGTGTACGTATTTTAAATTATTAACATTTAACTGAGTGCTCAGATGCAGTGTTGAGGCAGAAGGTATGTCACTTTTCGGATTAGATCATGTTAATAATTGCATTGAGGTTGACCTCGCGTGTTAAATGTGACACAGGAGGGCGGAGAAAGCGGGGAAATGGAAGCAACAAGAAATGAGGTGATGCTAAGGAGCAATGGACTTTTCCTAATCCCAATAGAGCTCACTTGGCATGTAGCTGATACTACTCTCAACGACGCTGATTTTTGGTTATCTGCCGCCATGATGAACAATAATATCATTCAATGAACAATCGATTTACTATTTTTTGCTGCCTTTAATAGGCCTTTTTGCTCTCTTTCCCTTTTCTCGGTTGATATGACGGTATATTGCAACTAGGGAAAACCCTTTGTTGGATGTAAAATGACATGATCACAACTAGGTGAGTATAGTATAAGTGAAAATGATAGACTAGGAAGGGCAGTAGCAGTTTTTTCGAAAGCTGAATGTGGGGTTGGAAACGCTGCTTGGTATTGGAAATTATACAACTTTTAGGGAAATGGTAAAGTGCATTACACTTTTCATATCAAAGAAGGATTGGTGGACTCTATTCCTCTCGTCTTATTTACGTAGTTATTTTTGGCATAGTTGGTAGCACTTCTTATTACAATGCTAAAAGTGGTACAATTACTCCTGTAACATAAGGGTAAGATAAATCATTCCGATTCTAATACTCTATTATAGTTTCATTTTGTCACAATACCTAAAGTGCTTTTAAATTTGGCACGAATTTATTAGTTGCAGACTTATCAATAGTCTTATTAATTACCCCTTCCTCACCCAATGATTATTTGATAGTCTTCATCCTTTGAACACTTGCGTGATAAAGATCACAGCTACACTTTCTTTTAGGAGCTTGTAGGCTACTGTTTAACTATTAATCGCCACGTAGTCATATACAAATTATTTATATATTTTAATTGTGTATTTTTTTCTTGATCCCTGGTGCAGTCCGGAAAGTGCTCCGAGTCTCCTCCTATTGTCCGTATTCTTGTCTTGGCTTCATCATACATATCTTTGATCGTCCTGGTGTACGCCACATGTACCCTTCTAACCTCTAAACATTTCATAGAACCTCCATAGGGACTTGTCGTATGTCTTCTCGAGGTCGATGAAAAACATATGTAAGTCTTTATTCATCTCTTTATACTGCTCCACTAACCTTCTAATAAGATTGATGGCTTTTGTGATCGAACGCCGTGACATGAAACCGATTTTGTTCTCAAAAATAGACGCGCCTCTTCTCACCCTCATCTCCACGATCCTTTCCCAGACTTTCATTGTATGACTTAACAGCTTGATACCCCTATAGTTGTTGCAACTCGGGATATCACATTTGTTCTTGTACAAATGGATCATTGTACTCCACCTCCATTCTTCGGGCATTCTCGTCGTCTTAAAAATGACGTTAAACAACTCAGTCAACCAATCCAAACACATGCGTTATTCCAAAATTTCAATGAGATCTCATCAGGCCCGATCGCTTGTCCCCTTCGCATCTTGCGAATAACACTCATAACCTCCTCAACCTTAATGCTTCTACAGTACCCAAAATCCCCGTGCCTATCATAATGCTCTAGATCTCCTAGCACAATGTCTCCATCTCCTTTTTCGTTCAAGAGTTTGTGGAAGTAAGACTGCCACCTCCGCCTAATATGCGCTTCCTCCACCAGTACTTTGTCGCCCTCGTCCTGGATGAACCTCACTTAATCCAAGTCACGGGCCCTCCTCTCATATTTCTTGGTTTGTCTGTACAACTTCTTATCCCCGCCTTTCTTCTCTAATTCCACAAACAGGCGTTCGAATTCGCAACCGTAACCGCTAGTTTTGCCTCCTTCCTCGCCAACTTATACAGTTTCCTATTCGTCCACTTCTCCACCTCATCTCTATTTTCTACATATTTCGCATACACCGTTTTCTTCGCTTCCGCCTTCTATTGAACTTCACCATTCCACCACCAATCCTCTCGATGTCTACCACGATAACATCGCGAGACTCCTAGCACTTCTATGGCTACCTCACGAATGCAACTGGCCGTCCTGTCCCACATACCGGTCGCATCCCCACTACTCGCGCAAGCCCCCTTGGCCATCAAACCTCTCCTCCATATCCTTTGCACTAGCCATGATCAAACTCCCCATTTGATTCTTAACCTATCATACACAAGTAATTTGTTTTCCACCAAAAAATATCTCCGCAAAAATAATTTTGTATGATTAGTAAAAAAAATGACAGTCGAATTAGATGATCATCAAGAAAGTTTTAGACCGGTCACTAGTAGAATGTGTGTTGATCATCAAGAAATATTATTTTTATTACTTTAGAGACGTTAATTATTGGAAAACTGAAACGAGTCAGAATAGAATAGAACAGTATTTGTGTAGCTGAGCCCATTTAGAATATAGTTGATTGATTTCTAGGGACTGTTTTTAGAGTTTCGCTTCATATGTCTCCTCTATATGGCCAAGTACACTTCTTGCCTACAATTTACTTCATAAACGCACCCCTCCTCTCTGATTTGATGTGTGTAGTGTATGCTATACTACTTCTCTGGTACTGATTTACTCATCTTTTCATTGTGACCTTTGACAACTTTGCTGTAGTTACATGGCCGTGAAGAATCAGAAGCTTCACGAGCAGTTTGATGCGGAGGCATCAAGCACTTCTCTCAGTGGTCCAAGTTCTTCAAAACCTATATTTCATGGCGTTTCCATATTTGTTGATGGATACACGGTTCCTTCCAGTCAGGTTTAGTGCATTATGGTTTCTTTCCTGTTATTTTCGTGACTGGGATTAATCCGATATGATTGCTTGAAGATTTACGAATTAAAAGATCCTGAATCTAGTGTTGAACTATGTTGCTCGAACTCTTCACTTTCGGTGCCGCACCCGTGTGGGTGTGGGATCCGTACCCTATCTGGTCAACCAATTTTGGGTACTTTGACTAAAATCGAGGGAGAAATTCTGGACAGATTCAATGATTTATGTAATTAAAACAGAAGCTATGGTGAAATTGAAGAAAATGGAATAGCTTGTATCTAGAAATTTCTATGTCACTCCTTTTCCTTTATCTCCTTCCGAGATTCTCGTCCTGATCAATAGTTTCTCCTCAAGTTTTCGACATAATATCTCATAATTTCGGTTTTATAACTATGTTTTTAGAATTTTGACTTATTGTTTGCCGAATCCCCGCACCCGTATCCGTACCCACAAATCTTAAAATTTAGATAATGACGAATCCGACCTCTAGATCTGTACCCTGTATCCGACACCCGCACCCGAGTCCGAGCACCATAGATGTTGAATGATGTTGACTATTGTTTCATCAATAGAAAACCTTCTTTAACTTTTGAACTGTCAAAACAAATGATTTCTTGTATTCTTACTTTTCCGTGATGAGTTTCTACTTGTGTAAGAAAAGTTCATTCAGTCTGCATGTAAACCCGTATACAAACATCCTTCTTCTTTGCAATCGATACCGTGAGTGTATAACTATCATATTCTTTCCCATACCTCACTGGATTTTCTCATATGGAAGATTAGGTTGCTTCTCTTGCAGTTTATTGATTTCAACAATACTTCTTCAGGAACTTCGAGGATATATGTTGAAGCATGGAGGCCGTTTTGAAAATTATTTTTCTAGGCATCGTGTTACTCATATAATCTGTAGTAATCTTCCTGACGGTAAGGTCAAGAATTTAAGGTTGGCTGTAAAACCAAGTTCATCAGGTTGTCAGTTTCTTATTTTTGTATCTCTGCTGAAATAGAAATTGTAATTTTTTTTCTTAAAGATTTGTTTGAATTTGATATAGGTCCTTTTAGCAGGGTACTTCCAGTAGTCAAACCGACATGGGTGTTGGATTCTGTCGCTGCAAATAAGCTTATGAATTGTAAGCTAATATTTCTCTCGACTTTCTTTTTAACGCAAACTAGCAAGTTGATTACTTGTTTAGGTGTTAGCTCTGTTATGGCGATTGTCCTGAAAGCCTTTTGTGGGTGGAAGGATATTGTCTACAGAAGCGATCGGGAATCTGTGCTTCTCTCCTCTTAGGCCTCTTTTCATTTGTTGAATTGTCGAAGGGGATAAAAGAGGAGAACAAGAAACTGCTCTTTACGTGTCTTCTAGTTATGTTTGTATTATATATCTATATTGAAAAGTTTGCAAGTTCAGGCCCTAGCTCCATCTTGTGAAGAGTCTACTTGACGGAAACAAGGAAATGCTAAAGTACTTGAATCTTAAGAAGATTAACCTTGTTGCTTTAGGCGAAAAGTTTATTATAAGGTGCATGCGCCTCCATCAAGTTCTTTATGAGCCTTGGGGTACTGCATGATTTTGGTTTCTTGATTTTGTTGTAAGCTTGATGAGTTGACTTTGTGATACTTTGCGACTCACATCAATACTTTTCAGTTTCTTTCTTAGTAAGTAACATCAGTCCTCTGTGTTGTTGTGTTGTTTTCAGGGGTTCCTTATCAGCTTGATCAGCTTGCAAGTGAAGTTAATAACCAGCCTAAGTTATCTGCTTTCTTTACGAAAAACATTTCTGCTTCTGATGATACAACAACATGTTCAACTGTCCATGCCACTTGTAGAGTTGAGAGCCCATTGTCATATTCTGGACCAATTGAAGATCCTATATCCTTTGAAGAGTGGCAATCTGCAGAAGATTTGAAGCCTTGTGCTCTAGAAATATATTGATGTTATTATAGGAAATGTAAGTATCAATACTGAGGAAGGGCTTTAGTGTCCAAGAGAAAACTTAGCATGGATTACTATAAAATGAGTCTTTTGAGATTCATATAGGATTTTCGCGTTGTTTACCTTCCACTTGGCGACATTCCCCACAACAGCTTGTGATGAAGCTCTTAGATAGTAACTGAAGGGACTTTTGAAAGCTGCATTTTCTTCTTTATCCTTTGGTGCTTTTGGTAAATACCTTGTCTAGCACAATGATGACAGAAGCCTTCATACACGTCATCCATATTTTTTTATTTGGATATTTTGGAATTCTATTGCTTTGTTTTTATAATATTTACCTGTTTTACTGCGAGAAGCAGCACAAATAAGCATGGTTGGAGAGTGTATGGGACAAATACATTTATGATTTGTTATAAATGAAGGCCGGGTCTGACATTATTGAAATTGTGACATTTCCTAGAAGTTTACAACAACATGCTTCCTCATTTTCAGGTACCATAAGTAGTTCCATTTATTTTTTCTTGTTGAGATGTGTATAGTTTATGACATGCTCTAAAAGAATGATATGACGTTGTTGAAATAATTTCTACTAGATATTGATTGACTATATTTGCTGAAAACTGGGCAGGCTTTCCTGCTGTTCTCATTAACACATTAAGTCATTAATTGATCTGGTTTCTTCTAGATTCTTTCAATCATTCTAGGGTTAGTTTTACTTATTAAGAGACATAAGATTCTACTATGTGGAGAACCACTTCCAACGTGGTGTTAATGGCATTTGGAGCATAACTTTAATGAATAACCAAGTGCTCATTTATTCAGCTGACGTTCTTTTGGTTCTCAAGAAAACAATTCGGAAACATATTTTCTCTTTATAAAATAAACAATTTTATACGAGGGTGATAACATTGTTAAAGAGTATTGTGTGTGATTGCAATCTTATACAGTATTACAATACAGAAAGAATGATACTTCATTTATGGATATTTGAAGATGTTATCGAAGTCCTTCCCATCTAGGTTGTTAATGGGTGGCAAGTTCCCACCATGGTACCTGGGGCGTTGAGTATCCTCTTTGATGCCAGACCTATCAAAAACTCCTTCAAGTCTGTACATAGGGAGTACCCAATCTGTTGGTCTGCAGACAGATTTGCATGGAAAATTGTTCCCATCTTTCAGTTAATAAGCGTATTGAAGCCCCACATCGGCCGTGGTAGGAAAAATTGGTCACTTTGTATGATATTGGGAATCCTACTCATGAGCTAGCTTTTGGGGATGAGTTAGCCCCAAGGTCCATTTCTTATCAAGGTATTAGAGCAAAAAATAATTGAGTAAAAAAAGCTAACAACTTGAGCTTTTAGATGAGATGGTCACATACATGGTATCAGAGTCATGCCCATCCCGATTCTGGTTTACCCAATGTAGGCCCCATGTTATATAGTCCATGATCCAGATGTTCAGTTTTGGACGTGCGATGGGGTGTTGTAGTCCTACATCGGTTGTGTGAGGTAAGAAATGATCTCTTTATATGGTCTTAGGCAATACTTATTTCATGAGTTAGCTTCTGGATTAAGTTAGGCCCAAAGGTCCATCTTTTATCTAAGCGTTTGCACAGGGTTTTTGTTCTTCTTCTTAAGGATGTAATGGTCTCGCTGTCCGATTAGTCGTTTATTCCTTTCCCCCCTGTGATATAAGGGAGTAAGTCAAGTAGTTTAATGCTGCATTGATTTGGATTCAGGGCTGTTCTGGTTGCAGATGATCTTTGCAGCAAAATGGCTTCTTTTGTTCCTCCTTTAATTAGTAACTGCGGGCTTTTAGTTGCAAAACCAGTTAAACTTAAATGATAACTTTTAACCAAGACTTTCTTATAAAGGTTAAAAGTATAAAGTTAGGGAATCTTCTGATATAATGTTATTATATCTGGATGAGAGAAAATGTGAAATAGCAATACAATAAACTGGGAGTGACATCTTAAAAGTCTTTTAATTTGAAACCAATAGTTTTAGATGCATAGCTTCCTATTTTTTCAATAGCAAATTCAAGTTTAGAATCTGCTTTAACAGCAGTGCTATCAAAGCTTAAAAGCACAAAAAGCTCTGGGGCTTTAAGTGCAAACGCAAATAAAGCGTGGGCTTTAATGAAAAAAGGCGCAATGGTGCAAATATACAAATATATGTATGTTTAGTCCAAGACTATTAATAATAAGCATGAATAACAAATATATGGACAAAGAAATTGTAAATACATTACGATAAAGTGAAATATCAAGTGTCTAGTGTCACCTCTTCAAGAGAGGCTCATTGGCAAGAAAAAGTATGTCTTAGGGCCTTGATGATGACACTGAAGCGCACATAAAGCGAGGCGAAGCGCTCAACATGTTTTTAGCCTCCCTTCAGGGCTTAAGTGCGCCTTTGACACCACTGCTTTAACATTGAATTCCTGGTTATACCCTGATCAACTTTTTATCTCGATTTTTAGGCATCGGTTAGTGAGAACTGTGGTGGCAGCTTCTACATAGCTTCCGCAATGGAGTGATGCATGGCATGCCTTCTTTGCCAAGAAAAAGTGTCAGGTGCTCTATGTGTACAAGTACGCATTCAGTTTGCTCACTTTCTCTACTTGTAACTTGGATATCGCTGCAAAGGACCTCTGGTACAAGAACTCACTTGGTCTAACCGAAGATCATGTGAACTTTTGATAGTACGTCATGAAATTAGAAGAGCCCTGTTATCTTTGACGTCCTGTCTTCCGAGATGGTGTCTTTGGTTATGCAGGTGATTGCTTCTTTATTCTACACTAGCAATCTTGCTTTTGAATTTCCTGGAACTTGAAATTCACTAGTTTCTTAACGAGCATTTACTAAAAATTTGAACACACTATATTAGCAATCTTGCTTTTGACCTCCTCTAAATTTATTGAATAAGTAAGTTCTACTCACTCTTGATTTTTTGTCTTCCACTCTTCTCATGTGGCTCAGAAGGACCTAGATCTGTCATTAACTCTTATGAGATTCTTGCTGTTAAAGATTTCTGAAGCTGTAAAGTACTGCCTCTTGTGTCAAAGAGTTTGCAAACCTTCAAGTGGTTATTGAGGTAGTTATTTCTAATCCACATCCCATTTGTCATTTCTGTATCTTCATTTTATGTTTTAATGTTACTTAAAGTGCTCACATCTTTCACTTATTTCCTCTTTAACAGTGTGTTGAAAGCATAATCATAGAGTGGTTTATGGGATCTGATAAGACATTTTCTCAGGTTAAACTGACAGAGCTGGCGATCATGGTACGTCGCTGTGTGTTTTGAGTGTTTTATTTCCAATTCTTGTAGGCATAAATTTGGCTTCCCTCTTGCTTGAAGTCAAGTGGGGCTTCATTCTTGGGATGGATGACATAAGGTGAACTGAACTGCAAGAATCAGTTAAACTATGTGTTCATTTTTGTCTTACACTTACTTTCAGGAGGTCCTGTATGGAGTTCAAGAACATCCGTGATATTTATCCGACTGAGCAGTAAAACAAGAATGCTATTTTTCACTTTTCCATCGTTGATGCAAAGCTTTGTTTGAATGTTGTTTCTTCCTAGAGCGGATTCATTACATGGGAAGTGGTACAGAGAATTAAATAAATAGAACTCTCCCCTCTCTAGTAGTTTAAGCTTTTATATGATACGCTCACACAATTCAACATGGTATACGAGCAGGCAGAAACTTTGGATTCTAAGTCTCATTCACCTGTTAACAGATTAGTATTTAACGTGCTTGCCCAAGAAAAAGAACGAGGAAGTTCATACAGAATCAATTAAATAAATACAAATATCCTCTCTAGTAATTTAAACTTTTAGGTGAGCTGGTAGTCACACGATTTAGGAGAAAGGAGTCCGTTGCTTGCAGGGCTCAAAATTGATTTATGGAGAAAATTAGACAACAAAAGGATGAAGTGGTGGCATGTGTTTCCACCACTGCCCTGTGAGAGTACAGCTTTTGCCCTTTCGTATCATAATTACTTAGTCCTGATAACAAAGCATTCTATATTTGTGAATGAATATGCTTACGATAGTAGTGTTATTATTAAAGAACTCTCAGTGGTAAACTGCAGCACTAAGCAGGTCCAAGTAAAAGTTGCACAAAAAAAGAAGAATACCTTGTGTTAGTTGTGTTTGTCAAAAGAAGAAATGCGGGAGCGGACTTATTAAATAAATCCATATATTGTCTATTGTTTGTTGTTTCCTATTTTAAATTTCAACCTTCTCAGTCTGTTCCCTTTGCTTAAAATTTCTAGAAGTTTGGTCGTTACAACTTCTATTATTGATATACTGTCTTCAAGAAAACTGGTTCATGGAAAACAGTGCCTTTTTGTCCTTGACTTGCTTGATTATGCTGTTTAAGGATATTTTTATCTGCCTTTATGTATGTTTTTCTCTTCCCACGTCTCTCTCTTCTTTTCTAGTTTAATTGTGCCAGTGATGATAGAGTGCTTATGTTTGATTTTGTTATTGCAGAAAGGAATCCTAGGATGCTGCAGTTATCTGTACTTTGGCGTTATTGGTCAGGCCTCACTGCACTGTAAATGTTAAGTGGAGTGAGTAGCAGTTTCAATGGCAGTGGTATTGCTCAGATGCAGTGTTGAGGCAGACAGATGTGTGGTGCTGAGTGCTAAAAAGATCGTGTTAGAGATCGTTGGACCTCTTGCTGAGTGCTCAGATGCAGTGTTGCGGCAGAAGGTATGTCATTTTTCAGAATATATATTTTTTCATACCAAACACATCGTGTTCTGATTTTTCATGTTAATGAAGATATAATATTTTTTGCTGGAAGGTGGATAATTTTATTAATTTCCTTGGTCCACAAGTGACCACCAAGTAGAAACTTATTTTGTTTACGTGAAAAACGGTGGCCTGTCACGGTCGTAATTGAAGCATATATGCAAGGGTCAGCCTCCACCTGACCATGAAAATTAAAGGATACCTGCTTGTGCTCATACTATTTCTTCACGTTTTGCCGTTACATTTTTCAAACATTGTAATATATGTAGGGACTATTGACTCAGTTAACAGGTGAAATCGTATACTTCAAGTGCTACTAACTACAAACAACAACCCAATGTAAAAGTGGGTAGAGAAATTGACTCTGGGGAAGGTGTCGTGCACGCAATCTTACCCTTATCTTTTGAAGGTAGAGAAATTGTTTCCCGGTGGACCCTCGACTCAAGTAAAGCATATAAAAAACGGTATGAAAAAGAAATATAGTAGTGAAGAAGTCATGTTGAAAATGATAACACAATAATCAAAGCAAAAAATACAACAGGTAAAAATAGAATTTAAGAATAAGACAAGTGCTAATAACTGAATTTTAAATTTAATGTGTACGTATTTTAAATTATTAACATTTAACTGAGTGCTCAGATGCAGTGTTGAGGCAGAAGGTATGTCACTTTTCGGATTAGATCATGTTAATAATTGCATAGAGGTTGACCTCGCGTGTTAAATGTGACACAGGAGGGCGGAGAAAGCGGGGAAATGGAAGCAGCAAGAAATGAGGTGATGCTAAGGAGCAAGGGACTTTGCCTAATCCCAATAGAGCTCACTTGGCATGTAGCTGATACTAATCTCAACGGCGCTGATTTTTGGTCACCTGCCGCCATGATGAACAATAATATTATTCAATGAACAATCGATTTACTATTTTTTACTGCCTTTAATAGGCCTTTTTGCTCTCTTTCCCTTTTCTCGGTTGATATGACGATATATTGCAACTAGGGAAAACCCTTTGTTGGATGTAAAATGACATGATCACAACTAGGTGAGTATAGTATAAGTGAAAATGATAGACTAGGAAGGGCAGTAGCAGTTTTTTCGAAAGCTGAATGTGGGGTTGGAAACGCTGCTTGGTATTGGAAATTATACAACTTTTAGGGAAATGGTAAAGTGCATTACACTTTTCATATCAAAGAAGGATTAGTGGACTCTATTCCTCTCGTCTTTACTAATTTCTTATTTACGTAGTTATTTTTGGCATAGTTGGTAGCACTTCTTATTACAATGCTAAAAGTGGTACAATTACTCTGAACATAAGGGTAAGATAAATCATTCCGATTCTAATACTCTATTATAGTTTCATTTTGTCACAATACCTAAAGTGCTTTTAAATTTGGCACGAATTTATTAGTTGCGCACTTATCAATAGTCTTATTAATTACCCTTCCACACCCAATGATTATTTGATAGTCTTCATCCTTTGAACACTTACGATAAAGATCGAGCTACACTTTCTTTTAGGAGCTTGTAGGCTCTTGTTTAACTATTAATCGCCACGTAGTCATATACAAATTATTTATATATTTTAATTGTGTATTTTTTCTTGATCCTCAGTGCAGTCAGGAAAGTGCTCCAGTCTCCTCCTATTGTCCGTATTCTTGTCTTGGCTTCATCATACATATCTTTGATCGTCCCGTGTACGCCACATGTACCCTTCTAACCTCTAAACATTTCCATAGAACCTCCATAGGGACTTTGTCGTATGCCTTCTCGAGGTCGATGAAAAACATATGTAAGTCTTTATTCATCTCTTTATACTGCTCAACTAACCTTCTAATAAGATTGATGGCTTTTGTGATCGAACGCCGTGACATGAAACCGATTTAGTTCTCAAAAATAGACGCGCCTCTTCTCACCCTCATCTCCACGATCCTTTCCCAGACTTTCATTGTATGGCTTAATGACTGATACCCCTATAGTTGTTGCAACTCGATATCACATTTGTTCTTGACAAATGGATCATTGTACTCCACCTCCATTCTTCGGGCATTCTCGTCGTCTTAAAAATGACGTTAAACAACTCAGTCAACCACTCCAAACACATGCGTTATTCCAAAATTCCAATGAGATCTCATCAGGCCCGATTGCTTGTCCCCTTCGCATCTTGCGAATAACACTCATAACCTCCTCAACCTTAATGCTTCTACAAGCACTCCAAAATCCTCGTACCTATCAGAATGCTCCAGATCTCCCAGCACAATGTCTCCATCTCTTTTTTCGTTCAAGAGTTTATGGAAGTAAGATCGCCACCTCCGCCTAATACGCTTTCCTCCACCAAGATTTGTCGCCCTCGCCCCGACGGATGAACCTCACTTGATCCAAGTCACGGGCCTGTTAGGCCGATTTCCAATTGCTCACACAAGTGTACATATTGTTACAAGTAATGTATTCTGGTAAGACCGAATATCGTTCACAGAGACTGGTTTCTAATTACCGAACATCTATTCTTGGTTATCTATTTGGTAAACGATGGTTGATTTGAGTTTTTATCTAAAACTACTAGAGTAATTGCGAGAATTAAACTAAATATGTTGTGATGTAAATCAGTTATGATGAAATTAGGGCTTTCAATATCCTTGACTATCCACACGTTTCAATCCTTAATGCAATAATAATGGTTTCTTCTTCTATGTTAAGATAACAGGTTAATTAGTCTGTCTTATATTCCGGTTAGGATATATAAAAGCTCAACCCCAATGCAGAAATCTTCTATATTTCTATGATAGGTTTTACCACATAGGAGGATTAAGAATAATAACCTAAAGTGCTACACAAGTATCGGGGTACTTTCGTCCGTGATTTTAATCTATGTCTATTCAATTACAGCATATCCAAATCTCTTCTCTCGATTCTTGATTCAAAACTATATAAATTATGATACTTAGTGATCAGTTAACTACCAAACATTCAAACCAATATGGAATAAATCTTAATCAAGTGAAGAAGAAACCAAACTAATGCATCAATTCATGAAAAAAAGTTTCAAGCGATTTAAAGGAAAACCCTAATTAAGTGTTTAGCTCCTAGCCATAGACATGCTAAGAACTAATACAAAATCCAACATGAACTGAATTGAAAATAAAGAAAAGAAAGAAAAATACTTAGAACTAATGTCTCCTATCTTGTAGCCTCCAAGCGTTGTGTTGTGGAATATGTACAAGGTTGTCCAAGTTGCCCCCTTTAGGTCAAAGTTTTAGGACTATATAATTGAGAAAAATTGTGTTTCGGACCCTTTTGCCCTTCGAAAATCGGCCCAGAAAATCAGAAATCCCGCCTCGGCCCTGCTGGATGGCGCCACGACGCCGAAAATACTGCGACAAAATCAGACTCCGCAGGACAATTAGCGCCGCGACGCTAGCAGCGCCGCACCTTTGACGCTCTTCTTTGGCCGCTGCTTTTGATGTCATTTTTCGTCCGGACTTCATGATTTCTTCTATACTTCCCGGGACTTCTTAGATTTCATTTCTTGGTCTTTTCTTGTGCAATTACACCTCAATTAAGCTCATTTCATCTTCTTCTTGTCATTTCTCCATTTAGGACCGCTGTGACTTAAAAGAAAGAAAAATGACCCGAATACTATACTAAACACAAAGAATATTCCAAAAATACTAACTAAAAATGACTCAAAAAGTGTATATAAAATACTCGTAACCTCCTCACCCTCAATGCTTCTACAATATCCAAAATCCCCGTGCCTACCATAATGCTCTAGATCTCCTAGCACAATGTCTCCATCTTCTTTTTCGTTCAAGAGTTTGTGGAAGTAAGACTGCCACCTCCGCCTAATACGCGCTTCCTCCACCAGTACTTTGTCGTCCTCGTCCTGGATGAACCTCACTTGATCCAAGTCACGGGCCCTCCTCTCCTATTTCTTGGTTTGTCGGTACAACTTCTTATCCCCGCCTTTCTTCTCTAATTCCACATACAGGCGTTCGAATTCGCAACCGTAACCGCTAGCTTTGCCTCCTTCCTCGCCAACTTATACAGTTTCCTATTCGTCCACTGCTCCACCTCATCTCTATTTTCTACATATTTCGCATACACCGTTTTCTTCGCTTCCGCCTTCTATTGAACTTCACCATTCCACCACCAATCCTCTCGATGTCTACCACGATAACATCGCGAGACTCCTAGCACTTCTATGGCTACCTCACGAATGCAACTGACCGTCCTGTCCCACATACCGGTCGCATCCCCACTACTCGCAAGAAGCCCTCGCCATCAAACCTCTCCTCCATATCCTTTGCACTAGCCATGATCAAACTCCCCATTTGATTCTTAACCTATCATACACAAGTAATTTGTTTTCCACCAAAAAATATCTCCGCAAAAATAATTTTGTATGATTAGTAAAAAAAATGACAGTCTGGTGCACTAAGCTTTTGTTATGCGCGGTCCGAGAAGGTTCGGACTACAAGAGTCTATCAGACGCAGCCTTTACTCAAGATTCTGAAGGACTTTATATCTTTCAATTCTAAACTTCAATCAAAATCACGTACGCATAATCATTCAACGTCCCTATCAACAATAGGCAATTTGAGGTGTTTGGATAATATTTTGTTAAATTTTTTAAAATTTAAAGTTGTGCACTTTTTTATTTTTCAAAGTTACTTAGATTGTGCCTGCACATAAATTTAATGTTATAAAATAAACTCTAATTTGCATATTAATACTATTTGTGTATCCAAACGGCTATTATCAGAAAGGCGGAAAAGGAAAAATTAAAAGGATTTGTGCCGCTCAGCGAACTCGGGCTCCCATTCAAAACGAACATCAAATTCAAATTGGAGTAACAACAACAACAAGAATCAAAAGACCCTAGGCATGGCTTGGGGAGCCAATTCTCGATCTTCTTCTCGTCCTTCCTTCAATACTTCATCTTTCTTTACTTAATTCTCATATTGCGAATTTTTCACAATCTTGAATATTTGTGTGTTGATCATCAAGAAAGTTTAATTCTTCTTCTTACTTTACTTTATTTGCACTTATAAATTTTGAACATTAATTAGAATCTTCCAACACTATCTTGAATATTTGAAATAGGCTTTTCTTTTAGTTGACTTCGAATTAGATGATCATCAAGAAAGTTTTAGACCGGTCACTAGTAGAATGTGTGTTGATCATCAAGAAATATTATTTTTATTACTTTAGAGACGTTAATTATTGGAAAACTGAAACGAGTCAGAATAGAATAGAACAGTATTTGTGTAGCTGAGCCCATTTAGAATATAGTTGATTGGTTTCTAGGGACTGTTTTTAGAGTTTCGCTTCATATGTCTCCTCTATATGGCCAAGTACACTTCTTGCCTACAATTTACTTCATAAACGCACCCCTCCTCTCTGATTTGATGTGTGTAGTGTATGCTATACTACTTCTCTGGTACTGGTTTACTCATCTTTTCATTGTGACTTTTGACAACTTTGCTGTAGTTACATGGCCGTGAAGAATCAGAAGCTTCACGAGCAGTTTGATGCGGAGGCATCAAGCACTTCTCTCAGTGGTCCAAGTTCTTCAAAACCTATATTTCATGGCGTTTCCATATTTGTTGATGGATACACGGTTCCTTCCAGTCAGGTTTAGTGCATTATGGTTTCTTTCCTGTTATTTTCGTGACTGGGATTAATCCGATATGATTGCTTGAAGATTTACGAATTAAAAGATCCTGAATCTAGTGTTGAACTATGTTGCTCCAACTCTTCACTTTCGGTGCCGCACCCGTGTGGGTGTGGGATCCGCATTCCTATCTGGTCAACCAATTTTGGGTACTTTGACTAAAATCGAGGGAGAAATTCTGGACAAATTCAATGATTTATGTAATTAAAACAGAAGCTATGGTGAAATTGAAGAAAATGGAATAGCTTGTATCTAGAAATTTCTATGTCACTCCTTTTCCTTTTATCTCCTTCCGAGATTCTCGTCTTGATCAATAGTTTCTCCTCAAGTTTTCGACATAATATCTCATAATTTCGGTTTTATAACTATGTTTTTAGAATTTTGACTTATTGTTTGCCGAATCCCCGCACCCGTATCCGTACCCACAAATCTTAAAATTTAGATAATGACAAATCTGACCTCGAGATCTGTACCTGTATCCGACACCCGCACCCGAGTCCGAGCAACATAGATGTTGAATGATGTTGACTATTGTTTCATCAATAGAAAACCTTCTTTAACTTTTGAACTGTCAAAACAAATGATTACTTGTATTCTTACTTTTCCGTGATGAGTTTCTACTTGTGTAAGAAAAGTTCATTCAGTCTGCATGTAAACCCGTATACAAACATCCATCTTCTTTGCAATCGATACCGTGAGTGTATAACTATCATATTCTTTCCCATACCTCACTGGATTTTCTCATATGGAAGATTAGGTTGCTTCTCTTGCAGTTTATTGATTTCAACAATACTTCTTCAGGAACTTCGAGGATATATGTTGAAGCATGGA
This sequence comes from Przewalskia tangutica, assembly GCA_029844215.1. Classification (NCBI taxonomy): domain Eukaryota; kingdom Viridiplantae; phylum Streptophyta; class Magnoliopsida; order Solanales; family Solanaceae; genus Przewalskia; species Przewalskia tangutica. The sequence continues at coordinate 15,898,638 of CM056721.1, forward strand.
GGCCGTTTTGAAAATTATTTTCTAGGCATCGTGTTACTCATATAATCTGTAGTAATCTTCCTGACAGTAAGGTCAAGAATTTAAGGTTGGCTGTAAAACCAAGTTCATCAGGTTGTCAGTTTCTTATTGTTGTATCTCTGCTGAAATAGAAATTGTAATTTTTTTTCTTACAGATTTGTTTGAATTTGATATAGGTCCTTTAGCAGGGGACTTCCAGTAGTCAAACCGACATGGGTGTTGGATTCTGTCGCTGCAAATAAGCTTATGAATTGTAAGCTAATATTTCTCTCGACTTTCTTTTTAACGCAAACTAGCAAGTTGATTACTTGTTTAGGTGTTAGCTCTATTATGGCGATTGTCCCTGAAAGCATTTTTGTGGGTGGAAGGATATTGTCTACATAAGTTTATCGGAATCTGTGCTTCTCTCCTCTTAGGCCTCTTTTCATTTGTTGAATTGTCGAAGGGGGATAAAAAAGAGGAGAACAAGAAACTGCTCTTTTACGTGTCTTCTAGTTATGTTTGTATTATATATCTATATTGAAAAGTTTGCAAGTTCAGGCCCTAGCTCCATCTTGTGAAGAGTCTACTTGACGGAAACAAGGAAATGCTAAAGTACTTGAATCTTAAGAAGATTAACCTTGTTGCTTTAGACGAAAAGTTTATTATAAGGTGCATGCGCCCATCAAGTTCTTTATGAGCCTTGGGGTACTGCATGATTTTGGTTTCTTGATTTTGTTGTAAGCTTCGATGAGTTGACTTTGTGATACTTTTTGCGACTCACATCAATACTTTTCAGTTTCTTTCTTAGTAAGTAACATCAGTCCTCTGTGTTGTTGTGTTGTTTTCACGGGTTCCTTATCAGCTTGATCAGCTTGCAAGTGAAGTTAATAACCAGCCTAAGTTTATCTGCTTTCTTTACGAAAAACATTTCTGCTTCTGATGATACAACAACATGTTCAACTGTCCATGCCACTTGTAGAGTTGAGAGCCCATTGTCATATTCTGGACCAATTGAAGATCCTATATCCTTTGAAGAGTGGCAATCTGCAGAAGATTTGAAGCCTTGTGCTCTAGAATCTAAAGATCTAATGCAAGCGAACTGCAATGTTGATAGAGTTGAAGAGTCAAGTGGTAGCATGGCAATGCAAGAACTGAGTGATGCTGCAAGTGGAGATGGAAGCCATCCTCCATTTTCAGCACCTTCCAGTTCTGACAATGATGCATCAGCTCGTAGCGACTGGACTAGTGATCCTGTTAACGAGGGGCCATCAAATTTAAAGATTCCTAGGTCTCCTAATCAGCGATATTCAACACTAGTTGATGCTAATTTTGTGGAAAATTACTTTAAGGTACGCACGTTGATATCTTGATATTGACTTTTGCTCTTGCTTGACCACTTGTATCTACACCCCTCCTCCCTTCCAGAAAAAAACCAAATGCAATGAACACTTACTCAAGTCGCTTTCTTTTTCCTTTGCTAGAGTGTTGGCATTAGAAAGTCGGATTAGATTGTTAAGTTAATTTATCATCACATATTAGACCATCTTTCTGCACATATAACTTGATTTTTGGAGCTCACATGTAAATTTCGGTGCAGACTTGTGAAAACAGGTTCAATAAAGTCGCTCATATCAAACCTTCTTTTTTTGGGTTAAAAGTTCTTTTAACGACTAACCAACTTATTGTATGCTTCTGCTTCTTCTGTTGCTGGATCTAGGACGACACTATAATGGACCTTTGAAGAGTGTGGAAGAATTAATTTCATTCTTCCACTTCAATCAAGGAAAAATAAATACCAAGAATCAACAGCAAAAAAAAAAAAAAAACAGCCAATTCATACCTCGACGTTGTGTTGCTTATATTACTTCTATTAGATTCTTGGCATCCAGATTTGCTGGAGCGTTTTGATGCGATGAGATTACCTGTTTTTTCTTGTGGATCTGTTCTTTTGCATTTGCTTAATTGCAGGTATTGCTTGCGTAAGTAATATATGCATAAAGTCTACATTGATAATTAATTGCATAACCAATATTAATAGCACTTAGTGCCGAAGTGGTTGACATATTCCCCCGTGGGCATTTGTCTTCAGCATTCTAGGTTGCATTTTATTGGCACCTGGAGAAACCGGTACCGTAAACGATTTCCTAGCTCCCCCGGTGGGTTTAGATGCTCAACTTCAGTCCCTAGTTCTTCAGTCACAACAAATAAGACGATCATTATTCATGTGGATATGGTAATTTCTGCTTCTATGGTCTGAAAACTTGACTTGTCCTCTTTATGTTGTTATGACTGCTTCTATGTTCCGGCCCTCTCCGTCTCACCTCCATCTGAAGGAATGTCATATATGTACTATTTGTCTCTGGAGATTATTCTCTGTACTAAAACAATCAATTCAACTTTACTTGTTCAGGATTGCTTTTTTGTGTCTGTGGTCATTAGAAATCGCCCCGAGTTGAAGGATAAACCTGTTGCCATTTGCCATTCAGATAATTCACGCGGAACAGCAGAAATATCATCAGCGAATTATCCTGCTAGAGGTTATGGTCAGTCTTTCAGTCAGTAATTCAACCGTTTCTTAAACATCATCCTGTATTGGTAATTCGATCTCATTCAAGCTTTTTCTCGCAGGAGTAAAAGCTGGTATGTTTGTCAGAGATGCCAAGTCACGTTGCCCTCACCTCGTCATTCTTTCTTATGATTTTGAGGCTTATGAGGAGGTGGTCATGATATTTCAGTTTCTTCATCTTGTTCTTTTCCCCTTTTAATTGAATCCTTTTGTATTTGGATATCGAGTCCTATAAAATCTGATTTCATTTGCAGGTTGCTGATTGCTTTTATAACATCTTGCACAAATACTGCAACAAAGTGCAGGTATGGCTTCAAAACTGTTTGTTGAACAACTTTGCAATCTTTGTATCTCTTGATTGGCCGTTGCTACTGAATGCAGGCCGTAAGTTGTGATGAAGCATTTTTAGATGCCACTGATTCTGGAGTAGAGGACATTCAAGCTTTTGTAGTAGTGATCAGAAAGGAGATTCTTGATGCGACAGGCTGTACGGCTTGTGCTGGTATTGCTGGGAATATGCTTATGGCGCTGCCTTGCTACTAGGATTGCAAAACCAGATGGGCAATGTTACATCCCTGCTGAGAAGGTAGCTTATTTTGATCTGTCTTTTTGATGAATGAACAGGGGAGAACTTGTGTCTTGATCTCTGTCATCTCTATATGTGTATCTTCTACTGTATTACAAACTATATTTTGCAACTTCATTGGTTACATGTCATTGCTCTCTCTTTAACTATTGGTAGTCAATCTGTTCTTACCAATTGTCATCTATGCATCGTGAATTTGCATTGTACTTAAAAAGGACATGACTGCAAGTCAAATCAGATTTTATAGGCTCCAGGTCAAAAGCGAAGTTTCTGCCAAGTATTCTCCATGTCCTTGCCATGTGAGATATTTCTCCATTTCCACATGAGAGGCTCTTTTTGCTTCACTTTGTTTATGTCTTCATCCTGTTCAAGCATAATAACCTTTTCCGCTTCAAGAATCTGTAGTTTAGATGGGAATCAACACGAATCCTTGAATTATATTGCTTAAAAGTACAACTTTCTTATTACTCCCTCCGTTTCAATTTCTCTGGCTTACGTTCCTTTTTAGTAGTAACTCTTTACACCCAATATCCTACATGACATATTTAAGACCACAAGATTCAAAGAATATTTTGGTACATTACGCAAATCTTTAGTTCAAAACCACAAGATTCAAAGGTCTTCTTTATTTTCTTAAACTCCGTGAGTAAGACAAACAAATTGAAAAAGAGGGAGTACTTTATTATAAAAAGAAAAAGAATCCGTGATTTTTTTTATCAAGGATAAGACCCAGAAAAGGGCTTTTTGATCAAATAATTTTGTCCCAACACTGATACCATTCTATATCAAACACACTTCTCTTCTAGTGTCTACAACATGTAGTGGAAAAAGAGGAAAACGAAGACTTGAAGATCATTTTGGAGAAGTAAAATAGTTATTGTGATTTATCTTGTTGGCTCTATTAGGTGGAGGAGCACCTGTGTGAACTTCCAGTAAAAGCACTTCCTGGAATTGGTCATGTGTTGGAAGAGAAGTTGAACATGAGACAAATCACAACTTGTGGGCAGCTGCGAATGATTTCCAAGGTTTTAATTCTTCTTTCTGCAATATATTGGTGATTGCTCTCGCGGTTTTGATTTTCTATCTGTTTATAGTTTGTGTACAACAAGCACTGTTTGGTTTCTCTCAGATTCGTTTCACACTTGAAGAAACACTACAAGAGGACTTCATGATTAATTGAATCTCTTGCTACAGAGAACTTCTTGTTCATTTTTGTTTGTTAGTATTTTTTTTAAAAATGAAATAAGATATGGTATTTTATTAAAGCTAGTACCAGAAAGGTACTGCAAATTGTATTAAGGGGTATGTTTGCTATATTTGTAAGCAGAGTTTCTCCCAAGTGGGGTGGCTCATCGGTTGAGAGCCTGAGTGACAACCTTGGGAACCAAGGATTGCACTCTAGCATGGACGGCACGAGTTGAAAACTTCCAATCTTCCTAAACTATGGAAGGAGGTGGTGGTTGGGTAGATTTATTTTATAATTAGGACAGTGGAGGTTGTGTACTCGGTGGATGTCGAGATGTGCACCATCTGTCCTGATACTAGTTACTACTATTCCTAAAAGAAGAGTAATATTATATCAAGTCTTCTTGTTTATTTGCCTTTTCCATTCAAAGCCCTTAGTGAAACTATATTTTCCATTTCTTTTGAAAAGGTTTCACATTTAACAGGTAATCTCAACTGGATAGCTATCAAAGAAAAATGAGGCTTGTTATTCATGCTGTCTGCTTGAGTCAGCGCCCTCTTTGCCACTTGTCTCCCATTTTCATGGGCACATTCCCGCCCAAGGTAATTCAAGCATCCTTGGAACCTTCATTAAATAGAGCTGCTGATGGAATAGGCGATACATTGTTTATTTAAGACTGTATTTGCACCTATTTGGCTTACTCAGCTCCTATAGTTTATTTCAGCTAGTGATGTTTTGTTAAACTCATGGTTACAGTGTTTTCAAAAGCATGATCATTCGATAAAATGAGAATATCTTGTCTTCTTGTGGAAACTTTGTTCTAATCAGTGCTCAAAACAGCACTTGTTTGATCGTTAGTTGGTCATCTTTTCTTAGAATTGCTGTCTTGTAGATTAAAGAAGCGATTTTTATTGGTGAATACTTTCATAATTTCTTTTGCTGTTATTCAGCCTGCTGAGTGGGATGCTTTTCTCCTTTATATGATACTTATCGGTACACCAATCATGGTGGCATGAAGAATGATCTCTATATGTGGCATGCCATTTTTTGGGGATGACATGCAAATATTGGACTATATATACAACCTCCTACTCATTTGTTGTGTTTCCAGGAAACTCTCCAGAAGGACTTTGGTGCTAAAACTGGAAGTACACTATGGAACTATAGTAGAGGATAGACGATCGTTGGTTGGCATGATGCAGTTAGACCAACACAGAATATCTTTAATGTTTAATTTGTATGTTTTATTTTGGATTGTGTCATAGTCACACAACTGACTCGCGAACTCCCATTGACTCCTCCATTTCACTGTTTCTTATTGTTTTGAATTTTGGAGACTTGCTTAATGATTGATAAGTATTTCCTTGCCTCCTGTGCTTCTTGTTCCTTCTAACTCCCGTCATTGTTTCTAGTGCCAATATAAGCAGTCTCTCAAGTAGTATTGGGTATGTGTGTGTGTGTATTTATGATGTTTCAGAGCAAAATTCTGGTTGTGAGTAGTACGTATACACTTATTTCTGTAGAGGTCTTAAACGCTGTTCTAGTACCTGTCAAAAGGAAGAAAATACTACTTACCGCGAATCTGCATCATGAAGTTTGTTATTTTTGTTTTGAATCAGTCATGCGGGTTCAAGCCAAATATATAACTTCTCGATAACTTTTGCAGGAAAGCAAATCCATAGGTGCAGATGTTAACTGGGGCGTGAGGTTCAATGATCTGAAAGACGTTAGATCTCCACTAAACATCATTGTTTGTTTTCCCTTTTTATTAATGCTTATAGACACTAAACACCTTCTCAGTTCAGGCACAACATTTTCTGTTAAACCTTTGCAAGGAGGTTTCATTACGTTTGCAGGGGTGTGGAGTGATAGGGAGAAAGTTTACCTTGAAGGTCTCTCTCTCTCTTTTCTCTGTTTTTTCCATATGAAGCTATAACTGTTTATTATAGATTATAGTTCATTACTGGATTCTTATAGTAGAAACTAGTCATATAGTTGGTTCTTATGCTGCTTCTGCACCTATATTGTCAATACAGATAAGAAAAAGAGGGGTGGTGCAGGGGAGCCAGTAAAGTATTTGGGCTGTGGTGTTTGTGATAGCTTGAGCCATTCTGTCACGGTATAATATTTTTTGTGATAAGCTTGTGATCAATGTTTTCTAACTGAATAAATTTCTCTGTTAACGGGTTTTAATTGCATTGTGACACTTGTAGGTGCCAATGGCTACAGATAGGGTTGATGTGCTTGAGAGAATCGTTTCACAGCTTTTTACGACTTCACACGTGGGTAATTCCTTTCCCCACTATAAAATAAGGGTTTTATGTCCACACCCAAGGGTGTGGCCTAGTGGTGAATGAACTAGGTGCAAACCTTGGAGATCAGGTTCACAGCAAAGACAAGAAACACTAGGTGCTTTCTTTCTAGGGTGAATGCCAAAATGGAAATCGATTATCTTAAGAAATTTTAGTTGATCTCAGTGTCATTTCAATGTAAATAGCTTGTTTAGCTTTGTTCTCCTGGGACCAATTCTCTTCACGTTCAAAGTTATGGGCTTTTGTTGTGGTATAGTCTAAATTATCCTTCTTCGTGTTTCCTAGATTTTGGTTTTCATCTTGATACATCTGTGCCAAAATGATTATCTGATCTTCTTTGAGAGTCGATCAAATGGTTTTTGACTGTAATTCCTAAAAAATGTTTTTTTTCCATATGAAATAGGAAAATATAGAACTCTATTGTTTTTTACCTAGTTCAATTACTAGATTTAATTCTCAGAAGATGAATAGTCAAATTAAACTTTACTAAACAAAATAGGTCTTATCAATTTGGGACAGAGTATCAGCTTTTGTGTGCAACATTCGAAAGAGAAACGTTGAAGAGCAAAGATGCATGTTTCGTCTCATGCAGAAGCTACTTGTTTTTCATTATTTGAGCCAAATTTTATTGTAAAAAACAAGAGTTGTTTTTGGGAGTCATATTAACCAATAATTCTTGAGATTCGAGTTTTAATTATAACATATTAGAATCCTAAGTGGTAGCTACTGCTCGCTTTTTCTGACTGCTTTACCATGGCTTATTCACTTTCGTTATTTTCATTTTCATATTTGCTTTGAACTGCTTGTCCTAATCTGACTTTTCTTATGCTTTCTCTTGAGCCGAGGGTCTTTCGAAAACATCTCTACCTTCCAAGGTAGAGGTAAGGTTTGCGTACACTCTACCCTCCCCAGACCCCACACTGTGGGATTTCACTGGGTATGTTGTTGTTATATATTAGAGTCCAAAGTGTTAGGATGGTGAAGAGAGCTGGGAGTAGCCTTTTTCCTTTACCTTCAATAGGGAGTTCCTGTTTTATAACACAAGACCCCACTTGTAAGATTATACTGGGTATGTTGTTGTAGTTGGACTTGAAATCTGTTAGAGAGTGCCATTTTCATTAAACTTCAAACGTATAGCCTATAAAAGGGAACTAAAAATATACTGGTGCAGCTCTGATGCTGATGAAACTTTTAAGGTGCAACTTTGGTTTCTGCACTAGCGGCGTTTCATTTTTCGCTTAATTGCTAGATGTATCAAAATCTGTAATCTACTCGTGGTGAATTTGGAACATTACAACAACAACAACAACAACATACAACATACCCAGTGAAATCCCACAACGTGAGGTCTGGGAGGGTAGAGTGTAGACAGACCTTACCTCCACCTTGCTAGGTAGAGCGGCTGTTTCTGGAGACCCTCGGCTCAAGACAGAGCATAAAAGCAGTCAAAGCAGAGCAAAGCAAAACAAGAGAAACGGTCAGACGAGAACGATAAATTAAAGCATTATGAACATACAAATAATAAAATCAGATACGCCAAGGTAGTGCATTCTAACAACATGAAACAGTAGTTAACACAACTAAATAAGATAAACAAATTACACTAAAGAACACATAGTAGCATGAATCAAACTACAAGGGACTATAACGCACTAATACGTCTAAGTGTGATATGCTAATCGGGCCTACAATTATAACAATACACTATCATTTTGTAAGCGTAAGTAGGACTACGCTCGACTACCTACTACCCTTCTACCCTAATCCGTGTCCTCCACAACCCCCTATTTAAGGTCATGTTCTCAGTAAGTTGCACATGCGCCATATCCCGTCTAATCACCTCTCCCCAATACTTCTTCGGCCTACCTCTTCCCCTCCTGAACCCGTCCATAGCCAACCTCTCTAACCTCCGCACTGGGGCATCCGTGTCTCTCCTCTGCATATGCCCGAACCATCTCAACCTCGCTTCTAACAACATGAATTTGGAACACTGCAGACTTAAAATTTTCACTAAAGGATGTTAGAATTCCCTTTGGAACAAATGAGTTTAGAGTATTAAACTTAGATTTTACTTCCACATCAACCATTTCTTTGTTCATTATCTTAAAAAACGTCTTGTCTTTGTTTCAGAAATAAGACAAAAGCTATGATTTCTGCTTCTCATATGAGTGTTGTTTTGACTATTTTGTGCAGACATGGAGGACATAAGAGGCATGGGATTGCAGGTCTCAAAGCTTGAAACTGCGGATAGTTCCAAGCAAGGTGTTTGTTCTGACTAGAACGCCTTAGTTACTTTTCCATTCCTGTAAAATGCTGTTCTGACTAGAATGTCTTAGTTACTTTTCCATTTCTGTAAAAATGCTTGGTCTTTTCTTTGTGTCTCATATCTCTCTATGCCATAACATGCCAGTCATGGTGTTATGATGACGACTGTTTGCCTTCTATGAACTGGATATTTTACTAATTTCCATCGACATATATCCAGGGAAAGAGAGATACTCCATCAGATCTTGGCTCACTGCTGCCTCTGCTAAGACCAGTAACCAAAACATTAGCATTAGTCATGAGAAAGGTGCTGATGAAGGTTTGACCTCTTCACTTGTTTTCGTTGGCTTGTCCAAATATTTATTGCCTCTAATCATGCCTATTGTATGATAGGAATATTCCTAACACACATAATTGGTACTGAAAGTCTATGGTGTGGTTCCTTGCATTGGCTGTGCTCTAGCAGTCTAGCTCATAAAAGGTTGTAGACCTTTTACAGGAATCTCTGTAATTTGCTTGTCTTAGAAATACTCGAGGACATCATAATTTTTTATCTTAGATTGTTTCCTTCTCTGTCCATACAAGAGAAACACAATGGTTTTTTTTATTGTAGCAGCACTGATGGATGTGAAATCTATTATTTAATGCTTCTGTTAAAAAGTTTAGTATGATGATCTTATGTTGTTGCTTCATGTCAATCTAATACAACATCTATTTTTGTGTTTTCAATAAATTATTAATTAAAAAGTATTGCCGAATTTTAATTGAGTTCATTTTCCAGAGAAGACATGCTGGATGAGTCTGAATTCAATCTACTTCTCTGATATTGCAGATAACAGTAAAAATAGTGTTGATGAACGTGCTCAGTTGCAGGGTGATTCAAGTACACCTTTCATTGAAATGACTGCAGCGTCGCCCTCCAGTACTGCTGGTATCGGACCGAGGGGAACACTTCCTCCTATGAACGAGCTTGATATAGGAGTTATAGAGTCTCTTCCCCCTGAGTTCTTTTCAGAAATTAATGCCATGTATCATGGAAAATTGGCTCATTTTATTACTGAAAAGAGAAGCAAAGGTGAGGTACATTCCTTAAAATTACAGAAGGCAATTGGTTAACCCAATTAGCTTATGTATATACCGTGTTGTGATAAGATTTTGCCTCCATTCTCATATCTTTTAAATTAGGTGTATCAGAAAAAGAAAACATATGTTCGGCTTTCCCTGCTGCACCGAATGAAGCTTTTGCTGCTCGTGAGGTATGTTCTGCATTTTTCTCTTTAGGGCCGGCTTAGCATTTGACCTGTTTTAACATTGATGATGATGAATATCTTGTTTCTACAACTATGGTGTTGATTGTTCCTGGCTATTATAGGAGCAGTAGTATAATGAAGAGCACATCCAAGTGGTCTCTTATCCTAATAAGCTTTTTGCTGATATGACAAGTGAGCCAGTGTCTGATGCTAGTGTACCAAATCTGGACTTGGTTATTAATTCTCCTGTCCCAGGAGGCATCAGTCTAATGCCCGCTTCTCTGAGTCAAGTAGACACCTCGGTTTTTCAGGAATTGCCCGAGGAGTTGAGGACAGATATACTTGAACTCCTTCCTGCACACAGGAATGATGAATCTTCACTAGATGCTTCCTTGGTATGTGCTAATAATCAGAACAAGAGTCCTATTTCAAGCATTGATTTGTGGGTTGGAAATCCACCAGAATGGATTGGCATATTCAAAGCCAGCAATTGCCAGATTTTGCGCATTTTGGCGGAGATGTATGAAAGAGCAGGGACAAAGAAACAGTTATCTTCTGTATTGCAGAGGACTATGTCTCAGGTTTATATTCTCCCGGATGTGACCACTGATGGATGGGCTGAGGCTGTTAGTTGCTTATGCCAGCTTATCAAGCAGTATTTAAAATTAAAAATTTCAACTGATATTGAAGAGGTTTACATTTGTTCTTGCCTTTTAAGAATGTATATGCCAGAGGCTAAACTTATGTGCAGTATGTGTTCTTTCTTCAGCATGTCTCTTTTCTTGGCACTTGCTTCTATTATTCTTTCCTCTTTGCGATCTTAAATTTCTTTTTTGTTGCTATTGTATTCCTTCATATTCACCATTGGAATCTTGAAGAGAAGTTCAACGTGGCGTTCTATAAATGCAGAATCCGAGGTGATGTGGAAGTTAGGTAGCCATTTAGTGTAGCTTTTCAAGAAAAAACCAAGTAAAAGTTGAAGGACAGACTGACAGACTTGCGGTCTTGCTCTTGCTCCTTCCATAATACAACAACTATGCCTCAATTCCAAACAAGTTGAGGTCGGCTATATGAATCCTCACTTCCCCATTTAAGCTCAACCCATGTCATCATCATACCAAATAAAGATAAAAGTAAAAAATAAGTTAAATATATATATAGATAATATTAATAATAATAATTACAATATTAGAAGTTCTCTAACAAGTCTTAATCATAATATTAGAAGTTCTCTAACAAGTCTAAATCTATTCCCAACTAGTAGATATCACATATATGAATCTTTTTCTTTCATTATGTCCGATCTTTAGCTAAATCTACATTGATTTCAAGATATTGCAGGTCTTCCGCGACAACTTCCTTTCGTGAGATCTTAGGCCTACCCCGTCCTTTTAACACCTTCACTCTATTATTGTTTCATACCTATGTACTGGTGCATTTGTAGGTCGACATAAGACATGACCAAACCATCTCTCCTATTCTCTATTGTGCTACTTGCACCTGGTGAATGTGATTATTTTTAATCTTATTCAATCTTGTATGACCACACATTCATCTTAGTATCCGCATCTCTGCAACACTTATTTTGTGGATATGTTGGACTCAAGTGGCCTAGCATTCACTACCATATAACTTTACCGGTCTTATAGTTGTTCTAAACGTACCTTTCACTTTAGTAGCCATCCTCACATAACATGTCGGTAACACTTCTTCATCTCAACCATCCAATTTTAATTCTATGAGTTACATCTTCATGTATCATTCCATTTTCGTGAAAGAACAAGCCTATCTCATCTTTGACTAAACTAGCTGCATGTATTCATGTTACTTTTATTTATCAAAACTTTTGATCTCTAAAGTGCTTCTCCATAGTTTAAGCTTTGGTTCACACCCTTGTTGGTTTCAGATATTTACACAATATCATCAACAAATAGCATGCACTGTGGACCTCATCTCTTATTGTGTTGGTCCTCATCCTTAACTAGGCTAACAAGTAGGGGCTTAATGTTGATCTCTCTGTTATGGGAAGCTCTTTTATATCTCCTACTACTATTAAAAGGTTGGTTTTGGGTTTAGTCAATAATGTCATGCCAATGGGAAGAGTTGATGTGAAAAGAAAGACAAGAGGAAAAGTGGTGCGGCGGCTAGGATATTTTCCTCCTTTGATGTTACCCATGACATCAAGAGGAGGTAGAAGCAAAATTGATGCTTGCTTCCTTTGATGTCACCAATGACATCAAGAGGAGGTAGTTTGATGTCACTAATGACATGAAGATGAGGTTTTACCCCTATAAATAGATGCACTTCTTGTCTTGTAGAAATCATCTAAAAAAATCATACAATACATTGTAGTGAATAGAGAGTTAAAAGAGCAATTCTCTCAAGTGTAATTTGGAAATCTCCCCTTCAACAACAACAACAACAACATATCCAGTAAAATCCCACCACGTGGGGTCTGGGGAGGGTAGAGCGTAGACAGACCTAACCTCTATCTTGGTAGGTAGAGTGGCTGCTTCCGGGAAATCTCCCCTTCCTTTCTTAATAATATAGGCAACTGTTCTTTGGTGAATGTAGGATCATTTTGATCCGTACCACGTTAAATCTTGTGTTCTTTTTTTACGTTTCCGCTAACAACTATCCCCACGCTTAGTGACGGCTCCTTCATACATGTCATTTATGAGATTTATATATTCAAGATGAATTCCATTCTTCTTCATCACCCACGAAGGACCTTTGTGTATTCTATCATATGCTTGCCTCATCCATGATAAAAGAAAAAGAAATATATTGATGTTATTATAGGAAATGTAAGTATCAATACTGAGGAAGGGCTTTAGTGTCCAAGAGAAAACTTAGCATGGATTACTATAAAATGAGTCTTGAGAGATTCATATAGGATTTTCGTGTTGTTTACCTTCCACTTGGCGACATTCCCCACAACAGCTTGTGATGAAGCTCTTAGATAGTAACTGAAGGGACTTTTGAAAGCTGCATTTTCTTCTTTATCCTTTGGTGCTTTTGGTAAATACCTTGTCTAGCACAATGATGACAGAAGCCTTCATACACGTCATCCAATCTGTTGGTCTGCAGACAGATTTGCATGGAAAATTGTTCCCATCTTTCAGTTAATAAGCGTATTGAAGCCCCACATCGGCCGTGGTAGGGAAAATTGGTCACTTTGTATGATCTTGGGAATCCTACTCATGAGCTAGGTTTTGGGGATGAGTTAGCCCCTAGGTCCATTTTTATCAAGGTATTAGAGCAAAAATAATTGAGTAAAAAGCGTGTTCTTTCTAACAACTTGAGCTTTTAGATGAGATGGTCACATAAAGCTCAATGTAGGCCCCATGTTATATAGTCCATGATCCAGATGTTCAGTTTTGGATGCGATGGGGTGTTGTAGTCCTACATCGATTGTGTGAGGTAAGAAATGATCTCTTTATATGGTCTTAGGCAGTACTTATTTCATGAGTTAGCTTCTGGGATTAAGTTAGGCCCAAAGGTCCATATTTTATCTAAGCGTTTGCACAGGGATTTTGTTGTTCTTCTTAAGGATGTAATGGTCTCGCTGTCCGATTAGTTGTTTGTTCCTTTCCCCCCTGTGATATAAGGGCGTAAGTCAAGTAGTTTAATGCTGCATTGATTTGGATTCAGGGCTGTTCTGGTTGAAGATGATCTTTGCAGCAAAATAGCTTCTTTTGTTCCTCCTTTAATTAGTAACTGCAGGCTTTTAGTTGCAAAATCAGTTAAACTTAAATGATTACTTTTAACCAAGACTTTCTTATAAAGGTTAAAAGTATAAAGTTAGGGAATCTTCTGATATAATGTTATTATATCTGGATGAGAGAAAATGTGAAATAGCAATACAATAAACTGGGAGTGACATCTTAAAAGGTCTTTTAATTTGAAACCAATAGTTTTAGATGCATAGCTTCCTATATTTTCAATAGCAAATTCAAGTTTAGAATCTGTTTTAACAGCAGTGTTATCAAAAGCGAAAAGCACAAAAAAGCTCTGGGGCTTTAAGCGCAAACGCAAATGAAGCGTGGGCTTTAATGAAAAAAGGCGCAATGGTGCAAATATACAAATATATGTATGTTTAGTCCAAGACTATTAATAATAAGCATGAATAACAAATATATGGACAAAGAAATTATAAATACATTACGATAAAATGAAATATCAATTGTCTAGTGTCACCTCTTCAAGAGAGGCTCATTGGCAAGAAAAAGTATGTCTTAGGGCCTTGATGATGACACTGAAGTGCACATAAAGCGAGGCGAAGCGCTCAACATGTTTTTAGCCTCGCTCTAGGGCTTAAGCGCGCCTTTGAAACCACTGCTTTAACATTGAATTCCTGGTTATACCCTGATCAACAGGTAATAATAGAATTTAAGAATAAGACAAGTGTTAATAACTGGATTTTAAATTTAATGTGTACGTATTTTAAATTATTAACATTTAACTGAGTGCTCAGATGAAGTGTTGAGGCAGAAGGTATGTCATTTTTCAGATTAGATCATGTTAATAATTGCATAGAGGTTGACCTCGCGTGTTAAATGTGACACATGAGGGCGGAGAAAGCGGGGAAATGGAAGCATCAAGAAATGAGGTGATGCTAAGGAGCAAGGGACTTTGCCTAGTCCCAATAGAGCTCACTTGGCATGTAGCTGATACTACTCTCAACGACGCTGATTTTTGGTCACCTGCCGCCATGATGAACAATAATATCATCCAATGAACAATCGATTTACTATTTTTTGCTGCCTTTAATAGGGTTGTGATGTAAATCAGTTATCTAAAACTATTAGAGTAATTGCGAGAATTAAACTAAATATGTTGTGATGTAAATCAGTTATGATGGAATTAGGGCTTCTAATATCCTTGACTATCCACTCTTTTCAATCCTTAATGCAATAATAATGGCTTCTTCTTCTACGTTAAGATAACATGTTAACTAGTCTGTCTTATATTCCGGTTAGGATATATAAAAGCTCAACCCAGTGCAGAAACCTTCTATATTTCTATGATAGGTTTTACCACATAGGAGGATTAAGAATGATAACCTAAAGTGCTACACAAGTATCGGGGTACTTTCGTCTGAGATTTTAATCTATGTCTATTCAATTACAACAAATCCAAATCTCTTCTCTCGATTCTTGATTCAAAACCATATAAATTATGATAATTAGTGATCAGTTAACTATCAAACATTCAAACCAATATTGAATAAATCTTAATCAAGTGAAGAAACCAAACTAATGCATCAATTAATGAAAAGAGTTTCAAGCGATTCAAAGGAAAGCCCTAATTAAGTGTTTAGCTCCTAGCCATAGCTGTAGACATGCTAAGAACTAATACAAAATTCAAACATGAACTGAATTGAAAATAAAGAAAAGAAAGAAAAATGCTTAGAACTAATGTCTCCTATCTTGTAACATCCAAGTGTTGTGTTGTGGAATATGTACAAGGTTGTCCAATTGCCCTTTAGGTCGATTTTAGGATTATATAATTGAAAAAATTATGTTTGGACCCTTTTGCCCTTCAAAATCGGCTAAAATCAAATCGTCTCGGCTTTCTTTGGATGGCGCCACGGTGAAAATCTGCGCGACAAAATCGGACTCGCATGAGACAATTAGCGCTTGGCGGCAGCGCCGCGCACCTTTGACGTTCTTTGGCGGTTTGGTCATTTTTTCGTCCGGACTTCGTCTGATTTCTTCTATACTTCCCGGGACTTCTTAGACTTCATTTCTTGGCCTTTTCTTGTGCAATTACACCTCAATTAAGCTCATTTCATCTTCTTCTTGTCATTTCTCCATTTATGACCGCTGTAACTCAAAAGAAAGAAAAATGACCCTAATACTATACTAAACACAAAGAAAATGAGAAAAATACTAACTAAAAATGACTCAAAAAGTGTATATAAAATACTCGTAACCTCCTCAACCTTAATGCTTCTACAGTACCCAAAATCCCCGTGCCTACCATAATGCTCTAGATCTCCTAGCACAATGTCTCCATCTCTTTTTTCGTTCAAGAGTTTGTGGAAGTAAGACTGCCACCTCCGCCTAATATGCGCTTCCTCCACCAGTACTTTGTCGTCCTCGTCCTGGATGAACCTCACTTGATCCAATCCACGGGCCCCCGTCTTTCTTCTCTAATTCCACATACAAGCGTTCGAATTCGCAACCGTAACCGCTAGCTTTGCCTCCTTCCTCGCCAACTTATACAGTTTCCTATTCGTCCACTTCTACACCTCATCTCTATTTTCTACATATTTCGCATACACCGTTTTCTTCGCTTCCGCCTTCTATTGAACTTCACCATTCCACCACCAATCCTCTTGATGTCTACCACGATAACATCGCGAGACTCCTAGCACTTCTATGGCTACCTCAAGAATGCAACTGGCCGTCCTGTCCCACATACCGGTCGCATCCCCACTACTCGCGCAAGCCCCCTTGGCCATCAAACCTCTCCTCCATATCCTTTGCACTAGCCATGATCAAACTCCCCATTTGATTCTTAACCTATCATACACAAGTAATTTGTTTTCCACCAAAAAATATATCCGCAAAAATAATTTTGTATGATTAGTAAAAATGATCAGGCACTAAGCTTTTGTTATGCCGTGAGTCCTGAGAAAGTTGGATAAGTCTATCAGACGCAGCCTTACTCGGATTCCGAAGGACTTTATATCTTTCAATTCTAAACTTCAATCAAAATCACGTACGCATAATCATTCAACGTCCCTATCAACAATAGGCAATTTGAGGTGTTTGAATAATATTTTGTTAAATTTTTTAAAATTTAAAGTTGTGCACTTTTTTATTTTTCAAAGTTACTTAGATTGTGCCTGCACATAAATTTAATGTTATAAAATAAACTCTAATTTGCATATTAATACTATTTGTGTATCCAAACGGCTATTATCAGAAAGGCGGAAAAGGAAAAATTAAAAGGATTTGGGTTAACCGACCCAATTACCGCGTTGAGTTCATAAAATAACGCATACCCGTTGCTTTCAACAGTATATATATTCCCGCTTCATTTTGGAAACCTCCAATATTCTCATGGAACCGTCACGCTCAGCGAACTCGGGCTCCAATTCAAAACGAACATCAAATTCAAATTGGAGTAACAACAACAACAAGAATCAAAAGACCCTAGGCATGGCTTGGGAGCCAATTCTCGATCTTCTTCTCGTCCTTCCTTCAATACTTCATCTTTCTTTACTTAATTCTCATATTGCGAATTTTTCACAATCTTGAATATTTGTGTGTTGATCATCAAGAAAGTTTAATTCTTCTTCTTACTTTACTTTATTTGCACTTATAAATTTTGAACATTAATTAGAATCTTCCAACACTATCTTGAATATTTGAAATAGGCTTTTCTTTTAGTTGACTTCGAATTAGATGATCATCAAGAAAGTTTTAGACCGGTCACTAGTAGAATGTGTGTTGATCATCAAGAAATATTATTTTTATTACTTTAGAGACGTTAATTATTGGAAAACTGAAACGAGTCAGAATAGAATAGAACAGTATTTGTGTAGCTGAGCCCATTTAGAATATAGTTGATTGATTTCTAGGGACTGTTTTTAGAGTTTCGCTTCATATGTCTCCTCTATATGGCCAAGTACACTTCTTGCCTACAATTTACTTCATAAACGCACCCCTCCTCTCTGATTTGATGTGTGTAGTGTATGCTATACTACTTCTCTGGTACTGGTTTACTCATCTTTTCATTGTGACTTTTGACAACTTTGCTGTAGTTACATGGCCGTGAAGAATCAGAGGCTTCACGAGCAGTTTGATGCGGAGGCATCAAGCACTTCTCTCAGTGGTCCAAGTTCTTCAAAACCTATATTTCATGGCGTTTCCATATTTGTTGATGGATACACGGTTCCTTCCAGTCAGGTTTAGTGCATTATGGTTTCTTTCCTGTTATTTTCGTGACTGGGATTAATCCGATATGATTGCTTGAAGATTTACGAATTAAAAGATCCTGAATCTAGTGTTGAACTATGTTGCTCGAACTCTTCACTTTCGGTGCCGCACCCGTGTGGGTGTGGGATCCGTACCCTATCTGGTCAACCAATTTTGGGTACTTTGACTAAAATCGAGGGAGAAATTCTGGACAGATTCAATGATTTATGTAATTAAAACAGAAGCTATGGTGAAATTGAAGAAAATGGAATAGCTTGTATCTAGAAATTTCTATGTCACTCCTTTTCCTTTTATCTCCTTCCGAGATTCTCGTCTTGATCAATAGTTTCTCCTCAAGTTTTCGACATAATATCTCATAATTTCGGTTTTATAACTATGTTTTTAGAATTTTGACTTATTGTTTGCCGAATCCCCGCACCCGTATCCGTACCCACAAATCTTAAAATTTAGATAATGACAAATCTGACCTCGAGATCTGTACCTGTATCCGACACCCGCACCCGAGTCCGAGCAACATAGATGTTGAATGATGTTGACTATTGTTTCATCAATAGAAAACCTTCTTTAACTTTTGAACTGTCAAAACAAATGATTACTTGTATTCTTACTTTTCCGTGATGAATTTCTACTTGTGTAAGAAAAGTTCATTCAGTCTGCATGTAAACCCGTATACAAACATCCATCTTCTTTGCAATCGATACCGTGAGTGTATAACTATCATATTCTTTCCCATACCTCACTGGATTTTCTCATATGGAAGATTAGGTTGCTTCTCTTGCAGTTTATTGATTTCAACAATACTTCTTCAGGAACTTCGAGGATATATGTTGAAGCATGGAGGCCGTTTTGAAAATTATTTTTCTAGGCATCGTGTTACTCATATAATCTGTAGTAATCTTCCTGACAGTAAGGTCAAGAATTTAAGGTTGGCTGTAAAACCAAGTTCATCAGGTTGTCAGTTTCTTATTTTTGTATCTCTGCTGAAATAGAAATTGTAATTTTTTTTCTTAAAGATTTGTTTGAATTTGATATAGGTCCTTTAGCAGGGGACTTCCAGTAGTCAAACCGACATGGGTGTTGGATTCTGTCGCTGCAAATAAGCTTATGAATTGTAAGCTAATATTTCTCTCGACTTCCTTTTTAACGCAAACTAGCAAGTTGATTACTTGTTTAGGTGTTAGCTCTGTTATGGCGATTGTCCCTGAAAGCATTTTTGTGGGTGGAAGGATATTGTCTACAGAAGCGATCGGGAATCTGTGCTTCTCTCCTCTTAGGCCTCTTTTCATTTGTTGAATTGTCGAAGGGGGATAAAAAAGAGGAGAACAAGAAACTGCTCTTTTACGTGTCTTCTAGTTATGTTTGTATTATATATCTATATTGAAAAGTTTGCAAGTTCAGGCCCTAGCTCCATCTTGTGAAGACTCTACTTGACGGGAAACAAGGAAATGCTAAAGTACTTGAATCTTAAGAAGATTAACCTTGTTGCTTTAGACGAAAAGTTTATTATAAGGTGCATGCGCCTCCATCAAGTTCTTTATGAGCCTTGGGGTACTGCATGATTTTGGTTTCTTGATTTTGTTGTAAGCTTCGATGAGTTGACTTTGTGATACTTTTTGCGACTCACATCAATACTTTTCAGTTTCTTTCTTAGTAAGTAACATCAGTCCTCTGTGTTGTTGTGTTGTTTTCACGGGTTCCTTATCAGCTTGATCAGCTTGCAAGTGAAGTTAATAACCAGCCTAAGTTTATCTGCTTTCTTTACGAAAAACATTTCTGCTTCTGATGATACAACAACATGTTCAACTGTCCATGCCACTTGTAGAGTTGAGAGCCCATTGTCATATTCTGGATCAATTGAAGATCCTATATCCTTTGAAGAGTGGCAATCTGCAGAAGATTTGAAGCCTTGTGCTCTAGAATCTAAAGATCTAATGCAAGCGAACTGCAATGTTGATAGAGTTGAAGAGTCAAGTGGTAGCATGGCAATGCAAGAACTGAGTGATGCTGCAAGTGGAGATGGAAGCCATCCTCCATTTTCAGCACCTTCCAGTTCTGACAATGATGCATCAGCTCGTAGCGACTGGACTAGTGATCCTGTTAACGAGGGGCCATCAAATTTAAAGATTCCTAGGTGTCCTAATCAGCGACATTCAACACTAGTTGATGCTAATTTTGTGGAAAATTACTTTAAGGTACGCACGTTGATATCTTGATATTGACTTTTGCTCTTGCTTGACCACTTGAATCTACACCCCTCCTCCCTTCCAGAAAAAAGACCAAATGCAATGAACACTTACTCTGAAGTCGTTTCTTTTTTCCTTTTGCTAGAGTGTTGGCATTAGAAAGTCGGATTAGATTGTTAAGTTAATTTATCATCACATATTAGACCATCTTTCTGCACATATAACTTGATTTTTGGAGCTCACATGTAAATTTCGGTGCAGACTTGTGAAAACAGGTTCAATAAAGTCGCTCATATCAAACCTTCTTTTTTTGGGTTAAAAGTTCTTTTAACGACTAACCAACTTATTGTATGCTTCTGCTTCTTCTGTTGCTGGATCTAGGACGACACTATAATGGACCTTTGAAGAGTGTGGAAGAATTAATTTCATTCTTCCACTTCAATCAAGGAAAAATAAATACCAAGAATCAACAGCAAAAAAAAAAAAAACAGCCAATTCATACCTCAGCGTTGTGTTGCTTATATTACTTCTATTAGATTCTTGGCATCCAGATTTGCTGGAGCGTTTTGATGCGATGAGATTACCTGTTTTTTCTTGTGGATCTGTTCTTTTGCATTTGCTTAATTGCAGGTATTGCTTGCGTAAGTAATATATGCATAAAAGTCTACATTGATAATTAATTGCATAACCAATATTAATAGCACTTAGTGCCGAAGTGGTTGACATATTCCCCCGTGGGCATTTGTCTTCAGCATTCTAGGTTGCATTTTATTGGCACCTGGAGAAACCGGTGCAAAACGATTTCCTAGCTCCCGGTGGGTTTAGATGCTCAACTTCAGTCCCTAGTTCTTCAGTCACAACAAATAAGACGATCATTATTCATGTGGATATGGTAATTTCTGCTTCTATGGTCTGAAAACTTGACTTGTCCTCTTTATGTTGTTATGACTGCTTCTATGTTCCGGCTCCTCTCCCGTCTCACCTCCATCTGAAGGAATGTCATATATGTACTATTTGTCTCTGGAGATTATTCTCTGTACTAAAACAATCAATTCAACTTTACTTGTTCAGGATTGCTTTTTTGTGTCTGTGGTCATTAGAAATCGCCCCGAGTTGAAGGATAAACCTGTTGCCATTTGCCATTCAGATAATTCACGGAACAGCAGAAATATCATCAGCGAATTATCCTGCTAGAGGTTATGGTCAGTCTTTCAGTCAGTAATTCACCCGTTTCTTAAACATCATCCTGTATTGGTAATTCGATCCTCATTCAAGCTTTTTCGCAGGAGTAAAAGCTGGTATGTTTGTCAGAGATGCCAAGTCACGTTGCCCTCACCTCGTCATTCTTTCTTATGATTTTGAGGCTTATGAGGAGGTGGTCATGATATTTCAGTTTCTTCATCTTGTTCTTTTCCCCTTTTAATTGAATCCTTTTGTATTTGGATATCGAGTCCTATAAAATCTGATTTCATTTGCAGGTTGCTGATTGCTTTTATAACATCTTGCACAAATACTGCAACAAAGTGCAGGTATGGCTTCAAAACTGTTTGTTGAACAACTTTGCAATCTTTGTATCTCTTGATTGGCCGTTGCTACTGAATGCAGGCCGTAAGTTGTGATGAAGCATTTTAGATGCCACTGATTCTGGAGTAGAGGACATTCAAGCTTTTGTAGTAGTGATCAGAAAGGAGATTCTTGATGCGACAGGCTGTACGGCTTGTGCTGGTATTGCTGGGAATATGCTTATGGCGCGTCTTGCTACTAGGATTGCAAAACCAGATGGGCAATGTTACATCCCTGCTGAGAAGGTAGCTTATTTTGATCTGTCTTTTTGATGAATGAACAGGGGAGAACTTGTGTCTTGATCTCTGTCATCTCTATATGTGTATCTTCTACTGTATTACAAACTATATTTTGCAACTTCATTGGTTACATGTCATTGCTCTCTCTTTAACTATTGGTAGTCAATCTGTTCTTACCCAATTGTCATCTATGCATCGTGAATTTGCATTGTACTTCTAAAAAGGACATGACTGCAAGTCAAATCAGATTTTATAGGCTCCAGGTCAAAAAGCGAAGTTTCTGCCAAGTATTCTCCATGTCCTTGCCATGTGAGATATTTCTCCATTTCCACATGAGAGGCTCTTTTTTGCTTCACTTTGTTTATGTCTTCATCCTGTTCAAGCATAATAACCTTTTCCGCTTCAAGAATCTGTAGTTTAGATGGGAATCAACACGAATCCTTGAATTATATTGCTTAAAAAGTACAACTTTCTTATTACTCCCTCCGTTTCAATTTCTCTGGCTTACGTTCCTTTTTAGTAGTAACTCTTTACACCCAATATCCTACATGACATATTTAAGACCACAAGATTCAAAGAATATTTTGGTACATTACGCAAATCTTTAGTTCAAAACCACAAGATTCAAAGGTCTTCTTTATTTTCTTAAACTCCGTGCCGAGTAAGACAAACAAATTGAAAAAGAGGGAGTACTTTATTATAAAAAGAAAAAGAATCCGTGATTTTTTTTATCAAGGATAAGACCCAGAAAAGGGCTTTTTGATCAAATAATTTTGTCCCAACACTGATACCATTCTATATCAAACACACTTCTCTTCTAGTGTCTACAACATGTAGTGGAAAAAGAGGAAAACGAAGACTTGAAGATCATTTTGGAGAAGTAAAATAGTTATTGTGATTTATCTTGTTGGCTCTATTAGGTGGAGGAGCACCTGTGTGAACTTCCAGTAAAAGCACTTCCTGGAATTGGTCATGTGTTGGAAGAGAAGTTGAACATGAGACAAATCACAACTTGTGGGCAGCTGCGAATGATTTCCAAGGTTTTAATTCTTCTTTCTGCAATATATTGGTGATTGCTCTCGCGGTTTTGATTTTCTATCTGTTTATAGTTTGTGTACAACAAGCACTGTTTGGTTTCTCTCAGATTCGTTTCACACTTGAAGAAACACTACAAGAGGACTTCATGATTAATTGAATCTCTTGCTACAGAGAACTTCTTGTTCATTTTTGTTTGTTAGTATTTTTTTTAAAAATGAAATAAGATATGGTATTTTATTAAAGCTAGTACCAGAAAGGTACTGCAAATTGTATTAAGGGGTATGTTTGCTATATTTGTAAGCAGAGTTTCTCCCAAGTGGGGTGGCCTACCGGTTGAGAGCCTGAGTGACAACCTTGGGAACCAAGGATTGCACTCTAGCATGGACGGCACGAGTTGAAAACTTCCAATCTTCCTAAACTATGGAAGGAGGGGGGGGGGGGGGTAGAGTTATTTGATACTTAGGACAGTGGAGGTTGCAGGTACTCGGTGGATGTCGAGATGTGCACCATCTGTCCTGATACTAGTTACTACTATTCCTAAAAGAAGAGTAATATTATATCAAGTCTTCTTGTTTATTTGCCTTTTCCATTCAAAGCCCTTAGTGAAACTATATTTTCCATTTCTTTTGAAAAAGGTTTCACATTTAACAGGTAATCTCAACTGGATAGCTATCAAAGAAAAATGAGGCTTGTTATTCATGCTGTCTGCTTGAGTCAGCGTCCTCTTTGCCACTTGTCTCCCCATTTTCATGGGCACATTCCCGCCCAAGGTAATTCAAGCATCCTTGGAACCTTCATTAAATAGAGCTGCTGATGGAATAGGCGATACATTGTTTATTTAAGACTGCATTTGCACCTATTTGGCTTACTCAGCTCCTATAGTTTATTTCAGCTAGTGATGTTTTGTTAAACTCATGGTTACAGTGTTTTCAAAAGCATGATCATTCGATAAAATGAGAATATCTTGTCTTCTTGTGGAAACTTTGTTCTAATCGGTGCTTAAGAAATCCCTTATTGGCATGAGGGTTGTTTTTTTTGGAGAAAAAAAGTATGTCGAACACATTACAGCACTTGTTTGATCGTTAGTTGGTCATCTTTTCTTAGAATTTCTGTCTTGTAGATTAAAGAAGCGATTTTTATTGGTGAATACTTTCATAATTTCTTTTGCTGTTATTCAGCCTGCTGAGTGGGATGATTTTCTCCTTTATATGATACTTATCGGTACACCAATCATGGTGGCATGAAGAATGATCTCTATATGTGGCATGCCATTTTTTGGGGATGACATGCAAATATTGGACTATATATACAACCTCCTACTCATTTGTTGTGTTTCCAGGAAACTCTCCAGAAGGACTTTGGTGCTAAAACTGGAAGTACACTATGGAACTATAGTAGAGGGATAGACGATCGGTTGGTTGGCATGATGCAGGTTAGGACCAACACAGAATATCTTTACCGCTTTAATTTGTATGCTTTATTTTGGATTGTGTCATAGTCACACAACTGACTCGCGAACTCCCATTGACTCCTCCATTTCACTGTTTCTTATTGTTTTGAATTTTGGAGACTTGCTTAATGATTGATAAGTATTTCCTTGCCTCCTGTGCTTCTTGTTCCTTCTAACTCCCGTCATTGTTTCTAGTGCCAATATAAGCAGTCTCTCAAGTAGTATTGGGTATGTGTGTGTGTGTATTTATGATGTTTCAGAGCAAAGTTCTGGTTGTGAGTAGTACGTATACACTTATTTCTGTAGAGGTCTTAAACGCTGTTCTAGTACCTGTCAAAAGGAAGAAAATACTACTTACCGCGAATCTGCATCATGAAGTTTGTTATTTTTGTTTTGAATCAGTCATGCGGGTTCAAGCCAAATATATAACTTCTCGATAACTTTTGCAGGAAAGCAAATCCATAGGTGCAGATGTTAACTGGGGCGTGAGGTTCAATGATCTGAAAGACGTTAGATCTCCACTAAACACCATTGTTTGTTTTCCCTTTTTATTAATGCTTATAGACACTAAACACCTTCTCAGTTCAGGCACAACATTTTCTGTTAAACCTTTGCAAGGAGGTTTCATTACGTTTGCAGGGGTGTGGAGTGATAGGGAGAAAGTTTACCTTGAAGGTCTCTCTCTCTTTTCTCTGTTTTTCCATATGAAGCTATAACTTTTATTATAGATTATAGTTCATTACTGATTCTTATAGTAGAAACTAGTCGTATAGTTGGTTCTTATGCTGCTTCTGCACCTATATTGTCAATACAGATAAGAAAAAGAGGGGTGGTGCAGGGGAGCCAGTAAAGTATTTGGGCTGTGGTGTTTGTGATAACTTGAGCCATTCTGTCACGGTATAATATTTTTTGTGATAAGCTTGTGCTCAATGTTTTCTAACTGAAGAAATTTCTCTGTTAACGGGTTTTAATTGCATTGTGACACTTGTAGGTGCCAATGGCTACAGATAGGGTTGATGTGCTTGAGAGAATCGTTTCACAGCTTTTTACGACTTCACACGTGGGTAATTCCTTTCCCCACTATAAAATAAGGGTTTTATGTCCACACCCAAGGGTGTGGCCTAGTGGTGAATGAACTAGGTGCAAACCTTGGAGATCAGGTTCACAGCAAAGACAAGAAACACTAGGTGATTTCTTTCTAGGTGAATGCCAAAATGGAAATCGATTATCTTAAGAAATTTTAGTTGATCTCAGTGTCATTTCAATGTAAATAGCTTGTTTAGCTTTGTTCTCCTGGGACCAATTCTCTTCACGTTCAAAGTTATGGGCTTTTGTTGTGGTATAGTCTAGATTATCCTTCTTCGTGTTTCCTAGATTTTGGTTTTCATCTTGATACATCTGTGCCAAAATGATTATCTGATCTGCTTTGAGAGTCGATCAAATGGTTTTTGACTGTAATTCCTAAAAAATTTTTTTTCCATATGAAATAGGAAAATATAGAACTCTATTGTTTTTTACCTAGTTCAATTACTAGATTTAATTCTCAGAAGATGAATAGTCAAATTAAACTTTACTAAACAAAATAGGTCTTATCAATTTGGGACAGAGTATCAGCTTTTGTGTGCAACATTCGAAAGAGGGAGAAACGTTGAAGGGCAAAGATGCATGTTTCGTCTCATGCAGAAGCTACTTGTTTTTCATTATTTGAGCCAAATTTTATTGTAAAAAACAAGAGTTGTTTTTGGGAGTCATATTAACCAATAATTCTTGAGATTCGAGTTTTAATTATAACATATTATAGTCCTAAGTGGTAGCTACTGCTCGTTTTTTCTGACTGCTTTACCATGGCTTATTCACTTTCGTTATTTTCATTTTCATATTTGCTTTGAACTGCTTGTCCTAATCTGACTTTTCTTATGCTTTCTCTTGAGCCGAGGGTCTTTCGAAAACATCTCTACCTTCCAAGGTAGAGGTAAGGTTTGCGTACACTCTACCCTCCCCAGACCCCACACTGTGGGATTTCACTGGGTATGTTGTTGTTATATATTAGAGTCCAAAGTGTTAGGATGGTGAAGAGAGCTGGGAGTAGCCTTTTTTCTTTACCTTCAATAGGGAGTTCCTGTTTTATAACACAAGACCCCACTTGTGAGATTATACTGGGTATGTTGTTGTAGTTGGACTTGAAATCTGTTAGAGAATGCCATTTTCATTAAACTTCAAACGTATAGCGTATAAAAGGGAACTAAAAATATACTGGTGCAGCTCTGATGCTGATGAAACTTTTAAGGTGCAACTTTGGTTTCTGCACTAGCGGCGTTTCATTTTTCGCTTAATTGCTAGATGTATCAAAATCTGTAATCTACTCGTGGTGAATTTGGAACATTACAACAACAACAACAACATACAACATACCCAGTGAAATCCCACAACGTGAGGTCTGGGAGGGTAGAGTGTAGACAGACCTTACCTCCACCTTGCTAGGTAGAGCGGCTGTTTCTGGAGACCCTCGGCTCAAGACAGAGCATAAAAGCAGTCAAAGCAGAGCAAAGCAAAACAAGAGAAACGGTCAGACGAGAACGATAAATTAAAGCATTATGAACATACAAATAATAAAATCAGATACGCCAAGGTAGTGCATTCTAACAACATGAAACAGTAGTTAACACAACTAAATAAGATAAACAAATTACACTAAAGAACACATAGTAGCATGAATCAAACTACAAGGGACTATAACGCACTAATACGTCTAAGTGTGATATGCTAATCGGGCCTACAATTATAACAATACACTATCATTTTGTAAGCGTAAGTAGGACTACGCTCGACTACCTACTACCCTTCTACCCTAATCTGTGTCCTCCACAACCCCCTATTTAAGGTCATGTTCTCAGTAAGTTACACATGCGCGATATCCCGTCTAATCACCTCTCCCCAATACTTCTTCGGCCTACCTCTTCCCCTCCTGAACCCGTCCATAGCCAACCTCTCTCACCTCCGCACTGGGGCATCCGTGTCTCTCCTCTTCATATGCCCGAACCATCTCAACCTCGCTTCTAACAACATGAATTTGGAACACTGCAGACTTAAAATTTTCACTAAAGGATGTTAGAATTCCCTTTGGAACAAATGAGTTTAGAGTATTAAACTTAGATTTTACTTCCACATCAACCATTTCTTTGTTCATTATCTTAAAAAACGTCTTGTCTTTGTTTCAGAAATAAGACAAAAGCTATGATTTTTGCTTCTCATATGAGTGTTGTTTTGACTATTTTGTGCAGACATGGAGGACATAAGAGGCATGGGATTGCAGGTCTCAAAGCTTGAAACTGCGGATAGTTCCAAGCAAGGTGTTTGTTCTGACTAGAACGTCTTAGTTACTTTTCCATTCCTGTAAAAATGCTGTTCTGACTAGAATGTCTTAGTTACTTTTCCATTTCTGTAAAAATGCTTGGTCTTTTCTTTGTGTCTCATATCTCTCTATGCCATAACATGCCAGTCATGGTGTTATGATGACGACTGTTTGCCTTCTATGAACTGGATATTCTACTAATTTCCATCGACATATATCCAGGGAAAGAGAGATACTCCATCAGATCTTGGCTCACTGCTGCCTCTGCTAAGACCAGTAACCAAAACATTAGCATTAGTCATGAGAAAGGTGCTGATGAAGGTTTGACCTCTTCACTTGTTTTCGTTGGCTTGTCCAAATATTTATTGCCTCTAATCATGCCTATTGTATGATAGGAATATTCCTAACACACATAATTGGTACTGAAAGTCTATGGTGTGGTTCCTTGCATTGGCTGTGCTCTAGCAGTCTAGCTCATAAAAGGTTGTAGACCTTTTACAGGAATCTCTGTAATTTGCTTGTCTTAGAAATACTCGAGGACATCATAATTTTTTATCTTAGATTGTTTCCTTCTCTGTCCATACAAG
The DNA here is from genome assembly GCA_029844215.1 of Przewalskia tangutica. Taxonomy (NCBI): domain Eukaryota; kingdom Viridiplantae; phylum Streptophyta; class Magnoliopsida; order Solanales; family Solanaceae; genus Przewalskia; species Przewalskia tangutica. The sequence continues at coordinate 15,927,167 of CM056721.1, forward strand.
AGAAACACAATGGTTTTTTTATTGTAGCAGCACTGATGGATGTGAAATCTATTATTTAATGCTTCTGTTAAAAAGTTTAGTATGATGATCTTATGTTGTTGCTTCATGTCAATCTAATACAACATCTATTTTTGTGTTTTCAATAAATTATTAATTAAAAAGTATTGCCGAATTTTAATTGAGTTCATTTTCCAGAGAAGACATGCTGGATGAGTCTGAATTCAATCTACTTCTCTGATATTGCAGATAACAGTAAAAATAGTGTTGATGAACGTGCTCAGTTGCAGGGTGATTCAAGTACACCTTTCATTGAAATGACTGCAGCGTCGCCCTCCAGTACTGCTGGTATCGGACCGAGGGGAACACTTCCTCCTATGAACGAGCTTGATATAGGAGTTATAGAGTCTCTTCCCCCCGAGTTCTTTTCAGAAATTAATGCCATGTATCATGGAAAATTGGCTCATTTTATTACTGAAAAGAGAAGCAAAGGTGAGGTACATTCCTTAAAATTACAGAAGGCAATTGGTTAACCCAATTAGCTTATGTATATACCGTGTTGTGATAAGATTTTGCCTCCATTCTCATATCTTTTAAATTAGGTGTATCAGAAAAAGAAAACATATGTTCGGCTTTCCCTGCTGCACCGAATGAAGCTTTTGCTGCTCGTGAGGTATGTTCTGCATTTTTCTCTTTTTGGGCCGGCTTAGCATTTGACCTGTTTTAACATTGATGATGATGAATATCTTGTTTCTACAACTATGGTGTTGATTGTTCCTGGCTATTATAGGAGCAGTAGTATAATGAAGAGCACATCCAAGTGGTCTCTTATCCTAATAAGCTTTTTGCTGATATGACAAGTGAGCCAGTGTCTGATGCTAGTGTACCAAATCTGGACTTGGTTATTAATTCTCCTGTCCCAGGAGGCATCAGTCTAATGCCCGCTTCTCTGAGTCAAGTAGACACCTCGGTTTTTCAGGAATTGCCCGAGGAGTTGAGGACAGATATACTTGAACTCCTTCCTGCACACAGGAATGATGAATCTTCACTAGATGCTTCCTTGGTATGTGCTAATAATCAGAACAAGAGTCCTATTTCAAGCATTGATTTGTGGGTTGGAAATCCACCAGAATGGATTAGCATATTCAAAGCCAGCAATTGTCAGATTTTGCGCATTTTGGCGGAGATGTATGAAAGAGCAGGGACAAAGAAACAGTTATCTTCTGTATTGCAGAGGACTATGTCTCAGGTTTATATTCTCCCGAATGTGACCACTGATGGATGGGCTGAGGCTGTTAGTTGCTTATGCCAGCTTATCAAGCAGTATTTAAAATTAAAAATTTCAACTGATATTGAAGAGGTTTACATTTGTTCTTGCCTTTTAAGAATGGATATGCCAGAGGCTAAACTTATGTGCAGTATGTGTTCTTTCTTCAGCATGTCTCTTTTCTTGGCACTTGCTTCTATTATTCTTTCCTCTTTGCGATCTTAAATTTCTTTTTTGTTGCTATTGTATTCCTTCATATTCACCATTGGAATCTTGAAGAGAAGTTCAACGTGGCGTTCTATAAATGCAGAATCCGAGGTGATGTGGAAGTTAGGTAGCCATTTAGTGTAGCTTTTCAAGAAAAAACCAAGTAAAAAGTTGAAGGACACAGACTGACAGACTTGCGGTCTTGCTCTTGCTCCTTCCATAATACAACAACTATGCCTCAATTCCAAACAAGTTGAGGTCGGCTATATGAATCCTCACTTCCCCATTTAAGCTCAACTCATGTCATCATCATACCAAATAAAGATAAAAGTAAAAAATAAGTTAAATATATATATAGATAATATTAATAATAATAATTACAATATTAGAAGTTCTCTAACAAGTCTTAATCATAATATTAGAAGTTCTCTAACAAGTCTAAATCTATTCCCAACTAGTAGATATCACATATATGAATCTTTTTCTTTCATTATGTCCCATCTTTAGCTAAATCTACATTGATTTCAAGATATTGCAGGTCTTCCGCGACAACTTCCTTTCGTGAGATCTTAGGCCTACCCCGTCCTTTTAACACCTTCACTCTATTATTGTTTCATACCTATGTACTGGTGCATTTGTAGGTCGACATAAGACATGACCAAACCATCTCTCCTATTCTCTATTGTGCTACTTGCACCTGGTGAATGTGATTATTTTTAATCTTATTCAATCTTGTATGACCACACATTCATCTTAGTATCCACATCTCTCGCAACACTTATTTTGTGGATATGTTGGACTCAAGTGGCCTAGCATTCACTACCATATAACTTTTACCGGTCTTATAGTTGTTCTAAACGTACCTTTCACTTTAGTAGCCATCCTTACATAACATGCTCAGAACACTTCTTCATCTCAACCATCCAATTTTAATTCTATGAGTTACATCTTCATGTATCATTCCATTTTCGTGAAAGAACAAGCCTATCTCATGCTGACTAAACTAGCGGTGCATGTATTCACTGTTACTTTTATTTATCAAAAACTTTTGATCTCTAAAGTGCTTCTCCATAGTTTAAGCTTTTGGTTCACACCCTTGTTGGTTTCGTATATTTACACAATATCATCAACAAATAGCATGCACGAGGGACCTCACCTCTTATTATGTTGGTCCTCATCCTTAACTAGGCTAACAAGTAGGGGCTTAATGTTGATCTCTGGCTGTTATGGGAAGCTCTTTTATATCTCCTACTACTATTAAAAAGGTTGGTTTTGGGTTTAGTCAATAATGTCATGCCAATGGGAAGAGTTGATGTGAAAAGAAAGACAAGAGGAAAAGTGGTGGTGCTAGGATATTTTCCTCCTTTGATGTTACCCATGACATCAAGAGGAGGTAGAAGCAAAATTGATGCTTGCTTCCTTTGATGTCACCAATGACATCAAGAGGAGGTAGTTTGATGTCACTAATGACATGAAGATGAGGTTTTACTCCTATAAATAGATGCACTTCTTGTCTTGTAGAAATCATCTAAAAAATCATACAATGTAGTGAATAGAGAGTTAAAAGAGCAATTCTCTCAAGTGTAATTTGGAAATCTCCCCTTCAACAACAACAACAACAACATATCCAGTAAAATCCCACCACGTGGGGTCTGGGGAGGGTAGAGCGTAGACAGACCTAACCTCTACCTTGGTAGGTAGAGTGGCTGCTTCCGGGAAATCTCCCCTTCCTTTCTTAATAATATAGGCAACTGTTCTTTGGTGAATGTAGGATCATTTTGATCCGCACTAATGTTAAATCTTGTGTTCTTTCTTTTACGTTTCCGCTAACAACTATCCCCACGCTAGTGACGGCTCCTTCATACATGTCATTTATGAGATTTATATATTCAAGATGACTTCCATTCTTCTTCATCACCCACCGAAGGACCTTTGTGTATTCTATCATATGCTTGCCTCATCCATAATAAAAAGAAAAAAAAGAAATATATTGATGTTATTATAGGAAATGTAAGTATCAATACTGAGGAAGGGCTTTAGTGTCCAAGAGAAAACTTAGCATGGATTACTATAAAATGAGTCTTTTGAGATTCATATAGGATTTTCGTGTTGTTTACCTTCCACTTGGCGACATTCCCCACAACAGCTTGTGATGAAGCTCTTAGATAGTAACTGAAGGGACTTTTGAAAGCTGCATTTTCTTCTTTATCCTTTGGTGCTTTTGGTAAATACCTTGTCTAGCACAATGATGACAGAAGCCTTCATACACGTCATCCAATCTGTTGGTCTGCAGACAGATTTGCATGGAAAATTGTTCCCATCTTTCAGTTAATAAGCGTATTGAAGCCCCACATCGGCCGTGGTAGGGAAAATTGGTCACTTTGTATGATCTTGGGAATCCTACTCATGAGCTAGCTTTTGGGGATGAGTTAGCCCCAAGGTCCATTTTTTATCAAGGTATTAGAGCAAAAAATAATTGAGTAAAAAAAGCGTGTTCTTTCTAACAACTTGAGCTTTTAGATGAGATGGTCACATAAAGCTCAATGTAGGCCCCATGTTATATAGTCCATGATCCAGATGTTCAGTTTTGGACGTGCGATGGGGTGTTGTAGTCCTACATCGGTTGTGTGAGGTAAGAAATGATCTCTTTATATGGTCTTAGGCAGTACTTATTTCATGAGTTAGCTTCTGGGATTAAGTTAGGCCCAAAGGTCCATATTTTATCTAAGCGTTTGCACAGGGATTTTGTTGTTCTTCTTAAGGATGTAATGGTCTCGCTGTCCGATTAGTTGTTTGTTCCTTTCCCCCCTGTGATATAAGGGCGTAAGTCAAGTAGTTTAATGCTGCATTGATTTGGATTCAGGGCTGTTCTGGTTGAAGATGATCTTTGCAGCAAAATAGCTTCTTTTGTTCCTCCTTTAATTAGTACCTGCAGGCTTTAGTTGCAAAATCAGTTAAACTTAAATGATTACTTTTAACCAAGACTTTCTTATAAAGGTTAAAAGTATAAAGTTAGGGAATCTTCTGATATAATGTTATTATATCTGGATGAGAGAAAATGTGAAATAGCAATACAATAAACTGGGAGTGACATCTTAAAAGGTCTTTTAATTTGAAACCAATAGTTTTAGATGCATAGCTTCCTATATTTTCAATAGCAAATTCAAGTTTAGAATCTGCTTTAACAGCAGTGTTATCAAAAGCGAAAAGCACAAAAAAGCTCTGGGGCTTTAAGCGCAAACGCAAATGAAGCGTGGGCTTTAATGAAAAAAGGTGCAATGGTGCAAATATACAAATATATGTATGTTTAGTCCAAGACTATTAATAATAAGCATGAATAACAAATATATGGACAAAGAAATTGTAAATACATTACGATAAAGTGAAATATCAATTGTCTAGTGTCACCTCTTCAAGAGAGGCTCATTGGCAAGAAAAAGTATGTCTTAGGGCCTTGATGATGACACTGAAGTGCACATAAAGCGAGGCGAAGCGCTCAACATGTTTTTAGCCTCGCTCTAGGGCTTAAGCGCGCCTTTGAAACCACTGCTTTAACATTGAATTCCTGGTTATACCCTGATCAACTTTTTATCTCAATTTGTAGGCATCGGTTAGTGAGAACTATGGTGGCAGCTTCTACATAGCTTCCGCAATGGAGTGATGCATGGCATGCCTTCTTTGCCAAGAAAAAGTGTCAGGTGCTCTATGTGTACAAGTACGCATTCAGTTTGCTCACTTGCTCTACTTGTAGCTTGGATATCGCTGCAAAGGACCTCTGGTACAAGAACTCACTTGGTCTAACTGAAGATCATGTGAACTTTTGATACTACGTCATGAAATTAGAAGAGCCTGTTATCTTTGACGTCCTGTCTTCCGAGATGGTGTCTTTGGTTATGCAGGTGATTGCTTCTTTATTCTACACTAGCGATCTTGCTTTTGAATTTCCTGGAACTTGAAATTCACTAGTTTCTTAACGAGCATTTACTAAAAATTTGAACACACTATATTAGCAATCTTGCTTTTGACCTCCTCGAAATTTATTGAATAAGTAAGTTCTCATCACTCTTGATTTTTGTCTTCCACTCTTCTCATGTGGCTAGAAGGACCTAGATCTGTCATTAACTCTTATGAGATTCTTGATGTTAAAGATTTAGTAAAGTACTGCCTCTTGTGTCAAAGAGTTTGCAAACCTTCAAGTGGTTATTGAGGTAGTTATTTCTAATCCACATCCCATTTGTCATTTCTGTATCTTCATTTTATGTTTTAATGTTACTTAAAGTGCTCACATCTTTCACTTATTTCCTCTTTAACCGTGTGTTGAAAGAATAATCATAGAGTGCGGTTTATGGGGTCTGATAAGACATTTTCGAGTTAAACTGACAGAGTCGCATCATGGTACGTCACGTGTGTTTTGAGTGTTTTATTTCCAATTCTTGTAGGCATAAATTTGTCTTCCCTCTTGCTTGAAGTCAAGTGGGGCTTCATTCTTGGGATGGATGACATAAGGTGAACTGAACTGCAAGAATCAGTTAAACTATGTGTTCAATTTTGTCTTACACTTACTTTCAGGAGGTCTTGTATGGAGTTCAAGAACATCCGTGATATTTATCCGACTGAGCAGTAAAACAAGAATGCTATTTTTCACTTTCCCATCGTTGATGCAAATCTTTGTTTGAATGTTGTTTCTTCCTAGAGGGGATTCATTACATGGGAAGTGGTACAAAGAATTAAATAAATAGAACTCTCCCATCTCTAGTAGTTTAAGCTTTTATATGATACGCTCACACAATTCAACATGGTATACGAGCAGACAGAAACTTTGGATTCTAAGTCTCATTCACCTGTTAACAGATTAGTATTTAACGTGATTGTTACACCCCGTAATTCAGGTCATGCTATGAGAGCGTACGAACAGGAGTTAAGATTTAAAATTTTAGAAAGATAGGTTGTCAGAATGATTCGCACAGGTTTTAGTCAACTTTGGAGCGGCATATCTCCTAGTTCATTCAGAGTTTGTAGGTGTTTCTAAGGCCTAGCATGTAGTTCGTTGAGTCTAGTTCCCAACGCAACCAACCGTTCGTCGATAGGACATCGGAGTAGAAAGTTATGGGAGTTACAAGTTCAAGCGCAATGAGCGAGAAAGCAACATCGGTCCAGTGGCCAAGCGCGCCGGATGCAGGCCGCGACGCCGTTAACCGAAAACGCTGAAGATGGCGCCGACAAGACAGGTTGCGCGCGAAGTTCCTGGCGGTTGCAGAGGTTTCAGCGCCGAGGCGGAGTTTTTGGCGGAAAACTGAGGAAAAGTCGGATATTTTCTTTTAAAAAGTCCATGGGAGGGTGACAAGTGTCCCCCCCCCCCCCATCTGATTTTTGCATGTCCTATTTATTGACCAAGTCTTGAAGACTTGGTCATTCTTCAAAGCCCTCCCTTCTCTCTAGAAATTCAAAGAGAAACCAAAGCTTAGTGAAAAATCTGAAAAGGGTGGTAAGAAGAAAGCATGTTGACAAGCTTGTAGGAGGTTTTGTGGAGGTGATTGTGGAAAGAAGGCAAGTGAAATTGTTGAACTAATTTGGGTAAACTCTAAGGTAACAATCTCTTCCCTTTTTGCTAGTAAATTACGTTGCATGTGAAGAAGAAAGGATTTGTGGTTGTCAATATTGCTCTTAGATATATTGCATGTAAGAAATATGAGTTGAATTTGAAAGGATTGAATAAGGATAGTATGAGAACATGTTATAGCCAAGATACTATCTTAAGCTTATTAAATTTGTTTGTATTAGTTGTTATGAATTGTGGGGCAGAATTTTACACGTCCAAGTTAGGTGTGTAATCCCCTTGGTATTGATTGGATTGTTGAGCCTAAAAGGTGGCGTGTTTGGTTATTGAATTCAGCCTTGAACCTTTTTCAAGGTATGTAGAAACAAAGGAAGTGCTGTCCAATTTTCCGTAGGAATAAAGGACTTTTCAATTAGAATGTTCTACGTTGAAGATAGAGGCTAATGGACATATTATGGTCATTATAGGTTGACATACTACGCGTGGTATATTGGACTTGCAAGTGGATTGACCCGAAGAGGTATGTGGAAACTTTCTTATCTCTTGAGCATGAGTAGTTATAACTATACAGTACGGTAGACGTACGTGATTTAAACGAAGTAAATCCATTTGATGTATTTGACTTGTTTTAAAAATGTCTAAGTTGGTTGAGTTAGAGAGTTAACTCACTTGGTCTTGAGGAATGGTTTATTCTAGATAAGGTAGACAGGGATTTCTTGACATGAAGAAAATATAGAATACTTGATGTGGAAGTATTGAGTATTGAATTATTCTAAAGATAAGAGACCTGATTTTTAAGATTAAGAAACTTGTTTTCTAAAGTTATGAGACGTGAAGTATTTTGAAAGTTGTGTAACTTGATTTGAAGTATAAGTCCTCAGGGTAAAAAGAACGAAATTGTCTAAGATATATGGAGTTATAACGGCTATATGAAAGGATAAGGACGTCTTAGTTCCTAAAGCATAAAGTTAGTATAACGGCTTTATGGGAAGTTGGTTATAATGACTTTATGGAAGGTTAAAGGAATGGTCTTCTTGAGTAAGGTAAACAAAGAGGAAAGAATCGAAATTAAGTAGGGCAATTTGATTTAAAGGTATCAATTGCTTAGAGTGTAAAATGGGGGTTTTATGTGAAAAAGGGATCTTTTGAAAGAGTAGAAGTACATAGTACTTCGGGTTAAATTCTCCGGATTTGATTAAGCAATAAGAAAGTGCCTTAAAGTCGTAAAAATGAGATCCATTTTGTATATTAATGAAAGTCTAAAGAAGTTATGAAGTTTACTTGGACGTACCGACAGTGATGTGGGATTCCACGGGTATGCTTCCATTGTCTTAGTATGAGATTACTTGGACGTAGGGATGTCAGTGGGGCGGGTAAATGCGGGTACCGCCCCGCATCCGCTTCAATTGGGGCGGGTATGGGGGATGGTTTGGTGGGTGGTGGGACGGGTATGGGTATCAAAAGTGCTACCCGCCATGGATAGTGGGGCGGGAGTGGATTTCATATAAGATCCGCCCCGCACCAGCCCCGCCCCGCACCATACCCACACCGAGCGTACCCGCACCGCCCATATCCGTATCATCTATTAGTTTATTTACGAATTTATTTGGCCCTTTCTTGATTTAAAATGTGACTTGAGCTAACCCGCACCGTAATGCACCACGTTTCTTTTTCTTATTCTCTTTGTTCTCCTTTTTTTTTGTTAAATATTTTCATCTTTACTGTTTTTTAATAATCATAATATTTTGACAAGGTTTTAGAATTGATATTCGATACACAATAGTGGAAAGATTCCTTTTTTTTCCTTTTTCTTAATAACTTTCATTTTGGTGACTAAAACAATTGCTAGACATTATTTGAGCATTTTATTAATGGGTACCCGCCGGGTAAGTGGGTATCCGTGTGAAGTAAGTGGGGCGGGCGGGTGGAAGAATTACTACAGTGATGGAGTGGTGGCGGGGGTGGGGATGTGTTTTAGGTGATGGGTACGGTATGGATACCCTTCGCCCCGCCCGCCATCGACATCCCTACTGACGATCGGTGATGTGGGATTCCACGGGTATGCTTCCATTGTCGTAGTATAAGCTTACTTGGACGTACCGACAGTGAGGTGGGATTCCACGGGTATGCACCTTGGACATGCTTACGATGAGAGATTCCGAGGCATGCAGTATGAGTTTACCTTAGGGCTGGCCAGTGGGCCGGGACGGGCCCACCGGGGTCGGGTTTGGCGGGAGCGGGACGGGGTCGGGGCGGGGAACATGGGCGGGTCGAGCTGGGCGGGGGAGGGTCGGGTCGGGGGGACCATACCATACATGTCCCGATCCCGATCCCGCTGGATGGGGGCCGGACGGCCAGTCGGGCCGGACGGTCGGGACGGGTTGGCGGGTTTTGTGTGTGTTTTTTTTTTAATTTTTCACTAAATTAAAAATACTAAATTACTAACAAAGTATAATTTATAGACTTATAGTATTATAATTTATAATTATAGTATTATACTCATATATATAATATATTTATAAAGTATAAACTATAAAGTATAAACTATAAACTATAAAGTATAAAGTTATAAACTAAATAATTAAATTAAACAAATACAAGAATAGTGTAAAAAAACATCCCAAGGCTGTTTTTGTGCCTTTTATATTATTAATTTCATTGAAATATCAAATATCAAATATACAAGATTCAAAATTACATTGTAGATTGTACTGTATTGTTGTTGAAAAAAATTGCAAAAGAGTGAAAGACATAGAAAAATTTAAAAATTGCAATGAAATAAATTACCAATTTGAAAATACTTTTTCTAATTTCTTTATAATTTCTTGTGGCTCTTCGGTTGGAATTGGTATATCTTGATCAAATTGTTCCACGTCGCTACTCATGCCTTCAGATAAAATGTCGTTGTAGTTGTCGTCATCTTCTTCGTTAATCTGGTTGATCAGACCTCCTTCGCTCCGCCAGATCCAATCTCTCGAATAGTACCGCCATCTCCAAGCCGTCTCAGGCTAATGAGTGTCCGTTTCCTATTTGAAATCATCGCAGAAAAAGCGCTTCGTGCGATCGATGACGCTGAATGTTCAAAATATCTCGCCATCATTGAAAGTGCGAAATGTCTTCTCATTCTCGCTCCAATATTTCAACAAGTCTACCTTACCTTCTTCATTGATTACTGCTTGGTAAGGTAAAGTACCCTGCAAAATAAAAACATCGAACTCGCTAATTTGGTTAGAAGTGCTACCACCGCACATTCTATTTCTGAGGCTTTCAATAGAATTAATACTAGGCCTAGCCACAGAAGAAAAGTGCTTGTCTTTTTTTAGGTTGTGTTGAAGAAGAAGATGGTAAAAAATTCTGTTGGTTACTAGCACTTTATTTCTTTTAATGCAGATATAATTTTTTGCATTCATATTCTAAGCTATTCAACAATTCTTCTAGCTTTAGTTCAATTTGTGTCTCAACATTTAAATTTTTGGGAGTTGAGGTGGTAATACGTCCATACATGTATAAATATTTGTAATAAGATTTTTACAACCATCTACTTTAATAGTCGGGTTTAAAACAAAGACCAATAATATAAATAGGGAATAGGAATAAAATATTTCTTTAATTTCATAAACATTTTTTAATAGCCGCAGATAAGGTGTTTTTTCATATATTCTTTAAGAAGTAAAAATATTATAGCTATATAAAACAACATAGTTGAAATAGTAGGATAATATAAAGTAGAAAATTCTTTTGTTGCTCGTTGAAAATTTTCTAAAAATACAATAAGTTCTCTAATTTTGTCCCAATCATTATCCACAATCATATCATTTGGATTTTGATTATGGGCGTTAAAAAATAAAGTAATAGGTTTTCTATACTCATAAGCAACAACTAGTTGGTCATATAAAGAATTCCACCTAGTTGGTACTTCTTCGGGAATTTTTCTATAAGATAGTCCATAATCGTGACAAATTTTTTTATAATCTTTTTTCCGTTGGATTCTATTACTTTTAAAAATAAAGTGTATAGCAAATTGTATTTTTTCAAGAATATCTTGAAAAAGTGAAAGACCATCCTTTACAACTAAGTTATAAATATGGCACGCACATTTTATATGAAAATGTTTTGGAAAAGAAGGAGTTAAAACATCTCTTAAAATACTAATAGCTGAATTGTTAGAAGATGCATTATCTAATGTAATACTCATAACTTTATCAGTTATTCCGTAATAATCGGAGACTGAATAAATATTTTCTGAAATAAACTCACCAGTGTGCCTACTATCTATATATCTATATGCTAAAATACGTTTTTGCATAGACCATTTATAGTCTATCCAATGACATGTTACAGTTAAATAATCATGACCGTTAGTACTACGGCCTATATCAGAAGTTAGAGCGACTTTGCAATTTAAATGATATAATGCATAACGTAAATACTGTTGATATTCATGTGCAAATTTAAATACATCTCTTTTAACAGTTGATCTAGGAAAACCTTTATAAGCAGGATTATACATATCTCTAATATAATGAATAAAACCAGAGATTCGGAAATGAAAAAGGCAAACCCTCCACAACTAATTTGCTAAGTGCTTCCCTATCTTTATGTTTATCGTATTTAGGCCTACAACTCCCGTCATAGGTTAATTTGACCACCACTTTCTCCGGAGACAGTAGTATGTGAACCTTGTCCCGATTGAGAGGACGCTTGCTCACCGCTTTTCTAGGGCTGCCAGGTGGTCGACGGCCGGGTCGGGTTTAGCGGGAGGCGGGAGTGGGGCGGGAAAATGGGCGGGTCGAGCTGGGCCCTGGAGGGGGTCGGGCGGGACCATACCATGTCGTCCCGATCCCGTCCCGTTAGGTAGGGCCTCGGGGCGGGTCGGCCTGCCGGGGACGGGAGCGGGTTTTGTGTTTTTTTTTTTTTTTAATTTTTCACTAAATTAAAAATACTAAATTACTAACAAAGTATAATTTATAGACTTATAGTATTATAATTTATAATTATAGTATTATACTCATATATATAATATATTTATAAAGTATAAACTATAAACTTATAAAGTATAAACTATAAACTATAAAGTATAAAGTTATAAACTAAATAATTACATTAAACAAAGACAAGAATAGTGTAAAAAACATCCCAAGGTTGTTTTTGTGCCTTTTATATTATTAATTTCATTGAAATATCAAATATCAAATATACAAGATTCAAAATTACATTGTAGATTATCGTATTGTTGTTGAAAAAATTGCAAAAGAGTGAAAGACATAGAAAAATTTAAAAATTGCAATGAAATAAATTACCAATTTGAAAATACTTTTCTAATTTCTTTATAATTTCTTGTGGCTCTTGGTTGGAATTGGTATATCTTGATCAAATTGTTCCACGCCGCTACTCATGCCTTCGATAAAATGTCGTTGTAGTTGTCGTCATCTTCTTCGTTAATCTCGGTTGATCGCGACTCCTTCGCTCCGCTCGTATCCAATCTCTCTCGAATAGTACCGCCATCTCCAAGTCGCTCCGACTAATGAGTGTCTGTGCTCTCCTATTTGAAATCTGCCTGCAGAAAAAGCGCTTTCAGAAGCGACTGATGACGCTTGAATGTTCAAAATATCTCGGGCCATCATTGAAAGTGTCGGAAATGTCTTCTCATTCTGGCTCCAATATTTGAAAGAAGTCTTCCTTTCCTTCTTCATTGATTACTGCTTGGTAAGGTAAAGTACCCTGCAAAATAAAAACATCGAACTCGCTAATTTGGTTAGAAGTGCTACCACCGCACATTCTATTTCTGAGGCTTTCAATAGAATTAATACTAGGCCTAGCCACAGAAGAAACTGCTTGTCTTTTTTTAAGTTGTGTTGAAGAAGAAGATGGTACAAAAGTCGGTTGGTTACTAGCACTTTCTTGCCGGGTAATGCCGATATACTTTTGCATTCATCTTCTACGCTATTCAACACTTCTTCTAGCGTTAGTTCAATAGGTGGCTCAACATTTAAATTTTTGGGAGTTGGAGGTGGTATGCGTCCATACAGGTATAAATATTTTGAATAAGACTTTTACAACCGTCTACTTTAATAGTCGGGTTTAATACAGCACCAATAATATAAATAGGGGGAATAGGAATAAAATATTTCTTTAATTTCATAAACATTTTTTAATAAATGCAGATAAGGTGTTTTTCCATATAGTCTTGAAGAAGTAAAAATATTATAGCTATATAAAACAACATAGTTGAAATAGTAGGATAATATAAAGTAGAAAATTCTTTTGTTGCTCGTTGAAAATTTTCTAAAAATACAATAAGTTCTCTCATTTTGTCCCACTCATTTTCCACACTCTTATCATTTGGATTTTGATTATGCTAAAAATAAAGTAATAGGTTTTCTATACTCATAAGCAACAACTAGTTGGTCATATAAAGAATTCCACCTAGTTGGTACTTCTTGAATTTTTCTATAAGATAGTCCATAATCGTGACAAATTTTTTATAATCTTTTTCCGTTGGATTCTATTACTTTTAAAAATAAAGTGTATAGCAAATTGTATTTTTCAAGAATATCTTGAAAAGTGAAAGACCATCCTTTACAACTAAGTTATAAATATGGCACGCACATTTTATATGAAAATGTTTTGGAAAAGAAGGAGTTAAAACATCTCTTAAAATACTAATATTGAATTGTTAGAAGATGCATTATCTAATGTAATACTCATAACTTTATCGATTATTCCGTAATAATCGGATGAATAAATATTTTACAAATAAACTCACGAAAGGTGCCTACTATCTATATATCTATATGCTAAAATACGCTTTTGCATAGACCATTTATAGTCTATCCAATGACATATTACTGCTTAAATAATCATGACCTAGTACTACTACTATATCGTAAGTTAGAGCGACTTTGCAATTTAAATGATATAATGCATAACGTAAATCGTTGATATTCATGTGCAAATTTAAATACATCTCTTTTAACAGTTGATCTAGGAAAACCTTTATAAGGGATTATACATATCTCTAATATAATGAATAAAACCGAGATTCAGGAAATGAAAAAGGCAAACCCTCCACAACAACTAATTTTGCTAGTGCTTCCCTATCTTTATGTTTATCGTATTTAGGCCTACAACTCCCTCACATAGGGTTAATTTGACCAGATTTCTCAGACAGTAGTATGTGAACCTTGTCCCGATTGAGAGGACGCTTGCTCACCGCTTTTTCAATCATGTATTGGGCATGCAAGGCTTTGTGTTTTTGCAGTGTCTTCCTAAACCCCCCGTCCCACCATGACCTTGTCCACTTTTAAAAGAATAAACATTTTTACAAGTTTTACATACAGCTACTTGATTCGGTACGTCCTGTCAAAATATTTCCATACAACTGATTTTAATGGTCGTTTTAGGACCTCGTCTCATAGTAGGGGATAGAGGCATTTCACTAGTGGGTGTATCGTCATCTTCATTAGTAGGTGTATAATCAACTAGAGTGTCATCTAAATTAAAATCTTCTTCATTTTCGTGATAATCATTTGTGTCTAGATCATATGGTATTTGAAACATTTCGGATCTATAAAATCATCTTGTCTAGGAATAGTTGGAGCAGAATACTAGAAGAAGTACCTTGTCCTTATTACCACCCCTACTAGAAGAAGCCTGACCCTTACCCTTACCCAACATGCCTCTTAGTCCTTTCATTTTAATTATGCTAATAAATAGTTAAAGATAATGAAATTAAATGTGCTAAATGAAATAAAGACAAAATAATAATTTAATGAGAGAACAGATCACCAAACGCCACGACGTAGTCGACGTGTAATCGAGAGGTTGAAAATTGAAACTTTGCTCGATAGATAATCCTCAAGCTAGTTGTCAACTTCACTCCCAATTCTCAAATTAATAAATAGATTGAATATGTAGACAATGTTGTATAGAATTAGAGATTGATTGAGAGATTAGAGTGTAGAAAGATTTGTGAAAATAATAAGAAGAGTAATGAGGTATTTATAGTTGAAAAATTGGGTTAAAGGGGTAGGGGTTGGGGAGGGGGAGGCCGAAAATGGGCGTTGTCCAACGCCAAAATGTAAAATGGCCGTTGGACAACCGCTATTTTCTCGCAGCGGTCGAGGCGGGGATCAAGTGGTCGGGCGGGTTTGACGGTTCGGGCGGATCAAGTCGGCGGCGGGACCATACTATGTCCCGCCCCGGTTCGAGCCCCGATCCCGTTTTTTTAAATAACGGCGGTGTCGTGTCGGGTGGGTTTGCCGAGAAATCGACCGGACGAAGTCGGTCGGCGCCCATCGCGACTTTAAGTTTACTCGACGTCTGAAGCGGTGATGTGGGATTCCACGGGTATGCTTCCATTGTGGTTGATCCTGGACATGCTTACGATGAGGATTCGAGGCATGCACTCGACATGCTTACGATGAGGATTACGAGGCACGCGACCGGATGCGCGTTAAATTCCGGACACGATTATTACCCCACGGACTAGCTCCCATGAAGTCATGTACGAGATGAGGATTCCACGCATGAGATATGTATATATACATGTGTTGTATGTGCTGTACGGTGAGGTAGGATGCCACGGGCGCGTCACATGGTTAGCTTTTATACCTAGCGGTCGGCAGTGATGGGGGATCCCACGGGCGCGTTTCGATGTTTAAATGTTGGTGTTCATAGCCCTGGTGTGACTATGGTTCATATGTTGAAACAGGTTGTACAGGGTAAAACTGACTTTCATTACTTTCACTTCGGTATGACACAGTGTACTGTTATTTGGGTATCATACAGGTCATCAGCTTTATGTTAGACTATTATGATTTATTTACCGTACTTTCAGTTTTACATACTTGGTACATGTTGTACTGACCTCCTTCGGGGGGTTGCGTTCATGCCGCAGGTTGAGGTGCATAGCTTGCTGATCCGCACTTTTAGGATCACGGTTCGGTTCTTGGAAAGCTCCATTTCTCCGGAGGCTTTGTCTTTTGGTACGGTACCCTGAAGTTGTAGACTTTTGTACATTCAGGGGTATGACGGGGCCCTGTCCCGTCACAGTTGTTATGTAAACTCTTAGAGGTCTGTAGTCATTTGTTGTGGGTCATTGTTAAAAAAAGGAGAGAGGGATTTGAGGTAACTGCTTTTGGATTTGTATATATATCCCGGGAGGTAGCCTTATCGGCTAACCTAGTATTTATTTCATTGATAAGTTTACGTATGTTTCGCTGATTATCTCTGATGTTTACCTGTACGGGTGCCCAGGTAGGGCACCAGTCGCGGGCCCGGGGTCGGGTCGTGACAGTGCTTGCCCAAGAAAAAGAACGAGGGAGTTCATACAGAATCAATTAAATAAATACAAATATCCTCTCTCTAGTAATTTAAACTTTTAGGTGAGCTGGTAGTCACACGATTTAGGAGAAAGGAGTCCGTTGCTTGCAGGGCTCAAAATTGATTTATGGAGAAAATTAGACAACAAAAGGATGAAGTGGTGGCATGTGTTTCCACCATTGCCCTGTGAGAGTACAACTTTTGCCCTTTCGTATCATCATTACTTAGTCCTGATAACAAAGCATTCTATATTTGTGAATGAATAAGCTTACGGTAGTAGTGTTATTATTAAAGAACTCTCAGTGGTAAACTGCAGCACTAAGCAGGTCCAAGTAAAAGTTGCACAAAAAAAGAAGAATACCTTGTGTTAGTTGTGTTTGTCAAAAGAAGAAATGCGGGAGCGGACTTATTAAATAAATCCATATATTGTCTATTGTTTGTTGTTTCCTATTTTAAATTTCAACCTTCTCAGTCTGTTCCCTTTGCTTAAAATTTCTAGAAGTTTGGTCGTTACAACTTCTATTATTGATATACTGTCTTCAAGAAAACTGGTTCATGGAAAACAGTGCCTTTTTGTCCTTGACTTGCTTGATTATGCTGTTTAAGGATATTTTTATCTGCCTTTATGTATGTTTTTCTCTTCCCACGTCTCTCTCTTCTTTTCTAGTTTAATTGTGCCAGTGATGATAGAGTGCTTATGTTTGATTTTGTTATTGCAGAAAGGAATCCTAGGATGCTGCAGTTATCTGTACTTTGGCGTTATTGGTCAGGCCTCACTGCACTGTGCTCATACTATCGGTCGTAATTGAAGCATATATACAAGGGTCAGCCTCCACCTGATCTGACCATGAAAATTAAAGGATACCTGCTTGTGCTCATACTATTTCTTCACGTTTTGCCGTTACATTTTTCAAATAGTGTAATATATGTAGGGACTATTGACTCAGTTAACAGGTGAAATCGTATACTTCAAGTGCTACTAACTACAAACAACAACCCAATGTAAAAGTGGGTAGAGAAATTGACTCTGGGGAAGGTGTCGTGCACGCAATCTTACCCTTATCTTTTGAAGGTAGAGAAATTGTTTCCCGGTGGACCCTCGACTCAAGTAAAGCATATCAAAAACAGTATGAAAAAGAAATATAGTAGTGAAGAAGTCATGTTGAAAATGATAACACAATAATCAAAGCAAAAAATACAACAGGTAATAATAGAATTTAAGAATAAGACAAGTGTTAATAACTGGATTTTAAATTTAATGTGTACGTATTTTAAATTATTAACATTTAACTGAGTGCTCAGATGAAGTGTTGAGGCAGAAGGTATGTCATTTTTCAGATTAGATCATGTTAATAATTGCATAGAGGTTGACCTCGCGTGTTAAATGTGACACAGGAGGGCGGAGAAAGCGGGGAAATGGAAGCATCAAGAAATGAGGTGATGCTAAGGAGCAAGGGACTTTGCCTAGTCCCAATAGAGCTCACTTGGCATGTAGCTGATACTACTCTCAACGACGCTGATTTTTGGTCACCTGCCGCCATGATGAACAATAATATCATCCAATGAACAATCGATTTACTATTTTTTGCTGCCTTTAATAGGCCTTTTTGCTCTCTTTCCCTTTTCTCGGTTGATATGATGGTATATTACAACTAGGGAAAACCCTTTGTTGGATGTAAAATGACATGATCACAACTAGGTGAGTATAGTATAAGTGAAAATGATAGACTAGGAAGGGCAGTAGCAGTTTTTTCGAAAGCTGAATGCGGGGTTGGAAACGCTGCTTGGTATTGGAAATTATACAACTTTTAGGGAAATGGTAAAAGTGTTAATACACTTTTCATATCAAAGAAGGATTGGTGGACTCTATTCCTCTCATTTAGTTATTTTCTTCATAGGTGGTAGCACTTCTTAAATTACAATGATAAAAGTGGTACAATTACTCCTATAACATAAGGGTAAGATAAATCATTCAGATTCTAATACTCTATTATAGTTTCATATTGTCACAATACCTAAAGCGCTTTTAAATTTGGCACGAATTTATTAGTTGCAGACCTATCAATAGTCTTATTAATTATCCCCTCCTCACCCAATGATTATTTAATAGTCTTCATCATTTGAACACTTATGTGATAAAGATAACGACTACACTCTCTTTTAAGGGCTTGTAGGCTACTATTTAACTATTAATCTCCACCTAGTCATTTACAAATGATTTATATATTTTAATTGTGCATTTTTTATTGATCCCTGGTGCAGTCCGGAAAGTGCTCCGAGTCTCATCCTATCCGTATTTTTGTCTTGGCTCCATCATACATATCATTGATCGCTCTGGTGTACGCCACATGTACCCTTCTAACCTCCAAACATTTTCATAAAACCTTCATAGTGACTTTGTCGTATGCCTTTTCGAAGTCGATGAACATATGTAAGTCTTTATTCCTCTCTATACTGCTCCACCAACCTCCTAATAAGATTGATGGCTTATGTGATGTGATCGAACGCCGCGACATGAAACCGAGCTGGTTCTCGGAAATAGACGCGCCTCTTCTCACCCTCATCTCCACGATCCTTTCCCAAACTTTCATTGTGTGGCTTAAAAACTTGATACCCATATAGTTGTTGCAACTATGGATATCACATTTATTCTTGTACAAATGGATCCTTGTACTCCACCTCCATTCTTCGGGCATTCTCGTCGTCTTAAAAATGACATTAAACAACTCAGTCAACCACTCCAAACCCATGCGTTCTTCCAAAATTTCACTGAGATCTCATCAGGCTCGATCGCTTGTCCCCTTCGCATCTTGCGAATAACACTCGTAACCTCCTCAACCTCAATGCTTCTACAGTACCCAAAATCCCCGTGCCTACCATAATGCTCTAGATCTCCTAGCACAATGTCTCCATCTCCTTTTTCGTTCAAGAGTTTGTGGAAGTAAGACTGCCACCTCCGCCTAATATGCTTCCTCTACCAGTACTTTGTCGTCCTCGTCCTGGATGCACCTCACTTGATTCAAGTCACGGGCCTGTTAGGCCGATTTCCAATTGCTCACGCAAGTGTACGTATCGTTACAAGTAATATAGTCTGGTAAGACCGAATATTGTTCACAGAGACTGATTTCTAATTACCGAACATCTATTCTAGGTTATCTATTTGACAAACGATGGTTGATTTGGGTTTTTATCTAAAACTACTAGAGTAATTGCGAGAATTAAACTAAATATGTTGTGATGTAAATCAGTTATGATGGAATTAGGCCTTCTAATATCCTTGACTATCCACTCTTTTCAATCCTTAATGCAATAATAATGACTTCTTCTTCTACGTTAAGATAACATGTTAACTAGTCTGTCTTATATTCCGGTTAAGATATATAAAAGCTCAACCCAGTGCAGAAACCTTCTATATTTCTATGATAGGTTTTACCACATAGGAGGATTAAGAATGATAACCTAAAGTGCTACACAAGTATCGGGGTACTTTCGTCTGGAATTTTAATCTATGTCTATTCAATTACAACAAATCCAAATCTCTTCTCTCGATTCTTGATTCAAAACCATATAAATTATGATAATTAGTGATCAGTTAACTATCAAACATTCAAACCAATATTGAATAAATCTTAATCAAGTGAAGAAGAAACCAAACTAATGCATCAATTAATGAAAAAGAGTTTCAAGCGATTCAAAGGAAAGCCCTAATTAAGTGTTTAGCTCCTAGCCATAGCCCATAGACATGCTAAGAACTAATACAAAATTCAAACATGAACTGAATTGAAAATAAAGAAAAGAAAGAAAAATGCTTAGAACTAATGTCTCCTATCTTGTAACATCCAAGTGTTGTGTTGTGGAATATGTACAAGGTTGTCCAAGCTGCCCCCCTTTAGGTCAGGATTTTAGGATTATATAATTGAAAAAAATTATGTTTCGGACCCTTTTGCCCTTCGAAAATCGGCTCAGAAAATCAGAAATCCCGTCTCGGCCTGCTGGATGGCGCCACGGCGCCGAAAATACTGCGACAAAATCAGACTCCGCAGGACAATTAGCGCAGCGGCGCTGCTGGCAGGCGTCGCGGCACCTTTGACGTTCTTTGGCCAGTTTTCTGTTTCAGTGTCATTTTTTCGTCCGGACTTCGTCTGATTTCTTCTATACTTCCCGGGACTTCTTAGACTTCATTTCTTGGCCTTTTCTTGTGCAATTACACCTCAATTAAGCTCATTTCATCTTCTTCTTGTCATTTCTCCATTTATGACCGCTGTGACTCAAATGAAAGAAAAATGACCCTAATACTATACTAAACACAAAGAAAATGAGAAAAATACTAACTAAAAATGACGCAAAAAGTGTATATAAAATACTCGTAACCTCCTCAACCTAAAATCCCCGTGCCTATCATAATGCTCTAGATCTCCTAGCAAAATGTCTCCATCTCCTTTTTTCGTTCAAGAGTTTGTGGAAGTAAGACTGCCACCTCCGCCTAATACGCGCTTCCTCCACCAGTACTTTGTCGTCCTCGTCCTGGATGAACCTCACTTGATCCAAGTCACGGGCCCCCGTCTTTCTTCTCTAATTCCACATACAGGCGTTCGAATTCGCAACCGTAACCGCTAGCTTTGCCTCCTTCCTCGCCAACTTATACAGTTTCCTATTCGTCCACTGCTCCACCTCATCTCTATTTTCTACATATTTCGCATACACCGTTTTCTTCGCTTCCGCCTTCTATTGAACTTCACCATTCCACCACCAATCCTCTCGATGTCTACCACGATAACATCGCGAGACTCCTAGCACTTCTATGGCTACCTCACGAATGCAACTGGCCGTCCTGTCCCACATACCGGTCGCATCCCCACTACTGCCATCAAACCTCTCTCCATATCACTAGCCATGATCAAACTCCCCATTTGATTCTTAACCTATCATACACAAGTAATTTGTTATCCACCAAAAAATATATCCGCAAAAATAATTTTGTATGATTAGTAAAAAATCCACCGGCACTAAGCTTTTGTTAGCGCGGTGAGAGGAAGTCGTTGTAGTTCTGAGTCTATATATTGTGCCTTTACTCAAAGATTCCCAAGGACTTTATATCTTTCAATTCTAAACTTCAATAAAAATCACGTACGCACAATCATTCAACGTCCCTATCAACAATAGGCAATTTGAGGTGTTTGAATAATATTTTGTTAAATTTTTTAAAATTTAAAGTTGTGCACTTTTTTATTTTTCAAAGTTACTTAGATTGTGCCTGCACATAAATTTAATGTTATAAAATAAACTCTAATTTGCATATTAATACTATTTGTGTATCCAAACGGCTATTATCAGAAAGGCGGAAAAGGAAAAATTAAAAGGATTTGGGTTAACCGACCCAATTACCGCGTTGAGTTCATAAAATAACGCATACCCGTTGCTTTCAACAGTATATATATTCCCGCTTCATTTTGGAAACCCCCAATATTCTCATGGAACCGTCACGCTCAGCGAACTCGGGCTCCAATTCAAAACGAACATCAAATTCAAATTGGAGTAACAACAACAACAAGAATCAAAAGACCCTAGGCATGGCTTGGGGAGCCAATTCTCGATCTTCTTCTCGTCCTTCCTTCAATACTTCATCTTTCTTTACTTAATTCTCATATTGCGAATTTTTCACAATCTTGAATATTTGTGTGTTGATCATCAAGAAAGTTTAATTCTTCTTCTTACTTTACTTTATTTGCACTTATAAATTTTGAACATTAATTAGAATCTTCCAACACTATCTTGAATATTTGAAATAGGCTTTTCTTTTAGTTGACTTCGAATTAGATGATCATCAAGAAAGTTTTAGACCGGTCACTAGTAGAATGTGTGTTGATCATCAAGAAATATTATTTTTATTACTTTAGAGACGTTAATTATTGGAAAACTGAAACGAGTCAGAATAGAATAGAACAGTATTTGTGTAGCTGAGCCCATTTAGAATATAGTTGATTGATTTCTAGGGACTGTTTTTAGAGTTTCGCTTCATATGTCTCCTCTATATGGCCAAGTACACTTCTTGCCTACAATTTACTTCATAAACGCACCTCCTCTCTGATTTGATGTGTGTAGTGTATGCTATACTACTTCTCTGGTACTGGTTTACTCATCTTTTCATTGTGACTTTTGACAACTTTGCTGTAGTTACATGGCCGTGAAGAATCAGAGGCTTCACGAGCAGTTTGATGCGGAGGCATCAAGCACTTCTCTCAGTGGTCCAAGTTCTTCAAAACCTATATTTCATGGCGTTTCCATATTTGTTGATGGATACACGGTTCCTTCCAGTCAGGTTTAGTGCATTATGGTTTCTTTCCTGTTATTTTCGTGACTGGGATTAATCCGATATGATTGCTTGAAGATTTACGAATTAAAAGATCCTGAATCTAGTGTTGAACTATGTTGCTCGAACTCTTCACTTTCGTGCCGCACCGTGTGGGTTTGGGATCCGTACCCTATCTGGTCAACCAATTTTGGGTACTTTGACTAAAATCGAGGGAGAAATTCTAGACAGATTCAATGATTTATGTAATTAAAACAGAAGCTATGGTGAAATTGAAGAAAATGGAATAGCTTGTATCTAGAAATTTCTATGTCACTCCTTTTCCTTTTATCTCCTTCCGAGATTCTCGTCTTGATCAATAGTTTCTCCTCAAGTTTTCGACATAATATCTCATAATTTCGGTTTTATAACTATGTTTTTAGAATTTTGACTTATTGTTTGCCGAATCCCCGCACCCGTATCCGTACCCACAAATCTTAAAATTTAGATAATGACGAATCCGACCTCGAGATCTGTACCCTGTATCCGACACCCGCACCCGAGTCCGAGCACCATAGATGTTGAATGATGTTGACTATTGTTTCATCAATAGAAAACCTTCTTTAACTTTTGAACTGTCAAAACAAATGATTACTTGTATTCTTACTTTTCCGTGATGAGTTTCTACTTGTGTAAGAAAAGTTCATTCAGTCTGCATGTAAACCCGTATACAAACATCCTTCTTCTTTGCAATCGATACCGTGAGTGTATAACTATCATATTCTTTCCCATACCTCACTGGATTTTCTCATATGGAAGATTAGGTTACTTCTCTTGCAGTTTATTGATTTCAACAATACTTCTTCAGGAACTTCGAGGATATATGTTGAAGCATGGAGGCCGTTTTGAAAATTATTTTTCTAGGCATCGTGTTACTCATATAATCTGTAGTAATCTTCCTGACAGTAAGGTCAAGAATTTAAGGTTGGCTGTAAAACCAAGTTCATCAGGTTGTCAGTTTCTTATTTTTGTATCTCTGCTGAAATAGAAATTGTAATTTTTTTTCTTAAAGATTTGTTTGAATTTGATATAGGTCCTTTTAGCAGGGGACTTCCAGTAGTCAAACCGACATGGGTGTTGGATTCTGTCGCTGCAAATAAGCTTATGAATTGTAAGCTAATATTTCTCTCGACTTTCTTTTTAACGCAAACTAGCAAGTTGATTACTTGTTTAGGTGTTAGCTCTGTTATGGCGATTGTCCCTGAAAGCCTTTTTGTGGGTGGAAGGATATTGTCTACAGAAGCGATCGGGAATCTGTGCTTCTCTCCTCTTAGGCCTCTTTTCATTTGTTGAATTGTCGAAGGGGGGTAAAAAAGAGGAGAACAAGAAACTGCTCTTTTACGCGTCTTCTAGTTATGTTTGTATTATATATCTATATTGAAAAGTTTGCAAGTTCAGGCCCTAGCTCCATCTTGTGAAGAGTCTACTTGACGGGAAACAAGGAAATGCTAAAGTACTTGAATCTTAAGAAGATTAACCTTGTTGCTTTAGACGAAAAGTTTATTATAAGGTGCATGCGCCTCCATCAAGTTCTTTATGAGCCTTGGGGTACTGCATGATTTTGGTTTCTTGATTTTGTTGTAAGCTTGATGAGTTGACTTTGTGATACTTTTTGCGACTCACATCAATACTTTTCAGTTTCTTTCTTAGTAAGTAACATCAGTCCTCTGTGTTGTTGTGTTGTTTTCAGGGGTTCCTTATCAGCTTGATCAGCTTGCAAGTGAAGTTAATAACCAGCCTAAGTTATCTGCTTTCTTTACGAAAAACATTTCTGCTTCTGATGATACAACAACATGTTCAACTGTCCATGCCACTTGTAGAGTTGAGAGCCCATTGTCATATTCTGGACCAATTGAAGATCCTATATCCTTTGAAGAGTGGCAATCTGCAGAAGATTTGAAGCCTTGTGCTCTAGAAATATATTGATGTTATTATAGGAAATGTAAGTATCAATACTGAGGAAGGGCTTTAGTGTCCAAGAGAAAACTTAGCATGGATTACTATAAAATGAGTCTTTTGAGATTCATATAGGATTTTCGCGTTGTTTACCTTCCACTTGGCGACATTCCCCACAACAGCTTGTGATGAAGCTCTTAGATAGTAACTGAAGGGACTTTTGAAAGCTGCATTTTCTTCTTTATCCTTTGGTGCTTTTGGTAAATACCTTGTCTAGCACAATGATGACAGAAGCCTTCATACACGTCATCCATATTTTTTTATTTGGATATTTTGGAATTCTATTGCTTTGTTTTTATAATATTTACCTGTTTTACTGCGAGAAGCAGCACAAATAAGCATGGTTGGAGAGTGTATGGGACAAATACATTTATGATTTGTTATAAATGAAGGCCGGGTCTGACATTATTGAAATTGTGACATTTCCTAGAAGTTTACAACAACATGCTTCCTCATTTTCAGGTACCATAAGTAGTTCCATTTATTTTTTCTTGTTGAGATGTGTATAGTTTATGACATGCTCTAAAAGAATGATATGACGTTGTTGAAATAATTTCTACTAGATATTGATTGACTATATTTGCTGAAAACTGGGCAGGCTTTCCTGCTGTTCTCATTAACACATTAAGTCATTAATTGATCTGGTTTCTTCTAGATTCTTTCAATCATTCTAGGGTTAGTTTTACTTATTAAGAGACATATAAGATTCTACTATGTGGAGAACCACTTCCAACGTGGTGTTAATGGCATTTGGAGCATAACTTTAATGAATAACCAAGTGCTCATTTATTCAGCTGACGTTCTTTTGGTTCTCAAGAAAACAATTCGGAAACATGTTTTCTCTTTATAAAATAAACAATTTTATACGAGGGTGATAACATTGTTAAAGAGTATTGTGTGTGATTGCAATCTTATACAGTATTACAATACAGAAAGAATGATACTTCATTTATGGATATTTGAAGATGTTATCGAAGTCCTTCCCATCTAGGTTGTTAATGGGTGGCAAGTTCCCACCATGGTACCTGGGGTGTTGAGTATCCTCTTCGATGCCAAACCTATCAAAAACTCCTTCATGTCTGTACATAGGGAGTACCCAATCTGTTGGTCTGCAGACAGATTTGCATGGAAAATTGTTCCCATCTTTCGGTTAATAAGCGTATTGAAGCCCCACATCGGCCGTGGTAGGAAAAATTGGTCACTTTGTATGATCTTGGGAATCCTACTCATGAGCTAGCTTTTGGGGATGAGTTAGCCCCAAGGTCCATTTCTTATCAAGGTATTAGAGCAAAAAATAATTGAGTAAAAAAAGCTAACAACTTGAGCTTTTAGATGAGATGGTCACATACATGGTATCAGAGTCATGCCCATCCCGATTCTGGTTTACCCAATGTAGGCCCCATGTTATATAGTCCATGATCCAGATGTTCAGTTTTGGACGTGCGATGGGTGTTGTAGTCCTACATCGGTTGTGTGAGGTAAGAAATGATCTCTTTATATGGTCTTAGGCAATACTTATTTCATGAGTTAGCTTCTGGATTAAGTTAGGCCCAAAGGTCCATCTTTTATCTAAGCGTTTGCACAGGGATTTTGTTGTTCTTCTTAAGGATGTAATGGTCTCGCTGTCCGATTAGTCGTTTATTCCTTTCCCCCCTGTGATATAAGGGCGTAAGTCAAGTAGTTTAATGCTGCATTGATTTGGATTCAGGGCTGTTCTGGTTGAAGATGATCTTTGCAGCAAAATAGCTTCTTTTGTTCCTCCTTTAATTAGTAACTGCAGGCTTTTAGTTGCAAAACCAGTTAAACTTAAATGATAACTTTTAACCAAGACAATGTAAAGTCTTAGAAAAAAAAAAAAAAGCAAACAAACAAACAAAACCCATTCCCCATTTCTTTTCTCCCACTTCCCCCACGTCCCAAAAATCTGTGCACATGCACATCCATATACATACACGGACACACACATTCACTTGGGGTAAAAAAGAAAAAAAAACTACATTAGCAGCAAAAAGGAAAGAAAGAAAATCAGGAACAAAATAAAGCAATCTGGAAGGGAAAAAAAAATAGTTAAAGCAAGGATAAGCCGAAGTTGGGAAAATCATTCGTTGTACGAAGCAACAAAGGTGAGTTTTTCTCACTCAAATTTCTTAGTGAAATCCTGTATTTTAAGTTTTATACATGTTAGAATATAATGTTGGTGTTAAAAGAAAAATTATGAATTTAGATTTCTTAAACAACTAGTTCGGGACATGAACTTTACAAAATGTTTTTCGGAGTTATACTTGTTTTAATTAGACGAAATTTGGTATGGTTGTAAATAACTTTGTTACGAACAGATTGAACTAAAGAAGAGATAAAACGGACTTACGGTTTAAGAGTTATCATAGTTTAAACTTTCTGCCACAGATTTGGACGAAATCTGAGAGCAAGTAGAATTATGAACTGTTTTTCCCGAGTTTCACTTGTTAGAATTAGACGAAATTTGGTATGGTTGTAAATCAATTTGTTACGAACAGATTGAACTAAATAAGAGGTAGAATGGACTTACGGTTTAGAAGTTATCGTATTTTAAAATATCTGCGCCGGATCGGTTGAAAGTCCGTAAAGCAGTGGGTAAAATGGTAAAACTGTAGCAATTGGTACAGAATATGAAATGTTGATTCAAATGAAAGTCCTATATTTGTCTTTTCTCGTCAGTTTGAGAATTTACGGGGCTTGATCCGACTTACGGATAAGAAGTTTATGATTGTTTTAAGATCGTGTATCGTTCTGATAATAAATTCGGCAAACAGTTCTTAATGTATTTGTTAAAACTGAAAAACTGAATGTTTCGGTGGGGAATTTAAAATTTTGTGTTGAATAAAAGTTCTAGGTTATTCTGTTCTCGACAGTTTGAGACTTTGCGTACATAAATCCGACTTACGGTGTGAGAGTTGTAACCCATACAAGTGGGAAGGTCGGAATATTGAAAGAAGGAAATATTAATTGAGCCTTTTGAACATATAACACATACAAAACAAATATGTAAATGCATTTGTAAATGCATCGGATCGGGTTGCACGCCGCAACAAAACGTAAAGTGAATACGTGTTCACAAATACGTAATATAATGGATCGGGTTGCACGCCGCAACAAAACGTAAAGTGAATACGCGTTCACAAATACGTAAATATAATGGATCGGGTTGCACGCCGCAACAAAACGTAAAGTGAATACGCGTTCACAAATACGTAAATATAATGGATCGGGTTGCACGCCGCAACAAAACGTAAAGTGAATACGCGTTCACAAATACGTAAATATAATGGATCGGGTTGCGCCGCAACAAAACGTAAAGTGAATACGCGTTCACAAATACGTAAATATAATGGATCGGGTTGCACGCCGCAACAAAGCGTAAAGTGAATACACGTTCACAAATACGTAAACATAATGGATCGGGTTGCACGCAACAAAACGTAAAGTGAATACGCGTTCACAAATACGTAAACATAATGGATCGGGTTGCACGCCGCAACAAATATGTAAATGCATTTGTAAATGCATCGGATCGGGTTGCACGCCGCAACAAATATGTAAATACAAAGGAATACCTTAATATGTAACATGAGATAAAACATGTACGTGGGTTAAGCTGAGTACGTCCTGAAACGAATTGAAAGAGAATATTATTGTGTGAATACTTGATTATGATACATTGAAAATGTTGAAGTTTGTCTCATAACATGGTTATTGTGTCCTAATATGTTTGTACTTAAAATATTGTGAGATTACTTTGAATTATAGGGTGAGGTTCTCACTCAGCCCCGGATGGTAGGGCTGACTCTTTTATTTAACATATTTCAGGAAAGCGTGATAGAGGAAAAGCTCCGCAACAGGGCTAGCGATCGTCCCGCAGCCTCTTTGACCCACCAATCCATTATTTCGGATTTGGTGAAAGTTATTCTCATAAAGTATGTTCTAAGAACTAGGTTCCATTATCTCGGGGAATGCCCCACACAAGATTGTTCTTTGTAAGCTTGGAATTGCTTATTATGATATATATATTATTTCCGCACTTAAATACATGTTTAATCTAGGAAGAAAAGAAGTTAACGGTTCGCCTGAAAAATAAATAATTGTCCAGGTGCCATCACGCCTTAGGAAAGACTTAAGAAAAGTCGGGGCGTGACACTTTCTTATAAAGGTTAAAAGTATAAAGTTAGGGAACCTTTTGATATAATGTTATTATATCTGGATGAGAGAAAATGTGAAATAGCAATACAATAAACTGAGAGTGACATCTTAAAAGTCTTTTAATTTGAAACCAATAGTTTTAGATGCATAGCTTCCTATTTTTTCAATAGCAAATTCAAGTTTAGAATCTGCTTTAACAGCAGTGCTATCAAAAGCGAAAAGCACAAAAAAGCTCTGGGGCTTTAAGCGCAAACGCAAATAAAGCGTGGGCTTTAATGAAAAAAGGCGCAATGGTGCAAATATACAAATATATGTATGTTTAGTCCAAGACTATTAATAATAAGCATGAATAACAAATATATGGACAAAGAAATTGTAAATACATTACGATAAAGTGAAATATCAATTGTCTAGTGTCACCTCTTCAAGAGAGGCTCATTGGTAAGAAAAATTATGTCTTAGGGCCTTGATGATGACACTGAAGAGCTCATAAAGCGAGGCGAAGCGCTCAACATGTTTTTAGCCTCGCTTCAGGGCTTAAGTGCGCCTTTGACACCACTGCTTTAACATTGAATTCCTGGTTATACCCTGATCAACTTTTTATCTCGATTTGTAGGCATCAGTTAGTGAGAACTATGGTGGCAGCTTCTACATAGCTTCCTCAATGGAGTGATGCATGGCATGCCTTCTTTGCCAAGAAAAAGTGTCAGGTGCTCTATGTGTACAAGTACGCATTCAGTTTGCTCACTTGCTCTACTTGTAACTTGGATATCGCTGCAAAGGACCTCTGGTACAAGAACTCACTTGGTCTAACCGAAGATCATGTGAACCTTTGATAGTACGTCATGAAATTAGAAGAGCCCTGTTATCTTTGACGTCCCGTCTTCCGAGATGGTGTCTTTGGTTATGCAGGTGATTGCTTCTTTATTCTACACTAGCAATCTTGCTTTTGAATTTCCTGGAACTTGAAATTCACTAGTTTCTTAACGAGCATTTACTAAAAATTTGAACACACTATATTAGCAATCTTGCTTTTGACCTCCCTGCGAAATTTATTGAATAAGTAAGTTCTCCTCACTCTTGATTTTTTGTCTTCCACTCTTCTCATGTGGCTCAGAAGGACCTAGATCTGTCATTAACTCTTATGAGATTCTTGCTGTTAAAGATTTCTGAAGCTGTAAAGTACTGCCTCTTGTGTCAAAGAGTTTGCAAACCTTCAAGTGGTTATTGAGGTAGTTATTTCTAATCCACATCCCATTTGTCATTTCTGTATCTTCATTTTATGTCTTAATGTTACTTAAAGTGCTCACATCTTTCACTTATTTCCTCTTTAACAGTGTGTTGAAAGCATAATCATAGAGTGCGGTTTATGGGAGTTAAACTGACAGAGCTGGCGATCATGGTACGTCGCTGTGTGTTTTGAGTGTTTTATTTCCAATTCTTGTAGGCATAAATTTGTCTTCCCTCTTGCTTGAAGTCAAGTGGGGCTTCATTCTTGGGATGGATGACATAAGGTGAACTGAACTGCAAGAATCAGTTAAACTATGTGTTCATTTTTGTCTTACACTTACTTTCAGGAGGTCCTGTATGGAGTTCAAGAACATCCGTGATATTTATCCGACTGAGCAGTAAAACAAGAATGCTATTTTTCACTTTTCCATCGTTGATGCAAATCTTTGTTTGAATGTTGTTTCTTCCTAGAGGGGATTCATTACATGGGAAGTGGTACAGAGAATTAAATAAATAGAACTCTCCCCTCTCTAGTAGTTTAAGCTTTTATATGATACGCTCACACAATTCAGCATGGTATACGAGCTGGCAGAAACTTTGGATTCTAAGTCTCATTCACCTGTTAACAGATTAGTATTTAACGTGCTTGCCCAAGAAAAAGAACGAGGGAGTTCATACAGAATCAATTAAATAAATACAAATATCCTCTCTAGTAATTTAAACTTTTAGGTGAGCTGGTAGTCACACGATTTTGGAGAAAGGAGTCCGTTGCTTGCAGGGCTCAAAATTGATTTATGGAGAAAATTAGACAACAAAAGGATGAAGTGGTGGCATGTGTTTCCACCATTGCCCTGTGAGAGTACAGCTTTTGCCCTTTCGTATCATCATTACTTAGTCCTGATAACAAAGCATTCTATATTTGTGAATGAATAAGCTTACGATAGTAGTGTTATTATTAAAGAACTCTCAGTGGTAAACTGCAGCACTAAGCAGGTCCAAGTAAAAGTTGCACAAAAAAAGAAGAATACCTTGTGTTAGTTGTGTTTGTCAAAAGAAGAAATGCGGGAGCGGACTTATTAAATAAATCCATATATTGTCTATTGTTTGTTGTTTCCTATTTTAAATTTCAACCTTCTCAGTCTGTTCCCTTTGCTTAAAATTTCTAGAAGTTTGGTCGTTACAACTTCTATTATTGATATACTGTCTTCAAGAAAACTGGTTCATGGAAAACAGTGCCTTTTTGTCCTTGACTAGCTTGATTATGTTGTTTAAGGATATTTTTATCTGCCTTTATGTATGTTTTTCTCTTCCCACGTCTCTCTCTTCTTTTCTAGTTTAATTGTGCCAGTGATGATAGAGTGCTTATGTTTGATTTTGTTATTGCAGAAAGGAATCCTAGGATGCTGCAGTTATCTGTACTTTGGCGTTATTGGTCAGGCCTCACTGCACTGTAAATGTTAAGTGGAGTGAGTAGCAGTTTCAATGGCAGTGGTATTGCTCAGATGCAGTGTTGAGGCAGACAGATGTGTGGTGCTGAGTGCTAAAAAGATCGTGTTAGAGATCGTTGGACCTCTTGCTGAGTGCTCAGATGCAGTGTTGACGCAGAAGGTATGTCATTTTTCGGAATATATCTTTTTTCATACCAAACACATCGTGTTCTGATTTTTCATGTTAATGAAGATATAATATTTTTTGCTGGAAGGTGGATAATTTTATTAATTTCCTTGGTCCACAAGTGACCACCAGGTAGAAACTTATTTTGTTTACGTGAAAAACGGTGGCCTGTCACGGTCGTAATTGAAGCATATATGCAAGGGTCACCACCTGATCTGACCATGAAAATTAAAGGATACCTGCTTGTGCTCATACTATTTCTTCACGTTTTGCCGTTACATTTTTCAAACAGTGTAATATATGTAGGGACTATTGACTCAGTTAACAGGTGAAATCGTATACTTCAAGTGCTACTAACTACAAACAACAACCCAATGTAAAAGTGGGTAGAGAAATTGACTCTGGGGAAGGTGTCGTGCACACAATCTTACCCTTATCTTTTGAAGGTAGAGAAATTGTTTCCCGGTGGACCCTCGACTCAAGTAAAGCATATCAAAAACAGTATGAAAAAGAAATATAGTAGTGAAGAAGTCATGTTGAAAATGATAACACAATAATCAAAGCAAAAAATACAACAGGTAATAATAGAATTTAAGAATAAGACAAGTGCTAATAACTGAATTTTAAATTTAATGTGTACGTATTTTAAATTATTAACATTTAACTGAGTGCTCAGATGCAGTGTTGAGGCAGAAGGTATGTCACTTTTCGGATTAGATCATGTTAATAATTGCATAGAGGTTGACCTCGCGTGTTAAATGTGACACAGGAGGGCGGAGAAGCGGGGAAATGGAAGCAACAAGAAATGAGGTGATGCTAAGGAGCAAGGGACTTTGCCTAATCCCAATAGAGCTCATTTGGCATGTAGCTGATACTACTCTCAACGACGCTGATTTTTGGTCACCTGCCGCCATGATGAACAATAATATCATTCAATGAACAATCGATTTACTATTTTTTGCTGCCTTTAATAGGCCTTTTTGCTCTCTTTCCCTTTTCTCGGTTGATATGACGGTATATTGCAACTAGGAAAAACCCTTTGTTGGATGTAAAATGACATGATCACAACTAGGTGAGTATAGTATAAGTGAAAATGATAGACTAGGAAGGGCAGTAGCAGTTTTTTCGAAAGCTGAATGTGGGGTTGGAAACGCTGCTTGGTATTGGAAATTATACAACTTTTAGGGAAATGGTATAGTGCATTACACTTTTCATATCAAAGAAGGATTGGTGGACTCTATTCCTCTCGTCTTTACTAATTTCTTATTTACGTAGTTATTTTTGGCATAGTTGGTAGCACTTCTTATTACAATGCTAAAAGTGGTACAATTACTCCT
Organism: Przewalskia tangutica; assembly: GCA_029844215.1. NCBI lineage: Eukaryota > Viridiplantae > Streptophyta > Magnoliopsida > Solanales > Solanaceae > Przewalskia > Przewalskia tangutica. Next base: position 15,960,181 of record CM056721.1, read on the forward strand.
GTAACATAAGGGTAAGATAAATCATTCCGATTCTAATACTCTATTATAGTTTCATTTTGTCACAATACCTAAAGTGCTTTTAAATTTGGCACGAATTTATTAGTTGCAGACTTATCAGTAGTCTTATTAATTACCCCTTCCTCACCCAATGATTATTTGATAGTCTTCATCCTTTGAACACTTACGTGATAAAGATCACAGCTACACTTTCTTTTAGGAGCTTTTATGCTACTGTTTAACTATTAATCGCCACGTAGTCATATACAAATTATTTATATATTTTAATTGTGTATTTTTTTCTTGATCCCTGGTGAAGTCCGGAAAGTGCTCCGAGTCTCCTCCTATTGTCCGTATTCTTGTCTTGGCTTCATCATACATATCTTTGATCGTCCTGGTGTACGCCACATGTACCCTTCTAACCTCTAAACATTTCATAGAACCTCCATAGGGACTTGTCGTATGTCTTCTCGAGGTCGATGAAAAACATATGTAAGTCTTTATTCATCTCTTTATACTGCTCCACTAACCTTCTAATAAGATTGATGGCTTTTGTGATCGAACGCCGTGACATGAAACCGATTTTGTTCTCAAAAATAGACGCGCTTCTTCTCACCCTCATCTCCACGATCCTTTCCCAGACTTTCATTGTATGACTTATGACTTGATACCCTTATAGTTGTTGCAACTCGGGATATCACATTTGTTCTTGTACAAATGGATCATTGTACTCCACCTCCATTCTTCGGGCATTCTCGCCGTCTTAAAAATGACGTTAAACAACTCAGTCAACCAATCCAAACACATGCGTTATTCCAAAATTTCAATGAGATCTCATCAGGCCCGATCGCTTGTCCCCTTCGCATCTTGCGAATAACACTCATAACCTCCTCAACCTTAATGCTTCTACAGTACCCAAAATCCCCGTGCCTATCATAATGCTCTAGATCTCCTAGTACAATGTCTCCATCTCCTTTTTCGTTCAAGAGTTTGTGGAAGTAAGACTGCCACCTCCGCCTAATATGCGCTTCCTCCACCAGTACTTTGTCGCCCTCGTCCTGGATGAACCTCACTTAATCCAAGTCACGGGCCCTCCTCTCATATTTCTTGGTTTGTCTGTACAACTTCTTATCTCCGCCTTTCTTCTCTAATTCCACAAACAGGCGTTCAAATTCGCAACCGTAACCGCTAGTTTTGCCTCCTTCCTCGCCAACTTATACAGTTTCTTATTCGTCCACTTCTCCACCTCATCTCTATTTTCTACATATTTCGCATAGACCATTTTGTTCGCTTCCGCCTTCTATTGAACTTCACCATTCCACCACCAATCCTCTCGATGTCTACCACGATAACATCGCGAGACTCCTAGCACTTCTATGGCTACCTCACGAATGCAACTGACCGTCCTGTCCCACATACCGGTCGCATCCCACTACTCGCGCAAGCCCCCTTGGCCATCAAACCTCTCCTCCATATCCTTTGCGCTAGCCATGATCAAACTCCCCATTTGATTCTTAACCTATCATACACAAGTAATTTGTTTTCCACCAAACAATATCTCCGCAAAAATAATTTTGTATGATTAGTAAAAAAAATGACAGTCCGGTGCACTAAGCTTTTGTTATGCGCGGGGTCCGGAGAAGGTTCGGACTACAAGAGTCTATTGTACGCAGCCTTACTCAGTAATCCCGAAGGACTTTATATCTTTCAATTCTAAACTTCAATCAAAATCACGTACGCATAATCATTCAACGTCCCTATCAACAATAGGCAATTTGAGGTGTTTGGATAATATTTTGTTAAATTGTTTTAAATTTAAAGTTGTGCACTTTTTTATTTTTCAAAGTTACTTAGATTGTGCCGGCACATAAATTTACTTAGAGAAAAATGTTATAAAATAAACTCTAATTTGCGTATTAATACTATTTGTGTATCCAAACGGCTATTATCAGAAAGGCGGAAAAGGAAAAATTAAAAGGATTTGGGTTAACCGACCCAATTACCGCGTTGAGTTCATAAAATAACGCATACCCGTTGCTTTCAACAGTATATATATTCCCGCTTCATTTTGGAAACCCCCAATATTCTCATGGAACCGTCACGCTCAGCTCCAATTCAAAACGAACATCAAATTCAAATTGGAGTAACAACAACAACAAGAATCAAAAGACCCTAGGCATGGCTTGGGGAGCCAATTCTCGATCTTCTTCTCGTCCTTCCTTCAATACTTCATCTTTCTTTACTTAATTCTCATATTGCGAATTTTTCACAATCTTGAATATTTGTGTGTTGATCATCAAGCACTTCTCTCAGTGGTCCAAGTTCTTCAAAACCTATATTTCATGGCGTTTCCATATTTGTTGATGGATACACGGTTCCTTCCAGTCAGGTTTAGTGCATTATGGTTTCTTTCCTGTTATTTTCGTGACTGGGATTAATCCGATATGATTGCTTGAAGATTTACGAATTAAAAGATCCTGAATCTAGTGTTGAACTATGCTGCTCGAGCTCTTCACTTTCGGTGCCGCACCCGTGTGGGTGTGGGATCCGTACCCTATCTGGTCAACCAATTTTGGGTACTTTGACTAAAATCGAGGGAGAAATTCTGGACAGATTCAATGATTTATGTAATTAAAACAGAAGCTATGGTGAAATTGAAGAAAATGAAATAGCTTGTATCTAGAAATTTCTATGTCACTCCTTTTCCTTTATCTCCTTCCGAGATTCTCGTCCTGATCAATAGTTTCTCCTCAAATTTTCGACATAATATCTCATAATTTCGGTTTTAAAACTATGTTTTTAGAATTTTGACTTATTGTTTGCCGAATCCCCGCACCCGTATCCGTACCCACAAATCTTAAAATTTAGATAATGACAAATCTGACCTCGAGATCTGTACCTGTATCCGACACCCGCACCCGAGTCCGAGCAACATAGATGTTGAATGATGTTGACTATTGTTTCATCAATAGAAAACCTTCTTTAACTTTTGAACTGTCAAAACAAATGATTACTTGTATTCTTACTTTTCCGTGATGAGTTTCTACTTGTGTCAGAGAAGTTCATTCAGTCTGCATGTAAACCCGTATACAAACATCCATCTTCTTTGCAATCGATACCGTGAGTGTATAACTATCATATTCTTTCCCATACCTCACTGGATTTTCTCATATGGAAGATTAGGTTGCTTCTCTTGCAGTTTATTGATTTCAACAATACTTCTTCAGGAACTTCGAGGATATATGTTGAAGCATGGAGGCCGTTTTGAAAATTATTTTTCTAGGCATCGTGTTACTCATATAATCTGTAGTAATCTTCCTGACAGTAAGGTCAAGAATTTAAGGTTGGCTGTAAATCCAAGTTCATCAGGTTGTCAGTTTCTTATTTTTGTATCTCTGCTGAAATAGAAATTGTAATTTTTTTTCTTAAAGATTTGTTTGAATTTGATATAGGTCCTTTTAGCAGGGGACTTCCAGTAGTCAAACCGACATGGGTGTTGGATTCTGTCGCTGCAAATAAGCTTATGAATTGTAAGCTAATATTTCTCTCGACTTTCTTTTTAACGCAAACTAGCAAGTTGATTACTTGTTTAGGTGTTAGCTCTGTTATGGCGATTGTCCCTGAAAGCATTTTTGTGGGTGGAAGGATATTGTCTACAGAAGCGATCGGAATCTGTGCTTCTCTCCTCTTAGGCCTCTTTTCATTTGTTGAATTGTCGAAGGGGGATAAAAAAGAGGAGAACAAGAAACTGCTCTTTTACGTGTCTTCTAGTTATGTTTGTATTATATATCTATATTGAAAAGTTTGCAAGTTCAGGCCCTAGCTCCATCTTGTGAAGAGTCTACTTGACGGGAAACAAGGAAATGCTAATGTACTTGAATCTTAAGAAGATTAACCTTGTTGCTTTAGACGAAAAGTTTATTATAAGGTGCATGCACCTCCATCAAGTTCTTTATGAGCCTTGGGGTACTGCATGATTTTGGTTTCTTGATTTTGTTGTAAGCTTCGATGAGTTGACTTTGTGATACTTTTTGCGACTCACATCAATACTTTTCAGTTTCTTTCTTAGTAAGTAACATCAGTCCTCTGTGTTGTTGTGTTGTTTTCAGGGGTTCCTTATCAGCTTGATCAGCTTGCAAGTGAAGTTAATAACCAGCCTAAGTTATCTGCTTTCTTTACGAAAAACATTTCTGCTTCTGATGATACAACAACATGTTCAACTGTCCATGCCACTTGTAGAGTTGAGAGCCCATTGTCATATTCTGGACCAATTGAAGATCCTATATCCTTTGAAGAGTGGCAATCTGCAGAAGATTTGAAGCCTTGTGCTCTAGAAATATATTGATGTTATTATAGGAAATGTAAGTATCAATACTGAGGAAGGGCTTTAGTGTCCAAGAGAAAACTTAGCATGGATTACTATAAAATGAGTCTTTTGAGATTCATATAGGATTTTCGTGTTGTTTACCTTCCACTTGGCGACATTCCCCACAACAGCTTGTGATGAAGCTCTTAGATAGTAACTGAAGGGACTTTTGAAAGCTGCATTTTCTTCTTTATCCTTTGGTGCTTTTGGTAAATACCTTGTCTAGCACAATGATGACAGAAGCCTTCATACACGTCCTCCATATTTTTTTATTTGGATATTTTGAAATTCTATTGCTTTGTTTTTATAATATTTACCTGTTTTACTGCGAGAAGCAGCACAAATAAGCATGGTTGGAGAGTGTATGGGACAAATACATTTATGATTTGTTATAAATGAAGGCCGGGTCTGACATTATTGAAATTGTGACATTTCCTAGAAGTTTACAACAACATGCTTCCTCATTTTCAGGTACCATAAGTAGTTCCATTTATTTTTTCTTGTTGAGATGTGTATAGTTTATGACATGCTCTAAAAGAATGATATGACGTTGAAATAATTTCTACTAGATATTGATTGACTATATTTGCTGAAAACTGGGCAGACTTTCCTGTTGTTCTCATTAACACATTAAGTCATTAATTGATCTGGTTTCTTCTAGATTCTTTCAATCATTCTAGGGTTAGTTTTACTTATTAAGAGACATATAAGATTCTACTATGTGGAGAACCACTTCCAACGTGGTGTTAATGGCATTTGGAGCATAACTTTAATGAATAACCAAGTGCTCATTTAACGTTCTTTTGGTTCTCAAGAAAACAATTCGGAAACATGTTTTCTCTTTATAAAATAAACAATTTTATACGAGGGTGGATTTCAGGCTGCAACTCGCCTGCATGAATCCTGAATCGCTAGTAATCGCCGGTGATAATATTGTTAAAGAGTATTGTGTGTGATTGCAATCTTATACAGTATTACAATACAGAAAGAATGATACTTCATTTATGGATATTTGAAGATGTTATCGAAGTCCTTCCCATCTAGGTTGTTAATGGGTGGCAAGCTCCCACCATGGTACCTGGGGCGTTGAGTATCCTCTTTGATGCCAAACCTATCAAAAACTCCTTGAAGTCTGTACATAGGGAGTACCCAATCTGTTGGTCTGCAGACAGATTTGCATGGAAAATTGTTCCCATCTTTCAGTTAATAAGCGTATTGAAGCCCCACATCGGTCGTGGTAGGAAAAATTGGTCACTTTGTATGATCTTGGGAATCCTACTCATGAGCTAGCTTTTGGGGATGAGTTAGCCCCAAGGTCCATTTCTTATCAAGCTATTAGAGCAAAAAATAATTGAGTAAAAAAAGCTAACAACTTGAGCTTTTAGATGAGATGGTCACATACATGGTATCAGAGTCATGCCCATCCCGATTCTGGTTTACCCAATGTAGGCCCCATGTTATATAGTCCATGATCCAGATGTTCAGTTTTGGACGTGCGATGGGGTGTTGTAGTCCTACATCGGTTGTGTGAGGTAAGAAATGATCTCTTTATATGGTCTTAGGCAATACTTATTTCATGAGTTAGCTTCTGGATTAAGTTAGGCCCAAAGGTCCATCTTTTATCTAAGCGTTTGCACAGGGTTTTTGTTCTTCTTCTTAAGGATGTAATGGTCTCGCTGTCCGATTAGTCGTTTATTCCTTTCCCCCCTGTGATATAAGGGCGTAAGTCAAGTAGTTTAATGCTGCATTGATTTGGATTCAGGGCTGTTCTGGTTGAAGATGATCTTTGCAGCAAAATGGCTTCTTTTGTTCCTCCTTTAATTAGTAACTGCAGGCTTTTAGTTGCAAAACCAGTTAAACTTAAATGATAACTTTTAACCAAGACTTTCTTATAAAGGTTAAAAGTATAAAGTTAGGGAATCTTCTGATATAATGTTATTATATCTGGATGAGAGAAAATGTGAAATAGCAATACAATAAACTGGGAGTGATATCTTAAAAGTCTTTTAATTTGAAACCAATAGTTTTAGATGCATAGCTTCCTATTTTTTCAATAGCAAATTCAAGTTTAGAATCTGCTTTAACAGCAGTGCTATCAAAAGCGAAAAGCACAAAAAAGCTCTGGGGCTTTAAGCGCAAACGCAAATAAAGCGTGGGCTTTAATGAAAAAAGGCGCAATGGTGCAAATATACAAATATATGTATGTTTAGTCCAAGACTATTAATAATAAGCATGAATAACAAATATATGGACAAAGAAGGATTGGTGGACTCTATTCCTCTCGAAAGCTGAATGTCGGGTTGGAAACGCTGCTTGGTATTGGAAATTATACAACTTTTAGGGAAATGGTATAGTGCATTACACTTTTCATATCAAAGAAGGATTGGTGGACTCTATTCCTCTCGTCTTTACTAATTTCTTATTTACGTAGTTATTTTTGGCATAGTTGGTAGCACTTCTTATTACAATGCTAAAAGTGGTACAATTACTCCTGTAACATAAGGGTAAGATAAATCATTCCGATTCTAATACTCTATTATAGTTTCATTTTGTCACAATACCTAAAGTGCTTTTAAATTTGGCACAAATTTATTAGTTGCAGACTTATCAATAGTCTTATTAATTACCCCTTCCTCACCCAATGATTATTTGATAGTCTTCATCCTTTGAACACTTGCGTGATAAAGATCACAGCTACACTTTCTTTTAGGAGCTTGTAGGCTACTGTTTAACTATTAATCGCCACGTAGTCATATACAAATTATTTATATATTTTAATTGTGTATTTTTTTCTTGATCCCTGGTGCAATCCGGAAAGTACTCCGAGTCTCCTCCTACTGTCCGTATTCTTGTCTTGGCTTCATCATACATATCTTTGATCGCCCTGGTGTACGCCACATGTACCCTTCTAACCTCTAAACATTTCCATAGAACCTCCATAGGGACTTTGTCGTATGCCTTCTCGAGGTCGATGAAAAACATATGTAAGTTTTTATTTCTCTCTTTATACTGCTCCACTAACCTTCTAATAAGATTGATGGCTTTTGTGATCGAACGACGTGACATGAAATCGATTTAGTTCTCAAAAATAGACGCGCCTCTTCTGACCCTCGTCTCCACGATCCTTTCCCAGACTTTCATTGTATGACTTAACAGCTTGATACCCCTATAGTTGTTGCACCTCGGGATATCACATTTGTTCTTGTACAAATGGATCATTGTACTCCACCTCCATTCTTCGGGCATTCTCGTCGTCTTAAAAATGATGTTAAACAACTCAGTCAACCACTCCAAACACATGCGTTATTCCAAAATTCCAATGAGATCTCATCAGGTCCGATCGCTTGTCCCCTTCGCATCTTGCGAATAACACTCATAACCTCCTCAACCTCAATGCTTCTACAATACCCAAAATCCCCGTGCCTATCATAATGCTCTAGATCTCCTAGTACAATGTCTCCATCTCCTTTTTCGTTCAAGAGTTTGTGGAAGTAAGACTGCCACCTCCGCCTAATATGCGCTTCCTCCACCAGTACTTTGTTGTCCTCGTCCTGGATGAACCTCACTTGATCCAAGTCACGGGCACTCCTCTCATATTTTTTGGTTTGTGTACAACTTCTTATCACTTTCTTCTCTAATTCTACAAACAGCGTTGAATCATGCTTGTAACGCTCCTTTGCCTCGCCAACTTATACGATTTCCTATTTGTCCACTTCTCCACCTCATCTCTATTTTCTACATATTTCGCATACACCGCTTTTCTTCGCCTTCTCTATTGAACTTCACCATTCCACCACGATCCTCTCGATGTCTACGATAACATCGCGAGACTCTGCTAACTTCTTGGCTACCTCATAAATGCAATGGCCAATCTGTCCCGTCCGCATCCTCTACGCGCACGCCTGGCCATCAAACCTCTCCATATATTCTTTGCACTAGCCATGATCAAACTCCCCATTTGATTCTTAACCTATCATACACAAGTAATTTGTTTTCCACCAAAAAATATCTCCGCAAAAATAATTTTGTATGATTAGTAAAAAAAATGACAGTCTGGTGCACTAAGCTTTTGTTATGCGCGGGGTCCGGAGAAGGTTCGGACTACAAGAGTCTATTGTACGCAGCCTTACTCAGTATTCCCGAAGGACTTTATATCTTTCAATTCTAAACTTCAATCAAAATCACGTACGCATAATCATTCAACGTCCCTATCAACAATAGGCAATTTGAGGTGTTTGGATAATATTTTGTTAAATTTTTTTAAATTTTAAGTTGTGCACTTTTTTATTTTTCAAAGTTACTTAGATTGTGCCTGCACATAAATTTAATGTTATAAAATAAACTCTAATTTGCATATTAATACTATTTGTGTATCCAAACGTATATTATAATAAAGGTTGAAAAGGAAAAATTAAAAGGATTTGGGTTAACCGACCCAATTACCGCGTTGAGTTCATAAAATAACGCATACCCGTTGCTTTCAACAGTATATATATTCCCGCTTCATTTTGGAAACCCCCAATATTCTCATGGAACCGTCACGCTCAGCGAACTCGGGCTCCAATTCAAAACGAACATCAAATTCAAATTGGAGTAACAACAACAACAAGAATCAAAAGACCCTAGGCATGGCTTGGGAGCCAATTCTCGATCTTCTTCTCGTCCTTCCTTCAATACTTCATCTTTCTTTACTTAATTCTCATATTGCGAATTTTTCACAATCTTGAATATTTGTGTGTTGATCATCAAGAAAGTTTAATTCTTCTTCTTACTTTACTTTATTTGCACTTATAAATTTTGAACATTAATTAGAATCTTCCAACACTATCTTGAATATTTGAAATAGGCTTTTCTTTTAGTTGACTTCGAATTAGATGATCATCAAGAAAGTTTTAGACCGGTCACTAGTAGAATGTGTGTTGATCATCAAGAAATATTATTTTTATTACTTTAGAGACGTTAATTATTGGAAAACTGAAACGAGTCAGAATAGAATAGAACAGTATTTGTGTAGCTGAGCCCATTTAGAATATAGTTGATTGATTTCTAGGGACTGTTTTTAGAGTTTCGCTTCATATGTCTCCTCTATATGGCCAAGTACACTTCTTGCCTACAATTTACTTCATAAACGCACCTCCTCTCTGATTTGATGTGTGTAGTGTATGCTATACTACTTCTCTGGTACTGGTTTACTCATCTTTTCATTGTGACTTTTGACAACTTTGCTGTAGTTACATGGCCGTGAAGAATCAGAAGCTTCACGAGCATTTTGTTTCGGAGGCATCAAGCACTTCTCTCAGTGGTCCAAGTTCTTCAAAACCTATATTTCATGGCGTTTCCATATTTGTTGATGGATACACGGTTCCTTCCAGTCAGGTTTAGTGCATTATGGTTTCTTTCCTGTTATTTTCGTGACTGGGATTAATCCGATATGATTGCTTGAAGATTTACGAATTAAAAGATCCTGAATCTAGTGTTGAACTATGTTGCTCGAACTCTTCACTTTCGGTGCCGCACCCGTGTGGGTGTGGGATCCGTACCCTATCTGGTCAACCAATTTTGGGTACTTTGACTAAAATCGAGGGAGAAATTCTGGACAGATTCAATGATTTATGTAATTAAAACAGAAGCTATGGTGAAATTGAAGAAAATGGAATAGCTTGTATCTAGAAATATCTATGTCACTCCTTTTCCTTTTATCTCCTTCCGAGATTCTCGTCTTGATCAATAGTTTCTCCTCAAGTTTTCGACATAATATCTCATAATTTCGGTTTTATAACTATGTTTTTAGAATTTTGACTTATTGTTTGCCGAATCCCCGCACCCGTATCCGTACCCACAAATCTTAAAATTTAGATAATGACGAATCCGACCTCAAGATCTGTACCCTGTATCCGACACCCGCACCCGAGTACGAGCACCATAGATGTTGAATGATGTTGACTATTGTTTCATCAATAGAAAACCTTCTTTAACTTTTGAACTGTCAAAACAAATGATTACTTGTATTCTTACTTTTCCGTGATGAGTTTCTACTTGTGTAAGAAAAGTTCATTCAGTCTGCATGTAAACCCGTATACAAACATCCTTCTTCTTTGCAATCGATACCGTGAGTGTATAACTATCATATTCTTTCCCATACCTCACTGGATTTTCTCATATGGAAGATTAGGTTGCTTCTCTTGCAGTTTATTGATTTCAACAATACTTCTTCAGGAACTTCGAGGATATATGTTGAAGCATGGAGGCCGTTTTGAAAATTATTTTTCTAGGCATCGTGTTACTCATATAATCTGTAGTAATCTTCCTGACAGTACGGTCAAGAATTTAAGGTTGGCTGTAAAACCAAGTTCATCAGGTTGTCAGTTTCTTATTTTTGTATCTCTGCTGAAATAGAAATTGTAATTTTTTTTCTTAAAGATTTGTTTGAATTTGATATAGGTCCTTTTAGCAGGGGACTTCCAGTAGTCAAACCGACATGGGTGTTGGATTCTGTCGCTGCAAATAAGCTTATGAATTGTAAGCTAATATTTCTCTCGACTTTCTTTTTAACGCAAACTAGCAAGTTGATTACTTGTTTAGGTGTTAGCTCTGTTATGGCGATTGTCCCTGAAAGCCTTTTTGTGGGTGGAAGGATATTGTCTACAGAAGCGATCGGGAATCTGTGCTTCTCTCCTCTTAGGCCTCTTTTCATTTGTTGAATTGTCGAAGGGGGATAAAAAAGAGGAGAACAAGAAACTGCTCTTTTACGTGTCTTCTAGTTATGTTTGTATTATATATCTATATTGAAAAGTTTGCAAGTTCAGGCCCTAGCTCCATCTTGTGAAGAGTCTACTTGACGGGAAACAAGGAAATGCTAAAGTACTTGAATCTTAAGAAGATTAACCTTGTTGCTTTAGACGAAAAGTTTATTATAAGGTGCATGCACCTCCATCAAGTTCTTTATGAGCCTTGGGGTACTGCATGATTTTGGTTTCTTGATTTTGTTGTAAGCTTCGATGAGTTGACTTTGTGATACTTTTTGCGACTCACATCAATACTTTTCAGTTTCTTTCTTAGTAAGTAACATCAGTCCTCTGTGTTGTTGTGTTGTTTTCAGGGGTTCCTTATCAGCTTGATCAGCTTGCAAGTGAAGTTAATAACCAGCCTAAGTTATCTGCTTTCTTTACGAAAAACATTTCTGCTTCTGATGATACAACAACATGTTCAACTGTCCATGCCACTTGTAGAGTTGAGAGCCCATTGTCATATTCTGGACCAATTGAAGATCCTATATCCTTTGAAGAGCGGCAATCTGCAGAAGATTTGAAGCCTTGTGCTCTAGAAATATATTGATGTTATTATAGGAAATGTAAGTATCAATACTGAGGAAGGGCTTTAGTGTCCAAGAGAAAACTTAGCATGGATTACTATAAAATGAGTCTTTTGAGATTCATATAGGATTTTCGCGTTGTTTACCTTCCACTTGGCGACATTCCCCACAACAGCTTGTGATGAAGCTCTTAGATAGTAACTGAAGGGACTTTTGAAAGCTGCATTTTCTTCTTTATCCTTTTGGTGCTTTTGGTAAATACCTTGTCTAGCACAATGATAACAGAAGCCTTCATACACGTCATCCAATCTGTTGGTCTGCAGACAGATTTGCATGGAAAATTGTTCCCATCTTTCAGTTAATAAGCGTATTGAAGCCCCACATCGGCCGTGGTAGGGAAAATTGATCACTTTGTATGATCTTATTAATCCTACTCATGAGCTAGCTTTTGGGGATGAGTTAGCCCCAAGGTCCATTTTTTATCAAGGTATTAGAGCAAAATATAATTGAGTAAAAAAAGCGTGTTCTTTCTAACAACTTGAGCTTTTAGATGAGATGGTCACATAAAGCTCAATGTAGGCCCCATGTTATATAGTCCATGATCCAGATGTTCAGTTTTGGACGTGCGATGGGGTGTTGTAGTCCTACATCGGTTGTGTGAGGTAAGAAATGATCTCTTTATATGGTCTTAGGCAGTACTTATTTCATGAGTTAGCTTCTGGGATTAAGTTAGGCCCAAAGGTCCATCTTTTATCTAAGCGTTTGCACAGGGATTTTGTTGTTCTTCTTAAGGATGTAATGGTCTCGCTGTCCGATTAGTCGTTTATTCCTTTCCCCCCTGTGATATAAGGGCGTAAGTTAAGTAGTTCAATGCTGCATTGATTTGGATTCAGGGCTGTTCTGGTTGAAGATGATCTTTGCAGCAAAATGGCTTCTTTTGTTCCTCCTTTAATTAGTAACTGCAGGCTTTTAGTTGCAAAACCAGTTAAACTTAAATGATAACTTTTAACCAAGACTTTCTTATAAAGGTTAAAAGTATAAAGTTAGGGAATCTTCTGATATAATGTTATTATATCTGGATGAGAGAAAATGTGAAATAGCAATACAATAAACTGGGAGTGACATCTTAAAAGTCTTTTAATTTGAAACCAATAGTTTTAGATGCATAGCTTCCTATTTTTTCAATAGCAAATTCAAGTTTAGAATCTGCTTTAACAGCAGTGCTATCAAAAGCGAAAAGCACAAAAAAGCTCTGGGGCTTTAAGCGCAAACGCAAATAAAGCGTGGGCTTTAATGAAAAAAGGCGCAATGGTGCAAATATACAAATATATGTATGTTTAGTCCAAGACTATTAATAATAAGCATGAATAACAAATATATGGACAAAGAAATTGTAAATACATTACGATAAAGTGAAATATCAATTGTCTAGTGTCACCTCTTCAAGAGAGGCTCATTGGCAAGAAAAAATATGTCTTAGGGCCTTGATGATGACACTGAAGCGCACATAAAGCGAGGCGAAGCGCTCAACATGTTTTTAGCCTCGCTTCAGGGCTTAAGTGCGCCTTTGACACCACTGCTTTAACATTGAATTCCTGGTTATACCCTGATCAAATTTTTATCTCGATTTGTAGGCATCGGTTAGTGAGAACTATGGTGGCAGCTTCTACATAGCTTCCGCAATGGAGTGATGCATGGCATGCCTTCTTTGACAAGAAAAAGTGTCAGGTGCTCTATGTGTACAAGTACGCATTCAGTTTGCTCACTTGCTCTACTTGTAACTTGGATATCGCTGCAAAGGACCTCTGGTACAAGAACTCACTTGGTCTAACCGAAGATCATGTGAACTTTTGATAGTACATCATGAAATTAGAAGAGCCCTGTTATCTTTGACGTCCTGTCTTCCGAGATGGTGTCTTTGGTTATGCAGGTGATTGCTTCTTTATTCTACACTAGCAATCTTGCTTTTGAATTTCCTGGAACTTGAAATTCACTAGTTTCTTAACGAGCATTTACTAAAAATTTGAACACACTATATTAGCAATCTTGCTTTTGACCTCCTCTAAATTTATTGAATAAGTAAGTTCTCCTCACTCTTGATTTTTTGTCTTCCACTCTTCTCATGTGGCTCAGAAGGACCTAGATCTGTCATTAACTCTTATGAGATTCTTGCTGTTAAAGATTTCTGAAGCTGTAAAGTACTGCCTCTTGTGTCAAAGAGTTTGCAAACCTTCAAGTGGTTATTGAGGTAGTTATTTCTAATCCACATCCCATTTGTCATTTCTGTATCTTCATTTTATGTTTTAATGTTACTTAAAGTGCTCACATCTTTCACTTATTTCCTCTTTAACAGTGTGTTGAAAGCATAATCATAGAGTGCGGTTTATGGGATCTGATAAGACATTTTCTCAGGTTAAACTGACAGAGCTGGCGATCATGGTACGTCGCTGTGTGTTTTGAGTGTTTTATTTCCAATTCTTGTAGGCATAAATTTGTCTTCCCTCTTGCTTGAAGTCATGTGGGGCTTCATTCTTGGGATGGATGACATAAGGTGAACTGAACTGCAAGAATCAGTTAAACTATGTGTTCATTTTTGTCTTACACTTACTTTCAGAAGGTCCTGTATGGAGTTCAAGAACATCCGTGATATTTATCCGACTGAGCAGTAAAACAAGAATGCTATTTTTCACTTTTCCATCGTTGATGCAAAGCTTTGTTTGAATGTTGTTTCTTCCTAGAGGGGATTCATTACATGGGAAGTGGTACAGAGAATTAAATAAATAGAACTCCCCCCTCTCTAGTAGTTTAAGCTTTTATATGATACGCTCACACAATTCAACATGGTATACGAGCAGGCAGAAACTTTGGATTCTAAGTCTCATTCATAAAATAACGCATACCCGTTGCTTTCAACAGTATATATATTCCCGCTTCATTTTGGAAACCCCCAATATTCTCATGGAACCGTCACGCTCAGCGAACTCGGGCTCCAATTCAAAACGAACATCAAATTCAAATTGGAGTAACAACAACAAAAAGAATCAAAAGACCCTAGGCATGGCTTGGGGAGCCAATTCTCGATCTTCTTCTCGTCCTTCCTTCAATACTTCATCTTTCTTTACTTAATTCTCATATTGCGAATTTTTCACAATCTTGAATATTTGTGTGTTGATCATCAAGAAAGTTTAATTCTTCTTCTTACTTTACTTTATTTGCACTTATAAATTTTGAACATTAATTAGAATCTTCCAACACTATCTTGAATATTTGAAATAGGCTTTTCTTTTAGTTGACTTCGAATTAGATGATCATCAAGAAAGTTTTAGACCGGTCACTAGTAGAATGTGTGTTGATCATCAAGAAATATTATTTTTATTACTTTAGAGACGTTAATTATTGGAAAACTGAAACGAGTCAGAATAGAATAGAACAGTATTTGTGTAGCTGAGCCCATTTAGAATATAGTTGATTGATTTCTAGGGACTGTTTTTAGAGTTTCGCTTCATATGTCTCCTCTATATGGCCAAGTACACTTCTTTCCTACAATTTACTTCATAAACGCACCCCTCCTCTCTGATTTGATGTGTGTAGTGTATGCTATACTACTTCTCTGGTACTGGTTTACTCATCTTTTCATTGTGACTTTTGACAACTTTGCTGTAGTTACATGGCCGTGAAGAATCAGAAGCTTCACGAGCAGTTTGATGCGGAGGCATCAAGCACTTCTCTCAGTGGTCCAAGTTCTTCAAAACCTATATTTCATGGCGTTTCCATATTTGTTGATGGATACACGGTTCCTTCTAGTCAGGTTTAGTGCATTATGGTTTCTTTCCTGTTATTTTCGTGACTGGGATTAATCCGATATGATTGCTTGAAGATTTACGAATTAAAAGATCCTGAATCTAGTGTTGAACTATGTTGCTCGAACTCTTCACTTTCGGTGCCGCACCCGTGTGGGTGTGGGATCCGTACCCTATCTGGTCAACCAATTTTGGGTACTTTGACTAAAATCGAGGGAGAAATTCTGGACAGATTCAATGATTTATGTAATTAAAACAGAAGCTATGGTGAAATTGAAGAAAATGGAATAGCTTGTATCTAGAAATATCTATGTCACTCCTTTTCCTTTTATCTCCTTCCGAGATTCTCGTCTTGATCAATAGTTTCTCCTCAAGTTTTCGACATAATATCTCATAATTTCGGTTTTATAACTATGTTTTTAGAATTTTGACTTATTGTTTGCCGAATCCCCGCACCCGTATCCGTACCCACAAATCTTAAAATTTAGATAATGACGAATCTGACCTCGAGATCTGTACCTGTATCCGACACCCGCACCCGAGTCCGTGCAACATAGATGTTGAATGATGTTGACTATTGTTTCATCAATAGAAAACCTTCTTTAACTTTTGAACTGTCAAAACAAATGATTACTTGTATTCTTACTTTTCCGTGATGAGTTTCTACTTGTGTAAGAAAAGTTCATTCAGTCTGCATGTAAACCCGTATACAAACATCCATCTTCTTTGCAATCGATACCGTGAGTGTATAACTATCATATTCTTTCCCATACCTCACTGGATTTTCTCATATGGAAGATTAGGTTGCTTCTCTTGCAGTTTATTTATTTCAACAATACTTCTTCAGGAACTTCGAGGATATATGTTGAAGCATGGAGGCCGTTTTGAAAATTATTTTTCTAGGCATCGTGTTACTCATATAATCTGTAGTAATCTTCCTGACAGTAAGGTCAAGAATTTAAGGTTGGCTGTAAAACCAAGTTCATCAGGTTGTCAGTTTCTTATTTTTGTATCTCTGCTGAAATAGAAATTGTAATTTTTTTTCTTAAAGATTTGTTTGAATTTGATATAGGTCCTTTAGCAGGACTTCCAGTAGTCAAACCGACATGGGTGTTGGATTCTGTCGCTGCAAATAAGCTTATGAATTGTAAGCTAATATTTCTCTCGACTTCCTTTTTAACGCAAACTAGCAAGTTGATTACTTGTTTAGGTGTTAGCTCTGTTATGGCGATTGTCCCTGAAAGCATTTTTGTGGGTGGAAGGATATTGTCTACAGAAGCGATCGAATCTGTGCTTCTCTCCTCTTAGGCCTCTTTTCATTTGTTGAATTGTCGTAAGGGGATAAAAAGAGGAGAACAAGAAACTGCTCTTTACGTGTCTTCTAGTTATGTTTGTATTATATATCTATATTGAAAAGTTTGCAAGTTCAGGCCCTAGCTCCATCTTGTGAAGAGTCTACTTGACGGGAAACAAGGAAATGCTAAAGTACTTGAATCTTAAGAAGATTAACCTTGTTGCTTTAGACGAAAAGTTTATTATAAGGTGCATGCGCCTCCATCAAGTTCTTTATGAGCCTTGGGGTACTGCATGATTTTGGTTTCTTGATTTTGTTGTAAGCTTCGATGAGTTGACTTTGTGATACTTTGCGACTCACATCAATACTTTTCAGTTTCTTTCTTAGTAAGTAACATCAGTCCTCTGTGTTGTTGTGTTGTTTTCACGGGTTCCTTATCAGCTTGATCAGCTTGCAAGTGAAGTTAATAACCAGCCTAAGTTTATCTGCTTTCTTTACGAAAAACATTTCTGCTTCTGATGATACAACAACATGTTCAACTGTCCATGCCACTTGTAGAGTTGAGAGCCCATTGTCATATTCTGGATCAATTGAAGATCCTATATCCTTTGAAGAGTGGCAATCTGCAGAAGATTTGAAGCCTTGTGCTCTAGAATCTAAAGATCTAATGCAAGCGAACTGCAATGTTGATAGAGTTGAAGAGTCAAGTGGTAGCATGGCAATGCAAGAACTGAGTGATGCTGCAAGTGGAGATGGAAGCCATCCTCCATTTTCAGCACCTTCCAGTTCTGACAATGATGCATCAGCTCGTAGCGACTGGACTAGTGATCCTGTTAACGAGGGGCCATCAAATTTAAAGATTCCTAGGTCTCCTAATCAGCGACATTCAACACTAGTTGATGCTAATTTTGTGGAAAATTACTTTAAGGTACGCACGTTGATATCTTGATATTGACTTTTGCTCTTGCTTGACCACTTGAATCTACACCCCTCCTCCCTTCCAGAAAAAAGACCAAATGCAATGAACACTTACTCAAGTCGCTTTTTTTCCTTTTGCTAGAGTGTTGGCATTAGAAAATCGGATTAGATTGTTAAGTTAATTTATCATCACATATTAGACCATCTTTCTGCACATATAACTTGAATTTTGGAGCTCACATGTAAATTTCGGTGCAGACTTGTGAAAACAGGTTCAATAAAGTCGCTCATATCAAACCTTCTTTTTTTGGGTTAAAAGTTCTTTTAACGACTAACCAACTTATTGTATGCTTCTGCTTCTTCTGTTGCTGGATCTAGGACGACACTATAATGGACCTTTGAAGAGTGTGGAAGAATTAATTTCATTCTTCCATTTCAATCAAGGGAAAATAAATACCAAGAATCAACAGCAAAAAAAAAAAAACCCAACTCATACCTCGATGTTGTGTTGCTTATATTACTTCTATTAGATTCTTGGCGTCCAGATTTGCTGGAGCGTTTTGATGCGATGAGATTACCTACTTTTTCTTGTGGATCTGTTCTTTTGCATTTGCTTAATTGCAGGTATTGCTTGCGTAAGTAATATATGCATAAAAGTCTACATTGATAATTAATTGCATAACCAATATTAATAGCACTTAGTGCCGAAGTGGTTGACATATTCCCCCGTGGGCATTTGTCTTCAGCATTCTAGGTTGCATTTTATTGGCACCTGGAGAAACCGGTACCGTAAACGATTTCCTAGCTCCCCCGGTGGGTTTAGATGCTCAACTTCAGTCCCTAGTTCTTCAGTCACAACAAATAAGACGATCATTATTCATGTGGATATGGTAATTTCTGCTTCTATGGTCTGAAAACTTGACTTGTCCTCTTTATGTTGTTATGACTGCTTCTATGTTCCGGCTCCTCTCCCGTCTCACCTCCATCTGAAGGAATGTCATATATGTACTATTTGTCTCTGGAGATTATTCTCTGTACTAAAACAATCAATTCAACTTTACTTGTTCAGGATTGCTTTTTTGTGTCTGTGGTCATTAGAAATCGCCCCGAGTTGAAGGATAAACCTGTTGCCATTTGCCATTCAGATAATTCACGCGGAACAGCAGAAATATCATCAGCGAATTATCCTGCTAGAGGTTATGGTCAGTCTTTCAGTCAGTAATTCAACCGTTTCTTAAACATCATCCTGTATTGGTAATTCGATCCTCATTCAAGCTTTTTCTCGCAGGAGTAAAAGCTGGTATGTTTGTCAGAGATGCCAAGTCACGTTGCCCTCACCTCGTCATTCTTTCTTATGATTTTGAGGCTTATGAGGAGGTGGTCATGATATTTCAGTTTCTTCATCTTGTTCTTTTCCCCTTTTAATTGAATCCTTTTGTATTTGGATATCGAGTCCTATAAAATCTGATTTCATTTGCAGTTTGCTGATTGCTTTTATAACATCTTGCACAAATACTGCAACAAAGTGCAGGTATGGCTTCAAAACTGTTTGTTGAACAACTTTGCAATCTTTGTATCTCTTGATTGGCCGTTGCTACTGAATGCAGGCCGTAAGTTGTGATGAAGCATTTTTAGATGCCACTGATTCTGGAGTAGAGGACATTCAAGCTTTTGTAGTAGTGATCAGAAAGGAGATTCTTGATGCGACAGGCTGTACGGCTTGTGCTGGTATTGCTGGGAATATGCTTATGGCGCCTTGCTACTAGGATTGCAAAACCAGATGGGCAATGTTACATCCCTGCTGAGAAGGTAGCTTATTTTGATCTGTCTTTTGATGAATGAACAGGGAGAACTTGTGTCTTGATCTCTGTCATCTCTATATGTGTATCTTCTACTGTATTACAAACTATATTTTGCAACTTCATTGGTTACATGTCATTGCTCTCTCTTTAACTATTGGTAGTCAATCTGTTCTTACCCAATTGTCATCTATGCATCGTGAATTTGCATTGTACTTCTAAAAGGACATGACTGCAAGTCAAATCAGATTTTATAGTCTCCAGGTCAAAGCGAAGTTTCTGCCAAGTATTCTCCATGTCCTTGCCATGTGAGATATTTCTCCATTTCCACATGAGAGGCTCTTTTTTGCTTCACTTTGTTTATGTCTTCATCCTGTTCAAGCATAATAACCTTTTCCGCTGCAAGAATCTGTAGTTTAGATGGGAATCAACACGAATCCTTGAATTATATTGCTTAAAAAGTACAACTTTCTTATTACTCCCTCCGTTTCAATTTCTCTGGCTTACGTTCCTTTTTAGTAGTAACTCTTTACACCCAATATCCTACCTGACATATTTAATACCACAAGATTCAAAGAATATTTTGGTACATTACACAAATCTTTAGTTCAAAACCACAAGATTCAAAGGTCTTCTTTATTTTCTTAAACTCCGTGCCGAGTAAGACAAACAAATTGAAAAAGAGGGAGTACTTTATTATAAAAAGAAAAAGAATCCGTGATTTTTTTTATCAAGGATAAGACCCAGAAAAGGGCTTTTTGATCAAATAATTTTGTCCCAACACTGATACCATTCTATATCAAACACACTTCTCTTCTAGTGTCTACAACATGTAGTGGAAAAAGAGGAAAACGAAGACTTGAAGATCATTTTGGAGAAGTAAAATAGTTATTGTGATTTATCTTGTTGGCTCTATTAGGTGGAGGAGCACCTGTGTGAACTTCCAGTAAAAGCACTTCCTGGAATTGGTCATGTGTTGGAAGAGAAGTTGAACATGAGACAAATCACAACTTGTGGGCAGCTGCGAATGATTTCCAAGGTTTTAATTCTTCTTTCTGCAATATATTGGTGATTGCTCGCGTTTTGATTTTCTATCTGTTTATAGTTTGTGTACAACAAGCACTGTCTGGTTTCTCTCAGATTCGTTTCACACTTGAAGAAACACTACAAGAGGACTTCATGAATAATTGAATCTCTTGCTACAGAGAACTTCTTGTTCATTTTTGTTTGTTAGTATTTTTTTTTAAAATGAAATAAGATATGGTATTTTATTAAAGCTAGTACCAGAAAGGTACTGCAAATTGTATTAAGGGGTATGTTTGCTATATTTGTAAGAGTTTGTAAGCAGAGTTTCTCCCAAGTGGGGTGGCCTACCGGTTGAGAGCCTGAGTGACAACCTTGGGAACCAAGGATTGCATTCTAGCATGGACGGCACGAGTTGAAAACTTCCAATCTTCCTAAACTATGGAAGGAGGGGGGGGGGGGGGTAGAGTTATTTGATACTTAGGACAGTGGAGGTTGCAGGTACTCGGTGGATGTCGAGATGTGCACCATCTGTCCTGATACTAGTTACTACTATTCCTAAAAGAAGAGTAATATTATATCAAGTCTTCTTGTTTATTTGCCTTTTCCATTCAAAGCCCTTAGTGAAACTATATTTTCCATTTCTTTTGAAAAAGGTTTCACATTTAACAGGTAATCTCAACTGGATAGCTATCAAAGAAAAATGAGGCTTGTTATTCATGCTGTCTGCTTGAGTCAGCGCCTCTTTGCCACTTGTCTCCCATTTTCATGGGCACATTCCCGCCAAGGTAATTCAAGCATCCTTGGAACCTTCATTAAATAGAGCTGCTGATGGAATAGGCGATACATTGTTTATTTAAGACTGCATTTGCACCTATTTGGCTTACTCAGCTCCTATAGTTTATTTCAGCTAGTGATGTTTTGTTAAACTCATGGTTACAGTGTTTTCAAAAGCATGATCATTCGATAAAATGAGAATATCTTGTCTTCTTGTGGAAACTTTGTTCTAATCAGTGCTTAAGAAATCCCTTATTGGCATGAGGGTTGTTTTTTTTGGAGAAAAAAAGTATGTCGAACACATTACAGCACTTGTTTGATCGTTAGTTGGTCATCTTTTCTTAGAATTTCTGTCTTGTAGATTAAAGAAGCGATTTTTATTGGTGAATACTTTCATAATTTCTTTTGCTGTTATTCAGCCTGCTGAGTGGGATGCTTTTCTCCTTTATATGATACTTATCGGTACACCAATCATGGTGGCATGAAGAATGATCTCTATATGTGGCATGCCATTTTTTGGGGATGACATGCAAATATTGGACTATATATACAACCTCCTACTCATTTGTTGTGTTTCCAGGAAACTCTCCAGAAGGACTTTGGTGCTAAAACTGGAAGTACACTATGGAACTATAGTAGAGGGATAGACGATCGGTTGGTTGGCATGATGCAGGTTAGGACCAACACAGAATATCTTTACCGCTTTAATTTGTATGCTTTATTTTGGATTGTGTCATAGTCACACAACTGACTCGCGAACTCCCATTGACTCCTCCATTTCACTGTTTCTTATTGTTTTGAATTTTGGAGACTTGCTTAATGATTGATAAGTATTTCCTTGCCTCCTGTGCTTCTTGTTCCTTCTAACTCCCGTCATTGTTTCTAGTGCCAATATAAGCAGTCTCTCAAGTAGTATTGGGTATGTGTGTGTGTGTATTTATGATGTTTCAGAGCAAAATTCTGGTTGTGAGTAGTACGTATACACTTATTTCTGTAGAGGTCTTAAACGCTGTTCTAGTACCTGTCAAAAGGAAGAAAATACTACTTACCGCGAATCTGCATCATGAAGTTTGTTATTTTTGTTTTGAATCAGTCATGCGGGTTCAAGCCAAATATATAACTTCTCGATAACTTTTGCAGGAAAGCAAATCCATAGGTGCAGATGTTAACTGGGGCGTGAGGTTCAATGATCTGAAAGACGTTAGATCTCCACTAAACACCATTGTTTGTTTTCCCTTTTTATTAATGCTTATAGACACTAAACACCTTCTCAGTTCAGGCACAACATTTTCTGTTAAACCTTTGCAAGGAGGTTTCATTACGTTTGCAGGGGTGTGGAGTGATAGGGAGAAAGTTTACCTTGAAGGTCTCTCTCTCTCTTTTCTCTGTTTTTTCCATATGAAGCTATAACTTTTTATTATAGATTATAGTTCATTACTGGATTCTTATAGTAGAAACTAGTCGTATAGTTGGTTCTTATGCTGCTTCTGCACCTATATTGTCAATACAGATAAGAAAAAGAGGGGTGGTGCAGGGGAGCCAGTAAAGTATTTGGGCTGTGGTGTTTGTGATAACTTGAGCCATTCTGTCACGGTATAATATTTTTTGTGATAAGCTTGTGCTCAATGTTTTCTAACTGAAGAAATTTCTCTGTTAACGGGTTTTAATTGCATTGTGACACTTGTAGGTGCCAATGGCTACAGATAGGGTTGATGTGCTTGAGAGAATCGTTTCACAGCTTTTTACGACTTCACACGTGGGTAATTCCTTTCCCCACTATAAAATAAGGGTTTTATGTCCACACCCAAGGGTGTGGCCTAGTGGTGAATGAACTAGTTGCAAACCTTGGAGATCAGGTTCACAGCAAAGACAAGAAACACTAGGTGATTTCTTTCTAGGGTGAATGCCAAAATGGAAATCGATTATCTTAAGAAATTTTAGTTGATCTCAGTGTCATTTCAATGTAAATAGCTTGTTTAGCTTTGTTCTCCTGGGACCAATTCTCTTCACGTTCAAAGTTATGGGCTTTTGTTGTGGTTATAGTCTAGATTATCCTTCTTCGTGTTTCCTAGATTTTGGTTTTCATCTTGATACATCTGTGCCAAAATGATTATCTGATCTGCTTTGAGAGTCGATCAAATGGTTTTTGACTGTAATTCCTAAAAAATGTTTTTTTTCCATATGAAATAGGAAAATATAGAACTCTATTGTTTTTTACCTAGTTCAATTACTAGATTTAATTCTCAGAAGATGAATAGTCAAATTAAACTTTACTAAACAAAATAGGTCTTATCAATTTGGGACAGAGTATCAGCTTTTGTGTGCAACATTCGAAAGAGGGAGAAACGTTGAAGGGCAAAGATGCATGTTTCGTCTCATGCAGAAGCTACTTGTTTTTCATTATTTGAGCCAAATTTTATTGTAAAAAACAAGAGTTGTTTTTGGGAGTCATATTAACCAATAATTCTTGAGATTCGAGTTTTAATTATAACATATTAGAGTCCTAAGTGGTAGCTACTGCTCGTTTTTTCTGACTGCTTTACCATGGCTTATTCACTTTCGTTATTTTCATTTTCATATTTGCTTTGAACTGCTTGTCCTAATCTGACTTTTCTTATGCTTTCTCTTGAGCCGAGGGTCTTTCGAAAACATCTCTACCTTCCAAGGTAGAGGTAAGATTTGCGTACACTCTACCCTCCACAGACCCCACACTGTGGGATTTCACTGGGTATGTTGTTGTTATATATTAGAGTCCAAAGTGTTAGGATGGTGAAGAGAGCTGGGAGTAGCCTTTTTTCTTTACCTTCAATAGGGAGTTCCTGTTTTATAACACAAGACCCCACTTGTGAGATTATACTGGGTATGTTGTTGTAGTTGGACTTGAAATCTGTTAGAGAATGCCATTTTCATTAAACTTCAAACGTATAGCCTATAAAAGGGAACTAAAAATATACTGGTGCAGCTCTGATGCTGATGAAACTTTTAAGGTGCAACTTTGGTTTCTGCACTAGCGGCGTTTCATTTTTCGCTTAATTGCTAGATGTATCAAAATCTGTAATCTACTCGTGGTGAATTTGGAACATTACAACAACAACAACAACAACATACAACATACCCAGTGAAATCCCACAACGTGAGGTCTGGGAGGGTAGAGTGTAGACAGACCTTACCTCCACCTTGCTAGGTAGAGCGGCTGTTTCTGGAGACCCTCGGCTCAAGACAGAGCATAAAAGCAGTCAAAGCAGAGCAAAGCAAAACAAGAGAAACGGTCAGACGAGAACGATAAATTAAAGCATTATGAACATACAAATAATAAAATCAGATACGCCAAGGTAGTGCATTCTAACAACATGAAACAGTAGTTAACACAACTAAATAAGATAAACAAATTACACTAAAGAACACATAGTAGCATGAATCAAACTACAAGGGACTATAACGCACTAATACGTCTAAGTGTGATATGCTAATCGGGCCTACAATTATAACAATACACTATCATTTTGTAAGCGTAAGTAGGACTACGCTCGACTACCTACTACCCTTCTACCCTAATGCGGTCCTCCACAACCCCCTATTTAAGGTCATGTTCTCAGTAAGTTACACATGCTCCATATCCCATCTAATCACCTCTCCCCAATACTTCTTCGGCCTACCTCTTCCCCTCCTGAACCCGTCCATAGCCAACCTCTCTCACCTCCGCACTGGGGCATCCGTGTCTCTCCTCTTCATATGCCCGAACCATCTCAACCTCGCTTCTAACAACATGAATTTGGAACACTGCAGACTTAAAATTTTCACTAAAGGATGTTAGAATTCCCTTTGGAACAAATGAGTTTAGAGTATTAAACTTAGATTTTACTTCCACATCAACCATTTCTTTGTTCATTATCTTAAAAAACGTCTTGTCTTTGTTTCAGAAATAAGACAAAAGCTATGATTTTTGCTTCTCATATGAGTGTTGTTTTGACTATTTTGTGCAGACATGGAGGACATAAGAGGCATGGGATTGCAGGTCTCAAAGCTTGAAACTGCGGATAGTTCCAAGCAAGGTGTTTGTTCTGACTAGAACGTCTTAGTTACTTTTCCATTCCTGTAAAAATGCTGTTCTGACTAGAATGTCTTAGTTACTTTTCCATTTCTGTAAAAATGCTTGGTCTTTTCTGTGTCTCATATCTCTCTATGCCATAACATGCCAGTCATGGTGTTATGATGACGACTGTTTGCCTTCTATGAACTGGATATTCTACTAATTTCCATCGACATATATCCAGGGAAAGAGAGATACTCCATCAGATCTTGGCTCACTGCTGCCTCTGCTAAGACCAGTAACCAAAACATTAGCATTAGTCATGAGAAAGGTGCTGATGAAGGTTTGACCTCTTCACTTGTTTTCGTTGGCTTGTCCAAATATTTATTGCCTCTAATCATGCCTATTGTATGATAGGAATATTCCTAACACACATAATTGGTACTGAAAGTCTATGGTGTGGTTCCTTGCATTGGCTGTGCTCTAGCAGTCTAGCTCATAAAAGGTTGTAGACCTTTTACAGGAATCTCTGTAATTTGCTTGTCTTAGAAATACTCGAGGACATCATAATTTTTTATCTTAGATTGTTTCCTTCTCTGTCCATACAAGAGAAACACAATGGTTTTTTTATTGTAGCAGCACTGATGGATGTGAAATCTATTATTTAATGCTTCTGTTAAAAAGTTTAGTATGATGATCTTATGTTGTTGCTTCATGTCAATCTAATACAACATCTATTTTTGTGTTTTCAATAAATTATTAATTAAAAAGTATTGCCGAATTTTAATTGAGTTCATTTTCCAGAGAAGACATGCTGGATGAGTCTGAATTCAATCTACTTCTCTGATATTGCAGATAACAGTAAAAATAGTGTTGATGAACGTGCTCAGTTGCAGGGTGATTCAAGTACACCTTTCATTGAAATGACTGCAGCGTCGCCCTCCAGTACTGCTGGTATCGGACCGAGGGGAACACTTCCTCCTATGAACGAGCTTGATATAGGAGTTATAGAGTCTCTTCCCCCTGAGTTCTTTTCAGAAATTAATGCCATGTATCATGGAAAATTGGCTCATTTTATTACTGAAAAGAGAAGCAAAGGTGAGGTACATTCCTTAAAATTACAGAAGGCAATTGGTTAACCCAATTAGCTTATGTATATACCGTGTTGTGATAAGATTTTGCCTCCATTCTCATATCTTTTAAATTAGGTGTATCAGAAAAAGAAAACATATGTTCGGCTTTCCCTGCTGCACCGAATGAAGCTTTTGCTGCTCGTGAGGTATGTTCTGCATTTTTCTCTTTAGGGCCGGCTTAGCATTTGACCTGTTTTAACATTGATGATGATGAATATCTTGTTTCTACAACTATGGTGTTGATTGTTCCTGGCTATTATAGGAGCAGTAGTATAATGAAGAGCACATCCAAGTGGTCTCTTATCCTAATAAGCTTGTTGCTGATATGACAAGTGAGCCAGTGTCTGAGGCTCGGGTACCAAAGCTGGCGTGGGGTATTAATTCTCCTGTCCCAGGAGGCCTCAGTCTAAGGCCCGCTTCTCTGAGTCAAGTAGACACCTCGGTTTTTCAGGAATTGCCCGAGGAGTTGAGGACAGATATACTTGAACTCCTTCCTGCACACAGGAATGATGAATCTTCACTAGATGCTTCCTTGGTATGTGCTAATAATCAGAACAAGAGTCCTATTTCAAGCATTGATTTGTGGGTTGAAAATCCACCAGAATGGATTGGCATATTCAAAGCCAGCAATTGTCAGATTTTGCGCATTTTGGCGGAGATGTATGAAAGAGCAGGGACAAAGAAACAGTTATCTTCTGTATTGCAGAGGACTATGTCTCAGGTTTATATTCTCCCGAATGTGACCACTGATGGATGGGCTGAGGCTGTTAGTTGCTTATGCCAGCTTATCAAGCAGTATTTAAAATTAAAAATTTCAACTGATATTGAAGAGGTTTACATTTGTTCTTGCCTTTTAAGAATGTATATGCCAGAGGCTAAACTTATGTGCAGTATGTGTTCTTTCTTCAGCATGTCTCTTTTCTTGGCACTTGCTTCTATTATTCTTTCCTCTTTGCGATCTTAAATTTCTTTTTTGTTGCTATTGTATTCCTTCATATTCACCATTGGAATCTTGAAGAGAAGTTCAACGTGCTCTATAAATGCAGAATCCGAGGTGATGTGGAAGTTAGGTAGCCATTTAGTGTAGCTTTTCAAGAAAAACCAAGTAAAAAGTTGAAGGACACAGACTGACAGACTTGCGGTCTTGCTCTTGCTCCTTCCATAATACAACAACTATGCCTCAATTCCAAACAAGTTGAGGTCGGCTATATGAATCCTCACTTCCCCATTTAAGCTCAACTCATGTCATCATCATACCAAATAAAGATAAAAGTAAAAAATAAGTTAAATATATATATAGATAATATTAATAATAATAATTACAATATTAGAAGTTCTCTAACAAGTCTTAATCATAATATTAGAAGTTCTCTAACAAGTCTAAATCTATTCCCAACTAGTAGATATCACATATATGAATCTTTTTCTTTCATTATGTCCCATCTTTAGCTAAATCTACATTGATTTCAAGATATTGCAGGTCTTCCGCTACAACTTCCTTTCGTGAGATCTTAGGCCTACCCCGTCCTTTTAACACCTTCACTCTATTATTGTTTCATACCTATGTACTGGTGCATTTGTAGGTCGACATAAGACATGACCAAACCATCTCTCCTATTCTCTATTGTGTTACTTGCATGTGAATGTGATTATTTTTAATCTTATTCAATCTTGTATGACCACACATTCATCTTAGTATCCGCATCTCTGCAACACTTATTTTGTGGATATGTTGGACTCAAGTGGCCTAGCATTCACTACCATATAACTTTACCGGTCTTATAGTTGTTCTAAACGTACCTTTCACTTTAGTAGCCATCCTCACATAACATGTCGGTAACACTTCTTCATCTCAACCATCCAATTTTAATTCTATGAGTTACATCTTCATGTATCATTCCATTTTCGTGAAAGAACAAGCCTATCTCATGCTGACTAAACTAGCGGTGCATGTATTCAGTGTTACTTTTATTTATCAAAAACTTTTGATCTCTAAAGTGCTTCTCCATAGTTTAAGCTTTTGGTTCACACCCTTGTTGGTTTCGTATATTTACACAATATCATCAACAAATAGCATGCACCAGGGACCTCATCTCTTATTGTGTTGGTCCTCATCCTTAACTAGGCTAACAAGTAGGGGCTTAATGTTGATCTCTGGCTGTTATGGGAAGCTCTTTTATATCTCCTACTACTATTAAAAAGGTTGGTTTTGGGTTTAGTCAATAATGTCATGCCAATGGGAAGAGTTGATGTGAAAAGAAAGACAAGAGGAAAAGTGGTGCGGCGGCTAGGATATTTTCCTCCTTTGATGTTACCCATGACATCAAGAGGAGGTAGAAGCAAAATTGATGCTTGCTTCCTTTGATGTCACCAATGACATCAAGAGGAGGTAGTTTGATGTCACTAATGACATGAAGATGAGGTTTTACCCCTATAAATAGATGCACTTCTTGTCTTGTAGAAATCATCTAAAAAATCATACAATACATTGTAGTGAATAGAGAGTTAAAAGAGCAATTCTCTCAAGTGTAATTTGGAAATCTCCCCTTCAACAACAACAACAACAACATATCCAGTAAAATCCCACCACGTGGGGTCTGGGGAGGGTAGAGCGTAGACAGACCTAACCTCTACCTTGGTAGGTAGAGTGGCTGCTTCCGGGAAATCTCCCCTTCCTTTCTTAATAATATAGGCAACTGTTCTTTGGTGAATGTAGGATCATTTTGATCTGTACCACGTTAAATCTTGTGTTCTTTCTTTTACGTTTCCGCTAACAACTATCCCCACGCTAGTGACGGCTCCTTCATACATGTCATTTATGAGATTTATATATTCAAGATGACTTCCATTCTTCTTCATCACCCACCGAAGGACCTTTGTGTATTCTATCATATGCTTGCCTCATCCATGATAAAAAGAAAAAAAAGAAATATATTGATGTTATTATAGGAAATGTAAGTATCAATACTGAGGAAGGGCTTTAGTGTCCAAGAGAAAACTTAGCATGGATTACTATAAAATGAGTCTTTTGAGATTCATATAGGATTTTCGTGTTGTTTACCTTCCACTTGGCGACATTCCCCACAACAGCTTGTGATGAAGCTCTTAGATAGTAACTGAAGGGACTTTTGAAAGCTGCATTTTCTTCTTTATCCTTTGGTGCTTTTGGTAAATACCTTGTCTAGCACAATGATGACAGAAGCCTTCATACACGTCATCCATATTTTTTTATTTGGATATTTTGGAATTCTATTGCTTTGTTTTTATAATATTTACCTGTTTTACTGCGAGAAGCAGCACAAATAAGCATGGTTGGAGAGTGTATGGGACAAATACATTTATGATTTGTTATAAATGAAGGCCGGGTCTGACATTATTGAAATTGTGACATTTCCTAGAAGTTTACAACAACATGCTTCCTCATTTTCAGGTACCATAAGTAGTTCCATTTATTTTTTCTTGTTGAGATGTGTATAGTTTATGACATGCTCTAAAAGAATGATATGACGTTGTTGAAATAATTTCTACTAGATATTGATTGACTATATTTGCTGAAAACTGGGCAGGAAAGCCTGCTGTTCTCATTAACACATTAAGTCATTAATTGATCTGGTTTCTTCTAGATTCTTTCAATCATTCTAGGGTTAGTTTTACTTATTAAGAGACATATAAGATTCTACTATGTGGAGAACCACTTCCAACGTGGTGTTAATGGCATTTGGAGCATAACTTTAATGAATAACCAAGTGCGCTCATTTATTCAGCTGACGTTCTTTTGGTTCTCTAGAAAACAATTCGGAAACATGTTTTCTCTTTATAAAATAAACAATTTTATACGAGGGTGATAACATTGTTAAAGAGTATTGTGTGTGATTGCAATCTTATACAGTATTACAATACAGAAAGAATGATACTTCATTTATGGATATTTGAAGATGTTATCGAAGTCCTTCCCATCTAGGTTGTTAATGGGTGGCAAGTTCCCACCATGGTACCTGGGGTGTTGAGTATCCTCTTCGATGCCAAACCTATCAAAAACTCCTTCATGTCTGTACATAGGGAGTACCCAATCTGTTGGTCTGCAGACAGATTTGCGTGGAAAATTGTTCCCATCTTTCGGTTAATAAGCGTATTGAAGCCCCACATCGGCCGTGGTAGGAAAAATTGGTCACTTTGTATGATCTTGGGAATCCTACTCATGAGCTAGCTTTTGGGGATGAGTTAGCCCCAAGGTCCATTTCTTATCAAGGTATTAGAGCAAAAATAATTGAGTAAAAAGCTAACAACTTGAGCTTTTAGATGAGATGGTCACATACATGATCGTAGTCATGCCCATCCCGATTCTGGTTTACCCAATGTAGGCCCCATGTTATATAGTCCATGATCCAGATGTTCAGTTTTGACGTGCGATGGGGTGTTGTAGTCCTACATCGGTTGTGTGAGGTAAGAAATGATCTCTTTATATGGTCTTAGGCAATACTTATTTCATGAGTTAGCTTGATTATGTTAGGCCCAAAGGTCCATCTTTTATCTAAGCGTTTGCACAGGGATTTTGTTGTTCTTCTTAAGGATGTAATGGTCTCGCTGTCCGATTAGTCGTTTATTCCTTTCCCCCCTGTGATATAAGGGCGTAAGTCAAGTAGTTTAATGCTGCATTGATTTGGATTCAGGGCTGTTCTGGTTGAAGATGATCTTTGCAGCAAAATAGCTTCTTTTGTTCCTCCTTTAATTAGTAACTGCAGGCTTTTAGTTGCAAAACCAGTTAAACTTAAATGATAACTTTTAACCAAGACAATGTAAAGTCTTAGAAAAAAAAAAAAAAACAAAACCCATTCCCCATTTCTTTTCTCCCACTTCCCCCACGTCCCAAAAATCTGTGCACATGCACATCCATATACATACACGGACACACACACATTCACTTGGGGTAAAAAAGAAAAAAAAACTACATTAGCAGCAAAAAGGAAAGAAAGAAAATCAGGAACAAAATAAAGCAATCTGGAAGGGAAAAAAAAATAGTTAAAGCAAGGATAAGCCGAAGTTGGGAAAATCATTCGTTGTACGAAGCAACAAAGGTGAGTTTTTCTCACTCAAATTTCTTAGTGAAATCCTGTATTTTAAGTTTTATACATGTTAGAATATAATGTTGGTGTTAAAAGAAAAATTATGAATTTAGATTTCTTAAACAACTAGTTCGGGACATGAACTTTACAAACTGTTTTTCGGAGTTATACTTGTTTTAATTAGACGAAATTTGGTATGGTTGTAAATAACTTTGTTACGAACAGATTGAACTAAAGAAGAGATAAAACGGACTTACGGTTTAAGAGTTATCATAGTTTAAACTTTCTGCCACAGATTTGGACGAAATCTGAGAGCAAGTAGAATTATGAACTGTTTTTCCCGAGTTTCACTTGTTAGAATTAGACGAAATTTGGTATGGTTGTAAATCAATTTGTTACGAACAGATTGAACTAAATAAGAGGTAGAATGGACTTACGGTTTAGAAGTTATCGTATTTTAAAATTTCTGCGCCGGATCGGTTGAAAGTCCGTAAAGCAGTGGGTAAAATGGTAAAACTGTAGCAATTGGTACAGAATATGAAATGTTTATTCAAATGAAAGTCCTATATTTGTCTTTTCTCGTCAGTTTGAGAATTTACGGGGCTTGATCCGACTTACGGATAAGAAGTTATGATTGTTTTAAGATCGTGTATCATTCTGATAATAAATTCGGCAAACAGTTCTTAATGTATTTGTTAAAACTGAAAAACTGAATGTTTCGGTGGGGAATTTAAAATTTTGTGTTGAATAAAAGTTCTAGGTTATTCTGTTCTCGACAGTTTGAGACTTTGCGTACATAAATCCGACTTACGGTGTGAGAGTTGTAACCCATACAAGTGGGAAGGGCGGAATATTGAAAGAAGGAAATATTAATTGAGCCTTTTGAACATATAACACATACAAAACAAATATGTAAATGCATTTGTAAATGCATCGGATCGGGTTGCACGCCGCAACAAAACGTAAAGTGAATACGTGTTCACAAATACGTAATATAATGGATCGGGTTGCACGCCGCAACAAAACGTAAAGTGAATACGCGTTCACAAATACGTAAATATAATGGATCGGGTTGCACGCCGCAACAAAACGTAAAGTGAATACGCGTTCACAAATACGTAAATATAATGGATCGGGTTGCACGCCGCAACAAAACGTAAAGTGAATACGCGTTCACAAATACGTAAATATAATGGATCGGGTTGTACGCCGCAACAAAACGTAAAGTGAATACGCGTTCACAAATACGTAAATATAATGGATCGGGTTGCACGCCGCAACAAAACGTAAAGTGAATACACGTTCACAAATACGTAAACATAATGGATCGGGTTGCACGCCGCAACAAAACGTAAAGTGAATACGCGTTCACAAATACGTAAACATAATGGATCGGGTTGCACGCCGCAACAGATATGTAAATGCATTTGTAAATGCATCGGATCGGGTTGCACGCCGCAACAAATATGTAAATACAAAGGAATACCTTAATATGTAACATGAGATAAAACATGTACGTGGGTTAAGTTGAGTACGTCCTGAAACGAATTGAAAGAGAATATTATTGTGTGAATACTTGATTATGATACATTGAAAATGTTGAAGTTTGTCTCATAATATGGTTATTGTGTCCTAATATGTTTGTACTTAAAATATTGTGAGATTACTTTGAATTATAGGGTGAGGTTCTCACTCAGCCCCGGATGGTAGGGCTGACTCTTTTATTTAACATATTTCAGGAAAGCGTGATAGAGGAAAAGCTCCGCAACAGGGCTAGCGATCGTCCCGCAGCCTCTTTGACCCACCAATCCATTATTTCGGATTTGGTGAAAGTTATTCTCATAAAGTATGTTCTAAGAACTAGGTTCCATTATCTCGGGGAATGCCCCACACAAGATTGTTCTTTGTAAGCTTGGAATTGCTTATTATGATATATATATTATTTCCGCACTTAAATACATGTTTAATCTAGGAAGAAAAGAAGTTAACGGTTCGCCTGAAAAATAAATAATTGTCCAGGTGCCATCACGCCTTAGGAAAGACTTAAGAAAAGTCGGGGCGTGACACTTTCTTATAAAGGTTAAAAGTATAAAGTTAGGGAATCTTCTGATATAATGTTATTATATCTGGATGAGAGAAAATGTGAAATAGCAATACAATAAACTGAGAGTGACATCTTAAAAGTCTTTTAATTTGAAACCAATAGTTTTAGATGCATAGCTTCCTATTTTTTCAATAGCAAATTCAAGTTTAGAATCTGCTTTAACAGCAGTGCTATCAAAAGCGAAAAGCACAAAAAAGCTCTGGGGCTTTAAGCGCAAACGCAAATAAAGCGTGGGCTTTAATGAAAAAAGGCGCAATGGTGCAAATATACAAATATATGTATGTTTAGTCCAAGACTATTAATAATAAGCATGAATAACAAATATATGGACAAAGAAATTGTAAATACATTACAATAAAGTGAAATATCAATTGTCTAGTGTCACCTCTTCAAGAGAGGCTCATTGGCAAGAAAAATTATGTCTTAGGGCCTTGATGATGACACTGAAGAGCTCATAAAGCGAGGCGAAGCGCTCAACATGTTTTTAGCCTCGCTTCAGGGCTTAAGTGCGCCTTTGACACCACTGCTTTAACATTGAATTCCTGGTTATACCCTGATCAATTTTTTATCTCGATTTGTAGGCATCAGTTAGTGAGAACTATGGTGGCAGCTTCTACATAGCTTCCTCAATGGAGTGATGCATGGCATGCCTTCTTTGACAAGAAAAAGTGTCAGGTGCTCTATGTGTACAAGTACGCATTCAGTTTGCTCACTTGCTCTACTTGTAACTTGGATATCGCTGCAAAGGACCTCTGGTACAAGAACTCACTTGGTCTAACCGAAGATCATGTGAACTTTTGATAGTACGTCATGAAATTAGAAGAGCCCTGTTATCTTTGACGTCCCGTCTTCCGAGATGGTGTCTTTGGTTATGCAGGTGATTGCTTCTTTATTCTACACTAGCAATCTTGCTTTTGAATTTCCTGGAACTTGAAATTCACTAGTTTCTTAACGAGCATTTACTAAAAATTTGAACACACTATATTAGCAATCTTGCTTTTGACCTCCCTGCGAAATTTATTGAATAAGTAAGTTCTCCTCACTCTTGATTTTTTGTCTTCCACTCTTCTCATGTGGCTCAGAAGGACCTAGATCTGTCATTAACTCTTATGAGATTCTTGCTGTTAAAGATTTCTGAAGCTGTAAAGTACTGCCTCTTGTGTCAAAGAGTTTGCAAACCTTCAAGTGGTTATTGAGGTAGTTATTTCTAATCCACATCCCATTTGTCATTTCTGTATCTTCATTTTATGTCTTAATGTTACTTAAAGTGCTCACATCTTTCACCTATTTCCTCTTTAACAGTGTGTTGAAAGCATAATCATAGAGTGCGGTTTATGGGAGTTAAACTGACAGATATTTGCATATTATTAATGTTATAAAATAAACTCTAATTTGCATATTATTACTATTTGTGTATCCAAACGGCTATTATCAGAAAGGCGGAAAAGGAAAAATTAAAAGGATTTGGGTTAACCGACCCAATTACCGCGTTGAGTTCATAAAATGACGCATACCCGTTGCTTTCAACAGTATATATATTCCCGCTTCATTTTGGAAACCCCCAATATTCTCATGGAACCGTCACGCTCAGCGAACTCGGGCTCCAATTCAAAACGAACATCAAATTCAAATTGGAGTAACAACAACAACAAGAATCAAAAGACCCTAGGCATGGCTTGGGGAGCCAATTCTCGATCTTCTTCTTGTCCTTCCTTCAATACTTCATCTTTCTTTACTTAATTCTCATATTGCGAATTTTTCACAATCTTGAATATTTGTGTGTTGATCATCAAGAAAGTTTAATTCTTCTTCTTACTTTACTTTATTTGCACTTATAAATTTTGAACATTAATTAGAATCTTCCAACACTATCTTGAATATTTGAAATAGGCTTTTCTTTTAGTTGACTTCGAATTAGATGATCATCAAGAAAGTTTTAGACCGGTCACTAGTAGAATGTGTGTTGATCATCAAGAAATATTATTTTTATTATTTTAGAGACGTTAATTATTGGAAAACTGAAACGAGCCAGAATAGAATAGAACAGTATTTGTGTAGCTGAGCCCATTTAGAATATAGTTGATTGATTTCTAGGGACTGTTTTTAGAGTTTCGCTTCATATGTCTCCTGTATATGGTCAAGTACACTTCTTGCCTACAATTTACTTCATAAACGCACCCCTCCTCTCTGATTTGATGTGTGTAGTGTATGCTATACTACTTCTCTGGTACTGGTTTACTCATCTTTTCATTGTGACCTTTGACAACTTTGCTATAGTTACATGGCCGTGAAGAATCAGAAGCTTCACGAGTAGTTTGATGCGGAGGCATCAAGCACTTCTCTCAGTGGGGGTTTTCATATTAATACTATTTGTGTATCCAAACGGCTATTATCAGAAAGGCGGAAAAGGAGAAATTAAAAGGATTTGGGTTAACCGACCCAATTACCGCGTTGAGTTCATAAAATAACGCATACCCGTTGCTTTCAACAATATATATATTCCCGCCTCATTTTGGAAACCCCCAATATTCTCATGGAACCGTCACGCTCAGCGAACTCGGGCTCCAATTCAAAACGAACATCAAATTCAAATTGGAGTAACAACAACAACAAGAATCAAAAGACCCTAGGCATGGCTTGGGGAGCCAATTCTCGATCTTCTTCTCGTCCTTCCTTCAATACTTCATCTTTCTTTACTTAATTCTCATATTGCGAATTTTTCACAATCTTGAATATTTGTGTGTTGATCATCAAGAAAGTTTAATTCTTCTTCTTACTTTACTTTATTTGCACTTATAAATTTTGAACATTAATTAGAATCTTCCAACACTATCTTGAATATTTGAAATAGGCTTTTCTTTTAGTTGACTTCGAATTAGATGATCATCAAGAAAGTTTTAGACCGGTCACTAGTAGAATGTGTGTTGATCATCAAGAAATATTATTTTATTTCTTTAGAGACGTTAATTATTGGAAAACTGAAACGAGTCAGAATAGAATAGAACAGTATTTGTGTAGCTGAGCCCATTTAGAATATAGTTGATTGATTTCTAGGGACTGTTTTTAGAGTTTCGCTTCATATGTCTCCTCTATATGGCCAAGTACACTTCTTGCCTACAATTTACTTCATAAACGCACCCCTCCTCTCTGATTTGATGTGTGTAGTGTATGCTATACTACTTCTCTGGTACTGGTTTACTCATCTTTTCATTGTGACTTTTGACAACTTTGCTGTAGTTACATGGCCGTGAAGAATCAGAGGCTTCACGAGCAGTTTGATGCGGAGGCATCAAGCACTTCTCTCAGTGGTCCAAGTTCTTCAAAACCTATATTTCATGGCGTTTCCATATTTGTTGATGGATACACGGTTCCTTCCAGTCAGGTTTAGTGCATTATGGTTTCTTTCCTGTTATTTTCGTGACTGGGATTAATCCGATATGATTGCTTGAAGATTTACGAATTAAAAGATCCTGAATCTATTGTTGAACTATGTTGCTCGAACTCTTCACTTTCGGTGCCGCACCCGTGTGGGTGTGGGATCCGTACCCTATCTGGTCAACCAATTTTGGGTACTTTGACTAAAATCGAGGGAGAAATTCTGGACAGATTCAATGATTTATCTAATTAAAACAGAAGCTATGGTGAAATTGAAGAAAATGGAATAGCTTGTATCTATAAATTTCTATGTCACTCCTTTTCCTTTATCTCCTTCCGAGATTCTCGTCCTGATCAATAGTTTCTCCTCAAGTTTTCGACATAATATCTCATAATTTCGGTTTTATAACTATTTTTTTAGAATTTTGACTTATTGTTTGCGAATCCCGCACCCGTATCCGTACTCCACAAATCTTAAAATTTAGATAATGACGAATCCGACCTCGAGATCTGTACCCTGTATCCGACACCCGCACCCGAGTCCGAGCACCATAGATGTTGAATGATGTTGACTATTGTTTCATCAATAGAAAACCTTATTTAACTTTTGAACTGTCAAAACAAATGATTTCTTGTATTCTTACTTTTCCGTGATGAGTTTCTACTTGTGTAAGAAAAGTTCATTCAGTCTGCATGTAAACCCGTATACAAACATCCTTCTTCTTTGCAATCGATACCGTGAGTGTATAACTATCATATTCTTTCCCATACCTCACTGGATTTTCTCATATGGAAGATTAGGTTGCTTCTCTTGCAGTTTATTGATTTCAACAATACTTCTTCAGGAACTTCGAGGATATATGTTGAAGCATGGAGGCCGTTTTGAAAATTATTTTTCTAGGCATCGTGTTACTCATATAATCTGTAGTAATCTTCCTGACAGAAAGGTCAAGAATTTAAGGTTGGCTGTAAAACCAAGTTCATCGGGTTGTCAGTTTCTTATTTTTGTATCTCTGCTGAAATAGAAATTGTAATTTTTTTTCTTAAAGATTTGTTTGAATTTGATATAGGTCCTTTTAGCAGGGTACTTCCAGTAGTCAAACCGACATGGGTGTTGGATTCTGTCGCTGCAAATAAGCTTATGAATTGTAAGCTAATATTTCTCTCGACTTTCTTTTTAACGCAAACTAGCAAGTTGATTACTTGTTTAGGTGTTAGCTCTGTTATGGCGATTGTCCCTGAAAGCCTTTTTGTGGGTGGAAGGATATTGTCTACAGAAGCGATCGGGAATCTGTGCTTCTCTCCTCTTAGGCCTCTTTTCATTTGTTGAATTGTCGAAGGGGGATAAAAAAGAGGAGAACAAGAAACTGCTCTTTTACGTGTCTTCTAGTTATGTTTGTATTATATATCTATATTGAAAAGTTTGCAAGTTCAGGCCCTAGCTCCATCTTGTGAAGAGTCTACTTGACGGGAAACAAGGAAATGCTAAAGTACTTGAATCTTAAGAAGATTAACCTTGTTGCTTTAGACGAAAAGTTTATTATAAGGTGCATGCACCTCCATCAAGTTCTTTATGAGCCTTGGGGTACTGCATGATTTTGGTTTCTTGATTTTGTTGTAAGCTTCGATGAGTTGACTTTGTGATATTTTTTGCGACTCACATCAATACTTTTCAGTTTCTTTCTTAGTAAGTAACATCAGTCCTCTGTGTTGTTGTGTTGTTTTCAGGGGTTCCTTATCAGCTTGATCAGATTGCAAGTGAAGTTAATAACCAGCCTAAGTTATCTGCTTTCTTTACGAAAAACATTTCTGCTTCTGATGATACAACAACATGTTCAACTGTCCATGCCACTTGTAGAGTTGAGAGCCCATTGTCATATTCTGGACCAATTGAAGATCCTATATCCTTTGAAGAGTGGCAATCTGCAGAAGATTTGAAGCCTTGTGCTCTAGAAATATATTGATGTTATTATAGGAAATGTAAGTATCAATACTGAGGAAGGGCTTTAGTGTCCAAGAGAAAACTTAGCATGGATTACTATAAAATGAGTCTTTTGAGATTCATATAGGATTTTCGTGTTGTTTACCTTCCACTTGGCGACATTCCCCACAACAGCTTGTGATGAAGCTCTTAGATAGTAACTGAAGGGACTTTTGAAAGCTGCATTTTCTTCTTTATCCTTTGGTGCTTTTGGTAAATACCTTGTCTAGCACAATGATGACAGAAGCCTTCATACACGTCATCCATATTTTTTTATTTGGATATTTTGGAATTCTATTGCTTTGTTTTTATAATATTTACCTGTTTTACTGCGAGAAGCAGCACAAATAAGCATGGTTGGAGAGTGTATGGGACAAATACATTTATGATTTGTTATAAATGAAGGCCGGGTCTGACATTATTGAAATTGTGACATTTCCTAGAAGTTTACAACAACATGCTTCCTCATTTTCAGGTACCATAAGTAGTTCCATTTTGGTTTCTTGTTGAGATGTGTATAGTTTATGACATGCTCTAAAAGAATGATATGACGTTGTTGAAATAATTTCTACTAGATATTGATTGACTATATTTGCTGAAAACTGGGCAGGCTTTCCTGCTGTTCTCATTAACACATTAAGTCATTAATTGATCTGGTTTCTTCTAGATTCTTTCAATCATTCTAGGGTTAGTTTTACTTATTAAGAGACATATAAGATTCTACTATGTGGAGAACCACTTCCAACGTGGTGTTAATGGCATTTGGAGCATAACTTTAATGAATAACCAAGTGCTCATTTATTCAGCTGACGTTCTTTTGGTTCTCAAGAAAACAATTCGGAAAC
This sequence comes from Przewalskia tangutica, assembly GCA_029844215.1. Lineage (NCBI taxonomy): Eukaryota > Viridiplantae > Streptophyta > Magnoliopsida > Solanales > Solanaceae > Przewalskia > Przewalskia tangutica. The sequence goes on from CM056721.1 coordinate 15,999,998, forward strand.
ATATTTTCTCTTTATAAAATAAACAATTTTATACGAGGGTGATAACATTGTTAAAGAGTATTGTGTGTGATTGCAATCTTATACAGTATTACAATACAGAAAGAATGATACTTCATTTATGGATATTTGAAGATGTTATCGAAGTCCTTCCCATCTAGGTTGTTAATGGGTGGCAAGTTCCCACCATGGTACCTGGGGCGTTGAGTATCCTCTTTGATGACAAACCTATCAAAAACTCCTTCAAGTCTGTACATAGGGAGTACCCAATCTGTTGGTCTGCAGACAGATTTGCATGGAAAATTGTTCCCATCTTTCAGTTAATAAGCGTATTGAAGCCCCACATCGGCCGTGGTAGGAAAAATTGGTCACTTTGTATGATATTGGGAATCCTACTCATGAGCTAGCTTTTGAGGATGAGTTAGCCCCAAGGTCCATTTCTTATCAAGGTATTAGAGCAAAAAATAATTGAGTAAAAAAAGCTAACAACTTGAGCTTTTAGATGAGATGGTCACATACATGGTATCAGAGTCATGCCCATCCCGATTCTGGTTTACCCAATGTAGGCCCCATGTTATATAGTCCATGATCCAGATGTTCAGTTTTGGACGTGCGATGGGGTGTTGTAGTCCTACATCGGTTGTGTGAGGTAAGAAATGATCTCTTTATATGGTCTTAGGCAATACTTATTTCATGAGTTAGCTTCCGGATTAAGTTAGGCCCAAAGGTCCATCTTTTATCTAAGCGTTTGCACAGGGTTTTTGTTCTTCTTCTTAAGGATGTAATGGTCTCGCTGTCCGATTAGTCGTTTATTCCTTTCCCCCCTGTAATATAAGGGAGTAAGTCAAGTAGTTTAATGCTGCATTGATTTGGATTCAGGGCTGTTCTGGTTGCAGATGATCTTTGCAGCAAAATGGCTTCTTTTGTTCCTCCTTTAATTAGTAACTGCAGGCTTTTAGTTGCAAAACCAGTTAAACTTAAATGATAACTTTTAACCAAGACTTTCTTATAAAGGTTAAAAGTATAAAGTTAGGGAATCTTCTGATATAATGTTATTATATCTGGATGAGAGAAAATGTGAAATAGCAATACAATAAACTGGGAGTGACATCTTAAAAGTCTTTTAATTTGAAACCAATAGTTTTAGATGCATAGCTTCCTATTTTTTCAATAGCAAATTCAAGTTTAGAATCTGCTTTAACAGCAGTGCTATCAAAAGCGAAAAGCACAAAAAAGCTCTGGGGCTTTAAGTGCAAACGCAAATAAAGCGTGGGCTTTAATGAAAAAAGGCGCAATGGTGCAAATATACAAATATATGTATGTTTAGTCCAAGACTATTAATAATAAGCATGAATAACAAATATATGGACAAAGAAATTGTAAATACATTACGATAAAGTGAAATATCAAGTGTCTAGTGTCACCTCTTCAAGAGAGGCTCATTGGCAAGAAAAAGTATGTCTTAAGGCCTTGATGATGACACTGAAGCGCACATAAAGCGAGGCGAAGCGCTCAACATGTTTTTAGCCTCCCTTCAGGGCTTAAGTGCGCCTTTGACACCACTGCTTTAACATTGAATTCCTGGTTATACCCTGATCAACTTTTTATCTCGATTTTTAGGCATCGGTTAGTGAGAACTATGGTGGCAGCTTCTACATAGCTTCCGCAATGGAGTGATGCATGGCATGCCTTCTTTGCCAAGAAAAAGTGTCAGGTGCTCTATGTGTACAAGTACGCATTCAGTTTGCTCACTTGCTCTACTTGTAACTTGGATATCGCTGCAAACGACCTCTGGTACAAGAACTCACTTGGTCTAACCGAAGATCATGTGAACTTTTGATAGTACGTCATGAAATTAGAAGAGCCCTGTTATCTTTGACGTCCTGTCTTCCGAGATGGTGTCTTTGGTTATGCAGGTGATTGCTTCTTTATTCTACACTAGCAATCTTGCTTTTGAATTTCCTGGAACTTGAAATTCACTAGTTTCTTAACGAGCATTTACTAAAAATTTGAACACACTATATTAGCAATCTTGCTTTTGACCTCCTCATGAAATTTATTGAATAAGTAAGTTCTCCTCACTCTTGATTTTTTGTCTTCCACTCTTCTCATGTGGCTCAGAAGGACCTAGATCTGTCATTAACTCTTATGAGATTCTTGCTGTTAAAGATTTCTGAAGCTGTAAAGTACTGCCTCTTGTGTCAAAGAGTTTGCAAACCTTCAAGTGGTTATTGAGGTAGTTATTTCTAATCCACATTCCATTTGTCATTTCTGTATCTTCATTTTATGTTTTAATGTTACTTAAAGTGCTCACATCTTTCACTTATTTCCTCTTTAACAGTGTGTTGAAAGCATAATCATAGAGTGCGGTTTATGGGATCTGATAAGACATTTTCTCAGGTTAAACTGACAGAGCTGGCGATCATGGTACGTCGCTGTGTGTTTTGAGTGTTTTATTTCCAATTCTTGTAGGCATAAATTTGGCTTCCCTCTTGCTTGAAGTCAAGTGGGGCTTCATTCTTGGGATGGATGACATAAGGTGAACTGAACTGCAAGAATCAGTTAAACTATGTGTTCATTTTTGTCTTACACTTACTTTCAGGAGGTCCTGTATGGAGTTCAAGAACATCCGTGATATTTATCCGACTGAGCAGTAAAACAAGAATGCTATTTTTCACTTTTCCATCGTTGATGCAAAGCTTTGTTTGAATGTTGTTTCTTCCTAGAGGATTCATTACATGGGAAGTGGTACAGAGAATTAAATAAATAGAACTCTCCTCTCGAGTAGTTTAAGCTTTTATATGATACGCTCACACAATTCAACATGGTATACGAGCAGGCAGAAACTTTGGATTCTAAGTCTCATTCACCTGTTAACAGATTAGTATTTAACGTGCTTGCCCAAGAAAAAGAACGAGGGAGTTCATACAGAATCAATTAAATAAATACAAATATCCTCTCTAGTAATTTAAACTTTTAGGTGAGCTGGTAGTCACACGATTTAGGAGAAAGGAGTCCGTTGCTTGCAGGGCTCAAAATTGATTTATGGAGAAAATTAGACAACAAAAGGATGAAGTGGTGGCATGTGTTTCCACCATTGCCCTGTGAGAGTACAACTTTGCCCTTTCGTATCATCATTACTTAGTCCTGATAACAAAGCATTCTATATTTGTGAATGAATAAGCTTACGGTAGTAGTGTTATTATTAAAGAACTCTCAGTGGTAAACTGCAGCACTAAGCAGGTCCAAGTAAAAGTTGCACAAAAAAAGAAGAATACCTTGTGTTAGTTGTGTTTGTCAAAAGAATTAATGCGGTAGCGGACTTATTTATTAAATACATATATTGTATATTGTTTGTTGTTTCCTATTTTAAATTTCAACCTTCTCAGTCTGTTCCCTTTGCTTAAAATTTCTAGAAGTTTGGTCGTTACAACTTCTATTATTGATATACTGTCTTCAAGAAAACTGGTTCATGGAAAACAGTGCCTTTTTGTCCTTGACTTGCTTGATTATGCTGTTTAAGGATATTTTTATCTGCCTTTATGTATGTTTTTCTCTTCCCACGTCTCTCTCTTCTTTTCTAGTTTAATTGTGCCAGTGATGATAGAGTGCTTATGTTTGATTTTGTTATTGCAGAAAGGAATCCTAGGATGCTGCAGTTATCTGTACTTTGGCGTTATTGGTCAGGCCTCACTGCACTGTAAATGTTAAGTGGAGTGAGTAGCAGTTTCAATGGCAGTGGTATTGCTCAGATGCAGTGTTGAGGCAGACAGATGTGTGGTGCTGAGTGCTAAAAAGATCGTGTTAGAGATCGTTGGACCTCTTGCTGAGTGCTCAGATGCAGTGTTGAGGCAGAAGGTATGTCATTTTTCGGAATATATATTTTTTCATACCAAACACATCGTGTTCTGATTTTTCATGTTAATGAAGATATAATATTTTTTGCTGGAAGGTGGATAATTTTATTAATTTCCTTGGTCCACAAGTGACCACCAAGTAGAAACTTATTTTGTTTACGTGAAAAACGGTGGCCTGTCACGGTCGTAATTGAAGCAGATATGCAAGGGTCAGCCTCCACGATCCGACGTGAAAATTAAAGGATACCTGCTTGTGCTCATACTATTTCTTCACGTTTTGCCGTTACATTTTTCAAACATTGTAATATATGTAGGGACTATTGACTCAGTTAACAGGTGAAATCGTATACTTCAAGTGCTACTAACTACAAACAACAACCCAATGTAAAAGTGGGTAGAGAAATTGACTCTGGGGAAGGTGTCGTGCACGCAATCTTACCCTTATCTTTTGAAGGTAGAGAAATTGTTTCCCGGTGGACCCTCGACTCAAGTAAAGCATATCAAAAACAGTATGAAAAAGAAATATAGTAGTGAAGAAGTCATGTTGAAAATGATAACACAATAATCAAAGCAAAAAATACAACAGGTAATAATAGAATTTAAGAATAAGACAAGTGCTAATAACTGAATTTTAAATTTAATGTGTACGTATTTTAAATTATTAACATTTAACTGAGTGCTCAGATGCAGTGTTGAGGCAGAAGGTATGTCACTTTTCGGATTAGATCATGTTAATAATTGCATAGAGGTTGACCTCGCGTGTTAAATGCGACACAGGAGGGCGGAGAAAGCGGGAAATGGAAGCGGAAGAAATGAGGTGATGCTAAGGAGCAAGGGACTTTGCCTAATCCCAATAGAGCTCACTTGGCATGTAGCTGATACTACTCTCAACGGCGCTGATTTTTGGTCACCTGCCGCCATGATGAACAATAATATTATTCAATGAACAATCGATTTACTATTTTTTACTGCCTTTAATAGGCCTTTTTGCTCTCTTTCCCTTTTCTCGGTTGATATGACGATATATTGCAACTAGGGAAAACCCTTTGTTGGATGTAAAATGACATGATCACAACTAGGTGAGTATAGTATAAGTGAAAATGATAGACTAGGAAGGGCAGTAGCAGTTTTTTCGAAAGCTGAATGTGGGGTTGGAAACGCTGCTTGGTATTGGAAATTATACAACTTTTAGGGAAATGGTAAAGTGCATTACACTTTTCATATCAAAGAAGGATTGGTGGACTCTATTCCTCTCGTCTTTACTAATTTCTTATTTACGTAGTTATTTTTGGCATAGTTGGTAGCACTTCTTATTACAATGCTAAAAGTGGTACAATTACTCCTGTAACATAAGGGTAAGATAAATCATTCCGATTCTAATACTCTATTATAGTTTCATTTTGTCACAATACCTAAAGTGCTTTTAAATTTGGCACGAATTTATTAGTTGCAGACTTATCAATAGTCTTATTAATTACCCCTTCCACACCCAATGATTATTTGATAGTCTTCATCCTTTGAACACTTACCTGATAAAGATCAGAGCTACACTTTCTTTTAGGAGCTTGTAGGCTACTGTTTAACTATTAATCGCCACGTAGTCATATACAAATTATTTATATATTTTAATTGTGTATTTTTTTCTTGATCCCTGGTGCAGTCCGGAAAGTGCTCCGAGTCTCCTCCTACTGTCCGTATTCTTGTCTTGGCTTCATCATACATATCTTTGATCGTCCTGGTGTACGCCACATGTACCCTTCTAACCTCTAAACATTTCCATAGAACCTCCATAGGGACTTTGTCGTATGCCTTCTCGATGTCGATGAAAAACATATGTAAGTCTTTATTCATCTCTTTATACTACTCCACTAACCTTCTAATAAGATTGATGGCTTTTGTGATCGAACGCCGTGACATGAAACCGATTTAGTTCTCAAAAATAGACGCGCCTCTTCTCACCCTCATCTCCACGATCCTTTCCCAGACTTTCATTGTATGGCTTAACAGCTTGATACCCCTATAGTTGTTGCAACTCGGGATATCACATTTGTTCTTGTACAAATGGATCATTGTACTCCACCTCCATTCTTCGGTCATTCTCGTCGTCTTAAAAATGACGTTAAACAACTCAGTCAACCACTCCAAACACATGTGTTATTCCAAAATTCCAATGAGATCTCATCAGGCCTGATCGCTTGTCCCCTTCGCATCTTGCGAATAACACTCATAACCTCCTCAACCTTAATGCTTCTACAGTACCCAAAATCCCCGTGCCTATCATAATGCTCTAGATCTCCTAGCACAATGTCTCCATCTCCTTTTTCGTTCAAGAGTTTGTGGAAGTAAGACTGCCACCTCCGCCTAATATGCGCTTCCTCCACCAGTACTTTGTCGTCCTCGTCCTGGATGAACCTCACTTGATCCAAGTCACGGGCCTGTTAGGCCGATTTCCAATTGCTCACACAAGTGTACATATTGTTACAAGTAATGTATTCTGGTAAGACCGAATATCGTTCACAGAGACTGGTTTCTAATTACCGAACATCTATTCTTGGTTATCTATTTGGTAAACGATGGTTGATTTGAGTTTTTATCTAAAACTACTAGAGTAATTGCGAGAATTAAACTAAATATGTTGTGATGTAAATCAGTTATGATGAAATTAGGGCTTTCAATATCCTTGACTATCCACACGTTTCAATCCTTAATGCAATAATAATGGTTTCTTCTTCTATGTTAAGATAACAGGTTAATTAGTCTGTCTTATATTCCGGTTAGGATATATAAAAGCTCAACCCCAGTGCAGAAATCTTCTATATTTCTATGATAGGTTTTACCACATAGGAGGATTAAGAATAATAACCTAAAGTGCTACACAAGTATCGGGGTACTTTCGTCCGTGATTTTAATCTATGTCTATTCAATTACAGCATATCCAAATCTCTTCTCTCGATTCTTGATTCAAAACCATATAAATTATGATACTTAGTGATCAGTTAACTACCAAACATTCAAACCAATATGGAATAAATCTTAATCAAGTGAAGAAGAAACCAAACTAATGCATCAATTCATGAAAAAAAGTTTCAAGCGATTTAAAGGAAAGCCCTAATTAAGTGTTTAGCTCCTAGCCATAGACATGCTAAGAACTAATACAAAATCCAACATGAACTGAATTGAAAATAAAGAAAAGAAAGAAAAATACTTAGAACTAATGTCTCCTATCTTGTAGCCTCTAAGCGTTGTGTTGTGGAATATGTACAAGGTTGTCCAAGATGCCCCCTTTAGGTCAAAGTTTTAGGACTATATAATTGAGAAAAATTGTGTTTCGGACCCTTTTGCCCTTCGAAAATCGGCCCAGAAAATCAGAAATCCCGCCTCGGCCCTGCTGGATGGCGCCACGACGCCGAAAATACTGCGACAAAATCAGACTCCGCAGGACAATTAGCGCCGCGACGCTGCTAGCAGGCGTCGCGGCACCTTTGACGTTCTTTGGCCAGTTTTCTGTTTCAGTGTCATTTTTTCGTCCGGACTTCATGATTTCTTCTATACTTCCCGAGACTTCTTAGATTTCATTTCTTGGTCTTTTCTTGTGCAATTACACCTCAATTAAGCTCATTTCATCTTCTTCTTGTCATTTCTCCATTTAGGACCGCTGTGACTTAAAAGAAAGAAAAATGACCCTAATACTATACTAAACACAAAGAATATTCCAAAAATACTAACTAAAAATGACTCAAAAAGTGTATATAAAATACTCGTAACCTCCTCAACCTCAATGCTTCTACAATATCCAAAATCCCCGTGCCTACCATAATGCTCTAGATCTCCTAGCACAATGTCTCCATCTTCTTTTTCGTTCAAGAGTTTGTGGAAGTAAGACTGCCACCTCCGCCTAATATGCGCTTTCTCCACCAGTACTTTGTCGTCCTCGTCTTGGATGAACCTCACTTGATCCAAGTCACGGGCCCTCCTCTCCTATTTCTTGGTTTGTTTGTACAACTTCTTATCCCCGCCTTTCTTCTCTAATTCCACATACATGCGTTCGAAAGCTGTCGTTTTTGCAATCGTAACCGTTAGCTTTGCCTCCTTCCTCGCCAACTTATACAGTTTCCTATTCGTCCACTTCTCCACCTCATCTCTATTTTCTACCAATTTCGCATACACCGTTTTCTTCGCTTCCGCCTTCTATTGAACTTCACCATTCCACCACCAATCCTCTCGATGTCTACCACGATAACATCGCGAGACTCCTAACACTTCTATGGCTACCTCACGAATGCAACTGGCCGTCCTGTCCCACATACCTGGCCGCGATCCCCACTACTCGCAAGCCCTCGCCATCAAACCTCTCCTCCATATCCTTTGCACTAGCCATGATCAAACTCCCCATTTGATTCTTAACCTATCATACACAAGTAATTTGTTTTCCACCAAAAAATATCTCCGCAAAAATAATTTTGTATGATTAGTAAAAAAAATGACAGTCCGGTGCACTAAGCTTTTGTTATGCGCGGGGTCCGGAGAAGGTTCGGACTACAAGAGTCTATTATCAGACGCCTTTACTCAAGATTCGAAGGACTTTATATCTTTCAATTCTAAACTTCAATCAAAATCACGTACGCATAATCATTCAACGTCCCTATCAACAATAGGCAATTTGAGGTGTTTGGATAATATTTTGTTAAATTTTTTAAAATTTAAAGTTGTGCACTTTTTTATTTTTCAAAGTTACTTAGATTGTGCCTGCACATAAATTTAATGTTATAAAATAAACTCTAATTTGCATATTAATACTATTTGTGTATCCAAACGGCTATTATCAGAAAGGCGGAAAAGGAAAAATTAAAAGGATTTGGGTTAACCGACCCAATTACCGCGTTGAGTTCATAAAATAACGCATACCCGTTGCTTTCAACAGTATATATATTCCCGCTTCATTTTGGAAGCCCCCAATATTCTCATGGAACCGTCACGCTCAGCTCCAATTCAAAACGAACATCAAATTCAAATTGGAGTAACAACAACAACAAGAATCAAAAGACCCTAGGCATGGCTTGGGGAGCCAATTCTCGATCTTCTTCTCGTCCTTCCTTCAATACTTCATCTTTCTTTACTTAATTCTCATATTGCGAATTTTTCACAATATTGAATATTTGTGTGTTGATCATCAAGAAAGTTTAATTCTTCTTCTTACTTTACTTTATTTGCACTTATAAATTTTGAACATTAATTAGAATCTTCCAACACTATCTTGAATATTTGAAATAGGCTTTTCTTTTAGTTGACTTCGAATTAGATGATCATCAAGAAAGTTTTAGACCGGTCACTAGTAGAATGTGTGTTGATCATCAGGAAATATTATTTTTATTACTTTAGAGACGTTAATTATTGGAAAACTGAAACGAGTCAGAATAGAATAGAACAGTATTTGTGTAGCTGAGCCCATTTAGAATATAGTTGATTGATTTCTAGGGACTGTTTTTAGAGTTTCGCTTCATATGTCTCCTCTATATGGCCAAGTACACTTCTTGCCTACAATTTACTTCATAAACGCACCCCTCCTCTCTGATTTGATGTGTGTAGTGTATGCTATACTACTTCTCTGGTACTGGTTTACTCATCTTTTCATTGTGACCTTTGACAACTTTGCTGTAGTTACATGGCCGTGAAGAATCAGAAGCTTCACGAGCAGTTTGATGCGGAGGCATCAAGCACTTCTCTCAGTGGTCCAAGTTCTTCAAAACCTATATTTCATGGCGTTTCCATATTTGTTGATGGATACGCGGTTCCTTCCAGTCAGGTTTAGTGCATTATGGTTTCTTTCCTGTTATTTTCGTGACTGGGATTAATCCGATATGATTGCTTGAAGATTTACGAATTAAATGATCTTGAATCTAGTGTTGAACTATGTTGCTCGAACTCTTCACTTTCGGTGCCGCACCCGTGTGGGTGTGGGATCCGTACCCTATCTGGTCAACCAATTTTGGGTACTTTGACTAAAATCGAGGGAGAAATTCTGGACAAATTCAATGATTTATGTAATTAAAACAGAAGCTATGGTGAAATTGAAGAAAATGGAATAGCTTGTATCTAGAAATTTCTATGTCACTCCTTTTCCTTTTATCTCCTTCCGAGATTCTCGTCTTGATCAATAGTTTCTCCTCAAGTTTTCGACATAATATCTCATAATTTCGGTTTTATAACTATGTTTTTAGAATTTTGACTTATTGTTTGCCGAATCCCCGCACCCGTATCCGTACCCACAAATCTTAAAATTTAGATAATGACAAATCTGACCTCGAGATCTGTACCTGTATCCGATACCCGCACTTTGAGTCCGTGCAACATAGATGTTGAATGATGTTGACTATTGTTTCATCAATAGAAAACCTTCTTTAACTTTTGAACTGTCAAAACAAATGATTACTTGTATTCTTACTTTTCCGTGATGAGTTTCTACTTGTGTAAGAAAAGTTCATTCAGTCTGCATGTAAACCCGTATACAAACATCCATCTTCTTTGCAATCGATACCGTGAGTGTATAACTATCATATTCTTTCCCATACCTCACTGGATTTTCTCATATGGAAGATTAGGTTGCTTCTCTTGCAGTTTATTGATTTCAACAATACTTCTTCAGGAACTTCGAGGATATATGTTGAAGCATGGAGGCCGTTTTGAAAATTATTTTTCTAGGCATCGTGTTACTCATAATCTGTAGTAATCTTCCTGACAGTAAGGTCAAGAATTTAAGGTTGGCTGTAAAACCAAGTTCATCAGGTTGTCAGTTTCTTATTTTTGTATCTCTGCTGAAATAGAAATTGTAATTTTTTTTCTTACAGATTTGTTTGAATTTGATATAGGTCCTTTAGCAGGGGACTTCCAGTAGTCAAACCGACATGGGTGTTGGATTCTGTCGCTGCAAATAAGCTTATGAATTGTAAGCTAATATTTCTCTCGACTTTTTTTTTAACGCAAACTAGCAAGTTGATTACTTGTTTAGGTGTTAGCTCTATTATGGCGATTGTCCCTGAAAGCATTTTTGTGGGTGGAAGGATATTGTCTACATAAGCGATCGGAATCTGTGCTTCTCTCCTCTTAGGCCTCTTTTCATTTGTTGAATTGTCGAAGGGGGATAAAAAAGAGGAGAACAAGAAACTGCTCTTTTACGTGTCTTCTAGTTATGTTTGTATTATATATCTATATTGAAAAGTTTGCAAGTTCAGGCCCTAGCTCCATCTTGTGAAGAGTCTACTTGACGGGAAACAAGGAAATGCTAAAGTACTTGAATCTTAAGAAGATTAACCTTGTTGCTTTAGACGAAAAGTTTATTATAAGGTGCATGCGCCTCCATCAAGTTCTTTATGAGCCTTGGGGTACTGCATGATTTTGGTTTCTTGATTTTGTTGTAAGCTTCGATGAGTTGACTTTGTGATACTTTTTGCGACTCACATCAATACTTTTCAGTTTCTTTCTTAGTAAGTAACATCAGTCCTCTGTGTTGTTGTGTTGTTTTCACGGGTTCCTTATCAGCTTGATCAGCTTGCAAGTGAAGTTAATAACCAGCCTAAGTTTATCTGCTTTCTTTACGAAAAACATTTCTGCTTCTGATGATACAACATGTTCAACTGTCCATGCCACTTGTAGAGTTGAGAGCCCATTGTCATATTCTGGACCAATTGAAGATCCTATATCCTTTGAAGAGTGGCAATCTGCAGAAGATTTGAAGCCTTGTGCTCTAGAATCTAAAGATCTAATGCAAGCGAACTGCAATGTTGATAGAGTTGAAGAGTCAAGTGGTAGCATGGCAATGCAAGAACTGAGTGATGCTGCCAGTGGAGATGGAAGCCATCCTCCATTTTCAGCACCTTCCAGTTCTGACAATGATGCATCAGCTCGTAGCGACTGGACTAGTGATCCTGTTAACGAGGGGCCATCAAATTTAAAGATTCCTAGGTCTCCTAATCAGCGACATTCAACACTAGTTGATGCTAATTTTGTGGAAAATTACTTTAAGGTACGCACGTTGATATCTTGATATTGACTTTTGCTCTTGCTTGACCACTTGTATCTACACCCCTCCTCCCTTCCAGAAAAAAGACCAAATGCAATGAACACTTACTCTGAAGTCGTTTCTTTTTTCCTTTTGCTAGAGTGTTGGCATTAGAAAGTCGGATTAGATTGTTAAGTTAATTTATCATCACATATTAGACCATCTTTCTGCACATATAACTTGATTTTTGGAGCTCACATGTAAATTTCGGTGCAGACTTGTGAAAACAGGTTCAATAAAGTCGCTCATATCAAACCTTCTTTTTTTGGGTTAAAAGTTCTTTTAACGACTAACCAACTTATTGTATGCTTCTGCTTCTTCTGTTGCTGGATCTAGGACGACACTATAATGGACCTTTGAAGAGTGTGGAAGAATTAATTTCATTCTTCCACTTCAATCAAGGAAAAATAAATACCAAGAATCAACAGCAAAAAAAAAAAAAAAACAGCCAATTCATACCTCGACGTTGTGTTGCTTATATTACTTCTATTAGATTCTTGGCATCCAGATTTGCTGGAGCGTTTTGATGCGATGAGATTACCTGTTTTTTCTTGTGGATCTGTTCTTTTGCATTTGCTTAATTGCAGGTATTGCTTGCGTAAGTAATATATGCATAAAAGTCTACATTGATAATTAATTGCATAACCAATATTAATAGCACTTAGTGCCGAAGTGGTTGACATATTCCCCCGTGGGCATTTGTCTTCAGCATTCTAGGTTGCATTTTATTGGCACCTGGAGAAACCGGTACCGTAAACGATTTCCTAGCTCCCCCGGTGGGTTTAGATGCTCAACTTCAGTCCCTAGTTCTTCAGTCACAACAAATAAGACGATCATTATTCATGTGGATATGGTAATTTCTGCTTCTATGGTCTGAAAACTTGACTTGTCCTCTTTATGTTGTTATGACTGCTTCTATGTTCCGGCTCCTCTCCCGTCTCACCTCCATCTGAAGGAATGTCATATATGTACTATTTGTCTCTGGAGATTATTCTCTGTACTAAAACAATCAATTCAACTTTACTTGTTCAGGATTGCTTTTTTGTGTCTGTGGTCATTAGAAATCGCCCCGAGTTGAAGGATAAACCTGTTGCCATTTGCCATTCAGATAATTCACGCGGAACAGCAGAAATATCATCAGCGAATTATCCTGCTAGAGGTTATGGTCAGTCTTTCAGTCAGTAATTCAACCGTTTCTTAAACATCATCCTGTATTGGTAATTCGATCCTCATTCAAGCTTTTTCTCGCAGGAGTAAAAGCTGGTATGTTTGTCAGAGATGCCAAGTCACGTTGCCCTCACCTCGTCATTCTTTCTTATGATTTTGAGGCTTATGAGGAGGTGGTCATGATATTTCAGTTTCTTCATCTTGTTCTTTTCCCCTTTTAATTGAATCCTTTTGTATTTGGATATCGAGTCCTATAAAATCTGATTTCATTTGCAGGTTGCTGATTGCTTTTATAACATCTTGCACAAATACTGCAACAAAGTGCAGGTATGGCTTCAAAACTGTTTGTTGAACAACTTTGCAATCTTTGTATCTCTTGATTGGCCGTTGCTACTGAATGCAGGCCGTAAGTTGTGATGAAGCATTTTTAGATGCCACTGATTCTGGAGTAGAGGACATTCAAGCTTTTGTAGTAGTGATCAGAAAGGAGATTCTTGATGCGACAGGCTGTACGGCTTGTGCTGGTATTGCTGGGAATATGCTTATGGCGCGTCTTGCTACTAGGATTGCAAAACCAGATGGGCAATGTTACATCCCTGCTGAGAAGGTAGCTTATTTTGATCTGTCTTTTTGATGAATGAACAGGGGAGAACTTGTGTCTTGATCTCTGTCATCTCTATATGTGTATCTTCTACTGTATTACAAACTATATTTTGCAACTTCATTGGTTACATGTCATTGCTCTCTCTTTAACTATTGGTAGTCAATCTGTTCTTACCCAATTGTCATCTATGCATCGTGAATTTGCATTGTACTTCTAAAAAGGACATGACTGCAAGTCAAATCAGATTTTATAGGCTCCAGGTCAAAAAGCGAAGTTTCTGCCAAGTATTCTCCATGTCCTTGCCATGTGAGATATTTCTCCATTTCCACATGAGAGGCTCTTTTTTGCTTCACTTTGTTTATGTCTTCATCCTGTTCAAGCATAATAACCTTTTCCGCTGCAAGAATCTGTAGTTTAGATGGGAATCAACACGAATCCTTGAATTATATTGCTTAAAAAGTACAACTTTCTTATTACTCCCTCCGTTTCAATTTCTCTGGCTTACGTTCCTTTTTAGTAGTAACTCTTTACACCCAATATCCTACCTGACATATTTAAGACCACAAGATTCAAAGAATATTTTGGTACATTACACAAATCTTTAGTTCAAAACCACAAGATTCAAAGGTCTTCTTTATTTTCTTAAACTCCGTGCCGAGTAAGACAAACAAATTGAAAAAGAGGGAGTACTTTATTATAAAAAGAAAAAGAATCCGTGATTTTTTTGTCAAGGATAAGACCCAGAAAAGGGCTTTTTGATCAAATAATTTTGTCCCAACACTGATACCATTCTATATCAAACACACTTCTCTTCTAGTGTCTACAACATGTAGTGGAAAAAGAGGAAAACGAAGACTTGAAGATCATTTTGGAGAAGTAAAATAGTTATTGTGATTTATCTTGTTGGCTCTATTAGGTGGAGGAGCACCTGTGTGAACTTCCAGTAAAAGCACTTCCTGGAATTGGTCATGTGTTGGAAGAGAAGTTGAACATGAGACAAATCACAACTTGTGGGCAGCTGCGAATGATTTCCAAGGTTTTAATTCTTCTTTCTGCAATATATTGGTGATTGCTCTCGCGGTTTTGATTTTCTATCTGTTTATAGTTTGTGTACAACAAGCACTGTCTGGTTTCTCTCAGATTCGTTTCACACTTGAAGAAACACTACAAGAGGACTTCATGAATAATTGAATCTCTTGCTACAGAGAACTTCTTGTTCATTTTTGTTTGTTAGTATTTTTTTTTTAAATGAAATAAGATATGGTATTTTATTAAAGCTAGTACCAGAAAGGTACTGCAAATTGTATTAAGGGGTATGTTTGCTATATTTGTAAGCAGAGTTTCTCCCAAGTGGGGTGGCCTACCGGTTGAGAGCCTGAGTGACAACCTTGGGAACCAAGGATTGCATTCTAGCATGGACGGCACGAGTTGAAAACTTCCAATCTTCCTAAACTATGGAAGGAGGGGGGGGGGGGGGGTAGAGTTATTTGATACTTAGGACAGTGGAGGTTGCAGGTACTCGGTGGATGTCGAGATGTGCACCATCTGTCCTGATACTAGTTACTACTATTCCTAAAAGAAGAGTAATATTATATCAAGTCTTCTTGTTTATTTGCCTTTTCCATTCAAAGCCCTTAGTGAAACTATATTTTCCATTTCTTTTGAAAAAGGTTTCACATTTAACAGGTAATCTCAACTGGATAGCTATCAAAGAAAAATGAGGCTTGTTATTCATGCTGTCTGCTTGAGTCAGCGTCCTCTTTGCCACTTGTCTCCCCATTTTCATGGGCACATTCCCGCCCAAGGTAATTCAAGCATCCTTGGAACCTTCATTAAATAGAGCTGCTGATGGAATAGGCGATACATTGTTTATTTAAGACTGCATTTGCACCTATTTGGCTTACTCAGCTCCTATAGTTTATTTCAGCTAGTGATGTTTTGTTAAACTCATGGTTACAGTGTTTTCAAAAGCATGATCATTCGATAAAATGAGAATATCTTGTCTTCTTGTGGAAACTTTGTTCTAATCAGTGCTCAAAACAGCACTTGTTTGATCGTTAGTTGGTCATCTTTTCTTAGAATTGCTGTCTTGTAGATTAAAGAAGCGATTTTTATTGGTGAAAACTTTCATAATTTCTTTTGCTGTTATTCAGCCTGCTGAGTGGGATGCTTTTCTCCTTTATATGATACTTATCGGTACACCAATCATGGTGGCATGAAGAATGATCTCTATATGTGGCATGCCATTTTTTGGGGATGACATGCAAATATTGGACTATATATACAACCTCCTACTCATTTGTTGTGTTTCCAGGAAACTCTCCAGAAGGACTTTGGTGCTAAAACTGGAAGTACACTATGGAACTATAGTAGAGGGATAGACGATCGGTTGGTTGGCATGATGCAGGTTAGGACCAACACAGAATATCTTTACCGCTTTAATTTGTATGTTTTATTTTGGATTGTGTCATAGTCACACAACTGACTCGCGAACTCCCATTGACTCCTCCATTTCACTGTTTCTTATTGTTTTGAATTTTGGAGACTTGCTTAATGATTGATAAGTATTTCCTTGCCTCCTGTGCTTCTTGTTCCTTCTAACTCCCGTCATTGTTTCTAGTGCCAATATAAGCAGTCTCTCAAGTAGTATTGGGTATGTGTGTGTGTGTATTTATGATGTTTCAGAGCAAAATTCTGGTTGTGAGTAGTACGTATACACTTATTTCTGTAGAGGTCTTAAACGCTGTTCTAGTACCTGTCAAAAGGAAGAAAATACTACTTACATGAATCTGCATCATGAAGTTTGTTATTTTGTTTTGAATCAGTCATGCGGGTTCAAGCCAAATATATAACTTCTCGATAACTTTTGCAGGAAAGCAAATCCATAGGTGCAGATGTTAACTGGGGCGTGAGGTTCAATGATCTGAAAGACGTTAGATCTCCACTAAACATCATTGTTTGTTTTCCCTTTTTATTAATGCTTATAGACACTAAACACCTTCTCAGTTCAGGCACAACATTTTCTGTTAAACCTTTGCAAGGAGGTTTCATTACGTTTGCAGGGGTGTGGAGTGATAGGGAGAAAGTTTACCTTGAAGGTCTCTCTCTCTCTTTTCTCTGTTTTTTCCATATGAAGCTATAACTTTTTATTATAGATTATAGTTCATTACTGGATTCTTATAGTAGAAACTAGTCGTATAGTTGGTTCTTATGCTGCTTCTGCACCTATATTGTCAATACAGATAAGAAAAAGAGGGGTGGTGCAGGGGAGCCAGTAAAGTATTTGGGCTGTGGTGTTTGTGATAACTTGAGCCATTCTGTCACGGTATAATATTTTTTGTGATAAGCTTGTGCTCAATGTTTTCTAACTGAATAAATTTCTCTGTTAACGGGTTTTAATTGCATTGTGACACTTGTAGGTGCCAATGGCTACAGATAGGGTTGATGTGCTTGAGAGAATCATTTCACAGCTTTTTACGACTTCACACGTGGGTAATTCCTTTCCCCACTATAAAATAAGGGTTTTATGTCCACACCCAAGGGTGTGGCCTAGTGGTGAATGAACTAGGTGCAAACCTTGGAGATCAGGTTCACAGCAAAGACAAGAAACACTAGGTGCTTTCTTTCTAGGGTGAATGCCAAAATGGAAATCGATTATCTTAAGAAATTTTAGTTGATCTCAGTGTCATTTCAATGTAAATAGCTTGTTTAGCTTTGTTCTCCTGGGACCAATTCTCTTCACGTTCAAAGTTATGGGCTTTTGTTGTGGTGTAGTCTAGATTATCCTTCTTCGTGTTTCCTAGATTTTGGTTTTCATCTTGATACATCTGTGCCAAAATGATTATCTGATCTTCTTTGAGAGTCGATCAAATGGTTTTTGACTGTAATTCCTAAAAAATGTTTTTTTTCCATATGAAATAGGAAAATATAGAACTCTATTGTTTTTTACCTAGTTCAATTACTAGATTTAATTCTCAGAAGATGAATAGTCAAATTAAACTTTACTAAACAAAATAGGTCTTATCAATTTGGGACAGAGTATCAGCTTTTGTGTGCAACATTCGAAAGAGGGAGAAACGTTGAAGAGCAAAGATGCATGTTTCGTCTCATGCAGAAGCTACTTGTTTTTCATTATTTGAGCCAAATTTTATTGTAAAAAACAAGAGTTGTTTTTGGGAGTCATATTAACCAATAATTCTTGAGATTCGAGTTTTAATTATAACATATTAGAGTCCTAAGTGGTAGCTACTGCTCGTTTTTTCTGACTGCTTTACCATGGCTTATTCACTTTCGTTATTTTCATTTTCATATTTGCTTTGAACTGCTTGTCCTAATCTGACTTTTCTTATGCTTTCTCTTGAGCCGAGGGTCTTTCGAAAACATCTCTACCTTCCAAGGTAGAGGTAAGGTTTGCGTACACTCTACCCTCCTGCACCCCTTTGTGGGATTTCACTGGGTATGTTGTTGTTATATATTAGAGTCCAAAGTGTTAGGATGGTGAAGAGAGCTGGGAGTAGCCTTTTTTCTTTACCTTCAATAGGGAGTTCCTGTTTTATAACACAAGACCCCACTTGTGAGATTATACTGGGTATGTTGTTGTAGTTGGACTTGAAATCTGTTAGAGAATGCCATTTTCATTAAACTTCAAACGTATAGCCTATAAAAGGGAACTAAAAATATACTGGTGCAGCTCTGATGCTGATGAAACTTTTAAGGTGCAACTTTGGTTTCTGCACTAGCGGCGTTTCATTTTTCGCTTAATTGCTAGATGTATCAAAATCTGTAATCTACTCGTGGTGAATTTGGAACATTACAACAACAACAACATACAACATACCCAGTGAAATCCCACAACGTGAGGTCTGGGAGGGTAGAGTGTAGACAGACCTTACCTCCACCTTGCTAGGTAGAGCGGCTGTTTCTGGAGACCCTCGGCTCAAACAGAGCATAAAAGCAGTCAAAGCAGAGCAAAGCAAAACAAGAAATCAGATACGCCAAGGTAGTGCATTCTAACAACATGAAACAGTAGTTAACACAACTAAATAAGATAAACAAATTACACTAAAGAACACATAGTAGCATGAATCAAACTACAAGGGACTATAACGCACTAATACGTCTAAGTGTGATATGCTAATCGGGCCTACAATTATAACAATACACTATCATTTTGTAAGCGTAAGTAGGACTACGCTCGACTACCCTAATCCGTGTCCTCCACAACCCCCTATTTAAGGTCATGTTCTCGATGAAGTTGCACATGCGCCATATCCCGCCTAATCACCTCTCCCAATACTTCTTGGCCTACCTCTTCCTCCCGAACCCGTCCATAGCCAACCTCTCTAACCTCCGCCTGGGCATCCGTGTCTCTCCTGCATAGGCCCGAACCATCTCAACCTCGCTTCTAACAACATGAATTTGGAACACTGCAGACTTAAAATTTTCACTAAAGGATGTTAGAATTCCCTTTGGAACAAATGAGTTTAGAGTATTAAACTTAGATTTTACTTCCACATCAACCATTTCTTTGTTCATTATCTTAAAAAACGTCTTGTCTTTGTTTCAGAAATAAGACAAAAGCTATGATTTCTGCTTCTCATATGAGTGTTGTTTTGACTATTTTGTGCAGACATGGAGGACATAAGAGGCATGGGATTGCAGGTCTCAAAGCTTGAAACTGCGGATAGTTCCAAGCAAGGTGTTTGTTCTGACTAGAACGTCTTAGTTACTTTTCCATTCCTGTAAAAATGCTGTTCTGACTAGAATGTCTTAGTTACTTTTCCATTTCTGTAAAAATGCTTGGTCTTTTCTTTGTGTCTCATATCCCTCTATGCCATAACATGCCAGTCATGGTGTTATGATGACGACTGTTTGCCTTCTATGAACTGGATATTCTACTAATTTCCATCGACATATATCCAGGGAAAGAGAGATACTCCATCAGATCTTGGCTCACTGCTGCCTCTGCTAAGACCAGTAACCAAAACATTAGCATTAGTCATGAGAAAGGTGCTGATGAAGGTTTGACCTCTTCACTTGTTTTCGTTGGCTTGTCCAAATATTTATTGCCTCTAATCATGCCTATTGTATGATAGGAATATTCCTAACACACATAATTGGTACTGAAAGTCTATGGTGTGGTTCCTTGCATTGGCTGTGCTCTAGCAGTCTAGCTCATAAAAGGTTGTAGACCTTTTACAGGAATCTCTGTAATTTGCTTGTCTTAGAAATACTCGAGGACATCATAATTTTTTATCTTAGATTGTTTCCTTCTCTGTCCATACAAGAGAAACACAATGGTTTTTATTGTAGCAGCACTGATGGATGTGAAATCTATTATTTAATGCTTCTGTTAAAAAGTTT
This sequence comes from Przewalskia tangutica, assembly GCA_029844215.1. Taxonomy (NCBI): domain Eukaryota; kingdom Viridiplantae; phylum Streptophyta; class Magnoliopsida; order Solanales; family Solanaceae; genus Przewalskia; species Przewalskia tangutica. The sequence goes on from CM056721.1 coordinate 16,020,042, forward strand.
AGTATGATGATCTTATGTTGTTGCTTCATGTCAATCTAATACAACATCTATTTTTGTGTTTTCTATAAATTATTAATTAAAAAGTATTGCCGAATTTTAATTGAGTTCATTTTCCAGAGAAGACATGCTGGATGAGTCTGAATTCAATCTACTTCTCTGATATTGCAGATAACAGTAAAAATAGTGTTGATGAACGTGCTCAGTTGCAGGGTGATTCAAGTACACCTTTCATTGAAATGACTGCAGCGTCGCCCTCCAGTACTGCTGGTATCGGACCGAGGGGAACACTTCCTCCTATGAACGAGCTTGATATAGGAGTTATAGAGTCTCTTCCCCCTGAGTTCTTTTCAGAAATTAATGCCATGTATCATGGAAAATTGGCTCATTTTATTACTGAAAAGAGAAGCAAAGGTGAGGTACATTCCTTAAAATTACAGAAGGCAATTGGTTAACCCAATTAGCTTATGTATATACCGTGTTGTGATAAGATTTTGCCTCCATTCTCATATCTTTTAAATTAGGTGTATCAGAAAAGAAAACATATGTTCGGCTTTCCCTGCTGCACGAATGAAGCTTTTGCTGCTCGTGAGGTATGTTCTGCATTTTTCTCTTTTGGGCGGCTTAGCATTTGACCTGTTTTAACATTGATGATGATGAATATCTTGTTTCTACAACTATGGTGTTGATTGTTCCTGGCTATTATAGGAGCAGTAGTATAATGAAGAGCACATCCAAGTGGTCTCTTATCCTAATAAGCTTTTTGCTGATATGACAAGTGAGCCAGTGTCTGATGCTAGTGTACCAAATCTGGACTTGGTTATTAATTCTCCTGTCCCAGGAGGCATCAGTCTAATGCCCGCTTCTCTGAGTCAAGTAGACACCTCGGTTTTTCAGGAATTGCCCGAGGAGTTGAGGACAGATATACTTGAACTCCTTCCTGCACACAGGAATGATGAATCTTCACTAGATGCTTCCTTGGTATGTGCTAATAATCAGAACAAGAGTCCTATTTCAAGCATTGATTTGTGGGTTGGAAATCCACCAGAATGGATTGGCATATTCAAAGCCAGCAATTGCCAGATTTTGCGCATTTTGGCGGAGATGTATGAAAGAGCAGGGACAAAGAAACAGTTATCTTCTGTATTGCAGAGGACTATGTCTCAGGTTTATATTCTCCCGGATGTGACCACTGATGGATGGGCTGAGGCTGTTAGTTGCTTATGCCAGCTTATCAAGCAGTATTTAAAATTAAAAATTTCAACTGATATTGAAGAGGTTTACATTTGTTCTTGCCTTTTAAGAATGTATATGCCAGAGGCTAAACTTATGTGCAGTATGTGTTCTTTCTTCAGCATGTCTCTTTTCTTGGCACTTGCTTCTATTATTCTTTCCTCTTTGCGATCTTAAATTTCTTTTTTGTTGCTATTGTATTCCTTCATATTCACCATTGGAATCTTGAAGAGAAGTTCAACGTGGCGTTCTATAAATGCAGAATCCGAGGTGATGTGGAAGTTAGGTAGCCATTTAGTGTAGCTTTTCAAGAAAAAACCAAGTAAAAAGTTGAAGGACAGACTGACAGACTTGCGGTTTTGCTCTTGCTCCTTCCATAATACAACAACTATGCCTCAATTCCAAACAAGTTGAGGTCGGCTATATGAATCCTCACTTCCCCATTTAAGCTCAACCCATGTCATCATCATACCAAATAAAGATAAAAGTAAAAAATAAGTTAAATATATATATAGATAATATTAATAATAATAATTACAATATTAGAAGTTCTCTAACAAGTCTTAATCATAATATTAGAAGTTCTCTAACAAGTCTAAATCTATTCCCAACTAGTAGATATCACATATATGAATCTTTTTCTTTCATTATGTCCCATCTTTAGCTAAATCTACATTGATTTCAAGATATTGCAGGTCTTCCGCGACAACTTCCTTTCGTGAGATCTTAGGCCTACCCCGTCCTTTTAACACCTTCACTCTATTATTGTTTCATACCTATGTACCGGTGCATTTGTAGGTCGACATAAGACATGACCAAACCATCTCTCCTATTCTCTATTGTGCTACTTGCACCTTCTGGTGAATGTGATTATTTTTAATCTTATTCAATTTTGTATGACCACACATTCATCTTAGTATCAGCATCTCTGCAACACTTATTTTGTGGATATGTTGGACTCAAGTGGCCTAGCATTCACTACCATATAACTTTACCGGTCTTATAGTTGTTCTAAACGTACCTTTCACTTTAGTAGCCATCCTCACATAACATGTCGGTAACACTTCTTCATCTCAACCATCCAATTTTAATTCTATGAGTTACATCTTCATGTATCATTCCATTTTCGTGAAAGAACAAGCCTATCTCATCTTTGACTAAACTAGCGGTGCATGTATTCATGTTACTTTTATTTATCAAAAACTTTTGATCTCTAAAGTGCTTCTCCATAGTTTAAGCTTTTGGTTCACACCCTTGTTGGTTTCAGATATTTACACAATATCATCAACAAATAGCATGCACTGGGACCTCATCTCTTATGTGTTGGTCCTCATCCTTAACTAGGCTAACAAGTAGGGGCTTAATCTTGATCACTGTCTGTTATGGGAAGCTCTTTTATATCTCCTACTACTATTAAAAAGGTTGGTTTTGGGTTTAGTCAATAATGTCATGCCAATGGGAAGAGTTGATGTGAAAAGAAAGACAAGAGGAAAAGTGGTGCGGCGGCTAGGATATTTTCCTCCTTTGATGTTACCCATGACATCAAGAGGAGGTAGAAGCAAAATTGATGCTTGCTTCCTTTGATGTCACCAATGACATCAAGAGGAGGTAGTTTGATGTCACTAATGACATGAAGATGAGGTTTTACCCCTATAAATAGATGCACTTCTTGTCTTGTAGAAATCATCTAAAAAAATCATACAATACATTGTAGTGAATAGAGAGTTAAAAGAGCAATTTTCTCAAGTGTAATTTGGAAATCTCCCCTTCAACAACAACAACAACAACATATCCAGTAAAATCCCACCACGTGGGAGTGCAGGAGGAGTAGGCGAGACAGATCTAACCTCTACCTTGGTAGGTAGAGTGGCTGCTTCCGGGAAATCTCCCCTTCCTTTCTTAATAATATAGGCAACTGTTCTTTGGTGAATGTAGGATCATTTTGATCCGTACCACGTTAAATCTTGTGTTCTTTTTTTACGTTTCCGCTAACAACTATCCCCACGCTAGTGACGGCTCCTTCATACATGTCATTTATGAGATTTATATATTCAAGATGAATTCCATTCTTCTTCATCACCCACCGAAGGACCTTTGTGTATTCTATCATATGCTTGCCTCATCCATGATAAAAAGAAAAAAAAGAAATATATTGATGTTATTATAGGAAATGTAAGTATCAATACTGAGGAAGGGCTTTAGTGTCCAAGAGAAAACTTAGCATGGATTACTATAAAATGAGTCTTGAGAGATTCATATAGGATTTTCGTGTTGTTTACCTTCCACTTGGCGACATTCCCCACAACAGCTTGTGATGAAGCTCTTAGATAGTAACTGAAGGGACTTTTGAAAGCTGCATTTTCTTCTTTATCCTTTGGTGCTTTTGGTAAATACCTTGTCTAGCACAATGATGACAGAAGCCTTCATACACGTCATCCAATCTGTTGGTCTGCAGACAGATTTGCATGGAAAATTGTTCCCATCTTTCAGTTAATAAGCGTATTGAAGCCCCACATCGGCCGTGGTAGGGAAAATTGGTCACTTTGTATGATCTTGGGAATCCTACTCATGAGCTAGCTTTTGGGGATGAGTTAGCCCCAAGGTCCATTTTTTATCAAGGTATTAGAGCAAAAAATAATTGAGTAAAAAAAGCGTGTTCTTTCTAACAACTTGAGCTTTTAGATGAGATGGTCACATAAAGCTCAATGTAGGCCCCATGTTATATAGTCCATGATCCAGATGTTCAGTTTTGGAAGTGCGATGGGGTGTTGTAGTCCTACATCGGTTGTGTGAGGTAAGAAATGATCTCTTTATATGGTCTTAGGCAGTACTTATTTCATGAGTTAGCTTCTGGGATTAAGTTAGGCCCAAAGGTCCATCTTTTATCTAAGCGTTTGCACAGGGATTTTGTTCTTCTTCTTAAGGATGTAATGGTCTCGCTGTCCGATTAGTCGTTTGTTCCTTTCCCCCCTGTGATATAAGGGCGTAAGTCAAGTAGTTTAATGCTGCATTGATTTGGATTCAGGGCTGTTCTGGTTGAAGATGATCTTTGCAGCAAAATAGCTTCTTTTGTTCCTCCTTTAATTAGTAACTGCAGGCTTTTAGTTGCAAAATCAGTTAAACTTAAATGATTACTTTTAACCAAGACTTTCTTATAAAGGTTAAAAGTATAAAGTTAGGGAATCTTCTGATATAATGTTATTATATCTGGATGACAGAAAATGTGAAATAGCAATACAATAAACTGGGAGTGACATCTTAAAAGGTCTTTTAATTTGACATCAATAGTTTTAGATGCATAGCTTCCTATATTTTCAATAGCAAATTCAAGTTTAGAATCTGCTTTAACAGCAGTGATATCAAAAGCGAAAAGCACAAAAAAGCTCTGGGGCTTTAAGCGCAAACGCAAATGAAGCGTGGGCTTTAATGAAAAAAGGCGCAATGGTGCAAATATACAAATATATGTATGTTTAGTCCAAGACTATTAATAATAAGCATGAATAACAAATATATGGACAAAGAAATTGTAAATACATTACGATAAAGTGAAATATCAATTGTCTAGTGTCACCTCTTCAAGAGAGGCTCATTGGCAAGAAAAAGTATGTCTTAGGGCCTTGATGATGACACTGAAGCGCACATAAAGCGAGGCGAAGCGCTCAACATGTTTTTAGCCTCGCTTCAGGGCTTAAGTGCGCCTTTGACACCACTGCTTTAACATTGAATTCCTGGTTATACCCTGATCAAATTTTTATCTCGATTTGTAGGCATCGGTTAGTGAGAACTATGGTGGCAGCTTCTACATAGCTTCCGCAATGGAGTGATGCATGGCATGCCTTCTTTGCCAAGAAAAAGTGTCAGGTGCTCTATGTGTACAAGTACGCATTCAGTTTGCTCACTTGCTCTACTTGTAACTTGGATATCGCTGCAAAGGACCTCTGGTACAAGAACTCACTTGTTCTAACCGAAGATCATGTGAACTTTTGATAGTACGTCATGAAATTAGAAGAGCCCTGTTATCTTTGACGTCCTGTCTTCCGAGATGGTGTCTTTGGTTATGCAGGTGATTGCTTCTTTATTCTACACTAGCAATCTTGCTTTTGAATTTCCTGGAACTTGAAATTCACTAGTTTCTTAACGAGCATTTACTAAAAATTTGAACACACTATATTAGCAATCTTGCTTTTGACCTCCCTGCAAAATTTATTGAATAAGTAAGTTCTCCTCTCTCTTGATTTTTTGACTTCCACTCTTCTCATGTGGCTCAGAAGGACCTAGATCTGTCATTAACTCTTATGAGATTCTTGCTGTTAAAGATTTCTGAAGCTGTAAAGTACTGCCTCTTGTGTCAAAGAGTTTGCAAACCTTCAAGTGGTTATTGAGGTAGTTATTTCTAATCCACATCCCATTTGTCATTTCTGTATCTTCATTTTATGTTTTAATGTTACTTAAAGTGCTCACATCTTTCACTTATTTCCTCTTTAACAGTGTGTTGAAAGCATAATCATAGAGTGCGGTTTATGGGATCTGATAAGACATTTTCTCGGGTTAAACTGACAGAGCTGGCGATCATGGTACGTCGCTGTGTGTTTTGAGTGTTTTATTTCCAATTCTTGTAGGCATAAATTTGTCTTCCCTCTTGCTTGAAGTCAAGTGGGGCTTCATTCTTGGGATGGATGACATAAGGTGAACTGAACTGCAAGAATCAGTTAAACTATGCAAGGGTCAGCCTCCACCTGATCTGACCATGAAAATTAAAGGATACCTGCTTGTGCTCATACTATTTCTTCACGTTTTGCCGTTACATTTTTCAAACAGTGTAATATATGTAGGGACTATTGACTCAGTTAACAGGTGAAAATCGTATACTTCAAGTGCTACTAACTACAAACAACAACCCAATGTAAAAGTGGGTAGAGAAATTGACTCTGGGGAAGGTGTCGTGCACGCAATCTTACCCTTATCTTTTGAAGGTAGAGAAATTGTTTCCCGGTGGACCCTTGACTCAAGTAAAGCATATCAAAAACAGTATGAAAAAGAAATATAGTAGTGAAGAAGTCATGTTGAAAATGATAACACAATAATCAAAAGCAAAAAATACAACAGGTAATAATAGAATTTAAGAATAAGACAAGTGCTAATAACTGAATTTTAAATTTAATGTGTACGTATTTTAAATTATTAACATTTAACTGAGTGCTCAGATGCAGTGTTGAGGCAGAAGGTATGTCACTTTTCGGATTAGATCATGTTAATAATTGCATAGAGGTTGACCTCGCGTGTTAAATGCGACACAGGAGGGCGGAGAAAGCGGGGAAATGGAAGCAGCAAGAAATGAGGTGATGCTAAGGAGCAAGGGACTTTGCCTAATCCCAATAGAGCTCACTTGGCATGTAGCTGATACTACTCTCAACGGCGCTGATTTTTAGTCACCTGCCGCCATGATGAACAATAATATTATTCAATGAACAATCGATTTACTATTTTTTACTGCCTTTAATAGGCCTTTTTGCTCTCTTTCCCTTTTCTCGGTTGATATGACGATATATTGCAACTAGGGAAAACCCTTTGTTGGATGTAAAATGACATGATCACAACTAGGTGAGTATAGTATAAGTGAAAATGATAGACTAGGAAGGGCAGTAGCAGTTTTTTCGAAAGCTGAATGTGGGGTTGGAAACGCTGCTTGGTATTGGAAATTATACAACTTTTAGGGAAATGGTATAGTGCATTACACTTTTCATATCAAAGAAGGATTGGTGGACTCTATTCCTCTCGTCTTTACTAATTTCTTATTTACGTAGTTATTTTTGGCATAGTTGGTAGCACTTCTTATTACAATGCTAAAAGTGGTACAATTACTCCTGTAACATAAGGGTAAGATAAATCATTAGATTCTAATACTCTATTATAGTTTCATTTTGTCACAATACCTAAAGTGCTTTTAAATTTGGCACAAATTTATTAGTTCAGAACTTATCAATAGTCTTATTAATTACCCTTCCTCACCCAATGATTATTTGATAGTCTTCATCCTTTGAACACTTGCGTGATAAAGATCACGACTACACTTTCTTTTAGGAGCTTGTAGGCTCTTTGTTTAACTATTAATCGCCACGTAGTCATATACAAATTATTTATATATTTTAATTGTGTATTTTTTTCTTGATCCCTGGTGCAGTCCGGAAAGTGCTCCGAGTCTCCTCCTACTGTCCGTATTCTTGTCTTGGCTTCATCATACATATCTTTGATCGCCCTGGTGTACGCCACATGTACCCTTCTAACCTCTAAACATTTCCATAGAACCTCCATAGGGACTTTGTCGTATGCCTTCTCGAGGTCGATGAAAAACATATGTAAGTTTTTATTTCTCTATTTATACTGCTCCACTAACCTTCTAATAAGATTGATGGCTTTTGTGATCGAACGACGTGACATGAAATCGATTTAGTTCTCAAAAATAGACGCGCCTCTTCTCACCCTCATCTCCACGATCCTTTCCCAGATTTTCATTGTATGACTTAACAGCTTGATACCCCTATAGTTGTTGCAACTCGGGATATCACATTTGTTCTTGTACAAATGGATCATTGTACTCCACCTCCATTCTTCGGGCATTCTCGTCGTCTTAAAAATGACGTTAAACAACTCAGTCAACCATTCCAAACACATGCGTTATTCCAAAATTCCAATGAGATCTCATCAGGTCCGATCGCTTGTCCCCTTCGCATCTTGCGAATAACACTCATAACCTCCTCAACCTCAATGCTTCTACAATACCCAAAATCCCCGTGCCTATCATAATGCTCTAGATCTCCTAGTACAATGTCTCCATCTCCTTTTTCGTTCAAGAGTTTGTGGAAGTAAGACTGCCACCTCCGCCTAATATGCGCTTACTCCACCAGTACTTTGTTGTCCTCGTCCTGGATGAACCTCACTTGATCCAAGTCACGGGCCCTCCTCTCATATTTTTTGGTTTGTGTGTACAACTTCTTATCCCCGCATTTCTTCTCTAATTCTACAAACAGGCGTTCGAATTCGCAACCGTAACCGCTAGCTTTGCCTCCTTCCTCGCCAACTTATACAGTTTCCTATTCGTCCACTTCTCCACCTCATCTCTATTTTCTACATATTTCGCATACACCGTTTTCTTCGCTTCCGCCTTCTATTGAACTTCACCATTCCACCACCAATCCTCTCGATGTCTACCACGATAACATCGCGAGACTCCTAGCACTTCTATGGCTACCTCATAAATGCAACTGGCCGTCCTGTCCCACATACCGGTCGCATCCCCACTACTCGCGCACTCCCCCTTGGCCATCAAACCTCTCCTCCATATTCTTTGCACTAGCCATGATCAAACTCCCCATTTGATTCTTAACCTATCATACACAAGTAATTTGTTTTCCACCAAAAGATATCTCCGCAAAAATAATTTTGTATGATTAGTAAAAAAAATGACAGTCTGGTGCACTAAGCTTTTGTTATGCGCGGGGTCCGGAAAAGGTTCGGACTACAAGAGTCTATTGTACGCAGCCTTACTCGGATTCGACTTTATATTTTATTCTAAACAATCAAAAAATCGTCGTCATAATCATTCAACGTCCCTATCAACAATAGGAAATTTGAGGTGTTTGGATAATATTTTGTTAAATTTTTTAAGATTTAAAGTTGTGCACTTTTTTATTTTTCAAAGTTACTTAGATTGTGCCTGCACATAAATTTACTTAGAGAAAAATGTTATAAAATAAACTCTAATTTGCATATTAATACTATTTGTGTATCCAAACGGCTATTATCAGAAAGGCGGAAAAGGAAAAATTAAAAGGATTTGGGTTAACCGACCCAATTACCGCGTTGATTTCATAAAATAACGCATACCCGTTGCTTTCAACAGTATATATATTCCCGCTATTTCATGGAAACCCCAATATTCTCATGGAACCGTCACGCTCAGCGAACTCGGGCTCCAATTCAAAACGAACATCAAATTCAAATTGGAGTAACAACAACAACAAGAATCAAAGACCCTAGGCATGGCTTGGGAGCCAATTCTCGATCTTCTTCTCGTCCTTCCTTCAATACTTCATCTTTCTTTACTTAATTCTCATATTGCGAATTTTTCACAATCTTGAATATTTGTGTGTTGATCATCAAGAAAGTTTAATTCTTCTTCTTACTTTACTTTATTTGCACTTATAAATTTTGAACATTAATTAGAATCTTCCAACACTATCTTGAATATTTGAAATAGGCTTTCTTTTAGTTGACTTCGAATTAGATGATCATCAAGAAAGTTTTAGACCGGTCACTAGTAGAATGTGTGTTGATCATCAAGAAATATTATTTTTATTACTTTAGAGACGTTAATTATTGGAAAACTGAAACGAGTCAGAATAGAATAGAACAGTATTTGTGTAGCTGAGCCCATTTAGAATATAGTTGATTGATTTCTACACTAGTAATTTGTTTTCCACCAAAAATATCTCCTCAAAAATAATTTTGTATGATTAGTAAAATACACTTCTGCCTAAACTTTACTTATAAACGCACCCTCCTCTCTGGATAATATTTGAGTAGTGTTTGCTATAATATTTTGTTAAATTTTTAAGATTTAAAGTTGTGCACTTTTTATTTTTCAAAGTTACTTAGATTGTGCCTGCACATAAATTTACTTAGAGAAGTTATAAAATAAAGCACTTCTCTCAGTGGGGGTTTTCATATTAATACTATTTGTGTATCCAAACGGCTATTATCAGAAAGGCGGAAAAGGAGAAATTAAAAGGATTTGGGTTAACCGACCCAATTACCGCGTTGAGTTCTTAAAATAACGCATACCCGTTGCTTTCAACAGTATATATATTCCCGCCTCATTTTGGAAACCCCCAATATTCTCATGGAACCGTCACGCTCAGCGAACTCGGGCTCCAATTCAAAACGAACATCAAATTCAAATTGGAGTAACAACAACAAGAATCAAAAGACCCTAGGCATGGCTTGGGGAGCCAATTCTCGATCTTCTTCTCGTCCTTCCTTCAATACTTCATCTTTCTTTACTTAATTCTCATATTGCGAATTTTTCACAATCTTGAATATTTGTGTGTTGATCATCAAGAAAGTTTAATTCTTCTTCTTACTTTACTTTATTTGCACTTATAAATTTTGAACATTAATTAGAATCTTCCAACACTATCTTGAATATTTGAAATAGGCTTTTCTTTTAGTTGACTTCGAATTAGATGATCATCAAGAAAGTTTTAGACCGGTCACTAGTAGAATGTGTGTTGATCATCAAGAAATATTATTTTTATTACTTTAGAGACGTTAATTATTGGAAAACTGAAACGAGTCAGAATAGAATAGAACAGTATTTGTGTAGCTGAGCCCATTTAGAATATAGTTGATTGATTTCTAGGGACTGTTTTTAGAGTTTCGCTTCATATGTCTCCTGTATATGGCCAAGTACACTTCTTGCCTACAATTTACTTCATAAACGCACCCTCCTCTCTGATTTGATGTGTGTAGTGTATGCTATACTACTTCTCTGGTACTGGTTTACTCATCTTTTCATTGTGACCTTTGACAACTTTGCTATAGTTACATGGCCGTGAAGAATCAGAAGCTTCACGAGCAGTTTGATGCGGAGGCATCAAGCACTTCTCTCAGTGGTCCAAGTTCTTCAAAACCTATATTTCATACCATATTTGTTGATGGATACGGCTATTATCAGTCAGGCGGAAAAGGAGAAATTAAAAGGATTTGGATTAATCCGATATGATTGCTTGAAGTTCTTAAAATAAAGATACCCGAATCTAGTGTTCAACAGTATATATATTCAAACTCTTCATTTTGGAAACCCCAATATTCTCATGGAACCGTCACGCTCAACTAATTTTGGGTACTCCAATTCAAATCGAACATCAAATTCAAATTGGAGTAACAACAACAACAAGAATCAAAAGACCCTAGGCATGGCTTGGGGAGCCAATTCTCGATCTTCTTCTCGTCCTTCCTTCAATACTTCATCTTTCTTTACTTAATTCTCATATTGCGAATTTTTCACAATCTTGAATATTTGTGTGTTGATCATCAAGAAAGTTTAATTCTTCTTCTTACTTTACTTTATTTGCACTTATAAATTTTGAACATTAATTAGAATCTTCCAACACTATCTTGAATGAACTAAAACAAATGATTACTTGTTTCATCAATAGAAAACCTTCTTTAACTTTTGAACTGTCAAAACAAATGATTACTTGTATTCTTACTTTTCCGTGATGAGTTTCTACTTGTGTAAGAAAAGTTCATTCAGTCTGCATGTAAACCCGTATACAAACATCCTTCTTCTTTGCAATCGATACCGTGAGTGTATAACTATCATATTCTTTCCCATACCTCACTGGATTTTCTCATATGGAAGATTAGGTTACTTCTCTTGCAGTTTATTGATTTCAACAATACTTCTTCAGGAACTTCGAGGATATATGTTGAAGCATGGAGGCCGTTTTGAAAATTATTTTTCTAGGCATCGTGTTACTCATATAATCTGTAGTAATCTTCCTGACAGTAAGGTCAAGAATTTAAGGTTGGCTGTAAAACCAAGTTCATCAGGTTGTCAGTTTCTTATTTTTGTATCTCTGCTGAAATAGAAATTGTAATTTTTTTTCTTAAAGATTTGTTTGAATTTGATATAGGTCCTTTTAGCAGGGTACTTCCAGTAGTGAAACCGACATGGGTGTTGGATTCTGTCGCTGCAAATAAGCTTATGAATTGTAAGCTAATATTTCTCTCGACTTTCTTTTTAACGCAAACTAGCAAGTTGATTACTTGTTTAGGTGTTAGCTCTGTTATGGCGATTGTCCCTGAAAGCCTTTTTGTGGGTGGAAGGATATTGTCTACAGAAGCGATCGGGAATCTGTGCTTCTCTCCTCTTAGGCCTCTTTTCATTTGTTGAATTGTCGAAGGGGGATAAAAAAGAGGAGAACAAGAAACTGCTCTTTTACGTGTCTTCTAGTTATGTTTGTATTATATATCTATATTGAAAAGTTTGCAAGTTCAGGCCCTAGCTCCATCTTGTGAAGAGTCTACTTGACGGGAAACAAGGAAATGCTAAAGTACTTGAATCTTAAGAAGATTAACCTTGTTGCTTTAGACGAAAAGTTTATTATAAGGTGCATGCACCTCCATCAAGTTCTTTATGAGCCTTGGGGTACTGCATGATTTTGGTTTCTTGATTTTGTTGTAAGCTTCGATGAGTTGACTTTGTGATACTTTTTGCGACTCACATCAATACTTTTCAGTTTCTTTCTTAGTAAGTAACATCAGTCCTCTGTGTTGTTGTGTTGTTTTCAGGGGTTCCTTATCAGCTTGATCAGCTTGCAAGTGAAGTTAATAACCAGCCTAAGTTATCTGCTTTCTTTACGAAAAACATTTCTGCTTCTGATGATACAACAACATGTTCAACTGTCCATGCCACTTGTAGAGTTGAGAGCCCATTGTCATATTCTGGACCAATTGAAGATCCTATATCCTTTGAAGAGTGGCAATCTGCAGAAGATTTGAAGCCTTGTGCTCTAGAAATATATTGATGTTATTATAGGAAATGTAAGTATCAATACTGAGGAAGGGCTTTAGTGTCCAAGAGAAAACTTAGCATGGATTACTATAAAATGATTCTTTTGAGATTCATATAGGATTTTCGTGTTGTTTACCTTCCACTTGGCGACATTCCCCACAACAGCTTGTGATGAAGCTCTTAGATAGTAACTGAAGGGACTTTTGAAAGCTGCATTTTCTTCTTTATCCTTTGGTGCTTTTGGTAAATACCTTGTCTAGCACAATGATGACAGAAGCCTTCATACACGTCATCCATATTTTTTTATTTGGATATTTTGGAATTCTATTGCTTTGTTTTTATAATATTTACCTGTTTTACTGCGAGAAGCAGCACAAATAAGCATGGTTGGAGAGTGTATGGGACAAATACATTTATGATTTGTTATAAATGAAGGCCGGGTCTGACATTATTGAAATTGTGACATTTCCTAGAAGTTTACAACAACATGCTTCCTCATTTTCAGGTACCATAAGTAGTTCCATTTATTTTTTCTTGTTGAGATGTGTATAGTTTATGACATGCTCTAAAAGAATGATATGACGTTGAAATAATTTCTACTAGATATTGATTGACTATATTTGCTGAAAACTGGGCAGGCTTTCTTGTTGTTCTCATTAACACATTAAGTCATTAATTGATCTGGTTTCTTCTAGATTCTTTCAATCATTCTAGGGTTAGTTTTACTTATTAAGAGACATATAAGATTCTACTATGTGGAGAACCACTTCCAACGTGGTGTTAATGGCATTTGGAGCATAACTTTAATGAATAGCCAAGTGCTCATTTATTCAACTGACGTTCTTTTGGTTCTCAAGAAAACAATTCGGAAACATGTTTTCTCTTTATAAAATAAACAATTTTATACGAGGGTGGATTTCAGGCTGCAACTCGCCTGAAGCCTGAATCGCTAGTAATCGCCGGTGATAATATTGTTAAAGAGTATTGTGTGTGATTGCAATCTTATACAGTATTACAATACAGAAATCCTCATTTTCAGGTACCATAAGTAGTTCCATTTATTTTTTCTTGTTGAGATGTGTATGGTTTATGACATGCTCTAAAAGAATGATATGACTTTGTTGAAATAATTTCTACTAGATATTGATTGACTATATTTGCTGAAAACTGGGCAGGCTTTCCTGTTGTTCTCATTAACACATAAGTCATTAATTGATCTGGTTTCTTCTAGATTCTTTCAATCATTCTAGGGTTAGTTTTACTTATTAAGAGACATATAAGATATTTTTTGTTTTCCACCAAAAAATATCTCCGCAAAAATAATTTTGTATGATTAGTAAAAAAAATGACAGTCTGGTGCACTAAGCTTTTGTTATGCGCGGGGTCCGGAAAAGGTTCGGACTACAAGAGTCTATTGTACACAGCCTTACTCAGTATTCCCGAAGGACTTTATATCTTTCAATTCTAAACTTCAATCAAAATCACGTACGCATAATCATTCAACGTCCCTATCAACAATAGGCAATTTGAGGTGTTTGGATAATATTTTGTTAAATTTTTTAAAATTTAAAGTTGTGCACTTTTTTATTTTTCAAAGTTACTTAGATTGTGCCTGCACATAAATTTAATGTTATAAAATAAACTCTAATTTGCATATTAATACTATTTGTGTATCCAAACGGCTATTATCAGAAAGGCGGAAAAGGAAAAATTAAAAGGATTTGGGTTAACCGACCCAATTACCGCGTTGAGTTCATAAAATAACGCATACCCGTTGCTTTCAACAGTATATATATTCCCGCTTCATTTTGGAAACCCCCAATATTCTCATGGAACCGTCACGCTCAGCGAACTCGGGCTCCAATTCAAAACGAACATCAAATTCAAATTGGAGTAACAACAACAACAAGAATCAAAAGACCCTAGGCATGGCTTGGGGAGCCAATTCTCGATCTTCTTCTTGTCCTTCCTTCAATACTTCATCTTTCTTTACTTAATTCTCATATTGCGAATTTTTCACAATCTTGAATATTTGTGTGTTGATCATCAAGAAAGTTTAATTCTTCTTCTTACTTTAATATATTTGCACTTATAAATTTTGAACATTAATTAGAATCTTCCAACACTATCTTGAATATTTGAAATAGGCTTTTCTTTTAGTTGACTTCGAATTAGATGATCATCAAGAAAGTTTTAGACCGGTCACTAGTAGAATGTGTGTTGATCATCAAGAAATATTATTTTTATTACTTTAGAGACGTTAATTATTGGAAAACTGAAACGAGCCAGAATAGAATAGAACAGTATTTGTGTAGCTGAGCCCATTTAGAATATAGTTGATTGATTTCTAGGGACTGTTTTTAGAGTTTCGCTTCATATGTCTCCTGTATATGGTCAAGTACACTTCTTGCCTACAATTTACTTCATAAACGCACCCCTCCTCTCTGATTTGATGTGTGTAGTGTATGCTATACTACTTCTCTGGTACTGGTTTACTCATCTTTTCATTGTGACCTTTGACAACTTTGCTATAGTTACATGGCCGTGAAGAATCAGAAGCTTCACGAGCAGTTTGATGCGGAGGCATCAAGCACTTCTCTCAGTGGGGGTTTTCATATTAATACTATTTGTGTATCCAAACGGCTATTATCAGAAAGGCGGAAAAGGAGAAATTAAAAGGATTTGGGTTAACCGACCCAATTACCGCGTTGAGTTCTTAAAATAACGCATACCCGTTGCTTTCAACAGTATATATATTCCCGCCTCATTTTGGAAACCCCCAATATTCTCATGGAACCGTCACGCTCAGCGAACTCGGGCTCCAATTCAAAACGAACATCAAATTCAAATTGGAGTAACAACAACAACAAGAATCAAAAGACCCTAGGCATGGCTTGGGGAGCCAATTCTCGATCTTCTTCTCGTCCTTCCTTCAATACTTCATCTTTCTTTACTTAATTCTCATATTGCGAATTTTTCACAATCTTGAATATTTGTGTGTTGATCATCAAGAAAGTTTAATTCTTCTTCTTACTTTACTTTATTTGCACTTATAAATTTTGAACATTAATTAGAATCTTCCAACACTATCTTGAATATTTGAAATAGGCTTTTCTTTTAGTTGACTTCGAATTAGATGATCATCAAGAAAGTTTTAGACCGGTCACTAGTAGAATGTGTGTTGATCATCAAGAAATATTATTTTATTACTTTAGAGACGTTAATTATTGGAAAACTGAAACGAGTCAGAATAGAATAGAACAGTATTTGTGTAGCTGAGCCCATTTAGAATATAGTTGATTGATTTCTAGGGACTGTTTTTAGAGTTTCGCTTCATATGTCTCCTGTATATGGCCAAGTACACTTCTTGCCTACAATTTACTTCATAAACGCACCCCTCCTCTCTGATTTGATGTGTGTAGTGTATGCTATACTACTTCTCTGGTACTGGTTTACTCATCTTTTCATTGTGACTTTTGACAACTTTGCTGTAGTTACATGGCCGTGAAGAATCAGAAGCTTCACGAGCAGTTTGATGCGGAGGCATCAAGCACTTCTCTCAGTGGTCCAAGTTCTTCAAAACCTATATTTCATGGCGTTTCCATATTTGTTGATGGATACACGGTTCCTTCCAGTCAGGTTTAGTGCATTATGGTTTCTTTCCTGTTATTTTCGTGACTGGGATTAATCCGATATGATTGCTTGAAGATTTACGAATTAAAAGATCCTGAATCTAGTGTTGAACTATGTTGCTCAAACTCTTCACTTTCGGTGCCGCACCCGTGTGGGTGTGGGATCCGTACCCTATCTGGTCAACTAATTTTGGGTACTTTGACTAAAATCGAGGGAGAAATTCTGGACAGATTCAATGATTTATGTAATTAAAACAGAAGCTATGGTGAAATTGAAGAAAATGGAATAGCTTGTATCTAGAAATTTCTATGTCACTCCTTTTCCTTTATCTTCCGAGATTCTCGTCCTGATCAATAGTTTCTCCTCAAGTTTTCGACATAATATCTCATAATTTCGGTTTTATAACTATGTTTTTAGAATTTTGACTTATTGTTTGCCGAATCCCCGCACCCGTATCCGTACCCACAAATCTTAAAATTTAGATAATGACGAATCCGACCTCGAGAACTGTACCCTGTATCCGACACCCGCACCCGAGTCCGAGCACCATAGATGTTGAATGATGTTGACTATTGTTTCATCAATAGAAAACCTTCTTTAACTTTTGAACTGTCAAAACAAATGATTTCTTGTATTCTTACTTTTCCGTGATGAGTTTCTACTTGTGTAAGAAAAGTTCATTCAGTCTGCATGTAAACCCGTATACAAACATCCTTCTTCTTTGCAATCGATACCGTGAGTGTATAACTATCATATTCTTTCCCATACCTCACTGGATTTTCTCATATGGAAGATTAGGTTGCTTCTCTTGCAGTTTATTGATTTCAACAATACTTCTTCAGGAACTTCGAGGATATATGTTGAAGCATGGAGGCCGTTTTGAAAATTATTTTTCTAGGCATCGTGTTACTCATATAATCTGTAGTAATCTTCCTGACAGTAAGGTCAAGAATTTAAGGTTGGCTGTAAAACCAAGTTCATCAGGTTGTCAGTTTCTTATTTTTGTATCTCTGCTGAAATAGAAATTGTAATTTTTTTTCTTAAAGATTTGTTTGAATTTGATATAGGTCCTTTTAGCAGGGTACTTCCAGTAGTGAAACCGACATGGGTGTTGGATTCTGTCGCTGCAAATAAGCTTATGAATTGTAAGCTAATATTTCTCTCGACTTTCTTTTTAACGCAAACTAGCAAGTTGATTACTTGTTTAGGTGTTAGCTCTGTTATGGCGATTGTCCCTGAAAGCCTTTTTGTGGGTGGAAGGATATTGTCTACAGAAGCGATCGGGAATCTGTGCTTCTCTCCTCTTAGGCCTCTTTTCATTTGTTGAATTGTCGAAGGGGGATAAAAAAGAGGAGAACAAGAAACTGCTCTTTACGTGTCTTCTAGTTATGTTTGTATTATATATCTATATTGAAAAGTTTGCAAGTTCAGGCCCTAGCTCCATCTTGTGAAGAGTCTACTTGACGGGAAACAAGGAAATGCTAAAGTACTTGAATCTTAAGAAGATTAACCTTGTTGCTTTAGACGAAAAGTTTATTATAAGGTGCATGCACCTCCATCAAGTTCTTTATGAGCCTTGGGGTACTGCATGATTTTGGTTTCTTGATTTTGTTGTAAGCTTCGATGAGTTGACTTTGTGATACTTTTTGCGACTCACATCAATACTTTTCAGTTTCTTTCTTAGTAAGTAACATCAGTCCTCTGTGTTGTTGTGTTGTTTTCAGGGGTTCCTTATCAGCTTGATCAGCTTGCAAGTGAAGTTAATAACCAGCCTAAGTTATCTGCTTTCTTTACGAAAAACATTTCTGCTTCTGATGATACAACAACATGTTCAACTGTCCATGCCACTTGTAGAGTTGAGAGCCCATTGTCATATTCTGGACCAATTGAAGATCCTATATCCTTTGAAGAGTGGCAATCTGCAGAAGATTTGAAGCCTTGTGCTCTAGAAATATATTGATGTTATTATAGGAATGTAAGTATCAATACTGAGGAAGGGCTTTAGTGTCCAAGAGAAAACTTAGCATGGATTACTATAAAATGAGTCTTTTGAGATTCATATAGGATTTTCGTGTTGTTTACCTTCCACTTGGCGACATTCCCCACAACAGCTTGTGATGAAGCTCTTAGATAGTAACTGAAGGGACTTTTGAAAGCTGCATTTTCTTCTTTATCCTTTGGTGCTTTTGGTAAATACCTTGTCTAGCACAATGATGACATAAGCCTTCATACACGTCATCCATATTTTTTTATTTGGATATTTTGGAATTCTATTGCTTTGTTTTTATAATATTTACCTGTTTTACTGCGAGAAGCAGCACAAATAAGCATGGTTGGAGAGTGTATGGGACAAATACATTTATGATTTGTTATAAATGAAGGCCGGGTCTGACATTATTGAAATTGTGACATTTCCTAGAAGTTTACAACAACATGCTTCCTCATTTTCAGGTACCATAAGTAGTTCCATTTATTTTTTCTTGTTGAGATGTGTATGGTTTATGACATGCTCTAAAAGACTGATATGACGTTGAAATAATTTCTACTAGATATTGATTGACTATATTTGCTGAAAACTGGGCAGGCTTTCCTGTTGTTCTCATTAACACATTAAGTCATTAATTGATCTGGTTTCTTCTAGATTCTTTCAATCATTCTAGGGTTAGTTTTACTTATTAAGAGACATATAAGATTCTACTATGTGGAGAACCACTTCCAACGTGGTGTTAATGGCATTTGGAGCATAATTTTAATGAATAACCAAGTGCTCATTTATTCAGCTGACGTTCTTTTGGTTCTCAAGAAAACAATTCGGAAACATGTTTTCTCTTTATAAAATAAACAATTTTATACGAGGGTGGATTTCAGGCTGCAACTCGCCTGCATGAATCCTAAATCGCTAGTAATCGCCGGTGATAATATTGTTAAAGAGTATTGTGTGTGATTGCAATCTTATACAGTATTACAATACAGAAAGAATGATACCTCATTTATGGATATTTGAAGATGTTATCGAAGTCCTTCCCATCTAGGTTGTTAATGGGTGGCAAGCTCCCACCATGGTACCTGGGGCGTTGAGTATCCTCTTTGATGCCAAACCTATCAAAAACTCCTTCAAGTCTGTACATAGGGAGTACCCAATCTGTTGGTCTGCAGACAGATTTGCATGGAAAATTGTTCCCGTCTTTCAGTTAATAAGCGTATTGAAGCCCCACATCGGCCGTGGTAGGAAAAATTGGTCACTTTGTATGATCTTGGGAATCCTACTCATGAGCTAGCTTTTGGGGATGAGTTAGCCCCAAGGTCCATTTCTTATCAAGGTATTAGAGCAAAAAATAATTGAGTAAAAAAAGCTAACAACTTGAGCTTTTAGATGAGATGGTCACATACATGGTATCAGAGTCATGCCCATCCCGATTCTGGTTTACCCAATGTAGGCCCCATGTTATATAGTCCATGATCCAGATGTTCAGTTTTGGACGTGCGATGGGGTGTTGTAGTCCTACATCGGTTGTGTGAGGTAAGAAATGATCTCTTTATATGGTCTTAGGCAATACTTATTTCATGAGTTAGCTTCTGGATTAAGTTAGGCCCAAAGGTCCATCTTTTATCTAAGCGTTTGCACAGGGTTTTTGTTCTTCTTCTTAAGGATGTAATGGTCTCGCTGTCCGATTAGTCGTTTATTCCTTTCCCCCTGTGATATAAGGGTGTAAGTCAAGTAGTTTAATGCTGCATTGATTTGGATTCAGGGCTGTTCTGGTTGAAGATGATCTTTGCAGCAAAATGGCTTCTTTTGTTCCTCCTTTAATTAGTAACTGCAGGCTTTTAGTTGCAAAACCAGTTAAACTTAAATGATAACTTTTAACCAAGACTTTCTTATAAAGGTTAAAAGTATAAAGTTAGGGAATCTTCTGATATAATGTTATTATATCTGGATGAGAGAAAATGTGAAATAGCAATACAATAAACTGGGAGTGACATCTTAAAAGTCTTTTAATTTGAAACCAATAGTTTTAGATGCATAGCTTCCTATTTTTTCAATAGCAAATTCAAGTTTAGAATCTGCTTTAACAGCAGTGCTATCAAAAGCGAAAAGCACAAAAAAGCTCTAGGGCTTTAAGCGCAAACGCAAATAAAGCGTGGGCTTTAATGAAAAAATGCGCAATGGTGCAAATATACAAATATATGTATGTTTAGTCCAAGACTATTAATAATAAGCATGAATAACAAATATATGGACAAAGAAATTGTAAATACATTACGATAAAGTGAAATATCAATTGTCTAGTGTCACCTCTTCAAGAGAGGCTCATTGGCAAGAAAAAGTATGTCTTAGGGCCTTGATGATGACACTGAAGCGCACATAAAGCGAGGCGAAGCGCTCAACATGTTTTTAGCCTCGCTTCAGGGCTTAAGTGCGCCTTTGACACCACTGCTTTAACATTGAATTCCTGGTTATACCCTGATCAAATTTTTATCTCGATTTGTAGGCATCGGTTAGTGAGAACTATGGTGGCAGCTTCTACATAGCTTCCGCAATGGAGTGATGCATGGCATGCCTTCTTAGCCAAGAAAAAGTGTCAGGTGCTCTATGTCTACAAGTACGCATTCAGTTTGCTCACTTGCTCTACTTGTAACTTGGATATCGCTGCAAAGGACCTCTGGTACAAGAACTCACTTGGTCTAACCGAAGATCATGTGAACTTTTGATAGTACGTCATGAAATTAGAAGAGCCCTGTTATCTTTGACGTCCTGTCTTCCGAGATGGTGTCTTTGGTTATGCAGGTGATTGCTTCTTTATTCTACACTAGCAATCTTGCTTTTGAATTTCCTGGAACTTGAAATTCACTAGTTTCTTAACGAGCATTTACTAAAAATTTGAACACACTATATTAGCAATCTTGCTTTTGACCTCCCTGCGAAATTTATTGAATAAGTAAGTTCTCCTCACTCTTGATTTTTTGTCTTCCACTCTTCTCATGTGGCTCAGAAGGACCTAGATCTGTCATTAACTCTTATGAGATTCTTGCTGTTAAAGATTTCTGAAGCTGTAAAGTACTGCCTCTTGTGTCAAAGAGTTTGCAAACCTTCAAGTGGTTATTGAGGTAGTTATTTCTAATCCACATCCCATTTGTCATTTCTGTATCTTCATTTTATGTTTTAATGTTACTTAAAGTGCTCACATCTTTCACTTATTTCCTCTTTAACAGTGTGTTGAAAGCATAATCATAGAGTGCGGTTTATGGGATCTGATAAGACATTTTCTCGGGTTAAACTGACAGAGCTGGCGATCAAGGTACGTCGCTGTGTGTTTTGAGTGTTTTATTTCCAATTCTTGTAGGCATAAATTTGTCTTCCCTCTTGCTTGAAGTCAAGTGGGGCTTCATTCTTGGGATGGATGACATAAGGTGAACTGAACTGCAAGAATCAGTTAAACTATGTGTTCATTTTTGTCTTACACTTACTTTCAGGAGGTCCTGTATGGAGTTCAAGAACATCCGTGATATTTATCCGACTGAGCAGTAAAACAAGAATGCTATTTTTCACTTTTCCATCGTTGATGCAATGCTTTGTTTGAATGTTGTTTCTTCCTAGAGGGGATTCATTACATGGGAAGTGGTACAGAGAATTAAATAAATAGAACTCTCCCCTCTCTAGTAGTTTAAGCTTTTATATGATACGCTCACACAATTCAACATGGTATACGAGCAGGCAGAAACTTTGGATTCTAAGTCTCATTCACCTGTTAACAGATTAGTATTTAACGTGCTTGCCCAAGAAAAAGAACGAGGGAGTTCATACAGAATCAATTAAATAAATACAAATATCCTCTCTAGTAATTTAAACTTTTAGGTGAGCTGGTAGTCACACGATTTAGGAGAAAGGAGTCCGTTGCTTGCAGGGCTCAAAATTGATTTATGGAGAAAATTAGACAACAAAAGGATGAAGTGGTGGCATGTGTTTCCACCATTGCCCTGTGAGAGTACAGCTTTTGCCCTTTCGTATCATCATTACTTAGTCCTGATAACAAAGCATTCTATATTTGTGAATGAATAAGCTTACGGTAGTAGTGTTATTATTAAAGAACTCTCAGTGGTAAACTGCAGCACTAAGCAGGTCCAAGTAAAAGTTGCACAAAAAAAGAAGAATACCTTGTGTTAGTTGTGTTTGTCAAAAGAAGAAATGCGGGAGCGAACTTATTAAATAAATCCATATATTGTCTATTGTTTGTTGTTTCCTATTTTAAATTTCAACCTTCTCAGTCTGTTCCCTTTGCTTAAAATTTCTAGAAGTTTGGTCGTTACAACTTCTATTATTGATATACTGTCTTCAAGAAAACTGGTTCATGGAAAACAGTGCCTTTTTGTCCTTGACTTGCTTGATTATGCTGTTTAAGGATATTTTTATCTGCCTTTATGTATGTTTTTCTCTTCCCACGTCTCTCTCTTCTTTTCTAGTTTAATTGTGCCAGTGATGATAGAGTGCTTATGTTTGATTTTGTTATTGCAGAAAGGAATCCTAGGATGCTGCAGTTATCTGTACTTTGGCGTTATTGGTCAGGCCTCACTGCACTGTAAATGTTAAGTGGAGTGAGTAGCAGTTTCAATGGCAGTGGTATTGCTCAGATGCAGTGTTGAGGCAGACAGATGTGTGGTGCTGAGTGCTAAAAAGATCGTGTTAGAGATCGTTGGACCTCTTGCTGAGTGCTCAGATGCAGCGTTGAGGCAGAAGGTATGTCATTTTTCGGAATATATATTTTTTCATACCAAACACATCGTGTTCTGATTTTTCATGTTAATGAAGATATAATATTTTTTGCTGGAAGGTGGATAATTTTATTAATTTCCTTGGTCCACAGGTGACCACCAAGTAGAAACTTATTTTGTTTACGTGAAAAACGGTGGCCTGTCACGGTCGTAATTGAAGCATATATGCAAGGGTCAGCCTCCACCTGACCATGAAAATTAAAGGATACCTGCTTGTGCTCATACTATTTCTTCACGTTTTGCCGTTACATTTTTCAAACAGTGTAATATATGTAGGGACTATTGACTCAGTTAACAATTCGTATACTTCAAGTGCTACTAACTACAAACAACAACCCAATGTAAAAGTGGGTAGAGAAATTGACTCTGGGGAAGGTGTCGTGCACGCAATCTTACCCTTATCTTTTGAAGGTAGAGAAATTGTTTCCCGGTAGACCCTCGACTCAAGTAAAGCATATCAAAAACAGTATGAAAAAGAAATATAGTAGTGAAGAAGTCATGTTGAAAATGATAACACAATAATCAAAGCATAATAATAGAATTTAAGAATAAGACAAGTGCTAATAACTGAATTTTAAATTTAATGTGTACGTATTTTAAATTATTAACATTTAACTGAGTGCTCAGATGCAGTGTTGAGGCAGAAGGTATGTCACTTTTCGGATTAGATCATGTTAATAATTGCATAGAGGTTGACCTCGCGTGTTAAATGTGACACAGGAGGGCGGAGAAAGCGGGGAAATGGAAGCAGCAAGAAATGAGGTGATGCTAAGGAGCAAGGGACTTTGCCTAATCCCAATAGAGCTCACTTGGCATGTAGCTGATACTACTCTCAACGGCGCTGATTTTTGGTCACCTGCCGCCATGATGAACAATAATATTATTCAATGAACAATCGATTTACTATTTTTTACTGCCTTTAATAGGCCTTTTTGCTCTCTTTCCCTTTTCTCGGTTGATATGACGATATATTGCAACTAGGGAAAACCCTTTGTTGGATGTAAAATGACATGATCACAACTAGGTGAGTATAGTATAAGTGAAAATGATAGACTAGGAAGGGCAGTAGCAGTTTTTTCGAAAGCTGAATGTGGGGTTGGAAACGCTGCTTGGTATTGGAAATTATACAACTTTTAGGGAAATGGTAAAGTGCATTACACTTTTCATATCAAAGAAGGATTGGTGGACTCTATTCCTCTCGTCTTTACTAATTTCTTATTTACGTAGTTATTTTTGGCATAGTTGGTAGCACTTCTTATTACAATGCTAAAAGTGGTACAATTACTCCTGTAACATAAGGGTAAGATAAATCATTCCGATTCTAATACTCTATTATAGTTTCATTTTGTCACAATACCTAAAGTGCTTTTAAATTTGGCACGAATTTATTAGTTGCAGACTTATCAATAGTCTTATTAATTACCCCTTCCTCACCCAATGATTATTTGATAGTCTTCATCCTTTGAACACTTACGTGATAAAGATCACAGCTACACTTTCTTTTAGGAGCTTGTAGGCTACTGTTTAACTATTAATCGCCACGTAGTCATATACAAATTATTTATATATTTTAATTGTTTATTTTTTTCTTGATCCCTGGTGCAGTCTGGAAAGTGCTCCGAGTCTCCTCCTACTGTCCGTATTCTTGTTTTGGCTTCATCATACATATCTTTGATCGCCCTGGTGTACGCCACATGTACCCTTCTAACCTCTAAACATTTCATAGAACCTCCATAGGGACTTTGTCGTATGCCTTCTCGAGGTCGATGAAAAATATATGTAAATCTTTATTCATCTCTTTATACTGCTCCACTAACCTTCTAATAAGATTGATGGCTTTTGTGATCGAACGCCGTGACATGAAACCGATTTAGTTCTCAAAAATAGACGCGCCTCTTCTCACCCTCATCTCCACGATCCTTTCCCAGACTTTCATTGTATGGCTTAACAGCTTGATACCCCTATAGTTGTTGCAACTCGGGATATCACATTTGTTCTTGTACAAATGGATCATTGTACTCCACCTCCATTCTTCGGGCATTCTCGTCGTCTTAAAAATGACGTTAAACAACTCAGTCAACCACTCCAAACACATGCGTTATTCCAAAATTCCAATGAGATCTCATCAGGCCCGATCGCTTGTCCCCTTCGCATCTTGCGAATAACACTCATAACCTCCTCAACCTTAATGCGTCTACAGTACCCAAAATCCCCGTGCCTATCATAATGCTCTAGATCTCCTAGCACAATGTCTCCATCTCCTTTTTCGTTCAAGAGTTTGTGGAAGTAAGACTGCCACCTCCGCCTAATATGCGCTTCCTCCACCAGTACTTTGTCGTCCTCGTCCTGGATGAACCTCACTTGATCCAAGTCACGGGCCCTCCTCTCATATTTTTTGGTTTGTCTGTACAACTTCTTATCCCCGCCTTTCTTCTCTAATTCCACAAACAGGCGTTCGAATTCGCAACCGTAACCGCTAGCTTTGCCTCCTTCCTCGCCAACTTATACAGTTTCCTATTCGTCCACTTCTCCACCTCATCTCTATTTTCTACCTATTTCGCATACACCGTTTTCTTCGCTTCCGCCTTCTATTGAACTTCACCATTCCACCACCAATCCTCTCGATGTCTACCATGATAACATCGCGAGACACCTAGCACTTCTATGGCTACCTCACGAATGCAACTGGCCGTCCTGTCCCACATACCGGTCGCATCCCCACTACTCGCGCAAGCCCCCTTGGCCATCAAACCTCTCCTCCATATCATTTGCACCAGCCATGATCAAACTCCCCATTTGATTCTTAACCTATCATACACTAGTAATTTGTTTTCCACCAAAAAATATCTCCTCAAAAATAATTTTGTATGATTAGTAAAAAAAATGACAGTCCGGTGCACTAAACTTTTGTTATGCGCGGGGTCCGGAAAAGGTTCGGACTACAAGAGTCTATTGTACGCAGTCTGGATAATATTTGAGGTGTTTGGATAATATTTTGTTAAATTTTTTAAGATTTAAAGTTGTGCACTTTTTTATTTTTCAAAGTTACTTAGATTGTGCCTGCACATAAATTTACTTAGAGAAAAATGTTATAAAATAAACTCTAATTTGCATATTAATACTATTTGTGTATCCAAACGGCTATTATCAGAAAGGCGGAAAAGGAAAAATTAAAAGGATTTGGGTAAACCGACCCAATTACCGCGTTGAGTTCATAAAATAACGCATACCCGTTGCTTTCAACAGTATATATATTCCCGCTTCATTTTGGAAACCCCCAATATTCTCATGGAACCGTCACGCTCAGCGAACTCGGGCTCCAATTCAAAACGAACATCAAATTCAAATTGGAGTAACAACAACAACAAGAATCAAAAGACCCTAGGCATGGCTTGGGGAGCCAATTCTCGATCTTCTTCTCGTCCTTCCTTCAATACTTCATCTTTCTTTACTTAATTCTCATATTGCGAATTTTTCACAATCTTGAATATTTGTGTGTTGATCATCAAGAAAGTTTAATTCTTCTTCTTACTTTACTTTATTTGCACTTATAAATTTTGAACATTAATTAGAATCTTCCAACACTATCTTGAATATTTGAAATAGGCTTTTCTTTTAGTTGACTTCGAATTAGATGATCATCAAGAAAGTTTTAGACCGGTCACTAGTAGAATGTGTGTTGATCATCAAGAAATATTATTTTTATTACTTTAGAGACGTTAATTATTGGAAAACTGAAACGAGCCAGAATAGAATAGAACAGTATTTGTGTAGCTGAGCCCATTTAGAATATAGTTGATTGATTTCTAGGGACTGTTTTTAGAGTTTCGCTTCATATGTCTCCTGTATATGGTCAAGTACACTTCTTGCCTACAATTTACTTCATAAACGCACCCCTCCTCTCTGATTTGATGTGTGTAGTGTATGCTATACTACTTCTCTGGTACTGGTTTACTCATCTTTTCATTGTGACCTTTGACAACTTTGCTATAGTTACATGGCCGTGAAGAATCAGAAGCTTCACGAGCAGTTTGATGCGGAGGCATCAAGCACTTCTCTCAGTGGTCCAAGTTCTTCAAAACCTATATTTCATGGCGTTTCCATATTTGTTGATGGATACACGGTTCCTTCCAGTCAGGTTTAGTGCATTATGGTTTCTGTTATTTTCGTGACTGGGATTAATCCGATATGATTGCTTGAAGATTTACGAATTAAAAGATCCTGAATCTAGTGTTGAACTATGTTGTTCGAACTCTTCACTTTCGGTGCCGCACCCGTGTGGGTGTGGGATCCGTACCCTATCTGGTCAACCAATTTTGGGTACTTTGACTAAAATCGAGGGAGAAATTCTGGACAGATTCAATGATTTATGTAATTAAAACAGAAGCTATGGTGAAATTGAAGAAAATGGAATAGCTTGTATCTAGAAATTTCTATGTCACTCCTTTTCCTTTATCTCCTTCCGAGATTCTCGTCCTTCCTTCAATACTTCATCTTTCTTTACTTAATTCTCATATTGCGAATTTTTCACAATCTTGAATATTTGTGTGTTGATCATCAAGAAAGTTTAATTCTTCTTCTTACTTTACTTTATTTGCACTTATAAATTTTGAACATTAATTAGAATCTTCCAACACTATCTTGAATATTTGAAATAGGCTTTTCTTTTAGTTGACTTCGAATTAGATGATCATCAAGAAAGTTTTAGACCGGTCACTAGTAGAATGTGTGTTGATCATCAAGAAATATTATTTTTATTACTTTAGAGACGTTAATTATTGGAAAACTGAAACGAGTCAGAATAGAATAGAACAGTACTTGTGTAGCTGAGCCCATTTAGAATATAGTTGATTGATTTCTAGGGACTGTTTTTAGAGTTTCGCTTCATATGTCTCCTGTATATGGCCAAGTACACTTCTTGCCTACAATTTACTTCATAAACGCACCTCCTCTCTGATTTGATGTGTAGTGTATGCTATACTACTTCTCTGGTACTGGTTTACTCATCTTTTCATTGTGACTTTTGACAACTTTGCTGTAGTTACATGGCCGTGAAGAATCAGAAGCTTCACGAGCAGTTTGATGCGGAGGCATCAAGCACTTCTCTCAGTGGTCCAAGTTCTTCAAAACCTATATTTCATGGCGTTTCCATATTTGTTGATGGATACACGGTTCCTTCCAGTCAGGTTTAGTGCATTATGGTTTCTTTCCTGTTATTTTCGTGACTGGGATTAATCCGATATGATTGCTTGAAGATTTACGAATTATAAGATCCTGAATCTAGTGTTGAACTATGTTGCTCGAACTCTTCACTTTCGGTGCCGCACCCGTGTGGGTGTGGGATCCGTACCCTATCTGGTCAACCAATTTTGGGTACTTTGACTAAAATCGAGGGAGAAATTCTGGACAGATTCAATGATTTATGTAATTAAAACAGAAGCTATGGTGAAATTGAAGAAAATGGAATAGCTTGTATCTAGAAATTTCTATGTCACTCCTTTTCCTTTATCTCCTTCCGAGATTCTCGTCCTGATCAATAGTTTCTCCTCAAGTTTTCGACATAATATCTCATAATTTCGGTTTTATAACTATGTTTTTAGAATTTTGACTTATTGTTTGCCGAATCCCCGCACCCGTATCCGTACCCACAAATCTTAAAATTTAGATAATGACGAATCCGACCTCGAGATCTGTACCCTGTATCCGACACCCGCACCCGAGTCCGAGCACCATAGATGTTGAATGATGTTGACTATTGTTTCATCAATAGAAAACCTTCTTTAACTTTTGAACTGTCAAAACAAATGATTACTTGTATTCTTACTTTTCCGTGATGAGTTTCTACTTGTGTAAGAAAAGTTCATTCAGTCTGCATGTAAACCCGTATACAAACATCCTTCTTCTTTGCAATCGATACCGTGAGTGTATAACTATCATATTCTTTCCCATACCTCACTGGATTTTCTCATATGGAAGATTAGGTTGCTTCTCTTGCAGTTTATTGATTTCAACAATACTTCTTCAGGAACTTCGAGGATATATGTTGAAGCATGGAGGCCGTTTTGAAAATTATTTTTCTAGGCATCGTGTTACTCATATAATCTGTAGTAATCTTCCTGACAGTAAGGTCAAGAATTTAAGGTTGGCTGTAAAACCAAGTTCATCAGGTTGTCAGTTTCTTATTTTTGTATCTCTGCTGAAATAGAAATTGTAATTTTTTTTCTTAAAGATTTGTTTGAATTTGATATAGGTCCTTTTAGCAGGGGACTTCCAGTAGTCAAACCGACATGGGTGTTGGATTCTGTCGCTGCAAATAAGCTTATGAATTGTAAGCTAATATTTCTCTCGACTTTCTTTTTAACGCAAACTAGCAAGTTGATTACTTGTTTAGGTGTTAGCTCTGTTATGGCGATTGTCCCTGAAAGCCTTTTTGTGGGTGGAAGGATATTGTCTACAGAAGCGATCGGGAATCTGTGCTTCTCTCCTCTTAGGCCTCTTTTCATTTGTTGAATTGTCGAAGGGGGATAAAAAAGAGGAGAACAAGAAACTGCTCTTTTACGTGTCTTCTAGTTATGTTTGTATTATATATCTATATTGAAAAGTTTGCAAGTTCAGGCCCTAGCTCCATCTTGTGAAGAGTCTACTTGACGGGAAACAAGGAAATGCTAAAGTACTTGAATCTTAAGAAGATTAACCTTGTTGCTTTAGACGAAAAGTTTATTATAAGGTGCATGCACCTCCATCAAGTTATTTATGAGCCTTGGGGTACTGCATGATTTTGGTTTCTTGATTTTGTTGTAAGCTTCGATGAGTTGACTTTGTGATACTTTTTGCGACTCACATCAATACTTTTCAGTTTCTTTCTTAGTAAGTAACATCAGTCCTCTGTGTTGTTGTGTTGTTTTCAGGGGTTCCTTATCAGCTTGATCAGCTTGCAAGTGAAGTTAATAACCAGCCTAAGTTATCTGCTTTCTTTACGAAAAACATTTCTGCTTCTGATGATACAACAACATGTTCAACTGTTCATGCCACTTGTAGAGTTGAGAGCCCATTGTCATATTCTGGACCAATTGAAGATCCTATATCCTTTGAAGAGTGGCAATCTGCAGAAGATTTGAAGCCTTGTGCTCTAGAAATATATTGATGTTATTATAGGAAATGTAAGTATCAATACTGAGGAAGGGCTTTAGTGTCCAAGAGAAAACTTAGCATGGATTACTATAAAATGAGTCTTTTGAGATTCATATAGGATTTTCGTGTTGTTTACCTTCCACTTGGCGACATTCCCCACAACAGCTTGTGATGAAGCTCTTAGATAGTAACTGAAGGGACTTTTGAAAGCTGCATTTTCTTCTTTATCCTTTGGTGCTTTTGGTAAATACCTTGTCTAGCACAATGATGACAGAAGCCTTCATACACGTCATCCATATTTTTTTATTTGGATATTTTGGAATTCTATTGCTTTGTTTTTATAATATTTACCTGTTTTACTGCGAGAAGCAGCACAAATAAGCATGGTTGGAGAGTGTATGGGACAAATACATTTATGATTTGTTATAAATGAAGGCCGGGTCTGACATTATTGAAATTGTGACATTTCCTAGAAGTTTACAACAACATGCTTCCTCATTTTCAGGTACCATAAGTAGTTTCATTTATTTTTTCTTGTTGAGATGTGTATAGTTTATGTTATGCTCTAAAAGAATGATATGACGTTGTTGAAATAATTTCTACTAGATATTGATTGACTATATTTGCTGAAAACTGGGCAGGCTTTCCTGTTGTTCTCATTAACACATTAAGTCATTAATTGATCTGGTTTCTTCTAGATTCTTTCAATCATTCTAGGGTTAGTTTTACTTATTAAGAGACATATAAGATTCTACTATGTGGAGAACCACTTCCAACGTGGTGTTAATGGCATTTGGAGCATAACTTTAATGAATAGCCAAGTGCTCATTTATTCAACTGACGTTCTTTTGGTTCTCAAGAAAACAATTCGGAAACATGTTTTCTCTTTATAAAATAAACTATTTTATACGAGGGTGGATTTCAGTCGCAACTACTTTGAAGCCTGAAGCGCTAGTAATCGCCGGTGATAATATTGTTAAAGAGTATTGTGTGTGATTGCAATCTTATACAGTATTACAATACAGAAAGAATGATACTTCATTTATGGATATTTGAAGATGTTATCGAAGTCCTTCCCATCTAGGTTGTTAATGGGTGGCAAGTTCCCACCATGGTACCTGGGGCGTTGAGTATCCTCTTTGATGCCAAACCTATTAAAAACTCCTTCAAGTCTGTACATAGGGAGTACCCAATCTGTTGGTCTGCAGACAGATTTGCATGGAAAATTGTTCCCATCTTTCAGTTAATAAGCGTATTGAAGCCCCACATCGGCCGTGGTAGGAAAAATTGGTCACTTTGTATGATCTTGGGAATCCTACTCATGAGCTAGCTTTTGGGGATGAGTTAGCCCCAAGGTCCATTTCTTATCAAGGTATTAGAGCAAAAAATAATTGAGTAAAAAAAGCTAACAACTTGAGCTTTTAGATGAGATGGTCACATACATGGTATCAGAGTCATGCCCATCCCGATTCTGGTTTACCCAATGTAGGCCCCATGTTATATAGTCCATGATCCAGATGTTCAGTTTTGGACGTGCGATGGGGTGTTGTAGTCCTACATCGGGGGCTTTAAGCGCAAACGCAAATAAAGCGTGGACTTTAATGAAAAAAGGCGCAATGGTGCAAATATACAAATATATGTATGTTTAGTCCAAGACTATTAATAATAAGCATGAATAACAAATATATGGACAAAGAAATTGTAAATACATTACGATAAAGTGAAATATCAATTGTCTAGTGTCACCTCTTCAAGAGAGGCTCATTGGCAAGAAAAAGTATGTCTTAGGGCCTTGATGATGACACTGAAGCGCACATAAAGCGAGGCGAAGCGCTCAACATGTTTTTAGCCTCGCTTCAGGGCTTAAGTGCGCCTTTGACACCACTGCTTTAACATTGAATTCCTGGTTATACCCTGATCAAATTTTTATCTCGATTTGTAGGCATCGGTTAGTGAGAACTATGGTGGCAGCTTCTACATAGCTTCCGCAATGGAGTGATACATGCCAAGAAAAAGTGTCAGGTGCTCTATGTCTACAAGTACGCATTCAGTTTGCTCACTTGCTCTACTTTTATATGAGTCCACACTTTAAAGGATACTTTAGTACATTACACACATCTTTAGTTCAAAACCACAAGATTCAAAGGTCTTCTTTATTTTCTTAAACTCCGTGCCGAGTAAGACAAACAAATTGAAAAAGAGGGAGTACTTTATTATAAAAAGAAAAAGAATCCGTGAAATTTTTATCAAGGATAAGACCCAGAAAAGGGCTTTTTGATCAAATAATTTTGTCCCAACATTGATACCATTCTATATCAAACACACTTCTCTTCTAGTGTTTACACCATGTAGTGGAAAAAGAGGAAAACGAAGGCTTGAAGATCATTTTAGAGAAGTAAAATAGTTATTGTGATTTCACTGATTTATCTTGTTGGCTCTATTAGGTGGAGGAGCACCTGCGTGAACTTCCAGTAAAAACACTTCCTGGAATTGGTTATGTGTTGGAAGAGAAGTTGAACAGGAGACAAATCACAACTTGTGGGCAGTTGCGTATGATTTCCAAGGTTTTCATTCTGTAGTATTTCTTCTCTCTGCAATATATTGGTGATTGCTCTCGCGGTTTTGATTTTCTATCTGTTTATAGTTTGTGTACAACAAGCACTGTTTTGCATCTCTTTTGATCTGGTTTCTCTAAGATACGTTTCACATTTGAAGAAACACTACAAGAGGACTTCATGAATAATTGAATCTCTTGCTACAGACTTGTTCATTTTTGTTTGTTAGTATTTTTTTTTTAAAAAGAAGATATAGTATTTTATTAAAGTTAGTACCAGGAATGCAAATTGTATTAAGGGGTATGTTTGCTATATTTGTAAGAGTTTGGAATGCAAATTGTATTAAGGGGTATGTTTGCTATATTTGTAAGAGTTTGTAGATTGTCTCAAAGACATATATACTTTCAAGTTCTTCCTTCCTATTGTTGTACGGAGAATGGTGTTAAGACTGTAATGATAGACTACTGGGAAGTGCTTTGTAAATTTGAAGACCATGCAAGAAATTAGGTTCCTTTTCTAAGAGTTCCTAAATAATCAAAGGCAACTTCTACAGTCAATATTCTTCGGGACTCATCATTAACTAAAGGAATGTCAAAAGTGTTGAATCGAATATCACGAGAACTAAAATAAGAACGTTTTTATTGAGGCAAGGGAGGAGCCGCAACGAAGGAAGAGGTTCCATTGAATCATTTTCATTGATCGTACTAGGCAAATAACACAAAAAAACTTTTATATATATATATAAACTTTTGTATCCCCTTATTATTCTCCACGAGCTGAATTCGAATATAGAATTTTTACTTTTTTTTTTAACAAAAACTACTTATTAGAAACTAGTACACAAAAAGTAACAATAGTTAATAATTTGAAAAAAATATGATAATTTTTTTTCTTTATCCAAATAATAATTAAGGTAATTTTTTTTTTTGGGACGGAGAGAGTAGCAAAGATCGATCGTTCAAAAAATGTTTAGGTCACAATTTCGTGGCAAAATCAGTAATTGTCTCATATATAAATTGTTTATGGTAAAGTAGCTTGTCTCTTTATTTTTATTTTTCTAAGCATAAAGCGTGTTTTGACTGCTTTTAAGTAGGACTGCTTCACTTTATGTGATATATTTTGGCTCGACACGAAGATTAAAAATAAAAGAAGACTTTTTCAATCTTATTGTCTAAAACAGGAGACAAATCACAACTTGTGGGCAGCTGCGTATGATTTCCAAGGTTTTCATTCTGTAGTATTTCTTCTCTCTGCAATATATTGGTTATTGCTCTCGCGGTTTTGATTTCCTATCTGTTTATAGTTTGTGTACAACAAGCACTGTTTTGCATCTCTTTTGATCTGATTTCTCTAAGATACGTTTCACATTTGAAGAAACACTACAAGAGGACTTCATGAATAATTGAATCTCTTGCTACAGACTTGTTCATTTTTGTTTGTTAGTATTTATTTTTAAAAAAAAAGATATAGTATTTTATTAAAGCTAGTACCAGGAATGCAAATTGTATTAGGTTTGCTATATTTGTAAAAGTTTGTAGATTGTCTCAAAGACATATATACTTTCAAGTTCTTCCTTCCTATTGTTGTACGGAGAATGGTGTTAAGACTGTAATGATAGACTACTGGGAAGTGCTTTGTAAATTTGAAGACCATGCAAGAAATTAGGTTCCTTTTCTAAGAGTTCCTAAATAATCAAAGGCAACTTCTACAGTCAATATTCTTCGGGACTCATCATTAACTAAAGGAATGTCAAAAGTGTTGAATCGAATATCACGAGAACTAAAATAAGAACGTTTTTATTGAGGCAGTGGAGGAGCCGCAACGAAGGAAGAGGTTCCATTGAATCCTTTTCATTGATCGTATTAGGCAAATAACACAAAAAAACTTTTATATATATATATAAACTTATGTATCCCCTTATTATTCTCCACGAGCTGAATTCGAATATAGAATTTTTACTTTTTTTTTTAACAAAAACTACTTATTAGAAACTAGTACACAAAAAGTAACAATAGTTAATAATTTGAAAAAAATATGATAATTTTTTTTTCTTTATCCAAATAATCAACTAGACAATCAAGTTGATTTCCTATCTGTTTATAGTTTGTGTACAACAAGCACTGTTTTGCATCTCTTTTGATCTGGTTTCTCTAAGATACGTTTCACATTTGAAGAAACACTACAAGAGGACTTCATGAATAATTGAATCTCTTGCTACAGACTTGTTCATTTTTGTTTGTTAGTATTTTTTTAAAAATAAAAAGATATACGTATTTTATTAAAGCTAGTACCAGGAATGCAAATTGTATTAAGGGGGTATGTTTGCTATATTTGTAAAAGTTTGTAGATTGTCTCAAAGACATATATACTTTCAAGTTCTTCCTTCCTATTGTTGTACGGAGAATGGTGTTAAGACTGTAATGATAGACTACTGGGAAGTGCTTTGTAAATTTGAAGACCATGCAAGAAATTAGGTTCCTTTTCTAAGAGTTCCTAAATAATCAAAGGCAACTTCTACAGTCAATATTCTTCGGGACTCATCATTAACTAAAGGAATGTCAAAAGTGTTGAATCGAATATCACGAGAACTAAAATAAGAACGTTTTTATTGAGGCAGTGGAGGAGCCGCAACGAAGGAAGAGGTTCCATTGAATCCTTTTCATTGAGCAAATAACACAAAAAAACTTTTATATATATATATAAACTTTTGTATCCCCTTATTATTCTCCACTTGAATTTGAATATAGAATTTTTACTTTTTTTTTAACAAAAACTACTTATTAGAAACTAGTACACAAAAAGTAACAATAGTTAATAATTTGAAAAAAATATGATAATTTTTTTTCTTTATCCAAATAATAATTAAGGTAATTTTTTTTTTTGGGACGGAGAGAGTAGCAAAGATCGATCGTTCAAAAAATGTTTAGGTCACAATTTCGTGGCAAAATCAGTAATTGTCTCATATATAAATTGTTTATGGTAAAGTAGCTTGCCTCTTTATTTTTATTTTTCTAAGCATAAACTGTGTTTTGACTGTTTTTAAGTAGGACTTCCTCTGTTTCACTTTATGTGATATATTTTGGCTCGACACGAAGATTAAAAAATAAAAGAAGACTTTTCAATCTTATTGTCTAAAACAACAGGAGACAAATCACAACTTGTGGGCAAATGCATGATTTCCAAGGTTTTCATTCTGTAGTATTTCTTCTCTCCGCAATATATTGTTATTGCTCGCGGTTTTGATTTCCTATCTGCTTATAGTTTGTGTACAACAAGCACTGCTTTTGCATCTCTTTGATCTGATTTCTCTAAGATACGTTTCACATTTGAAGAAACACTACAAGAGGACTTCATGAATAATTGAATCTCTTGCTACTGCACTTGTTCATTTTGTTTGTTAGTATTTATTTTTAAAAAAAGATATAGTATTTTATTAAAGCTAGTACTGAATGCAAATTGTATTAAGGGGTATGTTTGCTATATTTGTAAGAGTTTGTAGATTGTCTCAAAGACATATATACTTTCAAGTTCTTCCTTCTTATTGTTGTACGGAGAATGGTATTATGATCAGAATGATAGACTACTGGAAGTGCTTTGTAAATTTGAAGACCATGCAAGAAATTAGGTTCCTTTTCTAAGAGTTCCTAAATAATCAAAGGCAACTTCTACACCAATATTCTTCGGAATCATCATTAACTAAAGGACTGTCAAAAGTGTTGAATCGAATATCACGAGAACTAAAATAAGAACGTTTTTATTGAGGCAGTGGAGGAGCCGCAACGAAGGAAGAGGTTCCATTGAATCCTTTTCATTGATCGTATTAGGCAAATAACACAAAAAAACTTTTATATATATATATATATAAACTTTTGAATCCCCTTATTATTCTCCACGAGCTGAATTCGAATATAGAATTTTTACTTTTTTTTTAACAAAAACTACTTATTAGAAACTAGTACACAAAAAGTAACAATAGTTAATAATTTGAAAAAAATCTGATAATTTTTTTTCTTTATCCAAATAATAATTAAGGTAATTTTTTTTTGGGACGGAGAGAGTAGCAAAGATCGATCGTTCAAAAAATGTTTAGGTCACAATTTCGTGGCAAAATCAAGAATTGTCTCATATATAAATTGTTTATGGTAAAGTAGCTTGTCTCTTTATTTTTATTTTTCTAAGCATAAACCGTGGTTTTGACTGCTTTTAAGTAGGACTTCTCTGTTTCACTTTATGTGATATATTTTGGCTCGACACGAAGATTAAAAATAAAAGAAGACTTTTCAATCTTATTGTCTAAAACAACAGAGACAAATCACAACTTGTGGGCAGTGCGTATGATTTCCAAGGTTTTCATTTTGTAGTATTTCTTCTCTGCAATATATTGGTGATTGCTCGCGGTTTTGATTTCCTATCTGCTTATAGTTTGTGTACAACAAGCAATCGTTTTGCATCTCTTTGATCTGGTTTCTCTAAGATACGTTTCACATTTGAAGAAACACTACAAGAGGACTTCATGAATAATTGAATCTCTTGCTGAGACTTGTTCATTTTGTTTGTTAGTATTTTTTAAAAATAAAAGATATAGTATTTTATTAAAGCTAGTACCAGAATGCAAATTGTATTAAGGGGGTATGTTTGCTATATTTGTAAAAGTTTGTAGATTGTCTCAAAGACATATATACTTTCAAGTTCTTCCTTCCTATTGTTGTAATGAGAATGGTGTTAAGATCAGAATGATAGACTACTGGGAAGTGCTTTGTAAATTTGAAGACCATGCAAGAAATTAGGTTCCTTTTCTAAGAGTTCCTAAATAATCAAAGGCAACTTCTACAGTCAATATTCTTCGGGACTCATCATTAACTAAAGGAATGTCAAAAGTGTTGAATCGAATATCACGAGAACTAAAATAAGAACGTTTTTATTGAGGCAGTGGAGGAGCCGCAACGAAGGAAGAGGTTCCATTGAATCCTTTTCATTGATCGTATTAGGCAAATAACACAAAAAAACTTTTATATATATATATAAACTTTTGTATCCCCTTATTATTCTCCACGAGCTGAATTCGAATATAGAATTTTTACTTTTTTTTTAACAAAAACTACTTATTAGAAACTAGTACACAAAAAGTAACAATAGTTAATAATTTGAAAAAAATATGATAATTTTTTTTCTTTATCCAAATAATAATTAAGGTAATTTTTTTTTGGGACGGAGAGAGTAGCAAAGATCGATCGTTCAAAAAATGTTTAGGTCACAATTTCGTGGCAAAATCAGTAATTGTCTCATATATAAATTGTTTATGGTAAAGTAGCTTGCCTCTTTATTTTTATTTTTCTAAGCATAAACTGTGTTTTGACTGTTTTTAAGTAGGACTTCCTCTGTTTCACTTTATGTGATATATTTTGGCTCGACACGAAGATTAAAAAATAAAAGAAGACTTTTCAATCTTATTGTCTAAAACAACAGGAGACAAATCACAACTTGTGGGCAGCTGCGTATGATTTCCAAGGTTTTCATTCTGTAGTATTTCTTCTCTCTGCAATATATTGGTTATTGCTCTCGCGGTTTTGATTTCCTATCTGTTTATAGTTTGTGTACAACAAGCACTGTTTTGCATCTCTTTTGATCTGATTTCTCTAAGATACGTTTCACATTTGAAGAAACACTACAAGAGGACTTCATGAATAATTGAATCTCTTGCTACAGACTTGTTCATTTTTGTTTGTTAGTATTTATTTTTAAAAAAAAAGATATAGTATTTTATTAAAGCTAGTACCAGGAATGCAAATTGTATTAGGTTTGCTATATTTGTAAAAGTTTGTAGATTGTCTCAAAGACATATATACTTTCAAGTTCTTCCTTCCTATTGTTGTACGGAGAATGGTGTTAAGATCAGAATGATAGACTCTTGGGAAGTGCTTTGTAAATTTGAAGACCATGCAAGAAATTAGGTTCCTTTTCTAAGAGTTCCTAAATAATCAAAGGCAACTTCTACAGTCAATATTCTTCGGGACTCATCATTAACTAAAGGAATGTCAAAAGTGTTGAATCGAATATCACGAGAACTAAAATAAGAACGTTTTTATTGAGGCAGTGGAGGAGCCGCAACGAA
Source organism: Przewalskia tangutica (assembly GCA_029844215.1). Classification (NCBI taxonomy): domain Eukaryota; kingdom Viridiplantae; phylum Streptophyta; class Magnoliopsida; order Solanales; family Solanaceae; genus Przewalskia; species Przewalskia tangutica. The sequence continues at coordinate 16,059,049 of CM056721.1, forward strand.
GGAAGAGGTTCCATTGAATCCTTTTCATTGATCGTATTAGGCAAATAACACAAAAAAACTTTTATATATATATATAAACTTATGTATCCCCTTATTATTCTCCACGAGCTGAATTCGAATATAGAATTTTTACTTTTTTTTTTAACAAAAACTACTTATTAGAAACTAGTACACAAAAAGTAACAATAGTTAATAATTTGAAAAAAATATGATAATTTTTTTTTCTTTATCCAAATAATCAACTAGACAATCAAGTTGATTTCCTATCTGTTTATAGTTTGTGTACAACAAGCACTGTTTTGCATCTCTTTTGATCTGGTTTCTCTAAGATACGTTTCACATTTGAAGAAACACTACAAGAGGACTTCATGAATAATTGAATCTCTTGCTACAGACTTGTTCATTTTTGTTTGTTAGTATTTTTTAAAAATAAAAAGATATCGTATTTTATTAAAGCTAGTACCAGGAATGCAAATTGTATTAAGGGGGTATGTTTGCTATATTTGTAAAAGTTTGTAGATTGTCTCAAAGACATATATACTTTCAAGTTCTTCCTTCCTATTGTTGTACGGAGAATGGTGTTAAGATCAGAATGATAGACTCTTGGGAAGTGCTTTGTAAATTTGAAGACCATGCAAGAAATTAGGTTCCTTTTCTAAGAGTTCCTAAATAATCAAAGGCAACTTCTACGATCAATATTCTTGGACTCATCATTAACTAAAGGAATGTCAAAAGTGTTGAATCGAATATCACGAGAACTAAAATAAGAACGTTTTTATTGAGGCAGTGGAGGAGCCGCAACGAAGGAAGAGGTTCCATTGAATCCTTTTCATTGATCGTATTAGGCAAATAACACAAAAAAACTTTTATATATATATATAAACTTATGTATCCCCTTATTATTCTCCACGAGCTGAATTCGAATATAGAATTTTTACTTTTTTTTTTAACAAAAACTACTTATTAGAAACTAGTACACAAAAAGTAACAATAGTTAATAATTTGAAAAAAATATGATAATTTTTTTTTCTTTATCCAAATAATCAACTAGACAATCAAGTTGATTTCCTATCTGTTTATAGTTTGTGTACAACAAGCACTGTTTTGCATCTCTTTTGATCTGGTTTCTCTAAGATACGTTTCACATTTGAAGAAACACTACAAGAGGACTTCATGAATAATTGAATCTCTTGCTACAGACTTGTTCATTTTTGTTTGTTAGTATTTTTTTAAAAATAAAAAGATATACGTATTTTATTAAAGCTAGTACCAGGAATGCAAATTGTATTAAGGGGGTATGTTTGCTATATTTGTAAAAGTTTGTAGATTGTCTCAAAGACATATATACTTTCAAGTTCTTCCTTCCTATTGTTGTACGGAGAATGGTGTTAAGATCAGAATGATAGACTACTGGAAGTGCTTTGTAAATTTGAAGACCATGCAAGAAATTAGGTTCCTTTTCTAAGAGTTCCTAAATAATCAAAGGCAACTTCTACACCAATATTCTTCGGGACTCATCATTAACTAAAGGAATGTCAAAAGTGTTGAATCGAATATCACGAGAACTAAAATAAGAACGTTTTTATTGAGGCAGTGGAGGAGCCGCAACGAAGGAAGAGGTTCCATTGAATCCTTTTCATTGAGCAAATAACACAAAAAAACTTTTATATATATATATAAACTTTTGTATCCCCTTATTATTCTCCACGAGCTGAATTCGAATATAGAATTTTTACTTTTTTTTTAACAAAAACTACTTATTAGAAACTAGTACACAAAAAGTAACAATAGCTAATAATTTGAAAAAAATATGATAATTTTTTTTTCTTTATCCAAATAATAATTAAGGTAATTTTTTTTTTGGGACGAGAGAGTAGCAAAGATCGATCGCTCAAAAATGTTTAGGTCACAATTTCGTGGCAAAATCAGTAATTGTCTCATATATAAATTGTTTATGGTAAAGTAGCTTGCCTCTTTATTTTTATTTTTCTAAGCATAAACTGTGTTTTGACTGTTTTTAAGTAGGACTTCCTCTGTTTCACTTTATGTGATATATTTTGGCTCGACTAAGATTAAAAATAAAAGAAGACTTTTCAATCTTATTGTCTAAAACAACAGGAGACAAATCACAACTTGTGGGCATTGCGTATGATTTCCAAGGTTTTCATTCGTAGTATTTCTTCTCTCGCAATATATTGGTTATTGCTCGCGTTTTGATTTCCTATCTGCTTATAGTTTGTGTACAACAAGCAATCGCTTTGCATCTCTTTGATCTGATTTCTCTAAGATACGTTTCACATTTGAAGAAACACTACAAGAGGACTTCATGAATAATTGAATCTCTTGCTCTGCACTTGTTCATTTTTGTTTGTTAGTATTTATTTTTTAAAAAAAAGATATAGTATTTTATTAAAGCTAGTACCAGGAATGCAAATTGTATTAAGGGGTATGTTTGCTATATTTGTAAGAGTTTGTAGATTGTCTCAAAGACATATATACTTTCAAGTTCTTCCTTCTTATTGTTGTACGGAGAATGGTATTATGATCAGAATGATAGACTACTGGGAAGTGCTTTGTAAATTTGAAGACCATGCAAGAAATTAGGTTCCTTTTCTAAGAGTTCCTAAATAATCAAAGGCAACTTCTACAGTCAATATTCTTCGGGAATCATCATTAACTAAAGGAATGTCAAAAGTGTTGAATCGAATATCACGAACTAAAATAAGAACGCTTTTATTGAGGCAATGGAGGAGCCGCAACGCGAAGGAAGAGGTTCCATTGAATCCTTTTCATTGATCGTATTAGGCAAATAACACAAAAAAACTTTTATATATATATATATATAAACTTTTGAATCCCCTTATTATTCTCCACGAGCTGAATTCGAATATAGAATTTTTACTTTTTTTTTAACAAAAACTACTTATTAGAAACTAGTACACAAAAAGTAACAATAGTTAATAATTTGAAAAAAATATGATAATTTTTTTTCTTTATCCAAATAATAATTAAGGTAATTTTTTTTTGGGACGGAGAGAGTAGCAAAGATCGATCGTTCAAAAAATGTTTAGGTCACAATTTCGTGGCAAAATCAGTAATTGTCTCATATATAAATTGTTTATGGTAAAGTAGCTTGTCTCTTTATTTTTATTTTTCTAAGCATAAACTGTGTTTTGACTGTTTTTAAGTAGGACTCTGTTTCACTTTATGTGATATATTTTGGCTCGACACGAAGATTAAAAAATAAAAGAAGACTTTTCAATCTTATTGTCTAAAACAACAGGAGACAAATCACAACTTGTGGGCAGCTGCGTATGATTTCCAAGGTTTTCATTTTGTAGTATTTCTTCTCTCTGCAATATATTGGTGATTGCTCTCGCGGTTTTGATTTCCTATCTGTTTATAGTTTGTGTACAACAAGCACTGTTTTGCATCTCTTTTGATCTGGTTTCTCTAAGATACGTTTCACATTTGAAGAAACACTACAAGAGGACTTCATGAATAATTGAATCTCTTGCTACAGACTTGTTCATTTTTGTTTGTTAGTATTTTTTTAAAAATAAAAAGATATACGTATTTTATTAAAGCTAGTACCAGGAATGCAAATTGTATTAAGGGGGTATGTTTGCTATATTTGTAAAAGTTTGTAGATTGTCTCAAAGACATATATACTTTCAAGTTCTTCCTTCCTATTGTTGTACGGAGAATGGTGTTAAGATCAGAATGATAGACTACTGGGAAGTGCTTTGTAAATTTGAAGACCATGCAAGAAATTAGGTTCCTTTTCTAAGAGTTCCTAAATAATCAAAGGCAACTTCTACACCAATATTCTTCGGACTCATCATTAACTAAAGGAATGTCAAAAGTGTTGAATCGAATATCACGAGAACTAAAATAAGAACGCTTTTATTGAGGCGTGGAGGAGCCGCAACGGAAGAGGTTCCATTGAATCCTTTTCATTGATCGTACTAGGCAAATAACACAAAAAACTTTTATATATATATATAAACTTTTGTATCCCCTTATTATTCTCCACGAGCTGAATTCGAATATAGAATTTTTACTTTTTTTTTTAACAAAAACTACTTATTAGAAACTAGTACACAAAAAGTAACAATAGTTAATAATTTGAAAAAAATATGATAATTTTTTTTCTTTATCCATATAATAATTAAGGTAATTTTTTTTTGGGACGGAGAGAGTAGCAAAGATCGATCGTTCAAAAAATGTTTAGGTCACAATTTCGTGGCAAAATCAGTAATTGTCTCATATATAAATTGTTTATGGTAAAGTAGCTTGCCTCTTTATTTTTATTTTTCTAAGCATAAACTGTGTTTTGACTGTTTTTAAGTAGGACTTCCTCTGTTTCACTTTATGTGATATATTTTGGCTCGACACGAAGATTAAAAAATAAAAGAAGACTTTTCAATCTTATTGTCTAAAACAACAGGAGACAAATCACAACTTGTGGGCAGCTGCGTATGATTTCCAAGGTTTTCATTCTGTAGTATTTCTTCTCTCTGCAATATATTGGTTATTGCTCTCGCGGTTTTGATTTCCTATCTGTTTATAGTTTGTGTACAACAAGCAATCGCTTTTGCATCTCTTTGATCCGATGTCTCTAAGATACGTTTCACATTTGAAGAAACACTACAAGAGGACTTCATGAATAATTGAATCTCTTGCTACAGACTTGTTCATTTTTGTTTGTTAGTATTTATTTTTAAAAAAAAAGATATAGTATTTTATTAAAGCTAGTACCAGGAATGCAAATTGTATTAGGTTTGCTATATTTGTAAAAGTTTGTAGATTGTCTCAAAGACATATATACTTTCAAGTTCTTCCTTCCTATTGTTGTACGGAGAATGGTGTTAAGATCAGAATGATAGACTCTCGGGAAGTGCTTTGTAAATTTGAAGACCATGCAAGAAATTAGGTTCCTTTTCTAAGAGTTCCTAAATAATCAAAGGCAACTTCTACTACCAATATTCTTCGGGACTCATCATTAACTAAAGGAATGTCAAAAGTGTTGAATCGAATATCACGAGAACTAAAATAAGAACGTTTTTATTGAGGCAGTGGAGGAGCCGCAACGAAGGAAGAGGTTCCATTGAATCCTTTTCATTGATCGTATTAGGCAAATAACACAAAAATCCTTTTATATATATATATAAACTTATGTATCCCCTTATTATTCTCCACGAGCTGAATTCGAATATAGAATTTTTACTTTTTTTTTTAACAAAAACTACTTATTAGAAACTAGTACACAAAAAGTAACAATAGTTAATAATTTGAAAAAAATATGATAATTTTTTTTTCTTTATCCAAATAATCAACTAGACAATCAAGTTGATTTCCTATCTGTTTATAGTTTGTGTACAACAAGCACTGTTTTGCATCTCTTTTGATCTGGTTTCTCTAAGATACGTTTCACATTTGAAGAAACACTACAAGAGGACTTCATGAATAATTGAATCTCTTGCTACAGACTTGTTCATTTTTGTTTGTTAGTATTTTTTTAAAAATAAAAAGATATACGTATTTTATTAAAGCTAGTACCGTGAATGCAAATTGTATTAAGGGGTATGTTTGCTATATTTGTAAAAGTTTGTAGATTGTCTCAAAGACATATATACTTTCAAGTTCTTCCTTCCTATTGTTGTACGAGAATGGTGTTAAGATCAGAATGATAGACTACTGGGAAGTGCTTTGTAAATTTGAAGACCATGCAAGAAATTAGGTTCCTTTTCTAAGAGTTCCTAAATAATCAAAGGCAACTTCTACAGTCAATATTCTTCGGGACTCATCATTAACTAAAGGAATGTCAAAAGTGTTGAATCGAATATCACGAGAACTAAAATAAGAACGTTTTTATTGAGGCAGTGGAGGAGCCGCAACGAAGGAAGAGGTTCCATTGAATCCTTTTCATTGAGCAAATAACACAAAAAAACTTTTATATATATATATAAACTTTTGAATCCCCTTATTATTCTCCACGAGCTGAATTCGAATATAGAATTTTTACTTTTTTTTTTAACAAAAACTACTTATTAGAAACTAGTACACAAAAAGTAACAATAGTTAATAATTTGAAAAAAATATGATAATTTTTTTTCTTTATCCAAATAATAATTAAGGTAATTTTTTTTTTTGGGACGGAGAGAGTAGCAAAGATCGATCGTTCAAAAAATGTTTAGGTCACAATTTCGTGGCAAAATCAGTAATTGTCTCATATATAAATTGTTTATGGTAAAGTAGCTTGCCTCTTTATTTTTATTTTTCTAAGCATAAACTGTGTTTTGACTGTTTTTAAGTAGGACTTCCTCTGTTTCACTTTATGTGATATATTTTGGCTCGACACGAAGATTAAAAAATAAAAGAAGACTTTTCAATCTTATTGTCTAAAACAACAGGAGACAAATCACAACTTGTGGCAAGCGTATGATTTCCAAGGTTTTCATTCTGTAGTATTTCTTCTCTCTGCAATATATTGGTTATTGCTCTCGCGGTTTTGATTTCCTATCTGTTTATAGTTTGTGTACAACAAGCACTGTTTTGCATCTCTTTTGATCTGATTTCTCTAAGATACGTTTCACATTTGAAGAAACACTACAAGAGGACTTCATGAATAATTGAATCTCTTGCTACAGACTTGTTCATTTTTGTTTGTTAGTATTTATTTTTTAAAAAAAAGATATAGTATTTTATTAAAGCTAGTACCAGGAATGCAAATTGTATTAAGGGGTATGTTTGCTATATTTGTAAGAGTTTGTAGATTGTCTCAAAGACATATATACTTTCAAGTTCTTCCTTCTTATTGTTGTACGGAGAATGGTATTATGACTGTAATGATAGACTACTGGGAAGTGCTTTGTAAATTTGAAGACCATGCAAGAAATTAGGTTCCTTTTCTAAGAGTTCCTAAATAATCAAAGGCAACTTCTACAGTCAATATTCTTCGGGAATCATCATTAACTAAAGGAATGTCAAAAGTGTTGAATCGAATATCACGAGAACTAAAATAAGAACGTTTTTATTGAGGCAGTGGAGGAGCCGCAACGAAGGAAGAGGTTCCATTGAATCCTTTTCATTGATCGTATTAGGCAAATAACACAAAAAAACTTTTATATATATATATATATAAACTTTTGAATCCCCTTATTATTCTCCACGAGCTGAATTCGAATATAGAATTTTTACTTTTTTTTTAACAAAAACTACTTATTAGAAACTAGTACACAAAAAGTAACAATAGTTAATAATTTGAAAAAAATATGATAATTTTTTTTCTTTATCCAAATAATAATTAAGGTAATTTTTTTTTGGGACGGAGAGAGTAGCAAAGATCGATCGCTCAAAAATGTTTACGTCACAATTTCGTGGCAAAATCAGTAATTGTCTCATATATAAATTGTTTATGGTAAAGTAGCTTGTCTCTTTATTTTTATTTTTCTAAGCATAAACTGTGTTTTGACTGTTTTTAAGTAGGACTCTGTTTCACTTTATGTGATATATTTTGGCTCGACACGAAGATTAAAAAATAAAAGAAGACTTTTCAATCTTATTGTCTAAAACAACAGGAGACAAATCACAACTTGTGGGCAGCTGCGTATGATTTTCAAGGTTTTCATTCTGTAGTATTTCTTCTCTCTGCAATATATTGGTGATTGCTCTCGCGGTTTTGATTTCCTATCTGTTTATAGTTTGTGTACAACAAGCACTGTTTTGCATCTCTTTTGATCTGGTTTCTCTAAGATACGTTTCACATTTGAAGAAACACTACAAGAGGACTTCATGAATAATTGAATCTCTTGCTACAGACTTGTTCATTTTTGTTTGTTAGTATTTTTTTTAAAAAAAAAAGATATAGTATTTTATTAAAGCTAGTACCAGGAATGCAAATTGTATTAAGGGGTATGTTTGCTATATTTGTAAGAGTTTGTAGATTGTCTCAAAGACATATATACTTTCAAGTTCTTCCTTCTTATTGTTGTACGGAGAATGGTATTATGATCAGAATGATAGACTACTGGGAAGTGCTTTGTAAATTTGAAGACCATGCAAGAAATTAGGTTCCTTTTCTAAGAGTTCCTAAATAATCAAAGGCAACTTCTACAGTCAATATTTTTCGGGACTCATCATTAACTAAAGTAATGTCAAAAGTGTTGAATCGAATATCACGAGAACTAAAATAAGAACGTTTTTATTGAGGCAAGAGAGGAGCCGCAACGAAGGAAGAGGTTCCATTGAATCCTTTTCATTGATCGTACTAGGCAAATAACACAAAAAAACTTTTATATATATATATAAACTTATGTATCCCCTTATTATTCTCCACGAGCTGAATTCGAATATAGAATTTTTACTTTTTTTTTTAACAAAAACTACTTATTAGAAACTAGTACACAAAAAGTAACAATAGTTAATAATTTGAAAAAAATATGATAATTTTTTTTTCTTTATCCAAATAATCAACTAGACAATCAAGTTGATTTCCTATCTGTTTATAGTTTGTGTACAACAAGCACTGTTTTGCATCTCTTTTGATCTGGTTTCTCTAAGATACGTTTCACATTTGAAGAAACACTACAAGAGGACTTCATGAATAATTGAATCTCTTGCTACAGACTTGTTCATTTTTGTTTGTTAGTATTTTTTTAAAAATAAAAGATATACGTATTTTATTAAAGCTAGTACTGTGAATGCAAATTGTATTAAGGGGTATGTTTGCTATATTTGTAAAAGTTTGTAGATTGTCTCAAAGACATATATACTTTCAAGTTCTTCCTTCCTATTGTTGTACTGAGAATGGTGTTAAGATCAGAATGATAGACTACTGGAAGTGCTTTGTAAATTTGAAGACCATGCAAGAAATTAGGTTCCTTTTCTAAGAGTTCCTAAATAATCAAAGGCAACTTCTATACCAATATTCTTCGGGACTCATCATTAACTAAAGGAATGTCAAAAGTGTTGAATCGAATATCACGAGAACTAAAATAAGAACGTTTTTATTGAGGCAGTGGAGGAGCCGCAACGAAGGAAGAGGTTCCATTGAATCCTTTTCATTGAGCAAATAACACAAAAAAACTTTTATATATATATATATAAACTTTTGAATCCCCTTATTATTCTCCACGAGCTGAATTCGAATATAGAATTTATACTTTTTTTTTTAACAAAAACTACTTATTAGAAACTAGTACACAAAAAGTAACAATAGTTAATAATTTGAAAAAAATATGATAATTTTTTTTTCTTTATCCAAATAATAATTAAGGTAATTTTTTTTTTTTTAGAGAGTAGCAAAGATCGATCGTTCAAAAATGTTTAGGTCACAATTTCGCAAAAAAATCAGTAATTGTCTCATATATAAATTGTTTATGGTAAAGTAGCTTGCCTCTTTATTTTTATTTTCTAAGCATAAACCGTGTTTTGACTTTTTTAAGTCGGACTTCCTCTGCTTTCACTTTATGTGATATATTTTGGCTCGACACGAAGATTAAAAATAAAAGAAGACTTTTCAATCTTATTGTCTAAAACAACAGAGACAAATCACAACTTGTGGTGATGTATGATTTCCAAGGTTTTCATTCTGTAGTATTTCTTCTCTCTGCAATATATTGGTGATTGCTCTCGCGGTTTTGATTTCCTATCTGTTTATAGTTTGTGTACAACAAGCTCTGTTTTGCATCTCTTTTGATCTGGTTTCTCTAAGATACGTTTCACATTTGAAGAAACACTACAAGAGGACTTCATGAATAATTGAATCTCTTGCTACAGACTTGTTCATTTTTGTTTGTTAGTATTTTTTTAAAAATAAAAAGATATACGTATTTTATTAAAGCTAGTACCAGGAATGCAAATTGTATTAAGGGGTATGTTTGCTATATTTGTAAGAGTTTGTAGATTGTCTCAAAGACATATATACTTTCAAGTTCTTCCTTCTTATTGTTGTACGGAAAATGGTATTATGACTGTAATGATAGACTACTGGGAAGTGCTTTGTAAATTTGAAGACCATGCAAGAAATTAGGTTCCTTTTCTAAGAGTTCCTAAATAATCAAAGGCAACTTCTACAGTCAATATTCTTCGGGACTCATCATTAACTAAAGGAATGTCAAAAGTGTTGAATCGAATATCACGAGAACTAAAATAAGAACGTTTTTATTGAGGCAGTGGAGGAGCCGCAACGAAGGAAGAGGTTCCATTGAATCCTTTTCATTGATCGTATTAGGCAAATAACACAAAAAAACTTTTATATATATATATATATAAACTTTTGAATCCCCTTATTATTCTCCACGAGCTGAATTCGAATATAGAATTTTTACTTTTTTTTAACAAAAACTACTTATTAGAAACTAGTACACAAAAAGTAACATAGTTAATAATTTGAAAAAAATATGATAATTTTTTTTTCTTCATCCAAATAATAATTAAGGTAATTGTTTTTTTTTGGGACGGAGAGAGTAGCAAAGATTGATCGTTCAAAAAATGTTTAGGTCACAATTTCGTGGCAAAATCAGTAATTGTCTCATATATAAATTGTTTATGGTAAAGTAGCTTGCCTCTTTATTTTTATTTTTCTAAGCATAAACTGTGTTTTGACTGTTTTTAAGTAGGACTTCCTCTGTTTCACTTTATGTGATATATTTTGGCTCGACACGAAGATTAAAAAATAAAAGAATACTTTTCAATCTTATTGTCTAAAACAAGTCAAATATATTTGTGTGATTATAAATCTAGATCATTAAACGTAAAAAGTAAAATTTAAAATATAATTCTTTTTAAAAAAAAATTGTATTACATAAATTGAGAAGGAGTGTAATATTTTCAATAGCCACGCAGAACAAACCATTTCCTCAATTAAAAATAAATAAATGCAGAGCACGATTTTCCTCTTACAAAATACAAACAACCCTTCTACTTCTCCAATGGTCCTTGTTCTTATTGATTATTTTTAATTACTCCTCAAAATTGGCAGCCATATTTTAGTAACTTGACCTAGAAGTCCATATCCCAGAGTCAAATTACAAAGATCTTTTTTATTTTCTTAAACTCCGTGCCGAGTAAGACAAACAAATTGAAAAAGGGGGAGTATTTTATTATTAAAAAGAAAAAGAATCCGTGAAATTTTTATCAAGGATAAGACCCAGAAAAGGGCTTTTTGATCAAATAATTTTGTCCCAACATTGATACCATTCTATATCAAACACACTTCTCTTCTAGTGTTTACACCATGTAGTGGAAAAAGAGGAAAGCGAAGGCTTGAAGATCATTTTAGAGAAGTAAAATAGTTATTGTGATTTCACTGATTTATCTTGTTGGCTCTATTAGGTGGAGGAGCACCTGCGTGAACTTCCAGTAAAAACACTTCCTGGAATTGGTTATGTGTTGGAAGAGAAGTTGAACAGGAGACAAATCACAACTTGTGGGCAGCTGCGTATGATTTCCAAGATTTTCATTCTGTAGTATTTTTTCTCTCTGCAATATATTGGTGATTGCTCTCGCGGTTTTGATTTTCTATCTGTTTATAGTTTGTGTACAACAAGCACTGTTTTGCATCTCTTTTGATCTGGTTTCTCTAAGATACGTTTCACATTTAAAGAAACACTACAAGAGGACTTCATGAATAATTGAATCTCTTGCTACAGACTTGTTCATTTTTGTATGTTAGTATTTTTAAAAAAAAAAATATATAGTATTTTATTAAAGCTAGTACCAGGAATGCAAATTGTATTAAGGGGTATGTTTGCTATATTTGTAAGAGTTTGTAGATTGTCTCAAAGACATATATACTTTCAAGTTCTTCCTTCCTATTGTTGTACGGAGAATGGTGTTAAGACTGTAATGATAGATTACTGGGAAGTGCTTTGTAAATTTGAAGACCATGCAAGAAATTAGGTTCCTTTTCTAAGAGTTCCTAAATAATCAAAGGCAACTTCTACAGTCAATATTTTTCGGGACTCATCATTAACTAAAGGAATGTCAAAAGTGTTGAATCGAATATCACGAGAACTAAAATAAGAACGTTTTTATTGAGGCAAGGGAGGAGCCACAACGAAGGAAGAGGTTCCATTGAATCCTTTTCATTGATCGTACTAGGCAAATAACACAAAAAACTTTTATATATATATATAAACTTTTGTATCCCCTTATTATTCTCCACGAGCTGAATTCGAATATAGAATTTTTACTTTTTTTTTTAACAAAAACTACTTATTAGAAACTAGTACACAAAAAGTAACAATAGTTAATAATTTGAAAAAAATATGATAATTTTTTTTCTTTATCCATATAATAATTAAGGTAATTTTTTTTTGGGACGGAGAGAGTAGCAAATATCGATCGTTCAAAAAATGTTTAGGTCACAATTTCGTGGCAAAATCAGTAATTGTCTCATATATAAATTGTTTATGGTAAAGTAGCTTGTCTCTTTATTTTTATTTTTCTAAGCATAAACTGTGTTTTGACTGTTTTTAAATAGGACTTCCTCTGTTTCACTTTATGTGATATATTTTGGCTCGACACGAAGATTAAAAAATAAAAAAAGACTTTTCAATCTTATTGTCTAAAACAACAGGAGACAAATCACAACTTGTGGGCAGCTGCGTATGATTTCCAAGGTTTTCATTTTGTAGTATTTCTTCTCTCTGCAATATATTGGTGATTGCTCTCGCGGTTTTGATTTCCTATCTGTTTATAGTTTGTGTACAACAACCACTGTTTTGCATCTCTTTTGATCTGGTTTCTCTAAGATACGTTTCACATTTGAAGAAACACTACAAGAGGACTTCATGAATAATTGAATCTCTTGCTACAGACTTGTTCATTTTTGTTTGTTAGTATTTTTTTTAAAAATAAAAAGATATACGTATTTTATTAAAGCTAGTACCAGGAATGCAAATTGTATTAGGTTTGCTATATTTGTAAAAGTTTGTAGATTGTCTCAAAGACATATATACTTTCAAGTTCTTCCTTCCTATTGTTGTACGGAGAATGGTGTTAAGACTGTAATGATAGATTACTGGGAAGTGCTTTGTAAATTTGAAGACCATGCAAGAAATTAGGTTCCTTTTCTAAGAGTTCCTAAATAATCAAAGGCAACTTCTACAGTCAATATTTTTCGGGACTCATCATTAACTAAAGTAATGTCAAAAGTGTTGAATCGAATATCACGAGAACTAAAATAAGAACGTTTTTATTGAGGCAAGGGAGGAGCCGCAACGAAGGAAGAGGTTCCATTGAATCCTTTTCATTGATCGTACTAGGCAAATAACACAAAAAACTTTTATATATATATATAAACTTTTGTATCCCCTTATTATTCTCCACGAGCTGAATTCGAATATAGAATTTTTACTTTTTTTTTTAACAAAAACTACTTATTAGAAACTAGTACACAAAAAGTAACAATAGTTAATAATTTGAAAAAAATATGATAATTTTTTTTCTTTATCCATATAATAATTAAGGTAATTTTTTTTTGGGACGGAGAGAGTAGCAAAGATCGATCGTTCAAAAAATGTTTAGGTCACAATTTCGTGGCAAAATCAGTAATTGTCTCATATATAAATTGTTTATTGTAAAGTAGCTTGTCTCTTTATTTTTATTTTTCTAAGCATAAACTGTGTTTTGACTGTTTTTAAATAGGACTTCCTCTGTTTCACTTTATGTGATATATTTTGGCTCGACACGAAGATTAAAAAATAAAAGAAGACTTTTCAATCTTATTGTCTAAAACAACAGGAGACAAATCACAACTTGTGGGCAGCTGCGTATGATTTCCAAGGTTTTCATTTTGTAGTATTTCTTCTCTCTGCAATATATTGGTGATTGCTCTCGCGGTTTTGATTTCCTATCTGTTTATAGTTTGTGTACAACAACCACTGTTTTGCATCTCTTTTGATCTGGTTTCTCTAATATACGTTTCACATTTGAAGAAACACTACAAGAGGACTTCATGAATAATTGAATCTCTTGCTACAGACTTGTTCATTTTTGTTTGTTAGTATTTTTTTTAAAAATAAAAAGATATACGTATTTTATTAAAGCTAGTACCAGGAATGCAAATTGTATTAGGTTTGCTATATTTGTAAAAGTTTGTAGATTGTCTCAAAGACATATATACTTTCAAGTTCTTCCTTCCTATTGTTGTACGGAGAATGGTGTTAAGACTGTAATGATAGACTACTGGGAAGTGCTTTGTAAATTTGAAGACCATGCAAGAAATTAGGTTCCTTTTCTAAGAGTTCCTAAATAATCAAAGGCAACTTCTACAGTCAATATTCTTCGGGACTCATCATTAACTAAAGGAATGTCAAAAGTGTTGAATCGAATATCACGAGAACTAAAATAAGAACGTTTTTATTGAGGCAGTGGAGGAGCCGCAACGAAGGAAGAGGTTCCATTGAATCCTTTTCATTGAGCAAATAACACAAAAAAACTTTTATATATATATATAAACTTTTGAATCCCCTTATTATTCTCCACGAGCTGAATTCGAATATAGAATTTTTACTTTTTTTTTAACAAAAACTACTTATTAGAAACTAGTACACAAAAAGTAACAATAGTTAATAATTTGAAAAAAATATGATAATTTTTTTTTCTTTATCCAAATAATAATTAAGGTAATTTTTTTTTTTTGGGACGGAGAGAGTAGCAAAGATCGATCGTTCAAAAAATGTTTAGGTCACAATTTCGTGGCAAAATCAGTAATTGTCTCATATATAAATTGTTTATGGTAAAGTAGCTTGCCTCTTTATTTTTATTTTTCTAAGCATAAACTGTGTTTTGACTGTTTTTAAGTAGGACTTCCTCTGTTTCACTTTATGTGATATATTTTGGCTCGACACGAAGATTAAAAAATAAAAGAAGACTTTTCAATCTTATTGTCTAAAACAACAGGAGACAAATCACAACTTGTGGGCAGCTGCGTATGATTTCCAAGGTTTTCATTCTGTAGTATTTCTTCTCTCTGCAATATATTGGTGATTGCTCTCGCGGTTTTGATTTCCTATCTGTTTATAGTTTGTGTACAACAAGCACTGTTTTGCATCTCTTTTGATCTGGTTTCTCTAAGATACGTTTCACATTTGAAGAAACACTACAAGAGGACTTCATGAATAATTGAATCTCTTGCTACAGACTTGTTCATTTTTGTTTGTTAGTATTTTTTTTTTTAAAAAGATATAGTATTTTATTAAAGCTAGTACCAGGAATGCAAATTGTATTAAGGGGTATGTTTGCTATATTTGTAAGAGTTTGTAGATTGTCTCAAAGACATATATACTTTCAAGTTCTTCCTTCTTATTGTTGTACGGAGATTGGTATTAAGACTGTAATGATAGACTACTGGGAAGTGCTTTGTAAATTTGAAGACCATGCAAGAAATTAGGTTCCTTTTCTAAGAGTTCCTAAATAATCAAAGGCAACTTCTACAGTCAATATTCTTCGGGACTCATCATTAACTAAAGGAATGTCAAAAGTGTTGAATCGAATATCACGAGAACTAAAATAAGAACGTTTTTATTGAGGCAGTGGAGGAGCCGCAACGAAGGAAGAGGTTCCATTGAATCCTTTTCATTGATCGTATTAGGCAAATAACACAAAAAAACTTTTATATATATATATATACATAAACTTTTGAATCCCCTTATTATTCTCCACGAGCTGAATTCGAATATAGAATTTTTACTTTTTTTTAACAAAAACTACTTATTAGAAACTAGTACACAAAAAGTAACATAGTTAATAATTTGAAAAAAATATGATAATTTTTTTTTCTTCATCCAAATAATAATTAAGGTAATTGTTTTTTTGGGACGGAGAGAGTAGCAAAGATTGATCGTTCAAAAAATGTTTAGGTCACAATTTCGTGGCAAAATCAGTAATTGTCTCATATATAAATTGTTTATGGTAAAGTAGCTTGCCTCTTTATTTTTATTTTTCTAAGCATAAACTGTGTTTTGACTGTTTTTAAGTAGGACTTCCTCTGTTTCACTTTATGTGATATATTTTGGCTCGACACGAAGATTAAAAAATAAAAGAATACTTTTCAATCTTATTGTCTAAAACAAGTCAAATATATTTGTGTGATTATAAATCTAGATCATTAAACGTAAAAAGTAAAGTTTAAAATATAATTCTTTTTAAAAAAAAAAATTGTATTACATAAATTTAGAAGGAGTGTAATATTTTCAATAGCCACACAGAACAAACCATTTCCTCAATTAAAAATAAATAAATGCAGAGCACGATTTTCCTCTTACAAAATACAAACAACCCTTCTACTTCTCCAATGGTCCTTGTTCTTATTGATTATTTTTAATTACTCCTCAAAATTGGCAGCCATATTTTAGTAACTTGACCTAGAAGTCCATATCCCAGAGTCAAATTACAAAGATCTTTTTTATTTTCTTAAACTCCGTGCCGAGTAAGACAAACAAATTAAAAAAGAGGGAGTATTTTATTATTAAAAAGAAAAAGAATCCGTGAAATTTTTATCAAGGATAAGACCCAGAAAAGGGCTTTTTGATCAAATAATTTTGTCCCAACATTGATACCATTCTATATCAAACACACTTCTCTTCTAGTGTTTACACCATGTAGTGGAAAAAGAGGAAAGCGAAGGCTTGAAGATCATTTTAGAGAAGTAAAATAGTTATTGTGATTTCACTGATTTATCTTGTTGGCTCTATTAGGTGGAGGAGCACCTGCGTGAACTTCCAGTAAAAACACTTCCTGGAATTGGTTATGTGTTGGAAGAGAAGTTGAACAGGAGACAAATCACAACTTGTGGGCAGCTGCGTATGATTTCCAAGGTTTTCATTCTGTAGTATTTTTTCTCTCTGTAATATATTGGTGATTGCTCTCGCGGTTTTGATTTTCTATCTGTTTATAGTTTGTGTACAACAAGCACTGTTTTGCATCTCTTTTGACCTGGTTTCTCTAAGATACGTTTCACATTTGAAGAAACACTACAAGAGGACTTCATGAATAATTGAATCTCTTGCTACAGACTTGTTCATTTTTGTATGTTAGTATTTAAAAAAAAAATTGAAGATATAGTATTTTATTAAAGCTAGTACCAGGAATGCAAATTGTATTAAGGGTATGTTTGCTATATTTGTAAGAGTTTGTAGATTGTCTCAAAGACATATATACTTTCAAGTTCTTCCTTCCTATTGTTGTACGGAGAATGGTGTTAAGACTGTAATGATAGATTACTGGGAAGTGCTTTGTAAATTTGAAGACCATGCAAGAAATTAGGTTCCTTTTCTAAGAGTTCCTAAATAATCAAAGGCAACTTCTACAGTCAATATTTTTCGGGACTCATCATTAACTAAAGTAATGTCAAAAGTGTTGAATCGAATATCACGAGAACTAAAATAAGAACGTTTTTATTGAGGCAAGGGAGGAGCCGCAACGAAGGAAGAGGTTCCATTGAATCCTTTTCATTGATCGTACTAGGCAAATAACACAAAAAAACTTTTATATATATATATAAACTTTTGTATCCCCTTATTATTCTCCACGAGCTGAATTCGAATATAGAATTTTTACTTTTTTTTTTAAACAAAAACTACTTATTAGAAACTAGTACACAAAAAGTAACAATAGTTAATAATTTGAAAAAAATATGATAATTTTATTTCTTTATCCAAATAATAATTAAGGTAATTTTTTTTTGGGACGGAGAGAGTAGCAAATATCGATCGTTCAAAAAATGTTTAAGTCACAATTTCGTGGCAAAATCAGTAATTGTCTCATATATAAATTGTTTATGGTAAAGTAGCTTGTCTCTTTATTTTTATTTTTCTAAGCATAAACTGTGTTTTGACTGTTTTTAAATAGGACTTCCTCTGTTTCACTTTATGTGATATATTTTGGCTCGACACGAAGATTAAAAAATAAAAGAATACTTTTCAATCTTATTGTCTAAAACAAGTCAAATATATTTGTGTGATTATAAATCTAGATCATTAAACGTAAAAAGTAAAGTTTAAAATATAATTCTTTTAAAAAAAAAAATTGTATTACATAAATTTAGAAGGAGTGTAATATTTTCAATAGCCACGCAGAACAAACTCAGATCGCCAATGGTCGGCCACCGGTGGTTAAGCGGCTGGTCAAGTGGCCTGGGCGAGAAAATGGGCGGATCGTAGTCAACTGGCAAGTGGTTTGGCGGGACCAGATTGTCCCGCCCGTCCCGCCCCGTTGGGTAGGCCTGACGTCGGACGGCCGGCCTGACGGGTCGGTCGGATTTGATTTTTTTTTTTAATTTTTTCACTAAATTAAAAATACTAAATTACTAACAAAGTAACATTAACATATACTTGTCATATAGTCATATACATATACTATAATATTATAGACTTATAGTATTATAATTATAATATTATACTCATATATATAATATATTTATAAACTATAAAGTATAAACTATAACAAAGATAAACTATAAAGTATAAACTAAATAATTAAACAAAGACAAGAAGAGTGTAAAAAACATCCCAAGGTTGTTTTTGTGCCTCTTATATTATTAATTATTTCATTGAAATATACAAGATTCAAAATTACAACATTGTAGTATCGTTGTTGAAAAAATTGCAAAATACATAGAAAAATTAAAAATTGCAATGAAATAAATTACCAATTTGAAAATATTTTTCTAGTTTCTTTATAATTTCTTGTGGTTCTTCCGTTGGAATTGGTATATCTTGATCAAATTGTTCTACGTCGCTACTCATGCCTTCAGATAAAATGTCGTTGTAGTTGTCGTCTTCTTCTTCGTTAATCTCTGGTTGACCGCACCTCCTTCGCCTCCGCTCGTATCCAATCTCGAATAGTACCGCCATCTCCAAGTCGTCTCCGCTAATGAGTGTCTGGTTTCTCTCTATTTGAAATCACTGCAGAAAACGCCGTGGCGATTGATGACGCAGAATGTTCAAAATACCTCGCCATCATTGAAAGTGTCGAAATGTCTTCTCATTCGCTCCAATATTTCAAAGAAGTCTTCCTTTCCTTCTTCATTGATAATCGCTTGTAAGGTAAATTACCCCGCAAAACAAAAACATCGAACTCGCTAATTTGGTTAGCATTGGTACCACCGCACATTCTATTTCTGAGGCTTTCAATAGAACTAATACTACTAGCCCTAAACATTTTTGCCTTTTTTAGGTCAGTTGAAGAAGAAGATGGTACAAAAGTCGGTTGGTTACTAGCACTTTCTTGCCGTAATGCCGATATACTTTTTGCATTCATCTTCTACACTATTCAACACTTCTTCTAGCGGTAGTTCAAGAGGGGGCTCAACATTTAAAGTTTGGGGAGGTGGAGGTGGTAGTACGTCCATCCAGTTCTAAATCTTTTCAATAAGACTGGTACAACCCTCTACTTGAATAGTCGGATTTAATACAGCACCAATAATATAAATAGGGGGAATAGGAATAAAATATTTCTTTAATTTCATAAACATTTTTTTAATAGCTGCAGTATAAGCAGGTTTTTCCATATATTCTTTAAGAAGTAAAAATATTATAGCTATATAAAACAATGTCGCACCCTTTTTCGGCCGCGGCATTCTAAAAGCGAACCCTGCTTAAATAAGAGCGTTAGAAAATAAATAATAATGCTAAAAGTGCTAAAATTAAAAGAATACTAAAATTTAAAAGGGTTGCTAAAGTGTTAAAAAATGCTAAAGGGTTCGCGGAGTCGCCACCTAATTAATTTGGGTGAATTAGGACACCTAAATGTTAACTAGTTTAAAGTAAACATTTAACTCCATTTTAATGGTCTGCTAAACTTAATGAGATTCTGGGTAAGAGTTCTTTATTATCCTAAAGGGAAGGGGTTAGGCACCCTAAAGGATCCGCTAACTTGCGGTTGTCCGTTCAAACCTAGGGTTAATTATTTATGTCAAGGAACAATGAATTTTTTTTTTTTTTTTTTTTTTGAAAATATTTGCAAGCGTTTGTAAAAAGGATGCATTTTGATAGAGATTTACAAGGTTAATGCTATAACAATATATGTAAAGTCTAAAGGTATTTGTATTATTTATAAAAGAATGTAAAGTTGATTTATCATAGATGCATGCATTTTATAAAGGATTTAAAAGGACTTGTGCTACATGTAAAAAAAAGGTGTTCATTTACTTTTATTTATGAATAAATGATGCGAAATTAATTTATAAACTAAATATATGCACTTACTTGAAAATTTGATTTATGTGGCATAGTGCAAAAGACGATTATCATTTGGCAAAGTTTTAGTCGTGGCAAGCCTGAAAGAATTAAATTAAAGGGAATACATTTCTAATGTCAAGGTTAAGGGCGAGTCAAAGCTTAAAGGCATTAAGTATCCTATATTCCTATTAATGTAGTGTTAGACAATTAATTACATTAAATAAATGGGGCGGGGTAGGAAATAAGAAGACGACTCGAAGGATGACGATGTCTTTTCGCCGGTGGTTTTGGAATTCTGATGCGGATAGAAAAATGCACGTAGATGTGGGTATTAATTTGCCACGATGAGTCTCGCCGTGAGACTCTTTGTTGCTCCGGTGTGTTTCATGTAAGAATAAAGAAAGATAAGGATTAGTATATGTCCAAACTTATCAAATAATGCAAGTAAATAAAAGCATTCATGTGAATTTAAACCTATATATACAATTTGACTATAACAATCCAAATAAAGTGGCAGACACAAGCAAGAAGATCTCGAGATTGTTCAATTAAATGTTGGGCCTCAGATGCAAATAACACGCAGAAGATGTGAAGCAGGCCCAAAACGAATGAAAATTTTAAATTCAAAGGAAGAAACAAATCAGTCCAATATACTTGCCAGGCCCAATAGTCAAATATTCACATGTGTACGTACATAAGCCCACATTTAATGCAACACTTTAAGAAGACACATGGAGATTGGCTTGGTTGTATTAACTTTTTAACAGAAGAACATTCATGCAAAACAAGGATATGATACAATCAGAGATGTACAAAAGCGTATAGCTTTGACGTATACCTCAACAGTAAGTAGAACCAAATCAAACATTTATAACAATCTAAACTAGAGACAGTGGGCAAACAAGTTCAGAGATCAATATACAAATATTTAGATCACTTAAACTAGTAAGTCAACACCATGGCCTAGTTTACTAATGAAAAATAGTTGACAAAATGGCAGATAGCACATAAACTCCTGAACCCTTTTATCCCTTATCTAAGTATGTATTTAACTAGGTTATGTAGATTATCAAATGAGTAACAGTAGCATGATTCATCTGAACCGGGTCAAGGCATATGAAGGCATTCAGGTAAGTTCTACGGATTTGAAGGAAATATGTTCATAAAGAATACCAACTAAGGATTGGAGCATAATGGGCATGTATCACAACACAACCAAATAAGATAAGAACAAAATAAACCTAACAGTGGACATATATGATGATATACATAACTAATTTAGCCAATAATTCTTAACGAATACCTTATCTTAAAACTGACTTGTGTACCCACAGGGAACCAGATCAGTGGGCTGAATATGAGAAATAATGAACTAAACTTGGAAAATTAACTCAAAACTTCACAACAAACTTAAAACATCGCAATAGACTCAAAACAGAACTCTATGCAGGCACATGACTTGCTAAATGAACCATTTTCTGGACAGTCTCAACTTCTGAGGATTATTATTATTATGAATCAGGACTCATAGATACATATATATATATATATAGGAAAACATAACCAAACAGTCTTTCCACAAATTAAATAATGTACCAACTGGTTCGGAACAAAAGCATAGCTAACAAAATATAATCTCCTGATGGACTCATTGATGATCGACTCCAATTAGTTGCTGGTCTAGGAAGAGATTTCATGTTTATCTCGAATTCTAATTTAAAAACATATGAGAGATACTTTACCACATGAGAGTATACTGCTTTTAACAGTGGGGTCATCGATGCTGGAATGCAATTTAGATGAGAGGTAAGGCTAGTCACATAAGGTGTTTTACGTTAACCTTTTACATGCTAATTTTAGTAAAGAACTGCAATAAAATAAACACTCAAACCATTTAGAAACAGATTTAGATAAATGACCAAGTTATCACATAGTCGCACATTCTACATAACTCTTTTTTAACCAAAATCCGCAGTCTCTGCAAGACCGCAGACTCGCTGGTTTAACAAAGATAGCCACGATACACACAATCAAACCAACATTGATATGAACGACATAAACATTTAATAGCTAATCTAATTGATTCAAACAACAATTTATGGACATATAAATATATAATACAGATTATATCAGCGATAAATCGAAATTAAAAGGGAAATGGATTACCTTCTCCGCAATGAACCGAGGCAGCCAGATCAAGTCGTCGGTCCGCTCGGATTTTGGTTTTGCAATGTGAATAAAAGGGCGAGATTTAATTGTTGGTTTCTTTGCTGGAACTAAGAAAGGGATTCAAACCTCCTGTTCTTATGAAAACTAAAGGTCTGGGTGCTGTGTTACCCTGTGTTCTTCGAATAAACTCTACTGTGCTCTGCCGTCTCTGTTCTTCACTGTGCTCGACTCATGTGTGAATCTCCTACTGAGCTCCGTCGTCTTCTGACTGAGCTCTTCCCCGTGCTTGACTGATGCCCCTTTTCGTTCTATTGCATGTGCCTTTTTATAGCCCCCCTTTGGGTTCTAAGTTTAGTAAACCTTAAAGGCTGATTTTGGGTATCTCCTACCATAATAGGTGTTGATTTGGTATTGATTTGTGCGATTTTAACAGGTAAGGTAAAGATTCTGAGGATTTCGCATGACATGGTAAGAAAATCGTTGGAGAAAGGGTGTGTGTGGTAAGGAAGGTGAGTCGGATTTTCAAAAATCCGAGAATAAAGCGGTGATGGCGGCGGCGATTCAGGGTTCTTAGGTTTTGTGAGGTTCAATGATGGGGAAATGGGCTTAGGGCGTTTGTTTTTTTTGTTTCTATCGCTTTATCGCGGATGGGTTAAAGGGCGGGCGCGTGGCTTTCGGGTGTGGGCTTTCGGGTCAATGCGTTTCTAAAATGGTGGGCTGGTGGTATTTTTAGGTATTTAATTAATTTGAGGTGTGTTAGTTTTAGGTAAAATTAATTAGTGGTAAATTAGATTGTTTAAATTGTGATTAAATTATTTAGGTGTTTTATTAGTCTAAGCTATTATTATAATAATAAATATGGGTGTGCTAATTTAATTAGTTCTTAATGTTTATAATGCGATGTCGTTATTAAGACTTATTAAATAAAAATTAGGACTTCTTAATTCTTTTATGAATGCTATTATTAAAACGCGTGTGTTAGATTATTATTTTATGTATTTATTGTTTATTTATGCATGTATTAATGTTTTATTGCTGCATTTTATTATTTAAGAATTATTGAAAATTAGTGTAATTTTATAGTTAATGACTGGACGGGAGGGTCAAAATTGGGTGTCAACAAACAACATAGTTGAAATAGTAGGATAATATAAAGTAGAAAATTCTTTTGTTGCTCGTTGAAAATTTTCTAAAAATACAATAAGTTCTCTAATTTTCTCCCAATCATTATCCACAATCATATCATTTGGATTTTGATTATGGGCGTTAAAAAATAAAGTAATAGGTTTTCTATAGTCATAAGCAACAACTAGTTGGTCATATAAAGAATTCCACCTAGTTGGTACTTCTTCGGGAATTTTTCTGTAAGATAGTCCACAATCGTGACAAGTTTTTTTATATTCTTTTCTCTGTTGAATTCTATTATTTTTAAAAATAAAGTGTATAGCAAATTGTATTTTTTCAAGAATATCTTGAAAAAGTGAAAGACCATTCTTTACAACTAAGTTATAAATATGGCATGCACATTTGATATGAAAATGTTTTGGAAAAGCCGGAGTTAAAACATCTCTTAAAATACTAATAGCAGAATTGTTAGAAGATGCATTATCTAATGTAATACTCATAACTTTATCAGTTATTCCGTAATAATCGTGATCAATAAATATTTTCTGAAATAAACTCACCAGTGTGCCTACTATCTATATATCTATATGCTAAAATACGTTTTTGCATAGACCATTTATAATCTATCCAATGACATGTTACCGTTAAATAATCATGGCCGTTAGTACTACGACCTATATCAGAAGTTAGAGCGACTTTGCAATTTAAATGATATAATGCATAACGTAAATACTGTTGATATTCATGTGCAAATTTAAATACATCTCTTTTAACAGTTGATCTAGGAAAACCTTTATAAGCAGGATTATACATATCTCTAATATAATGAATAAAACCAGGAGATTCAGAAAATGAAAAAGGCAAACCCTTCACAGCAACTAATTTTGCTAGTGATTCCCTATCTTTATGTTTATCGTATTTAGGGCCTACAACTCCCACATAGGTTAATTTGACCAGATTTTTTCCAAACAAGATGTGAACCTTGTTCCGATTGAGAGGACGCTTTCTCACCATTTTTTTCAATCATGTATTGGGCATGCAAGGCTTTGTGTTTTTGCAATAGGTGTCTTCCTAAACCCCCCGTCCCACTGTCGCGCCCTTTTTCGGCCGCGGCATTTTTCTAAATAGCGAACCCTGCTCAAAAATGCAATAAGTTAGAAAATAAACCAATAAAAGGTTTAAAAGGGTTTTAAAAATGCTTAAAGGATGCTAAAATTGCAAAAGAGATGCTAAAGTTTAAAAGGGTGCTAAAATGCTAAAGGGTTGCTAGAATGCTAAGGGTTCGCGGAGTCGCCACCTAATTAATTGGGGTGAATTAGGACACCTAAATGTTTAACTAGTTTAAAGTAAAACATTAACTTCATTTAATGGTCTGCTAAACTTAGTGAGATTCTGAGTAAGGGTTCTTTATTAATCTAGAGGGAAGGGGTTAGGCACCCTCTAAGATCCGCTAACTTGCGGTTGTCCTGCCAAACCTAGGGTAATTATTATATTTAAAGAATGCAAAATGAAAGCTCCTCCTGCTTAAAAAATGCTAAAATGTTAAAATGTTTAAAGGTGCTTAAAGTATTAAAAGGGCAAAAGGTGCTATATGCTAAAGTACAAAGAATGCTAGGAAGGTGCTAAAATGTTACTAAAGTTTAAAGAGGGGCTAAAGGGTGCTAAGGAATGCAAAATGTTAAGATGCTATTTTGAGAGTTTAAGAGAAAATCTGTTTATGGATTTTAACAAATTGTTGGTTTTATGATGCACGTTAGATT
This sequence comes from Przewalskia tangutica, assembly GCA_029844215.1. Taxonomy (NCBI): domain Eukaryota; kingdom Viridiplantae; phylum Streptophyta; class Magnoliopsida; order Solanales; family Solanaceae; genus Przewalskia; species Przewalskia tangutica. The sequence continues at coordinate 16,084,295 of CM056721.1, forward strand.
GTTATTTTTTTTTTGCCGCTTTTGAACATGCCTAATAGCTCCAAAAGACAAATAAAGTAGAAGCGTATTCCTAAAATGTAATTACTTCCCGTCTCATATATTTAAAGACCTAATTGCTAGAAGTTCTCCTATTAATTACAAAATTAAATAATAAAATTACAATAAACAAATAAAGGCATAAAAATAAGACAAGAAAGTTAAGAGAATGAAGGGATTAGAGCGGACGACTCACCCGCTTTGTTTTTCTAGAGTTTCAAGGAATGCGAACGCGACGCGGTCGCCATTTGAATAAGCTCGCGATGAGTCTCGCCATGAGACTCTTCTTTTTGCTCCAATGCGCTATGTAAAACAAAGGAAGATAAGGATTAGTACGAGCCCAATTAAATAACGAATAAGCACTTGGCACATAGTTTATATTGGAGCAAGCACACGTAAAGGCCAACAGAGGCACTGTGAATAGGGATTAAACTGCCAGCAGGTAGCACTTTCCAAAAAAAAATAGAGGTGAGCATGCACCAACCGTAGAAGGGAGAAAATGATAGACAGCAAGAGAATCTCAAGCAAAACCCATCTTATCAAGATATGGTACACACATACCACATAATTCATTTTAGCATCGAACCTAGCAGAAGGAAAAGACTAAGGTCTAGAACTTGACACCAGTAGGTTATGCATTTTTACACACACACACATTCAGTTCAACTCAGAGATGTAGGCAGGCAAAGAGCAGAGAGAGACAGACTCCAATTTTGCACAACCGTAATTTCAACTCGATTTACACAACCTCGTATTCAAAACCCAGCCAAAAGATGAAGCATAGTAAATGCAGATTAGTTATTCGATCTTTGGCGTAAATAATGTAACATTAATGAAGACAGATATATGGTTATGTTTTAAAGAACGATGCTAAACACGTAATAGGCGAAGCAATCCCACAAAGAAGGATCATCGTCAAACAAAGACCATTACACACAAACACCCAAGTTCTCTTTCTTCTTCTTTTGTGACGTACTTAATGAACACACAAGACATTATTATAAGCCCACAAGATTAACCAAATACAATCATGACATATTTATTCGCACTAAAACACCCTATTGAAACTATACAACAAGGCATATTTCAACTCTTCAACCAAACCAACAACATACACATATGTGAAACCAACAACACATATATTTAGGAGCAATATTTAACAACAATATTATAAAACATTTAACTGACGGGGCATCATAGAGACAGACAAAGCATGGAAAATATTGAAACCAAGCAAAGTTTAAAGGCGATTGATTTTACCTTCTCCTGACGGCAAACAGACGTATCAAGTCGTTTACCACTCGACGGTTTTCGGTTTATGCGGTAAACAGGAAGGCTTAGCTTGCTGGTTTCTTGGCTTAGCGCCTATTGCTTTCGATTGAATCCCTGATCCTCGCTCAATGCCCTTGCATGTGCTTATATAGCCATGCTTTGGATTCCCTATTAGGTAAATAGTAAGGGCTGATATTGACGCGATTTGGTGCTTGATTCGTGCCATTTAGTACTTGATATGATAAGGTAAATGATTCAGACAGATCTGGTTTTATGGTAAGAAATCATTGGCAAGTTAGTATGGGTAAGGAAGGTTCCTGATTCTCCGCGAGAATCTCGGTGTGCGTGATTTAACCTGGTTGCGCGTTGAAAAACTTAGGGTTTCGTGAGAGGGAGAGGCCATGAAAGGGCTGCTGGGCTTTCCTTTCTTTTTCTTCTGTCGACGAAGGGGGTGAGGCAATCATAAGGGCTGGATGAAATGGGCTCATGCGTAGTCAAGGTGACGAGTGGTCGCGGGCCAAGGCGTACCGGGTAGAAATAGGTTAAGTGTTAGGAGTAGGTATTTAATTAGGAGTTAATTAATTAATTAGCTAGTTAATTCTAGGTAAGTGTATTATTAATTAATTAACAAATGTGATTAAATTAATTAGGTGCTTTATTATAATTATCTAGGTGCTACATTAGTCTAATTATTTAGGTGCTAAATTAGTCTAATTATTTAGGTACTAAATGCGGGCGCGTTATTTAACTAATGCTTAATACTTTAGAATGCGACGCTATTATTTAAAATCTTATTGTTATGCATTATTGCGAAGTTAAATTGAAATTGAATTGAGTTTAGATTAAATTATTTAAATGCTAACTGCAAGTATGATATTTAGGAATTGTTTAAAGCTTTATAAATGCGGTGCTATTAAATGCATATATCAGATTAAAATTGATTTTAAATTACAAATGATTACTAATAAATGTGGCTATGCTACCTGACACGACGTTATCGCTAAATTATTTATTTTATGCATTTATTAATTATTTAAGAATTACGACAAAGCTTAAAGTTAATAAATGCGGGCGCGGGACTCTAAATGCTTAAAACTCTACGTAAGACGCGATGCCATTATTAAATTATTTATTTATGCATGTATTTATGTTTTATTCGCTGCATTTTATTATAAAAATCATAAAAAATTATTTTACAAAATTAGTGTAATTTTATAGTTAATGGCTGGACGGGAGGGTCAAAATTGGGTGTCAACAGATGTCCCTCTTTGTATGGAGATGATGGAAGAATCTTCGGACAAAGACGTTGACTCATAGCCAATTTTGTCTCGATCTTCAGAATTGCAAAAATGCTGGGCAGGTAGACAAGGCTGACGCAAAATCAAAACCGCCCCGGTCGAGTTACGACGACACCGATACCATGGTCAAAACACCAAGGCGACTAACGCGGACTTAAGTCGCCCCGTGTCGAAGTTACGACGACACCGGGCTACCATGGTCAAAACACTCAAAGCGCTAACGCGACTTAGCCGCCCCAAAGGTCGAAGTTATGATGACACCGGGTTACGTGCAAAAGTAAAAGAAAATAACTGGCTTGAACCTGGGGTGTACCGCTATGGCTTATGGTGCTGGGTTCTATGGTGATGGAAGCGAGCGAGTGGACCGACGCTGAGGCCGCTTCGCCAATCGTTGAAGGTCGCCCCAACAGATTGCCCCGTCATTGAAGAGAAAATCCACGTTGTGCTCCCGCTCGCATGCTAAGACTTGAACAAACGGTTAGTGCATAATCGTAAAGCGACAAAATGATGATGTATAATTTTAAAAGTAATGCAACCGTGAGTAAAAAGGTTATCCCGCAAAAGTGTGACGCCTTGTGTTGATGCGATGTTAACGCCGTGATTTTCGCCTGCGCAGATGTCGCGATTGTGAACGCGGGTATGTTGTTCTTGCCGAATCGCCTCGTAGACTAAAGCTCGAGAAAGAGTTAGTGCATAAATCGCTAAGACGTAATAATAAAGCATGCGTAAGAAATGCAATTTCGGAGTATAGAAATCGCCCTCGCGTGATATCACGATGGCGCTGCCGGACTTGTTGCCGATAGCGCCGCTGACGATTGCTTCGGCGCCGTTGCATGGACTTGCCGACACGCCGTTGTCCGGACGTGTTGCCGGGCGCCGTTGCATGGACTTGTTGATTACGCCGTTGTTCGGACGTGCCGCCGGGCGCCGCTGCGTGGACTTGCCGATTACGCCGTTGTTCGACGCGTTGCCGGGCGCCGCGCGTGGACTTGCCGATTACGCCGTTGTGCGACGTGCCGCCGGCGCCGTTGCACGGACTTGCCGATTACGCCGTTGTCCGGACGTGTTGCCGCCGGCGCCGCTGCACGGACTTGCCGACACGCCGTTGTCCGACGGCCGCCGGGCGCCGCTGTACGGACTTGCCGATTACGCCGCCGTTCGACGCGGTTGCCGGGCGCCGCTGCATGGACTTGCCGATTACGCCGCCGTTATGCGGACGTGTTGCCGGGCGCCGTTGCATGGACTTGCCGTGTTGATAACGCCGTTCGGACGTGTTGCCGCTTCCTCAGAATGAATGCTCCGCAAGCTGCTCGAGAAAACGTTAGTGTATACCGTTAAATGAAATGATAAATACATACGGCGAGTGCAATTTTATGGGCAGAGATGTCATCCCGAGATGTTGTCTTTGCGGACACGCCGAACGCTGAACGATTTAACTGCCATGACGCTTTGTGTGCGCGTGGGTTGCCAATTTGACTTTATGCTCGAGTTGATGTGCTAGGTTTTGTTGCGAACTCGAACTTTGATTGCCGATTGTTGATGCCTTTCACTGCTGCTTCCCGCCGCGGACTTTGGATTGTTGTCATCCTCGCTTTGTCGCTTCCTCGCTTCGAAGAGACTTTTCGTATTTTGCTTTACCGTTGCACTTTATGCTTCGTTAATATTAAAAGACTGCGCCAAAGAAAAATTTGTGAGTTTGGGGGTCGATTCATATTTGACTTTGCCGCTTGTTCTTTGATATCTGCGTTCGCTTGTTTGGACTTGCAACCCCGCAGTTTCCTACACCGCCCCGCTTTTGAAAAGCGGTGTCCGCCTAAAATGGGTCTCAATGTAGTTGTAGAAGCTATGTATTCTTGTCGTTTTCAAAACGGGGCAAAGTTTTCCTAATTGTGCGACCGGCCGATTTAGGCCGCCACGTATCCCCACGAGGAATCAGTCGAACGTAGTTCATTACAAGTAATATTGGGAAAATTAAAATTTCTAGATGTGGGACCGGCTTCACGCCACGTATCCACTGGCGGAATCAGTCAAACGTAGTTCATTACAAGCAAAACGAAAGAAAACATTATTAAAGCTTAAAAATGAGTTTATAAATTATTCGCGCTAAAATAAATCGCTTTTTCCTATCCGTGCTCTGCGGACCAAGACAGGTGCAAATCCAATCAATATGCCTTCATGCTCGCCGTGGACGGCCGGGTCTTCATGCTCGCTATCTCCTCTTCCGCCTCTCGTGGTACGCCGATAAATGACTGATTCGAGGGCGGAATGGGCATAGGCAGGGGAGTGTATTCCTCATCTAAGGTTATTGACGTGGTCGTGGCTTGGCAAGGGGTTATCATGCACATTTGGGGCATGATCCTTTAGCTGAATTACCCCTTCTCTGATTAACGCCTCGATCCTGTCCCTGAGGGAGTGGCAACCTTCAGTGTCATGTCCTGGGCTATTGGAGTGATACGCGCAGCGCTTGTTCTCATCATACCATCTTGGGATAGGGTCGTGATCCTTCCGAATCGGTTGATTAGGCTGCCCGCTCGCAACCTTCATATATTTGAGGTATGGGTTCAAATGGGGTGCGAACTTTGGGTGGTTTTCCTTCTAATTCTTATTTGCTCGCGTGCATTGGGTGCTCTATTCTGGCGGGCTTGATGGGTGGATCTATGCGGGCGTGATAAACGGTGCTTGTGAAGTGTTATATATAGCCGTGTGGTAGTTGGGGTAGTATGATGGGTTTTGGTATGTCATGAATGCGGGTTTGCGTTCAGACAAACATGGAAGGAAATCGCTCTTTCTTCCTCGTGAAGTACTCAGTGTCCCCGATCAATCGCCTTATTAGTTGCTCGTAATGCCGCGATTTGTAATCCTACCGCTTTTAATACCTTCTTCTACGAAGTCGCCATTCTAATAACTTCCGCAAATTCCGCCCACGACGCTTTATCATCCGCTCATGTAGGTTGCATCCTTCAAAGATTGTACGAATAATGTGGTCATCTCACTCTCCACCACGGGTGGTTGCACTTTCGCCGCCTCAACGCCACCTCATGGCGTATTCTCCGAATGTTTCGTAGTCTTCTCCAACTTCATTAAGTAGAACCTGTCCACAACGGTTTCTGTGTTGAACCTGAACCGCTCCACAAAATCTTGGGCCAATGCATTCCAACTGTGCCATTTCCGCGGGTCTTGGCTGGTATACCAATCTAGTGCCTCACGGCCAAGCTCGAATGAACAACTTCATAATGACTGGTTATTCTCACCCCGATTAGCTTGTCGCAATATGACCTCGGTGTGCACGGGTTCCTTTTCCATCAAATGGTTCAAACTTCAGACCTTGTACCCCATGGCGGTTCCATCGCCCGGATGCAAAGATCCTCGTAGTCTAGTCCTTCGTGACCTTTGTCCGATCGCATTCCCGAACCGCTTCTTTCGACTATGAATTTCTTTGGCCACGCCCTCGTCCATTTTGGCTCGGACTTCCTCTCCATCTCTTCATAATGATCCTTCTTGGTAAGCACGGACGGTAAAGGTGGGTTTCGCTGCATAAGTCACCGTTCGGTTGTTCTTTGGGCCAGTAATGGGTGTGGTGCGTGGGTATTGGTTGGCCCGGCGATTAGGGCTGATTATGGTGAAGTGCAGCGGGACCGAGGTATACGGGCGAGAGGAGGTTCATTTGAAGGTGGGGTTGAGGTCGGGCCGGCGGGGCGGTTTGTTCGCGTGGTGGCCTTTGTGGAGAGTTTTGGGAGATATGTGGTGGAGGTTGATCCGGGATGGTTTGTGAAGTAGTGGCCCTTTGATCCGCATAGGGTATTCAAGCTAATGGATAGGTTGGTCGATTCGTAGCCTCTCCATCTCAACCCGCATATCGCAATTTGTCGCAGCTTGCGGCAATACATTCTTCCCGATCGTGATATTCCTCCTTCAAGGTTCTGCTTACCGACAGAATAATTCCCAAACCATTTGGCTCGACGCCGAGCCGCCATATCATCATTTCTTGCCTTGGACCTGGTAAAGTGTGGATGCTCCGACATTGTTGAGTCAAATACGAACCGACCTTTGGGGAGGATGATAAAATTTCTTCTAAAAAATGCAACAAACGATGTTAGCATAAAGCACGTAATTTGCAGGTATGTAGCAGATATATCGCACATAGCACATTCAAACGTTTCCTAACATGCAGGGGGACCTCTTTATGCCAGAGGTAGGCCTAAACGTCACATATGCGAGGTCATGATAGATTTGTCCAAATCGTCCAACTATAATGCTTTTGTTGGAAATGGCGACCAAATGACGGTGCACTTTTCCCAATTTTAGCATGTCATGATTGGGTTTGGATTTGTCTGTCATTGCCACGCTACACATAATATGCTGGTTGGTCGTTGGGTTGAGAAACCCGTCGACAAGTTTGGTGTCTTCCTAATTGTGGTGTCGATGCCAAGGACCAACCCACCTAAGGTAAATGCATGCATGCCCTAAAATAAAGGGTGGTATAGCTCTATCTTAAGTTTCTAAGATTTGGCTTTTCTGGACGCAAGGTTCCCGAGCGGACAACTCGAGTGAGAAGGCTACGCGGCTGATCAGACGAACCGATCTAACTCCGCGCAGGCGCCGACTCTCCTAAAATTTGGATATTTTGAAAGAAATTTGCGGGTGCGCGGAGCACACCAGCGCGTGAGTGTGTGATTGTGTGAATTTTCCAGAATGGAAGAAATATGAGCGGAATGCCAGTTTAAGGAAAGCAGTAAAGCAAGTAGCAAAAAATAAACAAAATACAACGCACAAAATTAAATGCAAAATAATTGCCAAACAATAACCCTAGGTCTGTTGTGGTTAAGAACCTAAAATCCCCAGCAGAGTCGCCATTTCTGTCGCGCCCTTTTTCGGCCGCGGCATTTTTCTAAATAGCGAACCCTGCTCAAAAATGCAATAAGTTAGAAAATAAACCAATAAAAGGTTTAAAAGGGTTTTAAAAATGCTTAAAGGATGCTAAAATTGCAAAAGAGATGCTAAAGTTTAAAAGGGTGCTAAAATGCTAAAGGGTTGCTAGAATGCTAAGGGTTCGCGGAGTCGCCACCTAATTAATTGGGGTGAATTAGGACACCTAAATGTTTAACTAGTTTAAAGTAAAACATTAACTCCATTTAATGGTCTGCTAAACTTAGTGAGATTCTGAGTAAGGGTTCTTTATTAATCTAGAGGGAAGGGGTTAGGCACCCTCTAAGATCCGCTAACTTGCGGTTGTCCTGCCAAACCTAGGGTAATTATTATATTTAAAGAATGCAAAATGAAAGCTCCTCCTGCTTAAAAAATGCTAAAATGTTAAAATGTTTAAAGGTGCTTAAAGAATTAAAAGGGCAAAAGGTGCTATATGCTAAAGTACAAAGAATGCTAGGAAGGTGCTAAAATGTTACTAAAGTTTAAAGAGGGGCTAAAGGGTGCTAAGGAATGCAAAATGTTAAGATGCTATTTTGAGAGTTTAAGAGAAAATCTGTTTATGGATTTTAACAAATTGTTGGTTTTATGATGCACGTTAGATTGTTATTTTTTTTTTGCCGCTTTTGAACATGCCTAATAGCTCCAAAAGACAAATAAAGTAGAAGCGTATTCCTAAAATGTAATTACTTCCCGTCTCATATATTTAAAGACCTAATTGCTAGAAGTTCTCCTATTAATTACAAAATTAAATAATAAAATTACAATAAACAAATAAAGGCATAAAAATAAGACAAGAAAGTTAAGAGAATGAAGGGATTGGAGCGGATGACTCAGTCCTGTTTGTTTTTCTAGGAGTTTCTGAAGGGGGAATGCGAATGCGGATGCGGGTCGCCATTTGAATAAGCTCGCGATGAGTCTCGCCATGAGACTCTTCTTTTTTGCTCCAATGCGTGCCATGTAAAACAAAGGAAGATAAGGATTAGTACGAGCCCAATTAAATAACGAATAAGCACTTGGCACATAGTTTATATTGGAGCAAGCACACGTAAAGGCCAACAGAGGCACTGTCGAATAGGGATTAAACTGCCAGCAGGTAGCACTTTCCAAAAAAAAAAATAGAGGTGAGCAGGTATGCAGCCAACTGGTAGAAGGGAGAAAAATGATAGACAGGCAGTAGAATCTCAAGCAAAACCCATCTTATCAAGATATGGTACACACATACCACATAATTCATTTTAGCATCGAACCTAGCAGAAGGAAAAGACTAAGGTCTAGAACTTGACACCAGTAGGTTATGCATTTTTACACACACACACATTCAGGTTCAACCCGCAGATGTAGGCAGGGGCAAAACAGAGAGAGCAGACGATTTTTGCACAACCGTAATTTCAACTCAGATTTACACAACCCTGTATTCAAAACCCAGCCAAAAGATGAAGCATAGTAAATGCAGATAGTTATTCCCTGATCTTGGCAGAAATAACAGAACATTAATGAAGACAGATGTATGGTTATGTTTTAAAGAACGATGCTAAACACAGAATAGGCGAAGCAATCCCACAGCAAGGATCATCGTCTAGGGAAACAGTACCATTACACACAAACACCCTCAAGTTCTCTTCTTCTTCTTTTGTGACGGCGTACTTAATGAACACACAAGACATTATTATAAGCCCACAAGATTAACCAAATACAATCATGACATATTTATTCAGACCAAAACACCCTATTGAAACTATACAACAAGGCATATTTCGAACTCCTTCAACCAAGCTCGCGCTTACTATGGATGTGAAACCAACAACATACACATATATTTAGGAACGAGCAGTCGCCTAACAACAATATTATAAAACATTTAACTGACGGGGCATCACAGAGACAGACAAAGCATGGAAAATATTGAAACCAAGCAAAGTTTAAAGGCGATTGATTTTACCTTCTCCGGACAGCGAACCGGGGCAGCGTATCAAGTCGTCGGCCCACTCGACGGGTTTCGGTTTTGCGAGGCGAAACAGAAGGGAAGGCTTAGCTTGCTGGTTTCTTGGCTTAGCGTTTGCTATTGCTTTCTGATTGAATCCCCGGATCCCTGTTCGAATGCCCTTGCATGTGCTTATATAGCCATGCTTTGGATTCCCTATTAGGTAAATAGTAAGGGCTGATATTGACGCGATTTGGTGCTTGATTCGTGCCATTTAGTACTTGATATGATAAGGTAAATGATTCAGACAGATCTGGTTTTATGGTAAGAAATCATTGGCTGGGTTAGTATGGGTAAGGAAGGTTCCCGGATTCTCCGGCGAGAATCTCGGGGGTGTGCTGGTGTGACGAACTGGGGTTGCGGCGGTTGAAAAACTTAGGGTTTCGTGAGAGGGAGAGGCCATGAAAGGGCTGCTGGGCTTTCCTTTCTTTTTCTTACACGTGAAGGGGTGAGGCAATCATAAATTTGGATGAAATGGGCTCATGGGTAGTGGGGTGAGTGGAGTCGCGGGTTTGGGCCAAGGCGTGGGCTGGGTAGAAATAGGTTAAGTGTTAGGTTAGTAGTAGGTATTTAATTAGGAGTTAATTAATTAATTAGCTAGTTAATTCTAGGTAAGTGTATTATTAATTAATTAACAAATGTGATTAAATTAATTAGGTGCTTTATTATAATTATCTAGGTGCTACATTAGTCTAATTATTTAGGTGCTAAATTAGTCTAATTATTTAGGTGTTAAATGCGGGCGCGTTATTTAACTAATGCTTAATACTTTAGAATGCGACGCTATTATTTAAAATCTTATTGTTATGCATTATTGCGAAGTTAAATTGAAATTGAATTGAGTTTAGATTAAATTATTTAAATGCTAACTGCAAGTATGATATTTAGGAATTGTTTAAAGCTTTATAAATGCGGTGCTATTAAATGCATATATCAGATTAAAATTGATTTTAAATTACAAATGATTACTAATAAATGCGGCTATGCTACCTGACACGACGTTATCGCTAAATTATTTATTTTATGCATTTATTAATTATTTAAGAATTACGACAAAGCTTAAAGTTAATAAATGCGGGCGCGGGACTCTAAATGCTTAAAACTCTACGTAAGACGCGATGCCATTATTAAATTATTTATTTATGCATGTATTTATGTTTTATTCGCTGCATTTTATTATAAAAATCATAAAAAATTATTTTACAAAATTAGTGTAATTTTATAGTTAATGGCTGGACGGGAGGGTCAAAATTGGGTGTCAACACCCACCATGACCTTGTCCAGTTTTAAAAGAATAAATATTTTTACAAGTTTTACATACAGCTACTTGATTAGCTACGTCTCTGTCAAAATATTTCCATACAACTGATTTTAATGGTCGTTTTGCCGGACCTCGTCTCATAGTAGGGGGGATAGGAGGCATTTCACTAGTGGGTGTATCATCTTCATTAGTAGGTGTATCATCATCTAGGGTGTCATCTAAATTAAAATCTTCTTCAATTTGAGGATAATCATTTGTGTCAAGATCATATGGTATTTCAGGAAACATTTCAGGATCTATAAAATCATCTTGTCTAGGAATAGCTGGAACAGGAATACTAGAAGAAGTACCCTTGCCATTGTTGCCACCCCTACTAGAAGAAGTCTGACCCTTACCCTTACCCAACATGCCTCTTAGTCCTTTCATTTTAATTATGCTAATAAATAGTTAAAGATAATGAAATTAAATGTGCTAAATGAAATAAAGACAAAATAATAATTTAATGAGAGAACGAATGTACCAAGCATGACGTAGAGTCGACGTGTAATCGAGAGGTTGAAAATTAAAACTTTGCTCGATAGATAATCCTCAAGTTAGTTGCCAACTTCACTCTCAATTCTCAAATTAATAAATAGATTGAATATGTAGACAATGTTGTATAGAGATTGATTGATAATTGATTGAGAGATTAGAGAGTAGAAAGATTTGTGAAAATAATAAGAAGAGGAATGAGGTATTTATAGTTGAAAAATTGGGTTAAAGTGTAAATATAATAACTTAGGGTTAAAAATAAATATAAAGGGGTAGGGGTTGGGGAGGGGAGGCCTAAAATGGCCGTTGTCCAACGAAAATGTAAAATAAATGGCCGTTGGACAACGGCTATTTTCTCGCAAAGGAGGGCCCAGGCGGGGTCGGGGCGGGTCGGGGCGGGATCGAGGCTGGCGGGTGGTCGGGCGGGACAGACCTGTCGCCCCGTTCGAGCCCCGCTTTTTTTTTTTTTTTAAAGCGGGTCGTGTCGGGTCGGGTGGTCGGGAGGGGCGGCAGTCGGGTCGCTGGCCTTTGGCCAGCCCTAGAACAAACCATTTCCTCAATTAAAAATAAATAAATGCAGAGCACGATTTTCCTCTTACAAAATACAAACAACCCTTCTACTTCTCCAATGGTCCTTGTTCTTATTGATTATTTTTAATTCTCCTCAAAATTGGCAGCCATATTTTAGTAACTTGACCTAGAAGTCCATATCCCAGAGTCAAATTAACTCTAGAAAATGAAAAACTATCATTTGACTTGAAGATGCAAATCTTTCTACAAGATTTTCTCAGCATTGATGAATTATTTTGTCTCTAACTGGAAAATATATTCTAAAAAATTAATTAATCAAATTTCCCCAGCTCGTTTCATAGTTTTTTAGTATAACTCTTTATGTTGGACACGTTATCTGGCTCTGTTTTACTAGTTGTTGACCAAAAATTAATTTATTTAACTCGACCAAAAGAAATTACAAATAAATGGAGCCAAGACCAATAATGGATATGTATAATGGAGCCAAGACCAGGGTACATTAGGATCAACTCTTAGCCAATTTTTATTTGCCTTGGTGGTGGATGGATTGACGCGATAAATTCAATGGGAGGTGCCATGGTGTATGTTATTCGCATACGACATAGTCATGATTGATGAGACTCACAATGGAGTGAACGCTAAGTTGGAGATATGGAGACATACTCTGGAGTATAAAGGGTTCAGGCTGAGTAGGACCAAGACAAAATACTTGGAGTGCAAGTTTAGTAAGGGGAGCGACCCTGAGACAGGCGTGGATGTGAGGCTTGGTTCTCATGTCATTCCAAAGAAAGGAAGCTTCAAGTACCTCGGGTCTATTATCCAAGGGAATGGAGAGATTGATGACGATGTCACACATTGTATTTGAGAAGGGTGGATGAAATGAAGGCTCGCATCTAGAGTTTTGTGCGATAAAAAAATGCCACCAAAATTTAAAGGCAATTTATATAGGGTGGTGGTTAGACCGACTATGTTGTATAGGGCGGAGTATTGGCCGGTCAAAAATTCGCACACCCAAAAGATTAAAGTTGCGGAGATAAGGATGCTAAGATGGATGTGTGGGCATACAAGGAGGGATAAAACTAGAAATGATGATATTCAGGATAGAGTTGGTGGCCCCGGTGGAGGATAAGATGCGGGAAGCAAGGTTGAGATGGTTCGGACACGTGCAGAGGAGAGGCACAAATTCCCCAGTGCGGAGGTATGAAAGGTTGTTTATGGACGGGTACAAGAGGGGTAGAGGTAGGTCGAAGAAGTATTGGGGAGATGCGATTAGACGGGATATGGCGCAGGTGCAACTCACTGAGGACATGACCTTAGATAGGAGTTATGGAGGATAAGAATTAGGGTAAAAGTGTAGTAGGTATTCCTACCTACAGTTACAAATTGTTAGTTATAGTGTTATTATTGTAGGCCCGCTTAGCCTATCATACTAACAGGCACAATATTGTTGTATAGGCCTCTGTTGTTTGATTTATGCTGTTATGTGTATTTTGTTTATCTTATTTACATGCATTAGTTATTGCTTCTTTTTCAGAATTCGCTATCATGGTTTAGTCACTTTGTTTGTCTTACTTTGCTTGTGCTTTATCTTGAGCCGAGAGTCTCTCAGAAACAACCGCTTTACCTATCAATGTAGAATTAAGGTCTACATACATTCTACCCTCCTCAAATTCCATATTGTGGAATTTTACTGGACATATGTTGTTTTTGTTGATGTTGGTGCAGTGCACTCCTCCATATAATTCATCAACTGTGATAATTTTTGTTATGACAAGTGATGATTTATTGAAAGCTGTGATTAATCCCTGACGTCACAACTGGTGAGTAACGTAATTGATTATTCTTCATACGTTGATTGCATGATCAATTTCGGCATTAATACATCTATTTTTTCATGTTTCAATTTAAAAAGTTACACACTTTGTAGCCATAATTTTGGCTACACAAAATTTTACGAAATTATACAATCTTTTTATTAAAAGATGTTTGCATACACGTTCAAGGTCCGCACACTAAAACTAAATTTGGGTGCTTGATAGGAATCTCTATTGTCAACCTGTGTGACGTTCTTCATTAGCAGGTTTTCTTGCCGAATTTTTACCTAAGGAAGACTGTCAAGTATATGATAATATTATTAAAATTGTCATTTACTATTTTCCTCAAATTATTTTACCTTATAAAAATATACCTCCAAAATTTTCTTATATATTTAATCTAAATTTATGGAATCAAGTTAACAAACATTAAATTGTCATCAGAATTAATGGCAATTAATACTTCTATTTCATCTAGAATTCTTTAATCGTCCACGTATATATCGAGTTCTGCATGTAGGGCTTCATGGTTGCTTCATCGTTTCAATTGTTAACCTTGTTTTCCTTTCCGTGTGGTTTGTGGTCTATGTTTGAATTATGTTTCAGCATTCTGTATTCCTATTCTCTTGTGGTCTTCAATTGCATATACGACATTAATTCTGTGAGTGGCTACTATCTGTATCGTATTTTAGTTCCATACAATTGAAGTCTGTTAGGAAGAAAAGTTATTGTGCCCAAATCTTTAGGTATGTATTTTATTTCATAAATAAAACGTTTCCCAAATCTATCATATTTTTTGCCCTTTATTAGAAGGCTCTACGGTAGAAAAATAATTATTTACTATTTATGTAGTAAATCCTTCTTGTTTGAACTATATATTCTACGGTCAATCATCTCTATAATTGTCATTCGCTATAACAATATTTTAACTATAAATTTTCTCCGAAACCGTTTTTTTTCTTGTTATGTTTTACTTCTCTATAACAACATTCTACCTATAACAACAGTGACATTTATTATAGCGGTAAACTCTTTATAAAATTACATCTCTATAACAACCATACTCAAATATTGTGTAATAATATTTGTAAGAAATATATATATATTATGTATAAAAAGTGAAATATCAAAATATTTATGACAATCATCAAAGGAAAGATTGAATTCCTTTTTGTCGAAAGTTTGGACAAAAATCTTCGTCAATTTAAGCGTTATATTATCACTAAAAGTCTGAAATTTACGAAACAACCTACAATTGTAGAAACATCATTCGCCATTGTTGGAGAAATATCGAAATTCTACCTACAGATGAAAACCCACATATTAATAGTGAAAATTTAAAATTTGCTTATAGCCAAATCCCATCCATAACACCAATCAAGCAATGGATGCTACCACTTATACAGAGTTTAACGCAATTCTTTCAATCCTTAAAACTTACACTAATGAAGAGATTATTGCACAAGTGATTGGAGTGGAAGAACAAGAGACAACGGACACAGAAATGAAAGTGTTGATGAAGAGCCTCAACCTATTGCTACTTGTGGTGAGATAGAAGAGTCAAATGTTAAGCTTTTAAATAGTCTTCAAGGGAAAGCTATTTGTTGAAAGTTTGAAATTCTTCGTTCATTCAAGCGTTATATCATCGCTAAGAGACTGAAATTTATGAAACAACATACAATTGTAAAATTCTTACGTCAAACTTGAAATTGTATTTAAATTCTCAATTAATTTTAAATACACATGTTTCTTAGATTTTAATTATTTATTGGTATGATACAACTAGTCATTGATTTATTTGTAATTTATTAGCCAAAAATTAATAAATTGTTCCTGTTGAGGGCCAAAAATTAATTTATTTAACTCGACCAAAAGAAAGTGAAAAAAGAAATAGAAAAAAGTGGCTAGATAGGAAAAACGAAATATTAGAAAACAAAAGAGTATCCCTTGTTTCTATTTTTTGTACCCCTTGGCTTAGTGTCTTCTTCTCTTTCTTTTATGACACGCTCTTATCTATCTTGGAAATACTCGTAATTTAAGTTATATTATTTTATCCATGTGCCAGTTGCCTGAAATGCAGAGGGGATGTTAGTACTTCCACTGTCCATTTCATATATATATATATAAGCTTTAGAATTTGTTAATAATCCTAGAGTTGTCCATAACTAACTGATTTGGCAAAGATAGTCACGATGTTGCCCCTGAAAAACAAAAACAAAGAACACGACTAACCCTCTACTTCTCCAAAGGTTCTTCTTATTTCTCCTCAAATTTGTCAGCCATGCTCTTTCATTTTTTTCTTTTGAGAAACAATAAGTCATTTGAATGGAAAAATATGAGTTGACTTGAAGGAGCAAATCTTTCTACAAAGATTTTATCTGTACTCAGATGAATTATGTGCTGAATATACATACTAAAACAACTAATGAAAGTGTCCAATAACCCGGCGGATGTTTCATTCTCAATGTCCGGCGGTTTATTAATCGTGCTGATTGATGTTTTTTTTAACTTTTTTTTTTTGGCTTGGGTACTGACCCACTTCTGATCATGAGATGTCTTGTAAATTGATTGGAAATAATCATATTTTTTGTTGAAATTGATGTCATTATATATTTAGTATTCTAATTCTCAGAAGGAAGTAAAGATCGTCTTACTTAATTATATGTGTTTTTTCTTTAGTTTGCCTTCGCAAATTCATCCTCCTTTTATAGTAATTCACGTTTTCCTTTTTAAATGGTGAACCCAAGGTTTGCGGGTATCAACCAAACTAATTTTAGAGTTTGTAGTTCTTGATTGTCTATTTATTTTTTCTTTTGTAAACGTTTATTCCTACTTTATAAAACACCAACTTATCTCCCAAGATAAAATAACAATCAAACAAATGAACAAAGGGAACTCAAGTGTTTGCTTTGAAAGAAAGATCTTTGAGTGTTTGTGATTACAAGAGAGAACGACAATTTCAGAGAATTATTGAGTGTAAGATGTCAAGTGTGTTTTGCAAATGAGCCAAATGCCTCATTTTATAGTGTTGAGAAGAAGACTCTTCAACTAGCCAATTTATGGCTTTGAATGACCAAGTAATGGTCATTAGTATGGAGTTACAATTCAGTCAAGTAATGGCTGAATTCAAGAGCAAAATAATGAAGAGTTAATCCTCCAAAGTCAACTCAAACGTCAGTTTTTATTCTTCTCCAACGGACTGAAAACGATCGTGGGCGCGGCCGTAGGAAAAGCGCCGCGGCTGAACCAGCGTGGCGCGCGATCTATGAGTGGCGCGTGGCGCCAAAATTCAGGGACTTGGCGTCGCGGCCCTGCATGAAGGTGTCGCGGTGCTCCAGCACCACGATTATTTGGTCAATAACCATCTATTCTCTCATGTCTCAAACAATTCGTATACGTACCAATATTTCTTCCATTTAAGGAAATTACGATCATTGACACTTTATGTGCACGTGTGTGGAAACCATGTTTCCGACGTGCGGGACTCCAATTGTTCGAGTCATAATTTAATAGGAATTTATTTCACATTTAGTAAATTTTCAACGTAATGTAATCCTACACAAATGAATTTTTTTAAATTAACTAAAATAAAACATCCAATTTCTATATAATAAAAGATTATAATTATATACAAATAACTTAGCTGTTTAAAGTGCAAAAGAGTTATTATTTATGATTTGATTTGGATTGACTTTATCTAAAAGAAAATCAAACTAATTAAATTAATTTTAAAATATATAAACTTAATCAAATTAATTCAGTCGATTTTTAAATTTTTGCAGTTTTTTTGGATTTTTCGATAATGTCAACCACTACTTTATAACAATTTATCCTTCTTATATAATATTTTATCTATTGACGTTATCCACGCGTACAACGTAATTAAGCTAAAACATACAAGTATATAACTAATTGTGGGGTATGTTAGGTGTCATAGCACAGATTTCGCCTAATAATTAGCGGTTCACACCCAAAATATCAAATAATTCTCCTAAGCAGCCAGGAATACATTAGTAGCGTGACAATCAGATTTGCTCTGACATTAACATATTATACAAACATTGGTGTACGTGTAGGGTCGGCGCCGGCCTTGTACTTTCTAAATACTAAACTCAAATAGTATACTAATTATAGTACCTTAACGATAAACATTTGACAAAAACCTATGTAAACTCTAGAGAAATAAATTCTTAATTAACTTTGTATTTGTTCCCTCGACCTCCCAAAGTCAATGTCAACCCTTATATTTGCATAACTGCAGTGTCAAGTTACCACGGTTGACATTACAATGCTTCCTCTATAAATAGATGTCAGATCTCTCCTTCTTTCGTCATCTCACATTCAAGAGAGAAGAAAAAAAAAGTGAGCAAAATGATAAGCTCAGTAGTAACAGTACAATCTCATATTTCTGTTATTACATTCATATTCTACACTTTTTTGTATGTTCCATTTTGTCAAATACAGCAATTCATGCACAAGATGATGGAATTATTTTATCCGTATCCTTGTCCAGTCAATGGAGCTTTAGCTGTGACTGTGCCTACTTGCTGTGAGCTGTCACTTCCGGCAACTACGTTCACCGACATTTGCCGGAGCAGCGCCGGGAACGGGGAAGTAGAGGAAAGTTGCTCGATTTGCTTGATGGAGTATGAGAAAGAAAATGTGGTTTGTGAATTGCCGAGATGCAAGCACGTTTTCCATATGGAGTGTATTGAGGGATGGGCGGAACGGAGCCAGTTCACTTGTCCACTTTGCAGATCTTTGTTCTTGCACCAGCAGCCAGAATGCTAGCTAATTTATTTGATTTTGAAACGTTGTTAGTTTAGAGCAGAGATGGAGTTAGAATTTGGACCTTGTGAGTTCTGGAATCTAGGACTTTAGAGTCGATGACTAGCTAGTGAGATTATATATGTACATCAAAGATTTTGTATTAATTTTAATTTTCTTAACGAGAATGAGGAACTCAGGATTTTGTTATAACTCATGAGATCGTATTACACATGTACAGATAACTTTTTTCTGAGCAAAGCGTCATGTGTTTTACACGGATGATAAATTAAACTATGCTGAGCAATTTGTTAATGTTGCTGATTGTTTATGATCACATTATATGAAAATTCTGGACTAATATGTTGGGCCAAACTGTGTGTTGGGAGGATTGAGTGGTGCAAAATGCACTATGTGCACTTAGATGCAAGGTCCCTATCCCATAAAAAATGTTTCATTCTTCTACATTTTTCTCCACTACTATTGAAGAACTCACCCCACTTTTGAGAAAAAATAATCAAATGGGACTCGTGAATCTTTGATGATTTGGAGGGTACCGGCCTTATCAACTTGGCCATTGGAGCTATGTATTAATTATCTCAAGATTGCTCCTATTTGTTGAAGATGATATTAATTTTCTTGGAGTCTTTCTCATTAATATCAATATATATAGTGTACAATGTTCATCTCATATACAATAGGAATCTTAATCTTACCATAATTATTTACACAAATATTCTAATTATGGATAAGGATATTATTATACTACTATACACGTTTACATACCCCCTCAGTCGGAGCGGGAGGAGGCCGGACGCTGAGACTGGATCTGAAGTCAAGAACAACTGTCTCGGAAGTCCTTTGGTAAATATATTTGCATACTGATGTTGACACCCAATTTTGACATTCTCTTCCAATAATAATCAATAAATTAACTAATTTTAAAACACCGAAAAATAATTTTAATGATAATAAAACACGCATATATAAGCATAAACATTCATAAATAAACAATTTAATAAGGCGCAACATTTTTATAGAGCATTAAAAACTCCTTAAATATCATAATTTTATAAACATTCTTTATAATTTAAATCCAAGCTAAAAACTAATAAAACACCTAAAATCTTATATAAAATAATACACTTAAAACTATACCCCTTAAGGCTTAAACTAAATTTGCAGCCCAAAGCCATTAATCAATAACCTACCCTTATATACCCAGCAGCCCAACTTCCTTTTCCCTGGCCCAAAGCCGCGACCCATCAGCCCAGATAAATCCCTAGCCCAATTCCTTTCTCTTCCAAATAGTCCTTCAGCTTTCCAAATAAAAGAATTAAGATGCGTTTGGTTCGGGGTAAACAGGAAAGGGAAAGATAATGGAGTAATAAAATTTCCTTTGTTGTTGTTTGTTTGGCCTTATTTTTTCATTCCTTTTACCCCTTTTCCACTTTCATTCCCTTTCCTTGATTCCCCACCCCCCTAGGTATTTGGATTCCCTTTCCCCAACCCGGACCTCGGACCCCGGACCACTCAGACCACCCCGGACCACCCAGAACCAAACATGTAGGGACAATCAGGTAATTCATTTCCATTCCATTCCCTTACTGGATTCTATTCCGTTTACCCTGCGCGAACCAAACGTACCCTAAAAACTTACTCTAGCCGCCACAATCCCTTCTCAAATCACCATACTACATTATAGATTTATCATAGAAAACTTACATAACCATTAACACCAATAAACTTCCCAAATCTTTTCAAATTACCATAACCAAAATATACCATAATCTCACATCAGAATCACGTGAAAACCTCCAAAAGTCAGTCCGAATATTCCCCAAAATCGCGCCCTACTATCACCCAAATCTTGTACCAAAATCGTGTGAAAACCATAACAAATCGTCTCCACAAATAAGCACCCAGAATCGTCCAAAATGAGCACCACAAATCAGCCCTAAAAGTTGTCCCCAAACTTACCAAATGGGAACCTAAAAACGTGACTATATATCTGGTCATCTATACATGCAATAGGGCATCGACTTTCATAGGAAGAATCCCCCTAAAATATCAATCGGTAAAAAATGAAAAAAGAGCGCAGACAGCAAGAATAAAATCTCAAGAAAACACTTCTTCTTCATAATAACAGTGAAGAGTCAGCAACTATTCTAAAAACAAAGCTTCGTTCCTTTTAATCGCATAGCATAAATCTCCGAGTGGCTTCGACGACTTGATACGCTGCCTCGGTTAGCTGTCCGGAGAAGGTAAAATCATCACCCTTTCAGTCTTAAATTCGTTTGATATCAGTGTGCATTAATAGAGGAAATGGCGTCTGTAATGGATTTTATTTTTATTTACTTCCTTATTTGAATTAACTAACACATATAACTAAAAGATATTGATATTTGGCTTTATTTAAGATTTTCGAAGACTAGGGCCTGTGGGCATGAATTCGGGTTTAAGTAGTTTCATAAATCAGTTAGTTGAAAGTTGTTGAAGGCTGATAATGTTTGAGAGTCGTTTTTTCTCAGATGCACTTCTCTTCTAAAAATAATAATGAAGTCCCTTCCTTAGGGGTATGTTTGTTTGAGTTTGTAAAGGATTTTAACGCAAATCATCATTTGTTACTTTTAGATCAATATCAAGAGTCATGTTAATTCAAATAGAAATTCTAAAATGACCTGCTTAATGAAATATGTTATATTAATAAGGTAGTGTTGAGATCTGAAATGTCCAATATGTCTTGTGTAAAACTGAATCATATGATTTTATCTTGGATAATTTTTGGTTCATGTCATTTCTTTCTTGAGTTCTAAAATCATTATATTTGGGCCGAGCCTTTTTAAAATTTGGAAATCATTGTTGGGGCCTGCTTATTTGGTTCAGGCCGCAGAATAAAAACTTGATTGTATGCTTGTTTAAGTTTACATAAATATGTCATTTTACTTGCATTATTAATATGGTTTGAGTGTACATTAATTCTTATCTTTCTTTATTTTTACATGAAATGCATCGGAGCCGAATGAAGAGTTTCATTGCGAGACTCATCGCGTTTTTCATCAACTGAAGATTTGCATTCATATCCACCCGCATTTGTGTGCATCTTGCTATCCGCATCAGAAATTCCAAAATTACAGGCGGAATTACATCGTCATTCCTTCGAGTCATTATTTTTTATCCCCCTTTCCCCATTCATTTATTGTAAATTATTTGTCTAACATTACATTAGTAGGACCCCTAAGCTTTAAGTCGCTATTAAAAAGTAATTTGATACTAGAAATTTATTTCTCATTAAGTTAATTATCCTAGGCTTATCATGCACATCTAAACTTCTGCCTAACAATTTAATTTGCATATCTAATCATGAAATTAATGCATCATAAAAGAATCAATTTTCTCATAAACTCTTTTATATAGGAAATTTATTTTTAAAGCATTTTGTCTATCATGCTATACTTATGTTACTCAAGATCAATTTAGCAGGTAAATGCATATATTTAGTCAATAAATCAACTTTGCATCATTTACTTTAAAAATAATATTAATGTATGTCTATAGACTTTACACATATTTTTATAGCACTAGTCTCATAATTTTTTAGCAAAATGCATTCTTTTATAAAACACCTACAACATCTTTTACTTAAATATTTTCAAAACATGCATTGCACTCTTAGCATAATAATTAACATAGGTTTGAACGGACAATCGCAAGTTAGCGGATCTTAGAGGGTGTTTAACCCCTTCCCTCTAGATTAATAAAGAACTCTTGCCCAGAATCTCACATAGTTTAGCAGACCATTAAATGGAGTTAGTGTTGAATTTACCTAGTTGACATTTAGGTGTCATAATTCACCAAAACTAATTAGGTGACGACTCCGCGAACCCTTTAGCATTTTTGCACCCTTTAGCATTTTAGCACTCTTTTAGCACTTTTGCACTTTATTTTTATTATTTTAGCAGGATTCGCTGAAATAATATCGCGGTCATAAATGGGCGTGACAACTGATATGATGAGGAAACATGTAACACTCTGACATGGCCTAGCGCAACTTTCTCACGAACGAAATGTATGTCCATCTAAACGTGTTTGGTTCGCTGATGTTGAACTGGGTTGTGAGAAAGGTAAATTGCAGAGATGTTATCACAGTACAAAATAGATGTCTGACGCAAAGGACACTGAAGTTCTAACAGTAAATTTCTGAGCCAACAAATCTCAGCTACCACATTTGCAACGCCTCTGTACTCAGCCTCGGCACTGGAACGAGATAGGGTGGTCTGTCGCTTGGCAGACCATGAAATCAGATTATCCCCTAAAAAAATACAAAAGCCGGAGGTGGAGCGTCGCGTGTCCGGACACCCTGCCCAATCTGCATCCGTATATGAGAGCAACTTGTTTGGTGCAGAGGGGTATAGGTGCAAACCATAATCCAGTGTGCCCTTAATGTATCAGATGATACGCTTAAGAGCAGTGAAATGAGACTCCCTGGGGGTATGCATAAATAAGCATACATGTTGAACAACATAAGCAATGTTTGGCCTTGTAAATGTGAGATACTGAAGTGCACTTGCAAGACTCCTATACAAAGTAGGATCGGAGACTGGAGCACCATCCATAGCACTGAGCTTAGATTTTGAATCAACTGGAGTAGGCATAACTTTGCAATTCGCCATCTTAACCCTGTAAACAATCTTTTCTGCATACTTACGCTGACACAAGAACATGTTGTTGACAAACCTGGTCACTGATATCCCCAAGAAATAACTCAGCTTGGAGTACTCAGTCACGTTGGAAAAGTTTTCAAGACGTGTTTTGTTAAATTGTTCCTCCAAATACACAACACGAGTGTGCTTGTTATCCTGAAAGATTTCTTCCAAACGAATCCACAACTCATTGGCGGTGGCGCCAGATTTCATGATAGTCAGGAGAAGATCCTGAGAGATACTACCATATATCCACTGTTTGACGGCAGCGTCGAGACGATGCCATGTAGAATCATCAACCTCCGGGGGCGAGAAATAGTATCATCGATATGATCAAGCACGTTATAGACACATGCATGAATGCGAAATAATTCAACCCAAGGAGAATATTGACAATTTTCTTGATCAAGAAGAATGGGAATGCAGTTCTTGATGTTGGTAACGGGGCTGGATGAAAAGATGATTTTGGTTTTTCGGGAGTGATAACATTGGAAGAGGGGGCTGTAGGGGATTTAGGAGGAGTCATGATAGTGGATGTAATTTAGGAGAGAAGAAGAAAATCCTGAATTTTGGGAGGGGGTGAAGAAGCCGAGAGAGAGAGAGAGAGAGAGAGGGGGGGGGGGGGGGCAGCGCCGAGAATGATAGAAAGAAATTCTAGAGTTTTAGAGTTTTGGCTCTTGATACCATGTTGAAGATGATATTAATCTCCCTTGGAGAGTTTTTCTCATTAATATCAATATATATAGTGTACAATGTTCATCACATATACAATAGGAATCCTAGTCTCATATACAAGAGGAATCCTAGTCTTACCGTAATTATATTTACACAAATATTCTAATTATGGGTAGGGATATTATTATATTACTATACACATTTACACTATTTTATCCTCTGACCATTTGATTTATTCTGGTTGGGCTTGTATTTTTAATTTAATATCCAAAACCTCTCAAGGACTTCAGTTCATGAACTAAGTAAACCCCTGTTCCTTGAATTAGGGATTCATGAAAAGTTGGTATATGTGTGGTTAGTTTTTTTGTTAACACACTTTGCCCTTGAGTTAATTTCCCAGTTGTTTCGCTACTAGCAATATTACCATGTGGAGGAGTTAGGATTTCACTAAGAAAATTTAAAATATAAAGAAAGCATACCACACAAAAAAGCTGATAAATTCGACATCTTTTCGGCAAAGGAGGTTCAATTGAACCCGTTCCTCAGTCCCCTCCCTCCCCTCTCTCTCTCAATTTGCTGTGTTATATACTAGCTGGAGTTTAACTTCTGTAAATTGATAATGTAAATATTTTTATGCTATCATTTCATCTAAAAGACAATTAGATGTACTGCCTATAAATAGTGAAGTTATTATTTATCTGAAAAATAAGACTGGTATAACTTGTAACAACATGTCAAGTAAAATGAGATATTTTTTTCATGTTTTGTGATCTCGGCATCAAAGTCAGTTATATTTATTGCTGATAAGATTTGGTTGCATTGTCAGTTGTCACTATCGTCATCTACCGGATAAGGATAAATAAAAGCTAGATTGAGCATTGATCTTAGCATATTTAAGTGAAATAAGCCAAAAATATGAATCACAAGCCAACCACTATTCTTGTTTTTAAGGTCTTCTTTTATACTAATGTTGATCTGCGGAAGGCAGTTGGATCGACATTGCCATGTTAGCTGCTAAGCAAAGAAAGCGACTTCTTAAAGATATGGCCAAATAATGGATTCCACAAGAATTCTTTTTTAAGGCAGACTGCCAATTGAGCAATAATAATTCACAACATAATATGAGGACCAGAGCTGTTGATTTAATGGTCACAGTATATATATTGAGACAACACACATTAAAATAATATTCTCAAAATAAAAGCTCAAGTGCTCAACCATGAGTTCAAGCTCAACATGTCATAATAATGAAAGACAGAAAATAGAGGACTCGAATGGTTGATCTAGTTGTGTCGAACTGTAGGCAGAAACGTTAAACATCAGAATGATATTCTCGAACCCCTTCCAAGAGTTCAATTATGATTTGATTGAACAACAAATTAAACTTCGAGATTCGGCTAATATTTAGTTTGTCTATATAGTTGATCTTTAAGGGTCATTTATGACGTAATAGAGCCATCTTTAGATTTTGAAATCGCATTTTGTCTATATAATCAAAAGCAACATCTTCTTTCGTCATTAGCTCGGATCAGTACTGGACATTCATAACATAACGGTCCCATGCTTCTCAATATCTTGCTAGCCGGGGGCTCAGTATTTCAAGATTCAATCTTTCCCCTTTCGGTCCCGGGAGGTTAGGGTATCTTTGATTGGAATTTCTTTACCATCGACATCCTAGCGCCAAAACCCTAGCACAAACTGCTCCCACAGACACGCATGATAAGGGGGTGTGGGACAACCAGACCACCACTTTTACCAGATATGGGTCCGGACGACCCAAAAGTCCGTCAGTCGAATTAATAATCAATAGAAGTTGACTGACCTGGCTCTTCAATCGACGATAAGATTTATGCAGTCTATAGAAAAAGAAAAAGAAGAAAGTATTCTGAAGCCGCATCCGTTTTCTTGCTGCATCCGTTTTCTTGTTGTCACGCGCATCCGTTTCCTTGCTGCATCCCTCATACTCTTTATTAATTGTCCATAAATGACTGAATAGTTTCGTACTGAGCAAAATACAATCTTTAATTTAGAAAGTTTAGAGAATACTGTACCCCATGGTAAAACCTTCCAACACTAATGTGAATTATTTGGACCGGGAAGTGAGTATCGAACACCAGTACGGAAAAACAATTGAAATGGGAGTGACTATAATATATATTTTGAGTTTAATTAGAGACTTAAAATGACTATGAATTCTTAAACTATCATGTTATGTGAAAGATAATTGTAGACAACGTCCATAAACAATAAGGCTAATAACATAAAAATTAAAATAGATTACTTTCTACAACAGGTTAGAACACTGATAGTGATATATAACTGTGCTCTGATAGTGATATATAACTGTGCCATAGTTATACAAGTGATTTTTTTTAATTGCTTAGTTCAGTAGTCAGTAGCGTTGTGGGACCATTATTATTTGTGCTTCATTATTTTTTTTACTATGACATAGTTATACAAGTGATTTTTTTAATTGCTTAGTTCATAGTCAGTAGCATTGTGAGACCATTATTATGTGAGCTCCCTAACTCATTTTCTGTCTGATTCAGAGGCAGTCATCCTCGATCAAGTTTGGAGACTTACTAGAAAGATTCTTGTACTCTGAATCTAACTTATAATTCGATACTTACTAGTATACCAATCTGTTGGGCGATGTATGGAACATCTATAACAAATTTCGAATGTTGAATTAGGTGAACTTGGACGATAAATTATTAAAAAGAATGTTTTCTCGATTAGTAGTCAATCGTCAAAATGATGTGAAACAATTGGAAGATGAGGTTTAGTTAAAGAGGGAGTATATAAGGACCAAATGCGAGCTAAGGTGTCGTATTCATCCAATAACATATTGTTGGAATAAGTCTTTTCAAGCCCTTTGACATGGCAAAGGGTAGTGCTTTGAAAGTCAAAATCAAGGTCAATGGCTGCTTCAACTTTCAAAAAAGGTACAGTTAAGGTTTTAAAATACGTGGTATGATTTTTAATACAAAATTATAATCAATTAGCAATAAGTAAATAAAAATAATCAATAAGTAAGAAAAGTAGTTTGTAATACAGTAAGTTTGATTGAATCTTCACAACAAGATTGGCCTGATCATTAGTTATATTGCTTCGGGTTCAAGCCAATAATGAGAGCTTAGTAACTATAATTGCAATGAATTGAATCGTACAATTGAAAATAATGAGAATAAGATGTCCTTTCCACATGCAGGTTGGACTCTTTTTATAGCTATGAACACAAGGTATTGATGCCCGATAATCATTCCTCAATTAAATGCAATTAATGGCAATAATGGTCACTTAATGAGCAAGGAGTAACGTCTAGCGCCATATCCGGGACAGGTACGTGCTGGGCTCCTCCGATTCTTCTTCTGATGTCAACCGGTCACCACCCGATCTTATCTTGATACACTGACTTATCTTGATGCGGCTCCATCCGATACGGATCTCTGTCGCCTCCTTCAATTTTCATATCTAAACCTTGCCATGTGTCGTGCCGATTTTTACCGTATACAATATTTTTTCTTTAATTCGTCAATGCTTATGAAAATTTTGATACCTTATACTTATTTACCTAATACTTCAAAAGTTTTTCTCTATTATGTTCAGTTAAATACTGTCACGAACGATACAAAACAAATATCAACTTGTATACTTATATAAGTACGGAGTACAATAAAGTCTTGAAATAACTGGTAAATTTATTGTCATGTGATTAAGATATTACGGGTCAAACCGTAGAAATACATAGCTTCTTGAAAAAAATGCTAAATAAGGCTGCGTACAATAAATTTTTGTGGTTCACCCTTATCGAAACCTCATGCATCACGAAAGTGCATCTGGGTGCCCTTTTATATAAGTAAGGAGTAAAGACATTGAAGGCAAATATTTTTGAAGGAAAACATGGTATGGTGCCCCAGAGAGGGAAAAGTCGGCCATCGAAGCAGGCAGCTACAGCAAAATCCCGTGGCAGTCACATGGATTATTTCGTGAATCTTAATTAACCCAATGTAATAAACAAAATCAGATTCGTCGGCATTTACACAATAAAACAAAATGGATCAGATACATAACCTTAGCCTAAATATCATGAATTCCCCTTATGTTTTTTATTTTTAAAAAAGAACATTTTAGATTTTACTAAGGTTTGCTACATTGTCATGTGTGGGGTCGGCGCCGGCCTAACGGTTTTCCCCCATTAGATTTTTGGATAATAATACATTATGCTTTTCCAAAACCCATGCCAAGCACCATTCATGTTTGTACTGCTTCATATAAAATTCATAACCATGTTCTCTTATTCTTTATCTACGTCGAATAATTAACTGATCAGGTCACTATACATGTTAAAGTCAAATGTCAGCTCAATGTTTTTAAAACATCAAGATAAATTCAATGCCCACGGCACACAAGTTGACTTCATGAATGCAACCCTTTATATAAAGGGAGATCTTCTTTTCACTTCTCCTCGCATCAAGCCCTTAAATTCTCTTGCTCTTTCTCATATTTCTGCATCTATTACCACTCAAACAAAACCCGAAGAAAAAATCTAGCTAGCAGAAAAAAATGATCAGTTTAGTACATGGTTCATCTAATATATCCATCATAATCTTTTATACTTGTATATGGATTCCGTTCCTTCAACTAAAGCAAACTATTCGCGAAATTGTGATATTTATTAGAATTTATCTATATTTGCAGCCATGTAAAGACGATCTTCTTGAGGACTCAAACTGCAGGGTAATTCTTCCAGCAAGTAGGTTTGTTGATTTAGACATGTCATCAAGTTGTAGCAGCCATGACGAAACATGTTCGATTTGTTTGGTTGAGTTCGAGAAGGAAGATGTTGTGTGTCAATTACCAAGATGCAAGCACGGGTTTCATATGGAGTGTATAGAGAGTTGGTTAGATAGGTTCCAATTCACTTGCCCTCTCTGTCGAAGTTTGCTCATCCATCGTACTGCACCATCGTCATGCAAATGGTAGCTCTAATTATATACTCTCTTCTAATTATATACTCTCTTCTTTAGACTAAACATTTAATGTTTTCTTGCATATGTTCACAGGGCTTTTCATTAGTCTTTAACTCATAGATAGCTCTAATGAAGATGTCTATGAGGGGTGGCCCGCAAGTCGCCAGGCCTTTTTCGGACAGAGTTTTTCCTTTTCCAAAATTTCAAAGGCAATCTCGCCGGACACTTGGGTATTCTATAAATACATCCAAAACACGTATTTGAATGGACTTTTGACCTAGGGAGCATTAGAGGTATGTAGAATAGTCAGACACCTGAATTCATTACTTTCCATCACGATTCATTCAATAAGGGAGTTTTGACTTATCATCCGTTGTAATGTTTTCTAATTTTATTTCTTCTATCTTCTTTTATTCTAATGTGGAGTAGTTTGCTTATAGGGTTTTGACAGATGTTGCGATATTTCTAGATGCTTACGCAAGTGTACGTATCGTTCAAGTAATAAAGATCTGTAAGACCGAGTTTATCGTCCACAGAGACTGGTTTATTAAGTACCGCTTATCTATTCTATGGTATCTATTTGGCGAACGTTCTTTAGTTTGAGAATTATAATCTACGAATTATGACTAAGTGCAGAAAATAAACTAAAGATGATTATACTTTGGGTTTATAACAATTATGAAGAAAATAGGGCATTTCAATCTCCTCAACTATCCACTCTTTCACGCGTTAATGCAATGTTAATGATTCTTCTTCTTTTTAAGATAGCAGGTTAACTAATCTGTCATTATATTCTGGTTAGGACATACAAGAGCTCAACCTTGTGCAGAAACCTTCTATATTTCTATGATAGATTTTACCACACATGAGGATTAAGAACAATAACCTTAAATACTACACAAGTATGGGGTACTTTCGTCCACAATTTTAACATATGTCTAAACAACTACAACATATTCAAATCTCCCCTCTCGGATTTCGATTCGAAATCATACAAGTTATGACAATTAATAGCTAGTTAATTATCAAACAATCATAATAATATTGAATAGATTTTAATAAGCTGAAGAAGAAACCAATAATCAATGTATTAACTATATGAAAGAGTTTCAAGAAGATTCGACGGTAACCCTACTAAAGTAATTAGCTCCTAAACATTGTCATGTCAAGAACTAAATTACAATCCAACATAAACTGAAATAAAAAAAGGGAAAGAAAATAACTTGAACAAGAAGATGTCTCTAATCTTGCTTCTAGCCGTCGTTCTAGCCATCGTAATGCAAATGGCAGCTCTAATTACTTTAACGCGTGAAAGAGTGGATAGTTGAGGAGATTGAAATGCCCTATTTTCTTCATAATTGTTATAAACCCAAAGTATAATCATCTTTAGTTTATTTTCTGCACTTAGTCATAATTCGTAGATTATAATTCTCAAACTAAAGAACGTTCGCCAAATAGATACCATAGAATAGATAAGCGGTACTTAATAAACCAGTCTCTGTGGACGATAAACTCGGACTTACAGATCTTTATTACTTGAACGATACGTACACTTGCGTAAGCATCTAAAAATATCGCAACATCTGTCAAAACCCTATAAGCAAACTACTCCACATTAGAATAAAAGAAGATAGAAGAAATAAAATTAGAAAACATTACAACGGATGATAAGTCAAAACTCCCTTATTGAATGAATCGTGATGGAAAGTAATGAATTCAGGTGTCTGACTATTCTACATACCTCTAATGCTCCCTAGGTCAAAAGTCCATTCAAATACGTGTTTTGGGTGTATTTATAGAATACCCAAGTGTCCGGCGAGATTGCCTTTGAAATTTTGGAAAAGGAAAAACTCTGTCCGAAAAAGGCCTGGCGACTTGCGGGCCACCCCTCACAGTGCCTCGAGGTAGGCCAAATATTCTACAATCTCATTTTTGTTCGTTTTCTTCACTTTTTATTATGCATATCCGGTCCTCGAACTCCAAACTCGATCCTGATTTGTATATTAAATTTCTACTCAGACTTCGAAATCCTACACCCTCAATTTAAGCTCCAAACATGCTCGTTTTCTCGAAAACAAGTCCTATACAAGAAGCACACGTAATAAGAATAAAATCTAATAGTGTTTCGCTTATACTTCTTAATTCCTAAAAGCTGTTACAATGGCACAAACATTTACATCCCTATAAGAACATTCCATGTGATCAGCATATGAGTGGCCTAATAAAATGAGCCATTTATGTCGAAAATGCGTGACATGATGTACATTCCGTTTTATATAAAATATTTTCGACATAAATGGCTCATTTTATTAGGCCACTCATATGCTGATCACATGGTTTTTAGCCTTAACTGAAGAGGTAATAAAAGAAAACCGAGGAGATCTACCAAAGAAAAAAACAAAGATACCAAATAATTCAACTTTGCTGACAGTTTATTAATCTGGATAGTGGTCATTTAATTTTTCAAAGTAATCTGGACATGGTAGGAGAGCTGTCAAATGTTAATTTCTATTGGCAGAAGACCAAACGGGTTCAAAATAATTTGATTTGTCAGTTCAATAATAATAATGTAATATTAAGGAATTAATATACAAGTTGAAATAGTCAATCAACTAAAAGCCCAATTTCAACCATAAAGATTAATGAATGATGTAACAATAAGAAGTTGTCACACTTGCAAGCTTAAAGTCTTTTCAACTTGATCCTGTTTATAAATAAACAGAAAAAGAAAATAGCATTACTCTATAAAATTGTTCACAAGAAGTGGTGAAAGAAAATTGTGGTTAGAATAATTAATGCAAAAAAGAAAAAGGAGATACCTCCACAAAGTGCATTTTCATAGTTTACAGCTGAATTTTTATCTTCGACTTTATTATTAAATCTAATGCATAAGGGACAAATTTTTATAAAGTATTTGTTGATTAAAATATATGCATGTTACACAAAACTTGAAAGAGCGTAGGTGTATTAATGTTTGAAACTACAAGAGCCATGACGTTTTGCAGATCAATTATTTGTTTTGATGACTTTTCTATTCTGAAAGCAATTTAATGTGTTTGTATCTTGTTGTGGAAGAACTAGTTCATGACTTGAAAGAATCACGTGTATCTAGCAAACACGCTTTTTCAAAACAACAAGAATTGAGCTTTTCCAGTACAATAATTGAAGTTTGATTTAGAAAACAGAGCAGTTATTTTCAGAAAGTAACCGTGTCTACTAGTATGATAGGCTAAGCGGACCTACAATAATAACACTACAACTATCAGTTTGTAAGCGTAGGTAGGACTACGCTGAAATACCTACTACCTTTCTACCCTAATCCTTGTCCTCCATAACCTCCTCTCTAAGGTCATGTCCTCAGTGAGTTGTACCTGCGCCATATCCCTTCTAATAATCTCTCCTCAATACTTCTTCGACCTACCTCTACCCCTCATGTACCCGTCCATAGTCAACCTCTCACACCTTTGTACTGGGTGATTTGTGTCTCTCATCTGCACGTGCCCGAACCATCTCAACCTCGCTTTTCGCATCTTATCCTCCACTGAGGCCACTCTTACTCTGTCCCGGATATCAACATTTATAATTCTATCACTTATTGTATGCCCACACATCCATCTTAGCATCCTCATCTCCGTAACTTTGGTGTGCGAAGTTTTTACTGGCCAACACTCCCCACATACAACATAGTCGGTCTAACCACCACCCTATAGAACTTGTCTTTTAAGTTTTGGTGGCACCTTTTTTTCGCACAAGACTCCAGATGTGAGCCTCTATTTCATTCACCCTACCCCAATACGATGTGTGACATCGTCGTCAATCTCTTCATTCCCTTGGATAATAGATCGGAGGTACTTGAAGCTTCCTTTGTTTGGAATGCCCTGAGTATCAAGCCTCACATCCATGTCTGTCTTAAGCTCGCTCCCGTTACTGAACTTGCACTCAAAGTATTTTGTCTTGGTCCTCCTCAGCCTGAACCCTTTAGACTCCAGAGTCTGTCTCCAAACCTCCAGCTTAGCGTTTACTCCGCTGTGAGTCTCATCAATTAAAACTATGTCATTTGCGAATAACATACACCATGACACCTCCCTTTGGATTTGTCGCGTCAGTCCATTCATCACCAAGGCAAATAGGAATAGGCAAAGAGATGGTGCAACTCCATCATCACTGGGAAGTGCTCCGAGTCTCCTCCTACTGTCTGTACCCTGATTTTGACTTCATCATACATTTCCTTGATTGCTGGTCTGTAGCTTACATACTTGGCGGTCTAATATTGATCGGTGTATTTTATATACACTTTTTGAGTCATTTTTAGTTAGTATTTTACTCATTTTATTTATGTTTAGTACAGTATTAGGGTCGTTTTCCTTTCTTTTGTGTCACAGCGGTCAAAAATGGAGAAATGACGAAAAGGAGATGAAATGAGCATAAAAGAGATGAAATTGCACACAAAAGGGCCAAGAAATGAAGTCTAAGAAGTTCCGAGAATTATAGAGAAAATCAGACGAAGTCCGGACGAGAAAAGACGACGAAACGGAAATTCGCCAGAAAAATGTCACCGGCCATGGCCGGGAAATGAGCCGGCTCCCAAAGTCTTGAAAGTCCCAAGAGTTGCTGAATTTGGCCATGGCTGATCTGGCATGGCCGACGCGGAATGAAAGTCCGAATTTGACATGTTTTCAGAATCCTAAAGGGATAACTTTTCCTTCAAAAAGGGATAATTTTTCATACCTAAAGAAAAACCTTTTCCTACCTAAAAACCCTTACCTAAAAGGATTCTAATAACTTTTCCTTTCCTACATAAATCCTTAACCCTTCACCTAAAGGATTCTTTGGCTATAAATACTCTACATCATTAGAAGAATTAACCATTCTCCATTCTACCAT
Source organism: Przewalskia tangutica (assembly GCA_029844215.1). NCBI lineage: Eukaryota > Viridiplantae > Streptophyta > Magnoliopsida > Solanales > Solanaceae > Przewalskia > Przewalskia tangutica. The sequence goes on from CM056721.1 coordinate 16,117,947, forward strand.
TCACCATTCTACATCCATCCTTCCACCAATCCACCTTGTAAATATTCCACAACACAACCCTTGGATGCTTGGCTTGGAGACTCATTCTTAGTAATTTTCTTTTCTTTTCTTTTACTTTATTTCAGTTTTTATGAAGAACATGAGATTAGTTCTTGTCATATTTATGGCTAGGAACTAATTCTCTTATAGGGCTTTCTATGTTGAATTGCTTGAAACTTATGTTATAAATTAATGCATGCTTATGGTTATTTTTCTTATTGAGAGATCTATCCAATAATTGAGTTGAATTCTTGGTAGCTAATTGACAACTAGTTATCACTATATGATTTCTAATCAGATTCTGAAAAGGAGGGATTGTGAATACTTTGTAAGTTGGGTGACGGTCTTGAATTGGGGATGAAAATACCTCAATTAGATTTGTAAGCGTTGATGAGAGGCTTAACAACCCTAATTTTGCGCATTGTGCGTGACGGCCAACTAGGTTTTGTGCTTAATCCTCCTATAGAGTTACCCTTATCGTGAAAGTTAGGTAAGGAACAATCTGGGTTGAGTGTTTATATAACCCTAACGGAGTATAAAACGATTTCAGAACTCCGCTTTCTCCAAAAGAAGAACACCATAAGTAATGCATTAACAAGTAACATAAGCGGATAGTAAGGATACATAGAAGCCCTATTCTCATCACACCTGAATTAAATCTTTATATTTAATTAGCTTTCATAACTCTTAGTTACAAACCAAATCAATTATCAATTCGCCAAATAGATACTAGAAAATAGATAACTGATACTTGGACCCTAATCCTAGAGGACGATATTCGGTCTTATCCAAGACTATACTACTTGATACGATAACGTGCACTTGCGTTTAAAAAGTGTGTGCATATTACGCGCATCAAGTTTTTGGCGCCGTTGCCGGGGATTAGGCAATATTTAAATATAAAATTATATATTTTTAATTTCTAATTTTGTTTTAATTTTTTTATTTTTACGTTTTTTCTAAAAAAAAAAAAAAAAAAAAAAAAAAAAAATCGAGGTGCCGTGATTCGTTGTTGGTTTTGATTTATCTCAGGGATCCTTAAGACATGGATTTCTACTGTCAATATGATCGAGCTCCAACCATAGAAGAGAGGAGGAATTACGAGAACTCTACTCGCCTCACGAGGTCCCAAACTCGGTTCACGGACGAAATGAGGTTGGGTATAAAGAAGTTGGAAACGCAAATAGCGTAACTCGCGATCATATTCAACAAATAACAGCAAATTGAGGAGCACGAATCACACCCAACTATTGAGGATCTGCAAGACGGTTGGTGTAGAAGAGAAGAGTGCAGAGATCCAATTATTCACCTTCTGGATTCCTTGAAAATCTTTTCTTGTACCTATTGCGGAAGAAACACCACCAGCTGTCAAAGTTGACTCCCAAACAGGAAGTCAAAACCATCAAGGGCACCCGCAGAGTTGAAAGATGTAGGGAATCTCACCGATCCCTACATTAGAGAACACAAAAGCAAGCACGCCTTGTATACTTGAGGATAATCGTATATTTGAGGCCCTTGTTTGAAGCAATTGTTGTAGTTGAAGTGAGACTGCAACAATAACTCGCGGATTGCAAGCGTTCGCGAAGGATCCAATGGGCACTCGAAAGGTTAATTGTCCGCTAAAAGACGTTAAAGACAACATTGGGAGGCAACCCAATGTTTTTAATTATGTTATTTTAATTTCTGTCTTTATTTTATTTTATTTTGTCTTGAAGTCTCACGGTCTTGGGTTCTTGTTTTGTGTTGTTGGATGACAGTGGATCAAAGTCAAAGGAAAAAGGAGCAACAAACGCCGAAAAGGAAAAGTTGGCCGCCGCAAGACCTATCGTGGCATGGCGCGAACTCCAGCAGGTCACAAGATTAGCAGCATGCGCGCTGAATCTCGGGCCGCGCGGAACTTGAGAGCCATATTTCCGTGCAAATTCCAGAATTTTTCATCCTAGACCTCCGCATGACCAGATTGTGTCAGTAAGTTGTCATTTTTCTTTTATTTTCTTTGAGTCTTGCACACATTGGGGACAATGTGTGATTTAAGTTTGGGGGTGTTTTATTTGTGTCTTGTTATGTTTCAATTAAGTCTTTTTTTTATTGTTTTGTGTTTATTTTTGAGTCACAAATTTTTTTTTTCTTTTTTTTTTCTTTCTTTTTTCATAATTACCTATCAAAGATCATGTATGCTGTAGTTGCTAGAAACACCTAGTGAAGGAAGGTGGAATAATGTAATGGAATTAGAAGCAACTATCTAAACACCTAGGTTAGATATGCCAAAACTCACAAAAATCATCTATCGAGTTTCTTGCTTAAAATTGTGCATGCTAAATTATGAAAACCTATGTGTTATGAATGCTTGCTATTTGAGGCTAAATAGTTAGGATATGCATGATAGGGAGATGACTCGGGCATTTCTTTGATAGTCAATTTTACCACTCTTTTCTACCCGAACTTTAAAAGTATCCCTAGTCACCTATTGAGCCTAAAAATTGAAACTTCTTCTTTGACACCCTATATTCCTGATTGTGCCATAAGTAAAAATGTGAAGTAGTGGAATCAATTGTGTTAAAAAGAGACAAAAAGAGTGAATGAGTTTGTTGCACCCCAATAAAAAGTAATAAGAAAGAGGCAAAAGCCTAAGTTTGGGGTGCTTGTTATTATAATACTCTTCATTCTCCCAAAACAAAAGAGGAAAAGATAGAATTGAAGTGAAGAAAAGAACAAAAGAAAAGGGAAATCTTGAAAAGCTAAAGAGCTTATGGTACACAAAAATTAGCATAAATGCCTATTTTTACCAACCAATAACTAAGCCTACATTACAACCCTTAAAGTCATGAAGATCTCTTTTATACATATTCAGGATTAGTGGAGAATAGCAAGTAAGCATGCCATAGGATTTTTCAAATTATATGCATGCTTTAGTATATTGACGTCCATGAAAGCATGATAAATATGAGTTTGCTAAATATCTAGCTCAATGTGTTTAGTGTGCTGAAAAATTTCATGTTACATGTTCCTGCATATTATTCGCTAACCTTCATGTTTTTCTAGATAACACTAAATGCAAAGAAAAGTGATCAATGTCGGTGAGTCTTTTATTTTTCGCTTTTTGAGTCTTTTATTTCTTTCTTTTCTATCTTTGCTCGATGAGCAAAGGTTAAGTTTGGGGTATTTGATCTGTATTTTATATACACTTTTGAGTCATTTTTAGTTAGTATTTTACTCATTTTATTTATGTTTAGTATAGTATTAGTGTCGTTTTCCTTTCTTTTGTGTCACAGCGGTCAAAAATGGAGAAATGACGAAAAGTAGATGAAATGAGCATAAAAGAGATGAAATTGCACACAAAGGGCCAAGAAATGAAGTCTAAGAAGTTAGAATTATAGAGAAAATCGACGAAGTCCGACGAAAAAGACGACAAACGGAATTCGCGGAAAAATGTCACCGGCCATGTGGCAGAGTCGCGGCTCCCAAAGTGCTGAAAGTCCCGAAGAGTTGCTTTGATCAGCGTGGCCGCCAGTCATGGCAGGCCGCGACGCTGAATCTTGTCACGGGCCGAATTTGACATGTTTCGATCCTAAAGGGATAACTTTTCCTTCAAAAGGATAATTTTTCATACCTAAAGAAAAACCTTTTCCTACCTAAAAACCCTTACCTAAAAGGATTCTAATAACTTTTCCTTTCCTACATAAATCCTTAACCCTTCACCTAAAGGATTCTTTGGCTATAAATACTCTACATCATTAGAAGAATTAACCATTCTCCATTCTACCATTCACCATTCTACATCCATCCTTCCACCAATCCACCTTGTAAATATTCCACAACACAACCCTTGGATGCTTGGCTTGGAGACTCATACTTAGTAATTTTCTTTTCTTTCTATTTTATTTCAGTTTTTATGAAGAACATGGAATTAGTTCTTGTCATATTCATGGCTAGGAACTAATTCTCTTATAGGGCTTTCTATGTTGAACTTCTTGAAACTTATGTTATAAATTAATGCATGCTTATGGTTATTTTTCTTATTGAGAGATCTATCCAATAATTGAGTTGAATTCTTGGTAGCTAATTGACAACTAGTTATCACTATATGATTTCTAATCGATTCGAAAAGGAGGATTGTGAATATCCGTAAGTTGGGTGACGGTCTTGAATTGGGGATGAAAATACCTCAATTAGATTTGTAGCGTTGATGAGAGGCTTAACAACCCTAATTTTGCGCATTGTGCGTGGCCAACTAGGTTTTTGTGCTTAATCCTCCCATAGAGTTACCCTTATCAAAGTTAGGTAAGGAACAATCTGGGTTGAGTGTTTATATAACCTAACGGAGTATAAAACGATTTCAGAACCCGCTTTCTCCAAAAGAAGAACACCATAAGTAATGCATTAACAAGTAACATAAGCGGATAGTAAGGATACATAGAAGCCCTATTCTCATCACACCTGAATTAAATCTTTATATTTAATTAGCTTTCATAACTCTTAGTTACAAACCAAATCAATTATCAATTCGCCAAATAGATACTAGAAAATAGATAACTGATACTTGGACCCTAATCCTAGAGGACGATATTCGGTCTTATCCAAGACTATACTACTTGATACGATAACGTGCACTTGCGTTTAAAAAGTGTGTGCATATTACGCGCATCAAATATAGCAACATGAACTTCTTCGGATGACAAATCCTCCGTGACCTGAACATCCTCAATGAGATTAATGCAAGAAGGATCAATAAGCATTTACAAAGCATCGATACGTGGAATAAGCTTGCCTTTCTTACTGAACCTCATCACGCCCTTCATAGGTGATACCTTTAGGAATACCCAATCTCCTACAGCAAATTCTAAGTCCCGATGTCGATTATCTGAATAGAATTTTTATCTACTTTGAGTTGTCAACAATCGATCTTGAATTAACTTCACTTTTTCTACATTGCACTAAATAGGGTCCCAACAACTTCATTTTACCTACATCAAACCAGTCGATGGGAGATATGCACTTCTGTCCATAAAGTGTTTTATACGGGGCCATCTGGATATTGGAATGTCACATGTACACCTCTAACCTCCAAATATCTCAATAAAATATTTCTAGGGACTTTGTCGTATGTCTTCTCAAGGTCGATGAAAATCATATGCAAGTCTCTCTTCCTCTCCCTATACTGCTCCACCAACCTCCTAATAAGATGAATGACTTTGTAGTCGAATGCCCCAGCATGAATCCAAACTGGTTCTCGGAGATAGACACATCTCTTCTCACCCTCATCTCTGTGACTTTTTTCCAAACTTTCATAGTGGGATACCCTTATAGTTGTTGCAACGCTGGATATCACATTTGTTCTTGTACAAAGGAATCATTGTACTCCACCTCCATTCTTCGGGCACTCGCCGTGTTAAAAATGACGTTAAATAACTCCGTCAGTCACTCCAAACTTTCCCTGCATGCTCTCTTCTAAAATTTAACTAGGATCTCGTCAGACCCGGTCGCTCGTCCCCTGCACATCCTGTGAACAGCACCCTGAATCTCCTAAGCCTTAATGCTTTCACAATACCCAAAATCATGTTACCTACCAGATTGATCCAGATCTCCCAGCACAATGTCTCTATCTTTTTTTTTCGTTCAAGAGTTTATGGAAGTAAGACTGCCACCTCCGCCTAATATGCGCGTCCTCCACCAGTACTCTGACGTCCTCGTATTTGATGCACCTCACGTGATCCAAGTCTCGGACCCTCCTCTCCCTCACCTTGGCTAGTCTATATAATTTTATTATCCCCGTTTTTTCCTCTAATTCCACATACAGACGTTCAAAAGCCGTCGTTTTCGCCGTCGCAACCGCTAGCTTTGCCTCTTTCCTCGCTATCTTATACAATTCCCTATTCGTCCACTTCTCCACATCGTCCTTGCTTTCTACCAAATCCGCATACGCCGCTTTCTTCGCTTCCACCTTCTCTTGAACTTTACCATTCCACCACCAGTCTCCTCGATTCCTACCACGGCTACCTCGCGAGACCCCTAGCACTTCTCTAGCAACCTCCCAAATGCAACTGGCCGTCATGTCCCACATACCGGTCGCATCCCCACTACTCTTCCAAGCCCCTTGACCATCAACCTCTCCCCCATCCCCTTTGCATTAGCCATGGTCAAACTCCCCTTTTTATGCTATCAGTGAATTTTAACATGTGGTAGCAAGTAAATTATCATCTTAATAGGTTAAATTACCAATTAATCTTTATACAAGCAATGTAATTGTAATTACCTAATAAATGATATCATTGTGTAAAAAGTTTTTCACACTATATCACCATATATAACTTATGACAGTGTAAAGATTTTTCACCATAGTAACAATTTAACATGCTATATCAGTCTACTTACCGTTTACTACATGTTACGAAATACTAGTTAGTGGTTATCAAATAAAATTACCGACAATTATATTTTAAGCGATCTAATAGTGTAAAAAATCTTAACTGATCAACTCTTGAGTAGTATGAAATTTTCTGCCTTCCAGCAAATAGAGCACATCCCAAGTACTTGATTGACAGTTCTCTGTGCTGCATTCCTGTGATTCTGGCCACACTGCTGATAACCCTTTGTAATGTTCTTAGTGCTAATTACCACAAAACAACTTTTGTTCTTGTTAACTAGAAGCACTCTCATAAGTGGTCAAAGTATTCATTATCATCTGGAGAGTACTTGTCCTACCACAGGAGAATAATATTACATCACATGTAATATGCTGCCATGCCAATGATTGTCTTCGTTAAATCAGTCTCTAGTTCTCCATTTGTAAACAATAATTAATATACTATCTTGTGAAGCAATTAGTTTAACAGGGACTATAATCTAATTCATAATCAGAAGAAAAAAAAGAGCATAAAAGCCATGGTTTATTGATGATAGTGTAAGGGTTGGATGTTGAAAAGAATTACTAGTAACTTGTCTAAAGTAATGATCATCATGTGGTCACTGAGTAGCTCCACATGTATAGTCAAGTACAAATTGCATCTGTATTCAAAGAACTATTTTCATCCCAGTATCTCTTCATTAGAAATATCAGATGATCCCTGTGATGCTATAAATTAAAATTCCTCTTTTCCAGCTGTGACTATCTAACCAACTAATTAACTAACCGAAAATGTGAATTACATAATAATTGATGCATCTAATAGGTCTTCTTCACAGCTTGATAATTCTCTTTGGTCCTTGCAAACCAGCTATTAATCCTAACAAATCGATCAAATAACAAACAAATGAAAGAGAAAAAGTAAAAGCAGATCAGAGCATAGCTTAATCATGGTTCAGTACTCTTCCAACAAGTCTTTTAATGAAGCAACTGCTCTGCATCTACTAATCTGTACATGATTTTATAGCTATACTATTATCTTAATGACAAAATGCAAGGCTATCCAAGTGTCGTTATCGTAGTATCGATCTTAAGAGGACTTTAATTTTGGCTAAACTTAGACCATCATAAAAAATCGAAGGTCATTCTGTTTACCAGATCATCAAGGCTGCAAATGCCATCTCACCACAATTTTGTGATTTTGTATATGTAAGTGACACACAATATTGATTCTTATGAATCGAAGAGACGTGTCTTAGCTTTCTAATTTGTAAGACAATTCTGCAACACATAGATTTCCAACGACATCAATTAGTTCTTCACTTAGCTCCAAATTAAAATCTACCACTTATCTGATTGATGCAAACTTAAGTTCTTGCTAGTTGCTTTCTTTTAATATATCTAGCTTTTGGTGCTATATATATTAAGCTCATCTGAATTGGTAAATTTATATTCCTTTAATCTTTTCCAGCTCATTATTCGATTTGCACAAAATAAAAGGGAATTTGGATTTTCCAGCGAGTAAACAGCTCTAGCTAGTAGTAATTGATTTGCTTCTTTTCATGTAAAGGCATTTGGCAACTTCTTCTAGCCAATGCCATAATAATAATTGCCAACTTTGAACTAGGACCAATCTTCCGTGCCGCCCCCCCCCCCCCCCTCCCTTACTCTCTCTCTATAAAAATAGAGTACGTTATAAAGAATTAATTAATAAGTTGGACATTCGAGAGACAAAAACTCGTTAATTTGATTAATTTGAAGAGTCATTTCATTTTTATATGTTTCTATTAAATTTTGATGAACTTCTTTTTACTTTCAGCAATTCATGGAAGAATGAATCGGTAAAAAACTTATGACTGCACCAACTACGAGAAAAGACCTCATAATAGTCAATATGGGGTCTCAGCACCCATCAATGCACGGTGTTCTTCGACTCATCGTTACTCTAGATGGTGAAGATGTTGTCGAGTGTAACCCACTCTTTTAAAGCCTTCTTAGCTGTGGAAGCAGCAACCGGTCTGTTGGAAAGTTCCTGCATAAGTTGTCGGATCCTCAAAAAAAAGCTGCTTCGCTCCTCTCCTCTTTTGATCAACCTTTGGGGAAGAGAGGAGCTTTAGCTGCTCTCCAAACTTTATAGTCAAGCAAGTGAAAATGACTTTCCACGCCTGTTTTTTACTCTACCGGAGGAGTCTGAAATCCAACTTTCAGAAACATATATGCAAAGAATCTGGATGTCAAATAAAGCTAAATACTAAGAGAAGATCATGTCACATTTTTGTATATGTAAGACTAATATATACTTCCTTCGTCCCAAAAAAATTTTCTTACATTTCTTATTAGTTTATTTCAAAGAAAATAGCATATTTATATATTTAAAAATAATTTAACTTTATGAGATGATTTATAGCCACACAAATATCTAAAACTTATTTTGAACCGCACATTTTAAAAATCTTTATTTATTTTTAAAATTTTATGTTAAGTTAAAACAAAAATAATATTTTTGGGACACACGGACTACAATATAAGATGAACCAATTAGCAAATGTCCTGTTATACTAAATGGAATATCTCGATGAAAAGACAAAGTAAAACGGGCACGCACAAATTAGGAGAAATAAATGCAATTACTGAGATAGTGGAAGTGCTACAAAGAAGGCTCCATTATTCTGATGTTATTGGTTTCAAATAGATTCTTCTTTTCATAGAATTGGTCTCGCAGAGTATGATCCTCATCGCCATGATAATTTGGTCACAAGTTCAAACCTGCAGTAACGCCCGCCCGCTTCGCCTTGGAGCTCACACCCTGGCCACAAGTGTGATTTAATCGACCGACGTGGTTTGCGCGCTATTACGTCGGTCGGGGTTTACCATATGACTCGAAGAAGAAAGCATGGCCGCGCCTTCACAACAAAAAAGCCTTCTTCTTGTAAGCCAACGGGTGGCAGCGTTACAGCAATTAAAAACTTATATGTCACCACCACACTAATCCTACTTAATTTATTCACAGTTTTAAGGGACAATATTACCTACTAAAATAATATAACCTCTTTCACAAAGGTGGGAAATTAGTTTTATGATTTATATTACATGTGTTCTTTTAGTTATGTGACACTTTTTATAAGACATCGATAAAATATAATATAATAAATTGGTAAATTAAATTATGAGACCTTTGTAAAATCATTTTTCACTATTCAAATTATAACTGATGATAGAATATCATTTTTTCATGTCAGCCTGATCATAGCGGACAGAAATGTTTATAATTAAATAGGGGGAGTAAAACTGCAGAAAAGTTCTAAATATATTCAGAATAATTGGTATCTACATTGTCATCTATTATAGATTAGGCGCTTTGAGCTAAGAGGAGAGAAGCACAGATTCCCGATCGCTTCTGTAGACAATATCCTTCCAATCACCAAAATGCTTTCAGGGACAATCGTAGGGATGTCAACGGGGCGGGGAAGGGTATTTCATACCCGTATTTATCCGCCCCACAGTATAATAGTCAAAATCATTTTTTTTGTTTTTTACGTACCAAAACAACAAACTTAAAATCATCTGCAACTAGCATTTAGTTTTACCAATTCCACTCTAATTAATTACCACCTTAATTTATCTCATTTCCTCTTTAATTGACAAAAATCATCATATTATTAAAAAACGAAATAAATACTTTAACTCTAGAAGAGAGACGAGATTTACCTGAATAATACAAAGAAATGAAGAAGTATGATATGAAAATAAGGAAAAATAATAAAAAATAAAATTAATAAGAATTGAAAAGTGAAGAACTAACAAAGAATGAAAAAAATAGGAAGAAATAAAGATGGTTTTTACCTTGAATAGAAAGAGATGTAGATGGTATCAACGATTCATGGAAGCCGTAGGGAGTTTTTTTTTAGTTTGGCTTTAGGAATTAGGAATTTAGGGTTAGCTTTTGAGTTTCGAAAAGATTCCTGAGATTTCGCAAGATGGGATATACGTGTACGGTGTATATGAGAAACTGAGAATGTTTTCTTTTTCACTTTTAAATCATATTTGGACTTTGGGCTAAGGAAACAACTTGCAGGCTCATTATTTAGGCGGTGCGGATATGTGCGGATAAGGACGGTACGGGTTTTATATGAAATCCACCTCCGTCTCACTACTCATGACGGATAGCACTTTTAATGCTCATACCCGCCCCACCATCCACTAAAACATCCCATACCCGATTCAACTGGAGCAGGTGTGAGGCAGTACCCACATTTACCCGGCCCACTGATATTCCTAAGCACCACGTTAGATTTTGTGATGTGAAGACCTTTGAATAACAAATGCATAATACATTATAAATTTCAAAGACTATTGCTTTAACCAAGAACATTAATATTTAGACTTTTAAGTATGAATTACATTTGTTTCCATGTTCTGTTATTCGTAAACTCTCCAATGTCAGCTCAAGTCTATTAATTATACCCCAACATAAAACTGAATGCCAAAAACAGAAGTTGACTTCATGATTCAACTCTTATATAAAGGGAAGTGTCCCCTTCAGTTATTCTACTACTATATTCTTATCTCTCATTTTTCTTTATCTATTATATCCATTCATATATCTGAACAACATCTAGCAGAAGAAAGAAATAAAAAAGAGAAGAAAAATGACGAGCTTAATACATGATTCATCTAATATTTCCACAACTTATTAAAAACAATGAGTCCTGAATATAACAAACCGCAAAGCTAGCTCATACGATGAAATTAACGCCTAAGATCTTATAAATAGAGACAACACATGTTATAGTCCGATCTCAACCAAAATGAGACTTTAATACTCCTCCTCCTTCCAACATTAATTAAGGCGTTTAGCAATAAACCCGTCGATCCATTAGGGTCGGACGAGGCATCCTTATGGTTATGAGGGATAGTGGAAAGGACAACTAGATGAAAAGGTTAAACAATTGTTTAGATTTATGAATTCCATACATGACACGGGGTTCCATGGTCTAAGAGTGTGTCTTGGAACGCGAGGCGGGAGAGGAGTTTGCCGCAGGACTGTCGGGAAGAGGAGGAATGGCAGGTGTGACGGTACTGGTTGGCCGAACCTCGGTTTGTCGAGAGGTGGTTGCGGAATCACCCTGAGGCGGGATGTTCTGGGCCACCATCGGTAAAATCGGGTAGGCAGCTAGTCTCGGATTGGTCGAGGTGGTGGCGGGTGCCAAGGTCTGGGATGGCAGACTATGTAAATTGTGAATTAGAAGAGGGTTTTGGCCATCATCTAGAAAGTCGTAGGAATGTTGAGGTGGCGAGTGTAGAGAGGCAAATGGAAATTGAGACTCATAAAATAGGACATGACGTGAAATAATAATTTTACGGCTCGACAATTCATAGCACAAGTAACCACGATTATTGGTAGGGTAACCCAGAAACACACAGGGAATACCGCGGTTGGAGTTTGTGAGTGGTTGGATGGAGAGGGTAACAAAGACATCCAAAATACGCAAGTGTTAGTAATAGGGGTTCATACGAAACAGAACTTGGGTGGGCGACCGCTGAGCTAGAAACTTGTTTGAGATTATGTTTAGGAGATAGATGTCCATGGATAGTGTGTAATGCCAGAATTGAGGAGGAATTGAGGCGTGAGCAAGTAGGGCACGAATGGAATTGTTTATGGTTCGGATTATTCGTTCGGCTTTACCTTTTTGGGAGGATGTGTGAGGGAAGGAAAAATGAAAGGTAAGACCATTTTTGAAGAAAGTCTATTTGAATTGGTTATTATCGAATTCCCTGTCACTGTCACATTGAAAATATTTAATACTCTTTTCAAATTGTATTTTTACGAAAGCACTAAATGAAGAAAAAATGGTGTAGATCTGGGATTTATTTCCAATTGGAAAAGTCCATAGAAAGTTGGAATAATCGTTCAAAAATAACACATAATATCGATGGTCAGTTCTACTCAAAATAGGGGGTGTCCACAAATCAATATGTATGATATCGAAAGGCATTAAAGTACAATTTGTGGATGAAGAAATGGCAATTTGACATGTTTCTCAAAAATACAAGATTCACGTATAGGAGTCCTAGAAATAGATTACAATTAATAAAATTATTTTTTCTAAGGGAGCGTAAAACAGAGTCTCCCGGATGTGCTAATCTAAAATGTCATAAGGAAGACGAAAGAGCAGCAAAGGTTGAGGGAACTGAGGTTGGATTGTTGATGTCATTTAAAATAGGATATAGATCTACGGCGCTATCATATCTCATTATTCGTCTCCCTTTCGTAAAATCCTTTATAGTAAAACTAAATTGTCAGTTGTGAAACGTCGCACGGAGATTAGATTCTTAATGAGTTTAGGGGCATGAAGGACATTTTCTAATATTAGTGGTGGATGTGGTGGAGATAGGGAGCAATGACCATAACCACGGATGATAATGTCTTGTCCACTACCAACAATAACATTTCGATTTAAATTACTCAAATTGAAATAAGACGAGAGAGTACCTTGTGATGTCGTCATGTGAGATGTGGTGCCTGTGTCCATATACCAATTTTCGTCTGGAGTGTTGAGTGACATTGTGCTCATAGTTGCCTCAATGTTAGTCGGTGCATAAGTCGATGGCAGGGAGGAATGTGTTGTGTAGGCCTGTTGTAGACGTGTGTCAAGTATGTCAGGTTGGGCATGTCAGTTCTGAGGTGGAGTACACGAGGATGTCGTATATGGGCAAAAAGAGGAGGGACATGACGGCGGGGCCATGGTGGGTAGGCATCCCACAACGGAGGCTGCTGGTTGTTTTCGGTCGGCGGGGACTGCCCCTTCACGTCGTCGTTGTTGTCGGGATTTCTTCCGTCGTGGCCTTTGCTGGACTACCTGCTCTGGTGGTTGTTACGGGAGGAAGCAGACCCTCTGGCCGACGGTTCTGATTGTCGGATCGGGAGGCCCTGCCATCGGCGGAGGGTCTGACGGTGGGTGGCGTCGGCTATATTGGCCCGAGTGGTGCTGCGCTTGATTTTCTGGGTTTCCTCGAGGATGAGCTTCGAACTGGTGTCATAAAACGGAGGTACCGATGTGCATTGCTGAAGGATGGTGGCAACGCCGTCATAGAATTCGTTCAAATCTGCAATAAGTTGCATGACCAATCGCTGATTAGTGACTGGTGCGCCGACGTTGGAAAGTTGGTCGGCGAACATCTTGAGTTCTTGACAATATAGGCAGACATGTTTGGGAAATCGTCCTGATGAACGTCCTTGAACTATTTTCAAGGTATAACGCTCGTTGAGTTTTGTTGTCGTGGAAAATACTATTCAAACGTTCCCACATTTGACGGGTAGTGGCATTGGTCTCAATGATGATGTGCAACAGATCATTAGATATCGTGTCGTATATCCACTGGAGGACGGCTGCGTCCAAACGAGACCAGAGTGCATCATCATAAGTCGAAGTCGATGGTACATCTGTGGACTTCGACGTGGGAGATGTAGTCGATATAATTAATACAATTAATGAAAAAATATTAAAAAATATTCTATTAATTATCATATAATCAGCTCGAACTCTTGTTTGTCTCGGTTATTGCGCTTGATTGAACTTAACTAAATTTGATACTGTGGTAAGATTGATTGAACTCGATGTAGAGCCTAAATATATCTCAAACAGCATAAATTAATTATAGTAGAGGAACGGTCATCTTCAAAGGAATATAACCAATTCAATAAAAAGAAGCATTACATACATAACCCCATTGATGCAAAATTCTTCCGACTTATATATCTATGATATTACATCGTTCCTAAGTCATTGTTTTATGTTTGGAGTTGCTATAGATATTCCTTATTACATATTTCATGAGTAAGCGTCAACTTTTTCGAAAGAGAACAAGTAAAAGACTAAAATCCAAGTGGAGGATGACTAATTTTATCTAATTGTTTGAATCAAATGCTATTTGTCGCTTAACTGCCCTTGAAGAGTGAAATAGCGAGTCCACCGTAAGAAGGGAAAGGAAAAAAGGGAAAGGAAAAACCACAACTCTATTAAATATTAGGATACTGTGTTTGCCAAGAGCAAAGCAAACTTCTTCAAAGAAAATGAATATGGAGAAAGGAAGTTTCCATAGTATTGAAACATGGAAAAAATCGTAGCTCCCTCCTGAAGTATTCACACATCAATAGCTTTACCATGTCCCTGCAACAAAAGGTGAGAGTGAGATTACCCAAGTTGCTTGTTGTCAAGAACCCTATGCAAAAAACTGAAAAAGGTTCCACGGGAAAAAGAAGAAAATCAATTGACTAAACCTGCAGGACTTCTGCCAAAGGAAATTGGTTCAATTTTCTGTAATGCTTCTTGTTACAAGAAGCCATTTCAAAGGGACTCTTCAAGCTCTAAAAATGACAGACATAATGAATGCACGGAAGAACAATATCAACTGATTGTCTCAGGGGAAAAAGGTGACATGTTTAAGACTTGGTTGGAAGATTCAGTGGAGCGGCTAACACTGAGTAAGTCATGTTCATTCAAGAAGATACTGAGGATCATAGACAGAAAGGCAAAGCCATTAGAGGTGAATGATGAAGAGAATTCAGAAAAAATGACCGGCACTGGGAAGCAACCACATACTTCACCCAGAAATCTTTCAGGGCTCTTCGAATTCAGGTTCAGAAAGAGGATTGAATTTTGTTTCACCAATTGGAAGACCAACAAAGCAGATCCTGAAACAGGCTTTGAAGGTGCAGACTATGGTGCTGTTAATAATGCAGAGACGGGGGAAATGTCAAAAACCATTAACTGGGCATCAATCAAGAGGCAGCCTGCTGTTTACTGCATCATCAGAAGAGATTCCATCACAAGAGAGTGGCGAAACAAGGGAGAAAATGCAAACATGAGGATTCGGAGGAACAAGAGAAAGTTGAACTGGAATTATGCAAGAAAAGGATTACTCATGGGAGGAAAATGTCGACCGATGAGTGCATCCGGCAGCCTTCACTATGATCAAAATGGTATTCTATACCAGAACTTCCATATCAACAGTTATAAGCATTTTGGCAGTTGTTCGTGTGAAGCTCATTTCTGCACATCTTAGGTTACAACTCTTTCTACTCACTGTATTTCAGCTGTACTGTACACATTTGTGAAGATCCCTTATAGTAATTGGCATCTGTAAAGAACACAATTGTTGTCTTACCGATATTTCTTTGATACTCCACCCGTGCATGCTTTTTGGGACTGTAGTGAGAAAACTGTAGATCAGCATCCTTAGCTGTGAGCATGCATGACCATCCAAGTTTTCATGATTATGCAGCTAAACACATCTCAAATCACCAAGAGAATTCAAATGATATTAATTCGTTGGGACTTTTTTGAATCAGCTACAGCCACCAGTAGTAGATTAGTAACACTAAAAGGAGCAAAAAGAAAAAAAGGTAAAGGTGCTACAAGGACAATAGACTCGCATCACCAAATATATCGAAAACTAAAAATGTAGATGTACATGCTCATAGCTTCAACAGTTCAAAGGCTTTAATCCGAGTGATGCCCTAAGCCTGTTGGCTTCTGCAATCTCTGGATCCGGATGATCTGTTCCATCAGCTTTCTTTTCTTTCTTCTCTTTCTTCTCCTTCTTCTTCTTAGGTTCATCCCGAGCAGGACTAGCACTGCTGCGAGTATGCTTTCTACGACGATCATCATCACGATCTTTACGGTCTCTGCTTCTACTTCTGCTCCTAGAATAACTCCTGCGTCGACCACGCTCACGGTCATGCCTATCACGTTCCCTGTCCCTTTCTCGATCCCTCTCACGACCATAGTCCTTATCGTCCCTGAGGCGATGACGGTCCCTGTCTCTATCTCTGTCACGTCTACCACGTTCCCTGTCATAATCACGATCTCTATCATAGTCACGATCCCTTGTAAAAAAAGCCATAGAAGCTCAAATCAGAAAATAAAAAGAGAACCCCCACAACCAACAAAGGAAAAGGCATAAAGTGGATCATGTTGTAAATAAAAAAAGAATGTTCTAATCATAAAGTTTGGTCACTGAGAAGTAATATCAATTACACTACACTGCAGAAAACATCAAATCACAGTGTAATTCAAAACAAGAGCTCCTACTCAATTAATAGCACAGTAAATAGCCAAACTAATCACATTACCACCAACTGAAACAATTGGACAGAGGAAATGTATGATCTATCATACTTCTCAACTGCACACTGTCAGTGCAGAGAAACCTGGCAAGATCACAATTTTTTTATATAGGAAGCTGCGCTAATCACCAAAAGGCCTAAAATGCCATATCGGTTGAATGCTTGAAGCATGTGAAGTGTGTGCTTTGTTTCCAGACTATCTCCGGGTACTTCAACAATCAGCTTCCACTGGAACAGCAATCAAACGTACAATGAGTATGAATAAAATTTCACTTAACCAAGTCTAAGTCAGGGTCACACCTTCAACCTTGAGGGATATCCCCCAACCCGAGTCCCAAAGGAGCTTGTCAAGGTACAGTATTACGGAAGGATTTCAAAGTCATTAAAAGCATATGTAATGATTAGCAGGCGCTGGAATGAACACTGGGTACTGTTATCAACTGGAGATGGGCACACTTCATATCTAATAGGAGTCTTTACATTTATAGGGCCCATATCCATGTCATTTCCACTTCACACAAGTGAGTTGGTTGAGGTAAATGAAGAGTCAAGCCCCAACGCAAAGAAACGGTTAACAGATGATTGAGCTCTACCTGTATCTGTGACTATCTCGTCTTCTATCCCGATCTCTCTCCCTAGTTGGACTTCCCCCACGGTAGTAATCCTGCATTATTATAAATCAATAACCAGCACAAGCCTTAAAACAATGACGTTCATGTAAACTAAGCACGTCAAAAATCAACCTTTTCATGCTCATCATCTAATCCAGTGGCAAGTGGTTCATCCTCATCCTTTTCCTCTTCCTCTTCAAAGTCATCTTCCAATGCACTTCTCCGAGGTTCAAGCGTTTTATTCTGTTCCAATAAATATCTGGCGGAAACACATGATACACGGGAGACTAAATAAACACACACATAAAGAGTATAGGAAAAATAGAGAACTTAAGTGCAAGCACTGTAAAATTATTTGGAGCCAAGACCGAGATCTAACAGCACGAACACTCGCAAAAACAGGAAAATAGCAGGAAATACCTGACAAAATAGACAATTAAGGGATATTTTGGCATTGAACGACTAAGGAAGTTCTTTATCTTTATTCAATTGATATTATTGTGATATAGACTGTGTGTTTCCGGCCAATTATGATTTTCCTGTGTTATCATCTTAAGCACATTGACCACTTTAACTTAATACAAGCTTGGGCTTAGACCTCCTAGTAACTGTGTTCAATGAACTGAAAACTTATGGGCTTCAATGGTTTAAACGGTCTTCCCCATCACTGCTCTACCCTTAACAATGTCAACAGCAAATAGAAAACAGAAGAGACAGCAAAACATCCATTGTCAAATATAAACAACCAAAAACATAACATCCTGCTTTCCCCTTTGTTTGGATCAAGATAGTCCGTTACTGTGCAGCCTTAAGTAGAGGGCTAATACAACAACAACATACAATCCGGGGTCTAGGGAGGATAGTGTGTACCCAGAGGCTGTTTCTGAAAGATCCTTGGCTAATAACCAAGGACAAATTGAGTACACTCTCATGAACAAAGTATAATCTTTCTTTATTTCACTCAACACATAAAATCCCAATTGGATATTCAATTAACTAATCACGTTGTGCATAATTCTATGGTAGTTATTAATCTACTAAAATAAGATAAAAATGGCCAAAGGCTCAAATATTCGAATAGACAAATACCTTTTCTTGATGCGGGGCAAAGCAATATCACAAGAGTAATCAGTCGTCAAAAGTTCATCAATATACTCATCCACGTGTGTCAATGCATACTCTACAAAAACAACAAAAATCAGTAACTCAAATCATAGTTTACCCAAATCACCAAGAAAAAAAAAAACTTACGCCCATCAGCTAATTTACGCCTAAGCTTCCGATAATCATTGTAAAGAGGCTCAAGATATCGATAAATATCGATATCTGTACCAGTAAGTCGCAGATAAAAAGCACCAAGAACACGAACATACTTATAATCTTCGTTTTTAATGAATTCCACAACTATATCTTTTTCAGGCTGGATTTGGAGCATCTTCATAACAAGGCAAATAAAAGGTGAGGGTTTTCGATTGCCACCGAATGTTCCACCTAGGTGGTCGACTTCCATGGCTTTATCGACTAGTGTTTCTGCTGTTAATCCGAAACACTCTTCTTTCCAGTATGTGTTTTGGTATATTTTCGAACGAAGGATTTTCTCTACTAGGTTTTGTGGGTTCGTTCCCCTAATGTTCTTTGCTAATGGGTCGGTGCGATTCGCCATATCTCAAACCCTAATCGGACCAAAGCCCCAAATATTATTATGAAAAGAAAGGGAGCGGAGTATTTATAACCTTTGAGGCGGTGGTCAAAATTGGTCCAGTATAATGTATATAAAAAATAAATAAATAAAAAGTTTCTTATTAATGGTACTTCAAGTTTTAAAAATACCCGTTTAGCCATGAAAAATACTTAAACCAACATTAATTAGGATAGGATTTTTAACTATTTTACATTCTATTGATATTTTTGAACAATTACAATATCACCTTAATTAAGTTGTTTATAATTTTTAAGAATAATTACTCACTGTAAAATGAAAAAAAATTAATTCTTGAATTTCTAAAATGATAAATAATTTAGAACATCTATTTTTAAAAATTACGATAGATAATTCTTGGAATTATTATTTTTCTTCTCTGTTTCTTTCTATATCCACCCATCTTCCCCACATATTTTTTTCTTCTTTTGTTTCTTGTGAGATAATGCGAAATTGATTTTATGTGTATTTTGTCTAAAAGAAATTCTCTTATGAGTAAAGGTTGAATTGATCTCATGTGTATGTCTTTATCAAATTCAGATATTTATTTTTATGTAAAATCTAGCAAGAGATGCGCATCGGTTAGAATTCATATTATTTATGAATCCTTGTACGGCAATAACAAGAGTAAAAAAAAGATCCATTTGTCATCCAAGATTATAACAAGAACAAATCCATTTGTCATTTTAATTTTGATAACAAAAACAACATACCTAATATCTAATGGAATCTTACAACATAGGGTCGGGATAGGGTACACATACCGTACCTCTACCTTGAAAGGTAGAGATGTTGTTTCCGAAAGATTGTATATCTACCTTGTCATTTTAATTTTGATGATTTTAGGAAATTGTCAACTGATACCTTTTATGCATTAAGATTTGAGTTTAAATGTAGACATTTGAATACTTGCACCTTCACATCTGAGGGATTCTATGAACCTCACCTCTGTAAATCAAAAATCTATTTATTTCAGCCAATGTATCGTTTCTTTAGAAGTTTGAAGTTTTAATCATGTATCATAATATTTGAATAGTTGGGCCGTGCTTAGCACGGGCCAAGGACCATCTAGTAGATATACTGTATAGAAACATAATTCTGTTCCAACACAACAATTATGATGCGGCAATATTTTAAGTAGGATACCTCCATTAATTGTGTAGCCGTATTAATTAACTAGGATTTTGCAACTTTATGAAATACTCATATATAGAGTCGTATCAATACAAAATGCATTCAAGAAAGACGAGAATTACCATAAAAATGATGAGATTTGATACACGAAGTGATAAAACTTCAAAGTTACCATACAGATGACCAAAATAAAAGAAAGCTTATTACAAACCCTAATAATATCAATCGAAATCTACAATGCTAGGCATATATTGGAGAAGGATTATAAACCAACAAAAAAAATAAAAACAAAAACGACGGAACTAATGAGAGCGAGAATAGAGAACTTCCATTAACTCATTTAAACTGAGGTATTTTCTTGTGACATTCAAGACCATCAACCAAAAGTGACTGGCCGAAAGAAGAATATCCCTAATATTTTAACTATCAAGAAAGAAAATGATATAAAAAACACATAATAAACTTTAAAGAATCTCTCTAAGAGTAAGAGATGTGCCATCATAACTTTGAAAAGGGATACAAGAGATGTGGACTAAAACCTATACGGATTAGATACACAAAAAGAATATCACTGACAAACTACAGCACGTTTCATCTTTGAGCTTGGTCGGCTACATGGTTGTTAGCGGCAGAAGAGGAGGCCGCCCTGCCATTCAATACCCCGTTATCAACAGGTGGACTTACTCCCCACTTCCCTTCGGATTCCAGGGGTTCAATCACTTTAACAGTTCCATCTGTCAACCCAATTGCAAATTGGCTGGGTTCCTGTGGATGTGCTGCAACTACTAGCGGATACACAGCTTGACTTCTGAGACATACAACACGTGCATTAGCCGTGACTCTTTTAGCATCAAGAACATCACAAGATAATGAGATTGGAACTAGTAAAATTAGTACATGAATCAACATCTTACAAAGTGCATGAACACACACTTCGATACGTTAGCTGAATGACCAAAAAATTTGGATGCAGAAGTGGATAATATAAGACAGATTCAAAAGACTGATGCTATATCTTTTCTTACCCAGTCAACACTGCCTGGGACAAGTAAGCTGAGGGAGCAACACGACATCTGAGTCTTAGGGTATCGGCGTCAAACACACCAATGTTGCCGTCAGAAAAGGAAGCAAAAACGAGTTGACTGTTGCAGGAGTAAGCCGCGTAGGTTATTGGTGCAGAAAGTGCATCTTGAGGGACCCACTGCGAGAAACAGAATTAATAACAAAACAAACTTTCACGTCGCTATTATTTGGAACATTTAGGGATTTGTCTTACCTGGCGAATTCTTTCCATCTTTGATGCATCATAAATTGCTAACTGTGTTTCATGGCATACTAGCAAGCAGACTTGGTCCGCGTGAAATTGTACTCGAGTGTCACCACTAGGTGTTTTACCAGCAGGCAGCTGGATGGGAACTGTTTTTCTCTTGTCCCATGAATCAATGCTCCATAAACAGAGCTGCAATGGTTGAATTCCCATGTTAGTACATAAGAAATAAGGTATCTATAGCATGTCAAAGCACTGCTAGATATGCACATGCTGCAATAAATGAAAACACAATACAGAAACATGATTGGCAGGTGCATTCAATTCCAGGCTTCAGGGCATAGATCTGTTCATAATCAAGCTTCAAAGGGGGGAATAATGTTTGAATTTCAGATTGACAACTTATCATCATCTTCACAATCACATTCCAATCAAGACTGCTAGACTCGTGTATTTGTCCTCATACAAAATAACACAGGCCCGTCTGTAGAATTCAACCCAGACATTGGAAAAGTAACAAGCAAAAACAACCGGAGGTTGTGGCTGGCAATAAGAGAAAGCTAATTGGGAAGTCTTCGTGTTGCATTCCTCCTTTGGCAGAAACCTAATTGAATAGAATGTAGGTTCTATATCTGTTCTCTATCCTTTCACGGAACAGTGACTTACCTGAGCATCAGCACCTGATGAAACCAATATGTTAAGGTTGGTGGAGAAAGCAAGACCAGTTATGCGCCTCTGATGGCCCTTCAACTTAGATTTTACCTATGGATCAAATGCAGTAAACATTAAAAATGGGTCATTTAACCAACTCACATATGTCATTGAATACTGAAGCAGTTGTATAGATTACCTCATCAACCCTAACATTGTAAATGTGGATTGTTGAATCCTCCATGCCAATGGCTATAATGTTGTTATCTTGAGGATGGAACGCTAAGAAAGTTGAAGCCGGCGGAGGTGGCATGAACGTTGTCATTACCTATACAGCGCATAGCGGGAGCTTAATGCACCGGGCTGCACTTTTTTTACATAGCAAACCACACAAATAGTATGTTAAAAGAACAGGACCCTCTTCTATAGACTTACCTTAAATGTCATCATATTGAACAGTGAAACTTTTCCTCCAGCAGCTGACATTACATAAGAGTCATTCTTTGAGAGGGCTATGCAAGGAACAGCCTCTTCCAAATTGACACCTGAGACATCATTAGTCATAAGAAGACCACTGTTTGGTTGCCAGTATTGCGGAACAACATTAGCAGTGGCCTTTAAGACACAAGACGTTTCAGTTTATTTGTTTGTATAACATTTTGAATATAAATATGTAGCTAAGAAAGCTGTCAGTTTTACCTTGCCACTTGGATTTTGTTCATTGCGAGCCCACTTCCACAGCTTTTGAATACCATTCGAACCAAGTGCCAGAATACCTACACCGGAATTTGTATAAAGAAGCCTTGCAACCTAAATATAAGTGTCAGTTAAACGATCCAGTTACGTGTGAATCACAATACAGAAGAAGTACACACAAGTTAGATAACACACCTTGTTACTTGAATCTGAGCTCTCAGGCATGGTAACCATCCTGCATTGAGCTTGATCTAAAATTTCAGACAACTGCCAGGGTTTGGCCTTATCTGAAACATCCTCCAATAGTCTTGGTTTCTCCATGCTTCTGGGAACAGAATCAGCTCCATTCTGCAAAGAAGTAATTTTTATAAGAGGATAAATTCACTAAGCTGCAATACACACGATGTTTAAAGCTAAATATGCTCTTATTTAACAGATTTTAGGACTATCATCTTTCATGCAGACTGAAAGGTTAAACTGAGAAAGGAAAAAATGAAATATTACAAGGATGGGAGACGGCCTGATAGGAGAGCTTCTTTCAACTTTACAATTGACAGGAGTCACATTTGGAACAGAAGAGCCAGGACCCTGCTTAAAAAAAAGCACAACTAGATTTTTATACTTTTTAACATAAAATAACTAAGAATAAGTGGGAGAAGCAAGCAACCATCAATACCTTAATAGCAGCTGCCTCAATGGGTGATCTTAGTGCTTCAAAAGGTGGAGCCTCAGCTGTCCTTAGGGATCTCAAACCAGCAGCGTTTCCCAGTATCTTAATCCCATTGTCAGCCGTAGTAACAGCAAGAAGATTCCCCTCCTTGTTGAATCTCAAGCGTGGAAGACTCTGCAACAACCATCACACTTAAAGCCATCTTCAAAATATTCCAAATATTCAAGGGACGATTCCAATTTTGTTTAGTAGTTTTCATTTTCCTTTTTTTTTTTTTTGGGTGTATCTAGGGGATGGTTGCTCAAATGACACTACAGAACTGGCATAAGCACTAACCGGGAGGCCACCATCGGCATCTGTAGTTGTAAGAATGTTAATGTTGTCCATGTCCCAAAATTTTATCTGGCTATCTTCACCCACAGCCAAGAAGTGATTTTGAGTAGTGTCAAATTGCACAATACCAGATGATTTCTTTCTAAACCCAGTATAAGTCCTCTTAATGGCTCCTTCACTTTCATTCCATTCCACAAGAAAAGAATCACCTTCTTTACCAGTTCCACAAGAGAACAATCTATAAGCATGAAATATCAACATCAAAGAGTTATTAAAAGTCAATGGAGGCAGCGATACTCGTAAAGACCAAAATACAGTAAATAATGGTTTCTCATGCAACCCTACCTAGTTCCGTCAGCACTATAAAGCATGGTGGTACACCAATGACCAGGAGCATCATAGTCAACTCGGGATCCCATGTTGTCATACAGCCAAGCTTTTATTTTCCCATCTATAGCAGTAGAAAAAATGAACTGCATATAGAATCCAAAACAAGATGTTATTCGAGCGTGCATCAAATGTAAACACCTGGAAATACATCAATAATGCCTTAACATTCTTTCCTTTTCAATATAGTTGCATTGGGTACAAAGCATCTCAGTCTAAACATAAAATTAAAAGCTAATATGTTATCTATCACAGAATCTCCAAATGCACCCAGGCACAGCAAGTGCACCCACACCTCATATAGACGTGGCCTAAGATTGAGATAGGCAATACCTTCTCAGATGGTACGGTGGACCATCAGCACTAAAATAATTTACATTTGACCAATTCCGTGATCTATTTGTGCACAGAAGCCAATGATAGGATGGATTCATGCAGATCCATACAAGTGGTCTGGGCTTTCAGAAAGAGGATTATGTCCTCCCTGGACTTGCTTGGAAATTTTTACAAAGTGATCAACCAAAACCCTAATAAATTTTTTCCCAGTCTCCACCAATAACTATATGGTTTATGCTACTTCGTAGCACAATGAATCTTAGATAGAATGTAAAAGGTTGCATGATGGTGACAACTGAGTAATTAAACAAAATCGCTTCCTCGTGACAACCAATTGTAATGACTGTAAAAAGTAAGGCGAATGCCAATGAATGTTCCCTAGCACTAGCAACAGTAAATACTTAATTTTTACCCTATTTTGTATAGTTAATGAATGTTTCCTAGCACTAGAAACAGTAAGCAGAACTCTGCACCTACATTTTGTAAAACTTTCCAAATACCAGCGGAGGGGGTTGGTGAAGTGTTATTCAATCCTGAAGCAATAACAAACAACCTATGCAAATTCTTCCATATCTGGAAATACCTGAATGTTCTCCTTCTGATGAGGGCATATGGAGTATACAGGAGCTTCATGCCCTTCAAAATTGAACAGCTTCCTTCCTGTTATATCCCATACCTGTTTCAAACTGTTCATTCAGCATTTTCATAAACAAGTTTGCAATTCCAACTGAATAATGAAGCTTCAGCTGTTACCTTTATCAACTTATCATCTCCACATGTTACTACACATAACTGCTTGTTTGGATAAGCAAATGCTAAGTCGTTGACACTCCCGGCATGTGCATCCATCTTACATCACAAGGATGCAGGTAAGATTGAGTTATGGATTATAGATTTTAAGTTCGCCATAACATATGGTTCAACTTGTTAAAAGAAATAGAAAGAAACAACAGAAAAATCTACCTCCAAATGCGGGCGCAAGTCATTTGTTCCAATAGCGCCATACAAATGGACCAAATGCTTGGAGAATGCAACTCCTGCAATACAAAGTAACAGTTATGAACAGCCACAAGAACATATATAATAACAAAAATAAAGAAGAGCACACACCAACGAAGGTGCCATCTGGACTCCACGCGACACGGCTTACAGAAAATGGTGCATCTTTGGAAGCAGAAGCCTGTGAAAACTCTCAGTTGTCAGGAAAGAAAAATAGTGTACTACCATTCGAGAAATCTTAAAGACATCAAACCAGAGACTAACCAACAGCACTACATATTTGTAAAGAGACTAGTCTCTCAAATTATAGAATAACTGAAGATTTTATTTGAATTTACAACTATATGCCAGATAAAAATGCAACCATATTGAAGAAAAAAATTAAAAGTTAAAACTTGAATGTTTGCTTTCACTTCCAGAGAATCAACTTTCAAAGAATTTTGTGTTGACTAACCTGAAATGTCAGAGTACACGCTTGAATATCCCATATTTTAAATGCTTTCGAAACCAACTTCTCTCGCGTTGCTACTTCCCAAAGCTTTATTTCACCATTGCTGGATCCAACTGTTCAGCACATTCCATAAGTTAAAGGAAGAAGATATCTTAACAGCTATGAGTCTTTTATCACTGCTGGTCCATGCGGCATAGGCACAAGAACGCAGCAACAATAGGATAAATGGACTGAAGATCTTAAACATTAACATACCGAGCAGGTATGTATGATGAGAAGGATGAAAGTCCATGCTAGTGACCGGGGATCCTTGAGGTAAAGTAAAAGCTACTGTCCTTGGTAAGTCATCGAGGGACCAAGAGGCTTGCTGACGAACTTTAGGATACGTAACCTGAAAGGTAAAAAGATAAAACGCATTTCATGACTTTGACATGATCTGATATGATAATAATAAATTTGAGGGTGAATTCAGCGAGAGGAAAGAAAAAGAAAATATATCATTTAAGAAAGATTCATCTTCAGCAATACCTCCTCAACAGACCGTGCAGGTCGTAAACGTTTCATTAATTGCTCATGATCAGCACTCTGATAGTCAAGCATACCTAATGTAGCTGGAGGTGTGAGGGGGCGCTTCAAAATTGAAACTGTTCAAGAGAGTAACATACGTCAACAGAAGAGAATATCATCTCTAGACCAAATAATCATAGTAGTATCAATTGTCTGCTTGACTGCTTTATGTCCAAACCAACTAACCCAAAGTATTCAAAGCTATATAGTCTTCAGAAGGCGAGCATTCTAGTTCTCAAACACATCAATTTTGGACCCTATTTAATGGTAATATGGTATCAGATAATTCATGAAGCATTTTAATCCTCAAGTAAACAAGAGCTACTATTCTTTGTTTTTATAAAGTAGGCAAAACAAGAGTTTCTATTCTTTCTTTCAGCCTTGTTATTTGGTGCTTCTTTACCATTTACACGTTGGAATAGATGCTTAACTATTGATTAGAAACTTTTGACATGCATTCTAGAATAAACATTGAGAAATTTGTTAATCGTATTACACACTAGGTTCATGGATATCTTTGACCTCTCAAAAGATGAGTTGTTCTTGATAAGTTTTAACAAATACTTGAAGCATAATCGATGGTGTCCACGGAAGCCAGGCCCCTAGTCGTTCGAAGAAAACTAGTTAAAACTCACCTTGATTTGGTGGAACGGGCAGGGATGATGCTGTCACGACAGCTGCTTGGACAGATGAAGAAGCAGCGGCAGTTGCCATCCAACCTGCTAACGCATTAGCATTTGCAGCAGCTGCTGCTGCGGGTGGAAAGGGCTACATGCAACAAATTTAAAATACATGATTTGACCGAGTGAGACAAGCAAAGATGTGGTCATAAAGTAAATAATAAGTTAAATTACCAAAAGTATCATAACTAGAGTAACCACAAAAAATCATACCCCATGCGCCCCAAGTGCTGTAAAAGCGGCCGGTTTTGCAATAGCTGCAGGAGGAAGATTAACGGATGCGGGTGCAACAGCCCCATTTGGAGGAGTGCATGTATGATCTGTGAACAGCGTCTTAATGTCAGGGTTTGGCCTTGGGTTCTTACAAAGCTGGTGCTGCCAGTTGAGACTGCAGGAAATGCCAAAGTAAAAGATCAGATCAAAAGACACGATTCCAAGTATAACTGCCAACATAAACAGCAGCATTTTCAATCCCAAGAACCACACTACAGTTGATCTTTAGACAAATGCAAGAAACACATTAATCACGAGAAGTATACATGTGAGAAGACATCACATCTTGGTTATCTTGCAATCTCAGAACTAAGTCAAGTTGTTGGAAACAGACCTCTTTGTAAACTGGCACCAACTTTCCCTCATTGTACTTAAGAATCAAGGAACTCGAAAGCCAAAAAAGTAACAAGGTGATTGACAATTTTCTTGTTAACAGGGGAAAAGGGCAAATGAAGCATAAGACCAATTGCACGCCATATATTTTTGTTGACTTGATTATGGACAAAATTAGAATGATTCAGTCCTCTGCCGAGGCAAGGAGCTGTAAAGCCAGTAGAGCCTAATACAAAGTTCACAAATGCCAGTACGTTAACCCATCAGTCAGCACTAAAATATCTTCTTTTTCCGTGAGGTAAAGAAAACAAAAGAAATGAGCACCAAATAAAAAAGTGGATATTATCCTTCCTGATAGATTAGTATTCTTCACCTTTGATTGATTAATGTACGCAATCTCGAAGATCTCAGAGTCGGGAAGACAAGTTTTTCACGGAAAAGAGGATTTGCTTCGATCAATTTCTTCAGCTCTATCAACATTATGCTCCGTGCTGTCTTGGTGTCACCATATTTCGAAAGCTGCTCATTCTCTCTGAAACCAAGTAATTCAGAAGGTCATTACTTGACTTACATTGAATTGTTAAATCACAATTCAGGAAAGATAAAGATCAAGTATGGGGGGAAAAACTACACAAACTGAAATAGTCCTCCTACAAGCATTCAGCACAAAACCCTCATTCGCAGAAAACCTATTAGGTCAAAAGAAATTCCAGCAACTCAATAACTCGAAATATGCAACTTCTAGCCTTAGGAAAGACACTCAAAGGTTGTTTCCTTAAAAAGACATATGTACTTAATATCCTAGAAGCCTGAGATCTCAGAAAATCTACTGCTAAGCATGCCGATAATACCAAAGTCTGCATTTTGTCTCCTTCCATCTCAAAAATTAAGTCTAAAAATTACTTCCTATTTGGTTCTCAGACAACAGAAAAACAACACGACCACAAAAAGAATCCCTGTAAATATCATGGTAAAGCCAATAAATAAATCACCTCATCTATTACAACCTTACCTCCACAGTACTATATGATGAGGCGAAATTGGAGTCTAATTATGCAATTACAAGCCTCTTAAGAATGAAAAATCTGTTTTCGTTTATTCCCTCTCATTGTCTAATTATATGTCCTTTAACAAAGCAAAAGTTATTTCTTCTTTCAATGTGGCTATGCATGGATATTCCTTTCACATATAACATGAGAAAATAGCTACCTGAAATTGGTAAGTGTCAATAGCTGAGTTATCTCCTTGTAAAGGTCCTCATTGAATGTAGAAAACACTTTCAAATCACTCACAAGAATCTCAACTGCCTTTGCCTTGTCTTGCCTGAAACAACAACATGCCAAGCAAAAGGAGAAAAGTTCAAATCAGAACCCTACTAGCAGAAATGTATCGAAGGCATGGTAAAAAACATACTTATCAAGAGCTTCAAGATATTTCTGCTTTCTTATCTCAAAAAAGATTTTCATAGAGTATCTGTTGTCATCAACTTTAGTAAATCCAGACAGGTACTTCTCAACTTCGTCCCATTCACCTGCATGTACTTTCTCCTCAAAGTACTTCATATTGAAGAAAAAACCTGATTCTTGCTCTAGCCTGCAAAATAATATTTTTTTTTAAGAGGTTAATCATAAGCACAGAAATTCATATAAAAGACATTTGCTTGGATGCAGGAATACTCAAAATTCTATTCTTACATTACAAATTAACAATAAGAGAGAGAAATGCATAAATGCAGGGTAAGACTGCGTATAATAGACCCTTGTGATCTGGCTTTTCCCCGGACGTCGGGCATAGTTGGAGCTCTGCCTTTTTTTCTTAGAGAAAGATTTAAACACCCTCATTTACACTGATAATTAATGTCAACCATAAACAAAACAGAAAGCTTTGGACACCCTCAATCGCACTTGATACTAGCAAAGTTTTCATTCCTCACAAACTGATTAATTGATGTCAACTGAAAAAATGGAAACTTTTCACTTTTCACACACTTATAAACTGATTTCAACCATAAAACAAGATGTTGAAACACTACTTGCAACTGATCCTAGAAAATTTAACATTTTTAACAAGATATAATCATGCCATAAAGTTTTCACTTTAAACCTCATCTTTTAATAACTTCATTTGGAGAAGCACTAATTAAATAGCAACGGAAAATTAAAAATCAAGGTCATTAAATGTATCTCAATCAACTCTGCACCAGAATTTACAAAAATAAAAAAAGAGAAAAAAGCATAACTAGCTACTTCCAAGTTCCAAGTGGTTTTTCTTTTCCTTTTTTAGATAATTACCATAACAACCTCAAAACTAAACACCAAGTAAAAATAGTACTCCTACTAAACCATGACAATAAAATCCAAAAAATAAAAGGAACATATAGATGTGTCTCTGTGTGTGTGTGTGTGAGAGAGAGAAAAAAACATACTTGTGAACAGAGTCCTTAAATTTCTCCTCTTCGAGGAACTGGAGTATGAGGAACACCAATTCTCTGCTTAGAGAAGACATTTAACCTAAATCAAACAATCACCGATACCACAACTCTATAGATCCAACCCACGCGCTACGATTTCTAGGGTTTCAGCTCCTCTTTGAGAAATCTAAAGAAGATAGAAAATGAGGTGTGTGGGTGGGTGGGGGATGCGTTTAGCAGTAACCTATCTTTTTTTATACTGACCTATCACTGATAAGCTACTACTCCTATCGTCTTTAGGTTGTGATAAGGTGATAAGCTAATCGAGATAGTTCACCTTCCTTATTGATAAGGAGAGTGTGACTGGACTTGCGGATTTGAAATGGGGAATTTAAATGGAGTTGAATCGTCGTGGGTTACGTGTGCTATTTGATGAGAACGCTACTCTTGTTTTCGGCGACATTTAATTCTTTCGCCTAATTTATCGCGATATATTGATTTCTCACGCACCTCTTTTATGGAATGGGAATTATTTTTTGTTATGTCAGAAGAAAAATAAGTTTTGTTTTGAAGATGAATGAATTCGGAGGAATAGCGCGTGTTCACGCACTTGATGAGATAAGGTAGGCCCCTTTATTTTTATTTTTTTTGTCTCACTTAGACTTGGCTCTTTCTAGTAAACTGGCGCGTGATCTCTCATAGGCTTTTTTAAGGTTTTCTTTTTGTATCTTTTTTAGGAGAAGAAAAAATAAAATATAAAAAGACAATGAATTTAATACAAAATCCAATTAAAAGTAGGATTTCCTAAATAATACTGGATAAAATAAGTAGGATATTTATTGCCCCCGATTTGTATCATAATAGAAAGAAAATACATATTCTTTCATTTTTGCATACTTATATATAAAGAAAAACTATTATTTAAGGAGAAGGAAAAGAAAAAAATTAAAAAATGTATTTAATAAGAAATCCAATTCAAAGTGACCACAATAGTTGCATTTCCTAAACAGAAAGGGATAAAATAAGTAATGTATCTATTGCCCGATTTACTTAATAATGGAAATAAAATAAATTGCATTGACTAGATTTGATTGATTTAGATGAGAATTGACTAGCACAAAATGAATATAACTTATATAGCAGGTAACTTCTAAAATTTACTTATTTTGAAAAGTATTTTTTTATACTTTTAAAAAACATATTTTGGTGATAAACATTTTGTGTTTTGGCCAATTTTGTTTTTTAAAATAGCAGCAATTAGTGTTTGACTAAGCGTTTAAAAAGTATTTATAAGTGTATTTTTCTCAAAAGTACTTTTCAAAAATATACTTTTGGGCAAAAGCTATTTTTTAGCTTATGAAAACTACTTCTGTTACTCCTTATTTAAACATAATAAATATACAATTTAAATAAAATAGTAAAAAATATTTAAAAACAAATATAAATTAATAAAAATGAAACATTTATGTTTACTAGTAATTGTGGATATGTTTATAGTGGTGGTAGGTGGGTTTTTTTGGGTGGGTGAGGGGAGGAGGGTTTGATAGGTGGGTAAGGTTGTTATCGGTCCGGATACTCCCGATAATTATTTGAGAATCGGACCAATAAATTCGGATTGATACTCGGATCGAAACCTTAACGGTCCGGATATGAGTACCAAAATTACCGGACGGATAAGAGTCGGCCGTGTAACACCCCAATTCGGCCCATCCAAATCTCCCCAGCTTCCCCAACAAGCTCTAACTATATTTAATTGTAATATTCCCTAATGTTGGACTATTTTACATATTTTAAATATATGTGATGTAGACTTTATGTTTTAATTTGAAGTATTGACATATAAAATATAGGTTGTAAATTAGTGAAACTTTAAATGGTCATAACTTTGCGCTCGGACGTCCGTTTGGCCTAATTTTTTTTTATTTCGCGCATTTTTTCAAGACGAATCCGAACCAACCCGGCGGGAGTCCTTTTGGTTTAGCCGATTTCTCAAAAAATGTCTTTCTTGGCAACCGGCGGGAGTCCCGACCCGGAAAATTTTTATCGGTCCGGACCGATAAGGTTTCGGTCCGATTCCGGATCTCGTCCCAGGACCGAAACCTTATCGGATCGGACCGATAACACCCCTATAGGTGGGGTGGAAGGATTGTGGGATGGGTGGTGGTAAGGAGTGTGGATAGAGGATAATGTATATGGGTTGTGAGAGTATGATGGTGGTTGAATGGGGGGTTGATGGGTTGGGCAGGGGTTGGGGTGGTGTTGATGGTGGTGGCGAGTGGAGGGGAAGGGGGTAAGGTTGGGGTGTGTGGTGGGTGTGGGTAGTAGAGGATGGTGGTGGGTGGGTTATAGGTGGGGTGGTGTATGGTTGTGAGATAGTAGAGGGTTGGGTGGGTGGGCTATGGGTAGTGGTCGGTGTGGGTAGGTGGTGGTGAGGGGTGGGTGGGTGTGAGGATAGGTAGTGGTAGGAGTAGGGGTGTAGCCGGTGGTAAAATTATCCATATAAAATACCTCTTAATGATATTAAGACTTTGTTCAACTTCTTAATGATTAAGGCATATTCAGACCAAATAAGTGCTTAGAGATGTTAACAAATGCATTTAATGGCCTAAGTTCTGAACCATTCAGATTCAGACCTCCGTTAAATGCAAACAAATGAGGAAGATCTTGAACAAAGTCTTAATATCATTAAGAGGTATTTTTGCATAGGGGATTTTTTTCGCCACTCCAACCACAACCACTAGCTCCACCCCACCCCTACCACACTCTCCCAACCACCTCTACCACCACTTAACGTCACCCACCCTACTACCACTAACCACATTTTCCATCACAACCACCATCATCATCACAATCCTTCCACCTCACCACCACCACCACCTACCATCCACCATTACCCATCTACCGCCACCCACTCTCCACCCCGCCACCATTAACCACATCTGTAATTACAACCGCCGCCACTCCACCCCACTATTAACCACTTCTGTCATCACAACCACCACTAACCACCACCTCCGTCGCCAACTACCACTATCGACACCGTCAATTACTAACATCAACCAATTTCACCATCATAAC
The DNA here is from genome assembly GCA_029844215.1 of Przewalskia tangutica. Classification (NCBI taxonomy): domain Eukaryota; kingdom Viridiplantae; phylum Streptophyta; class Magnoliopsida; order Solanales; family Solanaceae; genus Przewalskia; species Przewalskia tangutica. The sequence continues at coordinate 16,151,033 of CM056721.1, forward strand.
TATCAACCGACACAATCGTGCCAGTCACTACAACACAAACATGCACCTCCACCATCACAACTATTACAACCACTATTAATAGCAACTAGCAGTAACTAGCACCACATCCAACACTCCAAGACATCTTCATCATCACTAACGAACATAACTGTTTCAATTTTTACCAAATAATGGTTTTGTTTTATTAAATTATATTTGTTTTCTAATATTTAGTTACTCTTTTATTTGAATTGTATATTTATTATATTTAAATAAATACAGTATGCACAATCAAATGTTGAAAAACAAATAATCTGAATCATTCAAATATGCATTCAGGTTCATACGTCTTAATTTTAATGAAAACAAAAAATGGGGCCTAAATGTCTTTAAGAACTAAGATCAACTAGAAGTCTAGAACTAACATACTCCCTATATACTCTCACTGTCTCAGTTTGTTTGAAGGTTGACCAGTTTGAGAGTTAAATAACTTTTTCTTTGACTATGATTTTTTTTAATTCTTTTCATATATCATGAATTATTAATTATGCAGATTTATAGGGGTACTTTTTATGTAGTTTTCAAATATGTAAATTTAAGTATAAAATACTCGAAGAAACTATGTTTAAAATTAAGTCAAAGATGAAGCTATTTGACTCCCCAAACTGCTCAACCTTCAAACAAATTGGACGGAGGGAGTATATTAAATTATATCCCTTTTTAATTTATTACTAATAATATAATAAGTAATAAATTAGTGCATAGCGTAGTTAAACTACTATTTGGGGGGAGACAACTTTAACCAATTTTAATAGAGTGAACTTTGCAAGACTGGTGGGAGTCTTTATTATTATACAGTCGCCTTGGTGGGGATAGCTGTCGTCGATACTGCATCAGGCACATGACTTGGACACTTCGCCTGAGTTGGATTGGTCCTGTTTAAAAAAAATAAAAGATTAATTATCAAGCACAAGAAGCTCGAGAGAGCAAAATATTATTTATTTCAAACTGTTGATTAGTTAGATTAAAATACTTCGTTTTTGGCCTATAATGTCAAAAAGAATTCTGCCTACCTCATTTTGGTTCTTTATTACAATAATGCAAAAAGTTTTGTCTTCTTTTCGTTATGGAGTATCATTTAAGAAGTTGGAAATCACTAGCCCGATTACTTCAAGCTTTTTGTTTAAGGTTTTTAGTACTTTTTATCAAAAGCTTCTTTATTAGTATGTGATTAGAATTTAATACCTCTACTTAGGGGTGACAAATTGGACCCAAATCTAATTGACCCGCTCAATCCGCTAATATTTTAATAGGTTTGAACATTGACATAATATTAAATGAACTAAGTTTGGGCTAACTCAACTTAACTCATTCATCTTGAATAATCCAAATCAATTATACATTAGCTCAAAGTAACACATCTACTATTTTATTGTTTACCCAACTCTTCTATTTCATATTTTTTTACTTTTAGAAAAAAATTATTAAAAATATGATTTTTTTTTTTCCCTTACCTCTTCCCCTACCATGTTCTACTCCATACTCGAATTTTTTACCTACCCCCCCCCCCCCCCCGCCCTAACACATTCTCAAATTTCTATTTTTTATTTTTATAAAATAATTTATAAAAAGTATGAATTTTTCTTACCTCTCCCCACCGCCCTACCCACACCTACCCCCTCCACCCACACCCCATCCTCAAATTTTTAATGGAATTTTTTCTTACCGCCCTAACTACCCCCACCCCACCAAATCATCAAATTTATAATTCATATTTTTGTTACTTTTAAAAATATATTAAAAATATGAAATTGTATCTTACCTCAGCTTTCCCCCTCCCCCTACCCCAATCTCAAATTTCTTTTTTACATTTTTTTTACTTTTACTTTTATTAAAAAATTATAAAAATATGAATTTTTTTCTTAACCACATACCCACACCTACCCACTACACCCTACCCTTCACCCCCACCCCATCATCAAATTTCTAATGGAATTTTTTCTTACCGCCCTAACTACCCCCACCCCACCACATCATCAAATTTCTACTTCATATTTTTTGTTACTTTTATAAAAAAAATATTAAAAATATAAAATTGCATCTTACCTCCGCCCTCCCTACCCCAATCTCAAAATTCTTTTATATTTTTTTTACTTTATAAAAAAATTATAAAAATATGATTTTTTTTCTTAACTCATACCCACACCTACCCACTACACCCTTCACCCCCACCCATCCTCAAATTTCTATTTCATATATTTTTTTTAATTTTATAAAAAATATGGAATTTTTTCTTACCTCCCCCTATCGCCCTAACCCCACCTATCCCCACCCGACCCCACCCTCACCCATCCTCAAATTTTTATTTTATATTTTTTGTTACTTTTATAATAAAAAAATATGAAATTTATCTTACCTTCCCTACCCCCTCCTCCCGCCCTACCCCCTACCCCAATCTCAAATTTATATTTTATATTTTTTCCACTTTTATAAAAAAATTATAAAAATATGATTTTTTTTTACCCCTTATACCCACACCTACCCCCTCCACTCTCACACCATCCTCAAATTTCTATTTCATATTTTTTTACTTTTATAAAAAATGTGGAATTTTTTCTTACCTCCCCCCTACCGCTATAACCCTCACCTCATCCTCAAATTTCTATTTCATATTTTTTGTTTCTTTTATAAAAGAAATTATTAAAAATATGAAATTAAATATCATAAAATATAAAGATATGGAAACATTAAATATCATACAAAATAAAATAACATTATAGAAGGTAAGTTTGAAATTTGTAAAAGTAATAGGTCAAGTTGGACAAATTGGGTTATGAGTCATCATTTAGTTCATCTTGATCCGCTCATCTTAGCCCATATAAGTTTTGGACGGATTGGACATTGATTCATCTACAACTTCAGTCCAAACAGCTCATCTGTCACCCCTATACAATACTTTTAAAAAGCAAATAAGTTACAACTAAAATCAAAAGACTCAAACCCAACCAACTCAAGAACTAAACAATAGCTTCATCTGAAACAAGTTCTTTCGTTGAGATCAGTTTGAATCTAAACAACACTCCTTATAATGATTGCTATTTGCGAATAATAAACTTTGTAGTATGAAATAACATTAGTCTCAAGTCTCAACTCTCAAATGACATCAATATGGTACTTTATATATGAGTGAGGATGGCCAAATTCTTCAACATTTTGTTCTCAAAAACTCAAATTACTTTGATTAAGGAATCCAATGGCCTACTTGAACTTAGGTGGTGTTTGGCCAAATTTTTGAAAGTGTTTCTGTTTTCCAGAAACACTTCTTTGGCCAAATACCATCTTTCCAGAAGTAGAAACACTTTTTCCAGAAGCTAAAAAGTGTCTTAGATGGGAAGAGAAGCAGAAACACCAATTTGGTGCTTCTGGAGAAATCATTTTTGCTCATTCATTGAATATTTTTTTGGACTCATTTACCATTTTCTTTTCACAAAATTCTTTTTAATCTCATATAATATCCCCATATAAAATAGAAATTTGGGATTAGGGGTAGGGCGGGATAAGAAAAAAAATCATATTTTTTTATTTATAAAAGTAACAAAAAATATGAAATAGAAATTTGAGGATGGGTACGGCAATGGGTGGGGTGGGGCTAGGGGTAGGGCGGGTAAGAAAAATATTCATTTTTTTTATAAAAGTAACATAAAATATGAAATAGAAATTTGAGGATGGATAGGGCAATGGAGTGGGTGGGATGGTGGGTAGGGGTGGGGGGTAAGAAAAAAATTCATATTTTTTAATAATTTTTTTATAAAAGTAACAAAAAATATGAAATAGAAATTTGAGGATAAATAGAAATGGGGTGGGAGTAGCGTGGCGAGTAAGAAAAATTCATATTTTTTAATTTTTTTTTTATAAAAGTAACAAAAAATATGAAATAGAAATTTGAGGATGGATAGAGCAATGGGGTGGGGGTGGAGGTAGGGCGGGGGGGTAAAAAAAAATTCATATTTTCAATAATTTTTTATAAAAGTAACAAAAACTATGAAATAGAAATTTGAGGATGGAGTAGGGCAATGGGTGGGGTTGGGGGGTAGGGGGAAGAAAAAAATTCATATTTTTATAAAAGAAAAAAAATGACATATAAATTTGAGGATGGGGCGGGAGTAGGTGTGGGTAGGGCGGGGTAGGTTTGGACATATTTGAGTCATTGACTATCATATCGTTACATTTCTTATGTACAATATAATATTATTATTTTTATTAAATGTTGCAATTAAATAATTTTAAAAAAATTGTTAAATTGTAAAGATATACTAATTTTTAGAAACATATGATAGAAAAGAATATTTTAAATAGTTTTAAATCTATTAAAAAGAATATTGTAGTAAATTTGCATAAATGTTGGTCAAACATGAAACTGTTTCTGTTTCTCAGAAGCACTTCTATAATTATAGGCCAAACGCCCTAACTGATTCTCCAGAAATAATTTTTGCAGAACTACTTACGAAAATGAAAACCTTTTCAGGAAGGCACCAAATGCACTTTAATTTCCTTATTTGTTTCGACCTCCACATGCGTTTTTTTTTTAATTCTTCATCTCTTTCCTTTTATGCAAGTGTAATAATATTTCCTTGTTGATCCCGAACTCCTTGATGCAACATGTACGTGTAGCCCATAAACCGGATTCCTCACATAATTTCACTTGCACTACGAATCAGCTTCACAGTTTTTATCACGTTTAAGGACCTGATTCTTTCAATATCTGCATAACATTCATGCAATCCCCAATTATCAGCATAACCAAAGGACTTGATTCTTTTGTTGTTGTTTGCTTATCATAAAAATTAATTTAAACTCAGCTTAACTTATTTTTATCTAATAAACCAACATCAATAAAAAATTGTCAGCTTCTTGCAGAAATGTAAGGTAAAGCCCTAATAAAATATTTAACTCCTAGCCATAGTCACGCTAAGAACTAATACAAATATCAACATAAACTGAATTGCAAAGAAAATAAAGAAAAATACTGTGAACTAAAGTCTTCCATTGTAGCTTCAAATCTACCCTGAGTTGTGTTGTGTGATAGAATGAACAATCTCCTTCGCTAGACTAATCCCTAGGGCTTAAATATGTTGCAAATTTCGTGCCCTATGGACTCTTCTGCCCATGGACAATTCTATTTCAGATCTGAAAATTCACGCCTCGACACCGCGGTCCTGCAGAATGGCATCGCGGTGCCGAAGTCCTGCAGCCTCTCAGTAATTATGGCATCGCGGTCCTGTATGAATGGCACCGCGCTGCTGCAGTCTTTTGTCCTGAATTGCCAACTTTCGTCCTTTTTGCCTCGGGACTCTCCTTTTATGTCCACTTTTCGCTCCTTTTCGCCATTTTGCCTTTTTGAACCGATGTGACTCAAAAGAAAGGAAAACGACTCTAACAAGACACTTATTTAAACGAAAATGAGAAAAATACTAACTAAAAATGACTCAAAAGCGTATACAAAATACACCTAACAACACCCAAGATACGGGTTCTAAGAAGTTCATCATTGGGAAGTTTCTAAAATTTCAAATGGTGGACAACAAGACTGTGGCATCCCAAGTCCAGGAATTTCAAATGATTGTACATCACTTGGATTTGAAAGGTTTGAATCCAAACGAGCAATTCTTGGTTGGCTCGTTAATTGAGAAGTTACCTCCCTCATGAAATGAGTTTATGAGTTATCTAAAACTCAAAACGAAAGAAATGACTCTAGATGAACTTATAGTCAAACTTCAGATTCAGGAGGATAATAAGAAGATCATGCCAAAAGAGAAGCAACCCGCTGAGGCTAAGGCGAAGTGGTGGAAGTAACAGGGGACCCAAGCAATAAATGAAAGTTCCAAAAGGATGTAAAGGGTCCAACAACTGAAAAGTTTAAAGGGACTTGCTATTATTGTGGCAAATCTGGCCACATGGCTAAGGAGTGCCACAAACTCAAGCATGTTAATAAAGAGAAGGCCAAAGGAAAGGTCAAGGCTAACGTCGTCGAAAATACTCTTCTTGGCGATATGATTGAGGATTTTTCGGCGGTGGTTCTTGAAGCAAACATCGTTGAGAATCCTATGCAATGGTGGATGGACACATGTGCAACCCGCCACATATGTTCCAACAAAGCGCCTTTCCCACATATACACCAGTCACAGACAAAAAATTGTTCATAGGTAACAACGCTTCTTCAGAGGTGTTGGGGGTAGGAAAAGTGGTCCTGAAGATGACGTACGGGAAGGAGCTGACTCTGAAGGAAGTGATGCATGTCCCAGAAATTCGAAGAAATTTAATTTCTTGACCACTATTGGTGAACGCTGGTTTTAGGCTAGTGTTTGAATCTAACAAGTTTGTAATCACTAAAATGGAATGTTTGTAGGAAGAGGCTTCATCTGTGAAGGCCTCTTCAAGGTTAATGCTTCTTCTGTAATGGCTACTCCTATCATTAATAAAATTGAGTCTTCTACTTACTTGTTTGAATCTTCTAATTTATGGCATCATAGATTAGGACATGTAAACCATCAATCTATCTAAAGGTTGGTAACGATGGAGTTGTTGCTATTATCGACGTAAACCCTCAACATAAGTGTGAGTCCGGAGATGGAACCAAGACGAAGCAAAAGGGTCAGGCAAGATGTCACGACCCGACCCGACGGGCCGCGACCCGGTGCCCTATCTGGGCACCCTTGCACCCACATGTCACATATAATCAAACGGATACCAAGGATAATGTAGGAATCTGTAAATCATATCAAAATAGGCAAGCCGACAAGGCCACCACTAAATACGGGAAGATCCCACAACGAGTACAACAGTACAACTGGCCAAAACTTATATACAATCCACACAAGTGCAAAACACATCTACCACTCACAACTGTCTACAGACCTCTAAGAATACGATAATAAAATATGACGGGACAGGGCCCCGTCGTGCTCCTAAATATGCATAAGTCAAAAATAAGATTCTGTATCAAAATGACTAAGCTCTGAATCAATGAAGCTCTCCAAAAAGCGAGCAGAATCTAGACGGAGGATCACCAACCGAGCACACGTATGCGTGCGGGCATGAGCAGCGAGGAAAAGAATTCGATCTGAAATAACGTACTAAGTATATAAAACATGAAGTAATGTAAAGAAAATCATAACTGGCCAAGGATAACATGAGACATGTATAGTAATCAAAATATCAATGCAAATGTGCCATATAAAAATGAGAGTCAATTGTGCCTTATAAAAATGAGAGCCATATCAAAATAATGGATGTTTGTCCATAGTATCATCATCTATACATATACATATAACGTGTCACGACCCTCTAGTGAGGGACTCGGTGGAATTAGAATATCATGGATACATGTCCACATAACGTGTTCCGGCCCATTCTGGGACTCGGTGAGCTCATCATCATCATGGAAGCCTGTCCATGAGATTATCATATATACATATAACGTGTCCCAACCCTCTAGTGAGGGACTCAGTGAATTAATACAATAAATCAGCTCACGAACATGACCTGGCCCGGGACTCGGTGAAATGATATAATCACATCAAGGATGAATAGATTATCATGGGTAACTTTATACAAATTAAATCATCATTTGACTCTCAATGAAATAAATAAAATATCTATCACTTAAAAAATCAAGGCACTATCATATCATTTATCATTAAGAATTAGGATTCAATGGAATTATGTACGTCCACCGTACATTCATTTTATATAAATTATGTCAAAAGAAGAAAGAATAGTTTCACATACCTTTTAGTCGAACTAACCAACTCAATATTGGAATATGTCTCGTCTAGCATTTCAACCTATAATAATGGTAATACGTGCGTCAATTCTATGATTACTATCATACTTTATATCGAATGACGACTCTCTTTTCTATAAAAATTCGGGCAGAACTTCCCCTATTTATAATTTTATATGCACATCCACAACTTTCAAACAAAGCCAACAATACCAATAACAAGATGCAACTTAAAGATATAACCAAAACAATCCAAAATACTCCATATACGCCATCATAATTCATTTCTTTTCTTTACGTTCATGGAAGACAACAACTACGACAACCAAGGTGATTTATACACCTATTTCTCATGTTAATCCATCCTCTTAATCCATATCAAAACAGCCCCTAAACAGTCCATATACCAACAACAACAAGAATATAAAGTAACACATTTCTACACTTTAATTTCTTTAAGACATGTATTAGTAATTACCACAACGTATATACATGTTCATAACTTATATTTTCAACATTATAACTTAACCAAAAACAGCCCCTAACACCTCACAACAATGTCCAACAATTGAATGTCACGGTCCACCCACAAAAAATCCATAACTCTTCTCATAACTTTCTTAAAATTCAATTCATGTTTCAACACTTCCATATAACTAATTACAACTTTAAATATCAAGGTTTATTTACAAATTCAATATGCAATTAGTGACAATAACAACAACAACAACAATCAAATCCAAGGTATACCAAAACAGTCCCCAAAATCGGTAATATCAACTCCAATCGGCTCAACAACATCAACAACAATCACATGCAATCTCGTATTTCCAATTCTTCTTTAACATGAGTTTATCTTTTAACTACAACATCATTTAATCTTTCAAATACTATATAAAAAGAAGAATTTTTACCTTAATTTTTAGCCCAAAACAGTCCCTGAAATCGGCATTCACCACTGCTCCATTTCTTCACTATTTCACCATTTCTTCAACTCAAAATGACATGCATGCATTCTACAAGTTTGAGACCTTCTTACTTACTTGTTTTTCTCCAAAATGGTTCATCTTCAAAACTGAAATTCCTTGGCTAAGTCTCGGTAGTCATTGTCGAAATACCCACTGTTTTGGAGTTAACATTACCTAGAAATTTAATAGAAAGACTAATCTTGGAGAAGGGGGTTAATGTGGTCAATAACTTAGTTATGGAAGATGAAAATTTGTTTGAGAAGAGGGAGAGAGTGTGGAAGGGTTGATTTTCGAACGGGAGGGGGGAGAAATGAGAGGGGAGATATATTGATACAAGGGCTAAAAGAAGTCTTGCATGCTTGACACAAGTTCCCACAAAAATCCACTAATTGTTATTTCCTCAACTAAAATTAATCCCACAATTAATTAATCTCCCACATAATAAATTTTATGTATAAAATCTGAAAATTCCATGTCCTAACCACATAATATACGACACTAAGTCCATACCACATGTGTTGCATTCAAAATTATTCCAAAATCACATCCTTTGTATACTAATTTTCGGATTAGCATATAAAAATATACTTTATACCCAATATTCAAATTTTACCTCCTTAATTACGTTCTCTAATTACCGTCTCAAATTACGAGGTGTAACACAAGATAAGTCCTTCGGTCCAGAGTTTGTAGATTATTTGGTTCATGACGAACCACGTACACTCGCTGAAGCATTGTCAACTCCAGAAGCTCTGCTCTGGAAAGAAACTATTAAAAGTGAAATATAATCCTTCTTGCACAACCATACTTGGGAGTTGGTTGATCTTCCTCCGGGAAACAAGCCGTTGTGTTGTAACTTGTAATTGGATACTCAAACGGAAGTTAAAAGCTGATGGATCTATAGACAAATACAAGACCATGTTAGTAGTCAATGGATATCGACAAAAGGAAGGTCTTGACTATTTTGACACCTACTATCCGGTGTCTAGGATGACATCCATACGTATGTTCTTAGCTATCGTCGCCTTGCGAGATCTGTAAATACACCAAATGAATGTCAAGACAACATTCCTAAATGGTGATTTGAAAGAAGAAATTTATATGGACCAACCCGAGAGGTATGTGGTTCCTGGATAAGAGACGAAAGTTTGTCGGCTTGTCAAATCTCTGTACGGGCTGAAATAGGCCCCAAAGCAATGACACGAGAAGTTTGATAATACTCTATTATCGAAGAGATTCGCCATTAATGAGTGTGACAAATGTGTCTACACAAAAGGAGATGCCAACTCATTTGTAATGATGTGCCTTTATGTAGACGACATGTTGATCACAGGTAGCAGTCCTAGGGTAATTTTAGAGACTAAGAACATGTTGAAACAATGTTTTGACATGAAAGATATGGGTATCGCAGATGTCATCTTAGGGATCAAGATCTCTAAGATATCTGACGGACTGGTCTTATCTCAATCTCATTACATCGATGATGTGCTGAAAAAATTTCAGGTTTTCTACAGTTCACCAATATCGACACCACTGGATGTAAATCAAAAGATTGATAAACATTTTGGTGCACTCATACGTCAGGAGCGATATGCGCAGATGATTGACAGTCTGATGTACATTACAAACTGCACTCGACCTGATATCGCTTATGCAGTTAACAAGTTGACTAGGTTCACCCGCAATCCGAGTGAGGATCACTGGAAAGCGTTGACTCGGGTACTAAGATACCTGAAACACACGCAAAATTACGGGTTACATTATTCGAGATACCCAGCTGTACTAGAGGGGTACAGTGATGCAAACTGGATATTTGATATAGAGAACACCAAGTCTACCAGTGGGTATATATTTACAATTGGTGGGGCTGTATCTTGGAAATCCTCTAAGCAAACTTGCATCGCCCGATCCACGATGGAGTCGGAGTTTATCGCTTTAGACAAAACAGGAGAAGAAGCTGAGTGGATTCATGACTTCTTAGAGGATATCTCATGTTGGGATAAACCCGTACCTTCTGTAATGATTCACTGTGATAGTCAGTCGGCTCTAGGAAGGGCACGGAGTTCTATGTACAACGGTAAATCTCATCACATCAGACGAAGACATAAGACCGTTCGGCAGCTGGTCACCACGGGTATTATTTCTATTGATTACATAAAATCAAAGAAAAACATAGCAGACCCCTTGACGAAGGGAATACCCAGAGATCAGATGTTCTGCATGTCTAGGGGAATGGGCTTAAAACCCAATCACTAAGAACTGATACCGCGGACACCTAACCTAACAGACTGGAGATCCCAGGAATTAGGTTCAATGGGAAAATCAAGCTGTAAAAGTTCAGTGGAGCACTTTGATGGAAGCAAGAGCACTTCAGATAATGTTTCTACATAGAAACATGAATCCAAGGTCGTTCCCGTGATATACATCAAGTGTTACCTGCAAAGGGGTAAGAGGTTAAGTTTCCAAACCTTTGATAATCCTTAGTCGTTGAGGTTAGGTTTGGGAAAACTTTTAATGGTTCCTAATACTTATAAAGTTGGGTATAGCAGAATACCTTGTAGGAGACCACCTATTTAAGTGTGAGGACTGGCCGACCTCAATTGAAGCACTTAAGAATCCAAGACGTGTCCATGGCCACAACGGACAAAACATTAAAGAAGAATAGAGTAAGGAAATGTGTTGTGTTGGTACCATTGTCTTGGCTTATACTAAACACTAATGGTTCAAGACATCGCGTTCACCGCGCAGTAAATAAGTCCGATGATATTCTACTATGGAAGGTTCAAAACCACGTCTACCTATCCAGATGCAACATTGATCCGCCGAAGGATTGCTAGAAAGACACCATGGGTGTACGCCAAAATCTCTTTCAAGAGGGGATTGTTGGAAATTTATTTATTAAACGTGAATATAGTTAATCCTATTATTTATGACTCGAACATGTGGGGCCCCGCACGTCGGAAACCTTGTTTTCACACACGTGCACACGTTGTGCCAAAGATCACAAATTTCCTTAGTGAAAGAGATATTGATACATATACAATATGTTCGGGACATGAAATGATAAACGGTTATTGGCCAAATGACGTTGGTTTCACGTTGGTAAATGAAGGAAGAATTGCACAAAGTGTGAATATCGAAACTAGTCGGAAACGGGCCGCGACGCCGCAGGAACTGCCTCGGCGCCACCTCCTCAGAGCCGCTACGCCGGCGACGCCCAGAATTCTCTGAAGTTCCGGCGCCCAGGGACAATTTAATGCTTTTCACGTTATTTTTTTGTTACCTATTTTGAACTTAGGACACCGTCATGGAGTTCCAACTTTTAGCATGACATTGTCCTTGAGTTCAAAGAGGTACCATGAGTGAAATAATTTTTCACGTACCTATTTCACTTATGATACATATTTTAAAACTATATGCATTTTATCATATTTTACATGTTGTATCTATTTTAAAACTTTATTATTATTTAACTTATGATACCTATTTTAAACTTCATGAGGGCTTGAGTTTTGAACCTTTATAAACTCAAACTTCATGAAGCATTCCAGAGTTTGAACTTTGAAACTAAACTTTTTGAGAGTCCATATTATCAAAGTTTCAAACTCCAACACCACGTGTTAGATCTAGTTGTTGTGTTTTAAGTTAGGATATCTTTGTTAAAATTAAATAGCCACTTTCTAATATATATTTAAAACGATAGCTAAACTTAGATTTGCCTGTCAACATTAGCTAACTCCATATTCAAGGCCATTACACGATCATTCAAGACCATTATTAGGCTAATGAAAGGTCCTCTTCTCAACACTATAAAATGAGGCATTTGACTCATTTGCAAGACACATTTGTCACTCAATACTTAACACATTTTCAAAAAGTATTCTTCAATCTCTTGCAATCTTTCATACACTCAAAGATTCTTCTTTTATAGTAAACTCTTGAGTTATCCTTTGTTCAAGTGTTTGTGGTTGTTTTATCTTGGGAGATAAATTGCCATTAGCCGTTAAGAGATTAATACGGGACAATATTATCTTAAGACAGATTGAATATCAATCGACTCAACCAACCTTTTTTTATTTTCCATTTCAAATTGTAATTTATTGGTGTTGTTATTTCCCGATTTCCTTGTAATTCTCAATTTTTACTCTCATCATATCAAAACAAAGTTCTCTTCCAGGGAGTAATTCTCATTTCACTGAAGCTGCATTTGTATCGCGACATAGGGGACAAAGAACCAGAGTAAGCAGATGTGCTTCTTTGTCAGGTGGGGCCCATTTTAAGGTCACTTTTTCAGAAGCCACCTGACTGCTTCGTGTATTTAATACTGTCTCCCATCTAGGAATGTCAGTGGAGCGGGTAAATGCGGGTACCGCCCCGCATCCGCTTCAATTGGAGCGGGTATGTGGATGATTTGGTGGGTGATGGGGCGGGTATGGATATCAAAAGTGCTACCCGCCATGGGTAGTGGGACGGGGTGGATTTCATATAAGACTCGCCCCGCCCCGCTACCCGCACCGTACCCACACCGCCCATATCCGTATCATCTATTAGTTTAATTAGGCTATTTACGAATTTATTTGGCTCTTTCTTGATTTAAAATGTGACTTGAGCTAACCCGCACCGTAATGCACCACGTTTCTTTTTCTTATTCTCTTTGTTCTCCTTCTTTTTGTTAAATATTTTCATCTTTACTGTTTTTTAATATTCATAATATTTTGGCAAGGTTTTAGATTTGATATTCAATACACCATAGTGGAAATGTTCTTTTTTTTTCTTTTTTTCTTATATAACTTTCATTTTGGTGACTAAAATAATTGCTACACATTATTTGAGCATTTTATTAATGGGTACCTGCCGGATAAGTGGGTATCCGTGTGAAGTAAATGGGGCGAGGGCGTCCCATCCGTGAGATAGTTTCAAACCATATAAAATTTTACTTATCATTTTAATTTATTTGCCTTACTTTTTTTTTAATCTGTTAAGAACCTACGTCTCTTTCTTAATTTGATACTCATTTAATCTCAATTTATATTGACACATATTTTTTAGTCTGTTTAAAAACATATTTTTATAATTAAAATAATTTAATTTAATTTTTTTCTTTTATCCTTAATGAAATAATTTACAGTAACACAAATAGTTTATAGTTTATTTTAGACCATAAGTTAAATAAAAAATCTTAAATTTTGTGCTTAGTCAAACTATATCATATAAACTTAAATGGATGAAGTAACTCTTATTTCCTTCATTTTAAATATTTATTTCGTTTTGACTTGACACGACGTTTAAGAAAGTAAATAAAAAAAATTCAATCTTATGATTGTTAACTAAAGATAGGTAGAATGTACCAAAATGTCTTTAATCTTGTGGTTTTAAATACGACGTCGAAAGTTAAAATTAAATAATTATAAAAAAATGAAAGATATATTCTTTTTTTAAACCGATTAAAAAGAAAATAAGACATATATTTTTAAATGGATGAAGTATTTTAATGTATTATATATACCTTTAGTTTAAGATTCAAGATTTGAAATTTTCTTTATTTTCTTAAACTTCGTATCCAATCAAATTAAGACAAGCAAATTAAAATAGAGGGAGAACAAAAAAATTATCTAAAATATGCTATATTATTTATGTAGCTAGAAAAATTTTAAAACATAATTTTAAATATTTCATATGCCCTCAATATCAATTCATGTGATACTTTTTTTTATTGAGTTCTAAGATTTTTTTTTATATTTGGCATTAAATTATTATAAATTTTAAAATTTATTTTTAATGATATAATTTATATCCATTAAATTTGACAACTTATTTTAAACTATAAATTAAAAAAATTGACTAATCAAATATCTTTATATAATTAAAATAATATTTATATGAATGTAAAAACTTCTCAAAAATATAAAATTAATTATTTTTAAAAGCATAAGTGTGTCACTCTAAAAAAAATAGAATAATATCTACATAAATTAATACGGATGGAGTAAGCTATTCTCTACACTCGCCACTCTGATCGCGTGAGTAAACGCTTGTACTTTCTGGCGGAAAGTAAAAGGAACTTATGGTGGGCTCGTCATAAGGACAGAAGAGGGATATTAAGCGCGTGGAAATTGGTTTTGTACTTTGTTCGAAACTACACAACAAATGAAAAACAAATTCCAAAAGGAAGAAAAAGGACACGAGATATATAAAACCTAAATAATGACTCGTCTAACTACATTTCCAACTTTTTATTCACGTTTTCCCCAAAAGATACTTTCTCCATCCCACCCTACTAAAAGTATTCATGTTAAATTATTTTACCACCTTAATTTTTTGGGAAATTTGTCCGAGAAAAATCTTTTATATATCACATTTTGCGAGAAACCTTTTAATTTTTTTTAGCAAAGTTAGACCTTAAAATAAAAAATTGCGAAAGACAACCTTATAACGGAAAATAAAATTTTCAGTTAAAAAACTAACACCCTTATTTAAAATTCCAGAAATACCCTTCTATTCCTTTAATTCCAAATGCCGAGAGCACACTTCATTATCTTCTTCAACTCCTGCCTTCTTCAATAATCCATTTCCCCCATTTTCATTTTTTCTTTATACTCTTCAAGATCCATTTCCCCATTTCATTTTTCATTCTTCCTCTTCATTCCCCCGTTTCGTTTTTTCTTCATTTAACTTGTAATTCGCTTTTGTGACTGATTTTTTATCTTCCCCGAAAACTATTGCATTCAAGTAAGTTTTTACATTGTTTTAATGTAAGAACTTTTAATGTTTAGGAACTAGTAGTTGTAGTGTTGCAAAAGATGTAATTGTTGTACCCAGTTAATGTAATGTAATTGATGTACTTAGTTAATGTAATGTAATTGTTGTTCTCAGTTAATGTAATGTAATTGATGTAATTTTCCAACAGATACATGCTGCAACAAGTTAACTATCTATGAGAAACCTGCTGCAAACAAGTTACCCATCTGGTATGAGTAGTCAGGCTTTAAAGGGAGTGGGTTCAAGTATTGGGGGAGGAGGAATCTCTTCCTCCATAGATAAAATTGGATTCTAGAATGCCAGGGGTCTGAATATACAAGATAAACAGAAATAAATGAACCGTTTATGCACAATTGTAAAGTTGGTCTATTTGAGCTCCTGGAGACAAAGGTTAAGAGAGCAAAAGCTTCTTCATCAGCTCTTTACCTTTGTAATGGATGGTCCTTTAGTACTAATCTTTCCCATCTCCCTGGTGGGAGGATTTGGCTGTTATGGAAGCCACAAATTTTCATGTTAATATAATGAGGATGACAACTCAAATGATGCATTATGAAGTGGAACATAGAGGTACCAAAAATATATTTCAGCTTACAGTAGTTTATAGGTATAATGATCAAGCAATGAGAATGGGACTATGGCAAGAGTTGGAGGTAATATGTGGGTCTGTTCCAGAGGCATGGGTAGTGATATGTGATTTTAATAGTGTGCTTCATAGGGAAGAGAGAGTAGGTAATCCTGTCTTAGTAGCAGAAATAAGGGAATTTAAGCTGTGTGGGAGCCTGTTCTCTCTATGATCTTAATTCTTCAAGGCATTTTACACTTGGAACAATAAACATGAGATGACAACAGGGTCTATAGTAGGATATATAGGGTGCTAGTGAATGTGGCATTGTTAACTACACTACCAAGCTTGTAGGTGCACTATGGTAATGAAGGTGTTATGGATCATTGCCCTGCAATAATAAGCTGGGATACAGGGCAACAAGGTCATAAAGGGAGGTTTAGTTATTTTAATATGTGGAGCCAAGCTCCTAATTTTCACTAACTGGTTAAGACTAATTGGGATAGAGATATAACAGGTACTCAGATGTACAGATTGGTGGGCAAGCTTAACAGGCTTAAGTATACTCTTGGAAGTCTTAATAGAAATCATTTCAGTGATGTGGAAGTAAAGCTGAGAAAGCTAAGGAGGAGTTGGATGCTTGCCAAACAACCTTATAATAGGACCCTAAGGATATAAGCCTGATAGGTAATGAAGTGCAGCTGACAAGAGTACTCCAGAAGTGGGATAAAGCAAGGAGGCACTATTTGCAGCAGAAGTGTAAAATGCATTGGATGATACATGATGATATGAATACTAAGTATTTCCATAACATGCTTAAAGCTAGAAGAAATGCTAATAGAGTTTTCACCATTAAAGACAGTCAAGGGGTTACAAGAAATGATATTTTTGGGATAGCTGATGCTTTTGTGGAATGTTATACTAGTCTCTTGGGTAATGCAAGTGCTGACAGAACAAAAGTGTGTAGTGCCACTGTAAAGAAGGGGCATGTGCTTACACTAGATCATAAGAAACTGCTAGTGGAAGAATTTACAGTTGAGAAGGTGAAAGAAGCACTGTGGGGTATAGCAGAGAATAAGGCACCAGGGCCAGATAGATATGAGAGCCAGTCCTTCAAAGAATGTTGGGATATCATTAAAGAGGACCTAGTAGCAGGGGTGATAGAGCTCTTCAGATCTACCGAGATCCTTAAGGTATGGAATAATACTGTTCTTACTCTAGTACCTAAATCAGATCATGTAGAGAGTGTAGAAGATCATATGCCAATAGCTTGCTGCAATACTATATATAAGGCGGTGTCCAAAATTTTGTCTAATAGATTGAAGAAAATCCTACCTAGTATCATCTCAGCAACCCAAAGTGCTTTTGTGGCAGGTAGATCTATTGTGCAAGATGTTCTAATTTATCAGGATTTAATTAGATTGTACAATAGAAAGAACACCACAAGTAGTTGTTTGATTAAAATAGACTTGAAGAAGGCATATAATATTGTGGAATGGGATTTTGTGAAAGAAATGCTCACTGCTTTAGAATTTCCTCCAAAGTGCATAAAGTGGATAATGAACTGTATAACTACTGTTCAGCACTCTGTAGCAATTAATGGAGGTTTATATGGGCAAATTAAAGGGAAAAGAGGGCCGATACAAGGGAATCCCATATCACCTTTGTTATTTATAATATGTATGGAGTATTTCACACGAATTATGAATGTGGTTGGTCAACATGGGAGCTTCAGATTTCATACAAAGTGTAAAAGTTTGCAAATGAACCATCTATGCTTTGCTGATGATGTTCTACTGTTTAGTAAATGGGAGTTTCAATCAGTTCTATTGCTTCTAAATGGGTTAAAAAAATTCTTTTAACACATCTGGTTTGTGCACTAATGTTGCTAAGTCAAATATCTTCAGTGTGAAAATGTCCCAACAAAACTTGACTGATCTATTAGAGATGACTGGATACTCTAAAGACACTCCCCCTTTTAGATATCTGAAAGTATCAATTTCTGCAAAGAAAATTTTCAAGATGAATTGTGAGGTACTGCTGGATAAAATAGCTAGAAGAATAAAAGTGTAGGGTATTAGACATCTCTCCTATGCTGGAAGGGTGTTACTTGTGAATTCAGTACTCTTACATGTGCATAGTTACTGGTCATCTATATTCATACTCCCTAAAAGGTCCTTAAAGGGATTACAACCCTTTGTAGGAAGTTCTTGTGAGATGGGAAGACAGTGACAAATAAGCATCATTTGATGGCCTGGTACTTGGTATGCAGGGCTAAGCATGAAGGAGGTCTGGGCCTCGTTGATTGTATAAGATGGAATGAAGCAGCTGTTGCAAAGTATGTATGGAATATTGCTCAAAAAGCAGATAATCTTTTGGTGAAATGAATTGATACTGTTTGAAAGAATGGGACGGGTGGCAGTACTCTCCTACACTGAATACAATTGGTATTGGAAGAAATTTGTAAAGTGAGAGACTTGTTTGTTGCAGGCTATATGCAGAATGGGTGGCTAAGTGCTACTAAAAAATACACTATCAAGAGTGGGTACAATTGGAGGATGGGGGAGATGGAAACTATGCCATGGTGATGGGTGTGGAGTAGAAGCAATTTGCCTAAGCATAGCTTCATATGCTGGCTCACCATGCATCAAAGGTTGATGACTAAGGCAAGATTATATCACCTAGGTAACAATCCAGATGATAGATGTGCATTGTGTGGAGACTATGAGGAGACTCTGCAACATATCTTCTTTGAGTGTCCATTCTCTAAATAATGCCTGTTAGAAGTGCTTGGATATATTAGGGTGCAACTAACAGATATAAAAGGGCTATGAAAGAGAGTTGCTAGAAGAACAAGGGGTAAAAGATGTAGAGAAGTGGTGATTGCTATTCTAGCTGCTTTAGTATACTGGATTTGGAAGGCTAGGAATAGCGCTGTTTGGGATCACAAATTGCCAACTCCTACTCATCTGGTAAAACAATTGAAGCTGGAATGCAAGCTGAGAATTGTAGGATTCAAGGAGAGGAAGCTGACCAATAGGGAGAGGGACTGGATTGAAAGTTTATTTATACAGTATAGGGGATGTTTTATTATACCTGCAATTTCAATAGTTTCATACTTGTATAGCTAAAGCAATAGAGAGGAGTATTTTGTAATTGGGAGTGGTGATTGATCAATAGTCTTTTTTCTTCACCAAAAACAAATTCTATCCTATTATGTGTCCTCCACAACCTCTTAACTAAAATCATGTCCTTGATAAGCTGCAACTGCATCATGTCCTGTCTAATTACCTCTTCCTAAAACTTATTCGATCTACCTCTACTTCTCTTGAAGCCATCCATGACCAACCTCTCACACATTCGCATCTTGTCCTCCAATGTAGTGCGTTGGAGTTCAAAGCTTATATAGACAAGTGAACTCCATCACACTATGTTGAAGTTCAAAACTTTTGAAGGTGAACTGTATGCTGGAGTTCTATCAAAATTTTAAAATAATTTCTGGTGTGATTTTTATAGTAAGACTTAT
The DNA here is from genome assembly GCA_029844215.1 of Przewalskia tangutica. Taxonomy (NCBI): domain Eukaryota; kingdom Viridiplantae; phylum Streptophyta; class Magnoliopsida; order Solanales; family Solanaceae; genus Przewalskia; species Przewalskia tangutica. Next base: position 16,170,610 of record CM056721.1, read on the forward strand.
TTTTAAGTTGTTGGGATACAAATTTCACTTGTAGAAGTCGAAACTCCATGACATTGTCCTTGAGTTCAAGAGAGGTGCAGGGACAATTTAATGCTTTTCACGTTATTGTTTGTTACCTATTTTGAACTTAGGGCACCATCATGGAGTTCCAACTTTTAGCATGACATTGTCCTTGAGTTCAAAGAGGTACCATGAGTGAAATAATTTTTCACGTACCTATTTCACTTATGATACATATTTTAAAACTATATGCATTTTATCATATTTTACATGTTGTACCTATTTTAAAACTTTATTATTATTTAACTTATGATACCTATTTTAAACTTCATGAGGGCTTGAGTTTTGAACCTTTATAAACTCAAACTTCATGAAGTTGCCAAAGGTCGCCGGCCGACTCCGACCCTGCCCCCGACCCGACCATAACACGACACCGTATTAAAAAAAAAAAAAAAAAGCGACCGGCTCGAACAGGCGGGTGGTATGGTCCCGCCAGCCCCGATCCCGCCCGACCCCACCCCGACCTCGCCCAAATCCCGCCCGCTCGACCTTTGACAAAATAGCCGTTGTCCAACGGCCATTTTACATTTTGTCAGTTGACAACGCCATTTTAGGCCTCCTCCCCAACCCCTACCCCTTTATATTTATTTTTAACCCTATAAATACCTCATTCCTCTTCTTATTATTTTCACAAATCTTTCTACTCTCTAATCTCTCAATCAATCTCTAATTCTCTATACAACATTGTCTACATATTCAATCTATTTATTAATTTGAGAATTGGAGTGAAGTCAGCAACTAACTTGAGGATTATCTATCGAGCAAAGTTTCAATTTTCAACCTTCGATTACACGTCGACTTACGTCGCGCTTGGTACATTCGTTCTCTCATTAAATTATTATTTTGTCTTTATTTCATTTAGCACATTTAATTTCATTATCTTTAACTATTTATTAGCATAATTAAAATGAAAGGACTAAGGCATGTTGGTAAGGGTAAGGTCGCTTCTTCTAGTAGGGTGGTAACAAGGGCAAGTGGTACTTCTTCTAGTATTCTGTTCAGCTTATTCCTAGACAAGATGATTTTATAGATCCCGAAATGTTTCTGAAACACCATATGATCTTGACACAAATGATTATCCCGAAATCAAGAAGATTTTAATTTAGATGACACTCTAGTTGATGATACACCTATTAATGAAGATGATGATACACCCACTAGTGAAATGCCTCCTATCCCCTACTATGAGACGAGGTCCCAGAAACGACCATTAAAATCGGTTGTATGGAAATATTTTGACAGGACGTAGCTAATCAAGTAATGTATGTAAAACTTGTAAAAATGTTTATTCTTTTAAATCGACAAGGTCATGGTGGACGGGGTTTAGGAAGACACTGTTGCAAAAACACAAAGCCTTGCATGCCCAATACATGATTGAAAAATCGGTGAACAAACGTCCTCTCAATCGGGACAAGGTTCACATACTATCGTCGAGAAAGTCTGTGGTCAAATTAACCCATGACGGGAGTCAGAGGCCCTAAATATGATAAACATAAAGATAGGAAGCACTAGCAAAATTAGTTCTTTGTGAGGGTTTGCCTTTTCATTTCTGAATCTCCCGGGTTTTATTCATTATATTAGAGATATGTATAATCCTCGCTTATAAAGATTTTCCTAGATCAATTGTTAAAAGAGATGTATTTAAATTTGCATGAATATCAACAATATTTACGTTATGCATTATATCATTTAAATTGCAAAGTTGCTTTAACTTCGATATAGGTCGTAGTACTAACGGCCATGATTATTTAACGGTAGAACTTTGTCATTGGATAGATTATAAATGGTCTATGCAAAAACGTATTTTAGCATATAGATATATAGATAGTAGGCAATAATGGTGAGTTTATTTCGTAAAATATTTATTCAACATTATTACGGAATAACCGATAAAGTTATGAGTATTACATTAGATAATGATCTTCTAACAATTACGCTATTAGTATTTTAAGAAATGTTTTAACTCGTCTTTTCCAAAACATTTTCATATCAAATGTATGCCATATTTATAACTTAGTTGTAAAGGATGGTCTTTCACTTTTTCAAGATATTCTTGAAAAATACAATTTGCTATACACTTTATTTTTAAAAATAATAGAATTCAACAAAGAAAAGAATATAAAAACTTGCCACGATTGTGGACTATCTTCTGTAAAAATTCTAATAAGTACCAACTAGGTGGAATTCTTTATATGACCAACTAGTTGTTGCTTATGACTATAGAAAACCTATTACTTTATTTTTTAACGCCATAATCAAAATCCAAATGATATGATTGTGGATACTGATTGGGAGAAAATTAGAGAACTTATTGTATTTTTAGAAAATTTTCAACGAGCAACAAAAGAATTTTCTACTTTATATTATCCTACTATTTCAACTATGTTGTTTTATATAGCTATAATATTTTTACTTCTTAAAGAATATATGGAAAAACCTGCTTATCTAAATTTATTAAAAAAATGTTTATGAAATTAAAAATATTTTATTCCTATTCCCTATTTATATTATTGGTCTTGTATTAAACCCGACTATTAAAGTAGAGGGTTGTAAAAGTCTTATTGAAAATATATATACTGTATGGACGCACTACCACCTCCAACTCCCAAAAATTTAAATGTTGAACCACCTATTGAACTAACGCTAGAAGAAGTGTTGAATAGCGTAGAAGATGAATGCAAAAAGTATATCGACATTACCAAAGAAGAAAGTGCTAGTAACCAACCGACTTTTGTATCATCTTCTTCTTCAACACAACCTAAAAACGACAAGCGGTTCGTGGCTAGGCCTAATATTAATTCTATTGAAAGCCTCAGAAATAAAATGTGCGGTGGTAGCGGTGCTAACCAAATTAGTGAGTTCGATGTTTTTGTTTTGCAGGTAATTTACCTTACCAAGCGATTATCAATGAAGGAAAGGAAGACTCTTTGAAATATTGGAGCGAATGAGAAGACATTTCCGACACTTTCAATGATGGCGAGATATTTTGAACATTGGCGTCATCGCTCGAAAGCGCTTTTTCGCAGCAGATTTCAAATAGAGAGCACAGACACTCATTAGCGGGAGATACTTGGAGATGGCGGTACTATTCAGAGATTGATACGAGCGAGCGAAGGAGGCGCACAACCAGAGATTAACGAAGAAGATGACGACAACTACAACGACATTTTATCTGAAGGCATGAGTAGCGACGTGGAACAATTTGATCAAGATATACCAATTCCAACCGAAGAACCACAAGAAATTATAAAGAAATTAGAAAAAATATTTTCAAATTGGTAATTTATTTCATTGCAATTTTTAAATTTTTCTATGTCTTTCACTCTTTTGCAATTTTTTTCAACAACAGTACACTACAATGTAATTTTGAATCTTGTATATTTGATATTTCAATGAAATTAATAATATAAAAGGCACAAAAACAGCCTTGGGATGTTTTTTTTACACTATTCTTGTCTTTGTTTAATTATTTAGTTTATAACTTTATACTTTATACTTTATACTTTATAAATATATTATAAATTATAATACTATAAGTCTATAATATGACAAGTATATGTTATACTTAATGTTACTTTGTTAGTACTTAGTAATTTATTATTTTTAATTTAGTGAAAAATTTAAAAAAAAAAAACCCGCCAACCCGTCGTCCCGGCAGGCCGTCAGGCAGTCAGGCCCGACTGCCCAGCGGGGCCGGGATCGGGACGGGACATGGTATGGTCCCGCCCGACCCCTCCAGCCCGCCTCGACCCGCCTTTTCTCGGCCAGGCCCCGATCGATCCGCCAAACCCGATCCCGGTGGGCCCGTCCCGGCCCACTGGCCAGCCTTGGTTGAAACTAAACTTTTTGAGAGTCCATATTATCAAAGTTTCAAACTCCAACACCACGTGTTAGATCTAGTTGTTGTGTTTTAAGTTAGGATATCTTTGTTAAAATGAAATAGCCACTTTCTAATATATATTTAAAACGATAGCTAAACTTAGATTGGTGACTCAAAAGCTGACCATCCCACCTAAAAAAGATTTCAAGTACAAGTTAATTTTTTCCTTAAGTTTGCTCTGAATTAAATTAGGTTCTTACGGAAAACATAAAGTGACCAAATTAGACCAAAAGTCTATGGGTCAAAATTAGGGAGCCTCGATTCTCTCTTTACATTGATGCACTAGATACATTAATGATGCAATACACTGAAAAGAAATGTTGGATGCTATATGAATTAAAGAGAAAAGAACAATCATTTCGAACTTTAAATCTAGAAAATCATACTAAAAGTGAGTATATATTATACAGTACAGTGCAGTGACTTCTTGCTTAATCCCAGCTCTGTGCTATCCAATTAAAAACTCATCCGTAAGCACGTCAACTAGTCATCATCCAATTAAAAATCTTTCTACAATACTTTGTCTTTGTTTTACGTTAGCATACTTTGTCTGTAATCATTATCTGTAGAAGTAATTAAAAAAAGCAAGGACAAAGAAGTCATTTCAGCCTACAAGGATTAACTATAATCCGGAAGAGTTAGTTAGTTGTTAAGCTTAGAAGTTAATGATAGTAAGATTATTATAATTAGTAGCTAACAATGTATACATGTATATATACACTACATTCCTCACATTGTAAATCAGTTGATTGAATATACAATACTCAATATCACTCTCTCTACTCGACTTCACTCTATTGTCTTCTTCACCATAACTAACTGCTTCTCAAGATCAATGTCAATGGCATGGATTAAAATCATGTAAATCAAAATTATCTTTCCTTGTTCCATTTCTATTACCTTATTATGTCATTAACTAACAATAGAAAATATTAATAGTAACTTTTTGAGCCAACACTTGACACAACCAATGAGAAAAAAAATTCAGTCTTCTGTCAAATATTTCCCTTAATTAAATATTCCCATCAACTTCTCCAACTAAATAGATCTTGTCTTTTAGTTAGTGGGCTAAGAAGCGAATCGAATCAATTAGAAGAAAAACTTGAATCATCATCTTTGAACAACTTGGCATTATAAAAAAATCCTAATTAACTTGGTTGTAATGATCCAACTATACTGTTGTAGTGTTGCCAGCCATTTGGAAGTGAATTTCATGTAGTACTATGTTAAGAGTCTTGCATCATCAGTAATGAAATGAGAACATAAACTCTTTATATGGACTTGGACAATCATCACCTTACAAGCTAGTTTTTGGGATTGAGTTAGGCCAAATATCCATTCTTACATGGTATCAGAGCCAAACTCATTCAAATTCTTTATTCACTGATGTTGGACCCCCAAATTATATTATTCACGCTCCAGTTAACGGGGTCTGGACGTGCGGGGAGTGTTAAGAGTCCCACATCAGTAATCAAATGGAAACATGGACTTCTTATATGGACTTGGACAATCCTCACTCTGCAAGCTAGCTCTTACATACTATTTTTTCTTGAGGTCATCAATTAAACGGATATATTCAGAATTTAAACATTATGAATTTAATTAAATATTGAATTTTATTACAATTCATTTTATTTATGGGTCTGAAATTTATTATTTCAATTTATTTTGAGATGATCTTAATTCAACCATGACAAGAAAAACAAAAGAAGAGGGAGTAGTATCGTAAAGGAAAACTACCTTCTTAGATGCCCCTAGAAATGTCTACGTATTACTAGAGTTTCCACTTTCCAGCTGCTAACTAATGTGCATCTCATACAATAGATCCAGACCTAAATAACTTTTTGGGACCTGACAAGCTGAATAACCTAAAAAATAAGAAATAGGCCGGTGAAATCGTTTTTTTTGGGTCCCGGGGTTATGTTATGAAATAATAAAATTAAACTGAAAGTAAAATCAATTCGAATGCTGGAACAGTTTGCGAATGTCGGCAGAAATATCGTCTGACACAACTGACAACATTTCAGTAAAAACAAAATAAAACCTTTGAAGAGTTAAAGTGCAGCGAAAATAAATAAAGAACACAAAGGGTTTAATTTTCATAGATTATATATTGATATAACCCATGATGGTTAATGACAAAAAATATTGTATATATATATACACAATTGAATATATTCATTTCTTTACAAAATTTACAAGATAATACAAAGGAATAAAAAAAGTTAAGTCGCAGATGACTTATGCCTGAAAAATCTATCTAAATAGAAGTGAACAACATCTCATTACAATCGTTCCATATAAAGCTAATCTAGAATCTGAAACAACGACTGTAATGTCACACATAATGTCGTCACAAACACAGACAACATTTCGTGATCCAGATTTCTGAGATGAAATCCCGAGAGCTCTCTTGGTATTTTTACATTTTGATTCTAGACATTGATTCACTTTTCTGCCCTCTCTATTTATAGTAGAAAGTCCTTCTTGAAAAGCTCATCAATTGGTTGTAGAAGTTGAGCTAAAAGTGGGCACGTGAAGCAGTAGCTTGAGGCATGAAAATAGGAGCTGATTTGGACTTTTTCTTCACACGTCTTGCTCCTTAAGTTAAGCTACCTCTTCGACTTGGTCTTCCTCGTTTGCAATTTGCTTCAAAGACTCCTTGTCAAGTCAATTGTCATGTGATAAAAAGGTCACACTTTCCTGAAATCTGTCAGTGAAGATAGGCAAAACAGTTACCAGAATGTCGTCCCGAATGTCAAGACATTTGGTCCAATATTTTCTGATTTAACTTAGCTCTGAAAATGATATGTTAGGAAAAATGTCATGACACAAAATCTAACATTAACAGTTTTCTTTACTAGTACTACTTTTAAAACGATCGAACATGATCACTAATAATGTTTGGTCGAAAAAGTTTTTCAAATACAATCGATTCTTTAAAAAAACTCTTTTTAGAAAAAAAATTGAACACTTTGTAGACATCGAAATTTGGTAAGACTCTACAAGACAAGTTCAATACATCTTCAAACTCTAAGGTCTGTTAGAGTTTCTTGGAGGCTAATCTATCATAAATCCTAGCTCATGTCTATATAAAGGGACACATATTCTCTTGAAAAGACATCTCGAAAGTTTCATAAACTTATAAAACAATCACAAAGATCATGATGCGGCCGGATTCTTCTTAACAATCAAATAATTAAAGAAGATCCACAAAATCCTTTCATGGAGATAATCCCAAGGAGGCCTCCATCATCCTAGTTCGAGAAACACGCTACTTCAGCCTTCCAATCACGAAGTTAATCAAGAGAAAAAATTCAAAACATAAATAAAATTATACCCATAATATATATATATATATATATATATATATATATGAATAAAATATTATATTTCTTCATATTTTATTTACGATTGCATTTTATGTTCCACATATCAAAATTTGTTTCAAACACACTTATTGAAAAACAAACGTCAAAGTAAGTGAAATTGAAGTTAGAAAAAGGGGTCTCCCGTTCTATTTCCTTTGGACATACTATAATTAGTCACCACTCACCACTGTCCAACTTCCAAAGTCCCATTAGTGAAATGAGGCAAAGTGTGTTGAAAAAAAATACTCACTCCCCTCACTTTTATTAGTCCATTATATTAAAAATAAATTTTTATTTTTATTTGTCTACTTTAGTATATCAAAAAGAAAAGATAAATTTTTGTTTGTTTTACCCTTAACATTATTTTTTCTTGTTTTATTCTTAATATTAATTATTCATTTCTAAATCATTTTTAAAATTTATTGAGATTATATATCAATTAATATGAGTATTATAATAAAATATGTTCTACATTTATTAATTCTTAAAGATAGTTGAAAATCAAAAGTGAACTAATGGAATAATTAGGCAACGTGTGCGCATTAAATGGTACTCGGTGGACGCTGGCGAATGCACAGATGAGAATAAATAGTGCAAATCCTATATATAAATGGTAGGTGGCACCGTGGCAGTGGCACCCATAATTGCTACTCCCTCAACAGTAGCAGAATTTGGAGACGTACTGACCTGGTCCAGTATGACCATAATGCATGGGACATGCATGGGTGCATGAATGGGGACAAATATATGATTTGTATTAGCGCATACTATAACATATTTTCATATATTTTGTAATATTTAGTGTTGTATAATTATGGTAAATTTAGGATTCTAATTGTATGAGAATTCACATTGTACACACTATATATATTTGTAATAATGAGAAAAACTCTCCAAAAGAGATTAATATAATCTGATATCAGAAGTCAAAACATAAACCCTATTTCTTTTCTCCTTCTATCACCCGCAACCCCCTCGTTATCTTCACAAACCGGCAACGGCTGTCAGAAGTATAAAATTATTTGTCAGCGTTAAAAAATGAGATCATTGCACTACAACAAATCGCCTCAAAGAGAGCGATTTTTTTAAACAAAAAAAGGCGACAAAAAAATGTCTTGTTAGTTAGTACCAAAAAGGGCGACATATAGTCGCCCTTTTTAATTCCATCAAATAGGGCGACATCTTAAAGTCACCCTATTTAACTTCACCAAATAGGGCGACATCTTAAAGTCACCCTTTTTAATTTCACCAAATAGGGCGACATCTTTCAGTCGCCCTCTTTGAGTCCACAAAAAATGGGATTAAATAACTTTTATTTGTTACTTAAATGAGTGATTAATAATTGCATGTATTCTTAGAGTAGTAAATGTTGAATTGAAATATAAAGTACACGTTTTTTTTTCTTTCTAAAGTGACAAATATTATAGACCAATTTTGTTGGATAAAGCAACGTGCAGATAATTAAGAAGAAATGGATTCCATTTTAAATATCATTATAGCTAAAAAATAATTATCCTAAAATAATTGTCACTTTAGAAATTCAAGACTAAAGTTAACAATTGTTTTCAACTGTATCCTTAAGGATTAAAATCTTCTTTTAGTTTTTCACCAAATAGGGCGACATCTTAAAGTCGCTCTCTTTGAGTTTCACCAAATAGGGCGACATCCTTCAGTCGCCCTCTTTGAGTCCCACAAAAAATGGGATTAAATAACTTTTATTTGTTACTTAAATGAGTGATTAATATTTGCATATTTTCTTAGAATAGTAAAGGTTGAATTGAAATACATTAGGTTGAATTGTCACTTTAGAAATTATCCGATATCTGAAATATTCGGATTCGAATCCGATCCGAAATTATCTAAAAATTGTGGATATCCAATTTTTTAATATCTGAAATATTCGGATCCGAATCCGATATGAAATTATCCGAAAATTGCGGATATCCAAAATTATCCGATATCCGAAATATTCGGATTCGATCCGAAATTATCCAAAAATTGCGGATTTCTTATTTTTTGGATATCCGAAATATTCGGATCCGAATCCGATTCGGAATTATCCAAAAAATGTGGATATCTGATTTTTTGGATATCCGAAAATTGCGGATATCCGAAATATTTAGATCCGAAATTATCCGAAATATTCGGATCCGAATCCGATCCTAAATTATCTGAAAATTTCGGATATTCGGATCCGAATCCGAGCCGAAATTATCCGAAATAAAGACTTCTAAAAATGTTGCACTATTATAAATAATAAGTAAAAAATAGGCATCTTGTTAAAAATTGACTTTATAACCGGCCAATGGATTTATGATTATGATGAACATAAATATAACAAGTATTGATGGCTCGTTTAGTGGTAGAATGACATACTTCCACAGAGGAGGCCAGGTTCGATCCTTGGCTGGGTATTTGTGGTGATTAATATTGCATAACTAATTGTCTAGTGGTAGATAGTCCAATGTCACAGTTCAGACCAGAGTCCGAATCTCAGTAGGAGCATTTAATTTTTTCTGTTTTTTGAACCATATCAAAAAAGGCAACTCTATACAGTCGCCCTATTTGAACCACGTCAAATCGCCCTATTTGAACCACGCCAAATAGGGCGATTTTTCAAGTTATCTCCTTTGGTGAGGATCAAATAGGGTGACTACACTCCTAGACAACTATTCCTCGACTTCAGATCTAGTCTTAGCGTTCGGTCTCCTCCCGCTCTGACTGAGGGGGTGTATTAGCGAATCTTATAAAATATTTTCATATATTTTGTAATATTTAGTGTTGTATAATTATGGTAGATTTAGAATCCTAATTGTATAGGATTCCACATTGTACACACTATCTATATTTGTATTAATGAGAAAGACTCCCAAAAAAATTAATGCAATCTTACAATTTGAACCTACTCACCCTAAGTTCGAAATTTAATTTACTTGTTTGAACTCTATTGTTTTACATATTTAATAAAATTTTAAATACTTATATAAGCTTCGAGCCAAACCACATTAATAAATTCAAAAGTTATACACTAGATCGGTCCTGAGACCACCTTTTTTTTTTCAATTTGAGATAGGAGGTTAGTTTGTGAATAATGGAAGTGAGAAACAAAAAGGGAGGTGTTTATGATGGAATTGTAATTACACATTTAAGTGACGCAAACTGGAGTAGCAATTAATCTAACTACGACAAGTCTAGCTTAATATCTTAATGAAGGAAACTAGTATTGGTGCTTTAATTACTGCAGCCTTGGATCATATACGGTCATGTCAATCAGGTCCTACACTATACTACAATTGATATAGAGATTGAACAGATTGAAGATGAGAAAAGCAATGAAAGAGGAAGATGAGAAGAAGCAATGAAAGAGGCGTAGTGTACGATGCAAAGTAAAAGAAGGCGTGCAAGTACACAACTGACAATGCAAAAGGTCATTTCGACCTTATCAATATCTACAGGGCTTCAGCTGAGATGGGCCTCAGCTGAAGTGGGCTGTTTCTATCTTGGTTTGGGCCTCTTGGCTTTTAGGCGTGATTTGGGCCTGCCTGTATAGATGTATTTTGTAGGGTTTAGTTTTTTAACAAATTCAGTTAGGATTTAGTTACATAGTTTATATAATTCATTTATGGTTCTTAGGTATTTACAGAATAGGTCCCTAGTTCTTGTATAAATATTTGTAAATGTTTTGTTAAGAGATACACAGAAAATTCCCAAATCATCTTCTCTACAATTCATCTTCATAATCACAAATTATTACATGGTATCAGAGCTTGTAAGCTCGATCTGACCACTGTTCATTTCTGTGATCAACAATCAGTAAACCCAAATGTCTCAATCAACACCAACTGCTGCAGCTGGAACCGGAAACACTGAAAAAGCAGTAGTCTATGATCATGGACATCCTTATCACCTCAACAATGCAGACTCACCGGGAATGACACTAGTCAATAGTGTATTTGATGGTAGAGGATACCCGGGATGGAGGAGATCTATCCTCCTATCTTTATCGACCAAGAAGCTTGCCGTTCATCAACGGATCTTCAAGCCACCCGATTTGGATCGCGAGAATATGAACAGTGGTGCTGTGTTAATGACATGGCCATCACTTGGATCACAAATGCTCTAACAAAAGATATAGCTGATAGTGTAATACACTCTAACACAGCAAAAGATCTATGGGACAGTCTGGAGCAGAGGTTTGGGAAGTCAAATGGTGCCAAACTCTACCATTTACAAAAGGAAATCACAAGCTTAGTTCAAGGTAATGAAGATATTGCTAAATATTTTACCAAATTCAAGAAACTATAGGATGAACTAGATACAATGAATGTCATTATAAGTCGCTTGTGTGCACTTTGTGTGAGGAAAGGCAAAACTAACAAAATCTTTGCAAGATCAAAGACTGATTCAATTTCTCATGGGGCTGAATGATATTTACACACAAGCAAGGGAAAACATCCTGATGATGAGTCCCTTGCCTAATATGGACCTTGCATATTCATTACTTTTACAGGATGAGAATCAGAGGGAAGCATATGCATATTCCACATCTGATTCTGCATCTTTTCCGTCTGGATTGAATAAACGAATTTCACGCTCACCGCTTCTGAGTTTGCAGCATTCATAGCAACAGTGAATGGTAAGCAGTTTCAGAAATTTAAGAATCAGACATTCAGAGGAGGAAACACAACACAGAGATCTGTTAAACCACAACCAAGTTTTAAAAATAGAAAGAAGTATAACCCCAATGTTAGCTGCACATATTGTGGGAAAACAGGACACACACAGGATGATTGCTACAGACTGCATGGATTCTCATCTGATTTTCAGTTTACTAACTCTAAGGATTATCAAGGAACAGTCAAAGAAAATGCAGCAGTAGCACTTGAGGAACTGGACAGCATCAACAGCAATTTGACACAACAATACACCAAAGAAGAAATAAAGGAAATGATGCATTTATACAAACATGCAAAACTGGGACAGTCAGGAAATTCAAGCATTAATGCAAATGCAGTGGCTGGTACTATTCTTAAATACTCTGGTTCAGTTTTCAGCAGTTTCAAATCTAGCACCTGGATAATTGACTCAGGAGCATCAGAACACATGTGTTCTAATTCAACTTTCTTTTTGTTTCTTACTCCACTTCCTGTACCTTTGAACATCAATTTACCTAATTCTTTCAAGGTAAATGTTACTCATACAGGAAGTATCCCTATTCTGCCAGGTCTCATTTTGGAAAATGTTCTTCATGTTCCAGAATTCAAATTTAACTTATTATCTGTACATAAGTTATGTGTACAAATCAAATGTGATGCCATATTTACATATAGTAAGTGTTTCTTGCAGGACCATTCAATGAAGAGTCCTCAAGCTTTTGGTGAAATAAGAGAAGGACTATATCTATTGGAACATACTAATCATAAGTCTAGGTGTTTATTTAATGCAAATGTCCTTTCAATTCCACAAGGAAGAAATTCCATTCCAGAATCTGTCCCTGTTTCTGGGCATGTTAAAGCTACTTCTGATGTAAAACTTTGGCATGTAAGATTGGGTCATCTACCTTTTTCAGCAATGAAACATTTACATTTCCTTCATTGTGATTCTATTTCTAATTTTATTTGTGATATATGTCCTAAAGCTAAACAAACTAGGCTTCCTTTTCCTGTAAGTAACATCAAGACAAAAGGACTATTTGAACTCATTCACATTGATACATGGGGACCATACAAATCAAATACTTACAATGGTTTTAAATATTTTCTAACTATAGTGGATGATTTTAGTAGAGGAACTTGGACATTTCTGATGAGTACCAAAAGTAATGATTTCCCTCTTCTCAAGAATTTTCTTTCTATGGTTCAAAGGCAGTTTAATTTGAAGGTGAAGATGATAAGATCTGATAATGCTCTTGAATTAGGAAAAGGAACACAAGAAACAGCTTATCTTGCTACAGAAGGCATTATCCACCAAATGTCTTGTGTAGGAACCCCTCAACAAAATGGAATTGTTGAAAGAAAACACAGACATCTCTTAGATATTGCAAGAAGTCTGATGTTTCAATCCAACATTCCTGTTTGTTACTGGGGTGAATGTATCTATGACCACATACATCATAAGCAGTTACCTTCCAGTGTTCTCAAAGGGAAAACTCCTTATGAAGTCATTTTCCAACAACAGCCTGATTATTCTCACTTAAGGAATTTTGGATGTCTATGTTATGTATCTACTCTAACTCAGGGAAGGACTAAGTTTGATCAAAGGGCAAAGGCTTGTGTGTTGATAGGATATCCTCTAACTCAAAAAGGATACAAGTTATTAGAACTAGATACCAAGAAAATTGTGATCTCTAGGGATGTGAAATTTCATGAGAATCAGTATCCTTTTGCTCTTTCCACTGCTTCCAAAATGTCTATTTTTTCAGATCCATCTTCCCATATCTTTCTAGAAACCTCTCCTTCACTACTAGATATAATGCATGATCAGTCTATCTCTAGGTTTTCCCATGATTTGACAAATACATCTACTCCTATCACACTTGATAATTCTGATCTTTTTCCATATCCTGTGTCTCCTCCTACTGCACCACCACATACAGTTGACACCCCCCTTGAACCAGAACCAAGAAGGTCAGACAGATCCAACAAAGGGATTCTTCCTTCTCATCTAAATGACTACTTTTGCAATACTATTTTTCTTAGTAATGTTACAGAATCCTGCTTTGTTGCCCCCACTACACCCACCATTCTGTCTTTCCATGCTCTTTCTCAGCCAAGTCAAATTATTCTGGACAGTGTTTCTACAATCACAGAACCTACATCTTTTAAACAGGCATGCCATCATCCTGGATGGATAAAAGCCATGGAAACTGAAATAGAAGCACTTTAAGCCAATCACACTTGGGATTTAGTTTCTTTACCCCCAGGAAGAAAGGCTCTTCCTTGTAAATGGGTCTACAAAGTAAAACAACATGCAGATGGATCTATAGAGAGGTTAAAGGCTCGCTTAGTCATCAGAGGGGATATACAGACTGAAGGGATTGATTTCAATGAAACCTTTTCCCCAGTAGTTAAAATGACTACAATCAGATGTTTGTTGGCAATTGCAGTCAAGAAAGGTTGGGATATTTCTCAGTTTGATGTCAACAATGCATTTTTGCAGGGTGATTTGCAAGAAGAAGTATATATGAAATTTCCTTATGGGTTAGACTCACCTACCCCTGGTTTGGTTTGCAAACTGAGAAAGTCTCTCTATGGTTTGAAACAAGCTTCTAGGCAATGGTATGCCAAGCTTGCCGGGGCCTTAACTTTTAAAGGATATACATCCTCACTAAATGATTACTCTCTTTTCTTTAAGCATACATGTTCTTTGATTTCTATGGTCGCAGTATATGTTGATGATATCCTTATTACTGGAAATGATCATCCAGAAATTGAAGGTCTTAAGGTTTTTCTTCACTCAGAATTCAAAATTAAGGACTTAGGTCTCATTCACTATTTCTTGGGTATGGAAATATTAAGAGAAGACCATGGTCTTATCATCAGTCAAAGAAAGTATACTTTAGATCTTCTTGCTGAATTTGATGTTTCTCACCTTGCATCTGTCTCTTCGCCAATGGATCCATCTGCAAAATTATCTGCAACAAAGGGAGAAATATTATCAGATCCCACCACATATAGACATCTCGTTGGAAAATTAAATTATTTGACTCATACAAGACCAGATTTATCTTTTGCTGTCTTGACATTGAGTCAGTTCATGCAAACACCTACAGTGGATCATTTTAATGCTGGATTACGAGTATTACGTTACCTTACGAAGTATCCTTGTCATGGACTTCTTCTCAATGCTTCGCCAAGCTTCTCTTTGTCTGCTTTCTGTGATGCTGATTGGGCAACTTGTCGTGACGATCCGCTCACGATGGTTTCTTCATCAGTTTGGGTGGTTCGCCTATCTCTTGGAAGTCCAAGAAACAAGCTTCTGTCTCCTTATCTTCTGCCGAGGCTGAATACCGTTCCATGCGGCGACTGGTGGCAGAGTTAACATGGCTGACTCGTTTACTTTCAGATCTATCGATTTCCTCTCTGATTTCGGTACCTATACATTCTGACAGCAAAACGGCCATTGACATCGCTCGAAACCCCGTCTTTCATGAAAGAACGAAACATGTTGAACTCGACTGTCATTTTGTCCGGCAACAGTACCTTTTAGGTTTGATTTCTCTTTCTTTTGTCCCATCCAAAGACCAGCTTGTTGATATTTTCATGAAATCCCTATCTGGTCCTTCACATCATCATCTTCTTCGCAAGCTGGGGGTTACTACGTTCCCCTCCAGCTTGAAGGGGAGTGTAGAGATTGAACAGATTGAAGATGAGAAAAGCAATGAAAGAGGAAGATGAGAAGAAGCAATGAAAGAGGCGTAGTGTACGATGCAAAGCAAAAGAAGGCGTGCTAGTACACAACTGACAATGCAGAAGGTCATTTCGACCTTATCAATATCTACAGGGCTTCAGCTGAGATGGGCCTCAGCTGAAGTGGGCTGTTTCTATCTTGGTTTGGGCCTCTTGGCTTTTAGGCGTGATTTGGGCCTGCCTGTATAGATGTATTTTGTAGGGTTTAGTTTTTTAACAAATTCAGTTAGGATTTAGTTACATAGTTTATATAATTCATTTATGGTTCTTAGGTATTTACAGAATATGTCCCTAGTTCTTGTATAAAGATTTGTAAATGTTTTGTTAAGAGATACACAGAAAATTCCCAAATCATCTTCTCTACAATTCATCTTCATAATCACAAATTATTACACAATTGATATATGATTAACCGATAGGCGGAACTGCTGTGCACTTTGCATTGGCTAATTTCCTATTCCTAACCTTAATTCAACGAATAGGTTCTTCTTATTATACATGAATCAATATAATTCCAATGATTGTCACATGTTACAACTGAAAGAATTACGAGTCCTTCACAAAAAGGGCTAATCGACATGATATATTCAAGTGTCCTCGTGATGAAGGGAAAAGACCTTAAAGACTGAGACAGAAAAATAAAATCATGTCATGAAGATATATGGGTCATGAGATGTGTTCACACATGAGAAAGGGTAAAATTTTACTTTATTAAATTTACTGAATCATAATAATTTAAACTAGTTTAATATAAATTAACAAATCAATAATAATATTTTCTTACATAGTATCGGAATCAGTCAGATCCATTTCAATTCTTTGTTTACCGATGTGGGCCCAGAGGCGGACACACCCTTTGCACCCACTTTCAATTTTTTTTTATCACCTTGCACTACTACATTTTTGAGCTAATGCGACGGGTCATATAAGGCTAATGCGACGCCATATGTAGTACCGTCGCATTAGATGTGGCTAATGCGGTAGGTCAAAGTGTAATAAATGAAAAAATTAGGCTAATGCAACGACATAATTGGACCGTTGCATTAGCCAGTGTAATGCGACGGCTCCTATACTCTAATGCAACGGTCTAGAATGACCGTTGCATTAGACGAGATAATGCAACGTCTTCGATACTCTAATGCAACGGCCAGGTTTGTATAATTAAAACCTTTTCATCTCAGCCATTAGCCCGCGTTACCCACTTCTCAAAATTAAAAATTCCCTGCGAATTTTTCTCCATTCCCGCCGTCGCACCTCCCTTCCCCAACTGCTAGTCGTCGCACCCCCTTCCCCCACTGCTCATCGCCGTCGCATCCCCTTCCCCCACTGCTCGTCGTGGTCCTTTTCCACTCGTCGTCGTATCCACTTCGTCGAACTGCTCTTCCCTCTTCTTCAATGTTAGATTATATATGTTTTATCGTCGTTTTACCTTCCCCTTGCGTTAGTATGTTTATTAGTCTTAAAATCAGATTTTTCTAAAAATTTAGTCTATAGTTCATTCTCATTGGAGTTTTAAGAATTCAAAATCAAGAACTCTTTAATTTTTTTTTTCAATTCAGAGTGCTCATTGGGTATTTGATTAAGTGAATCTGATTGCAGAATATTTTTGTAAGCTTTTCAGTTATAGTGTTATTTGACAATTTGATTTGATTGAGATGAAGTTTTAAATAGAGAGCTTTCTTGAGAATTTTGAATAAATTGAATTTGATTTGATAGTTACTGTAATGTTATTTATACTTGTTTTGATGTTGTACCTTTGATTAAGGTAACTCTCTTAAATATTACATTGAGGAAATGGATTGTGGAACTACTGAGTGGTGGATGACTGCCAAATGGAGTGATGAATATGAACGAGGAGTAGACGAGTATATTAAAAAGGCTTTAGCTACAAAGTCTCAAGGAAATCAAATTTGTTGTACATGTGATAGTTGTCATTATCGTTATTGGAACCATGAGAATGTTGTGGACAACACAATGACTTGATGGAAGAAATAAATGATGAGTCCACATCTGAATATGATGGAGGCGGTAACGAGGAGGAAACCACTAGCAATATGGGGGCAAAAAGGAAGGTAATCTTCTTTAGTTGAATGTCTTTCCCGGTGTTGATATGTTTCAGTTGTTTGGTTCATTTCTCAGTATACTGGTTTGGTATCGGGTCTAGAATAGTACGATGTGTATGTTGGATTAATGCTCTATTCTGCCTAGTCGAGTATATGTGATTTTATTTTTTTGTCCTCTGGTTGATTACTGGAATGAAGTGTTAGTATACCTGAAATCTTGAATTATTTTTTATGACATCACAATCTTAAGTTAAGTCACCAAATAATAGCCTAAATCTGTTACTTAATGTTGAATTTTCGCCTTTAAATGATTATGCGTCCACATCAGTGCCTTAAATGTCACGGGATGGTTATATCTTGCTGACTAAGTCTTTGGATGGTTATATCTTTGGATTGGATAAGTCTTTGGTAGTGTCATGTTTGGCCAGAAACATTTAGAACAAGTTTTGTGTCTTTTCTATCTTTTTTTTTACTCAGAATCTGCCTCCTACACAACCATTAATTTGCCTTGTAGAACATATCCTATATAATTTTAAACTTGCTCAAATTAGGAATGCATAGTTAAAAGAAATTCAAAGCTTGCAGGATGTATGTATTGGCTGTTAAGGGTCGCATTTGGTTGAAGATATTGTAAATAACCTATATGGCGTCACTGGGCATATTGTTTACGTTAAAAATTACTTGATAAGTCATATATTTGGATCAGCAGCTCCGTCCAGTTATAAATGATTAAGATTACACTATGTTTCCTCATATCTTAAGGTAATAAACTTAGATAATCCAACACAGAGCAAAGTAATAAAAGGAGTTATTCTTTTTCACAAAATCTGAAGCTTCAACCAAAAGGAGAGTCAGCTAAATTTAAGCGTCCACTTTAGCAGAAAGCAATGCTTTATGCTGAAGAAGAACAACTCTCTGATGAAGAGTTCCTTTACTGGAAGGACACTTTGACTCATGATTGTCATTCTCTTGATGAAGAGTTATTCAACTCCTGACTTGAAAAACCAGCAACATATAGGTAAATGACTAATGAATAATAATAATCTCTAGAGATAAATAAAGCATTACAAGAAATAATGGAGTACTACATGTGATATATCAAAAAAAAGTTATATCAACCTTTTTACACTATCAGATATTCTAAATGATAATTATATGTGCTAATTTAGTCTCTTTCTATCAGTTGACATGAAGAACTAATGGCAATGTGATTAGAATTTGACCATTCTTTAGGTAGATCTAAAGTCGCTCACAAATAAAGTCGCTCAATCATCATGTAAAGTTCTCAAAATTCTTAAAGTCTTTGCAAACGAAATAAGTTGAAAACTATGTGAAATAATAATGAACATGCTCTAATGATATGGAAAGGGCATATAGTATTTAATTAAGTGAGACAGTCGAATGAAAATATGGACAGACACATGAGGCCTGGTTTTCTCTTACAATCTGGAATGTATGCATACATTAGTAATCAGTACAACATCTGTAATATGTCTTCCTTTTATAAATATATGTTGTGAGTCTACAAGTTTAAGT
Organism: Przewalskia tangutica; assembly: GCA_029844215.1. Taxonomy (NCBI): domain Eukaryota; kingdom Viridiplantae; phylum Streptophyta; class Magnoliopsida; order Solanales; family Solanaceae; genus Przewalskia; species Przewalskia tangutica. The sequence continues at coordinate 16,189,928 of CM056721.1, forward strand.
TTGTGTATCACCTTTTTGAGTCTTTCCGTGAGTAAAATCAGCTTGTAGATACTTCTTATTAAGCAAATTGGTCTAAAGTGCCTCAGCTCCTAGCTTCATTTGTTTTAGGAATCAAAGCCACATATGTGCTTTGAAGCTTTTTTCAAACACCTCCTAAGAATGAAAACTCTGAACAGTTGTCATTGTATCTATTTTGACTACCTCGCATTAGGTCTAATGCAACGCCACCGGATGCCACGGCTCCTTGTCGTTGCATTAGACCTAATGCGACGACAATGAGGCCCTATTGCGACGATTTGGAGGCGTCGCATTAGGCCAGAAATGTAGTAGTGTTGTATCGTTTTACAAGGTGACCCACCTATCATTTACAAGGTGACTCACCTATCATTTTCAACGTGACCCACCTATCATTTTCAAAATGGGCATACATCTTCTGTATGGTGAAAACGATTTGTTGTTATGCCAAGAATGGAAGAAAGATGGGAAGAGAGAGAGAAGGAGGTGGTGCACTGGCCTCAAAACTTGGATTAGACGGTAGCGACGTCAAACATAGATTGGAATCTTTGGCATTGTTACTTTGTTAGAGTATAGAGTTAAAAATATTGGGGAAATCTGAAGTTTCACTAGGAGAGTGTGTAGTAATGATGGACTGGTTTTGTTGCATGTCCGTCGAGTGGTGTAGCGTAAGATTTATAATCTTGTGAGCTTGGGAGTAGTTATAGGGTTAATAGAGTTCTTAAGAGAAGGGTTAGTAGCATAATTATTAATGCATGTTGTTTAAATTGTCTTTATCTAAAGACTCCACGTTAGTAATAGACGTGGCACTGGTCATATTAGGCGTTAGAGAATTGTTTTTATATTTATTATTAGAGAAATTTTCAATAAAATTAATAGCATTGGTGGTTTCCTCTAAAACCGCGTGCTCAACATCCAATGCAGAAAAGTGGTTTTGCCTATTAGGGGTTTCAGTAGGTAATTTAGGCGATAAATTTGGATTAATATAATTTGAATAATTAATTATAGCGAGGGAGTAAAGATACTAATAATAATAAAATTGATTATTTTGAGAATATTAAATTCTTTATTTAGGTGTGCATATGTATGCCTTTATTAAAATTTTAAAATTATTTTGTGGTGTTGAAAATAGTTAATTTTGAATGAATAATGGGAAGAGAGGGACAAAATTGGGTGTCAACATGCATTGCGGCTTCAATTTCGATTTGTGTGGGTCCCGCTGCATGATGTGCTTGAAGGGGTCGAGGTTCGAATATTCGGATCGCTCGACCATAAATTGATGCGAAACCCGAGTGACAGAAAGCTGTGGGCGCGCGGCTGGAATGGGCATAGGCTAGCTGCCATGTGCATCTGTGATGCACCCAATTGAAAAATTCTCTGCGTCCGCCACTGTGTGGGCCCCCGAATTATATTATCCACGCTACATTTAACAAAGTCTGGGCATGCGGTGGAGTGTTAAGAGTCTCAAATCGAATATAATGAAAAAATGGACTCCTTACCTGGATGTATACAATGCTCACCTTACAAATTATATTTTGGGGTTGAGTTAGACACAAGATTCATTCTTTACCATGAATACTCGACACTACAATAAAATATAGAATTAATAATATAATCTTAATAATAATAAATATATTATTACTAAAAATATAAATGATAATAAGAATTTAATATATTATTATTAAATTTTTTATTATTGTAAAAAGTACCTTATGTGAGTCATTATTAATATAATAATGACAAACATATCACTCTGTTTCTTTTAGTACAATTGATTAATTGCATGGGAGAAAAGTATGTACCATATCATTCATCTTTTGCATCCGTTACTTTGACACTGGTCTCCAGCTAATGAAATAAGTATATTTATGTAAGCATAATTGTAAACATAAGAATTGTAAGAATAATCTCATAATTTAATTATGAGACATTTGATCACGTTCGATGCTTACTTTGGGAGGATATTGTTGACTGTTGTCGTCTCCATAAAAATATTAAAGATGGTGTAGCTTAAAGTCTTGCAAGTGGCTGTTTAACAAACTAAATACACAGTGGAGTACTACAAAACAGTGAGTTCTTGTCTAATCCAATCCCTAATGTAATAATTCTGTGTGCTATCTCTAGAATACATCATCTTTACTTTGCGTTTGCATGCACTCTCTTTTGTCATCACTGACTTTCTTCACTTAATTTAATTGTGAAAAGTTTTAGTATGTGGCTCACATGCCAAGTCCTACTTGTGTGATGCACTTCTTCACTTGGCAAATGGACAAATTTAGGCCCCTTTCCCCCATTCCTCCATTAATATGTTCTCATTTCTCTTCTACTACACTTTGTTGTAGTTCGCCAACTGAAACACCAATTTAAAGACTATTTTCAACACAAAATTTCGTCCTCCTCTCCTTTCTCAACACCCCCCCCCCCCCACACACACACACGCACAGACACACAGACAAACTACATCAAGAAAATAAAGGAGAAAATTCATTGTCATTATCATTTTCTATTCCTATAACTAAAATGTTCTTATAAAAACTCAAAACCCAGTTGACCACAAAAATAAACCTGGAATTGATTCAATCAGTTACAAAAATCCCAAAAATAATTCTCCAAATTTAAACATTTGAAATATAAAACATTCTAATTCATATTAAAAAATATGAAGAATTAAAATTTGCTCTTTTTTTTTTGTTTTTTCGTAAAAAAATGATGTTAGCATTGATAGATTAATTTTTATCATTTAAATAATATTATGAAATTATGATTATAATTTTTTTTTTGTCAAACATGTTGTCCGTGATGTTATTGCAAAATGTATGCTTACGTAAGAAGTTCTTATTAATTAATTCAATTAAAGTATTATTTATTTATATATATCACTTTTTTACAATACTAGTTAAAAATTTATAATTTAGTTCTATATTTTCGAAATAATATGTATAATACACAACGATAGATAAAATCAAGTAATATTTCTTATATGAGCATATATTTGTCAAACATTAATGCATATTATTTGATAATTAACTTTTATTTTTAAATTTAAAATATTTAATTGTGTAATTATATTTGTGTAATAAAACAGTATATTTATAATTACCTTATGAGAAAAAAACAAGTCATCGTAATTAATATAATGTATAATTATTAGACTTTGTAATTACTATTACACTAATTCGAATTAACAGGTGGACCCTAAAACATAGTGCAAAAGGCAAAACTTTAGCTTTCGACGACAGTCAAGTTAATAACATAAATGCGTCACTAAGTCCTTTGATTTCCAAGGCCCCACCCACTAGCTTGGTCAAGTTATTACCTAATCCGTAGGGAATTGTTTTAGAAAAAAGGATGTAATTTTTGTCATATAAGACATAATTATAAGTATATCTCTTCCACACGCACAAAGATTCGGATAATTAGTGCACATATAATATTTGCGTGTGAGTTATAAGCAATGATATCACTCCGATCTAACCAAATCTTTAAGCATTGTAATCAATTGTGTAATTGGTGGAGCTAGGTGTATAATTTTTATTGTCCACTAGTTCATGATAATACAAATTTTATCACCGTCGAGACCTTAAGAGTCGAAATGTTCATGATTCACCTTAAAATTCTCGCATCTACTTCTCCCACTTCACTCAAAAGTTCTCTAAATTTGTCTTTAAGTTATTGTTCTTAATTAGGAGTGACTTGGAATTTAAATAAAAAACTAATCACTTGATTGTGAATGAGGGTAACTTTTAATTTGTTGATTAATAGTGCTCTTTGTAGTCTCATAAATCACTGATTTCTTGACAATTAATGAATGACCACTGTGGAGGTGTCTCTGGAAATTTTGAACCATATACTTCAAAAACCTAAATGCCTGTAGCAATTTTGGAACCATAGAGAGCTGAATGATTTAAGGAACAAAAAACAAGTATCATGCATATCACACTTCTCATGATTTCAGTTCTTGTTTCATGCAAAATTATGATCATAATCATACTTAAATGGTGCTCTAGTTAGTGCATTTATTCAGCTCTTGTGCATTTTGTCTGCATCGGCAATGATATAGTATAATGGACTCTCTTTTGAATTGAATCTTTTAATGAATGAACTTCAAGACCAAATTTAACAACACGCATTGCGGTGCTAAAAACATCAATTAATCTCGTCAAAATCAAAGTAGATTGAAGAGAGAAAAAAGGGCCACCGCGTTGAATTTAGCATAAAGGTCTTTTTCGATTTCATTTGGACATGAGTCCAACTTCCGAGTTTCCAGTAGTGAATGGGCAATTAGCAGGAATGCCCTTATTTTGGAGCGCTCTTTAATTTTTGCCTCTCAAATTGAGAATTTTTAATTTTTACGCTTTGCCTAAAATATCCTTCAAGAAAAAGTTTGAAATTCGCAAGACAGAGTACAGAGTTTGCATGCAGAGTTTGTCTTCAGGCATAAATCTTTGTCTTGCGAATCGAAATTCAACATTGCAACTTTTTTTTATAATTTTTAACTGAACGAGGATTCGAACCCAAAACTTTAAGGTAGTTCTTAGCTATAAATAAAATTTAAAATTTTTAAATTTGAGGGATAAAAATTAAAGATCATGACCTTTGAAGAAAATCCGCCCAAAAAAAAAGTAGTGATTTATCTTTCTCTCATTAAACTAGGGATTGAATACTAAAATATTTTCTCCTTTTTTTCTCTTTCCTCTCTTTCAAAATGTAATACACCACAAAGAACATATTCTAATTATAATTTAATAATATAAATGAAATATAAGTAATATTTTTTTTTAATATGCATGACAGTGATTTATTATATACAAAATATGGTCAAAATTTATGGTATTTCAATGACATGTTTAAGAAATAAAAAGTTTATACTAAAGAATATACCATAATTATGAAAAGATTAAAAACAAATTAACTAGTATATATATATATATATATATATATATATACTAGTTCCTCGACACACGTCCTAGCGTAGTGCCCGGCCATTATAACAGTGCAGGAGAAATTGATAGCGAAATGGCACCGCTAGATCGCGTCATTATCAAACTGGCGGTCACGACATCTTGTTGATATTGATTGAGTTGGAGGGACTTCTGCTTGTGGCCCAACAAATACGTTGCGAAGAGAGATAGAAGACGAGAAGATCAAATAGAATCCGATTTCCGACATTCAACAGTAGTAAAGCCAACCAAGTGAAACTAAGGGTCTGAAAGAGCGAAACGAAGTGGAGCGAGGGGGAGGGAGGATCTACTTGGAATTGGCTCCCTTCCGGAGTGAAGGATTGTCATCCTATAACCGAGTGTTTTTTGCTATATTTCTGGGAGCGAACTCCGGCGGAGGAAGGAGGTTACTTTGAATCAGTAGATCGAGTTTCATAATCAGCAGCTGTGGATTCAGTTCCAGTCTTGGTGCAGGAGAGCTTCTTGCTCTCCGGTTGGTAGGAACGATATATAGAGTACAATATTCATTCCTTATACAATAGGAATCCTAAGCCTATACAAAAGAGAAATTCTAGTCTTACCATAATTATATTTACACAATATATGGAAATATTCTAATTATGGGTAGGGAATATATTGTTTCCTATATTTACACGTTTACACACCCCCTCAGTCGGAGCGGGAGGAGGCCGGACGCTGAGACTGGATCTGAAGTCAAGAAACAATTTTCTGGGAAGTCCTTTGGTAAATATGTCTGCATACTGATAGGATGATGGAACATGTAACACTCTGACATGGCCTAGAGCAACTTTCTCACGAACAAAGTGTAGGTCTATCTCAATATGCTTGGTTCGCTGATGCTGAACCGGATTATGAGATAAATAGATGGCAGAGATGTTATCACAGTACACAATAGATGTCTGACGCAAAGGACACTGAAGTTCTAACAGTAAGTTCCTGAGCCAACAAATCTCAGCTACTACATTTGCAATGTCTCTGTACTCAGCCTCGGCACTGGATCTAGATAGGGTAGCCTGTCGCTTGGAAGACCAAGAAATCAGATTATCCCCTAAGAAAGCACAAAAGCCTGAGGTGGAGCGTCGCGTGTCCGGACACCCTGCCCAATTTGCATCCGTATATGAGAGCAACCTGTTTGGGGCAGAGGGGTATAGGTGCAAAGCATAATCAAGAGTACCCTTAATGAATCGAATGATACACTTAAGAGCAGTGAAATGAGACAAACTATTTAGATTATAGTGGATCAGACAAACTATTTAGAATATAGTTTCTACACATGAAATCACTATGTTTCCATGCTTCGCGAATCATCCTTATGTCATCAGTGACATGGTTATCCTGGCCCCCTCCCGCCAAATTATTTGGCTGAGGATCCACGTCTTCCACAACTAGTGAAGGGCCTTCGGTTAGGAAACGTGACATTCCCATAACCGTCAGGAAAAACAACATATTTTGATGCCATCTCTTAAAGTGAGTGCCCATGAACTTTTCAGGACGTTCATGGTGAAAGCCATCAGGTGTAGGGGCAGTGACGCCCCCTTGAGTAGTTTCAAAGGCGTTGGGAATGCCTCCAGCAGGAGCATAGATGTTGTTGACGCCTTGGACATGAGCTTAGGCACTATAAGTCCCTGGAGCAGCAGTGGAGGTATTGGTTGTGCCAAAACCAGTGTTGAAACTAGTTGTGCCAAAAACAGTGGTAGCACTAGAAGTGCCAAAAGCAGTGGTTTGGAAGGCATTAGGAATGCCAGGATTAGTTGGAGTGTAGACAGTGTCATTGCCTTGAGTGGTGGGATTGAAGGCAGCAGGATTGCCTTGAGCATTGGCGTTGTTCAAAGCGTTGAATTGATCTTCAACATACATGTTGTTGTTGTTGAAATAGCGAATATTACTTAGCTTGTGATTGGTAATGTGTAAAACGGAAAATAACAACAACAATTATTTGTTAGAAATCTGAAAATGATGAAATATGAGGGCTTGCTGAGTCGACCAAATTCTTGATCTATCCTTAAGATAATATTGCCCCGTATATCCTTTCAATGGTTGTAATGACAATGTATCTCCCAAGATAAAATAACAATCAAACAAATGAGCAAAGGAAACTCAAGTGTTTGCTTTGGAAGAAATGTTTTTGAGTGTTTGTGATTGCAAGAGAGGAAGATAATTTCAGAGAATTATTGAGTGTAAGATGTCAAGTGTGTTTTGCAAATCAGCCAAAGACCTCATTTTATAGTGTTGAGAAGAATACCCTCCAACTAGCCAATTTATGGCTTTGAATGACCAAGTACTGTCCATTAGTATAGAGTTACAATTCAGCTAAGTAATGACTGAATTCAAGAGCAAAATAATAAAGAGTTAATCCTCCAAAGTCAGCTCAAACGTCAGTTTTATTCTTCTCCAACGGACTGAAAATGATCACAGCGTCGCGGCCCTGCAGGGAGGCGCAGCTCCGCGGCCCTGCAGAGTGGCGTCGTGGCGCCGAAACTTCAGGGACTTGGCGCCGTGGCCCGTATATGGCCGCGGTGATTCATGACTCGTTTCATCTTTTAACACATTGTACACTTCTTCCTTCATTTACCAACGTGAAACCAACGTCATTTGGCCAATAACTGTCTATTACCTTACGTCTCAAACAATTCGTATACGTACCAATATCTCTTCCATTTAAGGAAATTACGATCCTTGGAACTACGTGTGCACGTGTGTGGAAACAAGGTTTCCTACGTGCGGGGCCCCAATTGTTCGAGTCATAATTAATAAAATTAATTTTATTTCACGTTTAATAAATATTTCCAATATAAAGTGTTCGCTAATAAAGACAACTCTACAAAAATATTTAGACTCAAATAAGAAACATAAAAAAATCATAAACAAAAAATTACAAATAATAAATTTTGTTCATGTCCAAACTGAAAAAGGGAAGGCAGTCAGTAGTGGTATCTTTTTATTTAAGCTTTTTGTTTCTTAGGAGATAATTAGGGAACCACTAATTAGGTTATTAAGGAGCTAGATTTTAGGCTAATGATGGGGTTACGGTTAGAGTGAGATATGCTGTAGAAGGGATTCTTTTGTGCTAAAATTGATATAATACTTTTTCTGCTAATATCATGTAATGTGTTTTTTAATGTTGTATAATTATGTAAAGTTCTCATCTATATATTGTGTTGGAAAGAAAGTGAAGAATATCTTAGAAAGTGACTCTCTGAGACCACCTCCAACAGGGAATATTGTCCCCGATAATTATGCACAATAGAAGACAATTTAAATGATATGTTGACGTGGAAATATTTGTGAATTATTGAATATATAGAAGATAATCTTGTTACGTGAAGACAATGTCTCTTGCTGGAAAATGTGAAATGGCAAATTAATCTGACAGCGTCATTGGCTGCCAGAAATTCATTTTCCACCGCTATTTTAATTGCTATTTTTGACCAATAATTTGACCGAATTAAAAAAAAAAACTATTTTTTTTTATTTTTCATGATCTATAAAAAGATACTAAGTTTACTTCATTTGGACACCGAAATATTTTGACTATTTTTCCAAATTTCTATCTTCTGCCAAATTATTTACTATTTTTTTAAATATGGATCCTAATCAAAATTTTAATCTTCCTCCAAATTATATATTTCCTAACCAACTACAAAATCTCAATATTCAACGTTCACAAAATTCTCAAAATATGTCATCCAATTTTTAAAAGCCAACTAATTTTGGTATGCAATATCCATATAATCAAAAAAATTGGAATTTGACAAAAGTTTGGAACAATCGAAAATTAATTTTCAATTTGCGATTTTAATATTATCAATATTTTAGTGTGTTTTTGATAAATTGTACGATTAATTTATCTTCATTAATAAAATCATGTATTGTTGTGTTTTAATATTATAATAATATTTGATAAATGTCAAAATTAAATGAATATAAGTAATTTATAATTTTATTATTATATGTGTAATAATATCATATACAAAATAGAAAACGAGATAGAATGAATATATATGGTGGGGGTATATGTATTGATGTGGATGAAAGAGAAAATGTATTATTTTATGAAATATTTCCTGTTGTAGAGTGTATGTGATAAATGAAGATATTTGATGATGTGCAGATGAATAATCTAATGTAGCAGGAGATAAATGTTATTTCAATTATCTCCTGATGGAGATGGTCTAAGAGATCTATTCTTAGTTTTTTCAACTATTTTTTCTCCTTAATTAGAATTATCCAAAAGAGCTAGACAAAGTGAGGTCGCATGCATGAGAAATAAATCGAAAGGCACAAGCGATGAATTTGTTCCTAGATGTGTGGGCTAGGTCGACCCACCATAAAATTACTAGCTATTATACGACTTCCTCGTTTTACCCTCAAGATGAGTCAAAATATGTAATTGTCACAAGTGTAATAGTTTATGTGGTTTTTTTTAATCGTAATTTATACTAGAAGTGCTTCTGAATCCTGGGGCAGATATAAATTGTTGGCAAAATATCTATATTTGTCCTTACACGCGTCAAGCTTCACAGATTCTCCAACAATAGTACCCACAATTAATTGCAACTCCTTTTTCCATGGCAGAAATTGTGAAAGAGTAGTTTTGTCTTGGTCCACTATGGGAGTAAGGACCACCCATGTGATTTTCTAAACTCTTTTTCCTGGAAGGACTTGTAAATAATGAGAAAGAAAAAGGTACTCGATCGATGACATTTGAATTATGCGCCCGAGTGATATAATTTATCGTCATTATACTATTTACATTTAGACGTCGAAGAAGTGAATTTTTTTTAGACTATTATTGCATTGTGAATATTACTGTCACGTATGTATCAGAATCTTTCTACGTGTATTCATTTTATAAGTGTAGTGAAAGAAAGTATGGGTACTAGATTACTTATTGCATTGTGAATATTATTGTCACGTATATATCAGAATCTTTCTACGTGTATCCATTTTATAAGTGTAGTGAAAGAAAGTATGGGTACTAGATTACATATTGTCATTGTGACTCTCTACTGTCTTTGAACCATTGTGAGTTGCTGCATACGCATGGCCTTGGATAATATCCTTCCCTGTCAGTCAATTTCTTATTCTTCTTCATTTTCCCACATTTCACTTTATTTCCTTTCATGTGGAAGTGGTTGATGACCAAATGATGATCATTAAAACCTTGACAAAAATTGTTGTACATTTTGCATTGGACCAAGTTTTGCCTTTTCGTAAGAGCATCTTTTGACCAACTTGCATTTTTAGGTAATAATGTTCGGGGGTGGTTTAGATATGTTTATACTTCGTTTAGATTTTCTCTTAAGAGACCACAATGTGGACGAATTAAAAACGGAAAGCTAATGAACACCTGAGTTATGAACAGACTTAAATGTGCACTTAGCTAGCTAGCGCAATCGTATTATCCAGCACACATCATGGTACGATAGGAGTCCGTCAATTATACTTATTCATCATTCTGAGTCCCCGGTTGATTTTATTAGCCATATAGCACACTTAAAAGTCCGAACCCAATATTCTTCCGCGACCCTTTTTGGAAGTCATGACAACAGACCTGCTTTGAGTACGCTTCCTGTTTGGCTTGACTTTTCCTTCATCCGATGGTTGCTTCTATAAATCGGGTTGCAGCTTTCTGACTCGGCCTGGCTCGGTCGTCCTACGCGACTGGCGCTTCAAAAGGCAAGGGCTTGTCTTGGGTTCAATTCCCACAGAGACTAGGTTGCACATGAATATAGATATCAAGTTACCAATGATTACAATTTTATCAATATATACTAAAATAAATAACAAAATAGTTTCCACGTCAACGAGTAAAAAGGCTTGGCATTGACACTTTGTTCCGGATTGGAAGAATAACAAGAAGATTGAATAAGTCCAAATCTTGGTGGCAGACTATAAACAACAGACTTTTTCAAGCAAAGAAAGAAATACACAGACTTACACAAGGGCATCTTGAACCCCTCTCCCTACGATCGAGTTAGCTCATGACCTCAAACCGGACCAGACTCTTCTTTGTTTGAGCTGCTCCCAGGCACGCATACCCCCTTTGACCTGTGCTAAACTCCACTTTTGTTATTTCCAGGTGGAATGATTCATCGGCTTCGTGTTCACTTCTTTTTAAAAGTCCCACCACGCTTTTCCTCCTTTAATGAAGGACCCTCGCCTTCCTATTCATTTGTGGGTCTGAAACCGAGGGCTTTTTTTTAAGAGGTAATTTCGAGCACGCCCGACCTGCCGGTCCGCTCTGAAGAATTCATTATTTACGTTCGGGCAGAAAACCGAGTTGCGTATTAGGTGTATTAGGTGAAACTTAGTCCTTCGGACCTTTCAATCTCGCTACTTTATTAGCTAGGAGTCATTCCATTTTCTTTCGGACAACAGATTGAGCAAAACCACTAAAGAAAAAGAAAAAGATGTAGAGGTGCGTGCCACACTCACGAGAGACTGAGAAGTTTTGGATCGGGAGTAACAACTAGTGATAGGGCAAAAATAGGGAAACCTTCTCTGCTGGCGGGTAGATATATAATGTTACAAAATCTTTTTTTGGATTCAATTGTCGCACTTTCACGATAAAGGATAACCTAATATTAGACGTGGAAATGCAAGTTATTTCCCTCCTTCAATGGATAGACGACACCCTAATTGTAACATAACGTAATGCATACCAGTATCTTAAACATAATAATTTTATAAAAAATTGTTGAGTCTCACGTTGTTGAACATTAGAAAATTTGGTCTCCTTATATAATATTCAACAATCCCCTTATGGGTGTAGTAGTAGAGCGCGGGACCGCAAGGTCACGAGTTCGATCCCCTGCATAAACCTTCTTGGTTGAGTCTGTCACACATGGCTTTCCAAGTGTGGTTAATCGGCTGACGTGATTTGCAGGCTATTGCGTCAGCCCGGGGTTTACCCTGTGCGCACTCGAAAGAGTAGCGGCTGCGGGTTCTTTCGTCAACAAAAAAAAAAAATCCCCCTTATGAGCTAGTCTTTTGAATTGATTTAGTCTAAATGTCCATTTCTTTATTATGGTATTAGAGTTCGGTATAGCTCAATTCATTATTTTCATGCGTGCTCCAGATGTCCAGTCGTGAACATTGGTGGGTTGAGTCAAACTAAGTAATGTTCGGTGTCACTACTAGAAACAAACGTTGTTTCCACCACCATTCAATGAAAATTTTGTGCTATAAAACATGATTTTCCACCTCATTCTTACTGAACCAGTTCACTGAAAAAATGTATGGTGAGAAACATATTCCCATTGAAACGCTGAATTTTTTTCTAATTTGTCTTTGTGAAAACACTACTATTTAGATTATTTTTTTCCACCAATATTAAGAAAGAAATAGCCACTGAACATTTTTCAGTAATAAATCAATAAAAAAATAATGATTTTTAGTAATGTATGAAACTACATAAAAAGTACGATAAATTACCATCAAGAATTTTTTTCTCTCACTATCCAAATAGTAAGTAAAACAAATTAAAATAGTAGAATAGTTGAAACTTGATTTCTACCTCTTTATCTTGCCTTAACTACATTACAAACGAAATATCTCATGAAAATGCATTAAACCGGAAAAGCTTTTTATAATGTGGTGAGGAGATGGTAAGAACTTAGGGTGTGTTTGGTTCGCGCAGGGTAAACGGAATGGAATTCAGTAAGGGAATGAAATGAAAAGGAATTATCTGATTGTCCCTACATGTTTGGTTTTGATGGTCCGGGGTACGGGGTGGTTCGAGTGGTTCGGGGTTCGGAATCCGGGTTGGGGAAAGGAAATTCAAATACCTAGTGGGGTGGGGGAATCAAAGAAAGGGAATGAAAGTGGAAAAAGGGTAAAAGAAATGAAAAAATAAGATCAAACAAACAACAACAATTCATTCCTGCATTCTCTTTCTCTTTTCTGTTTACTCCGAATCAAATGCACCCTTAATGGAATTAACTGCACAAAGAAAAATGAAGGATCCGTCCTTGTTAGGTTACGTGACTGGCTTTTGAATGAAAAGATGAAAACGCGGGCTAAGGTCCTTGGAGCTGAGAGAAAACAAATAAAATGTTTGGAGAATGGGAGCTTGGGAGTCCTGAAGGGTCAATTTTGCAGTGCCACTGCCGCCCCACACTTGATTGTTGGCAGTTTACGTGTCACCATCTCCCCATTTTCCGTGTTGTTTCGCCATGAATATTTGTTTTTTATGGAATTGAATTTCGGAATTTAAAAAACATTATTTTTACTCCAAACTTATGAAAATATAAAAACAACTCCAATTTGTATTCATGATCAAATATAATTTTAATTTTTAAATATCATTTTTAACTTCTTTTTTTCAAATACTCATAATTTTCATGACCAAACGGGCCCTAATAATCACTCAGGAAGTCAGGATCCCCACAAATTTAGAACTAAATTTAGAACTTTTTTTCTTATAAAATTAATAAAAAATTACCCTCCTTTCACCTGTTAATTTGATAAAAAATGCCCTCAAGTTTATTTTATTTTTTTACATAAAAATGTCCCCAATTACCTATTGAATTGACTAAAAATTTACTTTTAAGAGAATTTGACGTAAATTTGAAAAAGAAAAAGTCAAAACAAAGACATCCCTTTATTTATTCGCCTATATATTTGGAACACACACTTCTCATTAATCATTATGATTTCGAAATTAAGTAGTATAAGTGTTGTAATTAATTGTTACCGACCCATGGAATCTAGTGAGCAAGTAATAGGGTCCACCTTAAATCATTGATAGGTGAGTGAGACCATCTAACCCAAATAAAATGGAGTTACACTTTCAAATTAAAATCTTTAATTGGTCGTCTAGTGGACATATATTATTAAATTAACTACTTATTCAAGTTTTTAGGTAATTAAAGTAAACAAAACGGGCCCGGCCATCTTTCCGACATTTCTATTTCCTCCACATATTTCTTAGCTGATTGACATCACTACACATTTTTCTATCTCCCATTTGGTAACTACAGTATGTCTCTTTGTAATAATTTTATTCTTCAAACAACGTACTCACCTTTGAGGTTTTAATATTTTGAAAAAAAGTGGGAAGCTCTTAGCATGGAAGTGTAACACTATATCATTATATTGTATTTGAGTTCATCTTTCTTCATTAATATTAAGTCGTAATTATTAATGGTGTATGTTGAAGTGTGTCAAATTATATTCCCGATTGATGAAAATTGGGCTTCTTGTTGCGTGAATTGTTTGGTACACGCTCATGAATTATTATTGCTTTCCAAAACCACATGCAAAAAATACTATCATTCAAGAAGAGGGTCCTGTATATGTTATCCCAACAACTTCAATGTTCAGTCTAGACCATGTGGGCATGTGGGACTTATTACACTCGATATTGTTTTTATCCCCTATTTTGTTTTCTACTATTAATTATTTCCGTCTTTCTACCTATTGTATAAATTGTGATACTACTATGTCGGAGAGATTTTAAGAACTTTCCTTCAAGTTTATCTCTGTAATACATAATATCCCTTGTGGTTTGAGATGACACATTTATTACTATTATGTTAATTCTTATGTAACGGAACTAATTAATATTTTAATTCGTAAAGTACCATAACTATAATTTTGTGACACTAATTATTGGATTTTACATTTTAAAACTCAAATCTCACGTAATATTCTCCTTATGCTATAAATTTGGTGTAAAATACTTAAGTATGCTGGATTATTAATGTTTTAATCATATTTTATCTTACTTAATATTGAAGTTGTATACGGTGAAAATCGGCACGACACGTGGCAATGTTTAGGTATGGAGTTCGAAGGAGGCGACAGAGTTCTGTATCGGATGAAGTTGCATCAAGACAAGTCCGGATATCAAGTCAAGATCGGGTAGTGACCGAACCAGTTGACACCGGAGGAGCCCAGCACGTACCCGTTCCGGATATGGCGCCATCCATTACTTCTTGCTCATTAAGTGACTATTATTGCCATTAATTGTATTTAATTGGAGAATGATTCTCGAGCATCAATGCCCTGTACTCATAACTGTAAAAGGAGTCCAACCTTCATATTGGAGGGGTACCCCATTCTCTTTATTCATATTTACACGATTTACTCACAACAATTATAGCTATTAGTACTCATTGTTGGCTCGGACCAGAAGCAAAACAGCTAAAGATCGAACCAAACTTGATAAATAAATTCAATCAAAATTTCGACTTTACAAGCTAATCTTCTTACTTCTTATTTTCATTTGCTTACTTATTATTGATTGCTTATTACTCTTTATTGCAAATCGATCCGCGTGTTCTTAAAATCACTTACAAATTCAACTGTCTTTTTTGGGTAATAAGTTTGGCGCCTACCGTGGGGCTAAGGATAATAGTGGTGATTTGTTCAAACTCAAATTTCACTTGTTTCTTTTGAGATTCTGTGAAACCATGTCAACACCATATACTTGCAGAATGGCTAGTGACATCCAAAGTTAAGGTTAGCAACCACGATGACAATAACAATGATGAAAATAGTGCTAACAATATCACCAACAACAATGGTGTTATGCCCGTTAGTTCAGTAACCAGCGAGCATCAGAATAACCCATTGATTTCACCCTAAGGGTCTAGAAGGTCACAAGAGAAAACATCGGACGACTATGAGAATGACAAAATAAATTTTGGTGTGGATATTTAACATGTTGAATGAGCAACATGAGGCTATAACTCAATTGCAGAAAAAAAACAGCGGAGCAAGTGTGGAAAATGAAGTTCGTCCCGTCTGCAACGGAGATCTAGGCCGAGTGGAGAATCAAGTTGATGAAAATGGCAACGGATCGGGGACTACTGAGTCTCCGGAGGTTTTGAGATTGCTCCAAGCTTTGACCAAGCAAGTGGACACTAATGAAAAGAAGATTGAAACTTATAATTTATGGGTAGACCAGATTCCTGGAGTGCCTCCGATCCTGAAGGGACCGAACTCGAAGAGATATATTCAGTTGTCATTCCCACCAAGTGTAGCTCCGAAGTTGACACTGAAAAGGTTTAAAATGCCTGATCTCCCGAAGAACCGCGGAACTATGGATCCACAGGAGCACGTGACGTCGTACACTTATGCGGTGAAGGGCAATGACATGCACTCGGATGAGATCAAATCAGTTCGGGGGAGACGACACGTGGCAAGGTTTAGGTATGGAGTTCGGGGGAGACGACAAAGTTTCGTATCAGATGGAGTTTCATCGAGACAAGTCCGGATATCAAGTTAAGACCGGTAGTGACCGAACCGGTTGACACCGGATGAAGAATCAGAGGAGCCCAGCGCGTACCCATTCTGGATATGGCGTCAGCCGTTACTCATTGCTCATTAAGTGACCATTATTATCATTAATTGTATTTAATTGGAGAATCATTCTTGGGCATCATGCCCTGTACTCATAACTATAGAAGGAGTCAAACCTTCAAGTTGGAGGGGCACCCCCATTCTCTTTATTCATACTTGCACGATTTACTTACAACACTTATAGCTATTAGTACTCATTATTGGCTCGAACCCGAAGCAAAACAGCTAAGGATCGAACCAAACTTGCTAAATAATTTCAATCAAGATTACGACATTATAAGCTAATCTTATTATTTATTATTTTAACTTGCTTACTTATTACTCTTTATTGTAAATCAATTTATGTGTTCTTAAAATCTCTTACAAATTCAATTGTCCTTTTTTTTTGGGTTAAACATAAATTTAAACATGAAGATAATACAACTATTCTCTTTCTTTGGATACTTCAACGAACAATATGCCCTCTTTTTTCTTATTTTTTTCACATTTGAATTTCATTCATATGCCTGTATTGCATATAGGGTTGTTCAAAAATCGGTCCGGACCGGCAAAATGAACCGAACCGGACCAGAAAAGACCGGACCTAAGACAACCGGTCCGGTCTTATGGTCAAGATTTTTTTTTCTGGATTCCGATCCGATCTAAATCCAAAATTATCCGGGACCGGACCGGACCCGATTATAAAAATAAAGAAATCATTTACGTTAGACTATAGTCGGTTTTAGCCAATCATCAAATACTATATAATGTAAATATGAACTCCTCGTTATTTTTGTTTGATATTAAATTTGAACTAATTAGTTTTTTATTGATTTTTTTTGTTGCAGATTGATGTTGATGGTGTAAGGATTTCATTATTATCATTATTGTTCAAGATTTGAGGAATTTTTTTAATTTTTAATAGTCTTGGATTCAATATTTCTAGTAATTTAGTTTTGGGATTATTTTTGGACATGAAATTGTAATATGTGACTTAGTTCTTCTTATTTTCTTATACTTTAATTGCATTTTTTTAATCTATAATGCCTATAACCGTAGTGATAAATATCCAAGTACTTTAATTTCAATACATGAATTTTGATCAGATTTAAAAGAGATTAAATTAGTCAAATTACTTCAACGTACCAAATTTATAACAAAGCTAATGCAAAGCAAATTGAACTTCTTTAGAATCGGTCCGGATTTTAGACCGGACCTACCGGTCCAGGACCTATAATTATCGATCCGGTCTTCGATCTTCCATTTTATAATTTTCAATTTTCGATCCAGATTTGGACCGGTGAATGGCCCTAATTGCCTATGTCAGAAATGAAATACCAGCCAAAGAGTTGACTGATAACTCAGTTGTAAAATAAGAAATTCTCTTATCAATTCTTCTGACCAATTATATGTTCGCTTATCGCACCGCCCTGTGATTGGGTGCAATGAATTTACTTTTTATAGTATTATCCTAGGCCAAGATAGTTACTGTTACTTGGACACTTTTTATTTCCTATTTATAGTAACTTTTGCTAATTCATCAAAATGTTAGCTTAACCCATCAGTTATCTCCACGGATGGCATCTGATGACGAACTGTATGATTGTGTTTTAAATAATTAAAAATCATTAAATCAACAACTAATAATTAATCATATCAACATAATTGCGTTATCTCGGAATCTATAATAATATAATTAATAAAATAGAAAAACTCAGCTATGTGGACCGACATGCTATTTAATTAACTCAATCTTGTTCGATCTTCCAAGTTTATCCACGTCTTTGTTTACCGAATATCTTAATATTTAATCATTATATAACTGTTTGTTCGATATTAGTTAGAATAGTACTTAGAATAATTCTTTCGTTTAAGAGAAAAATGAACAGTTTGACAGCTCACAAGGCTTAAAAGAATTGTATTCCACCCCTTTACCTCATATGGTTAGTTGAATAACAAATTAAATATTTAGATAATAATAATGCATATTCAATAACTGTGTGATCACAAAGTATTTGACAACCTACATGACTCGATCATGTTATTAATTTAGAATGAGATTTCCATTATTGTAAACGAGAATGTTAAGTAAAACATACTTAATCTTCCAAAAGGCATCAACTGTTGATACATGCAAGATGCATTCTGAATTATGTCTCTTTTAATATTTAAGAAAGAAAGAAATCATTTTACTAATGATTACACCAATTGTTTTAGTGTTCTCTGTTAATTATCTAGGATCGAGATATGAAGAAGTGGAGAAGAAGATTTGAGAAGGAGAGGAACAACGATAGTGCAGAGAAGAAATCGTAAGAATGGAACTGAGAGAATATTTGGGAGCAAAGTTGCTATTCAGCAGATCTTTTCTATTATAATTGCTAAAAATGAATATTACAAATATAGGGACTATTTATAATAAGTGATTAATGACAAAATATCTCACTAACCCAAAATATGTATCTCACTAATATATCCAATTAATATCCAACTGATGTATGATTTTAGCTTCAAATACAAACTTTCCATCCCCTCTCTATAAATCAAGAGACATAGGAACTTCAGTTTCTTCCACTTTGGCAGCAAGAGACAAACAAGTTACACCAAGTAATTGCATCATCTATTCTTTGTCCTTAGGTACTTTCCGAAAATCTCAACAGCTGCATTGACCAAACAATGGCAGCATCAGCAGCAGCAGCGAAACAATCACATGTTGTCACCATCATCATCAATAGCATGTAGTAGCTGCACTAACACCAATAGATTTCTAACACCAGCAGCTTGGTCTGGTTGATAACAATCCCAACAGCCAAGCCAAATGCTTGAATCAGTCCTGCAGTACCAATAATTATCCAACTGCAACATTAATCATTTTTCAAATTTTGTCTAAAGTTACATCAGTAGCACAAACTCCAGCCAGAACATCCACAACAGAAAAACCAGCAGCCACACCAATTAAGTGCAACAACATATACCACAAACGCAGCATCACTATATGCAAACAAAATGCAAAGAATACAAAGAACAACAACAATCAATGATTTAAACAGAGTCGCCATCGAACCACTTGGATAAATTCCAAGATGAGTAGCTTCAAAGAAACAAAGCAGATTAATATTTTCAAGCAGAGCTACAACTCCCACAACATTTCAAAGAACCTTCAACCAAAGACCGGCACAGTAACTACAATTTTGATTCTCGAACCAGCATCAAAGACCGCAGAACTATAATTTTGAGTCGAATCCATCACTCCAGCAGAACTACAATTTTGAGTCAGAACCAGTAGCAACAATGACAACATCAGGTGCAACTTTTACAAATTGAATCTCTCAGTTTCTGTCCTTAATTCGACAGAATAACCACTTAATTCATCTTGTCGGAGAACCCCTCGTTCTCTAGTCTCACTTGGACTAGTGAATCTCTCGATTATCATCACGCAAGCTATCATAATAAGCTCGGATATGCAGCGGAGTCTTCCTCAATTTCTAGTCTAATTCCGGCTAGAAATCCTTCGATTCTCCTATCCTGAGCTACACATATAAAAAAACAGGCAATCTAACACTTGATCAATCTGTGAATAACTCTTTGAATCTTTAAATTGAGCTTCAACTCAATTCATATTGTCTCCGACGAAGTATCCCTCGGTTCTCAGTCTATTTGTCGCTAAGAACTCTTCGATCTTTCAATCTATCCGAGACTCTTCAGAACCAACATCAGTAGCTACACCAACAAAATAGGTGCAGGCAGTAATACAGAAATGAAAACTAACACAACAACTAGAAACAACAACTTTTACAATTGCACACATCAGCAACATTCACAATCACTACACTAGTAACAGCACCAACAGTGGCTCACTGATCTTAGTATCACCAGTTATACCAACACACCAACACAACAACAAAAAACAACACTTTTCTCCAATTCTCCAATTTACCAACACGAATTCAATTTTAACAATACTAAACGATTTCACCAACACAGGAACTAGTACAAAAATAAAATTGAAGTTTTAAAAATATTTTCGGCGATCTTCGATACCGCAATGATAGCCAAAGGCTGAGTGTATCCGCGGAAAATGATAACATCTCCATAGCGGAACAAATAAGATGAATCGATCTTCGATTCTCAGATTTTCAGAAGGAAATCGCGATTTCGATTTTCAGTTCTTCGATTCTCCATTGTTGATTTTTCAGAGGAAAATTATATTCTACAGAGATTACCTCAATCTTACAGTTCCTCGATTTCAATTTTGATTCTTCAGAAGAAAATTGCGATTCTATTTTTCAGAAATCGCGATTCTGATTTTTTTTTTTTCAGTTCCTTCAATTCCTCGATCGCGATCTCTTGAATCAGTTACTCCCCTAAGACCTTTTCACCAAAACAAAACCTAAACCCCCAACACTCATTTCCCTACGGTCGAGTTGCTTCGCTCCTCGAACAATTGAATCAGAAGTCAAGATATTCACACCCTCCTTTAATACACGTGAGATCGACTCCTTTGGATCTTTCGATCTCGGTTGCGTCGCGATTCTGATTTCCTTCTCTGCTTCTGATTTTTCGCGATTTCGATCAATTCCGTCGATCTCAGCCTCAACTGCGTGATATGAAGGTCCTACGAATCAGTAGGCTCTAATACCATGTTAATTATCTAGGATCGAGATATGAAGAAGTGGAAAAGAAGATTTGAGAAGGAGAGGAAGAACGATAGTGCAGAGAAGAAATCGTAAGAATGGAACAGAGAGAATATTTGGGAGCAAAGTTGCTCTTCAGCAGATCTTTTCTATTATAATTGCAAAAAATGAATATTACAAATATAGGGACTATTTATAATAAGTGACTAGTGACAAAATATCCCACTAATCCAAAATATCTATCTCACTAATATATATCCAACTAATACAAAATATCTATCTCACTAATATATCCAACTAATATCCAACTAACCACATATATATATACAATATATATATGTGATATATATCTCGACATTCTCACAGTATGAACTCAACCACTATTCATTCTGCTGGAAATAGTCCAATTTCTATATATAGTAATAAATGAATATCACAATTACTTATCTTCATATATACTCATTATGTCTTCAATCTTCATTTAGTAGAGGGCTAGAGCTAGCCGGAAAAATAAAAAAAAACCTCAATTTTTTGTCTCCTTCCTTAAGCCTTTTTCACATTAGCTTTCGCTATTTCAAGAGTTTACTGAGCTTCTTGTGGATCAATGTCACTACCCTTCTCCGCATCATTTACTAAAACAGTGATTTCATTATTGCCTATTCTAGCAAAACCACCCATCAGAGCCATCGTTAACCATTGGTCGTTAAGGCGTATTCTCAAAATCCCTATATCTACAGTTGTGGCAATAGGGGCGTGATTTGGTAATATGTCAATTTGACCACTATTAGTAGATAAAATGATTTCTTCCACTTCTGAATCCCAAACAATTCGATTAGGGGTCAGTACACTAAGATTTAAGGTCATTTCTTCAAATTGCTCTCCATTTCTAAGTTCATAGCCTTCGCGATAGCTTCATCGATATTACCTACCAAATAAAAGGCCTGTTCAGGAAGACCATCTAACTCCGGAAAGGATCAATTGAAATCCTCGAATTGTTTCTGCTAGACCAACATATTTTCTTGGAGAACCGGTAAATACTTCTGCTACGAAAAAAGTTATGATAAGAAACGCTCAATTTTTTGCGATCTTGCTACGAGTAAATGATCCTCTTTGAATAATTCGTCCAACCCAAGGATAGCTATAATGTCCTGAAGTTCTTTGTAACGTTGTAAGGTTTGCTTAACTCTTTGGGCGGTTTCGTAGTGTTCCTCACCAACGATCCGAGGTTGAAGCATGGTTGACGTTGAATCTAAAGAATCTACTGCTGTATAAATACCATTGGCAGCCAATCCTCTTGATAGTACGGTAGTAGCATCTAAATGTGCAAATGTCATAGCGAGCGTGGTTAAATAAATCGCTCGGGTACATAAACGGCTTGAATAGAGGTTATGGACCCTTCTTTGGTAGAAGTAATTCTTTCTTGTAAAGAACCTATTTCGGTACTCAGGGTCGGTTGATAACTCACAGTGGAAGGCATTCTACCCAATAAGGCTGATATTTCGGATCCTGCCTGGACAAAACGGAAGATATTGTCAATAAATAGAAGTATGTCTTACTCATTAACATCTCGGAGATATTTCGCCATAGTTAGAGCAGTCAAACCAACTCTCATATGAGCTCCCAGCAGTTCATTCATCTGACCGTAAACTAGGGCCACTTTTGATTCTGCAATATTTTCTTCATTAATCACCCTGCATTCTTTCATTTTCATGTAAAGATCATTTCCTTCACAAGACGTTCACCCACTCCGCCAAATACGGATACGCCCGTGAGCTTTAGCAATATTGTTAATCAATTTCATAATGAGTAATCGCTTTACCCACTCCAGCTCCCCCGAATAGTCCGATTTTTCCTCCACTGCGATAAGGGGCTAAAAGATCTACTACTTTAATTCTTGTTTCAAAAATAGATAATTTTGTATCCAACTGTATAAAGGTGGGAGCAGATCTATGAATAGGAGACATTGTACTAGTATCTACAGGCCCTGAATTATCAACATGCTCTCCGAGCACGTTAAAAATTTGTCCCAGAGTCGCTCCCCCGACCGGAACACTTATAGGAGCTCCTTTGTCAATCACTTCAATTCCTCTCGTTAGACCATCTGTAGCACTTATAGCTACAACCCTAACTCGATTATTTCCTAATAATTGATGTACCTCACAAGCCACATTAATTGGTTGACCAACACTATCTCGACCTTGAACTACCAGAGCGTTATAAATATTCGACATCTTGCCCGGGGGAAAGGCTACATCTAGTACCGGACCCGATGATTTGGACGACACGCCCCAGTTTTTTTTTCCAAGCGTATAAACCCCTGAACCAGAAGTAGTAGGATTGATTCACATAATAATAAAATAAATAAATGTGTCGAAATGTTTTTCAAAAATAATCGAATTCAAAATAAATGCCCGCTAGCACGTCGATCGGTTAATTCAATAAATGGGAATTAACACTCAATTTCGTTGGCACCATGCAATTGAACCAATTCAATTGTTTACTTATTCAATGAGACTGAGTGAATTTGCAAGCTCAGCCAACCTATTTTAATTTGAAAATCTCAAATGGGTGAATCATAATCTTGAGAAAGTCTTTCATTTGTCTATCATTATAGACAATCCCACCCATATTATCTATTCTATGGAATTCAAATCTGAACTTTATTTTCTATTTTTATTACGATTCATTATTTGTATCTATGTATCTAATGGGCTCCTCTTCTTATTTATTTTTTATTTAAATTTTAGCATATCGGTTTATGCCTAGCCTATTCTTTTCTTTGCGTTTTTCTTTCTTTTTTATACATTTCATAGATTCATAGAGGAAATTCATATATTTTCACATCTTGGATTTGCATATACAACATATACCACTGTCAAGGGGGAAGTTCTTATTATTTAGGTTAGTTAGGTATTTCCATTTAAAAAAAAATGGGTTGCGCTATATATATGAAAGAGTATACAATAATGATGTATTTGACAAATAAAATACCATGGGCTTATAATCAACCATTCTGATTAGTTGATAATATTAGTATTAGTTGGAAATTTTGTGAAAGATTCCTGTGAAAAGTTTCATTAACACGAAATTCGTGTCAAGTAGACCTTGTTGTTGTGAGAATTCTTAATTCATGAGTTGTAGGGAGGGATTTATGTCACCACAAACAGAGACTAAAACAAGTGTTGGATTCAAAGCTGGTGTTAAAGAGTACAAATAGACTTATTATACTCCTGAGTACCAAACCAAGAATACTGATATATTGACAACATTTCGAGTAACTCCTCAACCCGGAGTTCCACCTGAAGAAGCAGGGGCCGCTGTAGCCTGTAGCTGCCGAATCTTCTACTGGTACATGGACAACTGTATGGACCGATGGACTTACCAGCCTTGATCGTTACAAAGGTCGATGCTACCGCATCGAGCGTGTTGTTGGAGAAAAAGATCAATATATTACTTATGTAGCTTACCCTTTAGACCTTTTTGAAGAAGGTTCTGTTACCAACATGTTTACTTCCATTGTAGGTAATGTATTTGGGTTCAAAGCCCTGCGCGCTCTACGTCTGAAAGATCCGTGAATCCTCCCGCTATGTTAAAACTTTCCAACGCCCGCCTACGGGATTCAAGTTGAAAGAGATAAATTAAACAAGTATGGTCGCCCCCATTGGGATGTACTATTAAACCTAAATTGGGGTTATCCGCTAAAAACTACGGTAGAGCTGTTTATGAATGTCTTCGCGGTGGACTTGATTTTACCAAAGATGATGAGAACGTGAACTCACAACCATTTATGCGTTGGAGAGATCGTTTCTTATTTTGTGCCGAAGCAATTTATAAAGCACAGGCTGAAACAGGTGAAATCAAAGGGCATTACTTGAATGCTACTGCAGGTACATGCGAAGAAATGATAAAAGAGCTGTATTTGCTAGAGAATTGGATGTTCCGATCGTAATGCATGACTACTTAACAGGGGGATTCACCGCAAATACTAGCTTGGCTCTTTATTGCCGAGATAATGGTCTACTTTTTCACATCCATTGTGCAATGCATGCGGTTATTGATAGACAGAAGAATCATGGTATCCACTTCCGGGTATTAGCAAAAGCGTTACGTATGTTTGGTGGAGATCATATTCACTGTCACGCCATTTTCCGACCGCGACATTATTCTAGCGAACCCCTGCTTAAAAAGTTAAAAAAAATAAAAATGCTAAAATGGTTAAAAAGTGCTAAGATGTTAAAAGGTGTGCTAAAAGGTTAGAGAGGTGCCAAAAGGTTAAAGTAGGCTATGGTGGTGCTAAGGTGAGAAAAGGGGTGCTAAAAATGCTAGGGGCTAAAATGTTTAAAGGGTTAAAGTGGGGTGCTAAAGGGTTCGCGGAGTCGCCACCTAATTAGTTTGGGTGAATTAGAACACCTAAATGTTAACTAAGTTAAAGTCAACACTAACTCCATTTAAATGGTCTGCTAAACTTAATGAGATTCTGAGTAAGGGTTCTTTATTATCATAAAGGGAAGGGGTTAGGCACCCTAAAGGATCCGCTAACCTGCGGTTATCCAGCCAGACCTAGATTGATTATTATGTTTTTAAAAAAAATGCTGCAAGTGTATCAAAAATATTTACTAAAGATATGCATTTCACTTACAAAATCAATTTTGATTAACATATACAAGGTATGATATAAAAAAAAATACTTTTTTTTTACAATGTATAATAAGAAAGTAAATTTATTATGAAATGAATTATAATGCTCTTAAGTGGTTTGTGAGAAAATCAATTTCTTTGTTATGCATTAACTTCATGATTAGATCTGCGATTTTAATTGTTAGGCAAGAGATTAGACATGTCAGACAAGCCTAAGATAGATAAATTAGAAGTGTGTTTCCAGTTTTAAAACTAACCACCCAATTTCATATATTCAAAGATTAATTGTTCTAGACAACCTATTAATTACAAAGTTAAATAATTAGGCAACAACTAAATAAATAAGATAGAAAGGTGGATATGATTGCGGAGGCTTTCGAGATATGTGGCGACATCATCTTATCCTATTTTGTCTTAGGAATACTGAGGCGGGAATGCGAATGCGGATGCACATAGACGCGGGTTGTCATTTGAAGTAGCTCGTGATGAGTCTCGCCATGAGACTCTTCATTTTGCTCCGATACATTTCATGTAACAAAAAGAAAGATAAGGATTAGTATATATCTTAGATTTTACCAAACGAATAAATAAACATTGATAAGACTTGGCATATTTTAAATCGTTTCAATTTTAAAAGGAAAGAATGGGCCTCCAAACAGCAATTTCAAATATGAGGGCATATTCTCCCCATCGCACAACTTTCAAATTTGTCTCCAAAGAAAGATAGCAAAAAAATAGGTTCAAATCAGCAAACAACAGTATTGACTAAACTCTGCCTTTGGATGCATGTGAGTATACGGACAGACCCTAGGCATAGGATATAAATGCTGAAATGACATACATAAATGAGCAGACATTGATACAATACTACATGGACTATCCAATGGGCCAAAGTCACACGCAACATGATGTATACAGTGATATATTGAACTTATATATTTGAACACTTAAATCTAAACAGATACCAATTTTAAGTAAACTCGTGTAAATATCCAACTAACTTTGTCAGATTCATAATTTAATGCACGCAGGACATAATATCGAAGCAACGTAACATATACTATTTTCTTTGTCGCCAGCAATAACATATGTATTTTTTGAACCAATAGTCAGAATGTGGGCAGTTTCAGCAACAAAGACATGGCGAACCAGTGAATGTATTATAAGGCAGGGCCAGTAGGCGCGACTAGGCATGAACGTTACAAGGTCATGCTCAACTTACATTCAGTATACCTAAACTGGGAGGTGTCTCCATATGTTTAAGATAAACAGATGCCCTGGATCATATAAAGCAAGCCAACGACACACGACAAACAGTACAGAATATTAATACCGACATCATTCAGGCAGTCCAAGAGACAGGACAGGATATAAAATAGATCAAACGATGAGATTTAAAACCCGTGAGACCATAATCACACGTGGTATCCTATTCATGCTATATAGTAAACAATAACAACTCTCTGACAGGTAATGTAAATCACAAAGCACACACCATGACTTTGTTTTGCTTGACAGAGGATTTCAAAAATAAGATAATCCAGCCTTAGACTAATCTTTTATATCATGGTCTTTGCTATACGAATGCTAAGATGGCGTTCTGGTCACCTAATGCCAAATACGAACTCCAACACACAACATTATGAGTATTAGCAGTCAAAATAGATAAGTTAACAGTCAAGTAAAACAGTGTCGACATTAAACCAGTAACTTCGACCACACACAACAGCGATTAAAAGCGTTAAACATTATTAACAGAGCATATCACTCAAACAGATTATAAAGTGTAAATCGCATAAGAAACCTGAAAGGGAATGGGTTACCTTCTCCGGACAGCGAACCGAGGCAGTGTATCAAGTCGTCGATCCGCTCGGAGGTTTTGTGCTATGCGTTTTGAAAGTGACAACGAAGCTGCTTCTGGATTTCTATTTTTTGTGTTATCGGGGCTAAGATGTGCGAAACTAGGGGTTTCTAGGTGTTCTTGCGGTTGTCTTTCAATTGTATTGAAGGGTTTTTCCCCTGTCTCCCACTCCTCTGTCTTGCATGTATAAATCGATCGACTTTTGACAGTCAAGAGGGGGTCTGAATTGCCGTCGACCCCTGCCTTCTTCTCTTCTTCCCCGTTCCCCATTTATACCCCTTTCGGGATGCCTAAATAGGGCGAGAAATCGACGGGTTATTTGGTTTGATTTTGGAGAGATTCCCCCCGATTTCTTACTGCGATTTCGTGTTTATTAGGACGTGATTCTTGTGAGCTGGCTGGATGTGCGTGGGTAAACCCGATTCTCCGTGAGAATCTCGCCGCATCTTTGCGGCGGATTCCATAAGTTTTTCTAGGTTTAGGTTATTTTCTTAAGGGTTGTTGGGCGATGGGGAATGGGATAAGGGCTGAGAGGGTGAAGTATAAGGGATGTGGGTTGCGGGTGTTGGGCCTGCGGGTGTGGGCTGGGGGTGTGGGCTAGTGATTAATTAGGTATTAATTTTAGGTGTTTTAATTTGGGTAGTGTATTATTAATTAATTAGTGGTAAATTAAATTAATAAATGCAACCCTAGGTATTTTATTAGTTTTAGCTGTATTATTTAATTAGTGCTAAATAAATGGAATCTAAATTGTGATTAAATTATTTAGGTGCTTTATTAGTCTAAGCTTGAGTTTAAATTATTAATAAAACTAAAGACGGGCATGTTATTTAATTAGTGCTAAATATTTTATAATGCGACGCCGTTAAAATCTTATTTATTATGCGTATTTTGCGATATTAAATTAAAATTGAATGGGGTTTAGATTATTACAATAATTATGCAAATGTTTTTCGTATTAATAAATGCGGCTATGTTATTTGACACGACTTCATTGCTAAATTATTTATTTATTTACGTATTTATTATTATTAAAATTATTAAGAATTAATGAAAAAATAGAATAGGGCTCAAAATTGATAAATGCGGGTGCGAGACCTAAAATACTTAATATTCTACGTAAGACGCGGTGCCATTATTAACTTGCTTATTTATGCATGTATTAACATTTTATTGTCGCATTTTATTATTATAAAATTGCTAAGATATTTCTTTGGAAAATTAGTGTAATTTCATAGTTAGTGACTGGACGGGAGGGTCAAAATTGGGTGTCAACATTCACTCTGGTACCGTAGTAGGTAAACTTGAAGGTGAAAGAGACATAACTTTGGGCTTTGTTGATTTACTGCGTGATGATTTTGTTGAACAAGATCGAAGTCGCGGTATTTATTTCACTCAAGATTGGGTCTCTTTACCAGGTGTTCTACCCGTGGTTTCAGGAGGTATTCACGTTTGGCATATACCTGCTCTGATCGAGATCTTTGGGGATGATTCTGTACTACAGTTCGGTGGAGGAACTTTAGGACACCCTTGGGGTAATGCGCCAGGTGTCGTAGCTAACCGAGTAGCTCTAGAAGCATGTGTAAAAGCTCGTAATGAAGGACGTGATCTTGCTCAGGAAGGTAATGAGATTATTCGCGAGGCTTGCAAATGGAGCCCGGAACTAGCTGATACTTGTGAGGTATGGAAAGAGATCGTATTTAATTTTGCAGCTGTGGAAGTTTTGGATAAGTAAAAACAGTAGACATTAGCAGGAAATAAAGAAAGATAAGGAGAAAGAACTCAACTAATTATCCTTCGTTCTCTTAATTGAATTGCAATTAAACTAGTCCCAATCTTTTACTAAAATGATTGAGCCGAATACAACAAAGATTCTATTGCATATATTTTGACTAAGTATATACTTATCTAGATATACAAGATTTTAAATACAAAATATAGAAAACTAAATAAAAATCTAAGACTCAAATCTTTCTATTGTTGTCTTGGATCCACAATTAATCCTACGGATCCTTAGGATTGATATATTCTTTTCTATCCTGTAGTTTGTAGTTTCCCTGAATCAAGCCAAGTATCACAACTCTTTCTATCCATCCTGTATATTGTCCCCTTTGTTCCGTGTTGAAATAGAACCTTAATTTATTACTTATTATTAGATTTTAGATTGTTAGATTAGTTAGTGATTAGATATTAGTATTAGACGAGATTTTACGAAAAAATTATTTTTTATTTCTTTATAGGAGAGGACAAATCTATTTTTTTATGCGAATTTGACACGACATAGGAGAAGCCGCCCTTTATCAAAAATTATATTATTATATTATTTAAAATAATAAAAAGGGGTTCCAACATATTAATATATAGTGAAGTGTTCCCCCAGATTCAGAACTTTTTTTAATACTAACAATCCTTATTAGTTAATAATCCTAGTGATTGAATTTCTATGCTTAGTCTGATAGGAAATAAGATATTCAAATAAATAATTTTGTAGCGAATGACTATTCATCTATTGTATTTTCATGCAAATAGGGGGCAAGAAACTCTATGGAAAGATGGTGGTTTAATTCGATGTTGTTTAAGAAGGAGTTCGAACACAGGTGTGGACTAAATAAATCAACAGGCAGTCTTGGTCCTATTGAAAATACCAGTGAAGATCCAAATCGAAAAGTGAAAAACATTCATAGTTGCAGTAATGTTGATTATTTATTCAGCGTTAAAGACATTCGGAGTTTCATCTCCGATGACATTTTTTTAGTTAGTGATAGGAATGGAGACAGTTATTCCATCTATCTTGATATTAAAAATCATATTTTTGAGATTGACAACGATCATTCTTTTCTGAGTGAACTGGAAAGTTCTTTTTATAATTATCGAAACTCGAGTTATCTGAATTATGAATTTAGGGGCGAAGATCCCTACTATAATTCTTACATGTATGATACTCAATATAGTTGGAATAATCACATTAATAGTTGCATTGCTAATTATCTTCAGTCTCAAATCTGTATAGATACTTCCATTATAAGTGGTAGTGAGAATTACGGCGACTGTTACATTTATAGGACCATTTGTGGTGGTGAAAGTCGAAATAGTAGTGAAAATGAGGGTTCCAGTAGACGAACTCGCACGAAGGGCAGTGATTTAATTATAAGAGAAAGTTCTATTGATCTCGAGGTAACTCAAAAATACAAGCATTTGTGGGTTCAATGCGAAAATTGTTATGGATTAAATTATAAGAAATTTTTGAAATCCAAAATGAATATTTGTGAACAATGTGGATATCATTTGAAAATGAGTAGTTCAGATAGAATTGAACTTTTGATTGATCCGGGTACTTGGGATCCTATGGACGAAGACATGGTCTCTCTGGATCCCATTGAATTTCATTCGGAGGAGGAGCCTTATAAAGATCGTATTGATTCTTATCAAAGAAAGACAGGATTAACCGAGGCTGTTCAAACAGGCATAGGCCAACTAAACGACATTTCCGTAGCAATTGGGGTTATGGATTTTCAGTTTATGGGGGGGTAATATGGGATCCGTAGTCGGAGAGAAAATCACCCATTTGATTGAACACGCTGCCAATCAAATTTTACCTCTTATTATAGTGTGTGCTTCTGGGGGGGGGGGGGGGCATGCAGGAAGGAAGTTTGAGCTTGATGCAAATGGCTAAAATCGTCTTCTTTATATGATTATCAATTAAATAAAAAAATATTTTATGTATCAATCCTTACATCTCCGACAACTGGTGGAGTGACAGCTAGTTTTGGTATGTTGGGGGATATCATTATTGCCGAACCCAATGCCTACATTGCATTTGCAGGTAAAAGAGTAATTGAACAAACATTGAATAAAACAGTACCCGAAGGTTCACAAGCAGCTGAATACTTATTCCAGAAGGGTTTATTCGACCAAATTGTACCACGTAATCTTTTAAAAAGCGTCTGAGTGAATTATTTAAGCTCCACGCCTTTTTTCCTTTGAATAAAAAGTCAAGCAAAATCAAGTAGAGCACTAAGTTCAACTATTTTATTTGTGTTTATTATTTTATTTGTGTTTGTAGCAAAAAAGCAGTTAGTTTATCGGAATAAAAGTAAATAAGATAATAATGGCGTTTTCTGTGGTGATAGAAGATCTAATTGTAGAAAGAATCAAAACTAAAGTTGAGGATAACTCTCTTTTGATCTATATTCCTGATTACGAATCAAAAGGCCTTTATCAACAAGAGTGAGTTCTTCCTTTCGTGAAATTAGGAAATAAAACGAATTTCTTCTTGTCTTAGGTATACAATTGGAAATTAAAATATAGATAATAGAGTTTTGTATCTTTCTCTATCTCCCGAAAAACCATTTTAGCTAAAAATTCATGTTGGGTCCGATTCGAACGAATCTTTCGATAATCTGTAAAAAAAACTCTTTATCTATTTTTAGAAAATTAGAAGACAAGAACAAAAGACAAAGAAATGAAGAAAAATAATAAAGTTTATTATCATACATATCTTTCTCATGTAGCAGATGAATAAGTCCATTTATTTAGTTCTACGGTTCTATATTCTTTGCACTTATTTTACGTACTCAGTTAGATTTAGATATATAGACACTTAGATCTATACTAAGAATTTCAAATTCTTCAAATTCTATTAATAATAAATATTATCTAATTAGAATTCAAATTCTTAATTTAATTATAATTATTACAAGATATCTTTGTTTATATAATAACATAATAACAGATACAAATAGTAAATCGAGGTACCCCTTCTATGACAAATTGAACCTTCCATCTATTTTTGTGTCGTTAGTAAGCCTAGTCTTTCCGGCAATTGCAATGGCTTCTTTATTTCTTCATGTTCAAAAAAACAAGATTGTTTAGATCCGCTGGGATCCAATCTCATCTATTTTTTTTGAAAACGTGGACTTGTATCATAACACGGATCTATTTATTGGAATATAGTATAACATGTGATTTCCACCGAACATAAAGGAAAAAACTCTTATGCCTGCAGAAACATGATATATGGATGGATATATCAATTCTAGCAATTTTCAAATAGATCAGGATCGTTGGATGGCTGAAATGTAGTCGGTGAATCTCTATGTATAGTGGGATCGTATTAAATAAAGAGTATGTTATTAATTTAGATTTAACCAATTTGATGAATTACTCCTAAAGGTTGACATCAAACTAGTGCTAGTTCACCTCAAACTAGTGCTAGTTGAAGAGAGTTACTTCGGAAACAAAAAAGTAAAGTCAAATTTCTCTGGGGTATTATCTCAATTCCAATAAAATGCAATTGGGTAAAGTATGACTTGACAATCAGAACATATATGGATAGAACTTATAACGGGGTCTCGAAAAATAAGTAATTTCTGCTGGGCCTTTATCTTTTTTTTAGGTTCATTAGGCTTCTTATTAGTTGGAACTTCCAGTTATCTTGGTAGAAATTTGATATCTTTTTTTCCGCCTCAGCAAATCATTTTTTTTCCACAAGGAATCGTGATGTCTTTCTACGAAATTGCGGGTCTCTTTATTAGCTCTTATTTGTGGTGCACAATTTTCTGGAATGTAAGTAATGGTTATGATCGATTCGATAAAAAAGAAGGAATAGTCTGTATTTTTCGTTGGGGATTTCCGGGAAAAAATCGTCGCATATTTCTCTGATTCCTTATAAAAGATATTCAGTCCGTTAGAATAGAAGTTAAAGAGGGTATTTATGCTCGTCGTGTTCTTTATACACCCGAGGCCAGGGGTCCATTCTCTTGACCCATACTAATGAGAATTTGACTCCACGAGAAATTGAACAAAAGGCTGCTGAATTAGCCTATTTCTTGCGTGTACCAATTGAAGTATTTTGAGAAATTGAGAATCAGAACGTTCATTCAATTAAAGAAAACGTATATGAAAGAACCATAAATATGAAAGAACCATAAAACAGAACTCTTTTTATGGTCTTTATGCGTATGCAAACCCACACAATTCAATAACAAATAACAAATCGAAATAATAGATTCATCTCAGATGGCAAACCATTTCGAAATCAATATTTTTTTTTATTTTTAGTTCAATATTTGTTGGAATTGACACTTTAGATCCAGATAGATCGTATCTTGTAAATTTGAAATTCTTTCTTTTGTATTCTTTAATGACCAACAATTGGATTTCTTAATTAAATAATGAGAACTCGCCAATTTCTCTTTTGCCAGTCATTTTTTTTATCATCGTAATATCTTTTCCTCAATTATTCTATTCCTGACTATGGGTAATCAGTGATTTTTTTTTTTGAAATATTGGATATTTTTATAGCAAAAGAGTTCTTTCGTCTCAAAATCTGAATAATATTCATTACTTAAAGTGATTCTTTCGATCATTCATCGAAAGGAGACACTTGATTTCTAATTTGACCAATTGAGATGTCAGGAAACAATATTCTGAATTTCTTCATTCGAAGTGAATTCTTAGCCTATTTCTGTATTCTTTCTAGATTCAAAGACTAACCACAAAATCAAAAAGAAAATAGATTCATAAGTTCGATACCTTGTATAAAACTCATGTGTGCAAGAAATATTCGATCGCATGGAGTGTACGAATGAGTTGATTAACAATGCACAGATGAAAAAATGGCATAAAAGAAAGCATTCACTCCTCTTTTCTATCTTGCATCTATAGTATTTTTTCCCTGGTGGGTTTCTTTCTCAGTTAATAAATGTATGGAATCTTGGGTTACTAATTGGTGGAATACTGGGCAATCCGATTTTTTTTTTAATAATATTCAAGAAAAGAGTCTTCTAGAAAAATTCATAGAATTAGAGGAACTCCTCTTCTTGGACGAAATGATCAAGGAATACTCGGAAACACATCTCGAATAGTTTGGGATAGGAATCCATAAAGAAACGATCCAATTAATCAAGATACAAAATGAGAATCGTATCCATACGATTTTGCACTTCTCGACAAATATAATATGTTTTATTATTCTAAGCGGGTATTCAATTTTGCGTAATGAAAAACTTGTTATTCTTAACTCTTGGGCTCAGGAATTCCTATATAACTTAAGTGACACAGTAAAAACTTTTTCCATTCTTTTATTAACTGATTTATGTATTGGATTCCATTCACCCCACGGTTGGGAATTAATGATTGACTTTATCTATAAAGATTTTGGATTTGTTCATAATGATCAAATTATATCTGGTCTTGTTTCCACCTTTCCAGTCATTCTCGATACAATTTTTAAATATTGGATTTTCCGTTATTTAAATCGTATGTCTCCATCACTTGTAGTTATTTATCATTCAATGAATGACTGATAAATGATCCATTGATATTAATCTAATCCAATTAGAATGCTTGGTACTTTGTAGTTGTACATAAGCAAAGTATTAAAAATCGTATTTACTCTTCTATTTCTAACCATCGGTAAGATTCATCCTATATTATTCCAGCAAATAGCAGAATCGTGGCTAGGAAACTATACTAGTGACCTACCCAATTTATTGTAGAAATTTTCGCGATTAATGATTGGACCATGCAAATTAAAAATGTGTTTTCTTGGCTAAAGAAACAGATTACTCGATCTATTTCCGTATCGCTCATGATATATATCTTAACTCGGACATCCATTTCAAGTGCATATCCCATTTTTGCACAACAAGGTTATGAAAATCCACGAGAAGCGACTGGGCGTATTGTATGTGCCAATTGCCATTTAGATAATAAGCCCGTGGAGATTGAAGTTCCACAATGATTTACGATATTGTATTTGAAGCGGTTGTTAATTTCTTATGATATAATCAAACAGTTCTTGCTAATGGTAAAAGGGGTTGAATGTGGGTTGTTCCTATTTTACCGAGAGGGTTTGAATTAGCTGCTCGATCATATTTCTCCGAGATGAAAGAAAAGATTGGCAATTTGTCTTTTCAGAGCTATCGCCCAATAAAAAATATTCTTGTGATAGGCCGCCCTCGGTAAAAATATAGTGAAATAACCTTCCCTATTCTTTCCCCGGACCCTGCTTCTAAGAAGGATGTTCACTTCTTAAAATATCCTATATACGTAGGCTGGAACAGGGGAATGGGTCAAATTTATCCCGACGACAGCAAGAGTAACAATACAGTTTATAATGCTACAGCAGTAGATATAGTAAGCAAAATCATACGAAAAGAAAAAGGGGATATGAGATAACCATAATGGATGCGTCGGAGGGACGGCAAGTGGTTGATATTATTCCTCCCGGACCAGAACTTCTTGTTTCCGAGGGTGAATCTATCAAATTTGATCAACCATTAACGAGTAATCCTAATGTAGGCGTATTTGATCAGGGAGATGCAGAAATAGTACTTCAAGATCTATTACGTGTCCAATGACTTTTGTTCTTTTTGGCATCTGTTATTTTGGCACAAATCTTTTTGGTTCTTAAAAAGAAACAGTTCGAGAAGGTTCAATTGGCCGAAATGAATTTCTAGATTCGCAAATTTATCGATATCAAGTTCGTAAAAAGAATCAAATTTTTGTTGGCGATTATTTATGATCAAAAAAATGAAATTCTGAAAACTCCTTTGTCTTATTTATACTCTTCTCCAAAATCTACATACTATGTGGTATAAGGGATTTCCAACATCTCGTAGAAAAAGAGTATGTAATGTAGAATTTGAAGAAGAGTATTTGACTTTCATTATTTTGATTTCGTTTTTTTTAATTGGAGTAGTGTGACTATGTTACTATTGACAGAGTTCACTGCCATAAGACGTATCAATAGTTTTTTATTCTAAATAGAAAGAAAGTCAAATTTGTAATTCCCTCCGGAGTGGAACATAACAGATCTTGTTCAGGCTGTTATGGGAGACGAGGCTTTTCTAATTCCAGGACACCTCCAAAATACCTATTACGATGTTCTTTTAAGGGGGGTTCTAGTCGGCTCGTAGAAGATCTCTTCCATTTTCTCGATTTAATCAACTATGTGTTTTAGTATGAGGGTACTTAGTGGATGTATATTTTTCACCGCTTTCTTTTCTTATTTAAGTCTCATAACGGAGGGTCCACATTAAACAGATTGGGCTCACAGAATACTTCAGGACTGGAGTGAAGAGCCACAAAAGAACCTGCCAGGAACTGTATAAAAAGGGCCGAGAATTACATAGACTCACTTCCTTGAAAAGAGGGAGAGGAGCGGTGATACTCTTTCTAATTTGAACCTCAAATTTTTTATGTCATTCCTTCTATACACTTTTAACAACTCTCGAGAATGAAAATTCATTAAACAGTACTTCAAATTTAAACTTCCTATATATATATATATATATATATATATTAGGTACGAATATTTTCTTCTACTGTCACAAAAAATAACAGTGTATAGCTCAAATAAAATAGCTAAAACTCCATATTAAATCAAATACCATGTAAAAAAGGGAGAAGAAGTTCTTTTCATGAATTAATTTTTAGAAAAGGAACCAAAAGCGTATAGGTTGTAAGTTGTAACCATAATCAATATTAATCTTACCTTTGTCATTATTCAAGCCTACGGATGGCATATTAAAATTGAGGAAAAAGAAGAAAATAGAAAATAAAAAGATGGAGCTATTGTCTTCAACTCTTGATATACAATACCTCCTTTTCTATTGATATACAATACCTCCTTTTCTATTAATCTTACCTTTGTCATTATTAGGTACTACTCTCTTCGTTTCAAAGTGTTTGTTTTACTTTTCTTTTTTGTCACGCCTCGACTTTTCACAAGTCTTCCCTTAGGGCGTGGTGACACCTGGTGACAACTATACATTTCCAGGGGAACCATTAACTTCTTTTCTTTCTAATTTATACATGTATTTAAATGCGGAAATAATATATATAATAATAAGCAATTCGAAGTTTACAAAGAACAATCTTGTGTAGGGCATTCCCCGAGATAATGAAACCTAGTTCTTTAAACATACTTTATCTAGAATAACTTTCACCAAATCCGAAATAATGGATTGGTGGGTCAAAGAAAATGGACGATCGCTAGCCCCGCTATGAGCTTTTCCTCTATCGCGCTTTTCTGAAATATGTTAAATAAAAGAGTCAGCCCTACCATCCGGGGCTGAGTGAGGACCTCGCCTTACAATCCAAAGTAACCTGATTTTAAGATATTTTGGATAAATATCTAGTTATTTATTAAAAATGAAATTTTGACCAATGGGAGGGTGACATGTGTCCCTCATCCACTTGTCTTGAAAGGGAAAAAATATCTATATAGAGAAAGAGATGAAAGACTTGGCCATTTTTCACATTTTCATCTTCAAAACTTTTCTCTTCTCTCTCCCTTAGCTCTAAATTTCGAAAATTCCAAGAACAAGAAGTGATTATTATCCAAGATTAAGAACCTTAATCAAGTCTTAAATCAAGTCAACTCTCCAAGAACCAAAAACCTTGGGTTGGCCGAAAATGGTGATGGAAACCCTAGCTTGTTCATCGACTTTTTGGAGGTAAAACGTGAAGGGAAGTTGGTTATAAGGTTGTAGTGGATGCATGGAAGTGATTGAACTTGAAGAATAGGAGCTAAGACTAACCTAAGGATCGACTTTTGCGCGGACTGTTTTGGACGACTTTGAGATAATATTTCGTCCTCCTCTTGGTGTAATTAGATATTACATGTTGTAGTAATGTATAAATGAGCTTGTGCTAAAAAGAATGAAGATTAAAAAGTGTTTGAACCATTTTTGGGTGTTGGGCCGAGAATGGGCAGTTTTGATCCCTTTGGATTTCGTTGGTTATTGTTGTTGTTATCTTCACCTATTACATGTTAAAATGGAGTAATATGATTGTTGATAAGTTGATATGTCATATATAGAGGTGTTGGAACTTGAATTGGAATATAATGGATTAAGGAAAGAGTTATCGAATTGTAGTTGTTGGCCGTGGAATCTATAAAATTGTTGGGTATTGTCGTGCAGTTTTTATGGACCGTTTTGTGGCGTTATTAACCTGGAATTTCATTGGACATTATGTATGTTTAATGTGGTAAATTGCTAATGAAAGTCCTAAGAGATTAAGGGTATAAAAAGGTGTTAAAAGGCTTCACATTTTACCCTTGTTGTTGTCGGATTTTGGACTGACTTTGTGGACTGTTTTACACGGATTAAGGGGCTGGATTTTACACGTCAAGTAGGCGTGTAATCCCCTTTGGTTAACTGTTGGTTGTGCCCTTAATTGCGTCTTGTTTGTTGTTGAATTTGGGCCTTGGAAAAGGTGGAAAAGTACGTATAAACGGGGGAAGTGCTGCCCAAATTTTCGTATAATAAGAGGACTTTTACTTAGTATTAACCTACTCTAGTAACCTTGAAGTTGATAGAAGTGTTATTGTATTTATAGGTTGAAGTACCTAATCGGGACGTATTCTACTTGTCGTGTTGGTTAGTCGTCAATGAGGTATGTGAACCTCTTCCCTATCTCTTTTGGCATGTTCTTCGTGTGAACCATAATTGTGGTATTGTTTTAAAACTTATTCTACTCTTAGAAGTTAAGGAGTATTCTTGTTATTGATTCTATGCTAAAGGCATGTCTAAATTATTCCTAAGTCCTTACCAAGTCTTATGGGAGATATTGGTAAGAGCTTTTAGTAAACATTGGAGTCGAGTTGATCTTGCTAGTTACAGCACTAATGAGAAAATGTATCGAACAAGCCATTGCAGCGCTAATGAAAAAGGAATCGACAATCTATTATATTGAAATGAGTAGAATTTTCCATCTGCATAGAAGCTAAGATATAACCAGTTCGTTTTACACTTTCTAGGTTCACAGCTGATTAGATAAGATCATTATTAATATATAACCTACTAATAGCTCATAAAATGGATTAATTTGCCAATTCGGATCAGTTATCACCATGCAAATGTTTCCATAATGTTATCCAGAGGAGCGAGACGAATTAGATTATCGAGTTGGTACAAAAGACGAGTGGATCCTATACTTGACTTGATCTTTATAAACTGAGTGGATCCTAATCCTTAGTGATATTTTCCTTTGATAGTACTTTGGGTTTTATAAAAGGAAAGTTGTTTACCTATTCGTTTGATAATGCCTTGAGTTTTTCTAAAAAGATAGTTCATTCTAATTGTGCTAATGAGAGTCAAAGATGATTTAAATTGTACATAGTTGCTTGTGATAGCTATAGGTGTACAGTCCTTTATATTCACACCGAATCCCAGAATGGGCCGGAACATGTCGTACCTTATTTGACTTATAGCACATTACACCGAGTTCCAGAAGGGGTCGGAATATGTCGTACCTTATTTGACTTATAGCACATTACACCGAGTCCCAGAATGGGCCGGGATATGTCGTACCTTGCATGACTTATTGTCACGACCCGACCTCGGATCCGTGACCGGTGCCTAACCCCGGGCACCC
This sequence comes from Przewalskia tangutica, assembly GCA_029844215.1. NCBI lineage: Eukaryota > Viridiplantae > Streptophyta > Magnoliopsida > Solanales > Solanaceae > Przewalskia > Przewalskia tangutica. Next base: position 16,229,710 of record CM056721.1, read on the forward strand.
TTGTGATTCAACATCAGAGAAAATCAGCGGAAATAAACTCACAACAAGAACCCATATGGAAAACAAACAGGCTAACCCAAAATGGCTACCTCTAATATAACAAGCTGAACATTTACATCCTTAACAACCCAAACTATAACAGGACTACAGACCTCTAAGAAATGAGTAAACACTATGACGGGACAGGGCCCCATCATGCCCCCGAATGTACAAATATCTACAACACCGGGGAGAACCGTACCAAAAGTCGAGTCAAGCCTCCGGAGAAATGGAGCTTCTGACACCTGAGCAAAGATCCTAAGAATGAGGATCCACCACCTGCTTTCCCTTACCTGCGGCATGAACGCAGTCCCGAGGAAGGGGGCCAGTACACAATATGTACCAAGTATGTAAAACTGGAAAATACTGTAATAATATCATAAGTCTAAAACAAGCTGGAGTCATATACGAAAATCAATTTACCTTGCACTGTGCCTTACTAATAATGAGAGTAACAAGTATAAATCTTACTGCATAAAAACTAGGAGGCTCATGATCAAAACAGGGTACCTCGCCCGTAGTATCATTAAGCAATCCTACTCCTGGGACTATTTCACCCGCATGGGTCCTGTGGACCCGCATGAGGTCATCCGCCTCGTCATGGGACTATTTCACCCGCATGAGACTATTTCACCCGCATGGATCCTGTGGACCCGCATGAGTACAAGCGCCGCACTCGCATGGGACTATTTCATCCGCATGGATCCTGTGGACCTGCATGAGTACAATCGCCGCACTCGCATCATGGGTAGCAAATCCATAGAATAAATAGTAAACCATCCTAATGGACGCATACCCGTGGACCATCCATCGTGTCAGTATGTCCAAAGGAAATAACAAGAATACGCATACCCGTGGACCATCCATCGTGTCAGTATGCCAACAGGAATTAACAAGAATAAGCAGTGAACCATCCTAATGAACGCATACCCGTGGACCATCCATCGTGTCAGTATGTCAAAAGGAAATAACAAGAATAACCCGGGTCTACCCCGTAAGAACATATCACCTAGCACAACCGGCTATCATACATAACATAAGCACTACCGGCCTATCATACATAACATAAGCACTACCGGCCTATCATACATAACATCAGCACTACCGGCTTATCATATCATAACATAAGCGCTACCGGCTTATCATAACATAAGCAAGTTAAGAAATCTCATAACTTCTTATTAACATTATTAATATATCCTCTCATTTTAATATACCTAAGGCACTAACATTTCCTTTAATAGAAAATCCGGGAATTCAACCCAAGTACCATGTACTTCTAACCTTTTAAGAAATAACTCCTTTTTATAGAAAAATTCCAAGATACTAATCACCATAGTATCAAGTTACGATTTCTTTTCAAGACAAGTCACATTTCCTTTTAGAAATATAGTAGGCTTCTAAATCAAGTGACTTCATTTCCTTTTTAAAACCTTAGGCAATCAATGCCTAAAAATCAATTCACCTTCCATAGTTTCAAATCCTTTACCCGTACTTGTTTTACTTAGGGTAAACCTTTCTTTGTTAACCTTTCAAAAGCTAATATAATCAACTTCCCATAAAGTCATTATATTTGCGTTATTCCTTAGTCAAATACATTTTTCCCTAAATCCAAGGGACTTATACTTTTAAAATGAAACAAGTATCATATACTTAAAACAAGTGAAAGATATCAAATCTTGTACGTCTACCGTACTACATAGGTACAACTACTCATGCTCAAGAAATAGGAAAGTTCCACATACCTCTTCGGTTAATCCACTTGCTAAGTCCGAAATACCGCACGTAATATGTCAACCTATAATGACCATAATACGTTTATTAACCCCCAATTTCAATGTAGAAATTCCAAGTTCAAGTTACTAATTCTTAAGGAAATTTGCAAAGACTTCCTTTGTTTCTACATACTTTGCCACCCTTTTCAAGGTCGAATTCAATATCCAAACGCCACATTTAAGGCCCAACAATCCAACATTTTCAAGGGGATTATACACCTAAACTTAGATGTGTAAAATTCTGCCCCACAAGGTCAAACAACCAACTTAACAAGTCTAAGGTAGTTTTTAGGCTACAACATGCTCACATAATCTTCTTAACCAATTCTTTCATATCCAAACCATATATCTTACATGCAATGATTCTAAGAGCATTATTTACTACTACAAGTTCCTTCTTCTTCACATGCAACACCAATAACTAGCTACAAGAGAAGAAATGTTACCTTTAGAGCTTTAGCCAAAACTATTCCAACAATTTTGCTAGCCTCCTTTCCAAGAACACCACCACAATAACACCTACAAGCTAGCCACAACCTTCCTTCTTGCCACACCTTTTCAGATTTTTCCTAAGCTTTGAATTCCTCTTGGAATTCTAGAGAGAAGTGGGAGCTTTTGCTTAGAGAGAGAGAGAGAGAGATTTGAAAGATGACCAAGTCTTCAAGACTTGGTCAATATAAGGCATGCAACAATTCAGATGGGGGGACACTTGTCACCCACCCATGACCTCTTTTCAAACAAAACAGTGCAGAAATTTCCACTAACTCTCGCAGAACACACCTCGGCGCCGCGCCATGGCCGGCGCTAAACTCTGCCGCCTCAGACTTTCCGCGCGGCGTCCTCGCTTCCGGCGCGGCTCTGCAATTTCAGCAACCTCGAACATCCGGCGCGCTGCCTCGCATCCGCGCCGCGCCTGCCGCCTTATCCGAAATACATTGGCCCGTCTGCGCACCGAACTTGTAACTCTCATAACTTCCTACTCCGATGTCCTATCGACGAACGGTTGGTTGCGTTGGAAACTAGACTCAACGAAATACGCACTAGGCCTTTGAAACACCTAGGAACTCTCAATGTACCAGGTCATAACCCGCCCCAAAGTTGACTAAAACCCGTCCGAAACAATCCGTCAACTTATCTTTCGAAAATTTCAAGTCTTACTCCTTTCGTACGCTCTCATACGCGTGGCCAGAACTACGGGGTATAACACTTATAGAGCATTACATCGAGTTCCAGAATGGGCCGGGACATGTCGTACATTGCATGACTTATAGAGCGTTACACCGAGTCCTAGAATGGGCCGAAATATGTCGTACCTTGCATGACTTATAGAGCATTATACCGAGTCCCAGAATGGGCCGGGACATGTCGTACCTCGCATGACAGTATTTGTTTATTTGGACAGACGTTCTTAATTTTGACATGACTCTCATTTTAAAAAAGAAGTACCGTAGGCACGGTTGAATCATATTTTTAAAAGGATACAATTGAATCATTTTTATAAAGTACTGATGATCTGAAGAGTACAATGGTACAACGATACTGATGATCAATGACGTCTGATGATACAACAATACGATGGTACAGGGGTACAGTGATACAAGGTACAGTTGGCTCTTATTTTTGGCACGGTAGGATCTAGTATTTGATTTTCATACTTGTCCCTGTCATTCTTTTGTACAGTTATGATCTTGTTTACTGTACTTCATGTTTACATACTTGGTACCTTGTTGTACTGACCCCCTTCGGGGGGCTGCGTTCATGCCCGCAGGTATTAGGTACTCAGTTGGGTGATCCGCGAGCTTAGGATCCTTGTTCAGCGTTGTGGGATAGCTCCAATGTTCTGTAGCTTGTCATTTTGGCACAGGTCTTCCATTACTGCTAGGTATATTCAGAAATACGGCGGGGCCTTGTCCCGTCATAGTTTACTGTCCAAACTCTTAGAGGTCTGTACTCATATGTGGGCTGGACTTGCGTGAGTTGTATTTATATTTTTGTACAGTTATAGTCTCATTCGGGTGTTATATATTATGGCAGCCTTGCCGGCTTTGCCTTTGCAAAAAAAAGAAAAAAATGATGATAGTTATTTAGCTTCCGCGGGTTACTTGCGTTGTATGGGTAGAAGGATGCTCAGGTAGGACACCAGTCACGGGCCCGGGGTTCGGGTCGTGCCAATTCTCTTTCGACTCGTTTCAGGAAGTATCCAGTTTATTATATATTTATTTAGAATGTGCAACCTGATTTAATGCACTTAAAATATAGATTCAAAACAAGTGACCTTGATAGCCCCAAGGCAATGTATTTAAAATAGCCCCGAAGGCAAATATCCTTGAATAGCCCCGAAGGCAATGTATTTAAAATAGCCCCGAAGACAATGTATTTAAAATAGCCCCGAAGGCAAATGTCCTTGAATAGCCCCGAAGGCAAATATCCTTGAATAGCCCCGAAGGCAATGTATTTATATTATCAAGATTTTCATCATTTCAATTATATGACTAAACTCATACACATATATATATTGGCATAACTTCATAAGATTCAAATAATATTTCTTTCTTTCAACTTTCTCGCCTCTCCCGCTTGTAAAGGTTATAACATTAAATCCGTAACTCCAAATAAGGTGTTTATTATGCCAAATCGAAGGCAGAACTAGGATATTTTATTATGCCAAATTCCATATGAAAGTACTTAGGGTAACTGGTACAAATTTACGAAAGAAATAACCCTATGAAATCTGTGTCGCTAGAATTTTTGTAAAATAAGACACAATATTAAAACAGTCATAACTTCTTATCCGTAAGTCGGATTAATCTCCGTAAAGTATCAAATTGTCGAGAACAGATAAATCTAGGACTTATATAGCACAAACTTTCATATTCTTTACCAATTTTACAGTTTTTATGTTATACATTCTGCTCTTCCGGATTTCTGTTGATCCGAGGCAGAAACTTTAAACAGTCATAACTTTCAAACCGTAAGTCGGATTTATCCCCGTAAAGCCTCAAACTGTCGGGAACAGAGTAATATACAACCTTTATTCAGCACATACTTTTAGATTATTTACTTATTTGTACAGGTTTTACGTTATTTGTTCTGCTCTTTCGGATTTCGGTTAATCCGAGGAAGAAACTTTAGACAGTGATAGCTTTCAAACCGTAAGTAGTTTTAGCCCCTATTGGGCAAAATCGGATCGTAAGTGAGAGATGTACAACCCTTTAAATTTTCATCAAATTCTAACACGTATAACTCAGCAAAAATAGTCTGCAAATACATGGATCAAACTTGTTATAAGACAATACTTATATTAATTAATTCATCACAACTTATGTTTCTAAAAATATATATTATTTTAACATGCATACTATGTTTTAACATGCATTGTAATTCAAAACAAAGGATTTTACTAAGAATATGTGAGTGAGAAAAAAACTCACCTTTGTTGCTTCGTAATCGCGAATGAATTTCTCAACTTTGACTTATCGTTGATCTCTCTAACTATTTTTTTCTTCCAAATTGCTTTTGTTTTGTTCCTGATTTTTGTCTTTATATTTTTATGAAATTGTTTTACTCTCTTCATTGTGTGAGTTAACTATATAGATGTGCATGTTGCACATATTTTGGGATGTGAGGGAGTGGAAGGAGTGGGAGGAAAAGGTTGAGGGAGTAGAAAGTTGGGGTAGTTTTAGGATAAAAACGTTTTTTTTCAAATTTTTTTCAAGACTTTACATTCTCCTCTCCTTAAACAACATTCGTCCTCGAATGTGAATAAGGTCGTAACGCATGCACACAGAACTTTACATTCTTCTCTTCTTAAACAACATTATTCCTCAATGTGAATAAGGTCGTAACTCATGCACATAAAACTTTACATTCTCATGCATATAGACATGCAAACTGCACATACATGAAGTGCAACATAACACATTTTTAAATTTTCAAGACTTTACATTTTTTGTCTGTTTAAAAAGAATGTATATTTTCCTTTTTGACAACTACTATTTAATTTCAATTTTCTATATGTCATGTTTAAGACCACACGAATAAAAGTCATTTTAGTATATTATACATATATTTAGTTGACAACTACAAGATTCAAAAGTCTTCTTTATTTTTTTAAATTTTGTGCCAAACTAAAATGAGATAAACATTTTAAAATGAAGGGAATGTTTCTTTTGAGTATCAATAAAATTTCGAGCTTATAAAGATTCGAGTTTAGAACTTGGTTGTTTCAAAAAATAATTATTTGCAAGTGAATCATGACCAAATAATTATTTCCAAAAATATCTTGACGAAATCCACGGCAGATATCTGTTTGGAAAACCACCTTATAATTGAAATTGGTGTAATTATTAGGGTAGTAATTACACAACTTAGTAATTATATAGTATGGTAATTACGATGACATGTTGTTTGTCATAAGATAATTACATTGTAATTACAAGTATATTGTTTGGTTGCACAAGTGTAATTACACAGTTAGATATTTTAACTTTTAAAAACAAAAGTTAATTATCAACAATTAAACGTTAATAATTGACAAATATATGTTTATATAAGAAATATTACTTAATTTTATCTATAGCTATGTATCCAAGATACATATTTTTTCAAAAATATAAAACTGAATAATTATAAATTTGTAACTACTATTGTAAAAAAATTGATATGTATAATATAAATAATACTTTAATTGAACAATTAATAAGAAGGCCAAACCCATCGACGACCCTTTGTGGTCGTCAAGATCTTTCACTTAGACACATCAGCTAAACCTTTTTCCATTTACATACATGAGGTAAGGTCTGCCCATGTCATTTAGACAATTTTCGTTGAGTCAGCCAAATATATAATGTGTGTGTAACACACTCGCTGATGACATGACAAAATGATAAATTAAATTATGACGTGTCATTTGATCCCATAATAATATAAAAATAATTTTTGAGTAAAACTAATATTAGATTTTCCACTGTAAATTCGTACGGAGCAATCAACGAATTCCGGCGAAATAGAAGATCTACATTTAAAAAAAAACTCTATTATCTAAACCTTACAAATTATTAACACAAAAAAACACATTTATTAACAAAAGGATTTTTTTGAAATCATGTTCTTGGTGTTCTTCACTATTTACATGTGTGTTCTTATTCTAATCATGATTTTAATCTAAAATTTTAAGAAAAATTCCTCCAAATTTGTTATAACTTCAGCTAAAGATTTCTCATGAAGACCCGAAGATAACCCCCAACATTAATTTCTCAAAATTTTCATCAAATAAAGTAACTCATTTTAAACCTTCAAGCTTTCTAAAGAACCCTTTAGTGATGTTCCGGCGGGATCTAGCTCCTCTGTAGTGCACTTTACGTGTAATGCACAATTTTAATGTGTTGACATTGTTAGAAATCATTAGATCATTTGAAATATATAAGTCTCAAATGATCTAATGATTTCTAACAACGCCAACATATTAAAATTGTGCACTACACGTAAAATGCACTACAGAGGATCTCTGTTCCGGTGAGTTCCTTTGATTTTTTTCTTTTTGCCGGGAGAGAGCGAGAAATTTAGTTATATTAAAAATATAATTGATTTTGTTTTCCAATTGTGATAGCGGCGGAGGTGATATTAGTGATGGTAGAAAAAAGAAGGCATATGAAGAAGAAGAATGAAATAAAAAATATGAGGAGAAGGAGAAAATTTTAAAAAAGTGATTTTTGGCTTTTTCACGCGTATGTTTGATGTGAAATTCACACAACTTGCCAAGTCAACGAAAAGTGTTTAAATGATAAAGTGGAAATGCACCTCAGGTATTTAAATTAAATAAGATTAAGTTGAGGTGTCTAAGTGAAAGATATTGACGACCACGAGGGCCGCCAATGATTTTAGCCTAATAAGAACTTCTAACTAAATACACATTTTGCAATGACATTATGGACAATATGTTTGACAAAATATATATTTATAATTATAATTTTATAATATTATTTAAATATTAAAAATAATCTAGCAATTCTAACGTCACTCAATATAAACTAAGTTTACATATACATCACCCAACAACGAAATTCGTTCAACTTTAATGATATCACTCATTATAAATTAAGTTTGTGGATAACTTATACGTTTAAGATTAGGAGGTATATTTTTTTTTTAAAAAGGAACAACAACATAACTAAGTGAAATGAAAATAAAATAAAGAAAAATAAATAAGAAAGATAACACAACAAGTAAAATGAAAGAATAAAACAAGAAAGAAGTAAATTATGAAAAATTAAGTAGAAAGTAGAAACACGTCATTTAAAGGTTAAGAAACGAGAAATAATAAATAAATAAAAATATAAAATAATAATATTTTAAAATAATTTAAAAGTTATATTTTTTTTTTAAAAGAATAGAAATAAAAAAAGAAAAAAAAAGATATTAAAAATAATCTTATAATTACATCATGTAATTACCGACAATTCACATTCCCGCTTAAAAATTGAAGAGTATAATTACACTCTCCCAATTCTATTCAATTACATGCTAAAATTATATAATTAAATCTAATTACATCCCAACCCATACAGGGTGACTTTCCAAACAGGCCGTTAGTATTTGAGCATATTTTAAGAAAGTAAATACATACAGGTACAAAGGAAGTTGCACACCACATGTTTAACGTACACACTGTATGTCACTGTACACATAAACCAAACTCTATTGTCTTCTCTTCCCCTTTAAAGGATCTATAACCAACGTAATCTTTTAATGGATTCTCTTCCTATCTCTCGATTTTGTAACCACGTGACTTTCCGGCAATCATTTTCTTGATTTTCCGATAAGTCTCCGGCCATTTCTCCGACCATAAGTAAAACCAAAGGTGATCCAAATGGTCTTTCCTTTTTGTCATGTTACAATAACATAAGGGTGTTATTTGGTTAATCAAGTTGTTTTATTTTCTGTTTTTTTTTTGCTTTGTTATCAAGAAAAGAGATGTAGTCAAGTTTTTGAGCTTTCAAGAAAATTCTGTTCAAAAGATATTTGGGTTTGCTTGTTATACAGTTATATCCTATATTAACTACGTTTCTTTTGAGTGTCTGTCTAAAACATCCTTTCTACCCCCACAAAAAAAGATAGAGTTAAGATCTGCGTACATCCTACCCTTCCAGATCCCACTTGTGTTATTAGGGTATGTTGTTGTTGTTATACAGTTATAGGAGTTACTAGTATTTATGTTCTCAGCTAATTTATTCTGTTTGGTAATTGAGAAAATGGTAAAAAAGGGACAAACTTGTTAACTGTAAAGAAGTTGTTTTTGTCTGTTTATGCTAAAAATACCATGGTGGGAATTTCTCTAGAGTTAATGGAATGATGGGTGTCTGTTCATTCTTATGACATTTTTGCTGTTGTTGGAATTCCAAGTTGGAGTTTTGTATATTCTCTGCTTTTCATGTATAGTTAAAAAAAAGATTCTTTAATCTTTCTCCTGATTCATCATTTTTGGATATTCTGTATTTTAAAATCTATAGATTCTTAACTTTCTGACTCAGATCACATCCCTTTTTACCTCAGCTAAGTATATCTAATTACTTGATTAAGGTCGTGGTGTGTGTGTACTATTCAGTTTCTTACTAAATATGATATGTATATTTTGAGGGTGGTTATACCCTATAAAGCTCAAGAATTTTTTGCCCATCTGCTGCAGGGGTATTTGGGTAGCTAAAGAATCTAAAATGGGGCATTTTTCTTCAATGTTTAATGGATTAGCAAGGTCATTTTCCTTGAAGAAAAGAAAGAACAGCTCTGGGAACGGGAAATATGATGGTAAAGATGCTGTTGAAGCTATGGCTAAAGAAGCCAAGAAAAATGACATGATATTAAGGTCTTCAGGGACTGTAAATGTTGATGGTTCTAAGAATTTTGCTTCATTATTCTCCAGAAGAGGTGAAAAAGGAGTGAATCAAGATTGCTTCATTGTTTGGGAGGTATATTCCCATCATAGCCTATCTATGGATTACTAAGTCTTCTCTTTTATTTGGTCTATATATACTAGTCTGTGGATCTTTTCAATTGTGGTTTCAATGAATTTATACCAATAAGTTTTGGTGTTTGCAGGAATTTGGATGTCAAGAAGATATGATATTTTGTGGTATATTTGATGGGCATGGTCCTTGGGGTCATTTTGTCTCAAAGAAGGTTCGAGAATCAATAGTATCATCATTGCTTTGCAATTGGCAGGAGAGTCTTGCTGAGGCTTCCAGTGATCCAGATTTAGATTTAGATTCTGATAAAAAGCTTCAAAGGTTTAACATATGGAAGGATTCTTACTTAAAGGCATGTGCAGCTGTAGATCAGGAGCTGGAACACCATCCTAAAATTGATACATCTTACAGTGGAACCACTGCTTTGACAATAGTCAGACAGGTAATTGCATCAGTTCCTTTTTGTTCTTTGTTTTTCCTCTTCTCTTTTGGTCATCCAATTTTTACCAACGTGGCTTTGTAAAGAGTAAGCTAAACTTTTCTTTGTAAATCCATACTGTGGTTTTGAGTCTCTCCTGCTAATTCTTAAACAGGTTACAAGTGAAACTCAATGTAAGAAAAATATGCTGAATTATTGAGGTCTTACTGTTATAAAGACTATTGTGACATTTCTCTTTTTCTTCCATTTTATTTCTGATGTGGAAATGGTAGGTGAAATGATGCTTTTACTACTTTTAGATTATTTATTTTTGGCATGTTCACCCTGCAAATAGCAAATTGTGGAAACCTTATCCTCTTTTTAGCTTTTGATTAATGAGCATCAAGAAAATTGACTATCTTGTCTTCTGGCCTCGACACAAGGAATTTTTTTAAAGTTCATGTTGTTTTATGTCTCTACAGCAAAATGAACTTACTTCCGAGTTCCCTGATCAAGAAAATTTGCTTAATCATCTAAGTGTTTATTGTATTGCAGGGTGAGGTTATTTTCATAGCAAACGTTGGTGACTCACGTGCTGTATTGGCCACCACTTGTGATGATGGCAACTTGGTACCAGTTCAGCTCACCGTTGATTTCAAGCCTAATCTACCTCGTGAGTCCTCTATATACGTTGCTTTCCTCTCTATGCTCTAATAGACACAACAACTAGTTGGAGTCGGCTATTCAGAATCCTCATTGTACTTGTCGCTCCAACAAGACGAACATATATATGGTATTTTGATGTTTCTTTTTCTTTTTCTTGCAGAGGAAACTGAGAGAATAGAGCAGTGTAATGGTCGAGTATTTTGCTTAGATGATGAATCAGGGGTGCACCGATTATGGCTGCCCGATGAAGAATCCCCTGGATTGGCGATGTCTAGAGCCTTCGGGGACTATTGTGTGAAGGATTTTGGTCTAATTTCAGTGCCTGATGTGACTCAAAGGCATATCACAAGCAAAGACCAATTTGTTGTGCTGGCAACAGATGGGGTATGTTTTGGCCTTCTGGGTTGTTCCCAATTATAGAATTAGTCTAAGTAGGACAATCTAGCTGCATCTCTAATAGTACAAAAGTAGGTAGATAAATTCATCAGTTTAGCAGAAGACCTTGGCCACAATAAACGGAAGGCTTCGAGTTTTTCTTTTAACTGTATATTCTTTGATGACTACTAAAGTGTAGTTTTTATTTATTTATGCAGGTGTGGGATGTTGTTTCCAACCAAGAGGCTGTAGAAATTGTATCCGCAATTCCAGATAGGGCAAAAGCGGCCAAGCGTCTGGTTCAATGCGCTGTCCGTGCTTGGAAACGCAAGAGGCGAGGGATAGCAGTAGATGATATTTCAGCAATTGTACTATTCTTCCATTCTAATCAGTTATGTCAGCATATTTACCCTGCAACTACACCAAAATAAAACTTGATAGAAAACGCAAGTTTCTGTGTCTCATACTCTCCTGCCTTTGGTTGGTTTAGCTTTTCACATTTTATTCATGAAATGGTCTGGATTAGTATTAGTCTAGATACAACAAAGTCTATTAGACCGAACAAGTCACGAACCACTTGGTTTTTTCTTTCAGAAAAGAGAGTGGTGCATGTCGCTAGGCTAAGCCGGGAATGCCATCAAGAACTCCACATGCTAGCATGTTGGAACTTGGAACATACATAAAACCTTATATTTAGGTGCTCTTTAAGTGAACTTCTCACTTCCCTTCAGATCTTTCTGCCAAGAAATCGTTCACATGTTTCCATGTTACTAAAGACATCAGCCTTAGATTTAGGTGGTCTTTAAGTGAACTTCCCGCCACCTGAAGTTTGGACACATGAATCATTTATTGTATGTTACTAATAATTAATTGAATCTTCACCCTGATCGAATGTAACTATATCAATTCAGATACCATTGTAGAGGATGCATTGCAGTCCTTGCACATGGTTTATAACAAAAGCATTAGAAACAGCAGTCCTGTGAGGAGCAGTACCATCAAGTGTAAGATTGTACACATTACGTACATCTTTATATCCTATAAGGCCATGTTCATATGGATCAAACCTCTTCGTTCCATTTAACAAACACAACCATCATGGAGAGATCCACTGGTCAAGATAGGCTTGGAAATAGGCATTCAATCTCCTCATTAGGTTCTTGAATTTTCTAGTATCACTCGGGTCGTTGCCCTGTCATTTCTTTTATTTACTCGATCATCTTTACATTGCTAGGCTTTCTTAAATGGTCTTTGCCAATTTTTACAGAGTAATTTCTTTGCTGAAAAAATGATAGTAGCAGGCAAAAGCATTTCACTTATTAATTATTTCTGAGTTGCTGGAAAATACTTCCAACCAATATGCCTCAAATCACAAAACAAATTCGGTAACTAGGCAACTTGGATACGTCCAAATTCAAAATAATTGAACTAGGCAACTTGGATGAAGTTCAAAGCATACATTCAATGAACACTAGCTGCAATTGGAGGAGAAGTGCAAATTTCCTGCACTAGAAATACTGAGGAAGCCACCCTAACCTAGGACCAGATTAAACAAAGAGTTAGTGCACGTGTGGCTGAAAAGTCATTGCCCAAGAAAATAAGAAAACAAAGGCAATTTCTGCTGCACCATGTCAACAAGGAAATTAAGGCCTACAATTTGTACAGCACAAACAGTCATTTCAAACGGCTATGAAAGCAATAGTATTTGACTTGCCCCATTAGCATAGCCATAAATATCAATGCATATATTCTAGTACGTGAATTAAAAAAAAAGACTTGGCTAAGAAGCTAAAGTTATACTAACAGATGGAAACATTGCGCTCCTTGCAGGTTGTTTGATCCAAATTCACACAGCTATATACTCATTAAGTGCTTAAAATACAAACAATATACTCAAGTTGAACCTGACAACTCATATAGAATGCATTGAGGCAATTTAAGATCAGTGAGATATACATTTGATCCAAAATACACATTCTAAAATCTCCCACTGCTTGTTCAACCCAATTACTAGGGTTTTAGTACTAGGCATAATCCGAATAACAACTAAAACCTACTAAAATCCAAACTTAGATAATAATATAATACCGCCATCTTCCAATTTAAGGCCAAATTTTTTATACTCCAGTTGATCCTAAGCCACCAGATCCTCTCACAGTTGCATCAACCTCTGGTGTCACAAGTTTCTGAACAATAAGCTGTGCTATCCTGTCACCAGCCTTGACCTCAAAATCAGCATCAGAATGGTTGAACAAAACAACTCCAACTGGCCCTCTGTAGTCAGCATCTATAACACCAGCTCCAACATCAATCGAATGCTTCCATGCCAGACCAGACCGAGGCGCTATAACCAAACAAAATAACACCCAAAAAAGATATCAGTATTCAGTCCCAAGAAACAGCTATTTGAGGGTGCTATAGAGGAAAATGTTTTACCTTGAAAATTCATTTTTAAATTAAATCTCTTTAACATATGATAATCATACCAAAAGTAAAATAGTTACTTCCTCAGTCTCAAAATAGTTATCGTATTATTCATATACGCACCCTAAAGGATCCCGAATGGATTTTACAAAATTAGTACGTAAAAATCTGAAAGCAAACCTGGATAGATCGTAACCAGCAGAAAGAGGAGAGGCTATATGGGTATGTGGTCACTATATTTTGTACAAAAGCAAGTCATATTGCTTACCCAATGTTTTTGCAAATTAAAAGAGAGACTAATTTAATCAAGTCCCATTTTACATCGATCTATCTTGAGAGATGAGCCTTCAATGCAAGGGCGGCTCAAGGACATTGGGACTAAAGCCAAACCTTATTAAGCCTGAAAAAAAACATATTAAATAACCTGATCATGCCTTATAGTTGACATACTTAATTTCAGATAAATAACAAAAACAATATACTACTATGAGGTTAAAATTAATATTTCAAATTTAAAGAAAAAGATACTTCATAAAAAGTTAGAACATAGAACCTGATCTAAAAATTGATAACTTGACATTGGAATAAAACTTCATTATTTTAATTTGTTTGTTGCGATGATTTTGTGAACTTGAAAAAGGAGTGAAACATATAATTTTTAGAAGGGTATAATGCCTTTCATCTCTTCTTTCTTAGAAGGGAAAAGGTCATATTTTCCCTTTGTCATCCGTTAACGTTTGGGGTCAAATATATCATTCGTTAGTCTAAACTTGTTGTATTTGTCAGATCCGCCACATGGATGACACATGTGAGCCACGTGGATGCCACATGTTCTTCATCAGCCACCAAAAAATCTCATACCCGACCCAAACCCAAGACCCAGCGCCCTTCATCTTCATCAGCCACCATCGCCACCTCCACCTCTACCGCCGGAGCTTCGATCACCGGGCTCCGGCGAACCCGTCTCCACAGCCACCACCACACCACTGCCCCATCTCCGGCGAAGCAGCAACAATGGCGATTTTAAAATCGACCAAATGATGGGGTGAATTGAAGGTGGAGAGTGGGTGCAAGATGTTGGCGTAAGGGTGGTGAGTGTAGTGATACCCACCACGAAGGTCGACTATTGCTCAGGTTGCCGGAAAATCCAAAAGAGGCGGCTAGGGTTTGCTCAGCTTCGATTTGTGGGTTGTGACGATTTAGTTATGTCGAGCAGCGAGCGGTATAAAACGACGGAGGTGATGGCGGTCACAGTGGTGTATACCACTGCCGTCGATTGTCGGCGGAAAATGCCAAGAACTGATCGAAAACGTGGGAATTTTCTATCTGAAATTGGTGGAGAATTAGGATGAATCGACGTGATTGGTTAGTATGGAAATGTCGGGCTTGACGAGACGATATATAAGTCTCGTCTCCAATGGAGACGGGTTCGCCGGAGCCCGGTGATCGAAGCTCCGGCGGTGGAGGCGGTGGCTGATGAAGATGAAGGGGCTGGGTCTTGGGTTTGAGTCGAGTATGGGATTTTTTGGTGGCTAATGAAGATGAACATGTGGCATCCACGTGGCAAATCTGTTAAATAATGACAAATACAACAAGTTTAGACTAGATCGACCAGTGGCGCCGGCCCACCGGTCGGGTTTAAGCGGGATCGGGCGGTCGGCGAGGAAGAGGCGGGTCGAGGCCGGGCGCCTGGAGGGTCGGGCGGGACCATATCGTGTCCGTCCCGCCCCGCTGGGTAGGGCCTGGTCGGCCTGCCTGACGGACTGTCAAAGTGTTTTTTTTTTTTTAAAAAAAAAAATCACTAAATTAAAAATACTAAATTACTAACAAAGTAACATTAACATATACTTGTCATATAGTCATATACATATACTATAATATTATAGACTTATAGTATTATACTCCTATATATAATATATTTATAAAGTATAAACTATAAAGTATAAACTAAATAATTAAACAAGGACAAGAAGAGTGTAAAAAAAACATCCCAAGGCTGTTTTTGTGTTTCTTATATTATTAATTATTTCATTGAAATATACAAGATTCAAAATTACAACATTGTAGTGTACTGTTGTTGAAAAAAATTGCAAAAGACATTGAAAAATTAAAAAATTACAATGAAATAAATTACCAATTTGAAAATATTTTTTCTAATTTCTTTATAATTTCTTGTGGTTCTTCGGTTGGAATTGGTATATCTTGGTCAAATTGTTCCACGTCGCTACTCATGCCTTCAGATAAAATGTCGTTGTAGTTGTCGTCTTCTTCTTCGTTAATCTCTGGTTGTGACCTCCTTCGCCTCCGCTCGTATCCAATCTTCGAATAGTACCGCCATCTCCAAGTCTCCGCTAATGAGTGTTTGTGCTCTCTATTTGAAATCATCGCAGAAAACGCTTTGAAGCGATTGATGACGCCAATGTTCAAAATATTTCGCCATCATTGAAAGTGTCGGAAATGTCTTCTCATTCTCGCATCCAATATTTCAGCAAGTCTTCCTTTCCTTCTTCATTGATAATCGCTTTGGTAAGGTAAATTACCTGCAAAACAAAAACATCGAACTCACTAATTTGGTTAGCATTACCACCGCACATTCTATTTACGAGGCTTTCAATAGAATTAATAGTACTAGCCCCGTAAACAAGATGTCTTTTTTAGTCAGTTGAAGAAGAAGATGGTACAAAAGTCGGTTGGTTACTAGCACTTTCTTGCTGGTAATGCCGATATACTTTTTTGCATTCATCTTCTACGCTATTCAACACTTCTTCTAGCGTTAGTTCAATAGGTGGCTCAACATTTAAATTTTTGGGAGTTGGAGGTGGTAGTACGTCCATACAGGTATAAATATTTTCAATAAGACTTTTACAACCCTCTACTTTAATAGTCGGGTTTAATACAGCATTAATAATATAAATAGGGGGAATAGGAATAAAATATTTCTTTAATTTCATAAACATTTTTTTAATAGCTGCCTTATAAGCAGACTTTTCCATATATTCTTTAAGAAGTAAAAATATTATAGCTATATAAAACAACATAGTTGAAATAGTAGGATAATATAAAGTAGAAAATTCTTTTGTTGCTCGTTGAAAATTTTCTAGAAATACAATAAGTTCTCTAATTTTGTCCCAATCATTATCCACAATCATATCATTTGGATTTTGATTATGGGCGTTAAAAAATAAAGTAATAGGTTTTCTATAGTCATAAGCAACAACTAGTTGGTCATATAAAGAATTCCACCTAGTTGGTACTTCTTCGGAAATTTTTCTGTAAGATAGTCTACAATCGTGACAAGTTTTTTTATATTCTTTTCTCTGTTGAATTCTATTATTTTTAAAAATAAAGTGTATAGCAAATTGTATTTTTTCAAGAATATCTTGAAAAAGTGAAAGACCATCCTTTACAACTAAGTTATAAATATGGCACACACATTTGATATGAAAATGTTTTGGAAAAGCCGGAGTTAAAACATCTCTTAAAATACTAATAGCAGAATTGTTAGAAGATGCATTATCTAATGTAATACTCATAACTTTATCATTATTAAAGTAATAATCGCAGAATGAATAAATATTTTCTGAAATAAACTCACCAGTGTGCCTACTATCTATATATCTATATGCTAAAATACGTTTTTGCATAGACCATTTATAATCTATCCAATGACAAGTTACCGTTAAATAATCATGGCCGTTAGTACTACGACCTATATCAGAAGTTAGAGCGGCTTTGCAATTTAAATGATATAATGCATAATGTAAATAATGTTGATATTCATGTGCAAATTTAAATACATCTCTTTTAACAGTTGATCTAGGAAAACTTTTATAAGCAGGATTATACATATCTCTAATATAATGAATAAAATCAGGAGATTCAGGAAATGAAAAAGGCAAACCCTCCACAACAACTAATTTTGCTAGTGCTTCCCTATCTTTATGTTTATCGTATTTGGCCTACAACTCCCCGTCATAGGTTAATTTGACCAGACTTTGTCCGGGACAGTATGTGAATCTTGTCCCGATTGAGAGGACGCTTGCTCACCATTTTTTTCAATCATGTATTGGGCATGCAAGACTTTGTGTTTTTGCAATAGGTGTCTTCCTAAACCCTCCGTCCCACCATGACCTTGTCCAGTTTTAAAAGAATAAACATTTTTACAAGTTTTACATACAGGTACTTGATTCGCACGTCCTCACAAAATATTTCCGTACAACTGATTTTAATGGTCGTTTTTCCGGACCTCGTCTCATAGTAGGGGGGATATGAGGCATTTCACTAGTGGGTGTATCATCATCTTCATTAGTAGGTGTATCATCATCTTCATTAGTAGGTGTATCATCATCTAGAGTGTCATCTAAATTAAAATCTTCTTCAATTTGAGGATAATCATTTGTGTCAAGATCATATGGTATTTCAGGAAACAGTTCAGGATCTATAAAATCATCTTGTCTAGGAATAGCTGGAACATGAATACTAGAAGAAGTACCCTTGCCCTTGTTACCCGCCCTACTAGAAGAAGTACCCTTGCCAAAAACACTTTTAACTCTTTTCATGGTAATAAATAGTTAAAGACTTAAAGATAATGAAATTAAATGTGCTAAATGAAATAAAAACAAAATAATAATTTAATGAGAGAACGAATGTACCAAACGCCGACGTAGAGTCGACGTGTAATCGAGAGGTTGAAAATTGAAACTTTGCTCGATAGATGATTCCTCAAGCTAGTTGCCAACTTCACTCCCAATTCTCAAATTAATAAATAGATTGAATATGTAGTAGACAATGTTGTATAGAGAATAGAGATTGATTGATTGAGAGATTAGAGAGTAGAAAGATTTGTGAAAATAATAAGAAGAGGAAATGAGGTATTTATAGTTGAAAATTGGGTTAAAGTGTAAATATAATAACTTAGGGGTTAAAAATAAATATAAAGGTAGGGGGTTGGGGAGGAGGCCAAAATGGCCGTTGTCTAACTACCAAAATGTAAAATGGCCGCTATTTTCTCGAAAGAGGCTGGGGCGAAGTCGGGATCGGGTCGGTCGGGCGGGACCATACCTGTCCCGCTTGGTTGCTCCGATCCGTTTTTCACGGGTCGTGTGAGTCGGGGCCGGGTCGGTCGGCGGCTCACTACTTGACCACTAGTTTAGACTAACGAAGGACAGATTTGACCCCAAACGTTAACGTTTGCAAATACAAACCTTTTCCTAAACGTTTAGGGCAAATATGACCCTTTTCCCTTCTTAAAAAAGTAGATAGCTTAGCACGAGAAAAAAAAAATATAAAATACAAATTTTATTATGAAAAGAAAAAAAGAATATTATTATTAGAATGTAAATTAACTAGCTGTCACCATCAATCACACTGGCTAAATAATTCTTTCTTTTTTTATAATGATCTCATACTTATTTACCATAATAAATGCTGAATAGTTTTGTAAGGAAAATTATGTACCATAAAATTAGCATATTAATATTACAAATTAGAGAAAATGGGGACCTAATTTTTAGGGAGCCTCAAGCCATTGCTTCATTGGCTTGTTCCTTGAGCCTTCAATGATGTAACTGAGCAATTCATTTCCTTTCTTTTTCTCACGAAGAGGAAATGGAAAAAAGAACTAACATCACCTTCAAGTTAACATTGATGAAGATTTTGGGGGGTTGGTTTAACACTGTCAAGCTTATGAGCATGCATAGTGTAGAGTGCAACATAAATTGTAAATAGAAGATCTGAACAGAAATTCACATATGTATTATTTTCAAGAAACATAATAAGTATAATGTAGGGTATCAACTATCAAGTTACAAGCAAAACCAAAAGAATATATTTGGACCAACTCAGGTTGGTCCCTAAAAAGAATAAGGTTGGTTTCTACAATACCTAGGAGAGGCTCTGGGAAGAATCACAGCTTTGGTATCTTGATACAAAAGAAATTTCAGTCTAAATTCTGTCCTAAAATGCCTGATACTATACATAAACAGGAATATATGTACACGTTCTTAAACACAAAGCCTATATCTACATATCATAACTTAATTTGTAGCTTAATGGAACACTTGAGGAGAAGTATAAAACTCGGTCTCGATAAAAACCGGTCTCAAATCTTCTTCACACATGAACTCCAAGGGAAAACAAACAAGATGCCCTTTGACCGACTTTAACCTCTCTTTCGTATTCACTACAGCTACTTGCCCATTATCGTCAAATTCAAGTTTATCAGGAGCGACACCTAGATCAATAGTAGTGTGCCCAAGCTTATCTTTCCAATGGTTCATACATTGTCGAAGTTCAGACCTGCATTCCAGGATGACAATATATAACATAAGCAACTGAGCATGATCAAAGAGTTTGCGCTACGACCAACCCCCGCCCCTGCCTCCACAAAAGAGAATAAGATTGTGGAAAGTCAGTGTGGTAGTCATGTACCTTGAGTGAACAAGATCATTTGGGATGCAAGAGAATACATCTTGGTAAATCGTGGCATTTGACTGTAACATAAAAAATACAAAGAGTTGAGATGAAAAAATAAGTGACCAGATTGTGCACGTTTGAACAAGAGTTCATGCATGACGCACATAGAAATGATATTTCTATCGATGGGCAGTTACAGAAAGACAACTAAATAACTAACACAAGCAGATATAGTGATAACGGAACTGCTGTCATACCCGAAAGCTTTCTTTCTACGGTAATGTGTCCATGCATCTTTACCAAAAGATGGGCATAGGGAATAATTATTTTGCGCTTCTTTCAATAATTAGTATAATCATATTCCAAATGCAATCAACTAAAGTAAGAAACACCAGTCTCACCTCTGCAGTTGCCATCCATACATCCTTGTAAGTAGAGTCAGCCACAGGATCTTTGATTTGACAAATCTGGAAAAAAAAGTATGACCTTTAGTTGCTATATTTCGAAACATATGCAAATAAGAAAGTATTGCATGTGACATCCACGAGAGGAAGTTTTACGTCATTCGAAGTCTGCAGCATCACTAACCTCTTCAGCACGTAAACCAAGGTGCTCTGCCCACAAAGAAACCCGAAGGCTAAAAGCAAACTTTCCAGCCTTCCAAGGCTTTCCGTCCATGGTTGAATCGATGAACTCTTTATCTTCCATGACTACACAAATCTGGAACCACCAATTTTCTGTCAGAAGTTCCATTTTATGTAATTTCTTTTAATCTAATATTTAAAAGTATCTACAGAACAAGATACTGCTTTTGGAGATAAGTAGCTAAAAGAATCCAATTGCAGATATCCAAGGTAGAAATTAATATGTGAAGTTGAAAAGTTAGAAAGTCATATATTTCTATTGACTGTGCACAACTCTCATTCACAAGCAGCATGCGTGGTATAAGCAAAAGTATAGATGAACCTACTATATGAATTGACAGACAAAAATTCGAGGTGAAAATGGGATGAATTTACAGTTCTCTTGATAGATGAACAAATTCACGAACGAAAGCAGGATTTATTCAGATAAAAGCGGGATTTGTGCAGTATCTAGACTTTTACTTCTACTTGATTACAAACACATTGATTAACCCTTAAAGCTGTTTTCCCTTGCTACTATTCTATTTATATGTTCCATTGAAAGAAGACAAAGTCCACAAACTATTAAGTGACAGTATACTACATTAGAATGTTTGCAAAACAAAAGTTCACAACGGTTCTAACTGTTTGACTAACAATCATCCCCATAGTTATTTGTATTACCATGTGAACTTAGATGAGCTATACGCAGTAAGTAATAGCTGTTTCTCTTCTTCTCCAAAGAGAAAAAAACTGTCTTATAGGGACTGAAATTTCATGTTCTTCACATGCTTAAATGTCAAGGACAGATTTAGAACAGAAAAGATTTACCTCAGAGTCGCGAGATCCAAGCAAACTTCTGTCATTTATATTTGATGATCCAACCAAGGCTATACGGTCATCCACTATCATCACTTTACTATGTACATAGACCTGTGTTGAAATTTGAGAAGTTTAGTGCAATAGAACACCAATTTTTCGAACAATCAAGATCAAGTGAACTTGCAAGTTACAGCGTGCATGTTAGAGAAACAGTAGAACGAGCTAACCCTCAGGCACAGGAAAAAATTTCATTTTCAAACTGTGGTCTAGTATTTACACCAATTTTCTTGGAGGCTAAAGTTGATCATACAAAATATTGGATTGATTGGCTCTTAGCAATTCAAAGACAGTCAATGCCAATCTGTGGACGATTATGTGAGTTTCCGCTTTTTGATTTATATTGTTAGCTCTTTAAGAAATTACCTGACTCGTGAACATGGCGCCAGCATCAGAAAGCTGGCCATATGTCCTAAGACCATAAAAAGATATGTAATCACGGGTTTCTGGACCCAATAGAGCATTAAGATTGTGCAATATTGAATTGTTTCCCTTGCAGATAGTCCGATATTGCCAGTGCATTAAGACTCTCACAGTTGCTGCCCCAATGTCATCCAGACCTCCCTGTAATGATGGCTAGATATGAATCGTGAAAGATTCAAACCAACTTATAGTGCTCAATGTGAAGAGAAGATGCCTACCTGAAAACCAGGCAATAGTGGGATGACTATTATAACCCTGAAACTCCTATCTTCTTTGTGTGCTCGCCTTATACGTCTGTACAAAGCATCAGCTATCCGATTACGTATAATTTCTTCTCCAGCAAGACCCGAGATAAAAAATTGATTCTGAAAGTTTTACAAAAAAAAACATGAGTTTTCATTTAATAAGTGAGCTTATTTACTAAATTTTGCACATAACACCATAAAGCGGATTATAACTAAGAAAAATAAAAAAAAGATTAAGAGAAGACAAACAAGAACCCTTTGAAGTCAAGTGTTATCAATAGCGAGGAAAACAAATCGCAATTTCATATTGCTTCTCAATGAGAATAAATGAGAAATGTAATCTTCCACATCTGTTGCTTAAAGTAGTTACTTGGTTAATAACAGAATTAGTTTCAAATGACGTCAACCATATTGTCAGAGGTTCCAACTCATAAACTACTAGCTAAAACTTTGAAAATTCTAGCAGCTGGAGAATAAATTGACAAAAGATTGTTATCACTAATCAAGCAAGCTGAGAGAAAGAAGTTCCTTAAAAAGGTAAAGAAGAAAAATTGGAAGATCAGGTCAGCTCATGTTCTCATGGTATCAATATCTAGGCTGCTATAATACGTTAGCAAGCACATGTGACATGCGTATGAATTAATCAGTCAGAAGTTATCCTCCCATATTACTTGGAAATGTTAGAGAGTCTCCTATAAAATCACACACTTTCTAGGGATGAGGAAGACCAATAAGCAAAGAAAAGAACATCAATTGGCTCTTTCATTTGTAAAGCTTCTTAATTTGTAATGACTTGCAGATGGAAAACCTTTTCCTGGTAATATTAGGTGTTTCTTTTAAAATGTATTTATTATTGCTTATACTTTGATTTTTTGATCAATACTTAAGGAAGCAGGAAAACCATAAATGTCAGTTTGATTGAAATTTTGAAGGAAATACCTGAACTCTTCCTTACCGCGACCTCTTTTCCAAGTCAGTGGGAGTGTTTAGTGTAATTATTTACGATTATATCTTACTCTTAGCTTCCATATTTCCATCGGATATAGTTTCTTTTCTATGGCAAACTCACTTTAAATGTACAAACTTGTAATGGCCCTTTCTCAATTATTTTTCTTTAGCAACTGCGGAATGGAGGAGTGGTGCAGTCTGAACAAGAAGAGTACACTTTGTGACTGGACATTAACAACAATAAACCTACTGAGCCACTGGTGGCAGTCAAGCTGTTGACAAGATGGATATTAGCTTTTGCTTGGTTCAGAGATTGAATCAGAAGATAGCACAATCAAAATCCGTATAGCTGGAAATAATGTGTGTTTTCCTATAGTACCTCAAAGCAGAAAAACTCTGACAAGTGACAATCAGTATTGTTATCGTGGTTAATTAGTGCATACCCAATTAACACAAAGCTCTGACAAATCAGGTGTATTTAGTGCATACCTCAATAAATACAAAATGTTCTGCTTCCTCAATAAGAGAACAATAAGCTTTGTGAATGCTGTCTTCAGTTTGAGTTGTTCCAGCAGACCACTGGCTGACACTTCTAATGACCTATGACAAGTTAACATAATAAATGTCAATGGCAGTAGAAAATTAACGAAACATATGTGAACCTGAAACAACAAGAAAATGAAACTAAATTTACAGATAATATAAGGAGGAAGTTTAAAGGAATATTATGAACCAAAACATTATGCAGAAAGTATAAAATATTTGAAGCATTTTTTGGCTAAATAGCTGCTACTAAGCCCTACCTTCATTTGTTCAATATCTTTATCCTCTAACAACAGCATCTGAAGGGGGTTGGGGGTCCGACTGATACTTTCTCCACCTGATTTTATATTTAGAATTTCTTCAAGTTGTTTACTTTCAAGGTTCTAATACTAGCTGAAGGTAACCTTTATTTTCTCCTTGTTTTTGTTATCCTTGAGCAATAAAGGCTAGCTACTTAACAATGTCAATAACCATTATAACCTTTATAAGCGGCATGTAAAAACTCCCCATTATACACCACCAAATGACATCCTCATTGTACTGCAATGTTAAAGCTAACCTGACAGTGACAACGGGTCCGAGGACCAATATCTGTTATTTCATCAGTTGAAACCACTTCTGCTACTCGCTCTTGTGTCTCCCACCAATTATCTTGTTGGTGAGTTTTCATTTGGCTGTGGAGATCTGGGTGATGAAGATCATCTGAAAAAGATATCTTCAGACCTAATATCAAAGTGCTAACTGAAAATAAATCAAACTTAAGAAGTAGACTAGAGGCCAGACCAGTCAATTTCTCGTCTGCACAGGAAACCTCCTCATCACAATCAGCTTCCTGGGGTAAAAGTAACGGGATGTCTTCCGGTGGTGACCCAGACGGAAATGGATCTTTAGAGTTCAGCTCAGCTTCCTTACTTTTGACCTCAACTTCTCTGCTTCTGCCCATGTAGTGCGGAAGAACCATGTGATGCTGTGGCATAAGCAGTGGTATAGTCTGTTCATTTGGAGCTTTGCTTCTCTACATCAACGGTCAGAAATATTAGCAACTTGAGATTTCGTATAGAAATACACTGAGGACTAGAAAAGAACCTTAGCATGATTCCAGCGCTGAACAAAGTGTCTGGCAATATCTCGGCAAGGTGGTCCCCAAATAGCACAGTGGACATCATGCCATGGCATTCGGGGATATTTCTCTCGCTCTAGTTCATCTTTCATGGCATCTTCCCAAGAATTTGGCTCGGATTCTCTGCATTGTAATGACTACTTAGCAAATTTAAAATATCATATTAGCTGTGCATATGGGTTTGAATGTCTTCTATAGCAGTCAGACTTAAGAGAATGCTCGAATTCTTTTCGTTCTCCATCTATGAAACTGGTATCAACTTGAAGCATCTCAAACTAATAGATGAATCGTTTGCAATATGTTGGACAAATATGAGTTCTAATAGAACACCACCGAACAAGAAGCTTTGATTGAATCAAAGTAAATAATCTAAAGGAGGTATAGAACATTACTCTTACACGCTACTCTGACATTTTAGTACCATCAATGATACTATTAAAGTATTAATATGAGTTTCACTAGTTTCAAGATTTTGAAATTCATTTAATCAATCAAATTTAAATTTTGATTAGATGCCTCCTCTATCTAACAAAAAATAAGTATTACTTTAGCATTTTCTTCCATTATCTCTTATAACACAACGTACATTAAAATCCTAAATTCCGTGTTCATAGAACGGGGGGAGTAAAGTACAATAGCGTAATTCAGTCTGTCACTTCAACATTTATGTTCTCCTGTCCCCCCTCTCTCTCTCTCTCTCTGTGTGTGTGTGTGTGTATATATATATATATATATATCCGCTTTGATAGTGCTCATAGCACTAAAAATGCATCTCAATATTTTCACATGGTTTGTTAGGAAATGAGGAAAGAAGAGTAAGAAAAGGAAAATTGAGGACAAAATGAAGACAGTTGTTTGCTTCTTTTCGTTAGTTTGACATAAAGTGGAAATGAAAAGAAAATTTAACCTCCTCCTTTCACATTAAACTACGCAAGTACTAGATGAGTAATTGTTACTCTTTATGTTTCTTCTTGTTTCATGCAAACCAAAGAAGGGAAAGAAATTATTTAACTTTCCATTGGTTTACCTTCTCTTCCCTCATTACCAAAAAGATATTATATTCTTTTGCCTCAAATTCTCACATTTCTGGGACAAAGTAGAAAAATAGATAATTAAATTTGATTTAAACCCATCAACACAATTCAAAAATGGATAGCATTAGCTTTTTCAATTATGTCATGGTGGAATCTTTTCAAAATTTACATATTCCATTTCTTACTTCGACAGGTTACAAATATGTTTATCTCATCATCTAAATGCTAATGGAGACCCATTACTCAAACACATACTAACTAAAGCCTGTTGAGAAATATAATGGCAAACTTGTCAAAGGAATCTTCAAGTTCATGACTTGGTCACATACATATCATAACTGGATTACCTTGGGTTATAGTAGTCCTTTCCAGGCCAAATAAAAGGAGGCTGATCAGCCAACTTGTGTTCTCTTGTGTCATAACGGCCAAAACATAAATCTAAACCTCCAATGTAACAAATCTTGTTGTCCACAATGACAAGCTTTTCATGATGCGACCTGCATGTAGTAACCACGTTTTAGTTTTAATAAGCTTATCAATTAGAAGGGATATATACATAGAGTGTAGATACAGCCGGAAAATCTATTCAAAATCATGATTACATCAGAGTCTATGCTGTATAAAATTCTTAACTGCATACCACAAATAGATCCCAGCAGAGAAATGGTTAGGATATCGCAGGACTTTAACATTTTTGTGAATTTTCAGAAGCTTTCTTTTGCTGTATAAACTGTTAATCTTTAAAGCAATAGAAACCTCCTTGTAGAGAAGAACATAAATCTGCATCAACATATATTAGATGTTAGATTGGATCTTAAAAATCATAACGAAAGAATTGTAAAGAAAACACATCTTTTTGTATCTCTTCTAACTTAAAAGTCTTGTAGTGAGCAATGAAAAAGAACAATGATGTAAGCATGATCTCTTCTTTTACAGAATAAGATAAATTTAAGATGAAGATACCAAGAACCGATATGAGTAACGAAGTTGCATTATCAAGCGAACCGTTGATCAACCATTTATTGCACCTATTACCATCGATATTTTATATGGTAAAATAACACATACATTACTCAATCATTTTCTGAATGTAGAATCTAATAACAGAAACTTTCTTTAGAAAAAGATTAATTAATAAATAAAGTACAGACATTTATTTGTAACTACTTGATATACCATTGATTCAAAATTCAGCAAATGCTCCGGCGTATTCGTTAAAGCAAGTAAAGCACTAAAAAATCTTAGTATGAGCAGAATGCACATCAAAATCACTGGATACAGTTTGTTACATGTTTTACTCTCTAGTTTCATTGTATCTCACTGTTAAACACAATGTGTCTAGATGCAAGACAAAATACCTGGTTCCTAATCTTTATCACAAGTGACTGAGTACATGTCTTTCAACAAAAGTGTGACTGGTCAGACTGTTGGTAGGCGTCAAAGAATAAGAATATTTATACATGCAAAATTTTACTCAATTATTTATAAAGTTAAAGTTATTAGAAAGAGATCAGTTGCATATGCACCTGGACCCCTTCTTTGGCTTTAGTCTCAAGTAATGCATCAAGTCTAGAGGAGCTATGGTTGTGAAATGGACGTCTCAAGTACAGTTCTGGACAAAGCCACCATCCAGTTATATAGATCTGCATAAAAATTACATTAGGTGGAACTATCTGCAGCAAGAAAATTTGTGGTTGAGATGTAAAAAGTTGATAGATCAACCTCAGATTTTGCACTCTCTATTGAAGACGCAATTGCCTCAAATGCTGCTTTCCCGTCTATAAACCACTGAGCTTGAGTGGCATCATCATTTGTTCCCCTCAGTGGAGCAAAAGAACCAAATCGATGAGGGTTACACCAACCTTCTGGAGGTTTAAGAACAGCATCATTAATTGCAGATATCCAATCATCGACTTTGGCATTGCTCGTGGTTCTAAGCCTTATGCTACGGTTCCCACAAGAAACCTTTTAGCCATTACAACTGTCAGTTTTATGCAAAAGGAAGCAAAAACAAGATGCACTTTTTGAGAATTAAATTCAGCAATTATGAGATAACTTACTAAATGCAGAAAGAAGAAACAATTTGCTGGACAGTTAACAAGATAATTCATTAGTTTGACTAAAATCTATAGGTCAGTTTTTACTTTTTCCTGAATTAAACTTCCTAAGAATAGTAGAATACGTCAACGCAGCTTGAGTGGTGAATTTATGGGGGAAAAGAAGTAAACAAAGTGAATTGTGAAACAAGCTCAATCATTACTTAATTTTATAATGCAGAGCTGATTGGTTTAAGTTAAATCATCTCCTCTATTCCAGCTGTCAAAATCATTATGCAAGGCATCATACATGTTTAGGAACATCTAAGTTGCTCAGACTCGGGTGCGGGTATCCGATACTGGCACGGATCCGAGTGTTGGATTCGGCAATATCTAAATTTTAAGATTCGGGGGTGCATATCCAGGTATGGATACATGTGCGGGGATTCGGCAAAGAAAATTAAAAATTATAAAAAATAGATCACGTCTTCGTTCTTCCTTCAAAAGAGAAAAATAAAGCCATTCAAGGTCTTCCAACAACTCTACATCTAAATTGATGCTCCCGTATACCATATGAACTCAGAACACGACCTTGAATTCTTGGTTTCTCTTAAACACGAAGCAGCAAAAATGAGACAAAAGTACTATTATATTGAAATTATGCCATTTTCCTTATCCTAAATCCCGTTTTATCTTTAAATTTGAGAAATTAAAATCTCAATTTCCCCCCAAATTTATCGATGAACAAAGGTCAAAGTATCCGAAGTTGGTTGACTGTATCCCGCTCCTTCATCCGTATCCCCTGTATCGCGACGGGAACGGCACCAAAAACGGAGAGTCCACGCAACTTAGATTTTCATTCACAAACATGGCCATATACATGGGGTAAACTTAAACTACTACTTCAGTATGTGTCACGAAATCCCTCGTTTGTAGCTAAAGTTGTTTGGACTCGGGGTACGTATCTGAGTGTCGGATTCGGCAAAATCTAAATTTTAAGATTTGGGGGTGCGTATCCAGGTATGGATACGGGTGCGGGGATTCGGCTAAGAAAATTCAAAATTATAAAAAATAGAGCTATAAAGATATATCGTTGCTACTGTCTACCATCCAAACTCAGAACACAACCTTGAATTCTTGGTTTCTTTGTAATACGAAGCAACAAAAATACTATAATATTGAAGGTATGTCATTTCCCTTATCTTAATCCATTTTATATTTAATTTTGAGAAATCAAATCTCAATCCCCCCCTCCCACACCAATTTTTCGATGTACTCCGATCAAAGTATCCGAAGTTGGTTGACCGTATCCGAAGTTGGTTGACCGTATCCGGGACGTATCCTGCACCCGCACCCGTATCCAGACGTGTACGGCACCTAAAACGGAGAGTCCGCACAACTAAGGTTTGTAGCACAATCTTGCTTTCGAAACTAGATAATTCTCAGCTTCAGGCACATTCAGGTGAGTGTGGCATGACAAGCAACTAATATACACAACTTTTCTTGAGTAATAAAATTAGCACTCCGTAGTAGTAGAACACTAATAAAATGAACATATAACGAAGAAATAAGAAATTGTAATGGTTGAAGATTGAGTTTAGAAAGTTCCAGCAATGTTAAAGCGCCATAAAAAAATCTGTAGAGTTTGACGGGAAGCAGACCTTAAAGGCATATTGCAAAGGATTTGTTTCTCTTATTTCCTCTGCTAAGTATACCACATTCTCTCCCTTCTCATTAGTAGTTGGAAGCACATCGAAAACAATAATGTCCAGTAGTTTTGCATCAAAGGGATTGTTTAGTAAGGCCAAGTAACCAGGTTTTAGAACAGCCCAAACCTGCATGACATAGTATAAGTTAAGACAAGGAAGACAAAAACATTTAATAGGGTCAACCATTGTGGAGGACACGTCATATTCAGACAACACTTGCTTCATAGACAAGTTAATGATTCAGGAGAGCATAAAAGCTAAAAGATAACCTTTGCCTCACATCTATGTATACCTAATAGGTGTCTGCTACGGTCGCAATTGGTTTCAACTAATCTACAATTCCCACTTTCCAGTTAACAAATGTTCACTCTCGTGGCGTTAATAACTGGTTAAATCCAACTATTGGGATTTTCTACATCTTTTAAGAACTGAAAGTGGACAATGTTAGTAGATACGGAATCTTAGATAATATATGATAACAACCACAGAAGTAGGAACCATGGAGACTCAGGACCTGAAGGTTCTTAAAATGCATATGTGGCTATCTATCTTGTAGTGTCTGACCACCTACACTCGTCCATAACATGCCTCATTCACTATGTTTCTTTGAGATCAAAAGTTAAACGAGTGATTTTCAGTCTTGTTCTTAACAAACCAAGTGTTCATTCATCTTGTCACTAAAGAGGAAAAATCCTTTTCAGGTTTCCATATTTATGTCTGTCTCGAAGGAAGTTGAGGAAGGGACGCATAATCTGAATGTAATAACATTTCTCAAATCTGAATGCAACATAGAATAGGACTGTCAGTCTTCATGTAAGAACAAAATCAGTTCTCATACCATATCTCTGTAAAATAGCACTTCCTCTGTCCCAATTTATGTGATGTACTTTCATTTGGCACGCACTTTAAGAATTAAAGGAAGACTTTTGAATCTTATGGTCTAAAATAAGTCAAAGATATTTGTGTGGTTAGAGATCATCTTGTTTTGCGTAAAAGATAAAGTTTAAAGGTAATTTGTTGCCAAATAAGGAAATATGTCATTCTTTTTGGGACGGACTAAAAAGGAAAGTGATTCATTCTTTTTGGGACAGAGGGAGTACTTGTCAAGTAATAGAAGGATCTACCAAGCTTTCCAGCTTTCAGAAAGATAAAATACCTCATTTGCATTAAACTTTGTGCATACAAATATCTCCACAAATGTTATCATCACATTATGCACTATGTTGATCATTTACCTTCTGCCACTTGCTCTTGCAACAGCCAGACCAATAACATATGCAACATCCCATATTCTCCTCCTCTTTGGGAACTTTCGACAAATGCTTAACCATTACATAATTTTCTTTGAGCTTTGGACCATATTCTGGTAAGAATGATAACTTGGATACCTCCAAGAACTTGCACACCTGAAGTTTAAAATTCTCTAGTTGTTACAACCAAGGAAAAGAAACAATAGCAGAAAGAAGTCCCAAAAAATCAAATATACTGTTTCACAACTATGAATACCAGAAATTGCTCCACGAGCGGGGGTAGCTAAGGGAACTATTGTTGGAGGAAAGGTAGAATATCATCAGAAACAAGATATCCAACAGTAATAGTCTAAAGAGAAAAGTAACATCACTTGAAGGAGCACCGATGTTAACTGCCTAATTGGAAGGAAGTATATGTTTCCCATACTTCCTGAACTGGAAAAACATTGAGCTACAACAGATGTTGCAAGGACTTTTACAAGATTATTCCCATGCTTAATTCAAGATTCAGGAGAAATTTCAGAGATTAACTAGTCTATGATCTCCAAGACGTCAGTGAGTACCCCTGACAACAGTTTAGTTCTGCAACAAGCCAACAACTATCCATCCCATACAAACTTTTCTAGTCAAAAGGTATCTGTCTAAGAACAAACTGCTGGAGATTGAAACAGAATACTATACACACACCTCTTGAGAATTTACAATGTCCAAATTCCCCAAAAAATGATTCAGATACTCTTGCATAGCAATTTTTGCTTTTCTTGTGATGGTTTGCTGCTTGCCCCATGCTGGACGAATGATTGATAAAGCAGCCCGGGATGGAACACACCTGCAAACATACCCACAGGTAAAAATCATATGTGCTATTTGCAGAACGCTATGCAAGGTCCAACCTGCTAAGCATAGCAATATTCAAACAGAAACATGTTGACACCTATTTCTAATACTATCTTCATTGTAAATTGGCACAGCTCCATCATCTTCATCATCATCATCATCATGTGTGACAGCTGTTTGTTCTCCTATACCAATGTGGTGAAGCCATTCTTTAACCTTTTGACAAGTATTAGAGAACGAGATCAGGAAGACTTTTAGATAGTCGCCATTATCAAATTCGTCGAATGAAGAAATAACAAAGGCGTAGAAATGCCTCATTTTATGTGAAAGCAAAGAGAGAGATGAACCTGCTCTTGTTTCTCGTGGAGTTCCTCAATTATTGCACGTTTTCTCAATGCAAAGTGTAAATAAATAACTTGTGAGGCCTTCTTCAATAAGCACCACTTGAACTGCTAATTGGAAAAGTAAAAGAGGAAATGGTCATGTAATGTGAACGCAAGATCCTTCTGTAGAAACTAAAGTTTATTGACTAGCTGCTATCAGGCCATGCACTAATAGAAGCAGAAACAAATTCAACCTTTCTTTACACGAAAAAAGAGAGGCTAAAATAAATAAAGACTTCAAAAACACGACTTCCAAATTGATAAATGCTCAATCTTTTCATTATTTTAGCATAAAGAGTGAAGGACAAGTAAAGGCTTAGCTAGCAGAAAGGGTATTCTTAAATAGGGTAACCTGAAACTGTATTCTAAAGGAAAAGTTGATAGTAAGTTGAGGTTAACGCAGGTAGAAGGTCCACATGCATGATATGGAACAGCCGGAATACTAATATGATTTACTAATGACCAGGTGAAGAGAAACTATAGCAGATTCTATCACAATTCTCAAAAGTAGGTAAATCCAAAACACAGAGAACAACATTCAGAGATTAAAGAAGAAGAAATGATGACCTTCTAAGATTAGTATCAGGAAACCCCGCTTAAATGCTCTTTTTTACCCGGTTAACTGGACCAGACATAAAAGAGGTGTTGTGAGTAAAGGTTGTACTTCTTTTATCAAATGAACTGAGCTGTTCAATCACCTATTGAAATTGAACTTCAATACACCCAGTATCATAGGCCTCATGACTTTCTACATCCATACATGACATAGCATATCCAATCCGATATTCTCACCTCATTGAGGTTTTTTTATGACTCTACTGTTAAGAGTCCCACATCGGTAATGGAATGGGAACATAGACTCCTTATATGGACTTGGACAATCCTCACCCTACAAGCTAATTTTTGGGGTTGATTTAGAAGATCAATTACTTACATGGTATCAGAGTCAGACTCATTCCAATTCTATGTTCACCGATGTTGGGTCCCTGTCATCCACGCTCCAATTAACGGGATCTGGGCGTGCGTCCCACATCGGTAATGGAATGGAAACATGTACTCCTTATATCGACTTGAACAATCCTCACCCTATAAGCTAAACTTTTGAGTTGAGTTAGGCCCAAAATCCATTTTTTACATCTACATGTATATTCTCATGGTCCCTTCCACCATAAAAAAAATCCATAGCCTTTCTGTCACCTTTCATCCTAAGGGTAACGGCCAATCTTAACAGTATTTATGAGGCCCGTTTCAATAATTACACCATTACAAAATGATCTAAAAGCTTAGTGTCATTTCGAACTCAAAAAGTTCAAATCATGGATCACCTCTGTTGAAACACCACCTAGTACCATTTAAATCAACAGATACATATCTGAAAGGTAATTCCCAACTTATACCACAAAATATTGTTTTTCTTAATCCAATTAAATCCCTATTGCTTCATACGCGAGATAAACAATCAATATAAATCATGTACTCCCTCTGTCTCAAATTATGTTTTTTTATTACACGCCCATAATAAATACTATAGGAGGAGTATTTGACCTGCTTATCCTTATTTATGTCTAAGTTATAACTTGTCTCTATTTACTCTATTTATATTCATTTCTATTAACAACAAAATTCTATTATGGAAAAAAAATTAATTATATTTTGAACTTCTCAAATAATTTGGGACAATTATTTTTAGTAATCATCTCAACAGATAACTTGAGACGGAGGGAGCAGTACTTCCTTATTTCATCGACTATAGCAACTATTAAATGAACAGACAAGCAGAAACACAAAAAATCACGACATCCAAAGCTATATGTAATTATTACTCCTAAAGTAAAAAACATAGGATTAATTAAAGAGAGTTTAATTACCTGTTTGTACTGGACTTGAATGGTGTATGACAAAAGCAAAGGGCTTATATCACTAACATCTGGTCTTGACACGCTAATAATAGTCGCCTTTGGCAATTCCTCAAAGATAGTCGCTGACTCGGTGTAATATCGGAGTGAATGCGTCGATGACATTGCCGAACCCGGCATGTTTTCCATCAGTTTTTCCGTCGACATTATACCCCAATTATCTACTCCTACAGTACTCGTTCGGCATTTCAGAAAAAAATGTACGAATATTCTATTGTATGGGGAAATTGAAGTTGAAGAGGTTTTATAAGTATTTCACTTTATAGTTGGAGGAACAAATGGAGCAAGTTAAGGATGGGTGACAGGTAGGTTCATGTATTTCTCGTGAAGCTCTCTTGGAATGGCGACACGTAGATGTAAATTTGTGATGAGGTGGGTCAGTTTTACACGTGGCGGTTGTTCATTTGTTGACAGAAATGGTTTTGGTGCTGTGGAGCAACGGGAAACTGATGATGTCACATTTTGATAATTTGGGTGTTACATAATATAAGAAGTTGGTCTTAACTCTTAACCATAATGTGAAATGGCAGAATTACCCCTAAGCTAGATATGTGATTGAATTTGAAAAAATCATAATGTTTTTACTTGCACTTCACAATTTGTTTTTGTTATACATTTGCAAAGACAACAAGAACAAGGAACTTTCAGTTCATCTTCTCCGTATTATAATTTGATTCAAGAAATTTACTAAATTACATAAGTAATCTTTATAATTACACAAAATAAATTATACATAATAATATCAAAGAACTTGATAAGTCAACCAAAGGACATATTTGTCAATTTATTTAGGTTGCCCCAACTCTCCAAATTTAAGCCAACTCTTGTATAACAGATAAATTTTAGAATATCCAAGTTATAAATGAGTATATGCTAAGCTAAAGTAGCCACCAAACACTTGTCAGAGGTATCATACTCATATTCCAAAGATTATTCCTAATAACAATGATGATAATCAAAACCCCATCATTAGGATTAATTTTTTATTAATATAGCTTAGCTGGATAATCGGATGGTCACCGTCAAGTGCAAAGATAACCATGAAACATACTAGATGAGCTGCTAACAAGTTTAAGTTTTACTCCGTCAATATAAGCTATTTTGTTTACACCTTTAGGTTATCAAAAAGATATTATCAGATAAGTCTCCTTAAAATGTAAATTTAAAATTTCAAAAATAAAATATATTACTTGTTATAACAGGATATAATAGTATAAAAAATGTTGACACTAACGTCTTACGATATGTATTATTTAAACTCTTTGCTAACTTCTTGCTAGTATCATGTGTTAAAAAAATATATAATAAATTTTTATAATTGATTTATAATAGATCATTGTGATCCGACTCTCCTCCGGACCCCGCACATAGCGGTAACTTAGTGTATCGGGTTGTTCTTTTTTATTTTATTTTAATATAATATGCTTAAGTATGTCTTTGTGTATCCTTTTGTGTGTGTTTATGTCTATAAAAAAGGACAGACCGGTGCATTAAGTTCCTGTTATGTGCGGGATCCGGAGAAGAAATATTATCTGTGATCTACCTTGCATTTACGTAGAGGCGGTTTTGCGACTTAGAAACACGTGGCCCTCACATGACAACATATTATTAAAGACAATCATGTATATAAATTTTTGTTTCTCATTAAATATTATTAAAATTATGTAAATATAAAGACAATCTTCGAGAAATTTGTACCTCTATTTTATAATTATAATAATTTTTAATTGAATATATGTTTACAAAGTTCTCACTTTCTTATTTTTATTTGTATAAGTAGTTTTTTATAGTTTTAATTGTCGTTAATAAAATTACTTATACTTTTTATATTAATCTTATTTTAAGTATATTTTATTCTTTTTCAAATTCCTCCCTCGAAATCAAAGCCTCAGACCATCTTATTTCTCCACAAATAAGAAAATACAAATTCGGTTATATAGCAGGTATTCATGAACTCCGATTCTTATTGTTGTGTAAAATATAAAAGAGCGACGAATACAAGTAGGATTGTCACAATTCAAATCGTAGTCATGTTGGCACCTACACTTATTCTGTCGGTATGCAAATCATCTCCAAATACATAAAATATGAATTTTCAAGTAAACGAAAGTAAAAATTAGACAAAATTATCTTAAACTTAAGATATCATAAAATACTCGAAAATCAACCAGTACAATCATCAAAATTCTGATCTGAGTGGTACAAGAATTTTAATATCAAGAGATGAATAACATGTCTCGTAGGACAAAAATAAATTGTATGTCTGAATCAAAGTACAGAAAGCAATAAGCAGAGAATCCAGGGGTTACAATAGCCATGTAGCTCAACCTAAAAGTCTTGAAAACACTCCCTCACGATCAGCCACGAGGTCTGGAGCTGGAACAGTGATCGGTATTTGCATTCAAATAAAGATGCAATAATGGTAGTATGAGTACAAACACACATACCCGTAGGTATCATAGGCCGACAATGAAGAAAACACGTATAAAGCAAGTAAAGATTGAATCTAACCCATACTTCACGAACTCGACTACTACTTCCAATTATAATTACGAAATCATAGCAATTTAAAGAACACTTAAGCATATATATCATCGAGGGGAAGAAAGGAATGCACATGTGACTAAGGTATGAATGCAATGCATTAGCCAAAGTAAATAACTGATATACATATGCTAGTGGTCATTTCGTCTAGTCATGACCCATGGGGTCTCGCGAGGTCCATATGCTCATTATGGTGTGCCACCGATATATATATATATGTATATATGTTGTGGCATGCAATCCGATCCATAATAAGTATATATATTACGACGTGCAACCTGATCCATAATAAGTATATATATGTTGCAGCATGCAACCCGATCCATAACTCATCGCACATCTCCACTTACCATGAATCATCCATAAGTTTATAAAGTATGACATGAATGCAACATGCAGAATAACTCATGCCAGCAGTATCATAAGTTTAAGTCAGCGATGCATGATGTCTCAATTTCATGTGTAAATCATGTCTCATTCAGTTCTCTTTCCATAATATATGAGATGAAGTGTGATGAAGTAATTAATAAGCCATGACATGTACAAGTCAAATATGGCTCTCAGGGCCCACATAAACAACAGTCATATCAATCTAAGTGGATTTATCACCACAATCATGCTCGAAAGCCTATCATGATTTCTCGTCATAAATACTCTACTTTCACAGTTTGCCCAAATAAATACATCGGTATCCACCCGAGTTTTCATTGCACTCACTAAGGTGGGACATCCTTTCACGCCCAATACCCATTTAATATTTTCAAATAATATACGTTCTCTCTTCGGAGTCTAAAAATAAATCGTAAACTACTTCAAAGTCGAGCAGGAGCCACGAACTCTCAAACCGATACCTTTCCTTTTCGAAGTATCTATCAAAGTCTATCAAATATATAATCTATGTTAAATTACGAATCTAAAGACACTCATATTGTTATGCTTTAATTCGAAATCAAAAGTGAACCCAAAAAGTGACACCGGACCCAGGGGAAAATTGAAATTTCATTTCAAAAGTGGATTACCCATAGATTAGTTAATCAAAATCCAAAATATCAAGTCAAAAACCCTAATCTTGTCACTTACTTTCATTAAAATCACCCTCCTAAATTTTGGGCCTAAACCCTAAAATTTTCCACCCAAATCACGCATAAAACTATCTAATAATAGAAGGAATCAATGGAAAATAGAAGATTTAGGTTTAAAATCTTACCCCCCAATATTTGACAAGAAAACCCCCTTGCAATCGCCCAAAAGCGAGCTCTAATGCTCCCAAAATTTAGTTTTAGAAATAACAAATTTGAAGTGGAGACGAACTAAGTGTGCCTAGTTATTGTGCAGGTGCGAACAAGGCATCGCAGGTGCGACGCTGGACCTGCGAAAAAATTCTCACATGTGCGAGATTTCATTAAATATCAGGGCTTGCGGGTGTGACCCCTCTATCGCATGTGGGAACACCCACCCAGGCCTACACCTCGCAGATACGGGCAATACATCACATCTACAATTGCGCAAATATGGTGCACTGTCTGCAGGTACGACCACCTTCCATGTTCCCCATCATCGCACCTGCGGTATTTGCGTCACGAGTCTGGCCGTCTGAGCACGTAACTAGAATCCCCAAAAATGCTTCAAACTTCAAGGAAATTTTCCTATTCTAATACCAAAACACTATTTTAATTGTATAAGAATCCTATAATTATGGTTAATTAATATAATATTTGCACTAAAATATTTACACCAAATTTTGTGACTAAATCATGATATACACTTTTGGTAAATGTATATTACGTTACTATTTAACAAAATTAAAACCAAACTAATTTGGTTAATTTTTTAATTATTAAAATCAAACTAAATCAAATAGAATACACATCCATCGGTTGTTGATGATTTGATGTTAAAATTAAATTATCTATTTTTGTCTATGAATAGTATTTTCTTAAGGGTGGTGATGAAAATGGGACACTTTTTTATTCGAAGCCGGAATAACAATGATGCTAAATGCGAATTTCGACAATTGTTTTATAGGTTTGCAGAGGTAGCTGAACTGAAAATGATATGCAGACTAGAAATAGAGGGGAAGATGAAAACAAGGGAGCTATCTCCAAACACAACATACGGAGTCTACTCATGAAAATTTCGGATCGATCATTAAGGTTAGATTCTATTCCGGCAGATATTAGTATTAAAGTAGGGGATCAAGAATCCGTAAGCAGTACTGCTTATCTACGCCACCCAAAGAGCAAGAAAGAGGAGATGCAAAGTCTGTTTTATGGGAACAGAATGGAGATGTTGAAAACAAAGAGTGAGCAAAGGGGATGAAAGAATGCCTAATGAAAGGGAGGATGGGTGGTTGGAAATAGAGCTAGGGGAGTTCTTTAATGGAGGAAATGGTGATGAAGAGATTACAATGACATTGATGGAAGTGAAGGGTTATCATGTTAAAGGTGGACTTGTTATTGAATTAAGGCCTAAACAGTAGGGGAAGATGAGGGTTTATTTTTAAAAAAAAGTCTAGGATGAGATGCCTTTAGTTCTTCTTTTTTGTGTGTAAAATTAAATCAAACACGTTCTTTCATTTTTTTTTCTGCTGAAAATTTATTATGGAAGAGTTTAACTATACGGTGCTAGTGTAATATATAGGTATATATAACTGTTCAAAGTAAGTAAAACTAATCACTTTTAAATTAAGGAAAAAGGGTAAAAAATGTCCCCCTCTACTTTGAGAAAATGATTAAAAATATTCTTCCTTATGAATTTGGGTCAAAATACTACTTTGGAAAATGACTAAAAATAAAGAGAAAATATTAGGCATATTCATCTACTTTGGAAAAGGGCTAAAAATAAATCTCTCTCAACGAAAATTCCCAAATCACCTAAAATAACCCATTTTTTATTTTTTAAACCCTCTCTAAAATGTGAAAAATGATTATTTTTGTTAAAATTAAATCTGGAAAAGTGCCTTTTTATTCAAAAATCTGGAAACTTTTTTTCGTCCACATTTAAAAAAAACAGTTTTTTCTGATTTAAGATTTTTTTTCCTGATTTTTGGATAAAATATTTTTTCAGATTTAATTTTTAAAAACAGATTTTTAAAAATCACTTTTTCATCCAAACAAGCTTCGTTTTGGGTGAATATTTTACAAACAATCTGAAACGTATTGGAGATTTTATATAAATTTGAAATATTTGGTGAAGGATTCAGAGTTTTATTGGATGAATTTCAGCTGCAAACTCGATGTTGTTGAACAAGAAGATTGTTGAAGTAGAGAAGTATATTGGGGGTGGGGCTTAGAGCTTTGTTTAATTGGTGGGTCGGGGCGGTTCAACGGGTAACTTTAAGTGAAATTTGAAATTGAATTTGATTTGAGAATTTTCATTCAAATAAGGATATAGGTGTAAACTTTGATAACGACATAAGTAATTTTATTTACTATAGCTAACAGAAAATAAAAGAAAGTAAATTGGTATATTTGACCCTTTGCCCTTGGAATAAAATTAGCAAATTGTGGTTTGGACCACTTTGTAGTCCTTTTTGGTTGCAGCTTTTAAGATAGATGGGGCAACGCCAGTAGAACAAGAAAAAAATTCAGGACGCATCTAAAAACCTATTCTGATTTTATCAAATACTAATGTAATTTGATTATGTATATATATAAATATATAAATTGTGTATATTATTTTGCCAGGTTGATTAGATTTTTTATTTGGTTTATTTTTAATAAAATCAAACCAAACCAAACTAAATATTATCAAACTAAATCATACCAAACATAAATAACTATCTATTTATTTAATCAATTTGATTCTATTTACTATTTGAATTGATTTTTAACCAAATCTTGAAGACCCTAAGTACGAGCATTAATGGCGAAAAATTCCTCCAAGTTACCCACATTTGACGGATATCATAACAGCTCATCGTTCATTGGAAACTAAAAAGACATGTGCAAAATGGGCTCAAGCTTTATCCTTTAATGAGGTCCTTGACGAGTCAAATAAAAATAACGAAAGTAAAGGAATAAACCAAAATTGACTGAAGACAACAATTATCACACGTCCCCTTTTCGCCTTCTTTTTTAGCTAACTTTTTGTTTGGTTAATTATGCCTAATCTCTTATTTTGTTGGTCATACTTCAAAGGAAAGTTCCTTTCATTATGGAGTATGTTTTTACATAATGATAATAGTACCATTTAGTACTCTTCCAATTCCCTAAGACTTCATCCTTTGATGAAACGTTTCTCTCTTTCTTATTTTTTTTTCCATTAAGAGAAGGAATCAAGTAAATGTTAATAATGATGAAAGAGATATCAACTATTTTTTGGGACAGAAAATTCTGACAAAAAAAGATAATAAATAATAATAATGACCAATGAGGCATGCCACATCAGCTTTCATTCCCTCATTTATATATATAGTTTGACCCCACGAAAAAAAATGCTAGTGAAAGTGCACTTCACTTAAGTGTCAAATTTCAATTCCACCCTAATTATAGTTTAAAAGCTAGTAGTAAACAATAAATAAATTATAAATAATACTATGAAATATCAGCGAGGAGATTGTTATCTAAAAATATCCAAGGGTAGAGAGAGAACAAATAGTATCACTTTGGTCCACCAACTCAACCAAGAAGCTTCATGTAATTTGAACAATTCAAAGTTCCACATTATTAGTCTTCAAAGACCCTGCCTGGCTGCCACCATTTCCACTATATAATATAATGCAAATCCAAGATTTCCCTAACAAAGTAATTAAAGAGATTTTAAATCCAAGAATTATCTCACTCATATTTCAACTTTACTACCTTTTGTTTAAACAAGATAAGGTTCAAGAAGATGTTCAATAGATTGCCAGAAGATTGCATTTCTTCAATTCTTTCTCTTACTTCACCTAAGGATACAATTAACTTCTCGTTGGTTTCTTCCTTTCTCCGAGCAGTGGCATCATCAGATTTTGTCTGGCAAACATTCTTGCCTTCAGATTCTAACCAAATTATACACAAATCCGTCAAACCATTGAATTATTCTTCAAAAAAAGAGCTTTTTGTTCGTCTCTGTAACTCAATTATCCTTCATGGTGGTAATAAGGTATGTATACAGATGATATTGCCTCATCAATTCTTTTCCCACCTCCATTTTTAAAGCTTCATTCTAAAACTGTTCTTTCATAAGTGTAGAGCTTTGCATTGGAGAAGTCAAGTGGGAAAAAATCATATATAATCTCAGCACACGAACTTTCCATTTTATACGGGGAAGAACCAGATCATTGGACCTGGAAATCTGTACCAGAATCAAGGTTTGATCACTCGTTTCCCTTCAATTTTAGCTTACTAATAATGGGTATTAAACATATCAACTAACTTTAAAAAAGTCAATCCGATGCAATAAGCTTTGCTATGCGTGGGTCGTGAAATCGGGCACGAAGTGCATTATTTCTTGCGTTTCGTGAAGTCGTTAATTAACCGAGCGTAACATCCGAATAATATAAAAACAACTTTGCCGGTTACAAGCCCCCCTTCAAAAAGAAAAATAAACTAAAGATGTAGCCTTCCACCAACATTACAAATTGTTGTATTTTAATATACACACATCAGTTTATGAAATGTCACGATATTTCAAGTGATACTCTTTCACGAAAGAATATAACCTTTCTGAATAAGTATATTACCAATTATCAATTTGGTAGTTTCATAAACTAGGTAAAAATTACCACCATATTAGGATCGAAGATTGCTCGTAAGAAAAACAACGTCTAATATCCTGATGAGGCGCATCCCTTTTGCAA
Organism: Przewalskia tangutica; assembly: GCA_029844215.1. Classification (NCBI taxonomy): domain Eukaryota; kingdom Viridiplantae; phylum Streptophyta; class Magnoliopsida; order Solanales; family Solanaceae; genus Przewalskia; species Przewalskia tangutica. The sequence goes on from CM056721.1 coordinate 16,272,054, forward strand.
TAATGTCGATCCGAAATGGTGCCAATGTTGATACTATTTCTGTGATTAGTTTTTCATGAAACTCTCACTGAAAATGTCACTTTATAACAAAGTCAACAAAACCAATAAGCAGAGGAGAAGATAACATTGCCAGTGCATCTTTAATAGTCAAAACATTGCCACTCCTCCCAAGAAATTAAGATTATCACCCCCCACCCCCCCACCCCCTTTTCTGCCTTCATTTTCTCAAATAAAGAAATGTACTACATTCACACATGCATCTGGAGTCTGGACATCTAATGCCATATATTTGTTTCCTTCTAGCAACTTAATGTTGCTATTTGAAAATTTTCCTGAAGCAAACCAATTAGGAAAAACAACCACACTGTTCCATAAATTCTTTAATCACGATAATCCTCAAAATCATTTAAACAATAGGGAAACGGTATTTGGCGCTAGTTGCTTGATTTGAGATAAAGTTCATATAAAACTTTTCAGATCAGACTTCGTGCAACGACAATTTTTGATTGATCTATCTCTTGAATTTTTTCCTTATAAACAAGAGAATAAATCGGTGAAATTTTTATCTCTTCAAACCTAATAAACTGTAGAAGAATTGAATACATGTAATCAAGATAGTTATTGATTAGATATTTGTAGATGTTTAGATATTTTGTTCATTTGTTAACCACATTAGTTAGTTTATTAGCTATAGCTAGTAGTTTGTTAGCTATAGTTAGTTAGGCTATTGTGTAGATATAAATACACATATTCTGAAATAGTCCTCTAATCAATTCATTCTAATCATGTAAACATTCTCTTTCTTCTCTACTCTCTTCCATTCCCAACTCTCTCGACCACGCTTTCTTCTCTTCTCACACTACATCTTCTTCTCTGTTTCTCCATCTCTTTCGTTTGCTTCTATCTCTCTATTGTTGTACACAGATCACTGCAACTAAATTATCATAAACAACCAGCAAAAAATTTATATCTTCAAGCCAAATGAACATTACAACCTCTCTTTCCACTTTTGGAATACACCTGTCACAAATATTTATCATGATAAAATACCTTTTCCAATTTAACGCCTCGATCACCATTGTTGCTGTTTAGAGAATTACATGTTTGTCGTGAGTCATTTATCTCAAAAGTTTTAGGAGTATTAATGCCTGCCATCTTTTTCAGATATGTGTCAAGCATTGGCCACAAATATCAGAGACTCTTAAAAGTTAAAACGGAAACACTGCTGAAAACAATAAAAATTCAAACAGATAGTAGTATGCTCTCTATAGTGACACTAATAATTGTTCAACTCTCCAGTGAACACAGCATTAACAAAGAAGTTTTCCTCGTCTTTCTCAATCATCCGAGAGAAATAATTTTAGATTTCTTAAAATTGTTATCTTCCTCTTATTTTATGCATGCTATCAAATGATACACCAATCAATTATATGACATGCAAATAGGATATACTTTGATATCATCGAAAATAAAGTCTATACTAACATTTATAAAAATCTGAATTTCATAGATCACATAGGGTAAAAAAAATAGAACCCGATTATATTGTCAATAGTTCCATTGCGTGCTTGTGGCCTTTACCATAAACCAGATCATTATTGAAAGTCATATCTTTCACCGTTAAAGGTATACTGATGCATTTGTTGGTTATGCTTCTTTGCCAATTCCAAACAAACTGTCCAGACACTTGATTTTAAAATAGATTGCAGCGTTCCTTGTTGTGATTGATACAACGACAGATATTAAGTTTAAAGGAAACAAAAAAAATTAACACATGATACATTCTCCATAAAAATAATATATGAAACATAATGAAAAACCGTTAGATCAAAAATAGATGAAACACAAAAATTTTGAGCTCACAAGTTTCTTGTGTGTCTTTAAGAAATCTAATCCTCACACAGTTGTCAAGGTTAATGGATAATTCCTCCCAACATAGAATAGAACGGAAAACTATTATGTGATAGTGGCAATGCAAACAAATGGCGGCATCAAATAACACGATATTTACATTTTGTTTTGGAAAAATAATGCAGAGAAGAGAAAAATTTCAGAATTTTCTATATCTAAAATTTGAGGCAAGACCTATGAATTTATAAGAAATGAAAGCATGAGATGAAGAGGTGCAACCTCCATTTCCCACTTCACCCCTTCTAAAAAACTCATCAATCTTTTCCTACATTCTTGAAAATTAACATGTTTTTTTCTTTCTTTTTGCAGGTTCTTAAAAGTGGCTGAACTGAAAATCATATGCAAACTAGAAGTAAAAGCAAAGCTAAGGACAAGTATGCTTTCTGCAAACACCAAGTATGGAATTTATTTCATAATGAAAATCTCGGATCGTGCATTTGGTTTAAATTCAGTGCCAGTTGAGATTAGTGTAGAAATAGGCAATAGGAAAGAAGTTCACACGGCGTCTCTAGACCACCAGAACGGCGAGACAGAGCTGCTGGAAGAGAAACAGAGGGATCAAAGAATGCCGTATAAAAGGGAAGATGGATGGATGGAGATTGAGCTTGGAGAGTTATTCAACGATGGAGATGAAGATGAGGAAGTTACAGTAAGTTTAATGGAAGTGAAGGGGTGTCATGTTAAGTGTGGACTTGTGATTGAAGGCATTGAAATTAGGCCTAAACACTAAGCAAAATTCAATGTTTCTGATCTACTCCCTCACCAATTTCATTCATTTTTTCTATAAATTTAATGATTTATTTATCTTGTTCATGTCAAAGATTGGTGAGGAACCAAAAAATTTGATAATGAAATATTAGAATATACTTATATTGGTTTTCTTGGAGGGGTGAGTAAGGTTTAGAAGTGGCAAAATCAATCCATTTATTTGCAACTCATCTAAGTTTCTTCTTTGTTTAGTTGATTTAATAGGTTGAATTTGAAATTACGCAATCAAATTGGTCAAACAATGTAACACAACAGTAAAAAATAACCTAAACTCAAACATAGAACTTGAAAATTTTGAGACGGATAATTATATCAATTTGGAAGAATTCAAAAATCATGTCAATTTAAAGATTGAGAATTATGTAAATTTGAAAAGAAATTTTTTTAAAAAGGAGATGTTGGGCAGTTTGAATTATGACTTGTTATTTGGCCTATCCGTGGATAATTTGCACAAATAAAATTTTGAGGTGTAACCGTTTAAATTTTGGAATCGCAATAAAAAAATTGTGATGCAATAATAATCATTTCGCTCAAATATGTAGCAAGATCCTGGTGGTCGTAAAAAATTCTTGTTTGGCATTGAGCAAGACTTGTCTTACAATGAGCTATGGTGATTGCTAATATGTTGGTTACAAATCATTGACAGAATAGACTTGTCTTAACAACAAGTAATAGTGATCGTCATGATCTTTTCAAATTGTGGTCAAAATCCTAACAATCACAATAACTTGTTGTATAGCAACACATGTTGACTTCAAACTTGATTTAAATTGTTATAAATTAACTTCAAAATGTCTCCCAATTTAATATTTCGTCTTATAATATCGATCCTAACAATTTTCAATTATTAGATTCCACTTGAACTTTAAAAAATTAATAGGCCCACTTTATCTTCTTCTATGAACAGCTCAATTTTTGTATAGATTAGACCCAATAAAAATTTATGTGTTTACAACGTGGACACAATTTTCTTACCTAAATGTAAAAAGACAAACAAATATTAGATGAATAGTTCTGAAAAAAGGAGTGGCAACACATCTATGGGGCCTTTTTAAAAGTTTAGCTCCTTGGAAGCCATCGTCAAGATCGACAATTGGGTAGCCCAATCTATAGTACACATCAGTAATAACCCAAAGTAATAGGGATATTTTCTTTTCAAAGTAGAAAAGGTTAAGGGGGTATTTACTCCAAGAGTAATATTGACACCATCATTTTCTCTAATATGGATGAATAATATATCATACAAATACACTGCTTGACATATACACCTGATCATGTAAAAGTTTAATTGATTCAGTTAAATATCATTATCTCCACTTGGTTGGTAGAATAAACAGAACCAGCAAAGAGTGACCAAAACTGTAAGCTTGTCTGGCACAAATTAGGCTTATACATTTCACACATATATCGACCCAAGAAGACCACAATTTGGAAATTGGAATGTCATGGAGATCTTGTCTTTGACACATCAAACTATATATATATATATATATATATATATATATATATATATATATATATGACAAGGGGTGCAAATTGGGTTTGGACATTGACATACTATTAAATGAGCTAAGTTTAGGCTAGCCCAACTTAACCCACTCATCTTGAACAACTCAAATCAATCTATTACATTAGTCCAAATCAACCTATTACATTAGTCCAAATCAACCTATTACATTAGCCCAAATAACCCATATACTATTCTATTGTTTATCCAAGTCTTCTATTTCATATTTTTTGTTACTTTTATATTATTAAGAAAATAAAAAAATTCGTACCTCCCCCTACCCCCACCCCCACCCACTCCCACTCCCATCCTCAAATTTTTATTTCATATTTTTTGTTACTTTTATAAAAAAAAAAAAAAAAATGAAAAAAAATCGTACTTCCCCCTACTCCCCCCGCCCTACCACATTTTCTATTTTTTTTTAATAAAAAATATGAATTTTTTTTTTACCTCCCCCCGCGCCCTACCCACACCTACCTCCACCCATCCTCAAATTTCTATTATATATTTTTTGTCACTTTTATAAAAAAAAAAAGTATAAAATTTTATCTTACATCCCTTAACCCCACCACCCCCACTCCATCCACCCCCGCTTTACCCCAATCTCAAATTTTTATTTTATACTTATTTTTACTTTTATAAATAATTTATAAAAATATAAAAAAATTCTTATCTCCGTACCACACCTACCCCTCCACCCCCATCCCCATCCCCACCCCATCCTCAAATTTCTATTTCAAATTTTTTTGCTTTTATAAAAAATGAAAAAATTCTTAAAAATATTATTCTTATTTTAAAAATAAAGATATGGAAAAATCAAATATGATACAAAATAAAATAACATTATAGAATGTAAGTTTGAAATTTGTAAAAGTAATGGGTCAAGTTGGACAATTTGAATTATGACTCATCATTTAGCCCATCTTAGCACATATAAGTTTTGGGCGGGTTGGACATTGACTCATATACAACTTCAACCCATCTTGACTCGTCCAACTTCAGTCCAAACGGCTCATATGACACCCTAATGACATTTGGCGAAGACAATAAGGATAATTGTGTTGAACAAACAATTAGGCAACTGAATAATTAGGCACCAGAGGAGTTGGACTACCTGAGGAGTATGTAACCAACATATTTTGAAATCGCAGGTTCATTTTCAAGTACGAATTAACAAGATATTTATTATAACATCAAAGAGCCCTTGCAAAAGAAAAAAAAATCTATATATTATGTGGTTAAAGATGCAGATAGCCCGCTGGCTGGTGCTAATTAGTAATTACTGTCTACTCCTTAGATTTGCCAACCCAAATTCTTTGTTGTTAAAGTCGCCACTTGGTAGTAATACCAAAAAATTGGTTAAACTAGTCCCACCTCTAGTTAAGAGCTTGTTTTTTCAAATGTGGTGTACTTGGATGGATGTGAAATGTTTAAGCTTGATCTGATATAGACAAGCTTACAATTTTGTTCACTCTTATTGGCTTTGTATATTTCACCAATCAAGTTGTGAGATTGAATCAATTACAACTTTGACATGAGCTTCACACATTCCTCCAAAAGTTTCAAGTAACTCGACTCACTAATATTTTGGTAATGCTTCAAGGAACATTAATTTTTTCAAGTTCTTATTATTAAGTGATCTTGATTTTTCACAACTAAATAAAATATTACATACTTTTTGAATTGTTCAAATGTATTTTGAAGTGAAATAATGGTTTGGCCTTACCATGTATAATAAATAATCAACACATCACCCAGGGTTGTGGTGGGAAAAATATTGATAGAGAGCGTTATTTTCTTTAATAGACCTTACGCGGTGTGAATTTGAATTAGTCGGAGCCCTAAAATGTAAATCAAATACCGGTCGGAAAACTTCTTTTAAAACAAAAAAAAAGTAATCAACTCGGAAAGTTTTTTCTCGAGACTTTGTTGTTTCAATATTTACATCATCATCAAAATATTTTACTAACGTCAAACAGAATTTCAAAGAAAAAGAAGTAGAATAAAGTTTGGAACCATTATTAATGATAAACGTAATTGCTTTCGCGGCCTATCTAGATTGAGCTGCCCCTTGGATAGAATCCATATATGAAAGTAAATTCCTACAAACTAGGCAAGCCTGCATCTACACTTTCATCTTTTGTCAAGCTAATTTGGAATCGTTTTACACGCAATATTAACTCCTTGCAGCTGCACCATAGAATCCATATTACCATATATGAAAGTAAATTCCTACAAACTAGGCAAGCCTGCATCTACACTTTCATCTTTTGTCAAGCTAACTTGGAATCGTTTTACACGCAATATTAACTCCTTGCAGCTGCACCATAGAATCCATATTACCATATATGAAAGTAAATTCCTACAAACTAGGCAAGCCTGCATCTACACACTTTCATCTTTTGTCAAGCTAGCTTAGGATCGTTTTACACGCAATATTAACTCCTCGCAGCTGCACCAATTAGAAAGAACAAAATGTATTTAATTACCAGACTTGGTGTATGGCACCAAAGCATTTCCCTACGTAAACGAATCCATGATTTTAAGAGGATGGATGCACCATCAAGGGCGGAAAAATGTTCATACCCCCTCGATAAAAAATTACACACTATATATATGATAATATTTTTTTATTTTTTATGCACATATATAAATCTTGAATCCCGTAAGCCCAAGACTAGAAGTTGGCTAGTAATTTAGGGAGTTCAAAATTTACTTAAGGTTCCAAGTTCAAATCTCAAACACTACATTATTAGAAGAAGGGAAATGAAGAAATATTAGATATATTTCAATTTAGTTTTGATCATGTGTTCCTTTAGTTAATATTAGTTATATTGCTTTGCCTGTGATTATGATTTATCTTGAGCCGAGGGTCTCCCGGAAACAGTCGCTCTATCTATTAAGGTGGAGGTAAGGTATGTGTACACTCTACCCTCCCCAGATCCCACGTTGAGGGATTTCACTGGATATGTTGTTGTTGTTGTTGTTGTTGTAGATTTATTTATAAGAATTACACACATAATATACTGAGTTTATTCGGATGACCATGGGTTCACGTGACCCATTGTTTACACATAAATTCGCCCACGTTTCCCTATTGGACACATGTTAGCTCTGCATTGGCGTGTCCATCTCAATATAAATTACTCCCTCCGTTCATTTTTATTTGTTCATATTTGACTTGACACACCCCTTAAGAAGTAATTAATATATGTTAAGTTTACAATATTACCTTTTGAATATAATATTTTTTTATGCTTTGAAAAATTATTATAGTTAATAATATGGGTAAATTAGAAATTAAGTGTTAAATTATGTCTTGATTTTCAAATTGGATAAAAAGTGGACATCTATTTTTAATATAATGGATAAATAAAAATAAATAGAGGGAGTACTATATAATACTCGAATCTCATTGCTCTTCTTGAACCGTACTCCATCCAGTCCATTTTAGTTGTCGAGCTTACTAAAATAATAATTGATCCAAAGTTGTCATTTAGATAATCAAAATATAAATAATTTTTCACTTTTTCTCCTTAGTATTAATTGCTTCTGAAATTAGTAATAAACATTAATTTTTTTAGCATAGAAAACCCAATACATACACATAATGTCATGATTGTTAGTTAGATTAGCCCAACCCCGTTTTTATAAACATTTACTACTTATTAAAGATATAGTACGGGTATAAAAATCAAAAGACCCTTTTTATTAATACTCCCTTCGTTTATGTTTAATTGTTCATGTTTAACTTGACTCAGATCTTAAGAAGCAATAAATAAGATGGTAGTTTAACAGTTTAACTATATCACTCCCTAATTATAAGTCATCTCACTCATTAAAAAAGATTGAAAATAATTAGTACTTAATAATAAGAATAAAATAGATATAAAATAATAAATTATTTCTTGACTATTTAAACTGAACAAGTAAAAACGGACATTTATTTTTATTATAGCGGACAAATAAAGTAGAGAAAGAGGTAATTTCTGTTGGATATTAATATAAAATTACAAGGAAATGAGAAAGCAACAACAACAACAACAACAAGTAAATAAGAAATCTGAAAATTAAATAAATAAAAGGTCTTGCTGAGTCGATTGAAGTTTCAATCTTTCCTTAAGATAATATTGTCCCCGTATGTCATTTCAACGGTTGTGTTAGTAATTTATCTCCTAAGATAAAACAACAATCAAACAAGTGAGCAAAGGGACTCAAGTGTTCGCTTGATAAGAAAGAGTTTAGTGTATTTGATTGCTAGAGAGGAAGACAATTTTCAGAGAATTGTTTAAGTGTCAATGTGTTGTCTCTTTTCAATTGTGCCCAAGGCATCAATTTATAGGTAGATGATGTGGTATTCTCAATTCACCAAAATGAATGACCATCAATGTCAAGTAATGACCATTGATATTTAAGTTAATTCAGCCTAGTAATGGTTGAATTCAAGAGCCAAGTAATGGAGAGTAATTGCTCTAAAGTCAGCCCAAGAATCAGTTTCAATTCGCCCACTACGTTGCTGAAAAACGTCGAGACACCGCGGTCCCTCGGGATGGCACCGCGGTGCCTAAATTCCAGTAAGTCACTGGAACCGAAAATGGGATTAGCAGCGGTCGAGTGGAGGCAGCGATGCCACATGCACCGCGATTACGTCGCTTGTGACCGCGTGGTGCTTTCCTAGGAGAAAATTTCCTGATTCGTTTTCATCTCTTACACATTTCTTCCTTTCACTTACCAACGTGAAACCAACGTCATTTGGTCAATAACCGTCTATTATCTTACATCTCAAATAATTTGTATACGTACCAATATCTCTTCCATTTAAGAAAATTATGATCCTTTGCACTATATGTCACGTGTGTGGAAACAACGTTTTCTACGTGCGGGGCCTCAATTGTTCGATTCGTAATTAAATAGGATTAACTTTATTTCACGTTTAATAAATATTTCCAACAATTTCTTATGTGACATGTAAAATTAAAACATGACAATTAAAATAGACATGAGGACGTGCATAAAAGTTATCTTTGTTATGAAATAAAGATTATAAAGTAAATACATCGGAGATAAATATATATATATATTATTCAACTTTAAACTGATGTACAAATTAACTAAATTGACTTTCTATTTGTAGAAGCAAAGAAGTTGATGACAACTTCCTGTTTGCAAGCTGCTCTTGATTTCAAGTTTATCCAGTTTTAAGAATATTCAATTTCAAGTTTATCCAGTTTCAAGTTTATCCAGTTCAAGCTTATCCAATTTCAAGCTTATCCAGTTACAAACTTATCCAATTTCAAACTTATTCAGTTTCAAGCTTATCTAATTTCAAGCTAATACAGTTGCAAACTTATCCAATTGTGGAAATATTTCAATGGACATCCATAATTCAATGTATTTATAACACTCTCCCTTGTATGTTCATCAATAGATAATGTGTCTCGCTAAAATCTTACTAGGAAAAATTCAGTGGAAAAATCCAAGTGAAGAAAAAAGTGTACACATCTAATAATACATGTCATAAGATGTCTCGTTAAAAACCTTATCATGAAAATCCATTGGGATAAAACTTTGGTTAAGGAAAAGAGTACAACGCGTATTTTACCCCCCTGATGAAGACCATAATTCATATGTCTGAGTCTTCGTATTCCTATATTATTTAACATCTTCTCAAAAGTTGAAGTTGACAAAGATTTAGTGAGCAAATATGCAGGATTGTCACTTGAACGATTTGACGCACATCAATATCACCATTCTTCTGGAGATCATGTGTGAAGAATAACTTTAGTGAAATGTGTTTCATTCTGTCTCATTTTATGAATCCTCCATTCAATTGGGTTATGCATACATCATTGTCCTCATATAAGATTGTTGCTTTAGATATGTTCTTAATTAACATTCATGTGTGCTTGAAAAAGAGAATGGATGCCAAAAATGTCTTTCCACTTGGTCAAATGAGTTTGCAAATGAGAGATCAAGGTAAAGAAGATTCTTCATATGAATTTCAAGGTATAGCGACTAAACTCAACACTTTTAATTCATTGATTGAACAAGTTTGTGATGCGAGTGTGAGTGATAGCTTAATTTTGTGTGAGCTTAATAATTTTTTGTCATGTAATGATAGTGTCTTTATTGAGAGTGTTCATACACTAGCTGATCCTTTTGATGACCGAATTGATTTTCCTTGCAAGATCGATTTGTGTCCACCTAGTGTTGACATTTGTGCTTTGAATGAAAATATATTATCATGTGATAAACTTGAGTGTAATGTTAGTCCACTAGTTGAGGTATCTTGTGATGTGATTAATGAACCTCTTATTAGTGATGACGTGGTTGTAGTTGTTCATTTGAATGAGTGTGACATCCCACCTGTTACACCCCGTAATTCCAGGACACGTGTAAGAGAACGTACGTGAGAAATTTAGACTTTAAAATTAAAACGAAAGAAAGATTATTTTTTCCTACGGAAAATATTCCGAACCTCGTGAAGAAAAAATGTTTATTAATGGGAATTGAGTTCCCAAAATTGGTATGTGATACTTATAGAATTTATTGGAATTTTGGAAGATGAAATATTTTGGACCAATCGGAGGGCGACACGTGTCACCCTCCACATGCTCATGTTGGGCGATAAAGGTCAAGGCCAAGTGGCCAAGTAGAGGCTTGACATTGTTGACTACAATCTCACCCACACAAGTGTTTTAATCCTAACTCTTGGGTGTCTTATATCTACTACTAGTAGCAAGACCAATTCCACACTTAGAAAAAAAATCAAGAACTTGTTGTTGCACATTGAGGCTCTCGGTTTTGGCACCCCTTTGAAGACAAAAAATTCTTCATTTGTTGATGATAAATCCCAATATTCAAACCAAAGGTCCCTAGTAGTATACTAAGCATAACCAAACTCCTAAATCGCGGAAATACTACGTTAATCCATTAGTCGCAACATGAAACCCTAAGGTGTTCTTCAACATTGATTTTGGAATTTGAAGAAAAGTTGTTTATGAACTTCTAAGGGTTGCTTGGAGTGGATTGGAACGTGAAGAAGAGGAGTTAAAGTTGCTAAAGATCGACTTTTAATCTTGGATTATATATTGGGCTTATTGAGGTAAAAATCTTCGTCTTCTTAATGTAATTGAAGATTACATATCATAGTAGTTGATAAACGAGCATGTGATATAAAGAATGAAGATTGAAAAGATTTGGATCACGTTGAGATGTTAAAACCGAAATTGGCATGTTAGCCATTAAATTTGTTAATCAATTTGGTTGTTAGTTATAATCGTTACATGTTATATAAGGAAGGGAATATAGTTGTGGTAATTGATTATGACTTATATAACATGTTGGAATAACAACTTGGATTAGAAAGGAATTAAAAAGGATTATATGTTGGCATGTTGTAGCCGAGAATTGCCTTAGAATTATTGGACTATTTTATATGAATTGTGGGGCAGAATTTTACACGTCTTGTTAGGCGTGTAATCCCCTTTGATTAGCTGATTTGTTGAGCCTTAAATGTGGCATATTGGTTATTGATTTCGGGCCTTGAAAAGGTGGAAAAGTACGTAGAAACAGGGGAAGTGCTGCCCAATTTTTCGTAGAATAAGAGGCCTTATACTTAGAATTATTCTACCTTAGAAAGCTAGAAGTTGATAGACGTATTATGGTCATTATAGGTTGACATTCTACCTGCGGCGTATTCGACTTAGCAAGTGGATTGAGCCGAAAAGGTATGTGGAACTTTCCCTATCTTCTTGAGCATGAAGTTTTATAAATATATAGTACGGTAGACGTACAAGTCTTAAATGAATTCGACTTCATTTTGGAATCATTGAATTGATTTAAAGTATACAAGTTTGGTTGAGTTGGGAGTTAAGCTCCCTTGGTTTGTAAAGATGTAAATGCCTTAGTTTTCTAAAAACATAAAGTGTTATAATGTCTTTATGGAAAGTTAGTTATAACAACTTTATAGGAAGTAAAAGAGCGGTTTACTTGATTGATTTAAAAAGAGGATAAACGACTTGATTTCAAGAAAAATATCTTGATTTGACAAGTAGACATTCCCGAATTTTATATGATGGTGCCTAAATTTAATTAATGAGAGTTAAAGATTGTTAACTTGCATATGTTTGCTTATGATAGTCTTTTTGGTGCAAGTGTTATATTTCTACGCTGTCGTGCCTCTCATTGGAGGGCCAGTCATCTTGTTGTGTATTTTATTTGGACATGCCGACAGTGATGAAGGATTCCACTGGTATGCTTCCACTATATTGCTCCATGGATATGCTTACACGATGAAGGATTCCGTGGGCGTGCGGCCATGATGCGGGTTCGATCCCCGGATGATACTATTATTCATGGACTAGCTCTTCATGAAGACATGTACCCGAGATGCAGGATTTCATGGGCATGTTATATATATAAATTATACTTTGTGCATGTCGACAATGATGAAGGATTCCACGGGCATGTTATATATATAAATTATACTTTGTGCATGCCGACAGTGATGAAGGATTCCACGGACACACTTTGATATTGTGGGCTTAAGATCCATGGTTAGATTGGCTTAATGATACTACGGGAGGGTGACCCTAATTTGACCATAAGCTTCCTATTTTTAAACGGTAAGGTTTACTCTTATTTACTCTCATTATTAGTTAGACACAATGTACTGTTAATTTGGTTATCATACATGTCTCCAGCTTTATTTTAGACTATATGATTTAATTACAGTACTTTCCGTTTCACATACTTGTACATGTGTGTCGACCCCTTTCTCGGAAATTTGCGTTAAATGCAGGTAGAGGTAAACAAGTTGCTGATCCTCGCTCTTAGGATCACAGTCCAGTTTTTGAGAATCTTCATTATTCCAGAGGTTCATCTTTTGGTACGGATCTCTGTTGTTGTAGATTCATGTATATTCAAGGATATGGCGGGGTCCTGTCCCGTCACAGTTGTTATGTCAAAACTCTTAGAGGTCTGTAGTCATGTTTTGTGGGTTGGACTTGTAAAGATGTATCTCTTTTGTTATGTATATATATATATATATATATATATATATATATATATATATACGAGAAGGTGGCCTTATCGGTGACACTGTTTCTTACTTCACGATCGCGTGTCTACGAGCTTTATTTATATTCCGCTGGTTATCTCTGATGTATACATGTAAGGGTTCCTAGGTAGGGCACTAGTCGCGGGCCCGAGGTCGGGTCGTGACGCCACCCTTGCTTGATAAATATGAAAATGAGTCTCTTGGTCTTGTCTTTGTGTCAAGTTATGAGTCCTAAGATTGTGGTGGTGATAAGTGTCGTGTAGATAGTCATGAAACATTACATGTTTAAATTCTTCATCATTGATTGATTGTTTGGTCATTAAAGATAATATCTTGCTTAATGATGATATGACTATCGAAGAGGATATGCATAGTGGCATGTGTTGTGAGATTGAAAATATAGTCAATTTTGAAGGCTACAAGGTATAAGGTAATCCACTATGGGAGATTGACACCCTTCTCTTAGACGGAGCCTCGTCTTGAGGGATTGTAATTCAATCGTATGGGTGGAATGTTTTGATGTTCTTACAGAGTCAAAATAAGAGACATCTATAGTTGAGAGGGAAATTTGCCTTCTTAATTATATGAGGAACCCAACTAGTCATTATCCATCCTCTAATGAACTTAATATGAGCCTTTGTTTGATTCTCCACCTAGCTATGATAATGTTATTCATGCTAGGCTATAATCAAGTGACCTCTATGAATTTGATCAGTCCTTAGATAAAAATGCTAGTGAGGAGAGTTATGTTGGTGATATTGCTTCATTAGATACTTTTCTTACTAAATTATTTTCTTGTGAGGTCAGACATTTGAATATGAAGGCGTATGTGTTCCCTAAACAATGTTTACTTGACTTTACATTAAGTGACACTTTCCTCTACTACTTATTTATTTATGATGACGCTCATGCTTGTATTAAGGATGTGTCTTATGTTGGCAATAGTCTTCATGGGATATATGAGGGTGTTCATGTCCAAGATGTGTGAGTGTTCTTCCTTTTTGACCCCGGTGGTGTTATAGATGATATGACATTGATAAATGTTTTCCATAATACATTGCTTTCTTATGGAGTTCCTTGTATATGTGTTGAGGCTTGTGTGTCTAATGGAAATTTCAAACTTGAAGTTGAATTAAGAGACACTTTCCTCTACTATTTATTTGCTTATGATGATTGTCATTATGACATGATCCTTGCAGATCTCTCTAGTACTAATTAATCTTATAGTGGTGGCATATTGTCTTCTTGGTTGATGTGTGTAGGTGACTCTTTAAATTTGAGGACAAATTTCTTTCAAGAAGGGGAGAATGATGCACTCCAAGTTTCCTCAAGATCATCTATGTAGAGTCAAGACCATGAGCTCCAAGCTTCACAAGAATTGCACATGGGGATGGACATCTGAGAGCACACGTTAGTGCAATTCTGAGTGTGGATGATTGGATGAAGATGTGAAAAGGCCAATAATGTCAAGGATGACACTATCTGCGAACCGCACATGGTGCTACAGATGGTGTCTGCGAACCGCAAATGAAACACAGAAGCTGAAAACCAAAAGTGGCTAGAGAGCACCACCCGTGATTCGCAAATGATGCCACAGATGATGCCTACGAATCGCAGGTTTCTCGAAGATCATGACCGTTCAATGTTTTGGATTACTTTTGCAATCCAAATGTGTCATTTTTGAGTCCTTTGTGTAATAACTTAGCCTAAGACTATAAATAGGAAGTTTAGGTCATTTCATTGCGAAGTTTATGTTGAATTGATATATTATGATACTCCTTTGAGAGTTTGAGTGATTCATGACTTGATGAAGTCATTTATTGAACCTTTGTTGGAGAGGATTGGTTGCTCGGGAAATTGGTTCCCTTGAGGTCATCCTAATATGTTTAGATGCTTGATTTAGGATACTCAATTGAGGTCTCAAACTTTAATATAGTTTTGATTGCTTTTGATTCTATTTCTTGTGTCTACCTCTTTATCCTTAATTTTTTGTTGTTTGATTTCGATTTCGCAATTAATATTGCATCAGTATTGTTGTTGTAGGAGCTTACTCAAGGAAGGAAAAATGGAGAATGTTTTCTCCAGCATATCATGATCAATGATATTTTCACCATATAATTTCAACTGAGAAATAATTCTGAACATGAAGGAATTATACTCACAAATAGATATAAAATCTTGTAGCCTCAAATGGATCTAATCAAAATGTGTTTGTGGAAGCACGACTATCTTCGTGTGGTCATATCTGACTTTTAAATTTTTTCACAACATAAGAGGATCTTTAATATTGAGATATTCCAATTTCAGACCCTCATCAAGGTGATGGCGTGGGAATATCATTGCCTTGGCACAGTCTTGATTTGATGCCTGATTTTTATCTTTGATGGTATCTGCCAGACCCATCGCATCAAGATGAATTTTCGCATCAAGAACCCAAGACATGTAGCTTTTGCTCGATATATCCATGGCAACAAATTTACGTTAAGAAATATTTACCATTAATAAAGAAAAAGAAAATACCTTCGAAACTTTCATAGTATTTGAAGGACAGTCTCGTGCTGACAACGTGTTATGAAATAAAGACTATAAAGTAAATACACCAGAGACAAGTATATATAAAGAGTGTGATATATTATTCAACTTCAAATTGATGTTCAAAAGAACTGAATTGACTTTCTATTTATAGAAGAAAAAAAGTTGTTGATCAGCTGTCTGCTTGCAAGCTGCTTGCTTAATTTCAAGCTTATCTAATTTCAAACTTATCCAATTTCAAGCTTATCTAATTGTGAAAATATTTAAATGGACATTCATAATAAAATATATTTCTAATAATCTTACTTTAAAGGTCAAATCTTACAAGTTAGATTTTTTTTAACCACTCGTCTCAGGAACTCCCTCCTTTACTCTCTTGGTGACTCGAATTCGCAATTTTCGGGTTGAAAGTGAAGACGTTTATCATGTGAGCAACCCTCTAGTCACAAATTGAATTATAAAATTGGCCCCATGTGTTTTTCGGGTCGAGTTATATATGCAAAGGTAACGCTCGCTTTCTCATTCTGATCATGTCCTCATATGTCAGTTTCATGTCATCATCCTTAGGAAAGTTCACCTATTTTCCCGTTCTTATATTAGCTCCTCTCATTTCCTTTTCCATATATGAGTCATATCTAACTTTTTCTAGTATTCAAAGTTCTCATCATGGCAGATGAAAGTGAGATGAAACTCGACCTCTTGCCCGAAGAGTGTATGGTTGAAGTCCTCTCGTTCACAACTCCTCATGATGCTTGTCAATTGTCATTGGTCTCGACTATGGTTCGTGATGCAGCTGTGTCTGACTTGTTATGGGAGAAATTCCTGCCATCTGATTATCGAGAAATCATCTCAAGATTAGTGTTACCGATAGCTTTTGCATCAAAGAAAGAGTTGTTTCTCAAGCTCTTTAGCCCTCTTCTCATTGATGGTGGTAGCAAGGTACGTATGTAACGTGTTTTTTTCTTATAATCTTGGTGTAAATTAACGAGAATAATGAAATGATTCCTTTTCAAGAGGACAATATTCTTTCTCGCAGTACTCATAATCATAAACAGCAAAGAGATTGATACTTACTCGACAATATTAGTGAACAGTCCACAAATAATTGATGATAACGAACTATTGCGTCCTCTCAACTTCCATTTTTTTAAAACATTGCAGAGCTTTTCAATTGATAGGACGACAAGTAAAACGTGTTATATGTTGAGTGCAAGGGAGCTATCAATTGTTTGGTCCACCAATCCCCTGTATTGGTGTTGGAAACCCCTCCTTCATTCAAGGTATTATTTTCTCCTTTCATTTTTCTATATTTGCTATAAACTTCAAATTTTGGACTAGATATTCTCGAGTAGATTGGTAAGACGATTACGCTATCTGTTTGGTTTAATTCTAGACGGCTACTCAATCCCAGATATTACTTTATTATTAGCCATAAAGTAATTTTAAAATGTATATATGTAGAAACTTTGTAGTACTAGAAGTTAGTATTAGTTGCAATTATTAGCATTTCAAAGATTATTCAAATCTTAGAGAAAATATCAATTCTTTCACTATTAGGCGATGAAAAGGACAACAATTTAGGAATTGTACTCACTATTGACGCAAGTTGCTTATGGATCACATATGCCAAGAAACAGGAAGGAAATCTGAGTACTGGTGGTAAAATCATTCCTAATCCAAAATAAACTACAACGACTATTCAATTTAAAGAAAAGTTTTAACTTCTATATATTAATAAATGAAAAAAGGGTAGTTGACCGGTGTAATGAGTCGGAATTTTATGTATGCAGGCTTATATTGAACAATGTGACTTTCTGATCACAGGAATACAACTTTTACTGTTGTGTCATGACACTCATTCTAACTTTTATGAATTGATAGCCTAAAAGAATCACTTCATCTAAATGGTAACATCACATAATTGTCCATAAATAACATGATTAGTAACCTAAAAAATAAGATAGTTTCCTAGTATGTGTATTATATCTGATCCGATTCTCTGTGTTGCAACAGATTTCCAGAAGGAGTGGAGCTTATTATGGTATGTTGGCTAGAAATCAAAGGAAAGATAAACACTCGAATGTTGTCTCCTCGTACAACATACGGAGCTTACCTCATTGTCAACCTCGCTGGTCGTGCTTTCGGTTTAGACTCCTTGCCATCCGAGGTCTCCGTCAAAGTAGATGACCGTGAATCGAAAGGGATCGTATATTTACGCCGTAACTATGCTAACAATAGGAAACAAGAATTGGAAATGATTCTAATGAGACACAGGGTCGAGACATTGAGATCAAGAGTTGATAGAGGTGGAGGCCAAGAGCGTGCTCTGTGTGAAAGAGAAGATGGATGGATGGAGATTGAGTTGGGTGAATTTTATTGTGATGGAGTCGGTGATAAAGAAGTGACAATGTGCCTTAGAGAAGTTAAAGGTGAGCACCTTAAAGGAGGGCTTATAGTTGAGGGCATTGAGCTTAGACCCAAGTAACTAAATTAACCAAGGTGTTCCTCTGTTTTTTTTTTATTGTGTAGAAATTAGTTTGTGTAAATTATGTTTGCAATAACACTAAATTTATGAATCGGCTAAGCTAGACGACTTGTGGCAGCAATTTGTTTTAAGGAATCCAAAATCATGAATATCCGATTGGTTAACGTTGAATATATATTATGCTCCATGGCTTAGCTATGGGCTCCTAAGTTGATTTCATTAAAAGTGCTACTCTTAACAACCGTGTATTGAAGTTTTTTTTTGTTTGTAAAATGACCGAACTCCAAACATTAATGTAAGAGAAAGACATGTAAAGAAAGTTTGTCTGAAAGTTTGAAACAGAAAGTTGTATATGTAAGGAAAACTTAGAGGTACCAATATGAAATAAGAATAATTTTGAAAGAAATAATCCCTTCATTATTCTTATTAACGAAATACATATATATACAAATTACAAGGAAGATTCTCTTTTTATTCTACATAGGAATCCCTATTCTATAAGAATACTAACTTTACAATTATGGTAATATTATACCCCTAATTAAGGTACAAACCTAAATTTAATATTTACCAAATATACAAAGGAAAAGGAAGGGCCCCACACGGCAGGGCCACGTCTCGTCTATACTTTAACACAAACCCGCAGTCATAGCGGGCGGTCTTCGTACGCTGAGACTGTCTCTAAAATCTTCAAAAAGGACCGAGGGAAGACCCTTTGTAAAGATGTCTGCAATCTGATATCTTGAAGGGACATGACAAACGCGTACTTGTCCTTTGACTACCTTCTCTCGAACAAAGTGAATATCCATCTATATGTGTTTAGTGCGTTGGTGCTGAACTGGATTACCAGAAAGGTAGATGACACTTATATTATCACAATACACCAAGGTAGCTTTCTCAATAGGACAATAAAGCTCTAAAAGTAGATTTCGTAACCAACATGACTCGGAAACCACATTGGTTACCCCTCGATACTTGGACTCTGCACTTGAACGTGAAAGCATAGACGCTTGGCAGACCATGAGACCAAGTTATTACCCAAAACATCTGATAGCGGGCGTGGTCCGTGCGGTGTGAACAACCACCCCAATCATCATCTGTATATGAGACAAGTGTAGACGTCGATGAAGGGTACAAATGCAAACCATAATCACGTGTTCCCTGAATGTACCTAAGGATGTGTTTGAGCGCATTCATATGTTCAACTCTGGGATCATGCATAAACAAATACACCTGCTGGACTGCATATGTAATGTCTGGTCTTGTGAACGTAAGATACTGAAGGGCGCCTGCAAGACTACGATAGCGGGTCGGATCCTCATACGGAGAGCATTCTGACGCTGACTTGGGTTTAGTATCAATTGGAGTAGAAGTGGACTTACGGGATGACATATCGGCCTCTCGATGATCTCATTGCATACTTCTTCGTGTTAAGAACAATTCGCTGCGTGAGTATTTGCAATTCCCAAAAAATAGCTTAAGGGTCCCAAGTCTTTCATGACAAACTCAGAACTGAGCATTGTCATAATAGACTTTGTCAAAGCATCAGAAGAGGCAATTAAGATAATATCATCAACATAAAACAATATAAGCCATGGAAGAACCCCGACGATATATGAACAATGAATTATCAGACCTGCTGTGAGAAAAACCCATAGTCGAAACAAAATCAGCAAACCTCTTATACCAAGCCCATGAAGACTACTTAAGTCCATACAAGGACTTCTTCAATAGATAGACATGATTCAGATATCTAGTATCTCTGAACCCCAACGGCTGATGCATATACACTGTCTCCTGAAGATCACCATGTAGAAAAACATTCTTCACATCTAGCTGATGAATGAGCCATGATTTTGAAAGATCCAAGCTGAGCACAGTGCGAATGGTAGTCGGCTTGAACACCGGGCTAAATGTCTCACCACAATCCACACCAACCTGCTGAGTCTTACCATCACCTACAAGTCTAACCTTATGCCTTGCAAATGAACCATCAGAATTTTCCTTATGAACAAAAATTCACATATACCGAATAATATTAACATCAGATGGACGGGGTACCAACTCCCACGTCTTATTATCAATAAGAGCATTATATTCCTCAGTCATGGAAATTTTCCAATTAGGGTCATTTAAGACAGACACAAAATTACGGGGTAAGGGGGATTTCAGATTATTAGAATTCAAATTGAAATGTTTTTTTGGTTTAAAATTATCACATTGACTGCGAGTGACTGGACCAAGACTCTGGGCTGGATTGGGTAAATTTTGGGAATTTCTGGAATTACCGTCGAAGGCGCCGCGACGCTGTCTCGCATGAGTTTTGGCGTCGCGGCGCTAACGACGTTTTTTCGGGCAAATCTGAAAAATGACGTAGAACATAGGGGGAGATATCTTCATCCAAAAAATCATAAGAACTAGACACGAGTTGTTCTACTTTAGAAAAGAGAAATTTGAATTCATCAAATAGGACTAATGATGATTCGTTTATAGGACAAATCAAAGCATTTATAACCACGGTGATTTGACGGAAAACCCAAAAACACACAAGGAGTAGAACATGCATGAAGTTTGTTGATTGTAGTGGATGGAAACAGTGGATAACATAAGCATCTGAAGACCCTAAGATGAGAATATGACGGAGACTTATTATATAAGACTTTGAGAGGGGATGAATATGTCAAACCTTTAGAAGAAAGAATATTGAGTAGATCAGTAGTCATTTCTAGCGCATGATGCCAAAATAATGGAGGAACAGAAGAATGAACCAATAAAGTGCGGACAATATTATTAATGATACAAATTTTTCGCTCAGCTTTCCTATTTTGTGAAGATGTATGAGGACAAGAAAAATGAAAATTTATCTCATTTTGAGCACAAAACTCCCTAAATTCCCCATTGTCATACTTTTTACCATTATCACATTGAATGTTTTTTATTTTTCGTTCAAATTGTGTTCTTATGAAAGCTCTAAATTTTATGAAAATGTAAAAAACTTGAGATTTTTTCGCAATTGAAAATATCCATAAATATTTAGAATAATCATCTAAGAATAAAACATAATAACGATGACCCATAGAACTGAGAACCGGAGATGTCCACAAATCACTATGAATAATATCAAATGACATTGAAGTAGTAGAATTCGACGCTACAAATGGTAACTTAATAATTTTTCACAAAGCACAGGATTGACAAAGTGGAGTACTACGCGTACCCTTACAAGAAATAAACTTTTGCAAAGTTTGCTCCTTCCTTGTGGCATGCTCGTCTAGGTCATCCAGGGTCGTCTATTTTATCTTCTTTAAATAGACAAGTGGATGACATAGCTTGACGCGAGATGCTGACACTTGGAGTGATTGAATAAAATCACCCCTACTGTTACACCTCATGAAATGACTCATCGTTTTGAAATTCTTCACAAAAAATCCAAACGGATTAAAATTAATAGAAACCCAATTACCAGTGGTGAATTTATGGACATACACCAAATATTTAATCAAATTTGGGGCATGAAGGGTATGTTTCATGACAAGGGGTGGATGAAGAGGGGACAAAGTTTTATGACCATAACCCTTAATTGGAATAGAATTGACATTACCAACAGTTATACCACGATTAGTGCTCAAATTAGAATAAGACGAGAGATTACCTTGATCGGATGTCATGTGGGTAGTGGCGCTGGTGTCCATGTACCAATTTGGGTTCGGTTGAGTCAAGCCAAGCGTATGCATCGCTGCTTCAATGTCGGTCTGGGTGGGCCACTGATCGGTGTATTTTATATACACTTTTCGAGTCATTTTTAGTTAATCTTTTGTCCCTTTTTGTACAAATAAGTGTCGTATTAGGATAGATTTTCTTTCTTTTGAGTCAAAGTGGTTAAAATGACCAAATGGCGGAAAAGGAGCTAAAAGAGGGCAAAGAGAGGTTCGAGCTAAGCGAGAAAGTGGCGAGCAGCGGAATCCGACCAGCGCGGCTCACTGCGATCGAAGCGGCGCGGCGCTAAACACCGAAGTCTTTGCGAAGGTTCCAGTCGCGGCGCCTCATGCAGTCAGAAGTAGGGCCGCGACGCCTAAACATCAGAGAGGCTGCAGAGGTTCCAGCGTCGCAGCGCCACGCAATGAATCGAGCGCGGCGCCAAATCACCCGAAATCTGCGCGCTCCGTAGCATGGCGCTGCGGCTGGCGCGGAAAAATCGAGTTAATGACGATTTTACGGGCGGGCTTTGAGGAAAAGTTTGAGGCGGTTTTGACTATAAAAGGAGAACCACAGGCGATTTTAAGCGTTCCCTTTATGGCACAACACAAGGTTTTCTTGGATTGAAGATTGGAGACCATAAACTTAGTAATTTTCTTTTCTTTTCTTTCTTTTATTTCAGTTTTGTATGATGAACTTTGAATTAGTTCTTGTCATGTCAATGGCTAGGAACTAATTCTTCTATAGGGCTTTCCATGTTGATTCACTAGAAACTTATGTTATGAATTAATGCATGGCTATGGTTATTATTCTTCTTTGAGAGATTTATCCAATAATTGTTTTGAATGCTTGGTAATTAATTGACAACTAATTATCATTATATGATTTCTAATCAAACTTCGAAAGGAGGAGGTTGTGAATATGCTGTAAGTTGGGTAGACATATTTTGGATTGGGGATGAAAATACCTAAATTATTTATGTAGCGTTAATGAGAGGCTTAACAACCCTAATTTTACGCATGGTGCGTGACGGTTAACTAGGTTTTTGTTCTTAATCCTCCTATAGAGTTATCCTTATCACCGAAAGGTAGAAAGGTGCAATACTGGGGTTGAGTGTTTATATATCCTTAACGGGAATATAAAACGATTTCGTAAACCTGCTAGCTCCGAGAGAAGAAGACCATAATTCATTGCATTAATAAATAACATAAGCGGATAGTTGAGGAGACATGGAAGCCCTATTCCCATCACAACTGAAGTAAACTTATATTTAATTAGCTTTTATAATTATTAGTTATAAACCACAAAATCAAATATCAATTGCCAAATAGATACCAAAAGATAGATAGTTGGTACTTGAACCCTAATCCTTGTGGACGATATTCGGTCTTACTAAGACTATATTACTTGTCACGATAACGTGCACTTGCGTTAAAGTGTGTGCATCTTTTCGCGCATCTAGTTTTTGGCGTCGTTGCCGGGGATTAGGCATAGTTCAATATCAAATTTTATCTATTTTTAATTTCTAATTTGGTTTTTAATTTTTATTTTTACGTTTTTTTCCCGTTATTTTTGGTAAAAATCAGGGTGCCGTGATTTGTTGTCTGTTTTTTATCTATTTCAGGAAATCAGTTTATGCGAAGGAGAAGAGGGGCAGACACTCTTGTTCCCCTCAATCCAGAGATTGAGAAAACCTGTAAACAGAATAGAAAGAATCAGCGGATTACAACCTTGATAGAGATGGACGGTGTTCAAAACAACAACATGATGAGAGAAGGGTTAGGTGAAAATCAGCCCAATCCAGGAATACCTCGGCAAGTACCTATGGATGTTGAGGAAAGAGTTCAAGTCCAGGCAGAAATAAGCTTGGGAGACTATGTGCTGCCTAGAGTGAATGGAGCACAGACATGTATTAGGCTCCCTGCCATAGGAGCGAACAACTTTGAGATAAAACCAGCGATTCTGAGCATGAGTACGGCCTGATGCAATTTGGAGGATCGCCATCGGAGGATCCACGTATGCACATAGCTAATATCTTGGAGCTATGTGCAACTTTCGAATATAACGGCGTTCGATGATGCCGTCGAGTTGAGGCTCTTCCGCTCACTCGGGGATATAGCAAAAGTATGGTTGAATTCCTGTACGATTCGATTTTTACGTGGCAGAGGCGCACGAAATTCCTAGCCAAGTTCTTTCCCCATGCAAGCGGCAAAATTGAGAGGAGTTGAACAACTTCTACCAGCGGATGGAGAGTCCTTATATGAAGCTTGGGAAAGATTCAAGGATTTGCAGAGAAAATGCCCATACCATTGCATTGAGTTGTGGAACTTGGTTCACATCTTCTATAGCAGGCGACGATACAACCGAACCATTATAGATGCGGCGGGTGAGGCATTCATGAGGAAAACAGCCACGGCGCTCGCGAGTTATTAGAAGATATGGCCACCAACAACCATGTCACGGAAGAGAGTCGACAAGTGGGAGGAGAAACGATGAGTCCACGAAATAGATGTTATTCTTGCCTTGAATGCCCAAGTGGCCCTTTTGGCGAAAGCGATTCGCGATAACATCTGATGTCGATGAATGCGGTGCAGATGCCTAAAGGCTGTGAGATATGTGGTGGCCCACATACATTTGATAGGTGTCATTCAGCTGATCCTAATAATATACCAATGGAGAAGGCAGAGTGTCATGTCGTGGGTAACTATCAGAGGCCACAAAACAATCCATACTCCAACACTTATAATCCAGGGTGGAGGAATCACCCAAATTTCTCATGGAGAGAGACCGAGGCGCGAGAATCAATATAGGGGCGATGCAACCAGCGAGCAGTAGCGACCGCTTCACTCAGCCCGCGGCCTCGCGATTCAATCGCGATTCGTGAAAGCGAGGCAGCTAGAAGCGGCTTTGTTGGCACTAACCAACGCCCAGACCCAGTTCGTGACAGAAGCTAGATCCTCGTTCATGAACTTGGAAACACACGTGGGTCAGCTAGTAAAGCTGGCAAACAGCTGCGGGGTATCTTGCCAAGTAACACGGTAAATCGAGGAGCAATGCCAGCGATCTGATTGAGAAGTGGAAAGCGATTGGAAGCGGCGATGCTCGGCCGATAGTTAAGCAAAGCGAGAAAGAAAAAGAGAAGGTGATTGAACCTAGCCCAGTAGTAGAGAAAACTCCAGAGAAGGAGTATACAGAGAAGATCCCATTCCCCTAGAGACTACAGCGGAAGGCGGTTGATAAACAATTCTTCAAATTTTTGGAGACATTCAGGAAGCTGCATATCAACATACCTTTTATAGAGGCTTTGGAGCAGATGCCCTCCTATTTCAAGTTCATGAAGGAGATCTTGAGGAAGAAGAAGAAACTGGCAGAGTACGAAATAGTAGCACTGACGGAGGAGTGTAGTGCTATCTTGCAGAAGAAGTTGTCACCAAAACTAAAAGACCCAGAGAGCTTTACACTACCTTGCACAGTGGGCAGGTGACATCTGTGAGGCTCTGTGTGATTTAGGGCAAGTATAAATCGATGCCCTATCAATATTTAAGCGGTTGGAGTTGGGTGAGGCCAACCAACCACGATTAACTGCGGTGGCGATGGGGCGATGGTTCATCGAAGGGAAGATTGAGGACGTGATTGTCAAAGTAGGAAAATTCTTTTTTTCCGGCGGACTTCCTCATTCTTGACATGGAATAGGATGCAGAAATCCCTATCATATTGGGGAGACCATTCCTAGCGACGGGGAGAGCCTTGATCGATGTAGAAAGAGGAGAGTTGACATTGAGGGTGGAGAAGGAAGAAATGGTGTTTAAAGTTTTTAAACACATCATTGAGCCACCAACCATGAGTAGGTGCTTTGCAATCAGCACCATCAACCCCCCCTGTGAGCCCGTACAAGTCAACAAAAGGGAGATGAGCCCACGAAAGCAGGCATGGTTCGCCAAACCTCCACAACCGCAGGTATGTGTTCCTGAACTTCCTCTTAATGATAATGCTAAGAGGAGAAGAAGAAAAAGAAAACGCAAAATGTGGAGAAAATGGGTTAGTTATGGACTTGACCCACCCCACGTCTATTAAACTAAGGAACTTGCGTCCGGCTAAAAGACGTTAAAGACAGCGCTACTTGGGAGGCAACCCAAGGTATTTTGATTTATTTTTGCTTTAATATAGTAGTTTTTATTAAGAACGGTCTCACGGAGGTAGTGTTTGTGTTGTGATTGACAGGTGTAGGCAAATAAACTGAAGGGCGAAAAACTGAAGAAAAGCCAGGATTTCCAGAAAAACGGGTTAGCGTCGCGGCGCCAAAAGAATTGAAAAGGCGCTGAAATTTAAAGCGCATGGCTGAAAAATCGAGAAAAATTGCCAGTCTAGCGCGTATTTCCGTTCTGAAGTGGCGCGCGAAAGTCGAAGAGTGCGAGAACATTGGCGCGCGGCTAGCGAACAGCAGGCGCGGCGAAATCGAGAAATTAAAAGCGCCTAATCAGATTTTCCCCAATTCCAAAACCAAAACCTAACCCCTTCTCCACAAAACCCACGAAAATCCATAATTTACCCACAAATCCTCCACAAATCAAACCTAACAACAACCAAAACTCTTAAATTCCTAGAACCCTCAGCCATCTCTACCAACAAAAACCCCATTCCATTGCCTCAAATCACCATTAGATGCAAGAACACCTTGAAGAACGCCATAAAAGGTAATCTGTGTCTGTTCTTGAGATTTTTACTCTAGTCACAGGAGGTAGTAGTGTGAAGGAGTATTGTTGCATTGAGAAGTAGTTGGGGTGCTGAAAAAATGGTTGTGAAGTATAGCAAAGGAGTAGACAAGGAGGTGTGGGTATTGGGTAGTAGAGTTGAAGTTTGGGGGTGTTTGTGTTTAGCTGCTAATTGTTGATTGTGTTGGGAAGCACTTGTAAGCTGTACAAAGTAAGTTAACCATGTCTGCCAGAAAAAGAAGAGTCTCCACATCCACCTCAGCCCCACAATACGATGAGACTAGGTTCGTTAGCCACGAAGCCTATAAAAGATACATAAAGCTTAGTACTAGACCCTTAATCCCTGAAAGGGGAATGGACTACCATAGGGATTCGTTGGGGGAAGGAGATGTCTATGAGCCCATTCGGGCAATAATTGAGATGAGGGGGTGGAAAAGATTTGTAAACCCGGAAAAGTTAGCGCCATTGAACACAGCAATGGTACGGGAATTCTATGCTAACTTTCCGGAGAGGGTAGACAACAAGTGCTTTGTGAGGGGAAGATATGTGCCTGTGACAGCAACATTAATAAACATGTCTCTAAAAACAGTAGATGTTGAAGGAGGAGATGGTGATTGGAACTATTTTAGAACATGGTCTAGGAGCACCAACAACATCGACTGGAATAACGTTGCAGACACAATAAGCTACCCTGGGGCTGCATTTGATATTGCAAGAAATGGGTCAAGAGGATGGCGGTGCGATTCAAGAAAGCGATCGAGGTTGGCTATATTTCATCAGTGCCCGTCTGATCCCATCAACACACTTCACCAGAGTGCCAGAAGATAGGATTAAATTGGTATATGGAATCATGACGGGGAAAACAATTGATGTGGGGAAAGAGATAATGCAAAGTATTGAAGAGACCAGTAGGTTGGTGACAACAGGTGGATTGGGACATGACTCACTTATCTCTAATTTGTGCAACATGAATGCAGTCGAAATCCTACCCACTGATACTAATGAGAAGAACCAACTGCCGGTGACATATGAGATAATACACTCTTTCCCAGACCCAAGCCCCCCAGCAGCAAGAAGAAGAGCACCAGCTCCAGCAGCAGCAGCAGCAGAGTCCGCAATGAACGAAGATGAGCCTGAAATAGAGGCTCAATATGCAGCAGGGCCTAGCCACCAGCCAACCACAGAATCAGAACCTCCAGTGCCTATGATGGAGCAGTTGCTCCAAAACCAGAGAATGATGATGCAACATTTTGACACAGTAATACAAGGACAACATGAGTTGAGACAGGGGCAACAAGAATTGAGGCAAGAGCAACAACAATTGCACCAGCAGTTTGACGAGATGAGTTCCCTGTTCAACCAATGGTCGATGCATTATCCACCGCCACCACCACCATTTTAGTCAAAGTCTGTAAGTGTCATATTTCTTTTATTGTCTTTGAGTCTACACACATTGGGGAAAATATGTGATTTAAGTTTGGGGGGTGTTTTATTTGTGTTTTATTTGTGTCTTATTTCTGTTTATTTAAGTCTTGTTGATTGTTTTTGTATAGTTTGAGTCACAATTTTTTTTTCTTTTTCTTTTGAGTCATAATTATCTGACAAAGATCATGTATGTTGTAGTTACTAGAAACACCTAGTGAAGTAAGGTGGAATAATGTAGTGGAATTAGAAACAACTATCTAAACACATAGGTTAGATATGCCAAAAACTCACAAAATCTATCTATTTGGAGTTTCTTGCTTAAATTATGTATGTTAAATGATGAATACTTATGTGTTATGATTGCTTGCTATTTGAGGCGAAATAGTTAGGATATGCATGCTAGGGAGATGACTCAGACATTTCTTTGATAACCAATTCTTACCACTCTTTTCTATCCCGGACTTTAAATATATCCCTAGTCAGCCCCATTGAGCCTAAAAATTGAAACTTCTTCTTTGACACCCTATATTCCCACAAACTGTGCCATAAGTAAAAATGTGAAATAGTGGAATAAATTGTGTTAAAAAAGAGACAAAAAGAGTGAACAAAAGTGATGTACTGATAAAGAGTAATAAGAAATAGGCAAAAGCCTAAGTTTGGGGGTGCCTGTTATTATGATACTCTTCACTCTCCCAAAATAAAAGAGGGAAAAGATAGAATTGAAGTGAAGAAAAGAACCAAAAGAAAAGGGAAAAATGGAAAAGCTAAAGAACTTATGGTACACAGAATGAGCCTAAAATGCCTATTTTTACCTACATTACAACCCTTAAAGTCCTGAAGATCTCTTTTATGCATATCCAAGATTAGTGGAGAATAGCAAGTAAAAATGTCATAGGATTTTTGAATTTATATGCATGATTCAGTAAGTTGACTTCCATTAAGCATGATAAAAATGAGTTTGCGAAATATCTAGCTTAATGTGTTTAGTGTGCTAAAAAACTTTATGCTATATGTTTCTGCATATTATTCTGCTAACCTTCATGTTTTTCTAGATAACACTAATGCAGCAAAAGTGATCAATGTCAGTGAGTCTTTTATTTTCGTTTCTTTGAGTTTTTATTTCTTTCTTTCTATCTTTGCTCGAGGGCGAGCAAAGGTTAAGTTTGGGGGTATTTGATCGGTGTATTTTATATACACTTTTCGAGTCATTTTTAGTTAATTTTTTGTCCTTTTTTGTACAAATAAGTGTCGTATTAGGATAGATTTTCTTTCTTTTGAGTCAAAGTGGTTAAAATGGTCAAATGGCGGAAAAGGAGCTAAAAGAGGGCAAAAGATGAGGTTCCAGAGCTAAAAGCAAAGAAAGTGGCGAGCAGCGGCTTGGACCAGTAGCGGCCCTCCTGCGATCGAAGCGGTCGCGGCGCTAAACACGAATCTTTGCAGAGGTTCCAGTAGCCGCGCCTGCATCGAGAAATCAGTGGTCGCGCGCCAAATCAGTCTGGCGTAAATCACGCTGGGCACCGTGCATGGCATGGCGCAGCGACGCGGAAAAATCGAGTTAATGACGATTTTCGGGCGGGCTTTGAGGAAAAGTTTGAGGCGGTTTCACTATAAAGGAGAACCCTAGGCGATTTTAAGGGTTCCTTTCTTTACAACACAAGGTTTTCTTGGATTGAAGATTGGAGACCCTAAACTTAGTAATTTTCTTTTCTTTTCTTTCTTTTATTTCAGTTTTGTATGATGAACTTTGAATTAGTTCTTGTCATGTCAATGGCTAGGAACTAATTCTTCTATAGGGCTTTCCATGTTGATTCACTAGAAACTTATGTTATGAATTAATGCATGGTTATGGTTATTATTCTTCTTTGAGAGATTTATCCAATAATTGTTTTGAATGCTTGGTAATTAATTGACAACTAATTATCATTATATGATTTCTAATCAAACTTCGAAAGGAGGAGGTTGTGAATATGATGTAAGTTGGGTAGACATATTTTAGATTAGGGATGAAAATACCTCAATTATTTATGTAGCGTTAATGAGAGGCTTAACAACCCTAATTTTACGCATGGTGCGTGACGGTTAACTAGGTTTTTGTTCTTAATCCTCCTATAGAGTTATCCTTATCACCGAAAGGTAGAAAGGTGCAATACTGGGGTTGAGTGTTTATATATCCTTAACGGGAATATAAAACGATTTCGTAAACCTGCTAGCTCCGAGAGAAGAAGACCATAATTCATTGCATTAATAAATAACATAAACGGATAGTTGAGGAGACATGAAAGCCCTATTCCCATCACAACTGAAGTAAACTTATATTTAATTAGCTTTTATAATTATTAGTTATAAACCACAAAATCAAATATCAATTGCCAAATAGATACCAAAAGATAGATAGTTGATACTTGAACCCTAATCCTTGTGGACGATATTCGGTCTTACTAAGACTATATTACTTGTCACGATAACGTGCACTTGCGTTAAAGTGTGTGCATCTTTTCGCGCATCAGCCACACTGCGTGGTGGGTCTGATGGGGGTGAGGCCCAAGTATACTGGACTGCTGCGGCTGCCCATAAGCTGGTCTGAACCCTAGAGTCTGAACTGGGAAGAAGTTGGGTCGCGGCGGCGGCGAGTGGCTGTAAGAAATTTGCGCCCGCGCCAGGACCCATTTCCAGCTGTCGAGGTCTTGTGAGCTCGGGATCGCTTTGTTATTCTTGACGATTACCTCCGTTGTTACCTCCACGATTCTTGCCATTATTCTTTCGATTCTGACCCTTCTTACCACCCTCGTTGTTGTGATTTTGAGTCATGTTGGCTGGATTGGAAGGAGTAAAATTGGAAGCATTCATCATGACGACAGGGATGGCCCCAATCGCAACTTTCTTAGCCAATCCGACTTCCTCCAAAGTAAGTATAAAACAGGCTTGATAAAACCCTGGCAGGGGGTTACTCTGATGAATCACCGAAGCAACACCGTTATAGGCCTCTGACAGACCTGCAACCATCTGAAGGACTAAACGAATTTGAGAAACCGGAGAACCCACGTTGCTGAGTTGGGTTTCCAAGTCCTTGAGACGTTTGCAATAAGAAGAAACGTTGGGAAAATTCGTCATAGCCATTTGGGAGAATTCCTGCTCAAGGATAACAATTCGAGAATGACTGTTATCTTGGAATATGTCGCGCAATCGATCCCACGCTGCCATAGCTGTGGAATTTTATTCCATAATCGTCTGTAAAAGGTCCAAGGAGATAGTGGCATAAATCCACTGAAGAACCTTGACATCAAGCATGACCCATAATTCTGGATCTACTTCTTTAGTGGGTACAATCGTCGTAGAAGTAGACGTCGTATCACCCCCTCTGGAGGAGTTGAAGGAATGATATGGTGGAGGACTTTATGTGTCAAAGCATGAATCTTAAATAATTCTGCCCACGTCCCATATTGAACGTTTTCTAGGTCAAGAACGATAGGAAGAACACTCTTGATATTAGAAACTGTGAGGGCATGGTGAAAAGTGTTCTTATCAGCCATAGGGAATAGAACAACAAGATTCAGAGAAGAAAATTTGTGAGAAAAAAATTTGGAAGAGAAGATACTCAGTTTTTGTGAAAGAGGAAGAACACAAAAAATCGAGAATATAGAGCAAAATTTCGAGAAAAAGAAGAAGAAATTTTGAGGAGCGGA
Organism: Przewalskia tangutica; assembly: GCA_029844215.1. Lineage (NCBI taxonomy): Eukaryota > Viridiplantae > Streptophyta > Magnoliopsida > Solanales > Solanaceae > Przewalskia > Przewalskia tangutica. Next base: position 16,303,834 of record CM056721.1, read on the forward strand.
AGCAGGGTAAATAAAACCTAGACTCTTGATACCATGAAAGAAATAATCTCTTGATTATTCTTATTAATGAAAGACATATATATACAAGTTACAAGGAAAATTATCTTCATGATCTACCTAGGAATCCCTATTCTATAAGAATATTAACTTTATAATTATGGTAATATTATACTCCTAATTAAGATATAAACCTAAGTATAATATTTACCAAATATACAAAGAAAAGAAAAGGGCCCACACGGCTGGGCCACTGTCTCGTCTATACTTTAACAAATTTGTATTGATATTGTGATGATTTCATGGTGTACATGGGTTATTGTGCGAAATAAAGTAAAGAACGATAAAGTTTTATGAAAAAATCTGGCTCAAAAGGTGTGTAAAAAATATGGCCTTCCCCGGTATGATTTAACTTTATCTCCACTAAACCAATGAACCAATTCAAATTACAACTCTCGTAACCTAAGACTTTAATTCAAAGTCAAATTTCGAAATTGACTACAGAAAACGTGCTAATCTGTATCCCTTTGCTTCGATTAGGACAGTTTCTTTGACATAATTAACCAATATTTAGCTTTGATCGTTGCATACTCGCAATTTTGTGCAGTTTCACTATGATACAATAACAACATACCTCGTGAAATTCCATAACGTGGAGTCTGAAGATGATAGATTATACGCAGATCTTACCGCTACCTTGATAGGCAAGGAGGTTGTTTCCGAAAGACTCTCAGCTCAAGAAAAAGCATAAGCATAAGAAAAGGTCATATACGAACAAGAAATTTAAAGCATTATGAAAATGAAAATAACGAAAGTGAATAAGCCAAAATAAAATATACTGGAAAAAGAGCATTAACTACCTTAAATAAATAAGATAATCGAATTACACGAAACATCAGATAGTAGCAGAAATCAAAGAACAAGAAATTATAGAACAATATTGTGCCTACTAGTATGAAAGGATAAGCGGAACTACCTACTAACCCTTTACCCTAATCTGAGTTCTCCATAACTTCTTATCTAAGATCATCTCCTCAGTAAGCTGGAACAACACCATGTCCTGTCTAATCACCTTTCCCCGATACTTCTTCGGCCTACCTCAACTTCTTTCAAAACCGTCCATAGCCAACCTATCACACCTCCACACTGGGGCATCTGTGTCTCTCCTCTTTACATGCTCAAACCATATCTTAGCCTTGCTTTCCGCATCTTGTCCTCCACCGAGGCTACTTTCACCTTGTCAGGATATTTGCATTTCTAATCCTATCTCTCATAGTATGCTCACACATCCGTCGCAACATTCTCATTACCGTAACTTTCATCTTTTGAACGTGAGAATTTTTGACTGACCAACACTCTATCTCATACAACATAGTCGGTCTAACCACCACTTTGTAGTCGGTCTAGACCTAGACCCCACATTGTGGATTTCACTGGGTATGTTGTTGTTGTATATATATATATACAAAAGATAATCCAAAACACAATACTATGAAAAATATGATAAAGCTAACTGAAAAAAGAAGTCATAACTAACATAAGATAATACATAATCAATGTACAAGAACAACATGTAGTACAAGTAACAGTAATCTGAGGACCAAGAACTACAAGAATAATACTACGACTACTAGTATGAACGGATAACACTAGACTACTAACTAACCTTCTACCTTAATCCGTGTCCTTCATAACCTCATATCTAAGGTCATGTCCTCAGTAAGATGAAACTACTCCATGTCATGTTTAATCACCTCTCCTGATACTTTTTCGGCCTACCTCTGTCTCTCCGGAAACCGTCTATAGCCACCCCTCACACCTTCGCATTGGGGCATCCACGCACCTCCTCTGTACATGCTCGAACCATCTCAACATCGTTTCCCGCATCTTATCCTCCACCGAAGCTACTCCCACCTTGTTCTGAATCTCTTCATTTCTAATCATATCTCTCGTAGTATGCCCACACATACATTGCAACATCCTCATTTCCGCAACTTTCATCTTCTAAACGTGAGAGTTCTTGACTGGTCAACATTCTACCTCATACAACATAGTCGGTCTAACCAACACTCTGTAGAACTTGCCTTTAAGTTTAGATGACACCTTTTTATCACACAAGACCTCGAATGCGAGCCTCCATTTCATCCATCATACCGCAACACGGTGTGTGACAATTTATCCTTTTACAGTCCGAAATTAATTCAAATTAAATAAAAATTTATAATACAATAACTGAAACACTAAAAATAAAAAGAGCATTATATACGTTGGTTGCATAGAAATTAAGTGTAATGAAATTTCTGTTCAGCTTTTGAAGAAGAAGAGAAACAGAGAAGGAGCATACTTTATCTGATGTTTACCAAATCAGCTACATGTTAAATACTTTTAAAAATTAAATATAAGTTAAATGTGATGTAAGGCTACGTACAATATTCTTGTGGTCCGACTCTTCTTCGAACCCCGTATATAGCGGGAGCTTAGTACACCGAACTACTTTTTTTTAAATATAAGTTAAATAAAGTATCTAGTCCGTTAGTTGCAGATATTGTGAAGTTTGGGAAGTGGTTAAAGAACGACTTTGCTAATAGTCGTATGGTGATTGAGACAAATAATAAGCTAGTTCATCAAGTTTTCGAACGAAATATTTAAAATAATTTTTATTTTGATTAATCGTAAGACCGTAATAAAAGATTTTCAATTAGTATCATTTCTCACGCTTTAGCTAGAGGGACTGTTTCTACGTCTAATTCGGTGGAATGAGGTCTTGTCCCACCATCTGATGTAATCAAAATAATTGAGAAGAAAAGCAATATACAAACTGGTTACCGGGTGCAATTGCTACATTAATAAGTAAGTCAGGCCCAACTTTATATTAGATGGGCCGCCGTCCTCTCTGGGCCCATAAAGCAGGACGAAGATAGAAATGTAGCAGGCCCAAAAAGTAACGGCTGAACATGAGTGAAAGCCTTGTAGAAAGTAGAAACCCTAGCCCCAAGATATTTAAACCAGTTGCCCCCTCCTTGTTCTATAGCAATTACTGTGTCTGCAACTCTCTGTGATATCCTTATTCCAATCACCGCTTCTTTTGTTTGGTCAATTTTGGTTTATTGTGTAAAACAGTGGCGATTGCAATGATGATAAACATTTTCCCAGCTCATTATGAGACCTTTTTTAAGGTCTGGGAATATACTCCGTTTCCAACACATATATATCTGAGCTTCCCCTTCCGTTTCTTTACCTTTTCTCTGAATTCAATATCAAATTTTGAATTTTTTATATTTTTTTCTGCTTTGTTTGTTTTGAGCCAAGGGTCTCGAAAACAGACGCTCTATCTACAAAGTAGAGGTAAGATCTCCGTACAATCTACCCTATCCAGACCCCACGTTGTATGATTGCATTGAGTATGTTTTTTTTTAATGCTGTTAGTCTATTTTCTTATAATTTTTGGTTTATTGTGTATGGTGGCAATTGCAATGATGTTGATATTAATCCCAGCTCTATGAGACTTTATTTTAAAGGTCTTGGATTATACATGTTTCCAACACAATATGTCTGAGCTTTGCCTGCCTTTTCTTTATTATTTTCTCTGAATGATGTTTTTTCTCAGCAATTTCCTTTGTGATTTTTCAATTTATTCTATGATGTGCAAAGGCTGGAAAAATAGGTGTTCCCTGTGCTAATTCTGAAAGCTTTTTTCTGAAGAAAGCTTATCTGAGGGAACATTCTTGAATGTCTTTATTTCTCAACTTGTGTTTGATTTTGTCAACTAATAGCCTAGAGATCAAGATTCGATTTTCCAACTAAAAGTTTAAATAACTTCAAAGGTTTCATAGTTGTTGCTGCTCTTTGATTTGTTTCGTATCATTTGGAGTCCTATTCAGAACATAATATGATTCCTGCTATTTCATAACAGTTGGCTCGGGTCACGATAGTACTTTCTCATTATCGAAACATGAAACATTGGATGCACAACTAATAGTTCTTTCAGGCTGAAAGGGAGAATTGTCGCACTTAAACTATGGAATAAATAAAATCGTGAAAAGCAATGTGAAACTTAAAGGCGATGAGAATGTTAAAAATGTTACGTGACATGGTGGAGCATTAACAAAACGCATGGAAATCGAGTTTAAGATCACGTGGAAATAAATCGAGGACACCTAAGATTGTTTTCATAAGTTATATAATTGTATATAACTTATAGTGGTCTCATGACCAAAAATTTATTGTGTAAAATTATACAATCTTACAAATCCTCGAGAATGAATAATGTCAAGTAAAACAAAAGGGATTAAAAGAAGTTAAATCCTAACTTACAGCGCAGAAAAATCTATCTAAAATAGAAGTGAAAAACAACATTACAATTGCTTTGAGTTGAAAGAACACTTATAGATCTAAGAAAGCAATTCGTAATTTTGAACAGTGTAATCACAAAAGCAATTTCTTTCGATCCAGGTGTGTTTGAGGTAATATTTGAGGCGTCTCGAGATCTGAATTTTGTTATGCAAAAGCTGGATATTAAAACCTTGGAGTGAACCTCTATTTATAGTGGAGAGTTCACCAGAAACTCATGATTCTTGGTGGAGGTTGAAGCGAGAATAGGGTTGGTTATTTGTTCTTCACCTTAAAACTCTCACGGATTTGACTTTGTCTTCACGAGAATCTTTCGCAGTTATGCACTCTCGGCGGACTTGGTCTTGTTAAGTGTTATCGTGTTTCCCTTAGCTCACAAAGCCAAACATTCACGTGATAAAATCTTCTCCGACGAGAATCCGCTTCGTGAAGATAGGCAAAACTTTTGCGAAATGTCCTCGCGGATGTCACGACATTTGGGATGACATTTTCTGTTTTACTTAACACCAAAAGAGGCGTATTACGGAAAATGTTAGGACCGAACAGAAGCTAACAATCTCCCCTTTGCCTTTCTTCACAAAACTAAATAGTTTAATGATTTTATCACGAGCAAATATCTCAACCTTGACTGCAGCGGTTATAAAGCACGATATATACACTATGTGCGATAAGTTACTCGAATCGGTATGATGCAAATGCGAGTATACATCTAAAAGATTAATGCTTTGAAACCATCAATATACACATAAGCGATTATAGAATAAATAGCAATATATAAGCGAGTTAAAGTGTCTCAAGCGGTCAAGCCAAATAACTACGATCCACTAACAACTAATAAGCATTCAACAAGTATTCAACAAGCTACTTAGCGGCTAAACACAATGACCTTAGAAGCTTTTCCGGCTCATTTGCGGTCTCAGATTGTCCTCTGGTTTCATCTCCCCCTTTATCAAGATCCCCTCTGGTTTGAACATTCAGCCCTGTCAGTTGCTCCGGACTGACTCCATCTCCTTTTGGGAAGAAAGCAAAAATAGGTAACGTTCACAGCTTCCACCGGGCTTTTGCACTGGTCCACTCCTGCGATCGGGCATTGAGCTTTGCAATCTCTTGCACCGGCCAGCGATTGTAAGGGCGACGTGAGATATTCTGGAGATGCAGGACATTTCGTAACACTAGCACTTCCATGTATTCGTCCATGGAAGATCAATGACTCGCTCTTGCTCTTGAGGATCGTCGATTAACGACGATACTTGAGTTCTTTCGGGCGGATCCTGGCAGGGCTTGGAATCCTGTGAGGTTAGTACCTTAAAGATCGATGAGGAAAGGAAGGATGATCGTGTGTCCTTTTTCGCCATATTTACAATCTGTTGAAAGATTGTTTTTCCTATATCAACACTTAAACCTTTTCCTATTTTGTATAGGAACAATGCTTGTTCAATTGTTACAATTGATTTGTTCAAAGAACCTGACCAATTGTGTATCATTAACTTGTGCAAAGCGGCAAATAAAGGCGATGAAATGCGGATGTTGGACACCTTGAAATCCATTTCTTCACAACTCCATGGTGAGGTATGAAATCATTTCATCTCTATCATTTATCACTTCCCGCTCGCCTCTCATCATCATTCACTATATTCAAACATTGGTTAATTGTAGTCGGTGTGAAGTCATAAAATTTGTTATAGAGAAATACTTTCCCAAAGTTTTTCGACTTGGGTTTCTATTTTGCTTGTTAGATTTGCATAAAATAACTTCCTTGCACTTGTCTACATAAGGACATTTGTTATTCTGAGTCTAGTAGATTTCTTGAAGTGAAGAAATCCACGGGCCGTGGCTCTACAAGACGCAATGTCCAACACCTACCGGTTCGAATGGCTCGGCCGTTGAACGAACCCGATGACGATGTTTTGAATGATTGGTTTAAAAACTTGGGAGAGAAAGGGGTTACCTCGAGCCAGCGATTGAGCTCTTGCTTGTTAGACCTCGGACACTGGAATCTGAAGATGATTCAGAAGATGTCACAACATTTTCAGTGACATCTTGAGGGGTTGATGATGATTTTGTTTCCCCTGAAGCATGACGATTTCTTGAAATAAAACTTCTTGGGGTGTCGTGCGGAATTTCATCTTCCCATTTGGATTACGGCGGTTGTGAAGGAAGGTGAAGCGGAAGATTCGAGTTGGGACTCAGCCAGAAGGAGTCTCTTACGAATCGTGAATGGAGCTTGAAGAGGAGGAGTTCTTGACTTCTTCCTTTTGGTGGAGGATTCACCATCGCCAAGGCACTTTTCAAAGTTTCGGACCGACTGCGAGTGGGAAAAGTTGCTTGATTTGTCCTCTTTGGTAGGGCGGAAACATCCGGGTTTCATACAAGTTGATAGGATTATTTGTTTCCTGGATGGCGATTTCTAGAGGTTCTTGGAAAGCACTTATCACCAAATCTGCCTGATGGTGGACTTGTGCTCGTTGGAGAGTGCAGGGTGGTGGTGACATTTTTGGTGACATGGGTGAGACATCCATTGGAGAGAAAGGTGAAGAGAAGGAGAAGTTAGGGTTTTACGAGGTTACGGGAATGGGAGAAGTTTGTGAGGAGATGTGTTGTGCGAGGGATTCATTGTGGGTAATGAGCTAAAATTTCGTTCATACTTTTTTTTTTTTTTGTTTCTTGGAGGAATTTTCTTTGGAAGTGAGAATTAGTATTTTAGTGAATGGGTATTTATACACTTGGCAAAAACTATCTACATAAGTGTTTAAGTTCTATACAAAGACTAGTTCCTAAGGTTTAGAAGTTGTTTCAAAATAAACATCAAAACCAGAAATTTTTCAACAAAACCAACTCAACATTAATCGACAAAAATGCGGAAATCGAGTGTTATCGAAATGTTAGCACATTTTGTGTAACACGAGTCATTTCTCATAGGAGCAGCGGTTTGACTAAACAAGACAACTTTATAGAGTTTTGTCTCTAAATTAGTGGAACAATGTATATTGAGTCCAAATAGATAAGATCTTGTGTCTATCATTATAAGTATGTTGATACTCGCATAGAATAGGAGCGGTATCAATTTTGTGGGCTTTGCTTGACATTTTACAATTCTTAGGAATTTAAGGCTTTGCCTTATTTTTGATACTCACTTTTTATGATTTTTATATCATGAGAGAAACGATATCATTTTAAAAAGGTGTTCCTTTGAAGTCATGACCGTTAGAAACACAAAACAACTTTAACATTTCTGAAAAGAAGCGGTTCAGTTTTTACATTTGGATGAATGTTACCACAAATGTCGGGGACATTTCGGATATACACCCAGTGATGTTGATTTTTATATTGAGCGAGGCAGAGAGTTTTCAAGTTTGAAAACCTCTGCGTGATCTAAAGCTTTTGTAAAAATATCGGCTAGTTGATGAGAAGTGTCAACATAATCGATTCTAACTTCATTGTTTTCAACCAAGTCTCGAAGAAAGTGATGTCTTATATCTATATGTTTTGTCTGCGAGTCTTTGAACAGGATTTTTAGAAATATTGATGGCACTCATATTATCACGAAGACAAAACTAAGATATTTTTGAAACACCATAATCGTCTAACATGTGTCTTAGCCATATTAATTGAGAGCAACAACTCCCATTGCTACATATTGATTCGGTTGAGAGTGAGACACAATTTTGTTCTGTATGCCGAGGAAACTAAGTTATTGCGAGGTAAAAACATCCTCCACTAGTACTTTTTCTATCTTCCACATCCCATTGATCCGAGTCACTATATCCTATTAGATTAGGATTAGTGTCTTTGGAATACCAAATTCCCAACTCGCGTGTCGACAACATATCTTATGACACGTTTGACAAAGATTTAAGTGGGAAATTTTAGTGGCGTGCTTGGAATCGTGCACACACACAAACACTAAACATAAGATCGGGACGACTTGCGGTGAGATACAAAAGGCTACCTATCATAGATGCGTATAACGTTGGGTCAACATTCTCCCGATATCATCTTTGGATATAGTGCAGGTTGATCCCAGAGTCTTCACGTGTGTTTGGCGTTCTCCAATCCAAACTTCTTAACGAGTTCTTGGCATATTTGCTTTGTGAAATGAAGATACCCTCCTCATTTTGTTTTATCCGCAAGCCTAAGAAAAGGTTAGTTCCTATCATGCTCATTTCGAATGTTGAGGACATAGCCGACAAAAGTCTTAAGATGAGACATTGAAGTCGAACCAAAAACTATGTCATCTACATAGATTTGAGCAATAACCATATCGATCCATGGTGTTTTATAAATAAAGTACAATCACTACCACGCGTTGGAAACCAAATTCAAGAAGGAATTGAGTTAAGCGAGCATACCGTGCACGTGGAGCTTGTTTTAGTCCATCTGAACCTTTTTAACTTGTATACATGTTGTGGATGGTGAGGATCTTCAAATCCTTTGGGTTGTTCAACATATATCTCCTTATCAATATATCCGTTCAAAAGGCACCTTTCACATCCATTTGGTGAAGAGTTATCTTTAAACAACAAGCTATGGCAAGTAATAATCTAATTGATTCAATTCTAGCTCTGGAGCAAAGGTTTCATCATAGTCGATACCTTCGACTTGAGAGTATCCTTGAGCCACTAGTCTAGCTTTATTTCTAATAATTCAGTTAAATCGATTTATTCTTAAAGATCCATTTAGTTCCTATTACATTAGTCTCATCGAGGCGAGGAACTAGATCCCAAACCTCATTTCGGTGAACTGTTCTAGTTCTTCTTGCGTGGCTTGTATCCACCAACCGTCTTTTTAGTGCTTCATTAATGTTTTTAGGTTCCAAAGTAGAAACATAGCACGATTGACTTACCTTGTGATGTATGGTGGACATACACGCATACTTCACCATGTATCTCGGTAATTTTTGGCTCTTTTCTCCTTGTTTTATTCCTTGAATACTTCTCCTATTACATTGATTGGGATGGTTTCTTACGATTACGGATGAGGATCCTGCGTCTTGAATCACGGTTCGATTTGAAATCCTCGTGGTGTTCTCATCTTGATTCACGGTGTTCGCAGATGTTGTGACATTTGGTGTAACATCTGCATTTTACGTGGTCCGCCCTCCCGTATTATTACGACAAACATTCTTGGTGTATTTCTGCATGATCTGCATTATCATCAAAAACAATGTTATGATTCTTATGCAGTTTGGTTCGAAGATTGTACACTCGATAAGCATGACTATTTTGAGAATAGCCTATGAAAATTCCTTATCACTTTTAGAGTCAAACTTTGCTCGATTATCTCTATCATTTAGAACATAGCATACACACCCAAAAACATGAAAATAACGTAGATTTGGTTTCTTTCCATTCAAGATCTCATAGGGTGTCATTTTTGTTCTGGTCTCGAGATAGACTCTATTAGAGATGTGACTTGCAGTGTTTAGGGCTTACGCCCAAAAAGCGTTTTGGCTTTTTAGAACTTAGCATGACTCTAGCCATTTCTTGTAGGGTTCTATTCTTCCTCTCTGCTACACCATTTTGTTGGGGTTTTGGGAGCAGAAAATTCATGGAAAATACCTTTTTCTCACGAATGTAGAAAATTGATTATTTTCAAACTCCTTTCCATGATCGGATCTTATCCAGAAAAATAGAGGAATGATATAGATTTCTAATTCTAGAGTACAATATTCTAAACATGTCAAACGTTTGAGACTTTTCTTTCAAAAGAATATCCAAGAGTATCTTGAAAAGTCATCTACAATCACAAAAGTACCTACGTGCCTCCTAAGCTATCTACCTCGATTGGACCCATAAGATCCATATGTAAAAGTTGAAAGCAATGAGACGTACCTGAGAAATGTCCATCAATCTGAACAACTTTGTGAGGGACACGGGTTTGCTTACCTTTGAGACAATCTTCACACACCACGGTTTCACTCATAGGACTTAGTTTAGGAATGCCTTTTACCGCCTCATAAGATATCAATTTTCTAAGGTTGCGATAATTGACATGTCCTAGTTTTTGATGCCACAATGTTGTGTCATCAGTCCTAACACTATTACATACCTTATGTTCTCCGACAAGATAACAATTATCACTTGTTCTTGTACTGTCATTATCATTTGTTAGTTTCATGATCATTTGTACATGCATGTTTATTGAATCTTACCTCTAAGTTGTCATCACGGTTGGCTTATACTAATTAGGTTAGCCATCGACCATCAACGTCAAGACATTATTCGATCTTTGGAATTCGGGGACATTATGATTCCTCTTGCTATTATCTTACTCTTTCCAGCTCCTCGATCTGTTACATTTCCTCCATTTTGAGCTTCGTAGTTCTTTAGACGATCTTTTGTTCTGTCGTATGGCGGGAACAACCACATCAAAGTACCACGATCGAGAGATATTGGTTCTTAGATGCGGTTATGGCTACATTACAACTTGTTTTCTTGATGGGAACCCAAACCTTTTTGTTACCTTACGATTTTTGTAGATAGAGGAGTCCCAGAGTCTTTGCGAAGTTCTTGACAACATTCGGAAGACCTTTTCTTCCCGAGTTTTAGTAACTTAAAGCAAAAGGTTTTAAATGTCGGATTTATTACAATAATTGCACACATAGTTGTTACCTTCTCTTACGGTTCATTTCCCATTTTTAACAAACAAGTTGGAGCATAATGTATTGATAGGATTCTTGTAGCCCAAACCATTACATAGAGGTTGACTAACACTAAGGATTTCATCTAATTTGGAGGTGCTGTGTTAAGCTTTTTGAAGGTTGCTTGGCGGATCCACTTTGTACTTATCTTCCGAATTCAAGATCTTTTTGGTAAGAGTCACTTCCGGTCGGGTAATGGTACTTATCAAATCTGCATTCTCACGAGTTAGAGTTTTCACCTTTGATTCAAGTTGATTAGATTCAATGATTAAGTCCTGCAAAGGACTTGCAATTCCTTAATCATATCATCCTAGAGTCTTCGAGTCTCGTGTTTAGAATCATTTTTGAAATAAAGCCATAGAAGCAATTGACATCCGAAGAATTAAAAACTCATACACATGCTCATTGTATCTGCGAGATGTTATGGTGATGTCATCCCAAATGTCGTGACATTTAGTGTATCACAGTCAGCTAAACCTTCATCATCCGAGAGAATGTTCAAAAGCGATTGGCGGCGTTGCTTGTGACTCTATTTACGTATTCTCTTCCCTTCACCTTCATCATCACTTAGGAAATCCATAGACTTTTGCCAACCTTTCTTAGAGTGTTTGCACACTCGTTGGCATAACGGCCCCATCGGCGAGCGTGACATTGAATCTTTGTCGAGTCATTGGGATCGAACGTTCGGTCGTAATTTATTCTCCTAAGTTGATTGCCTTTTTGTGCGGTGGGAAAATTCTTGGTAATTCGTGGATTGAGTCCTTGGTTTTGGTGCTCTTTAGACTTAGATTTATTCTTATCTTCGTTGAATCTTCTTAACATCGTATTGAACTACGAGTAAGAAGAGCAACGTTGACACCATCCCCAATTTCTTCAAGTGTTTCATCCTCTTCATTGACTTAGTCTCTAAGGATTTTGCTTGAAGGGCAACATCCTCGCCTTTGTATAAAGACCTTTGATTTTCCATGTTCATCTCATATGTTTTGAGAATGCTCATTAAAGTATGTAGGTCCATTGTGGCAAGGTTATGTGCTTCAATCGCACAAATCTTAATGTTGAACTTTTCGGGAAGAGATCGAAGGGCTTTTTCAACAAGTTGATTGTTGGTCAATGGAGAACCAAGAACTTGACATTCATTAGAGATATCAATCAACTTTTCAAAATAGGTTTTAATATCCTCCGATTCCTCCATCCTTAAACGCTCATACTTACTCACGAGCACGCGAAGCTTCGTTCGTCGAACACTCGAGCTACCTTCACAATGAGTTTGTAAAGTATCCCAAGCATACTTGGCAAGAGAGCAATTTTGGATGAGTTTGAACATATAAAGATCAACCCATCCGAAATAGCATTTAGTGCCTTTTCGTTGAAGCTCGCACTATTAGTTTCTTCAAAAGTCCATTCGGCCTCGAGCTTGACCAAAATGTCGCCTTCCTCGTCGGTGGAAGCATAGGAACGATGTATCCATTAGTAATAGATATCCATGCTCTAACATCAATGGATTTGATGTGAAGCGTGGCGAATCTTCCAATAAGGATAGTTTGATCCATCTAAAATAGGAAGTCTACCAATATTTGGATTAGCGGGATCCATAGTTAAGTAAAAGGACCTTAGCACTTATTATGTCAGTGTCGGCTCGATACCAATTGAAAGGAGAATTGTCGCACTTAAACTATGGAATAAATAAAATCAAGAAAAAGAACAGAGGTAAACTTAAAGATGAAGGAATGTTCCCAAAATGTTACGTGACATAATCGAACATTAACAAAAACGCAGAACTGAAAACTGAGTTTAAGATGCAGCGGAAATAAATCAAGGACACCCAAGATTGTTTTTCATAAGTTATATAATTGTATATAACTTATAGTGGTCTCATGACCAAAAATTTATTGTGTAAAAATTATACAATCTTACAAATCCCTTGAGAATGAATAATGTCAAGTAAAACAAAAGGGATTAAAAGAAGTTAAATCCTAACTTCTAAGCCTGAAAAATCTATCTAAAATAGAAGTGAAAAACACCCTATTACAATTGCTTTGAGTTGAAAGAACACTTATAGATCTAAGAAAGCAATTCGTAATTTTGAACAAGTGTAATCACAAAAACAGGCTGCTCGATCCAGCTGTGTTTGAGGTAATATTTGAGACGTCTCAGATCTGAATTTTGTTATGCAAAAACTGGATATTAAAACCTTGGAGTGAACCCTCTATTTATAGTGGAGAGTTCACCCGAGAGGCTCCTTGATTCTCGGTGGAGGTTGAGCAGAATAGGGTTGGTTGGAGCTGTTCTTCAGCCTTAAAACTCTCACCAGATTTGACTTTGTCTTCCTGAGAATGCTCCTTCCGTTATGCACTCTCCTTGGACTTGGTCTTGTTAAGTGTTATCGTGTTTCCCTTAGCTCCTAACCAAGCCAAACATTCACGTGATAAAATCTTCTCAGCTTCAGAATCTGCTCGTGAAGATAGGCAAAACTTTTGCCAGAAATGTCCTCCCAGATGTCACGACATTTGGGATGACATTTTCCTGTTTTTACTTAACACCAAAAAGAGACATGTTACGGAAAATGTTAGGACACAGAACCTAACACTAACACAGGCAAAGCTAGGTCATAAGCTATGAACCCAATTCTCTAAATGATCCATAAGGGCCAATAAATCTCTTAACTGATTTTTTTTCCTTGCCAAATGCCTAATGCCTTTCATGGATGACATTTAACAAAGATACTTTGTCCTGTCACTACCCAAAATGGCAGAGTCGTGATGACACTGACCCCACCCCAAGAATCAATAATACAATCACAATCATCCAACTAGAATTAAATAGAAAAATATAATGCGGAAAATTGTTAAGTAAATCAATTTAAGTCTTATGAAATCTCATAGTATAAATAATACGAAAATAATACAAACTCTCAAGATTGATGTCACTTGTACAAGAACTATCTACGAAATACAGGTTGGGAATATATCCCTAAATACATAATTGTCCCGAAATGCGAAGACAAAATTAAAAAGTAAGGAAGAAGCATTCGATGCCACAAATCTCCATGTAGCTCACCCCGAATACTTCAAAATATTTCCATAATGGCTGGATAGTCGCAAACTCCATTAGAACTAGGAATAGAACATGCACACGAAAAGGTGCAACAATGTAGCGTGATTACAAAAACAACGGGTACTCAGCAGCATCGTCGATCGACCATATCTTAAACGGAGACGGGGGCTGGCCTACCGATTACTACTTCCACACTAACTGCCATCAATTTATTATAATATGCAATATCCGAATCCACTCAAACCAAGAGTCCAAGCATGGGTTATAACATCTAGTTCCCCAAGTCTAATAAGGTATTCACGATTCATATCAATATAGTCTAATCAATCCAATATTTAAGCCTAAGCGTAAGAATCTCTCACTACTTAGGAACACTCAGATAGACAAGTAGCATGATAGATCGACAATTACACAGTTTATGCAAACAAGCAACACGGAAGGAATGAGTAAATAATGTAAAATGTAGATGCTATGCAATGCAAGGCCTTTGTTTCTCATCACTGGTATACACACGTTCGAATGTCAATGTATCGTGACCCGTGGGGGACTCGCTAGGTCCATATACCACTTAGGTTCACGCATAGTACCTAAGTATAATCACACAACAGACTCACACAACACCTAAGTATGCTCACACAACAATCTCACACAGTGGCTAAGTATAATCACACTACAGACTCACATAACTCCTAAGTATGCTCCCACAATACCTAGGTATAATCACACAACTATTATACTCGACTATTGCTACATAAGTTTATGCATTATGAAGCGTAATTATGATATGCACAACAGTAGGAAACAACTATAGGTCACACAGGTTAGTACATTATGAAGTATAAATATAGTATGCTCAACAACAAGAAGCAATTATAGGCCACATAGGTTCGTACTTAGTCATTTATACAATAAAGACTCGATCTTTAACTTCTTTTTATTTTAATCGAGTATGATGGGATGAAGGGACACACAGTCGCATAACACACAAACATATAATAATATTACGGAAAGTATGTGTTGACACCCAATTTTGTCTCTCTCTTCTTACTATTCATCCAAAACTAAACTATTTTTAACACCGTAAAAACAATTTTAAAATTTTAATAAATACATACATATGTATACATAAATAAAGAATTTAATATTTTCAAAATAATTCCTATTTATTATTATCATTACTATTATTTTCTTCATTTGCATTTATATCGTAACACTTTTGTCACAATCATAATTTTTATCATAATATTCTATATTATCCATAAAATGACATCTCATTTTTTGCATTAAGCACTAAAACATTTTCCAAATATATTATTGTATTATTTATTATTACATTAGTATTTTATCCCTTATAATTTATAATTTTCATAAGTCTTTTATACTACAATCCATTATTTAAATAAAACACTTTACCAATCCAAAATAAAATACTCTACCCCAAACTAATCAAGTTCTAGCCCAATACCCCCTTTATTCGTCCAGCCCAATTCCTCTCCCCTGAATTTAAAAGCCCACACCACATAACAAAATCAGATTTTTTTTAAGGCCAGCCCATTGTCCCTTATGCAAACCTAGAACATAAAAGACAAAGGCCAAACGTTGAAGAATCAGCCGCGGATAACCAATATTATTATGTCAAACTTAGTTTTATTATTATGTATTGCATTTTATTTTAATTGTAAATTATGAAAATGCTTAGAATAGGTAGAATAAAAGCCAATATATAATTAACCTATGTTTGAGCGGATAACCGCAAATTAGCGGATCTTAAAGGATGCCTAACCCCTTTCCTTTAGGATAATAAAGAACTCTGATCCAGAATCTCATTAAATTCACAGACCATTAATGGAGATTAATTGCAGTATTTTTATTGCAATAAATCAAGTGTCTTAATTCACTTAACTAATTAGGTGGCGACTCCTCAAAATATCATTATTGCTCCATCAGAGCGCTCGAAAAGCGGCGTTGCGAATCTGGTTAGGCCGAAGTCAAAAACGGGCGCGACAACGCCTAATGCCATTCAAGTTGAGATCCACCTGCTGGGAATGAAAAATTATACTTTGTGGAATCGTGTTATGAAGCTGAACTTATTAACAAAGAATAAGATTAATTTTGTCGATGGATCTGTGAAGAGATATACCTATGGTTCCAATCATGTGAAACAATGGGACCGATGTAATGCAATGGTTATGTATTGGATCATGTAACAAGAACTTGTTGAGTGGTATTCTATATAGGTCTACTGCATATGATGTGTGGAAGGACTTGAAAAAGATGTTTGACAAAATAAACCTGTCGAGAGTGTATCAATTAAAAAAGGATCTAGCAATGTTAAATCAAGGTGTGTCACCAGTATCACAGTACTATTCTAGATTGAAAGATCTATGGGATGAGATAGATTCAATCATTCCTCCTCCTACATGTGAGTGTGCTGGTCCTATGGAATACATTAGTCACCTGACAACCAAAGACTATTAGAGTTCTTAATGGGACTCAATGAGGGATACAATCAAGCGAGAAATCACATATTATTGATGACACCAACACCTAGTGTCAATCAGGCGTATGCAATGGTGACTCAAGATGAGAGCCAAAAATAGCTTACAAGAGGGTACATGTTTACATGAGGCAGTACTGGAATCTGGCATTAATCAGCAGGTTTTCTCAAACAAGGCAGCAGCAGAAACCATATGGTTCTAATGCATTATGTGATTATTGTAAGATGAAAGGTCATACAAGGGAAGGAAGTTATAAGTTGATGTTATGTGACTATTGTAAAAAGCAAGGACATATTAGAGATAAGTGTTACAAACTCATAGGGTACCCTGAGGATTCAAAAGGAAAGAAAAAGGCAAATATGATAATGACAGGTGAGAGAAGGAGTCATGCACAGGCCTATGATGATTATGGATATATGACATTTTCAGACCAAAGGAATGTCAGCTATAAACAGCAGCAACAAGGGTCACATGATCAACTTGATCACTTGTTGAGATCATGTACTCCAGAGAAGCAGCAGATGATCATTGAGATGCTTAAGCAGGATGCACCCGTCTCTAATATGTAGCATACAACAGATGTGACAATCCCTAAGGAACATATAACAGGTAATAATGTGTTTAATAACAAGAAGAATGAATGTTTTACTTGGATAGTGGATTCTGGTGCAACTAAACACATGATTGTCAATAAAAATATGATTGAAAAAGTTGAATTACTAGAAGATACAGGGCAAGTTCAACTACCCACTGGAGACACAGCAGCTATAACTCATATAGGAAACTGCAAATTGTCAAGAGGTGATGTTATAGAATATGTGTTATGTCACGACCCAACCCAGGGGCCGCGACTGGTACCCTACCGGGGTACCCTGTCAGGTATATGTCAGAGAATAGCAGCGGAACATACATAACACATAACTTATAAAAAGGGTAAACATCATTTGCCACCGGTAGTGCCGCTTCCATAAACATACTTAAACAAAAATATAGTAATACAACTGGTTCTTATAGCCCAAAACATATATGTGACCACAGACCTCTACAGATAACAACTGTGGCGGGACAGGGCCCCGCCATACCCCTGAATGTACAAAATACCTATAGCATCAGGGAATATTCGTACCAATAAACAAGCTTCCGGAGGAATGGAGCTTCTGACACCGGAATAGTGATCCTAAGAACGAGGATCCTCAATCTGCTTACCACCGCCTGCGGCGTGAGCGGCCAGGAAAGGGTCGGTACCTGATATGTACCAAGTATGTAAAGCTGAAAAATACTGTAATAGTGATATCATAAGTCTAAAGGTAAGCTGGAGTCATGGAAGAAAATCAAATATCTTTTACTGTGCCTTACTAACAATGAGAGTGACAAGTATATATATATAATACTGCAAAAAATAGGGGCCTTAGGATCAAAACAGGGTACCTCGCAGTAGTATCAATAAGCACCCTACTCGCGGGACTATTTCACGCGTAGGTCTTGTGGACCCGCGTGAGGTATTCCTCGCATAGTGTACCCGCCGCGTGAGACTATTTCACCCGCGTAAGCCCATGGGACTCGCATGAGGTATTCCTCGCGTCGTGGGTAGCAAATCCACTAGCAGGTGGTATAACGATCTTGGGGACTTTCCGCCGGATATACTCTTACCACAAGCGGATGGTATAACGATCTTGGGGCTTTCCCCTCAGATATACTCTTACACTGAAGCAGATGGTATAACGATCTTGGGGCTTGCCCCTCAGATATACTCTTACACTGAAGAAGGTGGTATGACGATCTTGGGGCTTGCCCGCCGGACATACTCTTACCCCAGGTAGGTGGTATAACGATCTTGGGGCTTGCCCGCCGGATATACTCTTTACCCTAGCTCAAATGTCATCATATCATAATCATAAATAAGTTAAGAAAACTTATAACTTCTTATTAGTCTTGTTCATATACCTCTCATTTTAGTTTACTTAAGACACTTAATCATATCTTTAATAAAAGAACAGGAGTTTAACCCAAGTACTACATGCTTGACTCTTTTAAAAATGACTCTTCTTTATACATAAAACTCTTGGGCAATTGATGCCTTAAAACCAATTTGCCTCTTCATATACTTATCTTACTTAGAGTAAATCTCTTCTCCTTAACCTTTTATGAAGCTAATAAACCAACTTCCCATAAAGTTGTTATATTAACTCTACACTTTAGTAAAATCATACTTTTCCCCTAACTAAGGGACTTATACATTCTTAAAACGAAACAAGTCATTATATACTTAAAACAAGTAAGAATGTCAAATCTTGTACGTCTACCGAACTACATAGTTTCATCTATTCATGCTCAAGAGATAGGAAAGCTTCACATACCTTTTTGATCAATCCACTTGCTAAGTCCAAACTACCGCAAGTAATATGTCAACCTAAAATAACCATGATACGTTTATTAACCTCTACTTTCAATGTAGAATAATCTAAACTCAAAGCTACTAAATTCTATGGAAAATTGGGCAGCATTTCCTTTGTTTCTACACACTTTGCCACCTTTCTCAAGGCCGAATTTATCATCCAAACGCCACATTTAAGGCTCAACAATCCAACATTTCAAAGGGGATTACACACCTAACTTGGGTGTGTAAAATTCTGCCCCATAAGGTATAACAATTCACTTAACAATTCTAAGGTGGTTTTTAGGCTACAACATGCTCATAATCTCTTCTTAACCAATTTCTTCACATTCAAACCATAGTTCTTACATGCAATGAGTCTAAGAGCATTATTTACTACCACAAGTTCTTTCTTCTTAACATGCAACACTAAAAACTAATTATAAAGGAGGAACCATTACCTTAGAGCTTTAGCCAAATTTATTCCAACAATTTTGCTAGTCTCCTTTCCAAGATTACCACCACAACAACCTTCACAAGCTAGCCACAAGTTTCCTTCTTGCCTTTTACTTTTCAGATTTCCCCTAAGGTTAAAATATCTCTTGGAATTTTAGAGAGAAGTGGAAGCTTAAGCTTTAGAGAGAGAGAGAAATTGGAAGATGACAAGACTTGGTCAATATATTGCATGCAAGAAATCAGATGGGGCACTTGTCACCCTCCCAAGGTCTTTAAAAGAAAAATCTGACTTTTCCTAAGTTTTTCCGCCCAAAATCACGCCGCGCGGCGCCTGCTTCCGGCGCTGAAACCTCCGCAACTTCTGCGAACTTCGCCATGCTTCGCTGGCCGCTGCAACTTCAGCGGCCTCGCCTCAACTTTCGCGCGCGACCTGCATCTGGCGCGGCCTGCCGCGCTTTGCGAACACATTTACGTCCATTGCGCACCGAACTTGTAACTCATAACTTTCTACTCCGACGTCCTATCGACGAGCGGTTGGTTGCGTTGGAATCTAGACTCACGAACTACGCCTAGGCCTTTGAAACACTTAGGAACTCTCAATGTACCGGGTCATAACCCGCCTCAAAGTTGACTAACACCCGTCCGGGATAATCCGTCAACCTATCCTTAGAAAATTTTACGTCTTACATGCTTTAAGACGCTCTCACGTAGAGGTCAGAACTACGGGTATAACATTCTCCCCTTAGAAACATTCGTCGAATGTTCCTTCTAGGCTTACTCAAATCACAACATCGACATAGACCCCTTAATCGTTTCTTTTGCAAATAAAGAAGCTCCACGAGCCACAACATACTTAAGCGTAAATGCTAAATCAAAACTAGCAAGCGGGAAAGTGGGTTACACGAGGTATAGGAAATAGGTGAGGTACTTCTTCATCATGTCATCCTCTGCTTCCCACGCCATTTCCTCCTGCTCGCTCGCCATAGGACGCGGACGGAAGCGTCTTTCGTGCGAATCGTAACTCGACGATCCGATATCGCTATGAGACTCTCTCATACGATAACTCCCCGTCACTTGGACATCATGACCGGTGCACTCTTGATGGATCTCCAATACATTTCCGCAACGTGGACACATGGAAAATCGGATGTACCGCCTCCAAATCGGACGGTAGATCTAACTCATGTGCAACCCCGCCACTTACTCTACGGACAATATGATACGCCCAATGTACCTTGGGCTAAGCTTCCCTTCTTTCCAAATCTCATCACGCCGCCGTGGCGATACGCTAGAAAAACCCAATCTTATCTCAAATTCCAAGTGTCGACGCCGATGATCTGCATCGACCTGCGACTGAAGCCGCTAACAACCGCCACGGATAAGTTTCACCTTATCCATCTGTGAACTAAGTCGCGGCGACTAATCGAACTTCTCCCACTCGAACCAGCTATCGGTGACTGCACTTCCTCGCGTATAAGGCCTCATGGCGCCATCCGAATCTGGAATGGTAGGCATTGTTGTAAGCAAACTCCACAAGAGGCAAATGATCCTCCCAGCTACCCCTGAAATCAATAACACAAGCCCGCAGCATATCCTCAAGTGTCTGGATAGTGCGCTCGGCCTGTCCGTCGGTCTGAGGATGAAACGTCGTACTGAGACTCACCTGTGTCCCTAATCCTTACGAAAAGACCTCGAGTTAGCCGAACCGGGCTCTATCTCGATATAATCGACACCGGGACTCGCGTGCGGTCTCACAATCTCTAATATATAATCTGGCATAGTCCTCAGCTGAGAACGTCGTTCTGACCGGAAGAAAATGGGCTGATTTCGTCAGCCTGTCGACAATCACCCAAATGGAATCATGCTTCCTATGAGTGGTAGGTAGCCCTGTAATAAAATCCATATTTATCACCTCCCACTTCCAAGTCGGAATATCAATAACTGCAATGACCACCCGCTCGGTGCTCAATCTTAACTCGCCGACAATTCGCGTGCCACGAACTCCGCAACGCCCTCTTTAGGCCATCCCACCAATACACGATTCGAGGTCATGATACATCTTAGTCGACCGGATGAATATAATAACGAGCACCGTGTGCCTCACGAAATCTGCGACGAAGTCTGTCACATCGGGAACACCTGGCCGACCTCGAATCTTAGCACCCATCGCGCTACCTCACCAAATAGACTCTTCTCCTTTTGGAGAGGCTGCGTCTGATGCCGTGCAAAATCGGATCCTCATATCGCCTCTTCACCTCGCCGACGATGGAAGACTCGCAACCTCTCGAACCCGACTCGCCACTATCGAATCAACCAAACGAACCCCAAGGCTCATTGGCGATGTAACTCTCGGACCATATCCTCTTCTCTGGTGAACATCGACGGACTACCCATCGATCTGCGACTAAGGGCATCTGCAACTACATTGACCTTCCCGGGTGGTATAGAATATCAACATCGTAATCCTTAGTAGCTACAACCACCGTCTTCGCCGCAAGTTCACTCCTCTTTGAATATATCGGAGACTCTTGTGGTGCGTGTAAATGTCCATGAACTCCATATAAATAATGTCTCCAGATCTTGAAGGCATGAATCACGCCGACTCAAGTCATGTGTGGGATAGTTCTTCTCATGCTTCCTAAGTGTCGAGATGCATAAGCTATAACTCTGCCGTCTTTGACGCACTCCAAGCCGCACTGACACACGGCGTCACAATAAACCACGTATCCATCTAAGCCCTCAGGAAGAGTAAGGCGGGCGATCGCCAACTTCTCCTTTAGCAATCGGAAACTTTCCTCAAGTATCCGATCGGCGGAACATAGCCGCTTTCGAGTCGACTTAGTCAAAGTCTTTGAAATAGAAGCAAACTTCTCTACAAACCTCCGATAATAACCTGCAAGGCCCAAAAAGTTGCGCACCTCCGTCGGTGTAATGGGTCTGGGCCAAGTCTTGACTGCCTCAATCTTAGCTGTATCAACCTGAATACCGTCGGCCCCGATAACATGTCCTAAGAAAGCCACTGACGCCAACCAGAACTCGTGACTTCGAACTTGGCATACAATTGCGGTCTCGGAGGACTCCAATACCGTCGCCGAATGACCAGTATGCTCGCTCAGTGCGCGAATATACCAAGATATCATCAATAAACACTATAACGAACATATCCAAGAATGGCACGAACACCCTATTCATCAAATCCATGAATCACTTTGGGCGTTGGTCAACCCGAAAGACATCACCTGAACTCATGGTGCCCATGGGTCTGAATGCGATCTTTGGGATATCTATCTCTCTAACTCGCACTGATGATAACGCATCGCAGTCTATCTTGAAAACACTTTGCACCTCGCAACCGGTCAAACAAATCGCCAATCACGGGAGGATATCTGTTTTGATAGTTACCTTGTTCACATGTAATCAATACACATACGCGTCCATCCTTCTTCTTTACAAATAACACTGGTGCTCCCCAGGGAGAAACACTTGGCCTAATAAAGCCTTTCTCCAGCAAATCTTTCAGGTGGTCCTTCAACTCCTTCAGCTCGGCAGGTGCCATCCTGTATGGCGGAATAGATATCGGTCTAGTATCTGGTGCCAAATCAATGCAAAACTCAATCTCCCTCTCAGGAGGGATACCCGGAAGCTCATCTGGGAATACGTCTGGAAACTCTCTAACGAGGATCGATCAAGGTCAGGTATCTCACCTCGATGATCGAATACCCGAACCATATGGTAGATATACCCTTTCCGCACCATCTTCCTAGCCTTGAGGTAAGAAATAAACTTACCGCTACGGCGATGATTCCCTTCCACTCGATGCAACCGCTCCGGAAGCGAACCGAACTAATCTCTCTACAGTCCACGTTGGCATAGCAAGATGCTAGCCAATCCATACCCATAATCACATCAAAGTCTGTCATATCCAACTCTATCAAGTCGGCTAGAGTCTGACGACTATCTATAGTCACAGGGCAAGCCTTATACACCCGCTCAGCTACCACCGAATCACCTACTGGCGTAGCCACCTCAAAAGGTCTTATGGACTCGGGCTCTATCCCTATTCTACTGGCAATATGAGGAGATATGTAGGACAAGGTAGAACCTGGATCTATCAAAGCATATACATCACAGCAAGAAACCAATAATGTACCTGTGACGACATCTGGTGACGCCTCACGGTCTGTCGACATAGCATATATGCGCTCGAGGACCGCTAGAATCGAACCCTACCACGACCTGCCGCGGCTGCTGGCCCATAAGTACCACCGCCTCCGGGCGTCTAACCATCGAAGATGAAGATCCGCAATGCACCGTCGGTGAACCGTAACGCTCCGCCGCCTGGGCGGACAATCCTTCTTCGGATGACCCGCCACAAGAGTAGCACGCTCGAACCCATACGGCACTCGCCGGATGAGACCTACGCGTCGAACGCACCGGAGGTAGGTGATCTCGATTAGTCTTTGCTCGCCTCACGAAAACACGAAGTCACGGAGCCACGACCGCTCGAATAACCTCGATCGGACCTCTGCCGGAAATCGAGAAGGAGCACTCTGCCGGGGAATGTGGACCTAGTCTGCTGCCGAGGCGCCGCTCGAAAAGCGCCTGCGAACTGCTGTCCTAGCCTCTTGGCCGCCCAAATCTAGCCGATCCTGCCTCTCTCGCCGATCCGCGTAAATGCGCTGCGTCACGGCAATATCCATCCTCGGTGAAGAGCCACCCTGGCATGCAGAATCATATGACGGTCTAACCCCATCACATATCGATGAACCACATGCGTAAGTATTACTATGGTGTGCGCATATCGGCGAGTCGAACTCTGTGTCAGACTCGATAGTCCTCCCGTCTGCCTCAAGGTCAAGAACCTATCACGCTGGCTCTCTCACCTCGGGAGGCAAGAAGTGGTCTAGAACGCCTCGTGAACTCCTCCCAATCACCGGAAGAGCATCCTCACCTCGACAATACCTACGACTCAGCAGTTCAACGCAATATCGCGTAACGGTAAGCTAGTATAACGGACTCGGTCCCGATGCCCTAAGGACTGCGTAGTCCGTCAGAATGTCGGACAAACTCCTGCGGATCCTCGCCAAATCTCGAACCATAGAACTTCGGGTGGGTGACAACCCAAGAAATCCGAATCAGTAAATCGGCTCACAGGGTTGGCGCTGCTCTGTCGCTTGCCACGCCACTATCTTTGGTCGATGGCAGAATCGCTCCTCGTAATCTCGTACTCGGACCACGAGCGGGATGGAGGCTCGTCTGCGGTCTCGATGCGCGTCCGCCGAACTCTGCGGTGGCGGCGACGTGGAACTCGCCGCCTAAACATCATCTCTGGTAGGGCGGGCTGTGCCTCGTGACTCTCCGCGTCCCACTAGCGGCACCTCGCCTTGCCGCTTCGGGCGCGGTTGCCTTGCGTGGAGGCATAACTGATACATAAAGGAAAACATCAGAGGAGGTTCAACCTATAACTCAACTCTATTGCACGATCTTAGAGTGAAAGAATGGAAACCAATCCTAAATATCCTGCGCCTCACGATTATAGATGTGGTGCGACACCGATAATCAAGACTCTACTAGACACGATGCGTGGACACTTTCCGAGGACTAATCGCTCCGATACCACTTTTGTCACGACTGACCTCGGGCGATCGTACCTCTACGGTACCTGCCGGTATATGTCGAGAGAATAGCGGAACATACATAACACATAACTTATAAAAGTGGTAAACATCATCGCTCACCGAAAGAAAGTCGCTTTCATAAAACATACTTAAACAAAAGTATAGTAATACAACTGGTTCTTATAGCCCAAAACATATATGTGACCACAGACCTCTACAGATAACAACTGTGGCGGGACAGGGCCCCGCCATACCCCTGAATGTACAAAATACCTATAGCATCAGGGAATATTCGTACCAATAAACAAGCTTCCGGAGGAATGGAGCTTCTGACACCGGAATAGTGATCCTAAGAACGAGGATCCTCAATATGTTTACCCTTACCTGCGGCATGAACGCAGCCCCCGAGGAAGGGGGTCAGTACATAATATGTACCAAGTATGTAAAGCTGGAAAATACTGTAATAGTGATATCATAAGTCTAAAGGTAAGCTGGAGTCATGGAAGAAAATCAAATACCTTTTACTGTGCCTTACTAACAATGAGAGTGACAAGTATATATATATATAATACTGCATAAAATAGGGGTCTTAGGATCAAAACAGGGTACCTCGCCCGTAGTATCAATAAGCACCCCTACTCCTGAGACTATTTCACCTGCATAGGTCCTGTGGACCCGCATGAGGTATTCCTCGCATAATTGTCAGATCCGCGCGTGGGACTATTTCACCCGCATAAGCCCATAAGGACTCGCGAGGTATTCCGCGTCGTGGGTAGCAAATCCACGGAGCAGGTGGTATAACGATCTTGGGGACTTTCCGCCGGATATACTCTTACCACAAGCGGATGGTATAACGATCTTGGGGCTTGCCCCTCAGATATACTCTTACACTGAAGCAGATGGTATAACGATCTTGAGGCTTGCCCCTCAGATATACTCTTACACTGAAGAAGGTGGTATGACGATCTTGGGGCTTGCCCCTCAGACATACTCTTACCCTGAAGTAGGTGGTATAACGATCTTGGGGCTTGCCCCTCAGATATACTCTTACCCTAGCTCAAACTGTCATCATATCATAATCATAAATAAGTTAAGAAAACTTATAACTTCTTATTAGTCTTGTTCATATACCCTCTCATTTTAGTTTACTTAAGGCACTTAATCATATCTTTAATAAAAGAACACCGGGAGTTTAACCCAAGTACTACATGCTTCAACTCTTTTAAAAATGACTCTTCTTTATACATAAAACTCTTGGGCAATTGATGCCTTAAAACCAATTTGCCTCTTCATATACTTATCTTACTTAGAGTAAATCTCTTCTCCTTAACCTTTTATGAAGCTAATAAACCAACTTCCCATAAAGTTGTTATATTAACTCTACACTTTAGTAAAATCATACTTTTCCCCTAACTAAGGGACTTATACATTCTTAAAACGAAACAAGTCATTATATACTTAAAACAAGTAAGAATGTCAAATCTTGTACGTCTACCGTACTACATAGTTTCATCTATTCATGCTCAAGAAATAGGAAAGCTTCACATACCTTTTTGATCAATCCACTTGCTAAGTCCAAACTACCGCAAGTAATATGTCAACCTAAAATAACCATGATACGTTTATTAACCTCTACTTTCAATGTAGAATAATCTAAACTCAAAGCTACTAAATTCTATGGAAAATTGGGCAGCATTTCCTTTGTTTCTACACACTTTGCCACCTTTCTCAAGGCCGAATTTATCATCCAAACGCCACATTTAAGGCTCAACAATCCAACATTTCAAAGGGGATTACACACCTAACTTGGGTGTGTAAAATTCTGCCCCATAAGGTATAACAATTCACTTAACAATTCTAAGGTGGTTTTTAGGCTACAACATGCTCATAATCTCTTCTTAACCAATTCCTTCACATTCAAACCATAGTTCTTACATGCAATGAGTCTAAGAGCATTATTTACTACCACAAGTTCTTTCTTCTTAACATGCAACACTAAAAACTAATTATAAAGGAGGAACCATTACCTTAGAGCTTTAGCCAAATTTATTCCAACAATTTTGCTAGCCTCCTTTCTAAGATTACCACCACAACAACCTTCACAAGCTAGCCACAAGTTTCCTTCTTGCCTTTTACTTTTCAGATTTCCCCTAAGGTTAAAATATCTCTTGGAATTTTAGAGAGAAGTGGGAGCTTAAGCTTTAGAGAGAGAGAGAAATTGGAAGATGACCAAGTCTTCAAGACTTGGTCAATATATTGCATGCAAGAAATCAGATGGGGGGGACACTTGTCACCTCCCAAGGTCTTTTAAAGAAAAATCGACTTTTCCTAAGTTTTTCCGCCAAAATCCGCCTCGGCGCGACCACTGCTTTCGTGCGCGGCTGAAACCTCCGCAACTTCTCTGAACTTCGCGCGCCTCGCTTCCGGCGCGGCTACGCTTCAGCGGCCTCAGATCTTCGGCGCGCGCCCTACATCCGGCCGCGCTCGCGCTTTGCGAAACACATTTCTGTCATTGCGCCGAACTTGTAACTCATAACTTTCTACTCCGACGCCCTATCGGTTGGTTGCGTTGGAATCTAGACTCCACGAACTACGCCCTAGGCCTTTGAAACACTTAGGAACTCTCAATGTACCGGGTCATAACCCGCCTCAAAGTTGACTAAAACACGTCCGGAATAATCCGTCAACCTATCCTTAGAAAATTTTACGTCTTACATGCTTTCGTACGCTCTCATACGTAGGGTCAGAACTACGGGGTATAACATGTTATGTGTGCCAGATTTCAAATATAATCTTCTGTCTGTTTCTAAACTTACAAGAGAGTTGAACTGCTCAGCAAGATTCTTTCTTGATTTTTTGTCCTACAGGACCTCTTCAATGGGAAGGTGAAAGAGATTGGTAGGGTAATAGATGGACTGTACATGTTAGACTCAAAGAAGGACATACAGACATAAGCATTTGTCTCAAATGCAGTCACAACAGCTGAGCTGAAAGCTGGGCTTTGGCATAGAATGATGGGACATGTACCTATGTCTGTCTTAAGGAAAATAAGGGACCTTGGAGATGGTTCTAGTTTTTCAATTCAACATTGTGAAGTATGTCATATGGCTAGACAAACTAGGAAACTTTTTCCTGTTAGTCATAGCAGAACTACTGTAGCTTTTGAACTTTTACATCTTGATGTATGAGGACCATATAAGACCCCTACTTACAATAATATGAAGTACTTCCTAACTATTATGGATGACTACATAAGTTGGACCTGGATTTTTTTGTTAAATGTGAAGTCTGATGTGTCTACTGCTGTAAAAATCTTTTTGTAATGATCAAGACACAGTTTAACATGATTGTTAAGAGTGTTAGATGAGATAATGGAACAGAGTTTTTTAAACATTCTTGTAATGATCTGTTTAAGCAACTTGGAATAATTCATCAGAGTTCTTGTCCACATACTCCACAACAAAATGGAGTAGTGGAAATGAAACATAGATATATTTTAGAGATTGCAAGAGGTATTAAGTTTCAAAGTAACCTGCCAGCAAAGTTTTGGGGAGATTGTGTAGAAACAGCTGTTTATATCATCAATAGGGTGCCATATGTGGTGATAGGTAATGTATCACCTTATGAAAGGTTATACATCAAAGCACCTAACTTGTCTCATATGAAGGTAGTTGATGTCTTTGCTGTGCTACAAATATGAGGAAAGAGGACAAGTTTGATGCTAGGGCAGTCAAGTCAGTTCTGCTTAGATATACTGCCACACAAAAGGGATACAAGTTATTAAATCTGACTAACCAAACTATTTTTGTAGCAGGATGTGTGTTTTTATGAAAATATTTTTCCTTTCCAGCAATACAAAGGCAGCAGTATGTAGTTGCAAAGTTCCTATGCTGATAAAGGGTATCTTGCTAAATCTGAGAACACATGTGGTCATACTGAAGAAGCTGAATTACTCAGTATAGATGATGCACAAATGGCAACTGATGATGCAACACAACTAGACAATGATGGGACACTGATGGAGAATGAATGTCACGACCCGATCCCGGGCCCGTGACTGGTGTCTTACCTCGGGCACCCTAGTGATACAACATCAGAGAAAATCAGCGGAAATAAAACTTTAAACATGAAACAAGAGATAAGATCATAAAACAGGCCAACCAAACGGTTACCTTCCAATAAATATATGTATACAAAACTTTCAAACCGAACAGTTTAATCCTTTTACAAACCACCGCAACAAAGATCTGCACTCTAAGAGTTTTTATACAACATGACGACGGGGCCCGCCATACCCCTGAATGTACAAGAACCTACAACTCAGGGTAACATACCAACGATAAGCCTCCGGAGAAACGGAGCTTCCCAACGCTGAACTGTGATCCTAAGAGCGAGGATCAGCAATCGATGTACCTCTACCTGCGGCATGAACGCAGCCCCCCGAAGGAGGTCAGTACAACAGGTACCAAGTATATGAAACTGAAAATACTGTAAATGAAATCATAGCAGTCTATATAAAGCAGGAGACATGTATGATAACCAAACTACGATTCCTGATAAATAAGCGACATGTAAGTCAGGGACTCACGCCCTCAGAGTCATCACTCAATATAACTATGGGTCTCACGCCCGCAACATCAATCATGCCCGTGGAATACCTTCCTCACTGCCGGCAGTCTATGATATAATAACACCACGGAGTACACATGAACACCAAGTCTATACTAACAATACTATACAACCAAACCACGAAGGCGACCGGGGCACGTAAAGCCGACTACCGGATACCAAGGCGTGTCACGTCGACCGGCAATCACGAGGCTAACTACGGTGTACCGCGTCGTGTCACGAGACTTCGTCCTTCTACTGATCGGGGCAAGTGCGAGGGCTAACTACTGTGTACCAGGCCGAATCACCACGCGAGGCGGCAAATCTGAAGCCACCACGGATACCAAGCGTCGATCAAAAACCTCATGGAGAGCTAGTCCATGGAATAACACTATCAACAGGGAAACGAACCCTCCTCATGACCGCATACCCGTGGACCATCCATCGAGTCAGTATGCCCATGGACTATCATAGTGGAAGCATACGTGGGCCACCCATCGGTCAAGATGTCCAAAATGATCAAGAATAACACGGCCGGCCCTCCATTCGAGAGACGCGGTAACATGAGAATACAACACTTTGCACAACAAGGCTATCATACACAAACATAGGAAAGTCACACACAACTCAAGATACTTTCATTTTATGCCAAAGTCCAGGTTTTAACCCCAAAGTACTACGTATGTTAAACTCTTTTTAAAGGATCCATTTCTTTTACAAAGGTCACCCGATACATGATATAGAGTGACTAACATCTTTTAAGTAAACCAAAACAATTTCCATACTTTCCTTTTAAAACCAAATTAAGGCAATACCATGTCTTCTTTTTAGACCAAAACACTTCTCCTTTTAAAGTCAAGTTACCACTTTAAAACCAATGATAAAACCATTCTTTTGTTTTCATAAAGTCGTTATAACTAACTTCCCATAAAGCTGTTATAACACTTTATGTTTTAAACCAATTTTAAGACAAAACAATGCTTTTCTTTTAAACCAAAGACTCTTTAATTTCCTCAAGTCTCTTTTTGAAATCAAGTTCCTTACTTATTCTCATTTCCGAAATCAGTAAAACATTATTCTTTAAAAACCAAGTACTCATTACTCACGAATGAGGTTTCACACTTCTTAACAACTTTCACATCAATTCAATTAAGTCAAGTCTCTTATCTTTTAAGATCAAGTCTCTTAACTTTTTAACAACAATAAATCATTCTTTTTATCTCTCTTAAGTCGTTATACCTAACTTCCCATAAAGCTAGTATAACTCTTAAGCTTTCAAACCAAGTATTATTCTTCTTTCAAAAAGGATTCTTAATTCTTTTGAAATACCTCAAGATTCTTATTATTCAGGCTTAAGTCAAAAGACATTGCCGTAACACTACATTCAGTTAACACACGTACGTCTACCGTACTATATATATATTCTTGTAAAATACTTCCAGATTCTTATTATTCAGGCTTAAGTCAAAAGACATTGTCGTAACACTACATTCAGTTAACACACGTACGTCTACCGCACTATATATATTCTTGTAAAATACTTCCAGATTCTTATTATTCAGGCTTAAGTCAAAAGACATTGCCACACGTACGTCTACCGTACTATATATACTCCTTTAAAATATCATGCTCAAGAGTATAGGAAGAATCACATACCTCGCGACGATTATCGACTATCAGCAAATAGCTCCAAAGTACTGTAATCCTGCTAGCCTTTTTCACTTCTTCGAGTAGAATACGCTACTCGCAGTACTTCACCCTAGACTATCTGTAAAATAATTCTACGGAAAATTGGGCAGCACTTCCCTACCCGCCAAACTACACAAGTCTACTGTAAATACAGTCCTATGTAAGTATAGTTCAGTTCCCTTCTTATATACCTTCCTGGTATATAACTTATACTTAATTCTTATACTTCAACAGTATGTACTCTAATTACAAAAGAAGGTCAAGCGTATTTACCTCGATAAGCCCAAAATTATCCAAGTTTAAATGTCGATCCTGAGTAACGTTTAGCTCCAACTCTGGGCGCTCCAACCCGCTCCAAACAACCCTTAGAAGTTCTACGCAACTTCTACTTAATACTTCAACTCGCTATGAAGATTTTCCTTAGGGTTTCGGTTTGAGACTAAAAGGACAAAAGGTAGTATTTTAGACTCTACGTATCGCGGTAACTGTGGAATACGACAAGGTATAAGGCTAAGGTATTTTGGTATAGTAACAATACTTGGAGAGTATTTCTCTACCAAAAAGGGGGTATTATACGAGAACAATCAAGGCAAGGGGGGGGGTATACCCCTCGGCCAACACCACTAGGAGGGGGGGATAACTCTCGGCCAAGGGGGCCTCACGAAAGGGGGAGGGGGGTGTTCTTGGACGAGAACACTACACTTAAGAGGGGGAGAAGGCTTTCAAGACTTAGAACCAATTTTAGGATGAAGAAGTCTTCAACAAGGGAGGGGTATTTATAGGGAAACCAATGGCTAAGATGAAGCCAAGTGCAAGGCAAGTGTAAGGCCAAGATCAAGCCAAGTGCACCCTAACCCTACTCCACAAAACAAGGCACAAAACAAGGCACCAAACAAGGCACAAAACAAGGCACAAAATAAGGCACAAAACAAGCCAAGAAACGCCCACTTTCGGCCAAGGATTTCCGCCAACTTGAGGGTGACAAGTGTCGCCCTCTCGTTGGTCCAAAATATTCCGTCTCTCGGAAAAATCCGCAAAAATTATAAATGACATAGCCGGAATTTTCCCTACGCAAAGTTCGGAAAACGTTTCGTCGGAAAACGACTCTTTTCGGGGGTTGTGTACAAATTTCGAATCTTGCCTAACTTTAAGGCTCAAACTTTTCTACGTACGCCCACACGTACATACTCTGGAAATACGGGGTATAACAATGAAGGAGTAGCTGATTATGTGGAAGCTGCCGTAGGAATTCCTGAGACTACAAATGCAGGTAGACACACCACACCCATAGAAGTAAGAAGATCCAGCATGAGCAGAAAACAACCTTTATGGATGAAGGATTTCATCCAGCCTGGTGCAAGATCAGAAAGTGGACAACCATGTCTATATCCACTGTCTGATAATGTCAGCTATGCTGGAGTTTCAGTAGCATATAAAAGCTTTATCTCTAAACTTGCTGAAGAATATGAACCACATTCATATTTTAAGGCTGCAAAAGATCAGAGATGGATGGAGGCCACGAAGGCTGAGATTAAAGCTCTTGAAGAGAATCATACTTGGGTGATAGTAGACCTACCTGCACACAAGAAGGCTATAGGTTGTAAATGGGTATACAAGATTAAATACAAGGCATATGGTGCAATAGAAAGATTCAAGACAAGATTGGTGGCAAAGGAATACAACCAAAAGAAGGGTATTGATTATCAAGATACCTTCTCACCAGTGGTGAAGATGGTGACAGTTAGGTCTGTAATTTCTGTGGCTGCAGTAAAAGAATGGGTTGTGCATCAATTGTATGTGTTTAATGCCTTCCTACAAGGAGATCTACATGAGATATGTACATGACTTTGCCTCAGGGGTTCACACATGAAAAAGGAAAGGTTTGCAGGCTAGTGAAATCACTATATGGACTTAAATAGGCTTCAAGACAGTGGAACATCAAGTTAACCACTGCCTTGATGCCCTCATGTTTTACACAGAGCCATTTGGACTACTCTCTCCTTACAAAAAGAGTAAACAACAATGTGGTGGTGGTTCTTATATATGTGGATGACCTGCTGATTACATGCAATGATGAAGTTCTTATACAGGAGACCACATCTATACTACAACAACACTTCAAGATCAAGGATCTTGAAGAATTAAGATATTTTTTGGGCTTTGAATTTTTTAGGAATAAAACTGGGATTGTCATGCATCAACGGAAGTATACTCTTGAGTTAATAACAGAAATGAGATTGTTGGGTGCAAAACCAGTAGGATCACCCATGGAGTTGAATAACAAGCTTACCACTGTGCTATATGATACACAAATGTATGCTCAGGGACTTGGAGTCAACTCAGACACTATGCTGAAAGATCCCTTATTAAAAGATCCTGCCACTTATCAGAGGTTGATTGGCAGATTGCTATATTTGACAAACAACAGGCCTGATATTAGCTTTGATGTTCAGAGTCTCAGTCAATTCATACAAGCACCAAATGAGTCCCATATGGCAGCAACTCACAGAGTAGTGAAGTATATTAAATAAGCTCAAGGACTGGGCCTGTTTATGCCTGCTGTTGAGTCCAACAGTCTTTCTGGATATTGTGATGCATATTGGACATCGTGTCTTAACACCAGGAAGTCTGTCACTGGGTATTTTGTGTTTTTTGGCTCTTCACAGATTTCATGGAAGTCCAAGAAACAGCCAACTATCTCTCGAAGCTCTGCAGAGGCAGAATATAGAAGCTTGACATCACTGATTGCAGAAATAGTTTGAGTCTCTGGTTTATTCACTGAACTTGGGATCATGTTAAGTCTGCCAGTTCCTTTATATTGTGATAGCAGGCCGACTATCCAAATTGCTGCCAATCCGGTATTCCATGAGCGCACTAAGCATATTGACATTGATTGTCATTTTATTCGGGAAAAGGTTCAACAAGGATTGGTTTCAAATTTCTACATTCCTACGTTTGATCAACCTGCAGACAAATCTGACCAAAGGCCTTACTCAAGTCCAACATATATATTTGCTATCCAAACTAGACATGAAAAACTTGTTTTCAGTGCCTAGTTTGAAGGGGGTGTTGAGAATATTAGTATTAATAAAAAGAGTGATAGTATTAAGAAGTGTATTGGGCCTTTGCTCACAGTGTTCACATTTGGGCTTAAGGAGACTCAGCCCAAACCATCAAAGCAGTCCACACGTTATATTCAACAGCAATGTTCGATGCTCGATAATACACAACAACTTAGGCTTCGTCATTCATCTATACAAGAACAAACCACTTCTCAATTCCAAAGATGTGGACCACAACAACAGCATGCAAGAGCACACACGAAATTAATGCATTTTGAATTCTTATACAAAATGTAGACATTGCATGTTGAATGTGAATCCAATGGAGTGAGCTGTAGCTGCATGTCAATTGATTACAAAATTTAACAGTATGTACTTGCGTAAATTGCACGCCTTTTGTTCCTATTATGGAGGATTCTATGGCTGAGTTATGTACTTGGGTAAATTGCACGCCTTTTGTTCCTATTACGGAGGATTCTATGGCTGAGTTTTGTATATGCCTTAATTTTATGCCAAAAGGGAACGTTGGGTCATTATATTATGGTGTCAAATTTGAATGCCTACTTGATTGAAAAGTAAGTTTATAAAACAGTGATGAGACCAGCAATATATGACATGAAAGTATTGATTACTAAGATCCAACGTGAAAGTATCCTAAACATCTAAGATATTAAATAAGATATGCAATCATGAAACATTATTTGAAGCTTATGTATTCTGGACCTTAGTTTTTTTTTTTTTTTAAGTTAGTGAGTTTTAAATTACTCATAATTTGTACATATATTTATGAATCTTTTAAAATAAATACAGGCTTGAACAAAAACTGCTCGGTTCAGCCGCAACCATAACAAACACTCTAGCTCCGCCTTGAGTATCCAAATCCGTTTGCACGCACCTCGATTCTTATTTCAAATTATCATTTCATTTTTTTTGTTTTCTTCCTCTTCTTTCTTTTCTACTCACTTGCAAGGAAAGATGACCATGGAATGTTAGGCATTCGACGAAATCTCTTTATTGGTAGTCACTACTCTCTACAAAGTCCAACCACTATTCCTATCGTTTACTTTTCACTTTTTCAGATTTATCTTTAGTAAGTTTTAGTTTTTTAGTAAGTTTTAGTTGATCAAATCTCAATACCTATTTAATTAGAGATATTTTAGTCAAATTACCTATTTTTGACTAAAGTTACTAATATTTTCTTAAGAATGCGCAAATGAGTAACTGAACACTCCTTTTGATCCGGAAAGAGTAATAAACATCCAAAAAGACCATTACGCAATAGGAATAATTACTTGTCATAGATAAATCTAAGAAGTAATTATAAATAATAACTATACTTTAATTTTATTATATTTAGTAGCTACAATAATTTTGTAAATTACCATTCATAACTATACTAAAATACATTAAATTTATGGTTTGTATTCATCCCTCACTCCTCACTCCTCACTCCTCACTCATCTCTTTTTCCTCACCCCCTCTCTCTCCCTCGCCGTCCACTGTCGGAGCTCCAGCGACGAGCCACGAATACAACACCTCTCTCCTTTACACGACTGCCGAATCTCTTCTCTGACGAGCAACCAGGGCTTCGATTTCTCTCCGTCTCTAGATGTCGACGACGTACTTCGCCATTCCTCTCCGGTAACAACTGAAACGACCACCGACACCTTCCAGATTTTCGTTGTTCTCCTCCGTTCTGAGCTTCGTCGTTCTCCTCCGCACAGTTCAGATCTGGTCAACATCGCCTCGCCTCCCTCTAAATATGGCCGGTGCCAGATTTTAATGCGCTTTGTCAGCGTGTCGGCTCAGATCTGAGCTTCATCGGAGTTGAATGTCGTTTTTGTATTTCAAATAGGAGTTTATTTTATTTTCTTATATCTCATATTGGGGTGTATTTTATTTCTTGTATTCAATTTTTGAGTGTATTCGTAATTTTTAGTATAAAATTCAGTGTATGAGGTGTATTTTATTTCTTGTATTCAATATTTGAGTGTATTCGTCAATTTTTAGTGTAAAATTCAGTGTTTTGGGGTGTATTTTATTTCTTGTATTCAATATTTAAGTGTATTCGTTAATTTTTATAAATAAAAGTAAATTTCAATGCAATTGATATTTCCTATATTTTTTTTTTGCATTTATGATTTTTAAATACAACCGATTTTAAATATAAGAAATTGAATACAATGTAAAAACATCTATAAATGAATACATCTGATTTAAATACACATTATTATAGCTACAAGATAAAATTATCAAAAGTATAACTATAACTAAAAAAAACTCCAAAATGTAATTATTTGTGTAAGTTTGGCTAAGCAATACTCACAGTACAAAGTTGTATTAATAAATCAAAAGATATCCGCTGAGGATAGCTTGATGGTAAAAAGATTCTTGCCTGTACCCTTGGGTCGCAGGTTCAATTCCTTCGGTAGATCTCCGGGGCATATTTCAGTGGTAAAGTCTGGGCACTATAAAAGCGTGCGGGCATGTGCAGTGTGGGTTCGATCCCCGCCAAGCCTATGAGGGGGTCAACCATCCATGTATCATTGATCCGTTGTACGCTCCCAGACACTGGTCACTGGAACACATTCCACGATTTATCTGGTAATGGAGTGTTGAGGGACCGGTCCCATTATTCCCAGGAGCCTAGTATCCGTTGTACGCTCCCAGACACTGATCACGGGAACACATTCCGCGATTTATCTGGTAATGGAGTGTTGAGGGACCGGTCCCATTATCCCCAGGAGCCTAGTACCAGTACTTTTGCAGGTACTAGCGATATGGAGGCACAAATCTTTTCGAGACCTGGGTTATAAAAAAAAAATCAAAAGATATTTTATTCATTGTCCTTTCATAACATAGGCAAAGAGACAAAGTATGGCTAGTGGTGACTGGTGAGTCTGGTGACAGTCAAGAACAGTACTTCGCACCTGAAAAGTTCAAAGTTTACATTCCACGTCTCGACTTCCCATTCCCATAAAACTAAACTAAAATCATGGAGTATTTGCCCAAATTAACCTCTTTCCATTTTTATATTTGAGGAGCAACAATACCCTTCCCATTCATCTTAAAAACATTCCTTTTTAGAAGAATCCCGTTCACTCTAAACAATTCATGTGATAATAAGTGTTTCCATTGATTATTTGTTTCTTGAAATTTTTTCTGACACAAGAATGTCAACTTCAGATGGTGCTTCTATGAGAAGCCTAAGTGAGATATCTGAAGAAGAAACTGTACGTTTGAGTATCGATCTTGTAGCTGCTACCAGGCATAATATTGGGTTCTTGAAACTTGTAACAGAGTCTCAATGGCTTCACGAAACACCCACCATTCTTGAATCTATTAGAAGGTTAATTATTACTAGTAAATTACAGTACTCCAACATGTTTTATGACCTATAACTTCATCTTGGTGTTGGTTAATTTCTTGTTTATGTGAGTGATGGAAGTCTTGATGATGAGTTTTTATTTTAACTTTTCTTAATTTGCAGGTATGATGAGCTATGGATGCCATTGATTTCTGATCTTTCTAATGGGTCAAACCCTCCAATGATTCTTCCTCCTCTTGATATTGAATGGGTTTGGTACTGTCACACCTTAAATCCGGTAAGAAATACTACTAGTACACTGAAAATAGTGTACTTAAAGTTAATCTACTTGGTTTATGTGAAAATATCCGAAAGCAAAAGAAACAAGCCGTGTAAACAGCCTCTTGCAGAAATCTGCGTAGAATAGACCCTTGTGGTCCGGCCCTTTCACGAACCCTGCGCATAGCAGGAGCTTAGTGCACCGGACTTCCATTTTTTATTCGAAAACAAAAGAAAAGGTGTTATCTTTATGTGTGAAAGCTAGTGCTACCATATGAATTTTGACCTTCTATTATGAAAGAATAAAGTTACATACAAGAATTGTGTACTAGTAATAGTTATAATCTGATGCTAAAGCATTGGTAATTTTCATTTAATTCAGGTAAGTTACAGGCAATATTGTGAATCAAGATTCTCTAAACTCATTGGAAAGGCAGCTATATTCAATGAAGAAAATGAAGAGTATGCATTAAGAAGATGCAAAGAAATTTGGGTTCAAAGATACCCAACAGAGCCTTTTGACAATGAATTGGACTCCAATTTGCAGAACACAGTTTCCACATTTCATGAAGATCTGCTGAATGAAGTATCCAAACAAAGACATTTATACACCAAATTTTCTGAGCCTTACTATTCAGAGATTGTGTATTTGATAGCAGCTCGACAACGGTATAAGGGATTTCTGTATATGATGCATAGATTTGCAGATAGTTGCTCTTTCTTGGTCCCCACTTCAGATATTTTTCTAATGTTGATCACTCATCAGGTAAGCTTGTTCTTTTCTTTTTCTCTCTTTTGAAATTAACATACTAATTGTTTGGTCTAATTGTTCACTTATTAGTTCTATGGAGAAATCTTTAATTTCCTTTTCCATTTACTTTTGGGGGAAGCAGAGTGTTTCTTTTGAGCCGAGAGTCTATCAGACACAACCTCTCTACCCCACAAAACCCACAAAGGTAGATAGATGTAAGGTCTGCGTACATCCTACCCTCACATCCTACCCTCCCAAGATCTCACTTATTACAGTGGGTATATTGTTGTTGTAGTTAGGACATTGAGCAAGGATTCTTAACATAATTTAGAGAATTCCATTATTGATTAATTAACGTTGTGTTAATTCTTATTCGTGGAAAATACTTTATATCCATTATCCAAAAGAAAAAGGCCAAAACGATCATTAACTTATTACACAGATAAGATCCTTTAGGCATGGTCCTAGTCAATTTTCATTGGCCTTCACGTTGCTAGTGAAAGATTTCTGATTTTTATATTGCCCTGAGAATAAAATACTTTGATACTTCATTCTAATACTATAGTACACTGTCAATTTTATTCAGCTTTTAGGTAGTATGGTGTTGAGGGTTATTGTAATTAACCTAGTGTTTGTCATAACCTTAATGTCATAATCTGGTGGCTGTTCGCCGTGATTCATGACTTTTCTGTCTATGTGGATTTTGTACTATTTGTTTACTTAAATATTAAGATTATAATTTTATTCCCTGTTCAAATGAATGATTGCATCAAGTTGAGATATGTTTGTTGTCTATTAATTGAAAATGACTGCTGCATTGATGCTTAATCAATTTTTTCGGATTTTATTTCTGATCAAATAGAGTTATCCTACTGCATACACATTGGACACAAAGGGGTTGGAGGAGGAAATGAGAAAAGTAGTTGGAGGAGTGGAGGTTGTAAAAGAAGAAGACATCGAGGAAACGAAGAAACTATGGGAAAGAATATTTGATCAGCCATATGAGAAAGCGGGTGGATTGGCCATTGAAAAGCCTGTTGATGTCAAGCCACCTATCTACTGGGAAGTCACGGATACTGATGTCAATACGAAATACTCATCCATGTTACCGCGATTCTTGCTTGAGGTGAGAGTTATATCTTTTACTTTCATGCTTTGCAATTTCCCACTTGACAATATTAAAATACAGTCACAGGGGTGTAGGGTATTTACTGTTTGATTGGTTTGTGCAAATTTTTCTCAACTAGGACTTATAAAGGTATATTATTATATATCCAAGTTGGTGCCCTATCATGATCTTATTAGGTCACATTTAATTATTGATGTTTCTTTTTTGGATCAGTCCTACTTTTCATTTCTTTTCTCTTCTTCCCTCTTTTATTTTATGTTTTCATGTTTTTGGTTGCGTACATCAGTAGATAAGTCCGGTGTGTTGCTTTCATCTTAAGAATCTAGTTGTTTATTCTATCCATGCCTACTTGCCAAGTTTAATACAATGATAGTGGTTATCCTAAATAGAGGAATATCGAGGGGTAAAGATGAATTTGCAGAAGTATATTAGAGGAAGGTGCTAAATCAATTTGTTACCTGCACTTTCATTAGAGTGGGAAGCAAAAGTTGCAAGATATAAGCAAAAAATGGTGGACTTTTACTGCTTTTCTTGGCTTAGTTGTTGCAGATCAAAGCAATGTTCGAAGATGCTTGTCATATGACTTGAAATTTTTCCAAAATAGAAAAAGCAGTTGGAGGTTGTCATAAAGTCGTTTCTCTCTGTAATTTCTGAAAACAATAGATAAATTAAATATGTTATAAGAATGTTACAGGGTCCAATGATGGCTGGACATCATGAAAACTTTGAGTGAATCTGGTATATTATCTTAATCAACTGGCACCTGTATCCATATCATACAAGAAATTCATAATTGAAATTTGTACTGTAGTGTGGATGGCTTGGTTCCTGTCATTGAGACCACCAATACTTTCCCTCGTGGTTTTACGATAAATTGGAACTAGCAAAAAGAAAATAAGTTTCAGGGTTTCATGCTATGGAATTGAAATGGACATATCTTGTTTGAATATATCACATAGATCCTGCTTATTCGTTGTCATACAATGTGTGCCATGACTAATTTAAGATTTAATCAGTGAATCCCATTTTACTAAAATAACAAGTTTTTACTATTGTTTGATAGTTTCTAGATCTAAAATTAATATGGTGCTCGCAAACCAGCAAAATGCATGCTCCTCTATGCATGATTACAAATCTTCTTGCCTTTTCTATTGCTAAAATTTTGTGTGAATCATATAAAATCATTGTTGTGAAGAACAGAACTAATTTGCTTATGCTATCGGGGAACCTTGTTGACAATAAGCTAGTTTTGTAAATGGTCAATCCACCAAGAACTGCAACATATAGTTGGTTTTCCTCAGTGGTCTGACCACGAAGTAGACCAGTTCAATGAAGCCATTGTACTATGACGGATTTTCCCTTTTCACTGTCGCACAGGCAGAGGCTATGTTCTACGGATAGAGTTTTTCTTTGATCATAGCATTTATTGCTAGATTTCTGATTTATTGACTTCAATGAAAAACTTGAGCAAAATTTCTTAAAGGGATTAATCTTGGTTACCTTATTAAAACTGTATGACATCATAAACTATGTTACGTGTTGAATCCTGGGTGGTTGAGGCCAAGCGTAGTTGTATCAGAAGCCCAATCTAGTTTCTTAATTTGATACAGCAGACAGTCAAGGTTTATCATCTATAGCTTCTTCCTCATTTCATTGGAGCTATGAAGCACGGACACTTCATTTAGGGTGAGGTGTCCGTGTCGGACACCTCATCGGACACGAAACGCCCCGGACACGTGTCCGGGACGTTTCCCAGCAAAAAAAAAAAATCGGACACGGCAGGGACACGTGGGGGACACGGCAGGGGGGACACGGCAGGGACATTTTTTTTTTTTTTTAGAAAAAGTTTAGTTTTAATTTTATTTGATTTATTTTAAGTAAATTTATATTTATTTGAATTTGGGTCTTGGGACATACTTATGTATTAGTTTATGGACTATGGTCTTATAAATTATGTATTGAATATTTGATTGATTGTCAATTTGTTATGAATGTTTCTTTTTAATTTGGTACATATTTAATTTGGTATTTTGGTTATTTGGTATATAACAAATTTGAATTAAATTTATAATTTATTTATGAATGTGAAGCTTTAATAATATTAATTTTAGTATTTTATATATTATATATATATATTTTTTTTTTAATTTATTTTTACAGCCGTGTCCCTGCCGTGTCGTGTCCCCTATTTTTCAAAATTGCCGTTTCGGCGTGTCCGTGTCCGTGTCCGTGTCCGTGTCCTATCGGACACCTCTCGCGTGTCCGTGCTACATAGCATTGGAGTAGTATCTGGAAGGAATGACTAAAAGGTTCTCTGTGCTATGATTTTCATTACAGGTCTGTTTAACAGTGAAGCTAACACCCAAAATTAAAACTTTGAGTTGCGATGCATCAAAGGAGTTCTTACGTCTTCAGATGGTTAGATGTCACAGGGAGCTCAAAATAGATAAACCACTCAGCAAATTTATGTCTCAAAGGTGGCAAAAAGCTTTGCATCTCTATTGTGAGTTTGGAACTAAAGGAATGGTTCTTGAGGTACGCCAACGTGGTGGTGGCTGCATTAAAGGAAGCAGCCTCAGAGAGAGTGTAACATTTCTTTGGAATGATTTGTTACGTGCGCCTTCTCTTAATTTGGTAAAAGAAATTGACCAAAAAGTCAGGGTATCCACCTCAATAACTCCTCCTGTCCAAGCCTCCTACTTGTTGAAATGTGTACCTGATCGAGTATCAGATGATTCAGGTGCTATGATATCTGATGTTATTTTGAGGATGAACCAATATCATCCCCAAGAAGGTCGATGGTTATCTCGGACTGTTCTGGATCATGCAGGCAGGGAATGCTTTGTGATTCGATTTAGGTGGACACTTTTTATTTTGTCTAAGTGATCATCTGCCTCCTTGTGTTTTATCTCCTGATCTTGTGTTGTTGTTTTGTTGATAATAATGCTAGAGTTGGAGGCGGCTTTTGGAGGAGAGGAGCTGAAACTCCTTCAGCTGTAAAATGGGAGGACCGCATTATAGAAATACGTGAAGGTCGTTGGTCCTACGTTGCTGGTTCCATCGGTAGTGCACCTGGTATGTTATAATTCCTCTGTCTACTTGCCTGTATCTGCTCTTCTGGCCCAATATTCATTTCAACGGTCGATAAAAGAACTATAAAAGATTTACATTAACTGTTAGTTATCAACTCATAGATCATGTTTGATGTCTCCTATTCTCGATTTCCTACCTAATCTGTGGTGTCATTTGCTTGCGTTTCTCATCTAGTACAGAGAAAGTGGTAGGTATTGCAAAACCAAAAGATCCACCAGAAGGATGGGATGCTCTTTGGAACCTTTCAACAGGAGATGAGCTATTAGTACGGCGGGAATCATCAACATCCAGTTCAGGCTTAAGTTTCAGCCTAATAAACCAGCAATCAACTGATTCAGTGGTACAGTGTGTATGAACTTTGATTTGGAACTTGTTAGAGTATTGATCATCTGAGTGATGCTAAGAACACAATCCTTGCAGGTAAAGTTATTGGAAGGGCGGCAAATGCAGTATGAAGTCAAGAAATCTGGCTTAGGCGAGGAGACAGAACATGTGTCAAATGAAAAGTTAAAGCAAGTTGAAGGCAAAGAAGAAGATGGATTTATAACAGTAGTTAGGTTCTCTGAGGATAATCCGGTTGGAAAAGCTACAGCACTTCTTAACTGGAAGTTATTGGTGGTGGACTTTTTACCTGAAGAAGATGCTGTATTCATACTTCTTCTTTGCATGTCAATTATCAGAAGCATATCAGAAATGAAGAAGCAAGATGTAGGAAGCTTGTTGGTTAGAAGAAGAATAAAAGAAGCAAAGCTTGGTGATAGAGATTGGGGCTCAGT
The DNA here is from genome assembly GCA_029844215.1 of Przewalskia tangutica. Taxonomy (NCBI): domain Eukaryota; kingdom Viridiplantae; phylum Streptophyta; class Magnoliopsida; order Solanales; family Solanaceae; genus Przewalskia; species Przewalskia tangutica. Next base: position 16,347,515 of record CM056721.1, read on the forward strand.
GATTCTCCACGCTTCTTCATATTCTCCATCGATATGTTCACCTTACCTTCAGCCTTGGTATTGGAATGCGCAAGCAGTAATGGGATCACAAGGTGTAGACAATATTCCAAGACTACCAGCTCCAGCATTCACTTATGCACAGGGTGAAGGTGGAGACAACTTGTACAAGCATGGAATAATCAATTAGAATGAATTATTACCATTTCCCAATAATGTGGATCTAAAGAAGCTTTTCAAGAACAGGTTCTGAAACAGTTCTTTACATATACTCCATCTAAAGTCATTTTGTCACCTCTGATATCAGTATAAACATATTTCACCAGCTCTCATAGCTGAATTACTAATTTATGGGTAACGGCATCATCATGTCTTGGTATGCCAATGATTTTAGAAATCTTAGTTGGGTACATGTACATTAGGCAAGTCATGAGAAGACTTGATGTTAGATGACACACCCTTGTACAGAAGACGCGGTCTTGGATATAAAGCCTTATATCTTTTATATAAGTTTGCTAAGAGCGGTTTGACCAGGACAGACTTTTGTTTGTTTGGAAGGGGTTCAGTTTGATCTTTCTCTCTGCCATTTGAATAAACTTGTATATTCTGAGGGAAAGACAGTTCTAATTTGCTTAGCTCCTCTCTTGATAATGGTAAGTTAGGTAGACAGGGCTTTTTACAGAATGGTACAATATTGTTTCATGAGGGCCTAAACGAGAAAATATGAATGGTACAATATTACTGTTGCTACTTATTTCCTTGACTTAATGCACTTTTTAGAAGATTTTTATTGAACTTGTATTTTCATTTCTGCTTATCAATATTCCAATGTTAACCGACAAAGATGTTAACATCAACATGCACACATTATCTGATTTGGTGAAAATTACACAATTGGGTTAAGATAAAAACCTCTCCATAATGTCTAACTATGTCATATAATATAAGATCTCCAGCTAGTGTGAGGTTAAGAATTCAGTTAGTTGATATAATATGGGCCCCAAAAGAACATTTCAAAGTTGGACTCCTGTTATCAACTGCTAAGTACGTAATTCCTATTAGATTACTTTATTTTCACGTTATAATCTTGAAACACACATTTTACATCAAAGAGCTAAAATAGGAGTATGATGCAAAGTCTTTAGTCCAGATTAAAATAGATAAAGAAATGCCTCTCATTGAAATTGGATACTCTTTATGACCGGCTAATCATGGAAGATTGTCTTTGAAACAGTAGTAACATGTTCCTCAATATGAAAATCTGTATCAAAACAATAAATGTTTGCCAAATCACATGTTACTAATACTAAGTCATAAGAACTAAGAAATCTAAAAATGTTAATACCGTAGGTCTTTGAAAAAAGGTACATTAATCTTACGAATTAATCTCTATCTCCACTTGTATGTTATTTAATCCTCAATTTGGAATACTATAACAGAGCATTGATTCCTTTACACTACTGGGAAAAGTCTATTGGGTTCCTTGGATATTATATTCAAGTAGATACCTCTTTTTCTCTGTAACCTGAGTTTAGTAACATCGACATGGTGGCCTTGGAGTTGGCAGGCTATGATTGAGTAATCCAATTATTTTTCCGTTAGAGAGCGTCGTTAGTCAATTCCACAAGATTATTCCATTTCATTCCACTAACAAAAAATTAATACTATAAACTTTGTTAATGCCATCCAGATTTCAAGAAACCATACCAAAAAAAGAAGGGTGCCACATGCCCTTCCGGTGAGCTCAAATAATTCACAACTAAATAACAAATATAGAAAAAAGTATTTGCGTTCCATATTCATACTAAGTAAATGAATATAAGGTATATATTTTGTATGATTCTGCAGAATTGATTATGTCAGAAGTGATTTATGTTTGGATGCAATAATGTAAAAGTAATTTTTATAATTGATTTATGTTTGGATAGTTTTGATCAAAATAGCTTTTGAATGTAGAATTACCAAAATAGACATACATATAAATAGATGGAAGTATGTAAATAAAAATTACAAATTGATAATAGAATTTAAAGTGCAATATAGTACTTAAATATTAGTAGAATATTATTACAATACTAATTTAAAGTACAAATAGTATTTAAATATTATTACAATACTAATTTTGCATGTACTCTATAACATATTATATTAATAATACATTATAGAAAAGAGATAATATTATACTTAATAGTTATTTTAAAAAGTACTTTGGAATCGGTTTTCAGTTAAAATTGTAGAGCACATTTTGCCGCATTTCTCGGGACTAGCTTCATTTATATTAATAATACATTATAGAAAAAGGAATAATATTATACTTAATAATTATTTTAAAAAGTACATTGGAATCAGTTTTAAGTTAAAATTGTAGAGCACATTTTGCCGCATTTAAAATATTAATAATATTCGGAGTATTTGAAATAAGACAATAGAAAAAGGAGAAGGATAATCCAAATGAGTTGAACTATTCTCGTTCCTAAGTACTAAAAAGGTCCTAAAATTAACAATAGCATACTCAAAACAGAACATGAGTAGTATATTTAATTTTTTTAATAATTATTTCTAGATATTTAAAGAGGGTAATGAAAGTTGTATATTTGAATGTTTTTTAGTAATTATTTTTTAGATATTTAAAGAGTATAATGAAAGTTGTATATTTGAATTTTTTATTAATTATTTCTAGATATTTAAAGAGAGTAATGAAAGTGGATAGAGTTGTTGATGAAAATTAAAGATGGTAATAAAGGAAAGAGTAAAATTCAAATTGAAATTAATGACAAAATCGATTCTGCAAGAATCAATTCTGGAGACCAGAATTGATTTTTGCCAGCCAAACATGTTAATTTTCTAATTTTCACGAAAGTAAGTACCCATAATTGATTCTGAGAGCTCTAATTTTCCATATTCTTTAGTTATCTCTGTATTATATGGGTTTGGTAAATGATCATAATCATGATATAATAGCACAAGACACATTGAAATTCACAAACATGCTAAATAGGATCATTAACCTGAAGTACAAACATAACAAGGAAATTATTGATCAATATCAGATGATAAAAAAGCAAAAGAGATAAATCTGCAAGAAGAAATACTAAAATTAGAAAGTGATAGAAATTATTGGGAAAAATATGAAAGATATTTAGCTGACAAATTTGCATTATGTACACATCCAACGGGAATTGAATATTTCTAAATCTCTTAGCTTCTTTTGTTGATAATTTTGATAACTCTCGTTTTATTATTTCGTTAGTTATTAAATTAATTATAGCTTTTCCGTTTACAATTGTAGTGTCTACTATATTTTCATGTCTCTGTATTATATATCTTATTTCTTTATTTCTATCAAACAATTTTGTTTTAAATATCTTTTTTATTGACAATTCTTCCTTTTCGTCTTTTATTTTCTGATATACTTTTGGTTTAAAACTTAAAGTTTGTGTTGTTCCTCCTTCATATTCATCCATTTGGTAATTAATATTATATAGATCTGCTGCTATTTCTTTTCCTTTATCCATGAGTTAATTGATTTATCAATTTGTATTGTTCTTTTATGATATCACTTAAATCTCTTATCTCGCAATCTTGTTTAACTATTTGTCATAATTTTTCTTCTGTTATTTTCTTAATTTCTTCATCTTTTTGTCTTAGCTGCTCTTCTTTTATGGTTATCCTGAACTTTAAATTTCTCATAACATCTTCTTGTTCAGCTATTTGTTTAGACTTCTCTTCTATAGTTTTGTTACATAAAATGCAAAGGGTAAATGCAATAATAGAAGAAGAATCTGAAAGTGACATAGAGACCAGAATTGATTCTTGCAGAATCAAACATGTCAATTTTTTAATTTTCAAGAAAGTAAGTTGTGGATACCCAAAATCTAATTAAAACGTGCATTCTAAGTAAAAACTAAAAAGTGTGCAAGGAGAATGCTTACAAGGTGCATGTACGGTAACAGATAGGTACGGTCATATCTTTATTGTCCTTAGTGACCACTTTGACGAATTTACGTTATTGTAGGGACCCACCACGACTGTATTAAGCGGTATTTTCATACGACCCTAATCTGTGTGCTTGCCTTGTATGGTTAAGACACTATTCAGACATATACATAGGATCAGATTCCTTTCACTTTATCCTCTTTTTAACACCGTACTTCCAAATTTATGTTAGTTTAACTTTTTTCCCTTCTGTTCTTTCTTTTTAGATTATTTTTTGGGGGTCGGGAGAGGCCAAGAGGAAGAAAAAATGTTGGTGAAATCGAACTTTGCACTTGTGTTTGAATCCAAATAGACTAATTAATCAACTGATGCATCATAATGTGGCGTTGTATTGTACCAAATTAAATAATTTGGTCAGTGAGTATTACTGCAAAAAGAAATATTATTGATGCTATGTTGACTTAGCTCTCCTATACAACAATTATAATTGACGTATATAAAAAAGTGTAGTCGTTTAACCAATTAAGGCTGCATGAATCAGAACTCAATTCATCTGGACCCAAATGAATTTTGAGTAAATTAAGACCAGAGGAAGTTGCACGATTTCTCTTAAAATGGTTGGTCTTTAATTTTTATCTCTGGCATTAGAATTTATGTCTAAAGAGATATAAATTTTCTAAAAGAATGAGGTCACATCAGATATAATTTTGAGATATTATGATATAAAAATATAAATTTATGCTCCATAAAAATTTATTTGTTAAGAGAGTTAAATTCCGTACAAAATAGGAACAAAAGTGCAAATGACCCTTAAGATTAATCATAGTTTATCCCAACTAAATTTGGCCCAACTCCTTTTTTATAATGCAAATTGTTACTATCTTAAGAAAGTTTAAATTTCATGGAGCCATGCTGCAAATACTTAATTTATTTGTGTGAGCATAGACAACATTTCAAACAATGATCTCACGTGACATGCCTAAATTTTGTCCAGTAGCCATTTGCCTCTTGACTTTACAGATCACTTATCAATCAATGCATCTCCAGCACCACTCCACTTATCTCCACATATTCAAGAATCCTTCGTTTCTCTCTCCCACACAAAGTTGACAATGGCACTGTTCTCATAATGCCTGGGAATATCCGATATAATACCATTACAACCCTTTTTCTTTTTCATATAAGAAGCAAAAGAGTTGAGATTAGGTTCAGTGGTTTGCTAAGTTTCTTTTTTACATAGTATTCAAGATTTGTATACCATCATATTGACTAGCTGTTCTTGCTTATAGTATTCATGGGTTCTGTTCATTTACTTTCTCTCCTTAACGATGATCTTCTTATCAGAATTATCTCCTTAATTACCCATGATTCAGACCGTAAAGCTTTCCGTTTAGTTTGCAAAACATTCCTTCGAGTTGACTCTTTCCACCGTACCCGTATCCGGATCCTTCGACCCGAATTCATCACGACCCTTTTCTCCAAATTCCCACGTATTAACTCTCTTGACCTTTCCATATGCCCGCAAATCGATGACGGAGCTGTTGCCACGCTGGTGGGTTACGGGTCGCCCGGTTGGAGTATCCGGTTAAGGAAGCTAGTGCTGAGTCGGAGCACCGGGTTGAAAGCAACCGGGTTAGAAATGCTTATGAAGGCATGTCCTGTTTTGGAGTGTGTTGACGTGTCTTATTGCTGGGATTTTGGTGATAGGGAAGCTGCTGCTTTATCATTTGGTGGGTCTTTAAGGGATGTGAAGATGGATAGGTGTTTGGGTGTTACTGATGTTGGTTTAGCCAAAATAGCAATTGGGTGTCAGTGTCTAGAGAAACTTAGCTTGAAATGGTGTATTGAAATTACTGATCTTGGGATTAATCTTTTGTCCAAGAAATGTACACAACTTAAGCACCTTGACATTTCATACTTAAAGGTAAATGTTACTCCCTTAGTTCCAATTTATGTGACATCATTTAACTAGGCACGAGAGTTTAAGAAAGGCTTTTCAAAAATTGTGGTTCAAAATAAGCCTTAGAGTGTGACCGTTAATCATCACATAAAGGTAAATTATTGCCAAATAAGAAAATGTGTCATTCTCTGTGTGATTGACTTAAAAGATATAAATTGGGACAGATGGATTACTATCTTGTTATCCTTTTCTTTGGTCGTACTTCCTCTGTTTTAATTTGTTTGTCTTAGTTCGACTCAACACATATTTTAAGAAAAGAAATAACACTTTTAATCTTGTGGATGTGTGTAATGTACCAAAATGCCCGTTGGATCTTTAGTATTAAATATGCCAAGTAGAATGTCGAGTGTAGAGTTACTACTAAATATATAACTTTTTTTTTAACAGAATAAAAAGGAAAGTATGACAAACAAATTGAAACGGATGGACTATCCAAAGAGGTAAATGTCTTTACTCTGTGTGTAAAAAATGTGGGTTTGGTTTGGTTTCAGGTTACTAGTGGGTCACTGCGTTCTATAAGCAGTATGGAGAAGTTGGAGTTTTTGGCTATGGTTGGTTGCGGCATTGTGGATGATGGACTGCATTATCTTGGAAAAGGGTGTCCTTCGCTTCAGGTGATTGACAAACTATTGTGATGAGTTGTAGAAAAGTATGAGATGATAGCTGCATTTTTGGATTTTTGTTATCCTCTCTTAAGCTGACCTTTACATGTTGCTGATGGGGCTTTTGCCAATTTTAAGCTTGAAAATAAACCTTGTATGCATAAACAGTTGCTCCACGAATAAGCACATGTAATCTCATTTGTTTATAGGTTCTTTCATGATAAATATACTCCCTCCGTTCCAATATATATGACATAGTTTGATAGTTTGACTCACGACGAAGTTTAAGAAAGAAAGGAAGACTTGTGAAACTTGATAGTCTGATAGTTTGACTCACGACGAAGTTTAAGGAAGGAAGACTTGTGGTGTTAATCATACCATACTATTTGTGTGGCTATAATACTTTTGAAACTTGTGATCTTAAATGTGCTATAACATATGTGTAGCTATAAAAGCTTCTCGCCGAGTATAAAATGAGAAGTACAAAGTTAAATTATATTGGAATATCTAAAAAGATTAATAAGGGAAATAGTGTCACAGAAAATGAAACATAGGGATAGCTCGTTTAGTGTCATGGATGGAACTTGATGCAGTTATCGTGCATATGACATTTCCTGATGGCCAGATTATGCAGTGAGCACATGAATCTGGAACACAGGAAATGCTTATTGGAAAATATGGCAGATGATCTTTCCTGGTATTCTGAGTGTAGGCGAACAAAGGCATCACTGGATGCTGCATGATCTATTTGTACTTTTTATGAAGCACACTTTCAGTTTTCTGGTGATCTCTAAGCATTCCAGCAGCATTCATATTTCTTCGTTCTTCAAGTTATATATATAGTGAAAACCATTTTTTATCCATGAATATATGAAATTAGTATTCTAAAGCTCAAAGCTTAGCCTATGTTGTTGCTAATTTACCTCTAAGAAAAAGTGGTCGTGAAATTGTCTTCAGGTTAGTGAACGTATGTAAGTTTACTTAGTGCCATAACTATTCATAAACTTGTCTGATCACAGGCACTGGACGTATCAAGATGTGACAGACTAAGCTCATCTGCCTTAGCTTTCTTGACTAATGGACATCCCTCAATGCTACATATCCATGCTAGTTACTGTTTCCATGTGAGTAACTTCGTTGTTAGAACCTACATTTTGAATTTTTTTCTTGTGGAGTTTTTGATGTTGGTTCTGCAATTTAGATTGAGAATCTTGATGCACCAGGAGTATCCTAATAAAGTCATCCAAGGGCTGAAGGACCTAAAGAATCTGAAAACCCTCATACTTGATGGAGCTCCAGTTTCTGAATCATTCTTCAAGAACATTAATTTCAATTGCAAGTATTTGGTTGAAATAGGGCTAGGCAAATGCAAAGGAGTGACTGACATGGGCATTTTCCAGTTGGTATCAGGGGGTCTTAGTTTAAATGTCTTGAATCTCACATGCTGCAGCGATCTTACAGATAATGCAATATCAGCTATAACAGATTCTTGCAGGAGTCTTTTGTGCCTTAAGTTGGAGTGCTGCAACTCACTCACAGAGAAGAGCCTATATCGCCTCGGATTACACTGTTCCTTACTTGAGGAGCTTGATCTTACTGATTGTTTTGGAGTCAATGACACTGGTGAGACTCAAACCATTCTTCATTTGTTTCTATTAACATATTTATTTTGCAACCATTCCAATCATGCATGTGTATCCTCATAAAAACTCACGTTCTATTTTTCCTCGTCTCTTCTGGGTTCTATTTCCATTTTATATTTTTCAAGTTATGAGCTTCTGGTTGGCTTCCCATTCTTTAAGGGCGAGACATCTGATTTTCGTCTTTTTTTGTTCCCTTTTGTTCTTTTAATGACATCTTAAAGCTTTGTGCATTCATATCTCAAAGTTCCTCTTGTTAGTCTTCGATGATATGGTTTCTCCAAAATTTGTGCACTTGATGACTTACCTTTAAATTAAGCATTTCTAGCTAAGAATTCAGTTTTGCTTTAGAGATTCGCTAATATGTGTTGCACCTCATCTCTTTTGCAGGACTTTATTACCTGTCTAAATGTACAAAGCTTGTATGTCTAAAGTTGGGATTATGTACTAACATTACCGACAAAGGCCTGTACTCTATTGCTAGAAATTGCAGCGAGATTCGTGAACTTGATCTATACCGGTAAAATGATTGTCCCATCTAACTTGTCCCGTGAATTTGAGAATGTCTTCTCATATTATATCTTGAAAACCATTTGCAGGTGCAAAGGAATTGGTGATGATGGACTCTATGCTTTATCAAGTGGTTGCAAAAGAATGCAGAAGTTAAACTTGTCTTATTGCAGTGAGGTCACTGATAAAGGGATCGAGTGTCTCGGCCATCTACCAGAGCTCTCTAACCTCGAGATGCGGAGTCTTTTGAATGTCACAGGCACTGGTTTAACAGCACTTGCTACTAGATACCATAGACTTGCTGAGTTGGATGTGAAAGACTGTGCTAATATTGATGATTCGGGTTTCATGGCACTTGCTTCTTACTCTAGGAATTTGCAACAGGTATGATTGTTCAATCTTGAACTACTCTCTCTACTTCTTGTAATTGGTGATGTCATTGAATCTGTTTGTCATGTGCTTTCTGCATTGCCAGTTGATTAGTAATGGTTACATGATAAGAACAATACACCTTTTGTCAGTCTTTATCATTTTCTCTAAATCTTGAGAACAGTAATAGAATTGTAATCCTGTTTATAATCTGTTCGATACAACATAGCTCTCTTGGTCCACTATTGTTCCTTGTTTGTAATACTCCCTTTTGAGAGTCTAACAAAATTATCTGTGGCAAATCAGGTTTCAAATACTTCAACAGATTTTAGACTCAAGTCTTTCTGAAATAGTATGTTACTTTTATTTTGACAGGAGAAATTGTTGATTGCCACTCTGAGAACTGGTCGAAGTTACCTCGTAAAATACCATCAGTTTTCATAATTCATAAAAAGACTGATTGTTAGGATCAAGTAGTCCTGGTTTTGTTTTTGTTCGGAGTTTACTAGAGTAGTGATTTTTTGGAGGTGCATAATGGTTGAAATTTCACAAGTAGATTTGCTAGGTAACTTTTTGTTGTATAATTTTCTGGACCCATGATAAGATAAATATGTTAGAATTATGTGGTGATTCTAGCTTCGGCAGGCATCTGTGTTTCATCCTAAACTTTATTATATCCACTTTGTAGCTTTTGGACCTAGTCGGTCATTCTTCATGATTGAGAATTATTATTTCTCTATGTGCACAATGCTGAAAGGACTTGGACTTTCACATCGACCCTAATCAACTAGTCAATTTCTTGGTTGGAATGCTTAAAAAGTTCAGAATTCCCATACTTATTAGTATGTTGGTTTTGAACGTATTGTTTTTCTAGGAGTATTTTGACCTTATCACAAAAATATATGTCAGTAAAGATATAGAGAACTTTTAATCTTATTATTCATATATTTTACGCATTTTGCATTTTTTTTTGGTATGATGATGATATGAGATTGAGCTTAAATGAGAAACATGATCAGATTCATATAACCGACCCCAACTTGTTTGGGGATTGAGGCATAGTTGTTATTGTTGTAACTAAAGGACAAGTTCAACAGTCATCATTCTCGTATGCATATGATGGTTACTGTACTTTTCAACCAGGTTATCTGTTAGAATAAAGTCATTATTTCTTGCACAAAGCTGTGGCACAATTATTTATTTTAAAAATTGATGCCATAACTCGAGTTGAAAGTTGGAAGATACTGTTGAATTTTATCTTCATTGTTTGTTCATGAATCAGATGTACTTGACAGTGCATTTGGTTAGTAACACTCTTAAACTCTGATGATCATTCATCAGGTTTGATGATAGCCTTTGCTATTGTGCTGCGTTTATATGGTTTAATGAACAATCTCTTATGGATTTAACTGGGTTAATACTCGTTTAACTTGGAAAGTTGATGGAGTTCGAAATGAAGATCATAATGATTAAGTTCTTCAGTAATACAGGCGTTTTCATGCTGCACTAAGTTCTACTAGACCTTAGATGCATGTAGCTGTCTTTGGCACCCTTGATGCTTGTCTGTGCATCGAGACTTGGTTATATGAATGCTATAGTATAAGCAAACACATTTTCTCCTATATTTTCGTTGTTAGTTCACATGTATTCCAATATGAAGTACATTTTTGTGCAATACACACCATTCTTTTGTGTTCTTGAAATACCTTTATGGGAATAAGAACTTTAAATTCATCAATTCCTCCTTTCCTGGAGACAAGTTTTGATTGGACATAGTATCTGTTCCAAAGCTCTATGACAGTTTATTGGTGTTTTATGAGAGATCCTTGTTTCCATTATAGCAAATTTTGTCAGTTGAATTTGTCTACAACATCTGAAATAATCTTTGATGGCAGCTTAATCTGAGTCATTGTGCAATCTCGGATGTGGGCCTGTGCATGGTGATGGGGAACTTGACACGCTTGCAGGATGCCAAGCTTGTAAACCTTTACAACGTGTCAACCAATGGCTTTGAGGTTGCTCTTCTGGCTTGCTGTGGTAGGCTGAAAAAAGTTAAGTTGGTTGCCTCCCTGAGACTACATCTTACATTGGACATAGTTAAGACATTGAGGGCAAGAGGTTGCAGGATTAGGTGGGATTAAGGTCCAACATCCCAGCAGTATATGACAATGTGTGTTACCATGCATTTGAGCTGTTGAACCTAAAACTTCAGCCCTTACATCAGTAAGCAGAAATTTTACATCATGTTGTTTAAATTCCACCCGAGAGATTTTGCACAGTTTTCGACTCTTCACTTGTGTGGACCATTGTATAAACTTCATATGTACCTTGCAGTCTGGAGATTAACTATGCATATTAAAACATCATATCGGTGGATTTCTAAAGTTAGTGGCGGAGAATATGCTCTTATTAACCATTTTGCGCTTGCTTGTTGTCTGGTTCATGTGGCCAGGTTAAATGTGAACAAGAAAACTATTTAGAAGAAAAGGAAGGAGAACAAACATTTTCCTAACATTGTGAAACCAAAAATATACAATAATGGAGCCCACACACTGGAGAATCTGACTCAAGGTTTTCCAGAAGCAGTACCCTACTTAGCCACCATACCAAATTGACAATACATAGTAAAAAATAATTTTGTAACCATGCCTTACAAGGCAGGATAACTTGAAAGTTGGAAAGAGAGTAAAGCATATATTTCCATGTACAGAAATCTCCCTTTTCTTTCATGACAAACAATTCTAAATTTGAATTCCCTTCCTATCACTCTTTTCTTTTAAATTGTCCATTGCAACCATTCCCTTTTCCACTCTTCATCCAAAAAATTCTATCAAATATGGAGTTTACCAAATTTCTATTTATTCTCATTCTTTTACCTTTCTACCAAGTTCTCTCTCAATATCAACATGAAACTTTCCATCCATATCAAACATCTTATACTCTTGATCCTCATGCCATAATCAAACAACATCCAAAACCAAGCCTTATGCCTAGCACACATACAATCCAACCTTGATAATCATGACGGCCAAAGGGACCCCCATTCAATCCTCAGAGCAGCCATTCAAAACTCCCTCAATCAGGCAAAGCTAGCCCTTCAATCAAACAAAATTCAGCACCTTATCAGCTTCATCCCGGGATCAAATGGCCATGGAGGATTGTCAAGAACTTCTCGATTTCTCGGCCACTGAACTAGCATGGTCCTTAGGGGAAATGAGAAAATTCCGAGCCGATTCAAAGAACGTTCATTATGAGGGAAATCTCAAGGCATGGCTGAGTGCTGCATTGAGCAATCAAGATACATGCTTAGAAGGATTTGAAGGCACAGACTGACACCTCGAAAATTTCATCAAGGGAAGTTTAACACAAGTTACGCAACTCATTAGCAATGTTTTAACTTTGTATGTTCAATTGCACAGCTACCATTTGCACTACCAATAAATGAGTCCATAGGACATGAAAATCCAAAATATCCAGATGGATGACTAATGGTGACAAGGATTTGCTAGTTTATAATCCAAATAGAATGCATGTAGATGCTGTTGTGGCCTTAGATGGAAGTGGCCGTTATCGGTCGATTGCACAAGGCTGTAAATGAGGCACCAAGCTATAGTAACAGGAGATATGTAATCTACGTGAAGAGGGGAATTTACCATGAAAATATTGATTTGAAGAAGAAAAAAACCAATATCATGCTTGTGGGAGATGGGATTGGAGCCACAGTAATCACTGGAAACAGAAATTTCATGCAAGGATGGACTACATTTAGAACTGCAACTGTTGGTATGTAACCTTTCTTCTGTGTAATTTCTTTTGATTAGGTCGTTCTAATGCACAATGGATTTAAGTTATAAACACTAACGATATCATCAGTGAATAAATTTTAACACATGCCGATGTATTTATTTACTGTAATAACATCAATATATCTGAGAATAATCTCTTGTTGATTTCATTCATGTAAATGGTTTATATACATGATATACAATAGTCATCCTAGGCTATAATTACGGAAATCAAATATACACTTACCTAATACAAAAGATTACTATCATAATTACATATGTACAAGATCATTAATAATATCAAAAGAATATACTGTGTATATTCTATCACACCCCGCAGTTATAGCGGACGGCTGTCGTACGCTGAGACTGTCCCTAAAATCTTCAAACAGAACTAAGGAAGGTCCTTAGTAAATATGTCAGCAATTTGATAACATGCAAGACACATACTTGTCCACGAGCTACCTTTTCGCGAACAATCATAACATTTGTAACCACGATGATTAGACGGGTAACCCAAAAATACACAAACAGTAGAGCAAGCTTGAAGTTAGTTTATTATAGTGGAGGGGAATAGAGGATAACATAAACACTCAAACACCTGAAGATGAGAATACGAAGGGTCTTTGTGATAAAGTATTTTGAGTGGAGATTGGTATGCTAATCCTTTGCTAGGGAGTATGTTAAGAAGGTAAATCGTCATTTGTAATACATGATGCCAAAATGAATGTGGTAATGAAGCATGGGCTAGTAATGTACGAATAATATTATTAATGGTGCAAATTTTTCACTCGGATTTCCTATTTTGTGATGACGTATGTGGACATGAAAACCGAAAAGATATACCATTAATCTTACAAAATTCTCTAAATGGTCCATTATCAAATTTCCTTCTATTATCACATTGAATTTTCTTAATTTTCCGTTCAAATTGAGTACGGATGAATGCTCTAACTGATAGGAATGCGGAATAAACTTGAGACTTTTTAGGTAACGGAAATGTCCACAAAAAATTAGAATAATCATCCAAAAATAACACATAATAACGGTGTCCCGAAGATCTCAAACGGGAGATGTCCAAAGATCACTATGAATAATATCAAATTGCAATAAAGTACTAAAATTTGTGGCAACAAATGACAATTTAACATGTTTTCTAAGCGGACAAGAAGGAGAACCATTAGTACTTCAAGCACTATTACACTCAATAAATTTATTATTTTAAGGGAGGAAAAAATAGACGCTCTCGGATGACGCGCATGTCATAAAGAAGGTGCTAAAGCGGTAAATGTTGACGACGTGACTTGTTTTGTGGTGGAGATGGGATAGAGCTCACCCCGACTATCACATATCATTAGATGTATCCCCATCCAGAAATTCTTCACAGAAAATCCAAAAGGATCAAATTCAACAGAAATTGAGTTATCAGTTGTAAATTTCCTAATAGACACCAATTTTTTAATTAACTGACTAGCATGAAGGACATTTTTCAAGGCTAAATTTGAGTTCGGGGAAGACAAATTTGTGTGACCATAACCACAAATTTGAATTGAATTACCATTACCAACAATTATACCATGATTTTTGCTCAAATTAAAATAAGACGAGAGATTACCTAGCGTTGATGTCATATGAAAAGTAGCACCAGTGTCCATGTACCAATTTGCATACAGAGGATTTAACCCAAGTATATGCATTGCCTCATCGATATCCGTATGGGTCGGAGATACTGATGGGCCCGCAATAACGAAATCCTACTATGGTCGAGGCCCAAGCAAGCCATACTGCTGCCAGGCTGAGTGATTGTGAGGCTCAGGCCTATTATGGGCTTATTGTCGCCCACCGGCCTAGCTCGCTTTGAGATGGGTAAGGCGGCGGCGTACATCGCCACCGGCCTAAGACAGCCCCATGCCACTACCCATCGACCGCCGACCGCCATCGCCACCTCCCGCTCGCCATCGCCGCCACCGTTGTCGCCGCTGCCACCATCACATCCGCCACTACAATTTTCCACGATTTTGACCCTTTTGTCACCCCTATTGTTACGATTTTGATCATAATTTTTGGAGAATAATTGAGAGTCATCGGTTTCGCGGAACATGGCCACCATCATGGCAGAATTTGCTCCGTTTGTAGCCTTTTAGCCAACTCTGCTTCTTCCAAAGTGAGCATGAAACATGTTTGGTAGAACGGTGGGAGAGGGTTGCTTTGGCGAAGAAGAGTTACAACCCTATTATACGACTCGGAGAGTCCTTCAACCATTTGAACAACGAGACGATCATTCGTGACGGCTGATCGGTGTATTTTATATACATCTTTTGAGTCAGTTTTAGTTAGTCTTTTGTCCCATTTTGCACATATAAGTGTCGTATTAGGATAGTTTTTCTTTCTTTTGAGTCAAAGTGGTTAAAATGGCCAAATGGCGGAAAATAAGCAAAAAGAGGGCAAAAGAGGAGATGCCAGAGCTGGAAACAGAGAAAGTGGCGGCCAGGTAAAATCTGCATCAGCCAGCGGCGCCTGCGATCAGCGAGGCGCGGCGCCACTATTCGAAGAGGTGCGAAGACCTGCGCGGCGCCTCGAGCACAAAGAATGCGCGGCGCTAACCATCCGGAAAGCTACAGAGTTCCAGTCGCGCGCGCCTCGAACAGCGAATATCGGGCGCGCCAAAACACCCGACGGATTGCGAACTTCCGGCGCGCGCTGTCTGCAGGCAGCGCCGACGCTGAAAAATTAGTGTTTTGACGAATTTACGGGCCAGCTGAAGGAAAAGAGGAGGCGGTTTGCCTATAAAAGGAGAACCCTAGGCGGTTTTGAGAGTTCCCTTCTGCACAACACAAGACTTGGGCTTGGAGATTGGATACCATTAGTCTAGTAATTTCTTTTCCTTTTCTTTACTTTATTTCAGTTTTTATGATGAACTTTGAATTAGTTCTTGTCATATTTATGGCTAGGAACTAATTCTCTAATAGGTCTTTCCATGTTGAATTGCTAGAAACTTTTGTTATGAATTAATGCATGCTTATGGTTATTTTTCTTATTGTGAGATCTATCCAATAATTGAGTTGAATTCTTGGTAATTAATTGACAACTAATTATCACTATATGATTTCTAATCAGATTCTGAAAAGGGGGGATTGTGAATATGTTGTAAGTTGGGTAGACATTCTTGGATTGGGGATGAAAATACCTCAATTATTTATGTAAGCGTTGCAGAGGCTTAACAACCCTAATTTTGCGCATTGCGCGTGGCCAACTAGGTTTTGTTCTTAATCCTCCTATAAAGTTATCCTTATCAGAAAGGTAGGTAAGGCGCGACATCGGGTTGAGTGTTTATATAACCCTAACGGGAGTATAAAACGATTTCGTAAACCTGCTTTCTCCAAAAGAAGAATACCATAAGTTAATGCATTAGTACGTAGCATAAGCGGATAGTAAGGATACATGGAAGCCCTATTCTCATCACATCTGAAGTAAATCTTTATATTTAAATAGCTTTCATAATTCTTAGTTATAAACAACCAATCAATTATCAATTCGCCAAATAGATACTAGACAGTTGGTACTTGAACCCTAATCCTAGAGGACGATATTCGGTTTTATCAAGACTATACTAATTGTCACGATAACGTGCACTTGCGTTTAAAGTGTGTGCATCTTACCGCGCATCAAGTTTTTGGCGCCGTTGCCGGGGACTAGGCAATAGTTCAATATCAAAATTATCTATTTTTAATTTCTAATTTGGTTTTTTAATTTTTAAATTTTTACGTTTTTACGTTTTTATTTATATTTTCGAAAAGTTCGAGGTACCGTGATTCCTTGTTGGTTTTGATTTATTTCAGGAATTTCTTAGATATGGATTTTTACTGTCAATATGACAGAGAACCAACCATAGAGGAAGAGAGGGAGGAATTAAGAGAAACTATACTCAGCCTCACGAGGTACCAAAATCAGTTCATAGATGAAACAAGAATGACCATGCAGAAATTGGAAACGCAAATAGCAGAACTCGCGATCATATTCAACAGCGAAACATATGAAGAGCAATCTGCACCTGGGGTAGGCAATGAGGAAACACAATGTCAGGCAATCGACCTGAAGGATGCCGAATCAAGGGAGATAGAGAGTTCGCAGCAGCAGAGCCGCGGCGCCGATAAGGTGGCCGGCCGCGCTACCAAAGTTCCGAGACAATACGAGAGAGCGTGCGAGGTTACGGCATCCGAGGCGATCTGAGAAAGTGGCGCCGCGCGCCAAGATCGGCCGCGCGCCTAACCAGAATCGAGAAATCAACACCCGCTGTGGCGACCGCACCCCAAGTGATGATACCATATCCTCAGAAATTAAAAACATGCACCCTTGACAAGAAATTCTCCAGATTCGTGGAGGTCCTCAAACAATTGCAACTCAATATCCCGTTTGCTGAAGTATTAGAACAAATGCCGAGCTACGTCAAGTTCATGAAGGATGTGCTTAGCAAAACGAGGAGGATAGAGGATTACGAAACAGTGATGTTGACTGAGGAATGTAGTGCCATCTTACAGAGACAACTGCCTCAGAAGTTACAAGACCCTGGGAGCTTTACCATCCCATGTACTATTGGGAAGTTTGAATGTCAGAAGGCACTGTGCGACCTAGGAGCAGGCATAAATCTGATGCCCTATCTAGTTTTCTGCAAACTAGAAATGGGAGAAATCAGACCTACAAACATCACCTGCGATTAGTGACCGCCAATTGTTCATCCGGAGAGTCATCGAAGATGTTTTAGTGAAGGTGGACAAGTTCATCTTCCGCCGACTTCGTTATCTTAGACATACAAGATAACGATGGAATCCCCATCATACTTGGCGCACTTCTTAGCCACGTGACAGCGCCATTGATGTTCACAGGGGAATCAAGCTTCGAGTAGAAGAAGAGGTGATTTTCAATGTGTTTGAGCAGCAACTTTTCAGAGGACAAAGATAAGCGCTCGGCCATTGACCTTAGCGAAGAAGCGATGTCACCAAAGAGTTCGGATATGATGATACGCGAAGAAATCGCGACCACGTGGGATGATGATAGTAGAAGCGATCCAGATCGATGGAGTATGCAAATTGGATGAATGCTTATGAAAAATGGGATACAAGGAAGTATGAAGAGCTTGGGCCAGTGCGAGAAAGATCATTACCATCCACAGAGAAGGCTCGAGTTAGAGTTAAAAACCACCCAATCATCTACAATACGATACCTAGGTGAAGAAAAAACCTTACCAGTGATCATTTCATGCCACCTATCCACCGAAGAGATCGACAAACTGCTAAGAGTACTAAAGAATCACAAGCGGGCCATTGGATGGACATTAGCGGACATAAAAGGGATAAGTCCATCAACGATGTGCATAAGATCCGTCTAGATGAGGAAGCGGACCTCATCCATCGAAGCCCAAAGCGACTAAACCCAAACATGAAAGAGGTAGTGAAAGGAAATCCTAAAATGGCTCGATGCAGAGTAATCTACCCCATATCCGACACATACGGGTAAGCCCGGTCAAGTGGTGCGAAAAAGGGTGGAATAACGATGGTGACCAACGAAAGAAACGAACTCATACCTTCGAGCGGTCACGGATGGAGAATTTGCATTGACTATCACAAGTTGAATAAAGCAACTAGAAAAGACCACTTCCGTTGGTTCCTAGATCAAATGTTGGGCGGACTTGCAGGGCATAACTACTATCGCTTTTTGGATGGATACTCGAGGGTATCACCGATTGCAATAGCCAGAAGATCGTGGAAAAGACCACATTCACTTGTCCTTTGGTACATTTGCATTCGGAAGGATGCCATTCGGACTCTGTGATACTGCACCGCAACTTTTGAGGTGTATGATGGCAATTTTCTCGGATATGGTAGAGAGAACTATAGAGATCTTTATGGATGATTTTTGGTCTTTGAGCATCATTCGATGAGTGTTTAAGGCATTTAGAAGCGATGTTAAGCGGTGCGAATAATCCACCTTGTGCTAAATTGGGAGAAGTGTCACTTCCGTGGTAATGAAGGAATCGTCTTGGGACACAAAATATCAAATCAAGGTATTGAGGTAGACAAAGCAAAGATTTACGTGATCGAAAATCTACCACCTCGATGTCAACAAAAGTGAAGTTTCTCGACACGCGGGTTTCTATAGAAGATTTATCAAGGATTTTTCAAAAGTCTCAAAGCCTCTGTCACATTGCTAATGACGGGGTTGCCTTCGACTTCAATAAAGAATGCTTATCCGCATTTGAACGCTCGAGGAAGCTCATTTCAAAGACTCATAGTCATTGCACCAAACCGAGCTCCCATTCGAACTAATGTGCGTCTGGCGACTATGCAGTTGGAGCGGTACTTGGACAGAGAATCGACAAGGTATTTAGATCCATTTACTATGCTAGTAAAACTCCAAATGACGCACAGTTAAATTATGCAACTACTGAAAAAGAACTACTAGCTATAGTATATGCATTTGAGAAATTCAGGCCATACTTGATTGGGAATAAAGTGATAGTATACACTGACCACTCTGCTATAAAGTAGTTGATGACAAAGAAGGATGCGAAGCCTCGCCTCATTCGATGGGTCCTACTTCTACAAGAATTTGACGTAGAGATTCGTGATAAGAAAGGAACAGAGAATTGATCATGCACCACTTGTCAAGACTGGAAAACACAGAGAGCCAGAACACCAAAGATGTGCAAATAAATGATCACTTTCTAGATGAACAACTGTTTCGAGTAAGTATGAATTCTAAATTACCTTGGTACGCTGATTTTGTTAACTTTCTTGCAGCTAAAGTACTACCCCCAGGCTTGTCAAGACAGCAAGTGAAGAGGTTTTATTCAGAAGTAAAACATTACTATTGGGAGGAACCGATGTTATACAAACATCTTGTCTTGACCAAGTCATCAGCGATGTATACCGGAGGAAGAGATCCACTGTGTTTCACCCACCGCCACACCTTATCATGTGGTGGACACTTTGGGGCATCAAGAACAGCAAAGGTATTGCAATGCGGATTCTATCGCCAACACTTTTAAGGATGCCCATACCTTTGTGCGAGATGTGATAATTGTCGAGAACAGGAACATCTCAAGACGAAACGAAATGCCTTCGAGGATATTGGAAGTAGAACTATTCGATGTGTGGGGAATCGATTTCATGGGGCCATTCCCGCCATCCTTTGGAAATCAATATATCCTTCTGGCAGTTGACTATGTGTCCAAATGGGTAGAAGCAGTAGCCACCAAAGAAAACGACAGTAAGACGGTTCAAAAATTCCTCCAAAAGAATATTTTCACAAGGTTCGGCACCAAGAGCTCATCGATGTGAAGAGCCATTTCTGTAATAGACAACTGAATTCATTGCTTTCCCGATATGGAGTTTACCACCGCACTACAACTGCTTACCACCCTCAAGCTAATGGGCAAGCGGAAGTATCAAATAGAAAAGTAAAGAGCATATTGAAAAAGACGGTGAACGACTCAAGGAAATACTGGTCTATCAAATTGGATGACGCATTGTGGGCATACCGGACAACATTCAAAACACCAATTGGTATGTCACCTTATAAATTAGTCTTTGGTAAAGCATGTCATCTGCCAGTAGAGTTGGAACACAGAGCATACTGGGCAATGAAGAAGTTAAACATGGATACCACGGCAGCAGGACAGAGGAGGCTACTACAACTAAGCGAATTAGATGAATTCCGACACAATGCCTATGAGAATGCAAAGATCTACAAGGAACGAACGAAAGCATGGCACGACAAGAATTTGATACCAAAAGACTTTCAAGAAGGACAACAAGTGCTGCTATTTAACTCAAGGTTGAGATTGTTTCCAGGCAAGTTAAAATCACGTTGGACAGGACCATACACGGTGGTAAGAGTATTCCCATATGGAGCGATTGAAATAAAAGGGAGAGAGGGAGTTGCCTTCAAGGTAAACGGACAGAGGTTAAAACCCTACCTGATCAATGAAATGGAATACATGAACTTGGTAACTTCTCATACCTTAAAATAATAAGGAACTTGTGTCCGGCTAAAAGACGTTAAAGACAGCGCTTGTTGGGAGGCAACCCAATGTTTTTAATTATGTTATTTCAATTTATGTTTTTAGTTTATTTTATTTCGTCTTGATCAGTCTCACGGTCTTGGGTTCTTGTGTCTATGTTGTGTTGACAGGTGAAAGCCAAGGATGTGGAAGGCGAAAAATGAAGAAGCGAGATACCAGAAAAATCGCAATAGCGCCGCTCCAACGTAGGGCGCGGCGCAAACGATCGTAAGAAGACGCCAGAAGTTTGGCGCGCGGCATTTGCGGCGCGGCGCCACAACGAAAAATCTGAATTCGCAGACACCCCGAAGGCCTATCGCCAAATCAAAACACGAGAATGCTCGCCCTGAATTCAAAGTACTATCCACCGCCACCACCACCATTTTAACCAAAGTTTGTAAGTGTCTTATTTCTTTTACTGTCTTTGAGTCTACACACATTGGGGACAATGTGTGATTTAAGTTTGGGGGTGTTTTATTTGTGTGTCATGTTATATTTTATTTTAGTCTTTTTGATTGTTTTATGTTTATTTTGAGTCACCAAATTTTTTTTTTGAGTCATAATTGTCTGTCAAAGATCATGTATGCTGTAGTTGCTAGAAATAGGACTTCCAAATCTCCTCAACTATCCGCTTAATTTACTTATTAATGCAATTAACTATGGTTCTTTTTCTTTTAGAGATAGCAGATTTACTAATCCGTTTTATACTCCTGTTAAGGTTATATAAACACTCAACCCCAGTACAACACCTTTCTACCTTTCGGTGATAAGGTTGACTCTGGAGGAGGATTAAGAACAAAAACCCTTATTAATGCTACACAAGTAATCGGGGTATTTTCATCCACGATTCAACCTATGTCTACCCAACTACAACATAGTCACAACCTCCCCTTTCGGATTTCGGTTAGAAATCATATAAATAATGATAATTAATGATCAAGTAATTACCAAGCAATCAAAACATATATTGGATAAATCTCAACAATAAGAAGAACAACAAAAAACATGCATTAATTCATAAATAAAGGTTCAAGTGAATTGACATGGAAAGCCCTATATTAGAATTAGTTCCTAGCCATAGACATGACAAGAACTAATTCAATATCCAACATAAAACTGAAAGTAAAGTAAAGAAAGAACAAGAAATTACTAAAGAATGATCTTCAATCTTGAACTCCAAGATGTGTTGTGAATTGGCAAGAAAGGGAACCCTTAATTCTGACCTAGAGTTCTCTTTTTATAGCCTCCAAACCGTCATTAAGGTTTTCCTCGTGCTGGCCCATAATTCATTCAAAACCTCGATTTTCCGCGTCGGCGCCAGCCTCCATCGCTCATGGCGTAGGAAGTTACCTGATACGCTCAAGATTAGCGCCGCGGCTGCAACTCTGTTTGTCAGCGCGCGCTGGAACTCTGCAACCTCGAATCTTCGGCCGTGGCCCAGCCTCTTGGCTGGGCGCATGGCCGACCGTGTTTGGTTCACCACTTTTTCGCATTTCGAGCTCTGGAACCTCCGTTTTTGCCCTCTTTTTGCTCCTTTTCCGCCAATGAGCCACTTTAACCAATTTGAATCAAAAGAAAGAAAATCTATCCCAAGACGACACGTATTTATACAAAAATGGACAAAAGACTAACTAAAAATGACTCAAAAAGTGTATATAAAATACACCGATCAAATACCCCAAACTTAACCTTTGCTCGCCCTCGAGCAAAGATCAAATGAAAGAAATAAAGACACAAAGAAAAAGAAAATAGAAAGACTCAATGACATTGATCACTTTGCTGCATTGATGTTATTTAGAAAAACATGAAGGTTAGCAGAATAATATGCAGGAACATATAACATGAAATTTTAGCATTCTAAACACATTAAGCTAGATATTTCGCAAACTCATTTTAATCATACTTAATGGAAGTAAGAATACTGAATTATGCATGTCAATTTCAAAAATCCTATGACATTTTTACTTGCTATTCTCCACTAATCATGGATATGCATATAAGAGATCTTCAGGACTTTTCAGGGTTGTAATGTAGGCTTAGGCATGGGTAGGTAAAAATAGGCATTTAGGCTCATTTTGTGTATCATAAGCTCTTTAGCTTTTTAATTTTTCCCTTTTCTTTTGATTTCCTTTCTTCACTTCAAATCTATCTTTCCCCTCTTTTGTTTTGAGAGAGTGGAGTGTATTATAGTAACAAGCACCCCCAAACTTAGGCTTTTGTCTATTTCTTATTACTTTTTTATTGGGGTGCATCAAACTTGTTCACTCTTTTTGTCTTTTTTTTTTTTAACACATTCTATTCCAACTATTTCACATTTTTACTTATGGCACAAGTGTGGGAATATAGGATGTCAAAGAAAAAGTTTAATATTTAGGCTCAACGGGGCTGACGAGGGATATTTTTAATGTCAGGGATAGAAAAGAGTGGTAAGAATTGGCTAACAAAGAATTGCCTGAGTCATCTCCCTAACATGTATATCCTAACTATTTCGCCTCAAATAGCAAGCAATCATACACATAGGTTTTAAAATTTAACCATGCACAAATCAAGCAAGAAACCCCAAATAGACAGATTTCATGAGTTCTTGGCATATCTAACCTAAGTGTTTAGATAGTTGCTTCTAATTCCATCACATTATTCCACCTTACTTCACTAGGTGTTTCTAGTAACTACAGCATGCATGATCTTTGACAGACAATTATGACTCAAAAAGAAAAAAAATTATGACTCAAAAATACACAAAACAAATAAAAAAGACTCAAACATACTACAACAATAAGACACCCCCCAAACTTAAATCACACATTGTCCCCAATGTGTGCAAGACTCAAAGAAAATAAAAGAAACAGGACACTTACAAACTTGGTTTAAAATGGTGGCGGTGGCGGTGGCGGTGGATAGTGCATTGACCACTGGTTGAACAAGGAACTCATCTCGCAATTCTGCCTCATTTCTTGTTGTCCTTGTATCACCGTGTCAAAATTCGCATCATCCTTCTTTGGTTACGGAGCATCGCTCCCATCATGTGCCTGGAGGTTACGATTACGTGGGTGGTGATGGCCGCTTCGCCTCATAGTGAGCCTGTTTGTGCTCATCTTCATCCATGGCGACCTCTGCCGCTCTTCTTGGTGGTCTTGGTGGTCTTCTCGCCGCTTCTGGAGGATTGGAGTGCAGGAAGGAGTGCACTATCACATATGACACAGGCAGTTGGTTTTTCTCAAATGTATCTGTGGGTAGGGTTGGGACCCCATTTATGGCGCATAAACTTGTAATAAGTGAGTCATGTCCCAACCCACCTGTTGTTACCAACCTGCTGGTCTCTCCAATATTTTGCACTATCTCCTTCCCCACATCAATCGTCTTCCCCGACATAATTCCATATATTACTTTGATTCTGTCTTCTGGCACTCTGGTAAAGTGCGTTGATGGAATCAGGCGGGCACTGACGAAATACAACTAACCCTTGGCTGCTTTGTTGAGCGACACCGCCGATCCTCTTGACCCATTCTCGCAATATCAAATCACGGCCCGGGGTAGCTGCGTATCTGCGACGGCATTCCAGTCGATGTTGGTGGTGCTTCTAGACCATGTTCTAAAATAGCTCCAATCACCATCTCTTCCTTCAACATCAACTGTTTTCAATAACACATTTACTACTTCTGCCGTCACAGGCACATATCTTCCCCTCACAAAGCATCTATTGTCCACCTTCTCCGGAAAGTTAGCATAAAATTCACGCACCATCACTGTGTTCATTGGTGCTATCTTTTCCGGGTTTACAAATCTTCTCCACCCCATCATCTCAATCATCGCCCGAATGAGCTCATAGACATCCCCCTCCCCAAGCGAATCCCTTTGATAATCCATTCCTCTTTCAGGGATTAAGGGCCTAGTACTAAGTTTTTGGTATCTATCATGAGCTCTTTGGCTGACAAACCTAGTATCATCATATTGAGGGGCTGAGGTGAATGTGGAGGCTCTTTTCTTTCTGGCAGACATGTTTAGATCACTTTTTTTTGCAGCGTTTCCTTAGTATCAACAATGTTACCCAACACTATCACCCAACAACTAGCAGCTACAACACCTATCACCCCCAAACTTTACTTAAGAAGCTCCTGCACAACACCCACACTCACCTTGTATACTCTTCATCGGAATCTCACAACCAATTTTAACACCCCAACAACTTCACAGATACAACACTCCTCCAATCTACTATCTCCTCTGACTACAGTAAAGCTTTCAAGAAAAGATAAAGGTTACCTTTTGACGGTGTTCTTCAAGGTTTTCTTGCTTCTAATGGTGATTTGAAGCAATGGGATGAGGGTAGTTGTTTAGGATGGTTAAGGGTATTGGGTTTAGTTTATGGACGATTTTTAGGTAAGGTGTGGATTTTCGTGGGTTTTGTGGAGAGGAAGGTTTAGGTTTTGATTTGGAATTGGGGAAAAATCGGATTTGGGGCGTCTTTAAGTGCAGGTTTCCGCCTGCGCGGCCATCAGCGGCGCGCGGCTAATTTACTGCGTTCATATTGAACTTCCTGCGCCGCGGCCCTGCAAATGGGCGTCGCGGCGCCTAGACTTCACAATTTTTCTGGATTTTTGGCGCGACCACTGCTCGCAGGCGCCGGCGCTAAACTTCAGCACGCTTCGCTCTTTTGGCGCGCGGCCCACGCTCTTGGCGCGGCGCTCTCCCGTTTTTCTGGAAATCTCTTTGCTTATCTTCAGTTTTTCGCCCTCCAAATTTGTTGGCCCTGCACATGTCATCACAACACATAAACGAGACCTCCGTGAGACTGTTCTAGACAAAATAAAACAAACTAAAGACAAAAATTAAAATAACATAATTAAAACATTGGGTTGCCTCCCAACAAGCGCTGTCTTAAACGTCTTTTAGCCGGATGCAATTAACCTTTACGAGTGCCCATTGGATCCTTCTGCGATCTGCTTGCAATCCGCAGAGTTATTGTTGCATGTCTCACTTTCCCTACAACCATCTGTTCAAACAAGGGCCTCAAACATAAAATTATCCCCCAAGTACACAAGACAGACTTGTCTTTTAGGCTCTCTATAATGTAGGGATCAGTGAAATTCCCTACATCTCTCAACTTTAGGGGGTGCCCTTGAAGGTATGGACATTCTATTTGGGGATCAACAGTGACAGCTAGTGGTGTTTCTTCTGTAATAGGTGCAGGAAAAAGAATTTCCACAGAATCCAAAATGGTGAATAATTGGATCTCAACAATCTTTTCCTTCTCTACATCAATTATCCCGCCAAATTCCTCAACAACTGGGTGTGGTTCAGGCTCCTCAGTTTGCTTACCACCTCCCATAGTGATGTCGCTAGGCAGATTTTCTTGAAGTGTATTGCTCATCCTATCCATCAGTTGCCCTATGTGGGTCTCCAAATTTTTAGGGACTCCCTTGTCTCAGCCATAAACTGAGTCTGGCACTTGGTGAGCATAAGTATGCCTGCTTGCAACTCAGCTCGATCTTTCTCTGGAACCTGTGGGTTAAGCTGTTGTTGATGACTCCACAGTCTCTGATAGTAGTAGTCCATGTGTCCGGATTTTTTTTTTCCCGAATTTAACCTGCAAAATAAGAAAAACAACAAAAGGTGATAAAAAGATGCTCGCAGAACAAGTTAGAACTTGTTCTTGGAGCAACCAAATTAGACATAAGAATAGATAAATCGATATTGAACTACGTCAATCCCCGGCAACGGCGCCAAAAACTTGTTGCGCGATTTATGCACACACTTTAACGCAAGTGCACGTGTCGAGTCAAGTAATATAGTCTTTGAAGACCGAGTTATCGTCCTCAGGGATTAGTGCTCAATTACCAATTTCTATTCTTTGTTATCTATTTGGTGACCGAATATTGATTTGTTGTTTATGACTAATAATTATAAAAACTAATTAACTATGTTGTTTACTTCAGTAATGATGGAAATAGGGCTTCCAAATCTCCTCAACTATCCGCTTAATTTACTTACTAATGCAATTAACTATGGTTCTTCTTCTTTTGGAGATAGCAGGTTTACTAATCCGTTTTATACTCATGTTAAGGTTATATAAACACTCAACCCCAGTACAACACCTTTCTACCTTTCGGTGATAAGGTTGACTCTAGAGGAGGATTAAGAACAAAAACCCTTATTAATGCTACACAAGTAATCGGGGTATTTTCATCCACGATTCAACCTATGTCTACCCAACTACAGCATAGTCACAACCTCCCCTTTCGGATTTCGGTTAGAAATCATATAAATAATGATAATTAATGATCAAGTAATTACCAAGCAATCAAAACATATATTGGATAAATCTCAACAATAATAAGAACAACCAAAAACATGCATTAATTCATAAATAAAGGTTCAAGTGAATTGTCATGGAAAGTCCTATATTAGAATTAGTTCCTAGCCATAGACATGACAAGAACTAATTCAATATCCAACATAAAACTGAAAGTAAAGTAAAGAAAGAACAAGAAATTACTAAAGAATGGTCTCCAATCTTGAACTCCAAGATGTGTTGTGAATTGGCAAGAAAGGGAACCCTTAATTCTGACATAGGGTTCTCTTTTTATAGCCTCCAAACCGTCATTAAGGTTTTCCCTCAGGCCTGGCCCATAATTCATTCAAAACCCTGATTTTTCCCGCGTCGGCGCCGCGACCCTGCTACTGGCGCCGTGGCGCCGGAAGTTCTGCAATGTTCTGAAAATTAGGCGCCGCAGCGCTGCAACTCTTTGTCACAGGCGTCGCGTGTGGAACTTCGCAAGCCTTCGAATCTTGGTAGTGGCCCCAGCCCTATTGGGAGGCGCCGCGACGCTGACCCGTGTCCGTGCCTGGTTCGCCACTTTCTCGCATTTCGAGCTCTGGAACCTCCGTTTTTGCCCTCTTTTTGCTCATTTTCCGCCAATGAGCCACTTTAACCAATTTGAATCAAAAGAAAGAAAATCTATCCCAAGACGACACGTATTTATACAAAAATGGACAAAAGACTAACTAAAAATGACTTAAAAAGTGTATATAAAATACACTGATCACCTTCTCATTGGCTTTTTCCGGTTTGACGATGTGATGGAGGACTCTAGGAGACCTTGCGTGAATTTTAAAAAGTTCTGCCCATGTCGCGTATTGGACGTTCTCCATTTCAATGACGATATGGATGTTGTTCTTGATGTTAGAGAATGCAAGTGCAAGATGAAAGATATTCTTTGTGTTAGACATGATGGTGGAACAAGAGAAGAATTAGGGTTTCGAAAAAAAAAAGTTGAATGGATGTTCGACGGGTAAGGGCGGTGGAAGTGAGTGGAGAAGAAAAAAAGATTTGCCTAGACTGCTGATACCATGAAAGAAAATAATTTCTTGCTGATTTCATTCATGTAAATGGTTTATATACATAAGCTATAATTACGAAAATCAAATATACACTTACAATAATTACATATGTACAAGATCATTAATAATATCAAAATAATATATTGTGTATATTCTATCAATATATTTTAAAATAAATTCTAGAGTGGGAATCATAACTTTGAGAAAAAATACATTTAACTGTTGAAAATAAAGTTTGCCAAAAGACACACAACGTGTACAGCTTTAGCCAAATCATGAAAAGTTACATTTGAGTATCTCCAATTGACATGCATGGTTTAGGACCTTAGGAATCATATATGAGCTCCGTATTTGAATCTTCCAATATATATCTTTAAAAATAGGATCCAAGAACGATAATATTAGTGAAATTAGGTTTACACAAAAATATGTATAATTAATAGAGCAATGGCCCACTAATTGAACTTTTATCTTTATAATTTTGAAAATGCAAGGTTGTACTATTTTCATAAGTAAGTGGCTTTAACTTACCTATAGTGATAATGTAACGAACTTTTACATGATCAAACATATTTTAACTTGTAACAAGTAACATGCCTTATTTCTCGAGTTTCTAACCTCACCTTAATAAACTAATATATGTTATCTTTTAGGTAACTTGAATATTTAACTTTTTTTTATATGGTTAGAGTATGAAAGTTAAATTAGTTACCTTTCTCTTGATTAATTATATGACTCTTTTAACAGCTGTTTCGGGCAAGGGATTTATTGCAAGAGACACAACGTTTCGCAACACTGCTGGGCCCAAAACTTTCCAAGGTGTGGCCCTTCGTGTGGACTCGGACCAGTCGGCCTTTTTCAGGTGCAGCATGGAAGGATATCAAGACACGCATTCCCTCCGTCAATTTTACCGTGAATGCAGCATTTATGGTACCATAGATTTCATTTTTGGCAATGGTGCTGCAGTTCTCCAAAACTGCAAGATTTTTACTAGAGAGCCACTTCCTATGCAGAAGGTCACAATCACGGCCCAAGGTCGAAAAAGCCCAGACCAAAGCACTGGATTTTCGATCCAAGATAGTTACATTTATGCCACTAGGCCTACTTATTTGGGCCAAAATGTATTCAAGAACTGTGTACATGAATACTTGGATGAGTGGAATGGTCCAGCCCAGAGGATGGTTAGAGTGGTATGGGAACTTTGCTTTGAATAGTTTGTGGTATGGTGAGGTCCATGAGTATGTTTCCATTGCTGCAAACAAGTATTTGATGATGGTTGGTGATGGCATAGACAAGACTATAATCACTGGGAATTATACAACTTTCAATTGTGCCACATTTGGTAAGTTATTTTTTGTCATTTCGAGATATTTATTCATCTTAAAGTCATTCATACCGGGGAAAACAGAGAACATGGCAAATTGGGAACTGCATGGTGTTAAATATTCCGTAGAAGTCATATCTTATACTCCCTTCGTCTGATTTTCACTGCCACTTTAGTTTAAACAAATTGTCTTAAAATAATTGTCACCTTACGAATTCAAGACTAAAATTAGCAATTGCTTCCAACTATACCCGTAGCATTAAAGAAGCTTTTAAATAATGCTCAATTGTCAAAAAACATGTAATAAATAGCAATATTTTAGTAAACTATAACTTGTATTTATGATTTTTTTCTTAATGGACGTGAAAAAAATTAAACGACATTCAAAATGGGATGGAAGGTGTATAAAATTCTTAAATAACTACTTCCTCGTCTTCGAAATCTCACATGACTCTTTCTGTAGAGCCAGTTGTAAGTATAGTATTATATCATCTCCGATGAAAATTTTGGGGTTATGGATTTGAGGTTGGTTGGGGGAAAGGGAGATGGTAATAAAGCCTACTTAGTGAGATCTGCAATTATTGGGAAGGAACCCGGCACTGAGGCACCAACTTTCTTTTTCAAATTGTATATATTGATATCGTAAATAATTGTCACATTAGTGTAATTAATCTATTATAGCAGCTTATTTACTTATACACAAGGATTCTTATCAAACAGATACTATATCTCTAATACCTTCTAACTAAGCACCGTATAGAATTTCGTGCTCCATATTTTAACACTGTCAGTATACATAACATAAATTTATCTTTTCATGGATCTACCTAAATATATGTAATCAACATGCAGCTGTAGATGGGCAAGGATTTGTGGCAATGAACATTACTTTTAATAACACAGCAGGAGCAGCAAAGTTCCAAGCAGTAGCCGATCGGAATAGTGCTGATCTATCCGCATTTTATTCCTGCGGCTTTGAAGGGTATCAAGACACGCTTTACACGCATTCACTAAAACAATTCTACAAGGAATGTAACATCTATGGAACAATAGATTTCATTTTCGAAAATGCAGCTGTTGTTTTCCAAAACTGTAACTTATATCCGCGCCTTCCATTACCAGGCCAGTTTAATCCAATTACAGCACAGAGCAGAACAGAACAGACATTAATCAAAACACAGGCATATCCTTTCACAAATGTACCATTACTCCTGCTTCTGACTTGGCCTCATAGAGTGGCAGTACTCCAGTACGGACATATTTTGGCAAGCCATGGAAGGAATATTCACGAACTGTTTATATACAATCATTTATGGACAGTTTTATTCATCCTGATGGTTGGTCGATTTGGACAGGGGATTTCGCACTGAGTACGTTATATTATGCTGAATATAAGAACAAAGGTCCAGGATCGAATACAATCAGAAATAATATAAGATACAAGAGGAGAGAATTTAGGCTATAGAATTCTTGTGTATTTTGATAGATAATGAAACAATACCATAACAGTGTATTTATAGTACAAAATGAAAACCTAAAATTGTGGAATGTCTAATTCTAGAACATTCCAAGCTGTACAAAGGGAATAATGGGATATTCTAAAGGAATCAATTTCTTATTTTTCAACAAATACCAGTAACAGGGTCACATGGCCTGGTTATCGTGGTGAAATTAATTTCATGGATGCATCTTGTTTCACTGTATCCAATTTCATATTGGGGCATTTTTGGCTGCCTTGGACTGGAGTTCCTTACACTGGTGGTTTATATTTATAAGCTAGAATATTTTTCTTGATTCTTTATTTGGTTGTGTTCTTCAGTAAATTCCCAGTGATCTAATTCTTTATTTGTTTGTGTTTACACCCAATTTTGACGGATATTTTTTGAAATTTTAAGTGTTTTAGGACACCGCATTTTAATCACCATTTTTTGGCATTTTTATATATTTTTTACCTAACATTCTATGTTGTTTTATTTTTTGTAAATTGACATCATGTTTTACTTTTAATTAGGTATTAAACATTTTCAAATATTATGTTATTTTTATTGCGCGATCATTTTATTTTAATAATTTGGCATCTCTTTAAATAATTAATTGACATCCCGTCTTTACTTTTAATTAGACATTAAATATTTATTAAATATTATATTTTATTATTATTGCATCGGCATTTGCATTTTAATAATTTTGCATCTTTTTAAATAATTTTTCTTTTAAATAATAAACCTGTTTTGCATTTTTGTCAAAATCAGTCCAGTCTGGATCAGTCCAATCCGCCGAAAACCAAAGCCCAGACTGAGACCCAAAAATGAAGCTCAATACACCTTTCATCTTTTTCCTCCAATACTCAATACCCAATACCCAAAACCCTAAACCTAAATATCTACCCTATAAATAAAACATTACCCCTCCCAAATAAAGGGGGGGGGGGGGAACTAACCAGCCGCACACGCCATCTTTACCCTTGCCCTCATCCTCTTCACCCATCTCTCTTATCCCCTCTAAACTCCCCCATCTCTCAAACCCAGTCGCACAACACATTCTTCCTCTTTCCCTTGAAAACTAAAATCGTCCACCATTTCCCCTCTCATCCTCATTCCCGCCGCCGAACCTCGCTGCCTCACGTCACAACAACATCGGTACCAGCCGCATCCCTAACTCCCTCTCCAGCCGTCCACCCTCCTCTCCTCTTCACTCAGCAACCACCACCACCCATACCACTTCCGTCGTCGTTGAACCCCACTGTCACACCAACCAGAAATCCAGTGAAAACTCCATCGCTGACCACTGCTCTAACTCCGGTGAAGTCACGCCGCCGGAGTTCGAGTACCACCACCACTGTTCGCAACTCCAACAGTCACAACGGCGTCACTCTGGTATTTTTACCGTCGAGGTGACGCCGTCTCTCCCCCTTTTGCTCGCTATCGTTACGTTGGAAAATGCTCCGGCCATCACCACTATTTTGCATATATTTTGGCTGTTTGTTGGACGGATTCTGTATGATTTTTTTTGGATCCTTTATATCTAGTCGGAGTTTTTAAAAACTCCGGTGAACGTCGATTTGGAAGGAATCTGTTGTTGGTTTGGTTATTGGACTGATATTGCGTTTTTGTGGTCTTACCAGAATTCTAAAACTCCGACGACCTATATTGGTTCCGTCAGTTATCTGTTGTTGATTTCTATGTTGGGCTGATTTTTCTTGTGTTCTATGGTATCTTGTCGGAGTTATAAAATTATGTCGGCCTCTGTTGGGTTCATCTTTCGGAACCTGTGTTTGGGGGTTTTGTGGGCCCCTTCACCGTTTTTTTTTGTACTCGCCGGAGTTTTAAAAACTCAGGCGACTTCGGTTACTTTGTTGTTGGGATTTGTCACCTGTTTTGTTGTTACTGATTTTAGATTTTTGTTGCTCCGACGACATTCTGAAGTTCCGTCGGTTGTTGGAGAAGTTTCTTGGTGGTTGTTGGTGCGTTCTGAAATTGATTTTGTTTACTGGCTTGCTGTGTTGCTACTGTTTTGTTGTTCCATACTGGTTTTGGACGATATTGTCATTTTGCTCCTTCTATTAAACTGATTGAACAAAATACTATACTTTATTGGTCAATGAAAAAGTTATCCGTCGATTTTTGAGGCCTCCACAATTGCAAAGACGGAAAATAAAATAAAATGAAGCTTTCTGAGCAATGAAGATTTCTTCCACTTACACCGGATAACCAACATACGCTGGCAGGGCGAATTTTCGCAGTCGGACTTGTTTAGGATGTCCCACTTTATTTTTTATATATCTGAGCCCTCCGTGTTTAAAACTATTACTGTTTTGGCGGGGATCTGAAGGTCTTATTTATTTTATTGTTTTTAACAATATTGGCCGATGAAGGAATCTCCGTCTGATTTCCAAGGGCTCCCCTGTACAAAAGACGGATTTATTTTTGGCTTTACTTATTAATTCTTGTCATTGCATTAAAATTATTTATACTATTACTAACACTTTTACTAAGTGTTTATGCAGGTACCCAGAGATCATCTTGCGCAGAAGGCCTAAAAAGGGCTAAAAGATGTCCCGAAGTTTATTTCGATTTTAGCTTTATTATTATGTATTGCATTCCATCGTAATTGTAAATTATGTAAACTGCTTAGAATATTTAGAATAAAAAGGCAATAAATAATTAATATAGGTTTGAACAGATAACCGCAAGTTAGCGGATCTTAAAGGATGTCTAACATCTTCCCTTTAAGATAATAAAGAATCCTGATCCAGAATCTCATTAATTTCGCAGACCATTAAATGGAGATTAGTTGCAATATTTTTGTCACGCCTCGAATTTTTCTAAGTCTTTACTTAGGGCGTGATGGCACCTGGACAATTATTTTCCACCAGGAGCACCATTTAATTCTCTTTATTTAGAAATTTAAACTTATATTCAAATACGGAGCGATTAATAAAAATAACAATAAAGAAATCTGTTTATGACTTTATAAGAAAAACATAACGCGAGCCCATGCTCATGCAAATATTGTTTCTACATAGACATACTGACAAAGATTATTCTAAGTTGGAAGGGAGACCATTCCACAGGCATTTCCCGAGACATTGGAACTGACATTCTGAACCTGACGAGTACCAAGCCCGGAACAATGAACTTGGTATGACAAGAGGCTGCGGGACGATCGCTAGCCTTGGCGTGAAGCCTTTCCTCTATCACGCTTTCCTGAAACATGTTAAATAAAGAGTCAGCCCTACCATACGAAATTTGGTGAGAACTTACCCTGCAATTCAAAGTAACACCACAATATTCCAAGCGCAATCACATTATAACGTAATAAGCATATTGTAAAACATATCAGATTACAACATTTTTAAATATGCAACAACTCCTCATAGGAAATTCTCGGTTTAACTAACACTTCATTTTATCTCGTATTATACGTTAAGACATTCCCCTGCATTTCCACATGTTTATTACATTTATATATTTGTGAACGCGTATTCACTTTTCATATTTATATATAGGTGAACATGTATTCATCTTTCATATTTGTTGCGGCGTGCAACCCGATCCATTATATTTACGTATTTGTGAACACGTATTCACTTTACGTTTTGTTGCGGCGTGCAACCCGATCCATTATATTTACGTATTTGTGAACGCGTATTCACTTTACGTTTTGTTACGGCGTGCAACCCGATCCATTATATTTACGTATTTGTGAACACGTATTCACTTTACGTTTTGTTGCGGCGTGCAACCCGATCCATTATGTTTATATTTATATATTTATGTGAACACGTATTCACTTTTCATATTTTTCAGAAGATCGAATAAATAATATTCTATTTCCCAACATTCTGTCATTCATACTTGTAACGATTATAACTTTTTAACAATAACTCCAACTAAGGTGTTTCTCAAGCGGAAACTAAGGTAAGACGGGGATCTTTCAATGTACCAAATTTCATTTAAAACTACTTTGGGTAACTAGCACAAATTTATCCTCAAAACAGCCCCATAAAATTTGTTTCGGCAGAATTTTTATTAAACAACACCCAATCTTAGAATAGTCATAACTCCTAATCTGTAAACCCGTTCAAGCCCCATAAAATCTCAAAACGACGAGAACAGAGAGCTACACGTCTCCATGTGAACAATCCTTTCATATTATGTACCATTTGGTACAGTTTTACACTTTTATTTGCTGCCCTTCCTGGATCTCGATAGATCCGAGGCAGAAACTTTAAACAGTGATAACTCTCAATCCTTAAATCGGATAGACCCCCGTAAGATCTCAAAATGTCCACAACAAAGAGATCTATAACTTTAATTTAGCAACAATTTTCATATTCCCCACAGATTAGTACAGTTTTACGTTTCAACGTCCTGCCCTTCTGGATTCCGACGAATCCGAGGCAGCAACTTCAAACTACAATAACTCTCAACTCGTAAGTCCTTTATAATAAATCTTTATATATATCTGCCCGTAACAGAGATATTTACAACCATGTAAATTTTCATATAATTCTAATAAGTAAAACTCAATAAAAACAGTTCGTAATTATGCCTTTCCGAATTTCGGCCAAATCTAAGGCAGAAACTTTGAGCTATGATAACTTTCAAACCGTATGTCTATTTTACCTCATTTTTGGTTCTATATGATCATAATAGAGAGGTGTACCACTCTTCCGAATTTCATCAAATTCTAACAATTATAACTCAGTGAGAACAGTTCGTAAATTTCATGACGCAACTAGTTGTCTAAACAATCAAAAGTTCAATATTTCTTTTCAATACTCAATTCTTATTCTAACATGTATTGAACTTAAAATAAAGGATGTTACCAAGAATTTCTGAGTGAGAAAACTCACCTTGTAAGTGTGAAAATTATTGTTGTGTGGTTGCTAAAATTATCCCCACTCTCTAGTATTTTGCTTCTTGTTCTTCTTGCCCTCTTGGTATTTTTTTCCTCTTCTTTTCACTTGTTTTTTATGATTTTTTAACCTTTATGTTATGTACTTTGTTTGTGTGTAAATACAATGTATAAGTGGACAGTTTTCTATAACCTATGGGAGGTGGAATGACAAGAGTTGGAAGAAAAATGAAAAAGGGGTAGCAAAGATGTACGTGCATGCTACACTTTTTTTTTTCTTTTTTTTTTCTTTTTTTTTTCTTTTGTTTTCTTATTTTCATTTCATCTATCTATTTATCCAACTTTAACAATAACTCTATCTCATGCAATTTATTGTTTGTTTTCTTATATATATATTTTTATTAACCCTACCACAACTATATTTTTTTTTTCCGGATTTCACAATTTTTATTGCAATAAATCAAGTGTCCTAATTCACTTAATTAATTAGGTGACGACCCCTCAAAATCAGCATCATTGCTCCATCCAGGGAACCGCGCCAAAGAGCAACGTTGCAGATACCGTTCAGACCCCGAGATCAAAAACGGGCGCGACAGCATGACGACTCTGCTGGGGATAATCAGATTCTTGACCATAGCAAACCTATGTTTATTATTGCTTGGCTTTATTTTTATTTGTTTTAAATGTCTTAAAATTGCTTGTTTTAATCTTGTATGCTTAGCTGTTTTAATTGCTATTTGCTTTTCTTGCTTTCCTTAAACTGACATTCCGCTCATATTTCTTCCATTCTGAAAAATTCACACTATCGCACGCTACATGCGAGGTGCGATGGGTGCATCAGCAAAATTCTTTCTTCAAAACCCAAATTTAGGAGAGTTGGTAATATACGTGGAGTGTCCGGTCTAACCGGTGGCCGCGTAGCCTTCTCACTCGAGTTGTCTGCTCGGGAATCTTGCGCCTAGTAAGCCAAATCTTAGAAAACTTAAGATAGAGCTATACAACTTTTTTTTTATTAAGTCATGCATGCATAAACCTTAAGTAGGTTAATCATTGGTATTAACGCCACAATTAGAAATCCACCAAACTTGTCGACGGGTTTCATAACCCAACGACCCATTAGCATACTATGTGTAGCGTGATGACGATAGACAGATCCAAGCCTGATCATGACACGCCGAAATTGAAAAAAGTGCACCGTCATTTGGTCGTCATTTCCAACAAAAGCATTAATGTTTAACAACTTTGGTCAATCTATCCCAATCTCGCATATCTGGCGTTTAGGCCGACCTCTGGCATAGGAGAGGTCTCATGCATATTAGGCGCGCACTTGATTTACATGCTTTTGTTTACTATCGTTGTCTCTAGCAATTCTGTACATATTATTTAATGCAATAATTCCCCTTTTAACCCCTGTACATATTATTTAATGCAATAATTCCCCTTTTAACCCATGTACATATCATGCTATGTGCTTATAACTCCGGCTACGAGCATTTGTATTTTTGCACTTTTTGTTGTCACATTGCAATCAGGGCTTCTATTGCGTAAATCACTCTTGAACAGCGCAATTTGGACTTTGTGAAACATCAACCACCAGTCCGGCCGAACCCATCAGGGGAGTCTTTGACTGTATAGTCACACCCCTTCATTTTATCATTTAGTCACTTTCCTACTCTCACATATTTCTCATATTTTTGCAGGAAGACCGTCCTCGCAAATAGTCGAGGGCGGCCGAAAAAAAAGGGAAGAAAAACAAAATCATCACAAGAATGAGCTGAAGTTATGTTGACGGAAAGAAGTCAGCTTATACCAGATTTAACGAAGCATCGCTCTGGATCCTATTTTGTATTTTTATACATATTTGCAAATTCAATTGATAAGTCTAGTGTTGATTACATAATTCTCTACCATGCATTTTACAACATAATCATCCTGAACTACGCGTGTCTGATTCTCACCATACGGTGTGATACGTAGGCAACCCATCTAGGGTTCGACACCACATAAAAAAAAAGAGGGGAACATATTTGGTTCACCCATTCATTGCATTTATCCAATCACGGACATTCATTATTGCATTTCAATCATTCTATCGCATACATTCATTCATGCATTTCATTCATTCTATCACATCCATTCATTTTTTCATTACATTCCTTTTACTTTGCATTAGTCTTATATTGAACAATCATTTGTTTTGCACAATTTTTACTTTTGCATTTCTTTCATGAATGAATTCTTTTTAAATCATACGTTTTATAACATATTTGAACGAACTACGCACACCTGATTCTCGTCAAAGACGAGATACGTAGGCAGCCCTACTCGGGTTCGGTAACGTAGGCAGCCCTACTCGGGTTCGGTACCATTTATTCAAAAAATACAAAAATATTTTATTCAAAAAGCATAAAAAAATCAAAAAGAAAGCTCTTTTAAGTATCATTGTTTGATTTTGTTGATACCAACACAGTTAGGAGTGTATATAGGAAAGAACGAGTAATAA
Organism: Przewalskia tangutica; assembly: GCA_029844215.1. NCBI lineage: Eukaryota > Viridiplantae > Streptophyta > Magnoliopsida > Solanales > Solanaceae > Przewalskia > Przewalskia tangutica. The sequence continues at coordinate 16,385,901 of CM056721.1, forward strand.
TCAATATGGGTGGACTTCGTGGTAAACCATAGATTCTTTTGGTACCTCTCACGCACACCTGTAATTACATTGTCTTGCATGCTTTCAAGATAAGAACGAAACCAACCTCATCGTTTCATGTGCATTGTGTGGTGAGTTTTAGAATAAGTTCAATTGCATTGCTTTGTGATCTAGAACTTGGCCCGAATATTTGTTGAATCGAAATCCTGAGTAACACTCGGTGTAGGAAATGATCGTAGGCTTTCTTTGACCCGTTTGAGTCTTTGCAGCCTACCAAATAACATTATCCGTAGTACACCCCTTTTGAGCCTGAAGCCTATTCTTTTGACAAGCGCATATTACACCTATATCCTTTCTGAGTGCGTACGCACTATCCCTCTCTTGGTCCGACCTCCTTGAGCGCTTTAGAAATGTGCAAGTGACTGACAAAATTCTGCGTCGAAGTTTGCAAAGACAAAATTGTCAAAATCCCAAAAGGGAAAATAAAAACACAAAGGGCGACTTCACAAAAAGAAGAAATCAAAAGTCCCGACATTAAAAAAAAGAAAAAAAGAATGCGAGAATAACTTTGGAAAAAGCGGGCTCCAAACGAAAGATTCAAAAGAAGTCAGTACAAAAAAACTGGGACAAAAAAACAGATCAGCATTAAAGCACACAAATATCAAGCACGGACGTAGTCCAACGCTCGAGGAAGGATTAGTCACTTTTTACCCAAATGATATTCATCCCTTTCCCCAAACCTACATTACAAGCCCGTGACAAACTCTACATGATATTATACTGAGGGTTCTCACATTAGTGGATACTTACATGACGGCCAAGCCTATGGTATCACAATTGCATGCATTGAACATCCTTTTGAGTGTGAGCGTACTTCTCTAAACTTCCCAAAATTCAAAATACTGGAATATATGTGAGAAATTGGACTTTCTTCCAGTGAGGGCATTTGAAACGTGAGATTACGTGTAGTTCAAAATCTTGACTGCAAGCAAGTGTGTCGATACTTAGGTGTCTGAGGTACCATTTGAAACTATAGAAATTACCCAGAAGTCAGTCTCGGTTAGACTGAAAGCAATAAACGAAAATCCTTATGCACATTACTAATTGTTGATATCAACTGAAATCAGAACGTGATGTTTTCTTTCCACTTTTAAAATATATATATATATATATATATATATATATATATATATATATATATATATACACACACATATAAAATAATCATTTTTTGCATCACGAACTACGTCTTGACCTGATTCCCTCAGCGGGATACGTAGGCGACCACATTGGCTTCGGTCTCATTTTTGAAAATTGCATAATCATTTTTGCATCACGAACTACGTCTTGACCTGATTCCCTCAGCGGGATACGTAGGCGGTCACATTGGCTTCGGTCTCATTTTTTGTAAATTGCATAATCATTTTTGCATCACGAACTACGTCATGACCTGATTCCCTCATGAGGATACGTAGGCGTCCTAAGTCGGCTTCGGTCACACCATTAGAAATCTTCTCATTGGCTCGCGTGCGACAGAGTTAAGTCTTGCCCACGCGCCCCGCATAACGAAAACTGGAACAATTTTGGGAAACGCACAGTGAAGAGATCATAATAAGGATTCCAAAGGGTGTTCGTTTGATCAGAATACGTGTCATATTCGGCAAGTCCGTGCAGAGACTACATCAGCATCAACAACATCCGAAGCATTCGCGGATCCAAAGAAGCCGCGCGAGCATTCGTGAAGCATTCACAGCATCCAGCAAGTCCGTGCAGAGACTACATCAGCCATAGCAACATTCAGCAAACATTCGCAGCATCCAAAAAGTCCGTGTAGAGACTACATCAGTCATCACAGCATTCAACATGCATTCGCAGCATCCAGCAAGTCCGTGCAGAGACTACATCAGCAATCGCAACATTCAGCAAGCATTCGCAGCATCCAGCAAGTCCGCACAAAGACTGCATCAGCACTCGCATCATTCAGCAAACATTCACAACATTCAACACGTCCGTGCAAGGACGAAATCTCAGCATTTGCAGCATCACATCAATACAACCGCCATCACGTTTTACAGGATAACATTCTACTAATACAATTACATTGCTTATAAATTCATGCGTTATCATTTTTGCCTTAACAATTATGCATTAACCTTTTGCTTAAGTCTGAGCATGCAAGCGTCAAGAGCCAAAGCTACAAAGTTGACGCGAATCAACAACTCCTTTCCTAAAACTCACAAATTTTCTTTAAAGCAGGATTTTCATATCAGCAAAGGCGGGAGGACAACTTTAAGCTTATGCGGGTTACAAACGCACAACATCTATGCAATGACGTTATCTCAACTCGGGCGAGTCACAAAGCAGGTACGTCTATGCAACGACGTCATCTCATGTAAGCCTATGCAACAACTTCATCTATGTTTCGTCTATGCAACGACGAATATTTGCATCGCGTCTATGCAACGACGTCATTTCATGTAAGCCTATGCAACGGCTTCATCTATGTTTCGTCTATGCAACGACGAACATTTGCATCGCGTCTATGCAACGACGCCATCTTATGTAAGCCTATACAACGGCTTCACCTATGTTTCGTCTATGCAACGACGAGCATCTGCATCGCGTCTATGCAACGACGCATTTCATAAAAGCCTTTGCAACGGTATCATCTATGATTCGTCTATGCAACGACGAACATTTGTATCGCGTCTATCTGGCGACATCTCGTATGGCTTTATCTGGCGGCCATCTATGTTTCGTATCTGCACGACGAGCATCTGCATCGCGTCATACGCAACGGCGCCATTTCATGTAAGCCTATCTGGCGACTTCATCTATGTTTCGTCTGCGGCGATGAACATTTGCATCGGCGTCTACGCAACGACACCATCTCGTATGGCTTATCTGGCGGCCGCCTATGATTCGTTCATGCAACGACGAACATCTGCATCGCGTCTATGCAGCGACGCCATATCATGTAAGCTTATGCAACGGCTTCATTTGTGTTTCGTCTATGCAATGACGAGCATCTGCATCGCGTCTATGCAACGACGTCATTTCAGGTAAGCCTATGCAACAACTTCATCTATGCAACGACGAACATCTGCATCGCGTCCATGCAATGACGCCATCAACATCTACAAACACCCTGTCTGTCATAGCACCACATCACCTGTAACCTAGTGTCATCATGATTCGACACTGGGACAATTTTGAATCGGCGTCTGCCTGCTTTAATTTTCTAACATCGCAACAACTCATTGTCCTCATAATTCGACACTCGGATAAATTTTTAATCTGCATCAGCTTTGCCTTTTATTTTGGCATCACAACGACCCAGTGTCATCATAATTCGACACTGGGACAATTTTTTTTAATCTGCATCAGCTTTTTGCCCATTCATTTTCCTGATCTTTGTTTTAATTCTGACGATGGAGACAAAATTGGCTACAAGTCAACGTCTTTGTCCGAAAACGCTTTCATCGTCTTTAGTCAAAGATATATAAATTGTTGACACTCAATTTTGACCCATCTTTTGGACATTTCTTGCAATTTTAAGTGTTTTAGGACACCACATTTTAATCACCATTTTTTGGCATTTTTGTATATTTTTTACCTAACATTCTATGTTGTTTTATTTTTTGTAAATTGGCATCATGTTTTACTTTTAATTAGGTATTAAACATTTTTAAATATTATGTTATTATTATTGCGCGATCATTTTATTTTAATAATTTTACATCTCTTTAAATAATTAATTGACATCCCGTCTTTACTTTTAATTAGACATTAAATATTTTTTAAATATTGTATTTTATTATTATTGCATCGGCATTTGCATTTTAATAATTTTGCATCTTTTTAAATAATTTTTCTTTTAAATAATAAACCCGTTTTGCATTTTTGTCAAAATCACCCGATCTGGATCACCCAATCCATGAAAACCAAAGCCCAAACTGAGACCCAAAAATGAAGCCCAGTACACCTTTCATCTTTTCCCTCCAATACCCAATACCCAAAACCCTAAACCTAAATATCTACCCTTTAAATAAAACATTACCCCTCCCAAATAAAGGGGGGGGGGGGGAACTAACCAGCCGCACACCCCATCTTTACCCTTGCCCTCATCCTCTTCACCCATCTCCCTTATCCCCTCTAAAATCCCCCATCTCTCAAACCCAGCCGCACAACACACTCCTCCCCTTTCCTTGAAAATCAAAATCGTCCACCATTTCCCCTCTCATCCTTATTCCCGCCGCCGAACCTCACTGCCTCACCTCACCACAACATCGGTACCAGCCGCATCCCTAACTCCCTCTCCAGCCGTCCACCCTCCTCTCCTCTTCACTCAGATACCACCACCCATACCACTCCCGTCGTCGTTGAACCTCACTGTCACACCAACCAGAAATCCAGTGAAAACCCCATCGCTGACCACTGCTCTAACTCCGGCGAAGTCACGCCGCCGGAGTTCGAGTACCACCACCACTGTTCGCAACTCCAACAGTCACAACGGCGTCGCTCTGGTATTTTTACCGTCGAAGTGACGCTGTCTCTCCCCCTTTTGCTCGCTATCGTTATGTTGGAAAATGCTCCGGCCATCACCACTATTTTGCATATATTTTGGTTGTTTGTTGGACGGATTCTGTATGATTTTTTTTGGATCCTTTATATCTAGCCAGAGTTCTTAAAACTCCGGTGAACTTCGATTTGGAAGGAATCTGTTGTTGGTTTGGTTATTGGACTGATATTGCGTTTTTGTGGTCTTACCAGAATTCTAAAACTCCGACGACCTATATTAGTTCCGTCAGTTATCTGTTGTTGATTTCTATGTTGGGCTGATTTTTCTTGTGTTCTATGGTATCTTGCCGGAGTTATAAAACTCTGTCGGCCTCTATTGGGTTCATCTTTCGGAACCTGTGTTTGGGGTTTCTGTGGGCCCCTTCACGTTTTTTTTTTGTACTCGCCGGATTTTAAAAACTCAGGCGACTTCAGTTACTTTGTTGTTGGGATTTGTCACCTGTTTTGTTGTTACTGATTTTAGATTTTTGTTGCTCCAACGACATTCTGAAGTTCCGTCGGTTGTTGGAGAAGTTTCTTGGTGGTTGTTGGTGCGTTCTGAAATTGATTTTGTTTACTGGCTTGCTGTGTTGCTACTGTTTTGTTGTTCCATACTGGTTTTGGACGATATTGCCATTTTGCTCCTTCTATTAAACTGATTGAACTAAATACTATACTTGATTGGCCAATGAAAAAGTTATCCGTCGATTTTTGAGCCTCCACAGTTGCAAAGACGGAAAATAAAATAAAATGAAGCTTTCTGGGCAATGAAGATTTCTTCCACTTACACCGGATAACCAACATACGCTGGCAGGGCGAATTTTCGCAGCCGGACTTGTTTAGGATGTCCCACTTTATTTTTTATATATATGAGCCCTCCGTGTTTAAAACTATTACTGTTTTGGCGCGGATCTGAAGGTTTTATTTATTTTATTGTTTTTAACAATATTGGCCGATGAAGGAATCTCCGTCTGATTTCCAAGGCCTCCCCTGTACAAAAGACAGATTTATTTTTGCCTTTACTTATTAATTCTTGTCATTGCATTAAAATTATTTATACTATTACTAACACTTTTACTAAGTGTTTATGCAGGTACCCAGAGATCATTTTGCGCAGAAGGCCTAAAAAGGGCTAAAAGATGTCCCGGAGTTTATTTCGATTTTAGCTTTATTATTCTGTATTGCATTTCATCGCAATTGTAAATTATGAAAACTGCTTAGAATATGTAGAATAAAAAGGCAATAAATAATTAACCTAGGTTTGAACGAATAACCGCAAGTTAGCGGATTTTAAAGGATGTCTAACCCCTTCCCTTTAAGATAATAAAGAACCCTGATCCAGAATCTCATTAATTTCGCGGACCATTAAATGGAGATTAATTGCAATATTTTTATTGCAATAAATCAAGTGTCCTAATTCATTTAATTAATTAGGTGGCGACTCCTCAAAATCAGCATTATTGCTCCATCCAGGGAACCGCGCCAAAGAGCAACGTTGCGGATACCGTTCAGACCCCGAGCTCAAAAACGGACGCGACAGTTTGTATGTCAGTTTGTCACTTTCATTTTTTTTAACAAGTTCAATTCAATAAAATATTGGATGATAACTTGTCGCTGTTATCACTACATGTACAAATTTAAGGAGAGGAAATGGCTAACAAAAACCAATCACAAATCGGGTCTGTGATGCATTCATTTCTTGGTTATTTATCCTATAAACGTGTAAATAGACGTGTTCATATCATTTTTATGCTTACGGTTAAGTATTATATTGTGTTTAAGCCGTGTACAAAGTATGGTTAAAAAGTATCCAATGGACCATGGTGAAACATCACTTTTTTATCCCCTTAACTTTAGGGTTAAATGTTTATCAGTCAAAATAATAGGAGTTGATGGATGGCGGTAAAAATTTCCTAGCTTTTTGGAACCTATAATAAGACACAAATGATCAACTTTCACTTTTATCCTCTGTCAATATGCTTGTTTCCCTCTAAGCTTCTCATCCAGAACAGAACAATGTTTGGGGAAAAGCTATAACTTCTCTTTTCTCTCGTTCGTTCTTTTTCAGCCATCTTGAGGAGAGGGTCAAGAGCAATCCTCCAGGCCCTTCTCCCTTACAATTTGGTAAATTGAACGCTACACAACAATATTTCCAATTATTTGTTTTACAATATCTAATTCAACCAGAATATAAATTCCCAATAGAGATCAAGCATGGCGGAAGATAATCGTAAGAGGAATTTCGTGATTATTGGTGTATGTTCATTAATCTTGGTGGCTATGGTAGTTGCTGTAGTCGTAACCGTGAATTGGAATGACAAGAAGGCTAGTGATCAAGATGTCATGACTACGAAAAAAGCTATTGAATCCATATGCCAGACAACACAATATCACAATACATGTGTTGAGAGCCTCGAGTCCTCGGCTGATGGCTCCTCAGATCCCAAAGACCTTATCCAAAAGTCATTTCAGGTGACAATAAAGAGATTTAAGGAAGCAATTGAGAATTCAACAGTCTTGCAAAAGCTTGAGAAGGATCCAAGAGCAAAAATGGCCCTGGAGAACTGCGAGAAGCTAGTGTGGCAAGCCGTTAATGATCTCAACAGGACACACACCAAATTCGAAAGTTTTGAGTTCAATGATCTGAGTCATTGGATTGCTGATTTGAAGATTTGGTTAAGTGGTGCCATTACATATCAAGAAACTTGCTTGGATGGCTTCGAGAATACCACCGGAGAGACAGGGGAGAAAATGAAAAGGGCATTGAATACTTCAATGGAGCTAACTAGCAATGCCCTTTCAATGATCACTGAGATTTCAGCTGTTTTCACAAGCCTTAACGTTGGCTCTAGTCGCCGTCGTCTCCTTTTTGATGAGACACCCGTTTTGGGTCATGGAATCGAGTTGTTACCTGATTGGATGGATATGGGAAGGCGTAGACTTCTTGCTGTTAATATCTCTAAGGAAATCAAACCTGATATGGTTGTTGCCGAGGATGGATCAGGCAAATACAAGACTATCAATGAGGCTCTCAAAAACATCCCATCGAATAGAAACCAGACCTTTGTTCTGTATATCAAAGAGGGTGTTTATAATGAGAAAGTGGAGATTACTAGCGCCATGACGAATTTGATGGTCCTTGGGGATGGTCCAACAAAGACAAGAATCACCGGAAACCAAAACTTCATAGATGGCATTCCCACCTATCAAACCGCAACTGTTGGTAAGTTTTGGTACACACCATACGCATTACCATTATTAAATACAAGTTATATTTCATGAGACGTACTCCATCTATTTCCCTTTTTAGTTTGTTTTGAAAAGAAATACAACCTTATTATATTTTGTGAATATTTAATTTGAAACTTCTCATTTTATTCTTAATAACATGCTCTTATAACTAGAGAAATGTCGCAAGACCACATGCTATAAGGAACTTTCAGTATATGCCAAAAGTTTGCCTTTTTTTCTTAAGTTTTATTACCGGTCAAACACGTCATATAAAACAAAACAGGATGGAGTAAAGACATTAAACAGATAACATTATACGATTTGTTCAATCCAACTGCAAGTGTTTTATGCTCTTTCTTGATTGTGTTTTTAATAAAAGAATATATGTGACTATTGTAGCTATAATGGGAGATTATTTCATTGCTAAGGACATTGGTTTCGAGAACTCTGCTGGTCCAGAAAAACACCAGGCAATAGCTCTGAGAGTGGCAGCAGATAAATCAATCTTTTACAATTGCCATGTCGATGGCTACCAAGACACGCTTTGCATCCACACCTATCGACAATTTTATCGGGATTGTACAATCAGAGGTACCATCGACTTTGTTTTCGGCGATGGTGCTGCTGTGTTCCAGAACTGCACTCTTGCGGTACGAAAGCCTTTAAAAGAGCAACACTGCATTGTGACAGCACAAGGAAGGACAGACGTGCGCCAGCCAACTGGAATTGTCCTTCAAAACTGCAGCATTGTCGCTGATGAATCTTATGATGAGGTCAAAGGGGAAATCAAGACATATCTTGGTCGTCCATGGAAACAGTATTCGAGAACTATTATAATGGAATCTAATATTGATGATCTAATTCAGCCAGAAGGATGGTTGGAATGGAACAAAACATACGCTTGTGAGACAACACTATTCTATACTGAATTCAACAATAAAGGGTCTGGATCATCCAAAAAAGAGCGTGTAAATTGGCAAGGTGTTAAGGAACTTCCTATTAATCGTGTTCAAAGGTTCACAGCATCACAATTCCTCGATGGAGATGTGTGGATACCATCTACTGGTACCCCTTATACTGCTGGATTTTTCTTACCGCCACCACAATATGATTCTTCTGTCGAATTCTCCCCTGTGGATGACGAAGAATACCAAGACTTCGGAAGTGGTAATGACAAATCTTCTTATGAATCTCGGGTTTAGAGAGTTTTCGAAATAATTTGGAAAAAACTTCTTAAAAGATTTCTAAATAACTTCCTAAAAGAAATCATCTTTATATAAAAACAAATGTGTGTATATATCTATATGCTATAGGCAAACATACACACATAATACATGTACACAAAACTGGAAACTATTGAATTTGTAAAATCATCAATCAATAATATAATTGTCTGACTCCAATATTGATTGAGATTGAGGTGAAATTGTTGCTATTGTTATTGTTTTTATTGCTAGTATATTAGTCGAAAAATTTGCTTAGCAACTTACATTAAACTATTAGTAGTAAGTTTGTTAATAGGAGTAATATTATAAGAATAGTAAAAGATGTAAATACTAATTTTTACATTTTGAATAAGAAAAACATAACTTTGTGAACATTACTCCAACTGCGGATGCGATTCAGGTGTGTAGAATCTCAAGAGAATCTCTACTCTGTAATCTCAGTAATCTCCATCGGAATCTCCTACAGAATCTCCACCTCCACCAGAATCTTCTGCAAAATCTCCATCAGAATCTCCACCTCCACCAGAATCTCCTGCAAAATCTCCATCAGAATCTTCTGTAGAATCTCCATCAGAATCTCCATCTCCACCAGAATCTTCTGTAGAATCTCCATCAGAATCTCCACCAGAATCTTTCATAAAATCTCCGTCAACAGAATCTTCAGCAAAATCTCCATCGACAGATTCTTCAGCAGAATCTCCATCAACAGAATCTCCGTCGTCAGAATCCCCAAAGGAATCTCCGGCAGTAGATACAGATGAATTTAAGGCAGCATCACAAGCACCAAGCTCAGCAGAATCTCCTAACGGAGAAATTTGGCTCCACGGTAGTGGGAGTGAAGGCAGCTCCTAAACAAGAAAGATGTTGGGGCCTAATTGGTTTTATAATCTTTTGATTCTCAAGAGCTTTGAGAATAATCATGTGGTTCTCTTTTGCTGCTACTATTTGGAGATACAAGCCAATTGTTGCTAACCGGTCGAACAAATAAAAATTGTATATAGGAAAAAAGAAAAAGAAAAAAAAAAGTAATTTTGTTGGGAAAAATAATTTTGCTATTTTGCTCATGTCATAATCTGACCTGTACTTATACAGTTATACACCTTTCTTTTTATTCTGTCTCTTAATGTTTTTTTAAATTTTTTGAAAAGTTTTGTTTTACTACTCCTTTAGAGTATATCTAGGAATTTCTATGATTAATGCCTGAATATTACAAATTGGGTGAAATTAGTCAATAATTTTTGGGTTTTCTTTTTCCTGTGTCTTGTTGATAATTCTACTACATTAAATTATTTGGTATTTCACAAATTGGCTAGTTGATTAATATAAATGTCAAATAAAAAAAGCCTCCCCTGTTTATATGTTTGCTTTGGTAAAAATGAGAGAACCATATTCGTTTTAAGATTCGACCATGTTGACAAACTCAGTAAAAAATAATTTCACATTCTCTTCCACAACTTGTTGAAAAAAAATTGAGGTGTGTTAGCCTCTGTAGAGCATACTATTTATCAATCTTGGACAATGTTGTAATTCAAAGATAATAGTCGGGGCCGGCCCTGAGATTTGAAATGATCTAAGCCATCACAAATCCCCTCTCCCCCCCTCCCCCTCCACAAAAAATAATTAACAAGTAGCTAGACTTACTTAAACATGTAAATAAATAAAAATTAACATGATTATTAACTTAATATAATAAAAATAGAGGTTGCAACCTTATTCAAAATTGTATAGCTAAGTAACAAGAATATTACCTGATGAGTATACTAGTATTGCTATTGAAACATTATCATTCTCGCCTTTTTGCTAGCAAAATCATTTATCAAGCTTTCGAAATTGGAATTCACTAGCATTTTCTTCTCAATTGATAACATAGCTAGTCCATTCAACATTTCTTGTGACATAGTCAAACGAAGATACGACTTGATCAATTCAATTTTGAAAAACTTCTTTCTCCGGAAGCGGCTGGTATAGTTAACAAAATTTTATAAGCAATTATGACATTCGGGTAGAAACATTATCATCATTGGTGTCAACATGATCTTCTACAACTTCAATGATTTCATTCTCATCATTGGTGTCAACATGAGTCATTATTACAACCTCTTCTGGTAACTTTTCAAGGTCTATATTTGTGTCTTGCCTCTCAGCATTTTTCCGCCCTCAACATTATTAATTGGATTCACAAACCTATAAAGACCACCGCCTTTAGCATATTCTTTTGCGAATTCATCCCTATCTTTTTTCTTCTGTCTATTTTGAGCACCGGACGGTTGTTATCTCATAATTACGGTTCTGATTGAACAACAAAAAACTTAAATCATTGCGGTCCTGATTAAACAACAACAAAAACTATAAAAATTCCATATTATTATTAAACAACAAAAAACTTAATAATCTAGTTACATACTGCTCATGAACCTTCAACAAATCCAACAACAAAAATCTAAATTAAATAGAGAGCAAAAACAAAACAAACAGATAATTTAGATTTAGAGTTATACATGACAAAGAAATTTTAATGTGCTAGAGACCTAGGATTTTGAATTCTTGATTTTGTTTGACTTCCTATCGGTGCAGAAGTTCAGGTTGATATAAGAGAGTTAGGAGAGACTTTTAGCTCATCTACAAAGGTGATGGAAACGAAACATAAATTTTAATTTCTGAACTAGCTAGGGTTAGTGGTGGAGAAAAAACCTTTTTAAACCTAATGAATAATGATTTTTTATTTAAGTTTATATTAGGGGTTTTATTAGAGATTCTTTAGAGTCCAAAAAGATGTGAGGAATGTGTATTTTGACCCCTAAAGTTTTGGTTATTGTTGTATTTAATAGTAATTTTTTCCCAAAAAAATATGCCCTAAATTTTTTCCAAAAAATGATGACATATCCATTGCATTAGCTGCTTTGGATCAGGGTACAGTATACATACGATCATATAAATTTTTGGGCCTCCTATACATGGAATGGAATATTTCGGTGTCTCTTTATTTCTATTTTTTCCTGTTTAATGAAAATCAAGGATGTGTGGGAATACAAGGAGGGATATGATTAGAAATGAAGATATCCGGGGCAGAGTGGGAGTGGCCTCGGTGGAGAATAAAATGCGGGAAGCGAGGTTGAGATGGTTCGGCCATTTGCAGAGGAGAGGCACAAATGCCCCAGTGCAGATGTGTGAGAGGTTGGCTATGAACGAGTTTAGGAGGGGTAGAGGTGATTAGACGGGATATGACGCAGGTGCAACTTACTGAGAGCATAACCTTAGATAGAGAGTTGTGGAGGAAACAGATTAGGGTAGTAGGCAGTTGAGCGTAGTCCTACTTATGCTTACATATTGGTAGTTGTAGTATTATTATTGTAGCTGTGCTTAGTCTATCATACTAGTAGACACAATATTGCTTTATAGTCTCATGTCGTTTGATTTCTGCTGTTGTATGTTTTTTCGTGTACTTTGTTTATCTTATTTACCTGCATTAGTTACTGCTTCTTTTTTAGAATGTTTTATCATGGCTTATTCGCTTTTGGTACTATCATTTCTATACTGCGTTAGATTTCTTATCCGGATCTGATCGTTTCTCTTGATTTGCTTGTGCTTATGCTTTGTCTTGAGCCGAAGGACTTTCGGAAACAGTCTTTCTACCTACCAAGGTAAGATCTGTGTACACTCTACCCTCCCTCAGATTTCACGTTGTGGGATTTTCACTGAGTATATTGTTGTTAATGAAAACCAAGTCCTGTTGCTAACTATACTTCAAAAGAATGTAATAATCACTATTTTTAGTTTAGTTAGCTTTTCAAAGGTTTTATCTTCATTTTCTTCCTTCAACGCCCTGGACATTAATGAATGATTTAAATTGAATCTTAAGGATCAGTTCGGAACAATCATAACTTGATTTCGTTATCATGTTGAACATTTCTTGTTATAGTCGATGGCATATGGAGATTTTTATGCAAGCATTGTAGGCTATGTCACAACTCAACTAGTATACTGATCGGTGTATTTTATATACATTTTTAGAGTCTGTTTTTAGTTAGTATTTTGCCCATTTTTGTGTAAATATGTGTCGTGTCAGGGTAGTTTTTTTCCTTTGGAGTCAAAGTGGTTTAAAAAGGTGAAATGGCGAAAAGGAGCAAAAAGTGGGCGAGGTTCCCGAGCCAAAAATGGACAAAAATTGGCAACACAGGAGTTGGGCGCCGTGGCGCCAAACGGCAGGATTGCATGGCCACGACGCCTAAAGTACTGAGAGGCTGCAGAAGTTTGGGCGCCGCCGCGCCAAGGCGGGAAATTGCCAGATCCGAGCAGGAATGGGCCAAGACCATGAAGGAAAAGTTGCACACGTTTTTTAGAGCTATAAAAGGCCCTTTTGGCAGATTTTTCAAGGGTTCCTCATTACTCTATTCACAACATAACTTAGTTCTTGGAGACTTCAAGATTATAGACTTGTTCTTAAGTATTTTTCTTTCTTTACTTTATTTACTTTTAGTTTATATTGGATAATCTTTTGGTTCTTAGCATGTATATGGCTAGGAGTTAAACTTTATTTAGGGTTTTCCTTTCGAATCGCTTGAACCTCGTCTTTATGACTTAATGCATTAATTTGGGTTCTTCTTCATAGAGTTAAAATTTATTCAATAGTTGTTTTGATTGCTTGGTAATTAACTGATCACTAGTTATCATCACTTATATGATTTCGAATCGAAATCCGAAAGGGGAGATTTGAATATGCTATAGTTGAATAAACATAGGTTAAAATCGTGGACGAAAGTACCCCGATACTTGTGTAGTTTTATAGGTTATTGTCCTTAATCCTCCTATGTGGTAAAATCTGTCATAGAAATATAGAAGATTTTTGCACCGGAGTTGAGTGTTTATATATCCTACCCAGAATATAAAACGGTCTAGTTAACCTGCTATCTTAACATAGAAGAAGAACTTTTATTGTTGCATTAAGGATTAAGGCGAGTGGATAGTTGAGGAGATTGGAAGCCCTATTTCCACCATATCTGATTTAAGTAAAGTAATTTAGTTAACTTTTACAATTGTTCAGTAGTTTATAGATAAAAACAACAACACACTATCGACAGCCAAATAGATAACATAGAATAGATGTTTGGTAATTGAATACCAGTCCCCGAGGACGATATTCGGTCTTACCTAGACTATATTGCTTGTCCCGATACGTACACTTGCGTTAAGCATGCGGAAAATCGCCAACAAGTTTTTGGCGCCGTTGTCGGGGATTGACGTAGTTCAATATCAATTTATCTATTCTTAATTTCTAATTTGGCTTTTATTTTCTTTTATTAATTTCTTTTAATTATGGAACTATGCGCCGTGATTTATTTGTTGATTTTGATCTATTTCAGGGATCTAGTTTATGCGAAGAAGAAGATGAGCAGATACACTGGTCCCCTTCAATACTGAGATAGAAAAGACTTGCAAGCAGAAACGGCGAAACACGTGAATTATTAAATTGATAGACATAGGGGATCTACAGAACAATAATGAGATGAATGAAGGGGTGGGTAATCATCAACCCAACCAAATGGGACCCCAAGGGTTTCCTATAGATGTAGAAGAACGGGTTCAGGTCCAAGCTGAGAGGAACTTGGGAGATTATGTGCTTCCAAGAGTTACTGGAGCACAGACATGCATAAGGCTCCCAACAATATGAGCGAATAATTTTGAGATAAAGCCTGCAATCCTAAGCATGGTGCCACACAGTCCAGTTCGGAGGATTACCATCTGAAGATCCACACATGCATATTGCGAACTTTCTGAAGTTATGTGCAACATTCAAATATAATGGTGTTACTAATGATGTAATTCGGTTGATGCTTTTTCCTTTCTCACTCAGGGACAGGGCAAAGGTTTGGTTGAACTCCCTGCCGACATATTTCATATTCACATGGCAGGATCTAGCACAGAAATTCCTTGCAAAGTTCTTCCCGCATTCGAAAGTAGCCAAGCTGAGAGGAGAGCTAAATAATTTCTACCAGACCGATGAGGAGTCACTGTATGAGGCGTGGGAGAGGTTTAAGGATCTGCAGATGAGGTGCCCACATCATGACATTGAACAATGGAATTTGGTGCACATCTTCTACAATGGGCTAAGTGGGACCACGAGAACCATTATTGATGTAGCTGCAGGTGGTATGTTTATGAGAAAGACAGCACATGAGGCTCATGACTTGCTAGAGGATATGACCATCAATAATCATTTGCCAGATGAGAAGGGGAATAAGTGGAAGGAAAGCAATAGGAGTTCACGAGTTAGATGCCATCACAACATTAAATGCACAGGTTGCTCTCCTAACCAAGCAGCTCCAGCAGAACACTGTGTCAGTAAACGCAGTCCAGATGCCAGTGACTTGTGAGATTTGTGGGGGTCCACATACTTTTGACAGGTGTCCAACAACTGACTCAAACAACATTCTTATTGAGCAAGCTCAGTGTCAGGCAGTGGGGAATTTCTAACGGCCCCAGAACAATCCCTATTCGAACACTTATAATCCAGGGTGGAGAAGTCACCCAAATTTCTCATGGAGGGGTGACCAAGGACATCAGACTCAGTTCAGAGGCCAGTACCAGAATCATCCACCACTCAATCAGGCCTCATCTTCACAACAGTTTAGCTCACATGCCCCACTCGAAAAACCAGATGAATTGAGGGCAGTTTTGTTGACACTCACCAATTCTCAAACTCAATTCATGGCAGAAGCAAAGTCCTCTATCAGAAACTTAGAAACCCAGGTAAGGCAGTTGGCCAATATGGTGAATAATAGGCCACAGGGCACTCTTCCGAGCAATACAGAGGTGAATCCTAGAGAGCAGTGTCAAGCAGTCGTGCTAAGAAGTGGAAAGAAGTTGGAACAAGTTGCTCCCCATCCCGCAGTGGTAAGTGAAAGGAGAGTGAAAAGGTAGTTGAAGTAGAGAAAGAGGGGGTCAGTGAGGACCACCCCACAGCTGATAATGTCCCACCAGCACATTTGAGCGAATATGTTGAGAGAATTCATTACCCTCAGAGGCTACAGAAGAAGGCAGTTGATAAACAATTCTCCAAATTCTTGGAGGTGTTCAAGAAGCTGCATATAAATATTCCCTTAATCGAGGCGCTAGAACAGATACCAGCATATTTTAAGTTCATGAAGGAAATACTTGGGAAAAAGAGGAAGCTGGCGGATTATGAGACTGTGACTTTGACAGAGGAGTGTAGTGTCATCCTGCAAAAGAAACTGCCTCCTAAACTTAAGGACCCAGGGAGCTTCACATTGCCCTGCACTATTGGTAGGGTGACATGCAACAAGGCCCTGTGTGATTTTGGGGCTAGTATCAATCTTATGCCTCTGTCAGTATTTAAGATACTGGGTTTGGGTGAAGCCAAGAAAACCACGGTTAATTTGCAGTTGGCGGACAGAACAGTGGTGCATCCCAGAGGTATCATTAAAGATGTGCTTGTCAAGGTAGGGAAGTTCTTCTTCCCAGCAGACTTTCTCATCCTTGACATGGAGGAAGACGATGAAATTTCCATCATCATGGGAAGGCCATTCCTTGCAATTGGGAGAGCCCTAATAGATGTGGAAAATGGCGAGCTAAAACTGAGAGTTGAGGACGAGGAGATGGTGTTCAAGGTGTTTAAACCCACCACTGAATCCCAAGCCTTAAGCAAATGTCTCGCAATCAGCACAACTGACACATCAATTGAGCTAGCACAGGCCAAAGCCAAGGAGATCAGTCCGCCAGCACAAGTAAGTATTGCTACACCTCCCCTTGAGAAAAACAGAAAAAGAAAAGTAGAATGCGAAAAAGAAAGATGATCCTGAAATGGATAGGTTGTGGGGTTAAATTACCCCAATGATCTTAATAAGGAACCGGCGTCCGGCTACAAGACGTTAAATACAGCGCTACTTGGGAGGCAACCAAAGGTTTTAAATTATGCACTTTAGTTTAGTTAGAACAGGCTCACGTATGATATTATTTGTGGTGTTGTTATGACAGGTACAGGGCTAAAATGTGGAGTACGAAAAACGAGAAGGGAGAAAAATAGTGCAGCGCCACGGCGCACAGAAGCAGGGCCGTGGCGCCGAAAGTTTAGAGAACCCGCAGAAGTTTGGGCGCCACGGCGCTAAAATATAGGGCCATGGCGCTAAAATGTAGTGCTATGGCGCTGATTTATCAGAAGGCGCAGGACTTTGGGCGGCACGGCGCCGAAACGCAGGGCCGCGGCGTCGCGACGGGATTTCAGAAAATTAAAAAGTCCTAACATCCCCAATCCCTCTCCCACACAAACCCAAATCTCTAAAAACCTTTAACCCACGAAAAATCTCCACCCCATACTCAAAATCTCTCATAAAACAAACCCAAATCATTCAATCCCTTACACCAATCACCACTACAAATCCACCATCTTCCATCCTTGTTTCATTCTTCTATTTGGGGATAAGACAATTGTGAAGAGCAACCTTCAAAAAGGTAACTTTCACCGTTCTTTTTGAGATTTTAAGGTAAAGAGAGGAAGTAATTCACAAGTTTGGGGGTGTAAGGGCTATTGTTGGGATAATCTGGTTGTGTGAGAGATTATTGTTGAGTATTACCATTGTGGGGTGTTGTACTTAGTACTGTGGGTGTTGTACGTGTTCTTTGATGTATTTGGGGCTGAATTGTTGTGTTGTATATTGATGTGTTGGGTTGTTGTGGTTCATAGTAGTTGGAAAACTTAAGGAAACAAGGAAACGCTGCAGAAATTTTCCCAACATATCTCACAATGTCTTCCCGAAAGAGAGCTGCCAGGGCGTCCACATCCACATCTGCCCCTGAATATGATGTTACCAGATTCGCTAGCAAAGAAGCGGAGGATAGATACAACCGGATAAGCACAAAGACATTGCTACCTGAGAGAGGCATGGATTACCAGAAAGAACTGTTTGATGATAATGATGCCTATGAGCCAATTCAGGCTATGATCGAGGCCAATAGGTGGAGAAGATTCACGAATCCGGAAAGGATTCCACCGCAGAATACTAACATGGTAAGGGAATTCTATGCCAACTATCCGGAGCAGACAGATGACAGATGTTTTATGAGAGGGCAATATGTGCCCGTAAATTCTAAGGTGGTAAATGCAATGTTGGGAACATATGACGTTGAAGAACGAGACTATAACCCAAACCATTTCAGAAGTTGGTCTAGAGATGTCAGCCACATCGATTGGGACGCCATCGCAAGAACATTGTGCTACCTAGGGACTGAATATGAGGTTGCTCGCAATGGAGCCCGGGGACTTGCCAGGTGCCAATTCAATAGAACGACGGCGGGTCAGATTTTTGTAAGTGCTCGTCTGATTCTATCTACACACTTCACCAGAGTGCCTGCAGATAGAATCAAGATGGTATATGGAATCATGACGGGAAAGACAATTGATATTGGGCAGGAAGTAGTGCAGAGTATTAGAGAAACAAGCAGATTGACCACCACTGGTGGGTTGGGACATGGATCTCTCATTTGTGTCTTATGTGCTAGGCATGGAGTCCCAACTTTTGTCACTGATACTTTTGACAAGGGTCAGCCTGCTGTGACATATAGTTTAGTGCACTCTTTCTCTGAACCAGTCCCCAGAGCAGCAGCAAGGAGAGGAGCACCAGCAGCAGCAGCAGAGGCAGCCATGGAAGAAGAAGAGTCTGAGACAGCGGCTCATTATGAGGCAGGCAACAGCAGCCACCAACCACATTTAGCCGTGGAACCTCCAGTGCCAATGATGGAGCAGTTGCTCATGAACCGGCAGAAGATGATGCAGAGTCTGGACACCTTGACCCAACGAGTTGATGGTTTGAGCTCCAGGTTCGATCAATGGACCATGCAGTATCCACCACCGCCACCGCCATCATTTTAAACCACAAGTCTGTAAGTCATCCCATTTTTTTTATTTTTGCGTCTTGTACACATTAGGGACAATGTGTGATTTAAGTTTGGGGGGGTCTTAGTTTATTTTTGTGTTTTTGTGTCTATTTTATTGTCTTGTTTATGTTTTATATGAGTCAAAAAAAAATTATGATCATGCATGTTGTAGTTACTTGAAACACCTAAGTGAAGTAAGTAGGATAATGTAATGGAATTAGAAACAAAAATCTGAATGCTTAAGCGAGATATGCCAAGAATTCATGAAATCCAATTATTTGGAGTACCTGTGCTTAACTTCTGCATTGTTAATGATAAAGTATATGTGTCTGCTTGCTTGTTATTTGAGGCGAAATAGTTAGGATATACATGTTAGGGATATGACTCAGACAATTCTTTGTTAGCCCTTCTTACCATTCACTGCCTATCCCTGACAATAAAATTTATCACTAGTTAGCTCCTTTGAGCCTAAAATAAGATCTTTCTTGGACACCATATAATTTCATGTTTGTGCCATAAGAAAAAAAAATTAAAGACTCTTGAAATGAAAAGTGTTGAAGAAGAAAAACAAAAAGAGAGTGAAAAATTGATGCACCCCAATGAAAAATAGGCAAAAGCCTAAGTTTGGGGGTGCTTGTTATTCATAATCCACCTCACTCTCTCAAAACAAAAGAGGGAAAAGATAGGGATGAGATTAAAAAGGAAATCAAAAAGAAGGAAAATGAGTTGAATGAAAATAGCTTATGGTACGTAATTTGAGCCTAAAATGCCTATTGTTACCTACCCCTGCCTAAGCCTACATTACAACCCTGAAAAGTCCTGAAGATTTCTAGTATTGATGTCCATAATTAGTGGAGAATAACAAGTGAACAGGCCATAGAATTTTGAAATTAACATGCATAGGTTGGGTGCTCTTACTTCCATTGAACATGATTGAAATGAATTTGCGATATATCTGACTTGAAAGTTTAGAATGCTAAAAAGTCATGCTATACATGTTCATGTATATTATCCTAACTAACCTTCATGCTTTTCTAGTGACTATTGTGCAGCAGATTGATCAGAGTCTTTGAGTCTTTATTTTTTTCTTTTGTGTCTTTGATTTTATTTTGATCTTTACTCGAGGGCGAGCAAAGGTTAAGTTTGGGGGTATTTGATCGGTGTATTTTATATACACTTTTAGAGTCATTTTTTAATTAGTATTTTGCCCATTTTGTGTAAATATGTGTCGTGTCAGGGTAGTTTTCTTCCTTTGGAGTCAAAGTGGTTTAAAAAGGTGAAATGGCGAAAAAAAGCAAAAAGTGGACAGAAAAGGAGGTTCCCGAGCAAAAAATGGACAAAAATTGGCAACACGGGAGTTGGGCGCCGTGGCGCCAAACTGCAGGATTGCATGGCCACGGGGCCTAAAGTACTGAGAGGCTGCAGAAGTTTGGGCGCCGCGGCACCAGAGTTCATGGCCGCGACGCCAAGGCGGGAAATTGCCAGATCCGAGCAGGAATGGGCCAAGACCATGAAGGAAAAGTTGCACACGTTTTTTAGAGCTATAAAAGGCCCTTTGGGCAGATTTTTCAAGGGTTCCTCATTACTCTATTCACAACATAACTTAGTTCTTGGAGACTTCAAGATTAGAGACTTGTTCTTAAGTATTTTTCTTTCTTTACTTTATTTACTTTTAGTTTATATTGGATAATATTTTGGTTCTTAGCATGTCTATGGCTAGGAGCTAAACTTTATTTAGGGTTTTCCTTTCGAATCACTTGAACCTCGTCTTTATGACTTAATGCATTAATTTGGGTTCTTCTTCATAGAGTTAAAATTTATTCAATAGTTGTTTTGATTGCTTGGTAATTAACTGATCACTAGTTATCATCACTTATATGATTTCGAATCGAAATCCGAAAGGGGAGATTTGAATATGCTATAGTTGAATAAACATAGGTTAAAATCGTGGACGAAAGTACCCCGATACTTGTGTAGTTTTATAGGTTATTGTCCTTAATCCTCCTATGTGGTAAAATCTGTCATAGAAATATAGAAGATTTTTGCACCGGGGTTGAGTGTTTATATATCCTAACCAGAATATAAAACGGCGGTCTAGTTAATCTGATATCTTAACATAGAAGAAGAACCTTTATTGTTGCATTAAGGATTAAGGCGAGTGGATAGTTGAGGAGATTGGAAGCCCTATTTCCACCATATCTGATTTAAGTAAAGTAATTTAGATAACTTTTACAATTGTTCAGTAGTTTATAGATAAAAACAACAACACACTATCGACAGCCAAATAGATAACATAGAATAGATGTTTGGTAATTGAACACCAGTCCCTGAGGACGATATTCGGTCTTACCTAGACTATATTGCTTGTCCCGATACGTACACTTGCGTTAAGCGTGTGAAAAATCGCTAACATATACGAGTTTGAATTTGAAGTTGTAGAGATTCAATAATGCTTTACTTCTATATCAAAGTGATATTTACTCATATTTACCTTGATTTGGTCAATGGATGATCATGAAGGCTCATGCCTTAGGTTGATGGCCTTCACTGTACTTTAGAGGGGCGTCCGTCTAAGGTTGGTCCAAGTAGTTGAGCCTATGTCATAGTTTGTAGCAGTTGGAATTGCCAACACAAAAAGAGTGATTTTTACTCTACATTATTTCACAAATAGAGTCATGCGTAAAGACTATACATGCATGTATAGAGAGACAAATTCAAGCTTTAATCTGCTCAGACCTTTATCAGCAGAACTTTAACACATAAGTTTATATCATCCAAGATATTGAATTCATATGAATTCGTGGTATAAGATTACATCCGCCTCTACATACATATAGGTGTGTATATAAGCATAGAAACTTACCAAGAATATATTAGTTATCATGATAAGTGATAAAATGAACCAAGAATATAATTACTTAATTATTTTAAAAAATGTAAAAGAAATTTATCCACAGGTAATATTGTACCATTGCCCAATAAAAAAGTGACTGCAGTACCTATCAAAAAGACAGTTTTCGCCATTGAAAGGCGATATATAAAATTTTATTAACACTTCTAAAAAAGGTGTAGGTTATCGATAACAACATACGTAAACATTTTTAGTCAAGTTTCCAAAATATGCTTATTTAGAAAGTGAATTTTGTTAAAAGTCTTTTCGAAGAAAGTACTTTTAGAGAGTAATTGTTTATGTTTGGTTAATCAAGCTTAAAAAATCACGTTTACCATATAACCTTTTATCACATTCAGTCGACTTTCAATTCAATCTCTGAGGAAGAGAAAGATATAGTTTATATACAGAAAAAACCTAGTTTTGAATTCTATTAAGGACCCGAAGAAGACAGGAGAACTTTCCGGGTTAGAGCAACCATTTGTATTTGGTAGAGGTTCTAGACGTGCTTCTGGGTAATAACTATTTTGTCAATTTTTGAAAAATAACTTCTGCACAAAGTTCCACTTTGGGAGGGGGAGGAGATAAAGTGTTACCAAAAGCGATTGTATACTCATGGCTCGAACTAAGATATTTGCTTAAGGACGGATGATTACATATCACTCCATCTCAACCTTTATTGGTTTGTGAAATTAGTTATAATGTTTTACAATTACTATATGCTGTTTATATTTAGTTTTGTTGTTTGTGAGATATAGTTAATTTAAAAGTATATTTAATCATAACAACAATATATTCAGTGAAATCTCACAACGTGAGGTCTGAGAAGGGTAGAGTGTATGTAGACCTTACCTCTACCTTGATAGGTAGATCGGCTGTTTCCGAGAGACCATCGGCTCAAGACAAATCATAAGCACAAGCAAAGCAAGAGAAACGATCAGACCTGGACAAGAAATTTAAAGCAGTATTAAAATACTTGTATCAAAAGCGAATAGGCCATGCTAGCACATTCTGAAAAAAGAAGCAATAACTAATGCATGTAAATAAGATACACAAAGTACACTAAAGAACACATAGCAGCAGAAATCAAACGATACTATAAAGAAATATTACGTCTACTAGTATATAGGTGTTGACACCCAATTTTGACCCTCTCGTCCAGTCACTAACTATAAAATTACACTAATTTTTCAAAATAATTTTTAATAATTTTATAGTAATAAAACGCGACAATAAAACATTAATGCAGGCACAAATAAGCAGTTTAATAATGGCACCGCATTTTTACGTACACACCTTGAGTCTCACATCCGCATTCGTCATTTTAATAACAACAGTTTCATTAATATTATTCGTAAGCCCTATTTCCCATTAATTAAAATCCAAACAATTCTTAATGATAATGTCACGACCCGTTCCGGGGCCCGTGACTGGTGCCTTACCCGGACACCCAAGTAGTCATACATCAGAGTAATCAGCGGAATATAAAAACAAGACATGAAACAGTTGTAAAATGAGACACAGTTTTATGTGAGAAAATGTCGCCTTTCGGCATATATATATAAACATAGTTTTGCAGTTACATCCCAACTGTACAATAGGACTCTGCACCTCAGAAGATAACAACTATGGCGGACGGGGCCCCGCCATACCTGAATGTACAAAACTATATACAACAACGGGAGATCATACCCAAAAGTCGAGCCTCAGGAGAAGATGGAGCTCACGACACCACAAAGAAAGAGATCCTAAGGATGTGGATCTAGCACTGACGCTTTACTGCGGCATGAACGCACCCGAGGAGGTCGATAACAGGTACCAAGTATGTGAAACTGTAAAGTACTTAAATGAAACCAAAGCATTTAAAACCATTTGCAAATACAATCAGTTCAATTGCACATAGTGCCACATCACAAACAAGAACAATAATAGGTAAACTGTAACAGGTCTTTTCTAGGCCGCGAATGATCGGGCAAGCGCCAATCGCCCATAGTATCATTATGCTGCCTAATCACGACTTCCGCACCGCATAGGTCACACCTGAACCGCATGAGGTATTCTCGACGGGGTAGCTAACCCCTGTATTCTCCTCGACTCCGCACCGCATAGTCTCAATAGACCACATAGTCACGCATCGCATAGTGGCGTCCGCGTCGGGCTAAAACACCCGGAATGATCAATCTCGAACTCCGCAGCCCGCATAGTCTCACAGACCGCATAGGCCGTATAGACCGCGTCAAGGTGGCAAGCCCTCGGTATAACAAGTCGAGGGTAGGTGATATAATAACGATAATCGACTTACCGTTTAGCAACGTAAACACAACAAGAATGACCCCCTTTCACAACATCACAAGACACTAACACACGTAGCATCATAATATGTCTATTTATCAACCAATCTTACTACACCTTACAGAAATCATTACAAGGTTTTTTTATAAGCAAATAAGTAAACAGTTCTTTTTATCTTTCTTAAGTTGTTATACCTAACTTCCCATAAAGCTAGTATAACTCTTAAGCTTTTGTTTAAAAACCAACTGTTTCTCTTCTGTTAAAAAAAAATGATTCAGTATTCTTTTGAAATGCTTCAAGATCTTTATTATTCAGGCTTAAGTCAAAAGACATTGCCGTAGTTATTATTCAGGCTTAAGTCTAAAGACATTGCCGTAATTATTATTCAGTTAACACTCGTACGTCTACCGTACTATATATATATTTAAAATATCATGCTCAAGAGTATAGGAAGAATCACATACCTTCTGAAATCCACCGCCAAGTCGAATATGTCGTGCAGAGAATCGACTATAATAGTCAAATACGCCTATCAACGCGTCTAGACTATTCTCGTAAATTCTAAGTAGAGGGTTCTCTATTCTATGGAAAATTGGGCAGACTTCCCTACCCGTCGAGCTACTCAAGTCATCGTGAAAACAAATTCTAAGTAAGTATAGTTCAATTATTCTTCTTTAAACCCTTCTGCGTGATATGTGATTCCAATTCTATAATCTTGTAATATCCTTCTAAGTATTTATACTCAAGTCTATACTATTCTTATATGTAATATCCAATTACAATAGAAAGACAAGAGTATTTACCTCGATAAGCCCAAAATTATCCAAGTTAAATGTCGCTCCTGAGCAAGGTTTAGCTCCTAATTTGTACGCTCCGATAGCTCCAAGAACCCTTAGAAGTTATTCACAACTTCAACTAAGTACTAAAGGATTTGGGCTAGGGTATTTAGGAATAGTAACTATACTTGGAAGACAACATTTCTACCAAGGGAGGGAGGGTAGGTTTCGGCTAGGACTACTAGGCTAGAGGGGGGTGTGTCGGCGAGGCCTTCTGAGGAGGGGAAGTGTTGGACGAAAAGCTCTGAGGAGAGGGAGGGATTTTAGACTTGGAAAGTTTGTTTTGTGGATGAAGAACTCTTCATCTTAAGGGGGGTATTTATAGGTCAAGCAATGGCCAACCAATGTCCAAGATGAAGCCAAGTGCTAGGCAAGTGTAAGGTGGGGATTTAGGCAAGTGTCCTTATCCATCTACTACACAAATATCCTACCAACTTCTTGACTAAGGAGAAGGCACAAAAAATGTGCCAACAATGCCCCACTTTGCCGTCCAATGAGCACCCTCCCGTTGGTCCAAAATGTTTCGTCTCTCGGAAAAATCCGCAAAAATAATAAATGTCATAGCCGGAATTTACCCTACGCGAGTTTAGTAAAACGTTTCGTCAAAAAACGATTCTTTTAGTGAGTTGTGCACAAACTTTTTCGTCCATAATGCCTAACTAAGGCTAAACTTTTGTACGTACGCCCTTACGTACATACTCTGGAAATACGGGGTATAACAGATAATTAATAATAATAAATACGTAAATAAATAAATAATTTAGCAATGACGTCGTGTCAAATAGCATAGTCGCATTTATTAATACGCAAAATAATTTCATAATTATTGTAATAATTGAAACTCAAGCTAAAATTAATAAAGCACCTAAAGTCATATTAAAATAATTTAATAATGATAAATATGCACGATAAATAAGATTTTTAAATAATAGCGTCGCATTTATAAAAACATTAAGCAACCCTTAAATATCATATCCACATTTAGCATTTAAATAATTTAAAACCCATTTATTTATCACTAAAAATTTAAAACCCATTTATTTATTAATAAAATCCAGCCCAACAATTCCCTGGCCCAAACCCACGACCCGCAGCCCACGACCTTTATCTTCACCAACACCCCTTTTCGTCCAAAAAAAAAACACTAACCTAAAAAAGAATAGGAACCCTAGCAGCCAAGGCAGCAGCCGCACCTTGCCCTCACGCCACCTTCCCCCTTCCGAGATTCTCGCCTGAGAATTCGGCGACCTTTCCCTTACCCACGCCCAAATCATTCTCTAGAAAGTACCATCTTACCATAATCAAATCGAGGTAATCATTCCTCACCCTTACCATACTTAACCCTTCCAAATATACACCCAAATATCTTAACCAAATCGGATCCAGAACTTTAGAACCCCAAAAACGGTAACAAATCGTCCAAAATCTTTATCAAAATCGCACCAAATCAGTTCGAAAATCGTCCTTACAACAGCCCTAAAAATCATAAATACTTACCTAAATTGAAACCCTAAATGGTGACTATATAAATCGAACGGTTTATACATTAAAAAAAATACAGCAATCCAGACCCCCTCTTCACTGTCAAAACCGATCGATATACACATGCATGGGGAGGGACAGAAAAGAACCCATCGGAAATCAGTCTAAATATCCAGAAAATCGACAGGGAACCAGTTAATCGACTCTCACATTAAGAACCAACAATTATTTTCCAGGCACAAACTCTGCCTTTTCCATCGCATCGCAATAAACCCCGAGTGAATCGACGACTTGATACGCTGTCTCGGTTCACTGCCTGGAGAAGGTAAATCCATTCCTCTTCGTGAAACTCTGATTTTGTATTCGATTATGTGAAGCCTGTTTTATCCTGATTGTTGTTGTTTCGTGTACATTCGTATTTGTTGTTTCAATATGTGGGTATTCTGCCGTCTAAGCATTTGTCTAATGAAAGTCTGAAATATGGTCTGTTAAATAATTAACGTAAGAGATGTGAGTGATCGTTCACTTTACCTGTTGGTTCTCGATTATCGACGACTGAATATTTATGTGTTGATGTTGTTTGTCTTAGAGACTGCGTAAGTAGAGGCATAGTATCATGACTCGTTTTTGTATGAAAATGTTTGTGACTCACATATAGAAATATGGGTGCAGTCATATACTTTTTTTACATTTTTACCTATTCGTCACAACACAGATTGAAAGAAACTGCCCTGTTTGTATTAAGATTTCTGTACCTAATTCACTGTAAACTAAGATTCCGAATATAAAGGGTGTCGCGTCCGTTTTTGATCTCGGGGTTTGAACGGTATCCGCAACGTTACTCTTTGGCGCGGTTCCCTGGATGGAGCAATAGTGATGTTTTTAAGGAGTCGTCACCTAATTAGTTAAGTGAATTAGGACACTTGATTTATTGCAATAAAAATACTGCAATTAATCTTCATTTAATGGTCTGCGAAATTAGTGAGATTCTGAATCAGGGTTCTTTATTATCCTAAAGGGAAGGGATTAGGCATCCTTTAAGATCCGCTAACTTGCGGTTATTCGTTCAAACCTAGGTTAATTATTTATTGCCTTTTTTATTCTACGTATTCTAAGAATTTTTTCATAATTTATAATTAAAATAAAATGCAATACAAAATAATAAAAACTAAAATTAAATGCGACATAAAATAAAACATCGGGACATCTTTTAGCCCTTTTTAGGCCTTCTGCACAAGATGATCTCCGGGTACCTGCATAAACACTTAGTAAAAGTGTTAATAGTAGAATAAATAATTTTAAAGCAATGACAAGAATTAATAAGTAAAGCAAAATAAATAAATAAATTCGTCTTCTGCACAGAGGAGGCCTTGGAAATCAGACGGAAATTCCTTCATCGGCCATTATTGTTAAAAGCAATAAAATAAATAAAACCTTCAGATCCGCGCCAAAACAGTGATAGTTTTAAACACGGAGGGCTCAGATATATATAAAAATAAAGTGGGACATCCTAAACAAGTCCGGCTGCGAAAATTCGCCTCGCCAACACATGTTGGTTATCCTGTGTAAGTAGAAGAAATCATCAACGCCCAGAAAACTTCATTTATTTTATTTTCCGTCTTTGAAACTGTAGAGGCCTAAAAAATCGACGGAAAACTTTTTCATTGGCCAAACAAGTATAGCATCTTGTTCAAAAATCAGTAAAATACCAAATATTCAAATGCAGAAATATGTTCCTTCTGTTTAATAAAATAAAAGCAAGCTTAGCGAAACCAGTCCGATAAAATAGCCAAAATCAATAACAAAATGGCCGAAAATCAGTCCAAAGTCAGTAGCAACATAGCAAAATCAGTAGTCAAATGGTCAACAGATAAGTAGCAACATAGCAAAATCAGTAGTCAAATGGCCAACAGATCAGTAGCAACATAGCAAGTATAACAGCAACAGCAACATCGCCGGAGTTCTCAAGACTCCGGCCAGCTACCTAAACAAATAAAAATCAGTCCAACAATACAAAAGCAAACCGACGAACATCGTCGGAGTTTTGCAAACTCCGGCCAAATACGAAAAGCGGGAAATCAGTCCGACAACCAACAACAGAAACCAAAAATTAAACCAACAGGGGTCGCCGGAGTTTAAATTTCCAAATCAGTCCAAATAAGAGTATGCCAACATATCTAAAATGGGTCGTTGCATAGACGCGATGCAGATGTTCGTCGTTGCATAGACGAAACATGAATGAAGTCGTTGCATAGTCTTATATGAAATGACGTCGTTGCATAGACGCGATGCAGATGCTCGTCGTTGCATAGACGAAACATGGATGAAGTCGTTGCATAGGCTTTGATGAAATGGCGTCGTTGCATAGCCGTGATGCAGATGTTCGTCGTTGCATAGACGAAACATAGATGAAGCCGTTGCATAGGCTTTGATGAAATGACGTCGTTGCATAGACGCGATGCAGATGTTCGTCGTTGCATAGACGAAACATGGATGAAGCCGTTGCATAGGCTTTGATGAAATGCGTCGTTGCATAGACGCGATGCAGATGTTCGTCGTTGCATAGACGAAACATGGATGAAGTTGTTGCATGGGCTTTGATGAAATGCGTCGTTGCATAGACGTGATGCAGATGTTCGTCGTTGCATAGAAGAAACATAGATGAAGTCGTTGCATAGAAGAAACATAGATGAAGTCGTTGCATAGGCTTTTATGAAATGCGTCGTTGCATAGACGCGATGCAGATGTTCGTCGTTGCATAGACGAAACATGGATGAAGCCGTTGCATAGGCTTTGATGAAATGACGTCGTTGCATAGACGCGATGCAGATGTTCGTCGCTGCATAGACGAAACATGGATGAAGTTGTTGCATAGGCTTTGATGAAATGACGTCGTTGCATAGACGCGATGCAGATGTTCGTCGTTGCATAGACGAAACATAGATGAAGTCGTTGCATAAGATTATATGAAATGCGTTGGTTTATGGGTGTACCTGCTTTGTGATCCGTCTGGGTTGAGATAGCGTCATTGCATAGACGTTGTGCGTTTGTGACCCGCATGGGCTTATTGTTGTGCTCCCGCCTTTGCTGATATGAAGATCCTGCACTCAAAGAAAACTTAGTGAGTTTTAGGAAAGGAATGGTTGATTAGCGTCGATTCTGTAGTTGTGGCTCTTGACGCTTGCATTCTTGGTTTGGACTGAAGACCTAGTTGGCCTGCTTTTTTCCTGTTTATTGCCATTTTCTTGCAGTGAATCCTTAAAATGTCTCAGTTTCTGTTAATGAAGATGTTGAACTTTCAACTGGGTAAGGTTGAATCTTGACGCTATCAAGGCGATCAGATAAGCCTTTTTTTTAATGATGTCGGACTGAAGCCGATGTGGCCGCATACGTATCCCGCAGAGGAAATCAGGTCAGAGCGTAGTTCATGCTGCAAAATAACGATTTTTTATGATTTTAAAATGATGTGGGACCGAAGCCGATGTGGCCGCCTACGTATCCCGCTGAGGGAATCAGGTCAAGACGTAGTTCGCGCTGCAAAATAAGAATTTTTTTATGATTTTAAAATGATGTGGGACCGAAGCCGATGTGGCCGCCTACGTATCCCGCTGAGGGAATCAGGTCAAGACGTAGTTCGTGCTGCAAAATAAGAAATTTTTTATGATTTTTAAATGATGTGGGACCGAAGCCGATGTGGCCGCCTACGTATCCCGCTGAGGGAATCAGGTCAAGACGTAGTTCGTGATGCAAAATAAGTATTTTTATGTAATATGCATTTTGTTGTTTTTTTTCTGAAAAAAATGGAAGACGACATTACGTTCTGACTCCAGTTGATACCAACAATTAGTATTGTGTATAAGGATATTCTTTTATTGCTTTCAGTCTAACCGAGATTGACTCTGGTATAATTCACACAGCTTCAGATAGTACTCGCATACACGAGTGTCGACACACCTGCTTGCATCCAAGGTTTCGAACTACACGTAATCTCACGTTTCAAATGCCCTCACAGAAAGAAAGTCTCATTTCTCACATATATTCCAGTATTTTGAATTTTGGGACGTTTGGAGAAAAACACTCACACTCAGAAAGATGTTTAATGCATGCAATTGTGATACCATAGGCTTGGTCGTCATGTAAGTATCCACTAATGTGAGAACACTCAGTGTAAGATCATGTAGGGATTGTCACAGGCTTGTAATGTAGGCTTGAGGAAAGGAATGGATATCATTTGGATAAAAGTGACTAATCATTCCTCGAGAGTTGGACTACGTCAATGCTTGATATTTGTGCGCTTTAATGATGACTTGCTTTCTTTTTGTCTCAGTTTTTTGCATTGACTTCTTTTGAATCTTTCATTTCGAGCCCTTTTTTTACGGGGTCATATATTCTTTTTTTTTTTATCGGGGCTTTTGATTTCCTCTTTGTGTGAAGTCGTCTCTGCTTTTGTTTTTTGAGACTTTGACAATTTTTGTCTTTGCAAACTTCAGTTAGAATTTTGTCAGCCACTTGCACATTTCTAAAGCACTCGAGGAGGTCGGGCCAAGAGAGGGATAGTGCGTACACACTCAGAAAGGGTATAGGTGTAATATGCGGTTGTCAAAAAATAGGTTTTAGGCTCAAAGGGGTGTACTAGGGATATTGTTATTTGGTAGGCTGAAAAAGCTCAAACGGGTCAAAGAAAGCCTACGATCATTTTCTACACCGAGTGTTACTCAGGATTTCGCCTCAACAAACAATCAGGCCAAGTTCTAGATCACAATGCAACGCAATCGAACTTATTCAAACACTCACCACACAATGCATATGAAACGATGAGGTTGGTTTCGTCCTTATCTTGAAAACACGCAAGACAATGTCATTTACGGGTGTGAATAAGAGGTACCAAAAGAATTTATGGTTTACCACAAAGTCAACTCATACTGTTTTTTTTATGCACACTTGTAACTGTGTTGGTATCAACAAAGTCAAACAATAATACTTAAAAAATGTTTTTGTATTTTTGAATAACATTTTTTTTTTGTATTTATGAATAATTTTTTTTTTTATTTTTTGAATAAAGGGTACCGAACCTGAATAGGGCTGCCTACGTATCCCGCCGAGGGAATCAGGTGCGCGTAGTTCATTCAAATATGTTATAAAATGTATGCTTGAAAAGAATTTAACGATGAAATGATAGCAATATAAAGCTGTGCAAAATAAATGATTGTCCGCTGTGGACGAATGCAAAGTAAAATGAATGTAACGAAAAAATGAATGCCCGAAAACACGATGAATGGGATGCATGAGTGAAAAAAATATGTTTTTTTTTTTTTTGTGGTGGTGTCAAACCCAAAATGAGTTGCCTACGTATCACACCGTGTGGTGATAATCAGACACGCGTAGTTCGGAATGATTATACTGTAAAATGCATGATATGCAAGAACTATGTAATTAACGCTAAACATATCAATTGAGTTTGCAAATATGAATAAAAATACAAAGTATAAAAGAACTGAGAGCGATGTCTCGTTGAATCTGGTATAAACTGACTTCTATTAGTCAACACAACTCCCGCTCATTTTTGTGATGATTTTTTCTTTTCCTCTTTTTCTTTAGGCTACTTGAGAGGACGACTTTCCTGCAAAAATATGAGAAATAGGTGAGTAGGAAAATGACAAAAATAATAAAAATGCAAATGTGTGACAATATAGTCAAAGACTCTCCTGATTGGTTCGACCGGACTGGTGGTTGATGATTCACAAAGTCCAAGTCGCGCTATTCAAGAGTGATTTACGCAGTAGAAGTCCTGACTGCAATGTGACAGCAAAAGTGCAAAAATGCAAACGCTCGAGCCCGGAATCACAAAAGGGTAATTATAGCATTAAATAATATGTACATAATTGCTAGCGACAACAATAGTAAACAAAAGCATGCAAATCAAGCGTGCACCCTAATATGCATGAGACATCCCTTATGCCAGAGGTGAGCCTAAACGCCAAATATGCGAGATTATGATAAATAAGTCTAAGCCGTTAAACTGCAATGTTTTGTTGGAAATGACGACCAAATGACGGTGTACTTTTTCCAATTTCGGCGTGTCATGATCAGACTTGGATCCGTCTATCATTATCACGCTACACATATATGCTTATTGGTCGTCGGATTGTGATACCCAACGACAATTTGGTGGATTTCCTAATCGTGGAGACGATACCAAGGATCGACCCACCTAGGGTATATGCATGCATGACTTTAAAAATGTGGTATAGCTCTATCCTAATTTGCTAAGATTTGGTTGACTAGACGCAAGGTTCCCGAGCGAACAACTCGAGTGAAAAGGCTACGCGGCTGATCAGACGAACCGATCTAACTCCGCGCAAGCGTCAACTCTCCTAAATTTTGGGTATTTTCGAAAGAAATTCGCGGGTACGCGAAGCACACCTCGCGTGTAGTGTGTGATAGTGTCAATTTTCCAGAATGGAGGAAATATGAGCGGAATGACAATTTAAGGAAAACAGTAAAAGAATGTAGCAATTAAAGTAGTTTATTACAAAATAAAAGCAAACAATATAAAACATTTACAATAAATATAAAAGCAAAATAAATCGCAATATTTAATTAACCTGGATTTGCTATGATCAAGAACCTGATATCCCCAATGAGTCGCCATCTTGCTGCTCGCTTTTTACCTCGGGGGTCTGAACGGTATCCGCAACGTTGCTCTTTGGCGCGGTTCCCTGGATGAAGCAATAATGATGTTTTCGAGGAGTCGCCACCTAATTAGTTAAGTGAATTAGGACACTTGATTTATTGCAATTAGTCTGCATTTAATGGTCTGCGAAATTAGTGAGATTCTGGATCAGGGTTCTTTATTATCCTAAAGGGAAGAGATTAGACATCCTTTAAGATCCGCTAACTTACGGTTATTCGTTCAAGCCCAGGTTAATTATTTATTGCCCCTTTTTATTCTACCTATTCTAAGCATTTTTTCATAATTTATAATTAAAATAAAATGCAATACAGAATAAAAATAAACTAAAATTAAATGCGACATAAAGTAAAACTCCGGGACATCTTTTAGCCATTTTTAGGCCTTCTGCACAAGATGATCTCCGGGTACCTGCATAAACACTTAGTAAAAGTGTTAGTAGTAGAATAAATAATTTTAATGCAATGACAATAATTAATAAGTAAAGCCAAAATAAATAAATTCGTCTTTTGCACAGAGGAGGCCTTGGAAATCAGACGGAGACTCCTTCAACAGCAACATCGCCGGAGTTCTCAGACTCCGGACAGCTACCTAAACAAATAAAAATCAGTCCAACAACACAAAAGCAAACCGACGAACATCGCCGGAGTTTTGCAAACTCCGGCCAAATACCAAAAGCGGGAAATCAGTCCGACAACCAACAACAGAAACCAAAAATTAAACCAACAGGGATCGCCGGAGTTTAAAACTCCGGCGAGATACAAAATTTCCAAATCAGTCCAAATAAGAGTATGCCAACATATCTAAAAAGGAACCAAACCAAAACCGCGAGGGTGACGGCGACTGGCAGTGGATTGGTATGGTGTGTCGGCGAGGGGTGTTCGACGGGTTTGGGGCGACGCTGCAGTGGTCTGATGGTTCGCCGGAGCTTCAAGCTCCGGCGATGAGGTTGCAGGAATGCGTGTGTGTGGGTTCGATGGTGTGGTGGTTCGCCGGTGATGACGGAGTTGACAGTTGTGAGGTTCGGGTGTTGTGGTAGACGAGTGGGTTCGCCGGAATGGGGCGACGGGCGCGTGGTGTGCAGGCGGTGGCGAGTGGTTGAGGATGCGAGAGCGGTCGACGAGAGTGAGGGAGAGGGCAGGGGTGAGTGGGTGAGGGAGATGATGTTGAGAGGGGGGGTGAGATTATGATGGAGTGTGCGGCTGCTGATATTTTATGGGGGCTGCCCCCTTTCTTTAATAAAGGGTGGGTAATGTTTAATATATAGGGTAGGTTTTTAGGGTTTGGGTTTGGTTTTGGGGGAAAAAAATGAAAAGTGGGTTTTGATTTTAGGGGGGGAAATAAAAGAGTGTTTGGATGAAATTAAAATGGTGTTGGATTGGACTGATTCAAATTGTGTCTTGGACTGGATTGGACTGGTTTGACAAAATGCAAGACGGGTTAATTATTTAAAAGAAAAATTATTTAAAAAGATGCAAAATTATTAAAATGCAAATGCCGACGCAATAATACTAAAATGCAATATTTAAGACATGTTTAATGCCTGATTAAATGTAAAAACGGGATGCCAATTAATTATTTAAAGAGATGCAAATATTATTAAAATAAAACGACGGTGTAACAATAATAAAAACATAATATTAACAAAAGCATAATGCTTAAATTAAAATAAAAAGATGCAATGTCATTTTGTGAAGAAATAAACATAGAATATTATGTAAAAAATGCAAAAAATGATGATTAAAATGTGGTGTCCTAAAACACATAAAATTGCAATAAATATACGAAAGACGGGTCAAAATTGACTGTCAGCAGTACTTTATATATACT
Organism: Przewalskia tangutica; assembly: GCA_029844215.1. Lineage (NCBI taxonomy): Eukaryota > Viridiplantae > Streptophyta > Magnoliopsida > Solanales > Solanaceae > Przewalskia > Przewalskia tangutica. The sequence continues at coordinate 16,420,827 of CM056721.1, forward strand.
TTGATATTAATGAGAAGACTCCTCAAGTGAGATTAATATCATTTTATCAACTGCAAAATCCATATCCATATCAACTGTAGGAGAAGATGATATTTCTTAAGAACTCCACGAGTTTTTTCAGAGGTGGTTTGCAGAGTGGAAGGGCTTGGAATTACAGATCTGGCGGTGGAAAAAAAAGTCTGATGGGTCTGGATGAGATTGTTTATAGGGTTTGTTATTTATACCTCCAACTAAAAAATCACACAAATTTTCGATTGTTTAAAATCCTGATTGTTTAGCAAATTTTCTAATATCAAAAGACTTTTTATTACTGGTTTAAAATTCTGATTAATTAACACTAGATTTGGACACCTTCTTTAAAAAATCTTAATAATCTTGATTAAATACCACAAGACTTATTTAGATTATTTAAAAATCTTAATTAAATACCATAAGACTTATTTATCTCAAAACAGTCTTTTAAAATTCTAATTGAATACACCTTTAAGTTTCCCAAAGGTTCAGGCAAATGTTTGAAGCAATTATCTTCAAGTATCAATGTTCTGACTGCATACAGAACTTGGATTATTTTGCCTTTCTTGGTGATGGATATTGGTTGAATCCAGCCTCCAGTTGTAGTTCATTTTCATGCTGCTGCATTTCCGCTTCTACCAGTGTGGGAAGTGTGGGGAAGTACCGCAGCATTAGGCTCTCATATACTGTAATTAGGGGTGGCAAAATTAGCTCAAACTCAAATGATCCGTCCAATCCGTCAAAGGTTTCATGGGTTTGGGCAAAAGTAATTTTGATGATGAGTTGGTTTTGGCTAACCCAAATTGACTCATTATAAATCAACAGCCCAAATGAACTCATGATAATATCCAAAATTGACCCACAAAATGCTCAATTTTAACAATTAGAGTTCCACTCTAGATTAAATTTTTTATTTATAAATAATTATTTAAAAAATTCCTTTATTATTTAAGAACAAAAAAAATACAACGCACCCCAACCACACTATTCATCCACCTTCCCCCTCCCCTACACCAACCCCATCCAAGCATTGAACCACTATCACATCTCCGCCCCTACTTTGCCTACTCCACTCCACCCCTACCCACTTCTACCTCACCTACCCCCACCTCCCGCTTACTACCGCCTTACCCTCACCTACCCTTCAAATTGCCCTATCCAATCCTCAAATTTTTATTTCATATTTTCTTTTTACTTTTATAAAAAAATATAAAAAAAATCTTACATCTCCTTACCGTCCTAACCCCACTTACCCCCTCCATCTCCACCCCATTCTCAAATTTCTATTTCATTTTTTTGTTACTTTTATAAAAAAAAAAATTAAAATATGAATTTTTTTCTTACATCTCCCTACCACCCCACCCCCACATCTACTCCCCCTCCACCTCCACCCTCATCCAATCCTCAAATTTCTATTTCATATTTTTTGTTACTTTTATAAAAAATATATTAAAAATATGATATTTTTTCTTACCTCCCCCTACGCTCCACCCCCCACCCTTCTCCATTCTCAAATTTCTTTTTTATATTTTTTTTTTACTTTTATAAACAATTTATAAAAAATATGAATTTTTTTCTTACTTCTCTTCCACCTCATTGCCCTACCTCCATCCTCAAAATTATATTTCATATTTTTTTTTGTTTTTATAAAAAATGGAAAAAAATCTTAAAAATATTATTCTTATTTTAAAAATTAAATATCATATAAAATAAAATTACATCATAGAGGTAAGTTTGAAATTTATAAAAGTAATGATCAAGTTGGGCAAGTTGGATTATGACCCATCATTTAACCCATCTTGATTCGATCATCTTAGCTCATGTAAGTTTTGGACGGGTTGAACATTGATTCATCTATTAATTCAGTTCATCTTGATCTGCCCAACTTCAGGCCAAACGGTTCATCTGGCACCCCCTGACTGTAATGTTAAATTATTGAAGTTTTTTTTTTTTTTTTGTTGACGAAGGAACCCGCAGCCGCTACTCTTTCGAGTGCGCACAGGGTAAACCCCGGACTGACGCAGTAGCCTGCAAACCACGTCAGCCATGTAAACCACACTTGGCAAGCCAGGTAAATTATTGAAGTGTTTTGGCTGATTGTTGTAGTGTCTTTTGGGAGGGGGAACCACCCTTGTTTTCTCACGAGAACTAATTTACAAACTGAACTGGTCTAATTTCAGACAACTTATTTGATAGCTGACCACGTTTCAATATTCCTAGTCTTATAAACCATAATCTGATTAATACAAATTCACTCCTTGATATTTTACCAAATGTGATTATGTGATCAAAATTAAACTTGCTAATCCTGTCTTCCTTTTTGGCTGAGGCAGAGCCAGAGGGGACCTTTATGACCTTGTTTAGTGAGTAAGGTGCTTTTTACCTGGACTTCAATTGTATAGGGGTACTTGAGGCCTGACTTCCAAATCATGTTCAATCAACAAACAAAATGTAGTTATTAATTACTGTCTCTCTCAAATTATTTATCATTTTTTTGGTTTATACATTCCTTAAGAAATATTAAGATAGATATTCGACTTACTTTACTCTTATTTATGTTTAAGTTATAACTGTAAACATGTATATTATAGAAATAATTGTATCTCTATCCATAATTAGAATATTTTCATATATTGTGTAAATATAATTATGGTAAGACTGATTCCTCTTTTGTATAGGCTTAGGATTCCTATTGTATAAGGGATGAATTTTGTACTCTATATATACCTTGATATTAATGAGAAGGCTCTCTAAGGGAGATTAATATCATCTTACATGGTATCAAGAGCCTAACACAAAACCCTAAAAAAAAATTGTGTGAGCCGCCGACCAGCCCCCCCCCCCCTCGGGCAGTTCCGCCGCGGTTCCTCCCCCCTCTCCTCTCAAAATTCTTGGTTTTTCTTCTTCTTTTCTCTCTTATCTAAATGGATACTCAGGATTACGCTTCTGATTCTGACGCATCTACCTCCACAAATCTCACTACCACGTCGTCATCCTTTTTTCATCCCGCCCTCACTGTTACCAATATCAAGAATTATATTCTCATTCTTCTTGATCAAGAAAACAGTCAGTATTCTCATTGGCTTGAACTGCTCTGTAATCATGCATGTCTCTATAACGTGCTTGATCACATCGACGACACTATTCTGCGCCCTCAGGAGGTTGATGAGTCTACTTGGCGTCGTCTAGACGCCGACGTCAAATAGTAGATTTATTATAGTATTTCTCAGGATCTTCTTCTTACTATCATGAAATCTGGTGCCACATCTCGTGATTTATGGAACCGCTTGAAGGAAATCTTTCAAGATAACAAGCACACTCGTGCGGTGTATTTGGTGAAACATTTTAACAAAACACGCCTTGAAAATTTCTCCAACATGACTGAATACTGCAGACAGTTCAAACTACTAGCGGATCAACTCTCCAACATCGACACGCCTGTCTCGGACAATAAGATGGTGTTGCAATTGATTGCATGTCTTCCCAAAAGCGACTATGATACATTAGCCGCCATAATTCAACAGGCAGGTCCGCTTTCCAGTTTTAACAAAGCTCGTTCGCAGTTGTTGCTCGAAGAGACTCGTTGTGCTAAGCATGATGAGCACACTCAGAAGGCGTTAGCTGTCGAAACACGCCCTCAAGATCCAACGCCGCCAGAAAACTCTCAACCGCAGTAGGGACGCGGTGGCAAGGGTCGCGGCAGATGAGGTTGTGGTCGTGGTAGGGGTCGCGGATAGCAGAATCAGCAATAAAGAACAACAGGCCCAGTTGATTCGCACTGGCGCGCCTAATAGTACCCGTGACAGCCGCAAGACCGCGTAGTTCCAAAGACCAGCACTCGCCCAAAGATGACACCCATCGAGTTGGTCGCCTTCACCGCAATCCTAACCACAACTGGTACATGGACTCCGTAGCCACTTCTCACCTCACCCGATCTCCAGGTAATATTCTCAAACTATTTGGTTTAAAGCATCCTCAATTTGTGACATTTGGTAGTGGTCACCGCATTCCAGTAAAGGGTTATGGTACATCCTACACACCACCACCTCATTCATTCCCCCTTCAAAATACCTTATATGCCCCACATATGATTAAGAATCTAATCTCTATCCGCAAATTCACTCGTAATAACTCTGTCTCCGTTGATTTTGACCCTTATGGTTTAACTGTGAAGGATCTTCATACGGGGACACCTCTTACGAGATGCAATAGCATGGGGGATCTCTATACATTCACTCCCACCAGATCTAGCTCTCCCATCTCTCTAGCGGTTATTTCTTCTTCCACATGGCAAAATAGGCTTGGTCATCCAGGAGCCCCAGTTTTTTATTTTCTTAGAGGCAATAATTTCATTACTTGTAATGGGAAGCTTGCCCAAAACTATGTTTCTTGTTCTTTAGACAAACATACTCGTCTTCCGTTTATGTCATCCACTAGTGTTGCTTTTGCACCCTTTGATATTATACAAGCCGATTTATGGACATCACCTGTTGCTAGTTCTCTCTGTCATAAATACTATCTTATCCTACTAGATGACTTTTCTCACTTTGTTTGGTTGTATCCTCTCAAATTTAAATCGGAAGTGTTTGTCAAATTTTTTGAGTTTCGAACATTCATTCAAACACAATTTGAAAAAGGTATAAAATCTTTTCAGTGCGATAATGGTCGTGAATTCAACAACTCTATGTTTCACCATTTTTGTACTAATAATGGCATGGTTTTTCGCTTCTCCTGCCCTCACACCTCCCCTCAAAATGATAAAGCTGAAAGAATCATCCGCACCATTAACAATACGATTCGCACTCTATTGATTCATGCCTCCCTACCTCCATCCTTCTGGGTCTATGCTTGTTAGGCGTATTTTGTATACGCCTTTTGAGTCATTTTTAGTTGATATTTTACTCGTTTTTGTTGTGTTTACTATGTAGTAGGTTTGTTTTTCTTTCTTTTGAGTCACAACGATCCAAAATGGAGAAATGGCAAAAAGAAGATGAGATGAGCTTAATTGAGGTGTAAATTGCACAAGAAAAGACCAAGCAATGAAGTCTAAGAAGTCCCGGAAAGTATAGAAGAAATCAGACGAAGTCCGGAAGCCCTCCTTCTCCATATCCAATAAATTCCACCGCCTTGGAGCCTCCCACTATCCCCACTCACCAAATGAAAACACGTGCAAAACATGGAATCTTCAAACCCAAAGTCCAATTTAACTAGTATGCCCAAATTATTTCACCAATTCCCAAGAACTCTATATTGGCTAAACAAGACCCTAATTAGAATGCGGCTATGTCTGAGGAATTCAATGCTTTAACTAAATATCGCACATGGGATCTAGTACCTAAACCTGATGGGGTGAATGTGATTTATTGTCTGTGGCTATTTCGTCACAAATTCAGAGACAGTGGAGATCTTGAGAGGTATAAGGCACGACTTGTGGCTAATGACACAAATCAGCAGGAGGGTATTGATTATGGTGAGACCTTCAGCCCGGTTGTCAAACCGGCTACCATCCTCACCGTTTTGAGCATTGTCATGGGCAAACACTGGCTGATCCATCAGCTTGATGTGAAGAATGCATTCTTACATGGGGATCTGAGAGAGACAGTCTACATGCATCAGCCGTCAGGGTTCACCCATCCAGCAGTTCTTCACTATGTGTGTCGTCTCCGTAAGTCACTATATGGCCTGAAACAGGCCCCCCGTGCGTGGTATGATCGCTTTGCCAGGTATATCTTACAGATTGGGTTTGTATGCAGCAAGAGTGATACATCACTCTTTATTTTTCATCAAGGTAATAGTACTGCTTACTTATTACTTTACGTGGATGATATTGTTCTTACTGCCTCCTCCGACGGATTGAAAAATGAGATTATTGTCTTGCTTAAGTCCGAATTTACAATGACTGATTTGGGGAAGCTGAGTTAGTTTTTGGGGATATCAGTGACCAGATCTGTCAATCACATGTTCTTGTGTCAGCGTAAGTATACAGATCGTGTACAGAGCTAAGATGGCGAATTGCAAAGTTTCACCTACTTCAGTTGATTCGAAATCTAAGCTCAGTGCCATGGATAGTGCTCCAGTCTCTGATCCTACTCTGTATAGGAGCCTTCCAGGTGCACTCCAGTATCTCACCTTCACCAGGCCAGACATCTATTTGTCTCATATCCAGTTCAACATCAGCGAACCAATCACATTGAGATAGACCTACACTTTGTTCGTGAGAAAGTTGCATTAGGCCATGTCAGAGTGTTACATGTTTCATCATCCTATCAGTATGCAAATATATTTACAAAAGGACTTCCCCGACAGTTATTTCTTGACTTCAGATCCAGTCTCAGCGTCCGGCCTCCTCCCGCTCCGACTGAGGGGGTGTGTAAACATGTATATTATAGAAACAATTGTATCCTTACCCATAATTAAAATATTCCCATATATTGTGTAAATATAATTATGATAAGACTAGGATTCATCTTTTGTATAGGCTTAGGATTCCTATTGTATAAGGGATAAATATTGTAATCTATATATACCTTGATATTAATGAGAAGACTCCCTAAGGGAGATTAATATCATCTTACAATAACTTCTCTCCATTAAATATTTTATTATATTTATGTGTCATCTTCATTAATGACAAAGGGTGAAATTAAGAAAAATTAATTAATTATGTCTTGAAGTTTTAAAATGACAAATAATTTGAGACAACTATTTTTAGCAACCACGACAAATAATTTAAGACGGATGGACTATATTTTTGTTGATAAATGTGGTCTCTGAGCAGTTTCGCACACCTCGATTCGACTGATAATTCTGTCTATCGAGGCCATTAGGTCATGTCATTGAGGGGCCACCCACCCACCTTTGAATGAGGTAAAAAACCAAGTATATGAACTATTCTAATCAAATTTCATCGATTACTTGCAATCTTCTATTCTTCTTTTCTCACTTCCCATGCACTTGCACTTGTACTCGTTCAAGTCTGAAAAACGACTTATCACTTAGCTCGTTTAATGCCCCTATGTTTTTTACATTTTCACTTGTATAGTCAAAATTGAAATGCATATGTTTCTAGAATCAGATGTTCAGTTTCCATTATAAAAGAATCTTATATGGTCTAAGCGCTTCCTAAATCTTGTTTTAACCTCAATCATGGTAAATCTATACAACACATTCTATCGGAGATTCCTCCTAGATGAGGATTGAAGTATACAAGTTTATTAATATAATATAGTTTGCTTTCACGGAGAATGTAGTAAATCTATATACCACATTGTATGGGAGATACCACATTATATACCACTTCAGTCGGATGAACCCGTTGAGCTTCATCTGCCAATGCTGTATTATAACGTTTTAAACTTGTTGTTGTCTTCATATTTCTAAATTTTATCGGGTCTCCTCTTAATAGTCATCTAGTGAGAAAGATGCTTGATTAAGCAAACGATGAGCAGAAATTTGAGAGTATTGTGCTGATGACGAGGGCCAAAACTAAGGTTTGCTGAAGGTTATCTTCTTCCTAAAACAACTCATTTCACTCAAACAAAATACATGTGAAATGAATACGTAGAGTCCACCGCACATTAAATCTCAAATTCGCTGAGCAACGCTCATCAACCAAATATTGGCACTACTTGAAATGACGAAAGGAGTAGCTAGGCTAGCTCATTATATTTTAGCATTAATCCAAACAACTAAAGAAGAAAATTTGAACTTACTTAAATTAGAAGAGACAAACTTTGAACTTATTTGTTTTAGTGAACAGACAAATTAAACGTAAGCTGTCTCTCCTGTTTAGAACTCCACCTAGACAAAGATACAAACTGCCAGCAAGGATCGTGTTACGGTTAGCTTATCTTGAACCAAACGTAGGCTCTAGCTAAGCTTCTCTTTGTACTTTCCATAGACAGAGACAATCTGCCAGCAAGGATCATGCCACAATTTTCATGCGATGCTTTAATGTCACACTACCTAAACTCTGCACAAAACAACTCATTACATGACAAGAACTTGTTACCTTTTCTTTTGGGCACGGTTAGCTTTGTGCTCACATCTATTTAAGGTGAATCTATCCTGATTTTTTGGAAAAGCAGTTGACTACAAGTTCTCCCTTCCAATTTATTTTGACCTTCTGGCCTTAAAAAAGAGTTTATTTGACCTCAAAATAGTAGTAGTAATATTTTATTTTGACCGACAAATGTCCTAGAAGTCCAACAATTTTGATCACCTCTTCTTCTCTATATAAACTCTCATCTTCCAGAATTATATTTCTTCCAATACAAACACAATCACTATCTCTTCCTTCATCACATCTTTACTTGGAAATCAATATGAAGTTCATTATCTTCCTTGCTTTATTCCTCTTCCTCCAATCAGCTCTTGGTAATATAAATGATCTCCAAAACCAAAAAACAAATAAAGACCCTACTTTAATTTCTTCTTCATCCTTAATAGTAACTTTTGTAACCTCTTTAATGCTTTTTTTCTTGTTTTTGCTTTTGAATTATCTTTCAGGTGATTTGATATGCGAGGAATTACCGGTCGAAATGTGTACGCTTTCAATTGATTCCAGTGGAAAGAGGTGTGTGCTGGAGAGTACCACGTCTGGTAATGAAGGGAAGTTTGAAATGCAGTGCCAGACTTCAGAAGTATTTGCAAGTAATAAGATGTTGCAGGAATATATAGAGACTGATGAATGTGTTGGTGCATGTGGGGTTGATAGGCAATCTCTTGGGTTGTCTTCAGACTCCCTACTTGATTCTAAATTCATTGCAAAGCTCTGTTCACATCAGTGTTACAACAATTGTCCCAACATTGTTGATCTGTACTCCAATTTGGCTTCTGCAGAAGGTGGTAATTTCCATCTCCATTTTTCGTGCTTGTTAGCTCAATGGAATTTTTTTTATGACTTCTATACATTGATAATGTAAACAAAAAATTACATTATTAGCTTACCTAAAAGATAACTATATGTTGAAGTACACTAACACTGTCAAAAAAAATTACAGAATGTTCTACTTAAGTTGTGAGTTACCATGGTATACAACTACTACTAGTGCTTTGAAAGGGTAAACAATATGATTACAATAGCGATAAACTTGAAGCCAACAAGTGTTGTGGCAACAATAAGCTTTTGAGGTCATGATCTTCGTTCTTGAATCAATCTTGGAGTCTTGGATCTTTGGATCTTCATTCCAATTGCAGCAAACTCCTTGATCTTGATAGCCTGAAACCAATAGACACTAAATCTGGTAGCTTTACAGTTGCGCTGCTGAGTCGAGTGATATTCACTATGTTCTTAAGACATTATTGCCCCGTATATATTCTTTTACGATATGGGCAACTGTCTCCCAAGATAAAACAACAACTAAACAAATAAGCAAAGGACACTCAAGTGTTTCTCAACAAGAACCTTTGAGTATATGAAAGAGTGCTTAGAGAGGAAGAATTCAGAAAATCTGAATTATACAAGTGAAAGGGTTCTACAATTGAGTCAAGAGCCTCAATTTACAGTGTGTGTAATATGACCTCTCATCTAGCCAACTAATGACAATCAATGACCATGTAATGACACTTATTGAGAGGTGTTATTCAGCCAAATAATGATTGAATTTATGTGTCAATTCGTGGGGAATCAATGCCCCAAACCACAACTCCATTACCCCACTGACCACCAAGCGTCGCGGCTTCGACGGTGTTGCATCGCGGCCCTTCACGGCTCTGCGGCGATTTTCGACTCGTTTCATCTTTTACACATCGTACATTTCTTCCTTCATTTACCAACGTGGAACACGTGTCATTCAACCAACGACCGTCCATCATTTCATGTCTCAAACGTTTACTGACGTACCAATATCTCTTTCACTAATGAAATTTACGATATTTGGCACTACGTATGCACGTGTGTGGAAATGACATTTCCGACGTACGAGGCCTCAATTGCTCGAGTCATAAATAATGGGTTAAACTTAATTCCACATTAGTAAATTTCCTAACATAAGTTACTTGAAATTTTTCGGTCTTTAAGAACTCTAATTTTATAACCTATGTGCTAAGACAATTGGTTGTATGCATTGCATGTTTGTCAGCTTGTGCCGCCGAGATACTAACTTTCACCATATTTTTTTGTCATTTCTAGCTATTAATTTTTATTTGCTGTAGAAATGAACGATTTACATTACTCGTTATGTTGATTTCATGAAGAAAAGTACTAGTAGGCGTTGGACAATATTTGGTTGAAGTCCAAAAAAAAAGGATATTTAATTTCAGTACTCTTTATGTTGATTTCATGAAGAAAACTAGTAGACATTGGACAATATTTGATTGAAGTCCAAAAAAAAAGGATAGGAGTATTTAATTTCAGTTGTGTTTGCATATAAACTTTATTATAAAAAAAGTTAGGTCTTTTAAGTGAAAATAAATTTCACTTGAAATTCATATACAATTTTTAAACGAATTTCACTTAAATACTTCTTCAAACGAACTGTTTAACATTTCAAATACTGAAATTTAAATATACAAATATGGATAGTCAAATTTCAACTTGTAAAGTCATTATTTGGGGTTGGGCAAGTGAAGAATGTGAAGTTACTTATGACACCCATAGGGATTTTTCTTTTGTCATTCTCCTCATATTCTTTTTACCTAGTAAAGTTCTCTAAGTCTCCGTTTGGTCATAAATTTTGAAGTTTAAACTTAAAACTTAAAAATTTAGAGTTTTTAAAGTTGTAATTTTTAAAATTTAAAATTGTGTTTAGACATGCATTTTACTTTGAAAAATTTAGAAGTTTTGTGTGTGGAAGTCCCAAGACCAGTTTTTGTAACTTGAAATTTTTTTGAAGACAGATTTTCAAAATCTGCTCCAAAATCTATGGCCAAACAGATAATTGAAGATAAATTTTTAAAATCTAATCTAAAATCTATGGTGAAGCGCTAGCTAAGTCTTGTCACTATTTACGTTACTCATATTTCTGATTTTATAGTTGATAGTACAATTTATTTGTGTATAACATATTTCCTTTATAATTGAGTACATGATAGTGATGTATTCCCTCGGCAATTGTTTTTGTCCTCTCTAATTTGATAATAGTTGCACTAGTTCTCTTTCGTTTATTTTTACTCATTTTATATCATACATTAATCTAGTCAGGGCCGTTTCAAATATTTTAGGGGTCCTGTTCTAATTCGTAAAAGTGAGCTCTTAATTGAGCTAAGACCTGCAAATTATGGACATTTACATTAAATTCTGGTTAAAACTACTTAATAAAAAAAGAAAAAAGGGACCTTAAATTTTTTTGTGTTTCGGGGGCCCTGTGCGGTAGAACACCTCGCACGAGTCCAAAGACGGCCCTAATCTAGCCAAAAGTGTTGCATTTTCTTATCCTAAAATGAAATACGTATGTGCAGGAGTATCATTGCCCGAAATGTGCTCGTCGCAGAAAACTCGTCCAGGCCGTGGTATTTCTAAGCTTCTAAGTTCAGGTGCTGCTGCTCCGGTGGTTTATGGCGGTGGTTCAGTTTCTGCTGCAGCTTCTCCTCCTCAAAATGCTGCAGATCCACCTTCTTCTCAAGATGCTGCAGCTCCTCCTCCTTCTCAATAATGAGTTCATTATATTGTGCTCCTTCTAATAAATGTGTACAACAACACTTGCACACGTTGGGTATGGCAACATCTATCACAATTGTCTCTTTTGATGATTTGATAGATACATTAATTACTTGTATTGTCACTTGTGCAAAATATGGGATATATAGTTTGTTACATACTATGTAATTCCCTGAGTTCAATATATGAAGCATATTAATACTAGCCCCAGTAAATCCAATATGAAATAAAAGATTAATTTGTTGGACCTAAGCTGTTTGTCGTTATATTATAAATCATGAGCTGAATGTAGTAACAAACTTAGAAGTAGATAAGATGACACACTAGGTCCAACAAATCTTTTAACTTTGATGCCAGTTATTATAGTGTCACATTTTAGATAAAAGATTGTAAGCAAAAATCTAAAAATCCTAGGAAAAGTAACCTTATATTTAAGTACGTCTCTCACCATCCCAATTAATATGGTGTATTTGTGTAATATTGCTCCATCTATATATAATATAAAGCTAGAAATAGACAATCATATGTGACACTTATCTATGGCCAAGGATAGTATTTATCTCTTTTTTTCCTTTTTTGACTTTTTCTCTATTTTTTTTTAAAAATTATATTAAAATCATCTTCATAACTCACACCTCTAAATTTATCATAAATTCTATTCATAATAAATATTAATAATATTCATAACATTCAAGTCTTTCAAGTTCATAACCCCTAATTGTTTAATATACGAATTTATGACACCTTAAATCACACTAATTTATATTCATTTAAATTTATTTTGATCCATGTTGGTTATCCTTTATCTTTGTTGTATAGAGCATTTGTTTGGGTTCTTGAAGATATGAATGGAGAAATTCTTAAGAAAATTATTTTAGATTTCTCTCTACTTCTCTTTTTATTTTATTTTAGAGAATTTGATTATGCTATGTTGACAACATAGTTTTATTTCCACTTTAACTCATAATTATAGTATATTCTAAAGTTTCATTTGTTTGGTTATTTTTATTTTTATGTGTTCTTTTCTTTGTTAGCGTAATTTATTATGTCTCCATGTCAGGATATTTTCAAAGGTGAAAGCAGAGAAAAGAAGCCTATATAAATGTGCACGCTACTTAAGGAATGAAGTATATGTCATTTCGTAGTCATGTAAATCAATTTATAATATACCTAATGAAAGAGCATGAGAATGTAAAATTATTTATAATTTTCAACCTACAGTTTAATTCATAATTATTTATTGATAGGTAAAATTGTAGTCTTCAATTTTTCATTTTCTTTTGTTGATAAAAGTCTTCAAGTTTTTCATTTTTTTTATAAAAATCTTCAAGTTTTTCAGATTATCATAAATCATTACCACCATGTTGATTCTATACTCTTTGGGCTAACTACTTGAATAAAGTTATTTGTCTCACCTTTCTGCCAAAGAGGAGAAGAATTGTTGTTCACCGGACATTCATTCAACATTTACTTTTTCTTTAATCATTTATCGAAAAATAAATTGTTAGTATTGGTATGGAATACTTTTTTTCTTGATTTAAAACATGGCAATGGGTAGTAAATGAGTAACGACAAGAGAAGTAAGTCAAAACATAAAATACTTTAAGATTTTTATCATAAGATTAACATGAGGTAAAAGGAGAATTAATTTGATTATTGAATAAAGGTTAATTATTTGGAAGGGTAGGAATATGAGAAAGAGAGGATGAAGAAAAAGAAAAATGTAATATGATTTATAACTTATTATATATTTCATTAAATATTTAAATATCTAAGTTATATTCTTAAAGAATAATTATATATGCATAATTTAAGACTATGATTAGATCGTAAGATCTTTTAAAATAGGAAAGTGACTTTTATGTACTAAAAAGCGTGGGAAATGAAAGAGGAAGATAATAATTTATAACCAAATTATTTATGAAGTAATTTCGGATGTTTAATATAACACATAAATCATGAGTTAATGAGATATAGTTAATTAAGAGAAAATTTGATTTTTTTTGCAATTTAGTAGAAGAAAATAGGCAAATCAACTTGATTATTTTAAGAAAAGATCACTATAATTATTAATTTTTCGGATAGATTGAAAAGATAGAAAATACTATATAAAAGAGAGTAGGTAAAAGTGAGCCAAAAAATAATGTTAGGATGAATATAAAGAAAGAAGTGATTACATAAGAAAATTATTAAAATGAAAAATGGAAGAAAAAAATAAAAAAATAAAAATAGATAATCAAGAAAAATACAAAAGGGAAAAAAAGAAGATAAATTTTAATTATGTCAAGAAGGTATGAGTAGGCTGAAAAAAGACCACACAACCTTGATAATAATGAAGTTTCGCGAGTATATGACTCATGCTCCTTTCGGTTATGAAGTTTTTCTATTTGCATTGTGTTAGGTCAAATTTCTATTACTTTTATCAGATTGTTCGTAATTTCATATTTATAATACACAATATGAGTTATTTGTTAAATATTGAATTGAGTTTAAGTGAAATTTTCTTTTTCATATGTCATCAACTTGGAAAATATTATTAGAACAATAGTAGTGTTATAATTGAAGAATATAGAAAAGATAAAATTAATTGATGAACAAAGATTGATATTGTTAAATAAGAAATTAAATAATTAGTTAGATATATTTTTATTTTATTTTAATAAATGTGTGAGGCGCGAACTAATTCACTAGTATTTAAATAAAGGCGAGGCAGTCAACATAACATACGTTGAATAAGGGGAAAAGATTAATTCTCTATATTTTATTTCAAAGAAGCAAAAAGTTGTACGCAATAACGAAGATTTGCAAAGAAAGACACAGCCAAGATTTGCAAAGAAAGACCATTTAATCAGTTTTAAACTCCTTCTTTGGCTTCTATTTGGATTTAAAACCACTATAATATCAAAACTTAAGGTAACATTATATTTTATTTATTTGACATGGGTATCATTATTCTTTATTTTGGTTAACTTGAGCATAGTCAGAATTCAAGTAGTTCTTTATAATTAGGAACTTTAAAGAATTCAGCAAACAAACAGAAGGAAATCTTTTGGTCAAACATGATGGTAAGTCTAACAAGTAACAATATGAATGAAGGAATCCATTATTTATTTTATTTACTACATTTTTTTATACTTAGAAAATTTTACTTTTTATTTCGCGTAAAATACCTAAAATAAAAGAAGAGGAAAGATCATGTTTTATATTAGTAGCCAAGCCATTGAATTTGTGTTTTATATATTAAAAACCTATTTGGTAATGAAAATTTTGTTATTCTTAACTCTTGAGATGAAGATTTTTTATCAATTAGTTTATGTATTGGATTTCATTCATCCTATTAATAATTGGCTACCGTAAATATTTTGGATTTATTCATTGACAAAAATTCAATCTCAGAGGCAACAAGAAATTCGGATTTTGTTATGCGAGTACCGGACACCGATAGATAGCCGGAAACCAAAAAAAGGTAGTCTATTCATGAACCATCGATGCAATGCTTCCAAACAATTTCTTTAGCTAATTGGTTTTTAGGTAGGGGTGTTAAAGGGGTAGATTAGGGCGGGGCAAGCCTTGACCTGCTAAGATTAACACCCGTGTCCCGTTTAATATTTTTTTTTTAAAATTCGTCTTGTCCAGCCCTGTTTATGTTATTTTTCACTTTAGCTTCATCTCACATGAACATACATCTTTTAGTGACAGCAAGGTTGGACAGCACAGATACTTATGAAACCAGGATAACTGTTTAAGAAAATAAACTTCTACAGGGGAACAACTTACAGTTGTAAGAAGAGCAATATCAAAGAAACAATCATGATGGCCGGATACAAAATCTATTGCCATGAGAAAATTGCCTTTGATATATATATATATATATATAGGTACTAAGGGTTTAGTAATTATATTGGGTATTCTTAATTATTTAATTAAATTTTAACTTGGTTTAAGGGCAAAATGGTAAACTAATTTTAAAGAAAGGAGTTTCACCTATTCTTAATTTGTCATGTCCTGCCCTGCTCCGTTAAAATTTTTCAAAAATTTGCCCTATCCTGCCCCGCCTCTGCCCTGCCATATCAAGAGTTTGATCTGTCCCGCCCTGTCTTGTCCTGCCCTAATTGTCATCCCTATTTTTAGGGGAAGAAGGTTTTTCTCTATTTATTTTATACCATAAAATTTTTCTTTATCACATGTCAATAGTTATTGAGTCTTGTTTATTAATACACAGAATAAAAATATTAACTACACTTGTAATGATGTGGATATATATGTGATTTGTTTAACGTGAAACCCGTAGTCGCTATCCGAAGGTGCGCACTGGGTAAATCACGGACTGACGTAATAGTCTGCAAACTCTGTCAGCCAGTTAAACCACACTTGACAAGCCATGTGTGACAGGCTCCCCCAAGAGGCGAAGGCATGTCAGGTGTTATCCTGAAGTTTTGAACTTGTGATCAAGCTCTTCCACACCACCCAATAAAAGATACCCTCTGCCTTCGAGACGAATGGTCTAGGGCTTCGGATGGATATGTGCCTTCTAGATATGGTCTTTCTATATAAACAAATCAGTACTATAAACTTTGAAAGATGACAGTTATCTTTGACTGTACTGTGAATGTAATTAAGACCAAAATGTCTAAAGTAGGACCTTTGTGTTAACAAACTATCAAAATGAGCGCGGGGCAATATTTGGGCAACAACGACCTTTTATGCAGTCTATTCACGGGACTAAGGATGTTAATTGGGCGGGTTAGGGCAGAACAAACTTTGACCTATTCAGATTTTATTTTGCTCTGTCCTGTTTAGTTTTGTCCAAAAAAATATCATGCCCTGCCCCGCCCAGTTTGTTCAATTGAAATCTATCTTTAACTTAATAATGTATTTATTTTCTAATCAGTTTTTAAATTATTATAAATGTAACTCATCGAAATGAAAATAGTTTTATTAGGATATTTTATATTTTTTTATGGTTATCTCATATTTTGTTTGATGATGGAAGTTTAAAATAATTTTAAAATCACGTCTCTATTAAAGTGACGACATATTGATGTATTTGTAGATATATATTACGTGGTACTCAGTGACCAGTCCCATAAAATTATATTTCGGAGTTCAGACACAATTACACTTACAAAATTGAGTTATTATTATTATTTTAGATAAAGTGAATAATGAGTGGACAAGGCAACCTAACACAACAGCAAATAAAAATGGACTTGGTCTATTATCGCTGAAGGCAGGAAACCAAATACAAGCTCTGTTTCTTTGCTCTGTTACTCCAGTTGTTAGCATCAATTGTAGCAGCGAGCTTCAACTTTGGATTTTTTTCGCAAGCCTTGTAAATTGTTGTTTTTCGCAGCCGCTACTCTTCGGGCACAGCAGAAACCCCGACCGACGCAATACCGCAAATCACGCCACCAATTAACCACATTTGGCAGTTCACGCGCGACATGCGCCAACCAAAAATTTACGCAGTGATCAAACTCACGATATCATGGCCCCGCTTCATCGCTACACATTTCTCATGGTGTAATTAACCGTTAGTTCCTGAGATAAGAATTGTTCAAGATACTCACTCCGAATCAAAAGGAGTATCCATTTAGTTATTTGCACACTTCTTAAAAAAATACTAAATCCTAGACAAAAAGAAGTAATTTGACTAAATTGTTCCTAATTAAATATGTATTTAGATTTGATCACATAGTACTTAATAAGGACAAATCTGAAAAAATAGATTAATTCTTTCTTAATTTGATAAGTGAACGCTCTTTTTTACTCAAGCATAAAGGCTAAATGAACACTTTTTTATCCGAATGAAGTAATATAAAGAAATCAAATATATATCTCACAATTAATGTGGGACAATTCACCACCCTCGCACCCTTAAACTTCTTAGAAGGTGTTCTTGAGGGACGTCAATTGGAAATTGCTATTCTTTTGTGGTGATCGACAACATAATTTTTTAATAATGGTCACCAACATCGATTAAATAAAAAAAATCAGATAATTTTAGCTCTAATACTATAATAATAAATGAATCTTGAGCGTGAAACGTCTCAAAAAATGATATTAATCTCCCTTAGAGTTTTCTCATTAATATCAAAATATATATAAAGTACAATATTTATTTCTTATACAATAGGAATCCTAAGTCTATACAAAGGAGAAATCGTAGTCTTACCATAATTATATTTACACAATATATGAAATATATTCTAATTATGGGGTAGGGATGGAATAATGTCTATATACACGTTTACACACCCCCTCAGTCAGAGCGGGAGGAGACCGGACGCTGAGACTGGATCTGAAGTCAAGAAATAACTGTCTGGGAAGTCCTTTGGTAAATATGTCTGCATACTGATAGGATGACGGAACGTGTAACACTGTGACATGGCCTAACACAACTTTCTCACGAACGAAGTGTAGATCTATTTCAATGTGCTTGGTTCGCTGATGTTGAACCGGATTATGAGAAAGATAGATGGCCGAGATGTTATCACAATACACAATAGATATCTGACGCAAATAACACTGAAGTTCTAACAGTAAATTTCTGAGCAAACAAATCTCAGCTACAACATTTGCAACGCATCTGTACTCAGCCTCGGCACTGGAACGAGATAGGGTATGCTTCCATGGTCGTAGTACGAGCTTACTTGGACGTACCGTCAGTGATGGAGGATTCCACGGGTATGCTTCCATGGTCATAGTATGAGCTTATTTAAGACGTACCGACAGTGAGGTGGGATTCCACGGGTATGCACCTTGGACATGCTTACGATGAGGGATTCCGAGGCATGCAAAGACGAGGTTACCCGGACGCATCGCAAGCGGTGATGTGGGATTCCACGTATGCTTCAGCGTGGTTGTGACATTTGTATATTCCGTGGATTTGCTACCCACGACGAGGAATACCTCGCGAGTCCGTAGGGCTACGCGGGTGAAATAGTCTCACGCGGGTAGTACACCTTACGCGAAGAATACCTCATGCGGTCCGCGCGACCCACGTGCGGGTGAAATAGTCCTGCGAGTAGGAGTGCTTAATGACATCGTGGGCGGATGACCTTGCTTTGATTATGAGCTTCCTATTTTCATGCAGTATAGTATATGCTAGATATTCTCATTGTTAGTAAGGCATAGTGTTCTTTAAACTGATTTTCATACATGTCTCCAGATATTTTAGACTTATGAGGTATTTTCGATTTTCCGCCGCATACTTAGTACATATTGGTAATCGACTTCTCCTGGGCCGCGCTCACGCCGCAGTAGAGGTAGCGGTGGTGGATCCTCACTCTTAGGATCACTGTTCTGGTGTCAGAAGCTCCATTCCTCCGGAGGCTTGTTTTGTTGGTACGGTTCTTCCCTGATGATATAGGTATTATGTACATTCAGGGGTATGGCGGGGCCCTGTCCCGCCACAATTGTTATTCCTAGAGGTCTGTAGTCACGTTTGTGGTTTGGGCTGTAAGAACAAGTTGTACTGTTATACTTTTGATTAAGTATATTTTATGGAAGGCAGCCTTGTCGGCTTGCCAGTGATGTTTACTTTATAGAGGCTTGTGTTATGTATGTTCCGCTGCTATTCTCTGATGTATTACCTGACGGGGTGCCCCGGTAGGGCACCAGTCGCGGCCCCGGGGTCGGGTCGTGACAGAATGGATTAGGAGGTGGTATGTAGTATGTACCATAACCCTTTACTGGAATGCGGTGACCACTACCAACTGTCACAAATTGAGGATGCTTTAAACCAAACAGTTTGGGAATATTACCTGCAGACCGGTGAAGTGAGAAGTGGCTCCGGAGTCCATGTACCAGTTATTGTCATGTTGTTGCATGTTGAGACTGTTGAAGGCCTGACCCAACTCAGTGGGTGTCATGCTGGATGATGGTTGCTGGAACTGGTCGTGCATGAAATGGGCTTGCTACGGGTACTGGACTTACCGAGAGGCTGGAGCAGAGCCCAACAAACCGTGGTGTGAGAAATGGTTGTAGGGTTGCTGGTGCTGGAACTGCGGCGGCGCCGCGGAGCTGTACGAGTACTGTTGGGGAGCCACGGCGCTGAACTGATTTTGCGGGCCTTTTTATTGTTGCTGTTGATTCTGCTGTTCGCGACCCTTGTTACGATCACGGCCTCCTCTGCCGCAGCCCTTGTCGCCCTTTCCACCGCGTCCCAGCTGTAGTTGAGAGTTTTCTGGTGGCGTTGGATCTTGAGGGCGCGTTTCGACAGCTAACGCCTTCTGATTGTGTTCATCTTGCTTAACACGTCGAGTCTCTTCGAGCAATAACTGCGAGCGAGCTTTGTTAAAGCTGGGTAACTGATCTGTCTGTTGAATCATGGTGGCCAATGTATCATATTCGCCTTGTGAGGCCACTAATCAATCAGAATAACACGGTTTGGTGTCGCGAATGCAGTCGACAACAGCATGTTGATCCGTCAGGAGCTTTAACTGTTTGCAGTACTCAGTCACATTGGAAAAGTTTTCAAGACGTGTATTGTTAAATTGCTCTTCTAAATAAACAGCACGGGTCTGCTTTCATGATAGTAAGAAGTAGATCGTGAGAAATACTACCATATATCCATTGTTTGACGCCGGAGTCGAGACGACGCCAAGTAGAATCATCAACCTCCGTAGGACGCGGAATGTTGTCATCAATATGATCAAGCACGTTGTAGAGTCATGCATGATTGCGAAACAATTCAACCCAAGGAGAATACTGACTGTTTTTCTGATCAAGAAGGATGGGGATATGGTTTTTGATGTTTGTAACAGTTAGGGCGGGATGAAAAGAGGGTGACGACTTGGTGGTGGGATTTGTGGAGGTAGAAGCGTCATATTTATTGGAAGAATCCTGAGTATCCATTTAGAGAAGAGAGGAAGGAAGAAGAAAAACCAAGAATTTTGAGAGGGGATGGGAGGAGCGCCGCGAGATGCACTGGGCGGCACTGTGGAGAAGAAAAAAATTCTAGGGTTTTTGTTTTAGGCTCTTGATACCATGTAAGATGATATTAATTTCCCTTGAGGAGTCTTCTCATTAATATCAAAATATATATATAGTACAATAGGAATCCTAAGTCTATACAAAAGAGGAAATCTAATCTTACCATAACTATATTTACATAATATATGAAATATATTTTAATTATGAGTTAGAGATGAAATAATATCTATATACACGTTTACACAAACCCATCAAGTGAATATCATATAAAACTATATAAGGAGATCCCATTTCGAAACCAATTATGTGACAAATCAACTCCTGTTTGCTTTCCATCGTCAAATTGATGGTACAAATTCCAGCTTTAAGTTCAGTAGATATCCGCTACTTCCAAACCAAGAAATAATTAGTGTGGCTCCCTTCCAATTTAATACTGGATTATAACCGTTTGAGACTTTTGAGTATCCCCACTGTAACTGCGATTATGCACTAGCAATTTTAAGAAAATTATATCACGTTCCAATAGCTTATAACATTTTTATTTAAAAAAGAAAGAGACAGAAACCAAATTATACGGTATATCAGAGTGGTATATCACCAAGGGAAAAAATAAGCGGGAGTCCATTAGCAGGGCTATCAATTACTACTATTTCCTTCAATGAAATTTATGATTTTAAATATGTTACGTATAATATTTGTAAAAGTATAAAAAAATTAATTTATAGTCTTAAACATATACTAATAGTGTTTGTGTGGTCTTAAAACTTTTGAATTTGTGATTTTAAACGTAACAGTTTTTTAAAGATTTGAAACTTTTAAACATCGAGGAAAGAGTTTAAGTTTTATACATTATCATTGCCACTAATCTTTCACATTATCAGGTCATGATTCAAATGATATTTATAGATAAGTCTCCTTAAAATATGAGATTTGAACTTGTCAAATTATGCATTGTGCCTAACTCACACGCCAAAAGTGATGAGAATTGTCCAAGCCTTATAAGGAGCTCAGGAATCTCATCCCACACCGATGTGGTACATTTCTCTTCACCCCTTCACGCCCAAATTCATACATTTTTTTTATCGGGGGTCCACTCTTCGGTCTGAAGCGTGCACTTTCATGGATGGAGATATTTTCACCCCCTATCAGTCTGGGATTATTCAATTGGTCATGGGAGCATTCTGCCCCTCTTTTTTTGGAGGTCCACACTGGATCGAGTCTGGGCCTGACTTATATCGTGTCAAATTAGACATATGGCCTAATTCACACCTCAAAAGCTAGCTTAAAGGGAGGAGAATTGCCCGAGTCTTATAAGGAGCTCATGGATCTCATCTATCACCGATATGGTATATTCTCTTCACCCCCTCCCCCATGCATCTGAACATTATTTTTTATCTGGGGTCCACTGTCCGGTGTGGAGCGATACTTTCACGGATCGGGTGCATTTTCACCCTATCGGTTTGAGACCGATCAATTGGTCAAGGGAGAATTTTGCTCCCTCCCCTCCTTTTTTCATGGGCTTCTTATAACACTTGGGCAATCCTCCTCCCTTTGAGCTAGCTTTTGGGATGTGAGTTAAACTCAATGCCTAATTTGACATTATTTACATCAGGTAACAATATATTACTACTTTAACTTTTAAAAATATATATAAATATGACATTATTTTCTAAACAACTCACTTTAACTTTTAAAAATATATATAAATATGACATTATTTTCTAAACAACTACTGAGAAAGTAGTGTCAAACAAAAGGAATAAAACTTACGAGTACATATTAATGACACTAAATTTCCTTCACCAAACTAGGGGTAAGCACGGGTATAGGGTACCCAGATATTCTACCGGAACCGATACTAACGGGTAGATTTTAGGTAGATATATTAGAATAACTGGCAGATTTCGAATAGTAAAATTAGGAACCGATAAATATCGGGTACGGTTCCGATTTCGGAAAATAGAGATCGGATATCCGAACCCGAAACCGATACCCGAACCCTATGCATTTAAATTATTGTCAAATGCAGCCTGTTTAATCACAATTGTTACTATTGATAGGAAAAAAAGGTGTGTCATTGATACTATTGATAGGAAAAAAAGGTGTGTAATTGACATCAACTAGAGCCCCTATTATTCAAAGGTATCAATTCACTTATTGGGTGTTTACTTATGTATATTTTAATTTCTTAAAGTGAAAATTCTCGTTGAACGCCACTAATTTGCGTTGCAAAAAGATAAAGTATTTGCATATAATATCTTGTAGAACATTTATGGCATCTGAATGTGATTGCGAAAAACAAAGGATTTCTACAAAAAAAATCTATATTAAAAAGAAAACTACGTGACTGCCTATCAATAGGAACACAAATATTTATAAGCTTACAGGAAACATAACTAGCTATAATTTAGGTGGAATGAGGTGCAGACGCAGTGCTGGAGTAATCACAATTGATCTTGCTAAAAAATTACTTCAAGTACATCCAAATACATATGCTTTGGTTGTTAGTACAGAGAATACTACACTCAATTGGTATCTTGAAAATGACAGATCAAAATTGAGCATGGATACCCGGGAACCTATCCGGAACGGTAGGATTCGGGTAGGTTCTGGATAATGATTGTTACGGATAGATTCCGATAGTAAATTTAAGAATCAATCCTTTAAAGAATAGAGTCCGAATAGTTAAAAAATGATAAGGTACCCGGACCCGTTCACCCCTAACACCAACTACTCATAAGTCATATCAGTATTAGTACAGGAGTACATAAGTTCCTTCCCACAATAAAGGGGTAATTTTTAAAATTAATTATTTTAGTTATCTTTTTTATTTTATTCTTGATAGTAATTGATTTTGAAGATTAAAGATATCTCAAAATAAATTATAAATATTTAATAAAGAGAGATTATATTTTAAAATATAAATAAAATTAAAATAATTAAAAAATATTATAATTAAATATTTCTTAAATAACGTATAAAGAAAAAAAACAAATAATTTTAGAAGAAGAGAGTAGAATGGCTATCAATTAGTAGTACTACTCCCTACGTTCTCATCAAAACATTATCGAAAATATGTAATTTTCGACTAGTCAATTTTCAACGTATTTCAATAAAAAATTCTATCAGAAATTTACAATTTTTAGTAGACATTTCTATAATAATTTCTTAATAAAAAGATTTTTATAATTATATAAATCTTATTACATGTTAAAATTACCAGTTTCAAGAATATATAGCATATTAAGATTATAAAATTGATAAAAGGAAAATATTTATTTTAATTTTTTTATGTCTAGTCAAATTATATTAAATAAGTTGGAATAGAAGAAGTACAACTTCTACGTACTCCCTCCCTTCCAAAAAGATAGACATTTTTTACTTTTTGATAGTTAAACGAGTTTGATCGTATTTTTTTTTAATGTCTTTTAAATATTTTAATTTATTCATACGGGGTAGGGGTGAATGTAGTCAAGTAGATCAAGGCAGTGGATTGTGAATTCACCACGCGCGGGTTCAATTTCCTTCGATGACTTATAGTACTTTTTATATATTGTCGTTACATTTCTTATGTACAATATAATATTATTTTTTGATTAAATGTTGCAATTAAATAAAAAAAAATTAAATTGTAAAGATATACTAATTTTTAGAAACATATGATAGAAAAGAATATTTTAAATAGTTTTAAATCTATTAAGAGAATAGTCTAGTAAATTTGCATAAATGTTGGTCAAACAGAAAACTGTTTCTGTTTCTCAGAAGCACTTCCATAATTATAGGCCAAACACCATAACTGATTCTTCAGAAACGGTTTCTGCAGAACTACTTCTGAGAAACAGAAACACCTTTACAGAAGCTTGACAAAACAGACCCTTAGCCTCTAGGTACTCCCTTCCTTATATCAAAAATATTTTTTTACTTATTCCATTTCATAAACTGAAAGAGATTTCTTATTTTTTAATATTACTTTTATCATTGAATAATTTTATAAAGTATTTGTATTCAAACTTAATTTTAAAGCATAATAAAATAAAATAAAATCTTAATAGGAATCAAATCAAGTCAAGTAAAATAAATCGCATTATTATACATATGTGACTAGTCAGCAGCCCCCTCTTCTCGTTTCCAATGCACCATTATTAAGTCGGCTTCATATCCATGAATATTATGGCAGACGCATTTACTCGCATCGGTCACATCCTTTTTCTTTTCATATATAATATAACTACCCTACAAATACATGATATACTATCCCCTTTCATAAAACAAAGTAACTGTCTTATCGTGAACAAGAGAGAGAGAAATGGAAGGCATCGAGCACAGAACATTGAACGTTAATGGCATCAACATGCACGTAGCTGAAATGGGTAGCGGACCCGTGGTTCTCTTCCTCCACGGCTTCCCCGAGCTCTGGTACACGTGGCGCCACCAGATTGTAGCCTTTGCTGACTTAGGCTACCGTGCGGTGGCTCCCGACCTACGGGGTTACGGGGACACGGACACGCCCTCTGACATAGCAAGCTATACGTATTTTCACGTAGTGGGGGATTTGGTTGCCCTTATAGAGTCGTTAGGAGTAGAAAGTGTGTTCTTGGTGGCTCATGATTGGGGTGCAATGATAGGTTGGTACTTGTGTTTGTTCAGACCTGATTTGGTGAAGGCCTATGCTTGTCTCTCTGTGCCTTTTAGGCCAAGGAGTCCTAAAATGAAGCCTATTCCTACCATGCGAGCTTTCCTTGGAGATGATTATTACATGTGCAGATTCCAGGTACGTATTTCCATAGAAAATATAAGTTCTCAAGATTATCTTGCACTTGCATATGATTAATCTAATGGAATTGTGGATCACTATATACTGCTGCAGAGTCACATAATTAAATTCAAGGATGGTTAGTTGAACAAAATCATGTATTTGCTTTTAGAAATTCATGGAATATGTATAAATTATTAATTTAAAATTTAGTAAAGTAAAGAGATTAAGAGATCCTAAACCCATAAGTTTAAAATCATGATTCCGCTTTACTATTAAATTTGAATACCCTAAACAACTTCCGTGCTATATTTTTTGTTAATCGATCCCATTGTGAAAACATCATTCCTGGTCGTGTATTAAGCTTTACAGTATTAAACGCGATTATTTTTTTAGATTTAAGTTATATCTACTCATAGTGAAAATAAATGTTTATTACAATTAGTGAAATTAAACTTAATTAAACATTTGTCTTTACCAATATCACTTATCATAGATGATGAAAAAGGTACTCATAAACCATCATGCTATGCACATCCCTTTCTAAAAAAATCTTGTTAAAAATAATGATTTTTCATCTCTTATTTTCTTCCAGAGTAAGCAAAGAACAAGAAAACGTCATTCCATTAACTTCTAGATGTTTAAACTACTGAAAACAAAAGAAGAAAGGAGATAAATAAATTTTATGTACGTAAATTGACCACTTGATATTGAGGAAGAGTACAATGGATCCAAAATGTCCTTGTTACATAGAGAAATTAAAGTTGGAACTATTATCGTCAATTAATTATTAAGACAGTCCTCTCTCCTTTTTGGTCTCATATTGGAATGGGGTCCAATGTACTAGCAGCAGTACATGGAATTTAAGATTGCTAGTAAGTGGTATTTTTTTGGTTTTGGTTTTTCACCTGGACAGTCCTCTGCTACATGATTTCTTCCCTAAGTATGTATTTATATTTAAGTTATCAAATTACGTATAATAATAGATACAAAGTTAAGTCCATCAAAAAAAGAAGGTTGTAAAAATCCAAAGTACAACTTGTTCCACTATACATTAGGGAGAACTTACACATTGTGTATTTAAATTTAGATGATATACTATTTTCTCCATATTAATATTTTAGGAATGTAAACGGAGTGTATTTGTGTAATTTGAAAGTTAAAATTTTGAATAAGTTGATATTTTCTTATTTTTAGAAAGTAATTATAATTTTTTAATTATTATTTTAAAAAGATGTATTTGTGTATTTTTTCCTACTAGTACTACTCTCTATATACTTGTGGTTATAGCTCGTTGAGCTGCTCCAGCCAGCCGCAGACCTATTTAGGCGCGAACAACCGGTTTTTTTTTGCAGTGCTATTTTTCACTTTTGAACAACCACAACATTCTCATTCCCTTATACGACATTGTGAATTTTTTTTCCGAACAACCACTACCAAGGGCGTAGATCCGGCCCTGGCTCCATCAAATACCCCTTTCGGAGTTGTATTTATGTATTTTTTCCTACTAGTACTACTCTATATATACTTATGGTTACAGCTCTTGAGCTGCTCCATCAAGCACCCCTTTCGAAAGCACAATTTGTAGGATCGGAGAGAATACTCACAGGTTCGCAGGCATTTTGGGAGACCAGGCGAGAAGCCGTCGACATTGTTGACCAAATTTATGTATATCATATCATTTATAATCGCTAGCGGTGGCTCTAATGCCAAAATGGCATCTCCATAAAGACTAGATAAATTAATTAGAAAATGTAAATGTATTTTTTTAGATTTCGTCTTTTAATGGTTTTTTGTTTACAGGTGGAGTTAGATAGCTCATTATGTTTATACTTTAAAAAAAATTGATCGTTCAGTAGGAACATGATTATTACTCCATGTGCATCGGTGCTCATAATACTGTACTTCATGTCCCGTAATAAATGTCACTTTAATAAAAAATATACACATTAAAAAATTAATAATGCAATAAAAGTTCACCAACTACCTCTGTTTAATGAATTTTTTTTATTAAAGTATGCATGAATAATAATCATTTGTATCGAATGAGAACTTATCAATAAATATTTCTTGAATAAAGAGTTTGTCATTTGTTGTCTAAGAGTATAGTAATAAAAAAGTAATTTCTTGAATTTCTAAGATGACATTTATTTTGGAACAAAATATTTTTGTTAATGTAACACTTATTATGAAACGGAGGCCAGAAGATCACCTCAGATAAAATTCAAAACTAGCAGCTGCTTCTCCCCTTATTTATATTACACATTTTATTTAGTCGGTCCAAAAAGAGAAATGATATATTTTTATTTATTAAACTCCATATCTAATTAAATTATATCATGTAATTGGACGAGTAAGTATTAATTTTTAGCCAAGTGGGTGTCTGATGGTGACTGACTCATTAAATGCTGTTCAGTCGGAGTGGTATCGACTCTCGTGAATATATCTTTGATTAAATGTTTGGTTTAGACGGTTGAAAGACCTCCATATATTAAAGACTGTTTATCATTATTTTCCAATTAATACTACTCTATTAAATAAAATTATTTGTAATTGCTGTTATATGATTTGATTGTATAGATATTTTTCACATAAGACTTAAAGCTCTATAAAATATGCTTCAAGATGATTAGTCTAATGTCCGTTTAGTTGGCTTTTTAAAAAGACTAAAAGTGTTTTTGGAAGGCCAAAAATATTTTTGTCTTTCTTTTTGGAGTGTTTGGCGGAAAAGTCTTCCAGAAGCACTTTTGACATGTACTTCCAAAAGCTCAAATTTTTTGTTTTTAAAAGTAGAGGTAAAATCTTTTTTGATTTTGCCCATTTTTAAGTCAAAAATATTTTTTTTATTGATAACCAAACACCTAATAACTTTTTTTATAATAGTTCTACTCCTAAAGCTCTATTTCTATAAACTATTTTGAATAAGTTGTACCAAATGGGCACTAAGCTTAATTTTGTTATCTCTGTCTTATCTAATTTGACCTTTATGTAACATGGTGATTTTGCTATAGGACCCAGGCATGGAAGATGAGATAGCAAAATATGGGAGCGAAGCAGTATTGAAGAAGATACTGACAGATACAAAACCAGGACCACCTTGCTTGCCCAAGGAGAATGCCTTTGCCATTTCTCCTGATGCTAAGCTGCCTTTATGGCTTACTCAACTTGACCTCAAGTACTACTCTACCAAATATGACCAAAAGGGTTTCACTGGAGGATTAAACTACTACCGTGCCCTCGATTTGTACGTTCCATTACCCCTAATGTCTTATAATTGTCCACAATTTGAATGTTATTCTGCATGGCACAATTTGTTTTTACACGATCAAATCAACCAAAAACTCAGTCTGTGTGATCTTGCTCGATGTGGTCTCAAACTCAATAAAAGAAAAGAACGGTAGGCCGACAGTCAGCGTAAAACTCATAAATATATGATGAATAAAGTCATCTGAAAGATACATAAGTAATTGTCATTAATAAATGGGACTAGAAACCTAAATTTTTTAAATATGTATCCTGTCATCGGTGTATATAATGGTGCAAGTACGTTCTCTATTTATGTTTTTTACAGTACTGTTGAACATTTTGCAGGAACTGGGAGCTTACAGCTCCGTGGACAGGGGTTAAAGTGAAGGTTCCGGTGAAATTTATAGTTGGTGATTTGGACATGGTGTATACGACACCAGGAATGAAAGAATACGTTCATGGAGAAGGTTTCAAGAAGGACGTGCCAATGCTGGAGGATATTGTTGTGCTGGAGGGAGCTGCCCATTTCATTAATCAGGAAAGAGCTCAAGAGACTAACTCTCACATCCATGACTTCATTCAGAAGTTCTGATCAAAATGTTGTTTGCTGATTGTCCTTACGATCTATTGCTTTTCTCTTTTGGTTCTAAACTGGCATAATGTTGGTTTCGTATGTGCAAAATATGAATGAGTGCTTGTTTTTGAAGTTTTGTATAAAGCTCGCAGTTCTTATTATATGCCTAGAGGCTAGAGCACTCAATTTCCTACACTCCCTTTCTCCCGCATGATATCTAGAAATTAACACCCAACTCATGTTAATCAAGTCACAGCTAGGGGTGCACAAAGGGTCAAAACCGGACCGGACCGAACCGGACCGAACCGAACCGGACCGAGGACCGAATCTTCGGATTCTCCGGACCGAATTTCTCGGTCCGGTCCGGGTCAATTTCGGTCCGGTCCGGTCTAATGGACCGATGGACCGAATCCCCTGTGCCTCCCCCAGTGCCCCACCATTCTGGGCCCCCCAAATTTCCAGCCAGCCCCCACCCCCCAGGCAGCCCCCCCCCAGCCAGCCCCCGGACGTATTGACATATGAAATATAGGTTGTAAATTGATCAAACTTTATACGGTCATAACTTTGCGCTCGGACGTCCGTTTTACCTAAAAAAATTTGATTTCGCAGATTTTTCGACACGGGTGGCCAAACTGCATAAGCGGTTTGATTCCTCCGATTTCTCCAAAAACGTCCATCTTGCCCCTCAATTTCTCTTTTTCCCCAAATCGTTACGTTTTTCCCATTTTCAAATCTAAATATCTCGCGATGTACAATATATTTCAACGTAAAAATTGCGTGGCACCGGCCCGAGAATGTCAATTTCAGTATTGGAAATTCAATTTTAAAAAAACGTCCTAACCCGACCCTAATTATATATATATTATATATTAGGAATTTAGAAAATTAGGAATTATATATATTAGGAATTATATATATTAGGAATTTAGAAAATTAGGAATTATATATATTAGGAAGGAATTTAGAAAATTAGGAATTATATATATTATATATATTAGAAATTATATATATTATATATATTAGGAATTATATATATTAAATATATTATATATATTAGGAATTATATAAATTATATATATTATAAAATAAAAAAAATAAAAAAATTCGTCCGACCGATCGACTCGACCGATCGACTCGATCGACCGGACCGGACCGAAAACCGAAACACGATTTTTAAAGGACCGAAGACGAACCGATAATCTCGGTCCGGTTCGATCCGGTCCAAAGAGGGTCGGTCCGGTCCAATTTTTCGATCCGGACCGAAAATTGTGCACCCCTAGTCACAGCTGCTGAGTATGCTCAATGATGGGGCTCGTCCTGTGAGATAGTAAACAGTACATCTAAACATAATACTTTTGCTAAGTGTCTTATTTTCCTTTTGATCTATTCCAAAAATAGTCTTTCTATATTTAGTAAATTTTTCGATCACATCAAGTTTGAGACTACTAGATTTAAAGAACTCCACATATTTTTAATTTAAAATCTAAAAAATTCATTTATTTTCTTAAATATCGTGTCAAATTAAATTAAGACACTTAAAATGAGACGAAACGAAGGGAGTACCTTTTTGACCCATATGAGCTAATCTTAGTCAACAATCTCTGTTATAGTAGTTGACAATCGACTAGAAATCTAATCACAGGTTTGTCGGTTCCAACTTCCAAGTGACTAAGGGTCCGTTTGATACAGCTTATTAAAAAGAGCTTTTAGAAGTAGAATTTTTTTTATCAAAAAGTGTTTAGGTGTTTGGTTGTCAATAAAAAAAATGTTTTTGACTTAAAAATAAAATAAGACAAAAGCTATTTTGACTCTACTGGGCAAAAGCCCAAAATTTAAGCTTCTCCCATGCCAAAAGTGTTTTTTTTGCCAAAAGCACTTTTGGTAAAAACCACCAAACACTATTTTGGAGCCAACAGTACTTTTGGCAAAAAAAAAAAACAATTTTGACCTCTTGAGAAGTCCAACCAAACGGGCACTAAACATCTTGAGTGGTATCTCACCGCCAACATTGTCAATAGCAGAAGTAATCGTGATCGTGCACAACGGAGATCTCATAATTTGTACTCCCTCCGGTCCTAAAATTTTGATTTACTTATCTTATTAATTTGTCTAAAAAAGATTGACATAATTCATATTTAAAAATAATATAATTTTATGAGATTATTTATCACATAAATATCTAGAGTTTGTTTTGAATCACACATAAATTTGTTTTGAATCACACATTTCAAAAGTCTTCTTTAATTTCTTAAACTTCATATCAAGTTAAATTAAAATAATTTTTTTACTTTTTGAGACGGAGAAAGTACAATGTATAAAGCAAACACAAGATCCTCACTTTCATAGTTATTTATCTCCTATATCCAACACCTAGCAACCCACTTTCTATTCAAATTTATATATCCGTCGAATGGAAGTGAGTATCACTAAACCATGAACCCGCATGGTGTTGGATATGAAGTGTGGAAATAAGGAATTGAAAATTGTAATAAATAACAAGAAATATGAAAATTAAACAAAGAAATAGTCTTGCTGAGTTGATTGAATGAACAATTTATCCTTAAGATTTTATTGCCCCGTATATCCTTTCAACGGTTTTAATGACAACTTATCTATCAAGATAAAACATCAATCAAACAAATGAGCAAAGGATCTCAAGTGTTTGCTTAGAAAGAAAGAACTCTGAGTGTTTTGTGTTTGCAAGAGAGAAAGACAACTTTAGATAATTGCTTAGTAAATGTGTATTTTGCAACTGTGTCAAAGACATCAATTTATAGGTAGATGAATTTGTCTTCTCAATTAACCAAATGAATGGCTATCAATGTCAAGTAATGATCATTGTATTGAGGTTAATTCAGCCTAGTAATAGATGAAATCAATAGCCAAATAGATTAATTGCTCCAAAGTCAGCTCAAGAATCGGCCTTAATTCGCCTCCAACGTTACTGAAAAACGTCGAAGCAGATGCCTAAATTCCAGTAAGTCATTGGAACTGAAAATTGAATTTGCACCGCGGTCCTGTCCTTGTGGCACCGCGGTGCCTCTCAGTATTTCCGCAGCGATTTTCTGATTCGTTTCATCTCTTACACATTTATTCCTTTCACTTACCAACGTGAAACCATTTGTCATTTAGCCAATAACTGTCTATTTTCTTACGTCTCAAACAATTTATATACGTACCAATATCTCTTCCATTTAAGAAAATAATGATCCTTGGTATTTTATATGCACGTGTGTGAAAATTATATTCCCGACGTGCGGGGTCCCAATCGCTCTATTCATAATTAATAGAATTTACTTTATTTCACGTTTAATAAATATTTTCAACAAATTACACTGATTGAAATGTTGTGTGTTGCTAGATGATCACACAACATTAGACTAAAAGGTGACATGTAGTAAAAAGAGTAGTGCTGAGTAAGTTTGAGGGCTACAAAATTGCAAGGTTACTTGAAGTTCTTTCTCCATTTTTTTTTGATTAATTTCACATATAATGCCTATAATTCACATTGATAATTGATAAATTTGGTTCTTAAAATGGATGACGAGTTCGATTCCCTACATAAACTTTTTTAGTTGAGCATGTCACACATGGTTTGTCAAGTGTGAATAATCGACTGATGTGGTTTGAAGGCTATTGCGTCAGTCCGTGGTTTACCATATGCGCACTCGAAATCGAAAGAGTAGCGGCTGCTGCGGATTCCCTAATATTAAAAAAAAAAAAAAAAAAAAAAAAAGAACACCACCGTGATTATTTGATGGGGTGGGAAGTGTTCTGTTATAATTAATGGCTTAAACTGACCCCATGATTTCCATCAGTCTGCCAATTGGGTTGCAAATCCAGAAAAGCAATTCCTGACCAATTATAATTGACGTGATTATCAATAAATAGAGTTGATTTCCATATATTATCAGTGGAAAAACGGAAAAGGATAAAAATATCCATAGTGATACTTTAGATCCAAATATACCCTGCTGTTATAATATTGATTTAAGGGAAAGGGGTATATTTATCCTCCGTCAAAGTTTGAGAATAAATATGGGTTTTCCATTATTAAACTTGTAGAATTTGCCCAAAATTAACAGAAATGTCACGTGGACGCCACGTGAGAGACTCATCGGTGGGACCCACATCACCTCCTCCACTGCTTCTTCTCCTTCGGTTGAAGCTTCAACAAGCAACAAAGGTGAAATTCGATTTAAGAGGAATTGAGACACGGGGTTGGTTGCAAAATGTAGCTAAGACCAAGGCGAACTTATGGACACCACCCACAGTCGTCGACATTACCTGAGTTGGCCGAAAAACGCACTCAAAGTTTCGGGTTTTCCGATTTGGTGGACCCACAATTTCGTGAAGAACTGACAGCGGTGGGTGGGTGTAAAATAACGGGTATAGAACAACGAATCTAATGGTGCAAGCCCGATCCGATCAGGCCGATGGCGGAAAATCGGCAATGGCGCGCTAAAACCCTAAATGTCGCTTCGATTGTGGCCATCGGTTACAATCGACGGCCAGGTTGGGTCAAGTAGCTTCGTCGTCCTCTTGCTGACGTTCAACACCAACTCACAACCATCAATTTGTCTCAGATCAGTCGGTCGACAAAATCAAATTTTTCGACGGTTTATTAGCATTTTTCGGTCAGCTCATGTTGCGTCGAGGACAGTGGGTGGTACTACTGTGTTCGTCTCAACATTCTCTACAACCTACACTTAATCCCAAAGTTCGATTTCAGTTTTGAGATTTTCCGACGACTCACTAGCGGCGATGGCAGCGGCGCCGCCGCCTGACCACCTGCAGGCGGTCACCTGCTAATGTGTCTCCCAAGTGGCGTTCACGTGAAATTTCTGTTAATTTTGAGTAAATTCTACAAGTTTAATAACAAAAAGAGTATATTAATCCTCAAACTTTGACGGATGACAAATATGCTCATTTTCCTTAAGTTTGAGGGCAAATATGCCCCTTTTCCCTAAGTTTGAGGGCAAATATGCCCTTTTTCCCTTGATTCAAATATACCTATGTTGTTATACTATAGGTTCAAAACTTCAAATATATCTCTCATTCGTTAAAGTTGTTCACAGTGGACTTCAAATCATACATGACACTGACATTTGATGAGGTGGATGCCATGTTGTGTGCCACCTTCAAACCCCTCTTCTCTTTTGGTTTTTCCACGACTAAAATTTTCTTCCCCTCCGCCGCCATTGATAATGCTTACTGTGTATGTTTAGAAATTCAACACTAATCTTACGTGGTCTTTGTAACCTACTTTTTTTACTAAAAGAAATAAATTAAAAGCTATTGCATCTCTGTCTACGTCCCTCTTCTAATCTTGCTTCCTTTGAATTGTCAACATTTTCCCAAATAAAATCAATCTGGAAAATACTATGATGAAATCTTCTACCAATGTTGGTTACTGTATTTCAGCACCGAGAAGGACATTGACTTTCTTAAATCAATGGGTAAAACTCTTGTTTCTTTGTTATTACAATTTGCAATTCTTGATTTCTGTCATCAGCACGAGCCGCTTGAAATTCTCCGTCCAGGTTAGCCTCGATTCATCCGTCGGATCCTTCAAATCTATTCTTCCACAGCACGCCAACATTAGGAGCGGTAATAATGGCAATGGTGATGGAGGAAAAGAAAATTTTAGTGATGGGAGAATAAATTGATGGGAGGGGTAAAATGGGTTAGGACTGATGAGTCATGCCTTGCGGCATCCATCTCATCAAATGTCAGTGCCACGTAGGCTTTGATGTCCACCATGGACAACTTTAACGGATGAGGGATATATTTGAACTAATAGTATGACAACATGGCAATAGTATAACACTAACAACAGGGATATATTTGAACTCAAAGTATAACGAAAGATATATTTAGCCCTTTTTCGATAGTACAGGGGTATATCTAACCCTTTTCCGGTGGAAAAATCAATAGGAGTACAATTTAACGGGATATATCAAGTTGGTTATTATTATATTATATATTATGAAACACCAAATTGACGCAAAAACAATTAACCAAATAGTCAATCGTGGCTCATCCAAACATCATTGAAGGAAACATTTGGTATAACCAACTTGATATTAACCCTTCACTTACGCAGCTTGCTGCATACCGGTGTTACTTTCCGTGCAAAAGAAACCTCAAATTCATCGTTACCACCAACCATTGAAAAGAGGCCACTTGATGTCCCTATTATAAATTGATCGGAAATATGGAAGTACAGCAGTGAAGTAAAAGGGGAGAATATAAAGCTGTAATTGGCCCAAAGCCAGATGATGAGGAATTTCAGGCGCAGAAGTTTTAAGAATATGTTGGCAACAACGGCATGTAGCAAAAGAGGGAGGCTAGTGGTGGCTGGTTATTGTGGCAAGGTGTGGATAACTATTGTAAAATGGGCATTGAGAATTCAACTACAGCTTAGGCAGGGTATGCCAAATCCTACTCCAGGCCATTGACATCCCTACCCAAGTGCTCATTTTATTCTGCTGCCACAAGCTGTAAAACCCTCAAATTGTGACAGTCCCCAACTAGACAAGTCCATAGAACATTAGAATGGGGAATGTAATAAAAACAATTGGTCCTAATTTCCGAGATTTATTAAAGCAAACAAACTGATGCACTGCATTCATTTTAAAAATTGGTTTCAAAGTAGATAGAAATCAAATATCCTTAATGTCTTAGGAATAAACATAAGCAACTGCATACTAGAGTCTGCAAAATCTTGTGCTGCCACGATACAAATGATAAAAACCATTCTGAGATTAATAGTAGAAAATAACTTAAACCTTGTAACCCCTGCTCTTTCGCTTTCCTCTAGCTCTCTCAAACTTTCTTCCCTTGGCGCGCACATATGGTTTGGTATGGCTGTGGGGAACACCTGGAGCTGGACCGAAGTGCTTCACTGCTTCTCGCGCATTCTTAGGACCTCTGAGGAGAAGCTGCAAATCAATCAACATAATATTAGCATTCAAACAAACTGGGACCTCTTATTATAAATTTACAAGGAATGATTATAGTGTGGTGCTATCTCTTCAAACATGGTAGATAAACATAATTCACAATAATAGTACTTAATTGTGTTAGCTTTCTGTGCTTTCATTTCCAAAATTTGGTTACTTAAGAAGATATGTTCGTTCATCTTAAAATTTACAGTCATCCAGACAAGTGAATCAAAAAATATATACAACATAATAAATATTTGGAAAAAAATGTAATCCCAATACATTGAAGCACAACTCCATATATTCAGTTGGGAAAAGGCTTAAGCAGATAGGATCTTTTTCTGGTTTGCTATTCGCACAGATAAAATCTTTGAAATCATAGGAAGACTTCCAAGAAGAACTAAGTGCGACAAATGAACAGCTGCGGTCCTCTTAAAATTTGTTGTCATCCAAATAATAGTACTTTTACATGTTACATTAGCTTCCTATGCTTTATTTTCCTATATCTGGTCAATTAGGAGGATATATTGTTCCTCTTAGAATTTGCAGTAACTCATGAAGAGACGCAAAATATATAACATCAAAATTCTCTGGAAAAGATGTAATCCCATTATATTGAAGCACAACTCCATATGTCCAAGAGGATCAATGTGCGACAAATGAACAGCTAATGTCAGCAAAACATAGTGTGCAAATAGCATCAAACTATCAGAAAGAATGCCCAAACAATGTTAATAGGCTAACATGGAAGCACTACCCTTCACTGAGTCATTTACTGCTTTACCAGAACAACCACCACACTATATTTTACCAATTATTATCACTGGCATGCTGTAAAAAGCAAATATTAAAACATGACAATCCAAAAACAGTGCTCATTTTTCCTATATAAGAAGGATGCTCAATTTGACAGGTATCCATAAAAATACTAAGAAAGACACAACCGAAGGTCACATATAGCAAAACATCAAAACCAATGGAAATTTCTAAGGTTAACCAGTCAATTTGCTAGTGGTTACTGAAGAGATTTAACACACACAAAGTAACGCAAAAAGATCATCAAAGGCACCAAACTAATGCTACCAATAGATCAACTCAAGGTTATTATCCAAATATCAAAAGATTTTCCAATTTATTAATCCATTGAAAACAAGTGTCCAACAAAAATAGTACTAACATCAAAAGACATCAACTACTTCACTAAAAGTGCAATTAAAATATACAAATCACTTATAGCAAACAAAGATCCATACAACACTGTAAGTAGCAGAGCAGTAAAAGGATAAGAATCAATACCGTGTTCTGTCCAAGTGGAGCCCTGAGAGCAAGCTGGTCGAATGTCAAGCACTCACCACCAGCCTTCTCAAGTCTAGCTCTAGCTGTCTTTGTGAACCTCAAAGCACACACCTTCAACTTTGGAACTTCATAAGCCCTAACATCGTCGGTAATAGTACCCACAATCACAACTGTCTTCTCCTCCTATAAACACACACATCACAAAATAACCACAAACACAAACAAACAAACAACCTACACATACCAAATCAAATAAAAACTTAAACAACATACCTTTCCTTTGGCATAAGAAACCAACCTCGACAGAGATAGAGGAGGCTTGTTGATCTTACTCATAAAGAGCCTCTTGAGAATCACTGCATTGAACTTGCTTCCAGTCCTCCTTACCAAGAACCGGTAAAGCTATTACACACATAAAACAACAACCTTAAACAAACAAAACATATTAAAACGAAACGCACGTTTATTTTAACTAGATATACCTTGACGAGGAGCTTAAGGTAAACATCATCGGACTTAGGTGCAGTACGCTTAGTCTTCTTACTCTTACCTCCGGCCTTCAGATCGATACCCATGACTGAAGAGAGGGTTGGGAGAAATGGCTAAAAGAGGGCGCCTCTCTATTAATATATATGAAATGAAGAGGAGGCTAGGGTTTTTCTTGTGTTTTTCTGTTGCTGAGGTCTATGAGAACGCTATGTACCTTACCCTTAGATGTTTGACACGTCTTTCTTAACAAGTGGAGTACTGTACTATGATGCATCTTTTTATTTTTATTTCTTTTTATTTCTCTTTACGAGTTAGGGGTGCGTAGGGCTGTTACCGGTCCGCATACTCCCGATAATTATTCGAGAATTGGATCGATAAATTCGGACTGATACTCGGATCGAAATCTTAACGGTCCGGATACGAGTACCAAAAAAATATCCGGACCGATAAGGAGCCGGACCGTTAACCCGATAAAATACTCGGTAACACCCCCAACCCCCCACCCCACCCCTCAGAAATCCAGTCCCCCTCCTGTCAGCTCTAAGTTGTAAATTAATGAAACTTTAAATTGTCATAACTTTGCGCTCGGATGTCCGTTTGACCTAATGTTTTTTTGATTTCGCGTATTTTTTCGAGATAGTATGACAAACAATTAATGCGATTGCAAAGACCAATTTCTCAAAAAATATTCGTCTTGCCAATCAATTTCACTTTTACCCCAAATTGTTATCAATTGTCTATTTTCAAATCTAAATATCTCGCGCTATACAATATATTTCAACGTAAAAATTTTGTGGTAATGTGTCCGAGAATGTCAATTTCAGTATTGGAAATTCAATTTTTATCCGATCCGGAAAATTCTTACCAGTCCGGACCGATAAGGTTTCGGTCCGGGACCGGATCTCGTTCCAGGACTGAAACCTTATCGGTCCGACCGGCCGACCAGAAGCTTATCGGACCGATTCCGTAAGTGGATACCGGCCCCGACCGATAACAAGACCAGGGGTGTGTGATATGTGTATCGTCGATCGACCGCATCTGGGTTGAACCGGTTTTGGTCTGATTATCGATCCGGACACGGCCATCGCCTATCAGATTTTTCGGTCGGCAGCTCCGAGGTTGAACTGGTCGGACCGGACCGGTTTTGTTTTTTTTTTTTTAATTTTGAAAATGTAAACTAAATTCAAATTAAATATATAATATAATATAGTTTTATATTTTAAATTTTAAAGTTAACTTTGTATTTTATAGTTTATAACTTTATACTTTATATTGTAGTTATACTTTTATTAATTTATTAAATTAGTAGACATAAGTTAACGACTAAAGAAATAATAAAATAAAAACTAATGATAAGATGTAAACTTTCAAACTTTCCATTATTGATAATGTAAAAAAAATACATAATAAAGTAATAATAATTTTATTTATATATTATGCATCCTTCTAACAAATTATTCGTAATTTATAGGTTTATTGAATTGTTGTGGTTCCATAGACGCTAAATTTAGAATATTCATTCCAATCCCGCTTCCGTCGTAACTTGTGTTTCCGCTTTCCAAAATATTGTCGATTTCTTCATCTTCCGGATCGTCAACGTCTACGTATCCTTAATTTTTTCTCTCTGATCTGATTCAATCCCTTAAGCAGATTATGACTTCTAATGTTTCTCCGCTCAATGAGTAACGTGTGTCTCCTATTTGGTCTCGTGCTTGGTTGAATGCACTTTCAGAAGCCACTGTTAAGATATGCACATTAAGAACATCATGTGTCATAGCTCCAAGTACCGGAAATTGCCTTCTATTATCCACCATTATAAAGGTTGAAAGTTTTTCTTCGACTCTGCTGACTTTTGTAAATAAAATTGCAGTTCATCACAATTTCGACTTGTGGTTGGTTGTGTTGTTGTAAAAGTGCTCCAAATGTCTAAAGATTAATTATCATCATCGTCTTCATTGAATCATATAGATGTAGACATAGAAGCAGAACTAGAAGGAAGATTAGTAGCAGAGTTGTTGTTATCATGTAATGTAGCATAATATTCATATAATTTAGTTAAATTAGTATCAAGTTTACTTATGTAATCAATTGAAGATGAAATTTTTGTTGCACTTACTTCCATATAATTATATAAACTAAATATTAAATTATTACAATCTACTTTTTAAATAGAAGGATTTAAGACTGCACCAATACAACAAATATCAGGAATAAAAAAAATATTTTTTAAAACTTTTCAAACACGACTGTAACTGCAGCTTTATATTTTATATTTGATTTTAAAACATAGAGTAAATGTGAAATTTCAGCTATATGAGTTAAACCATTACAAATGTTGGGTAATAAGATTATGAAAATTCAACAGTAACAGTGTAAAATTTACGTAAATTTTTTAAAAGTTCAGAAATTGATTTCCAATGTTCATCGGTTAACATATGAATCGCGTTCTTACAATGAGCATTTGAAACATGTGTTATGGGCATTTATACTTGTAACATTCTTTTAAAAATAAATAATTATAATTTCACTGTGTAACAACCTCACCTAGCATTAATTTTGGTCTCAAATTAAATTATTTACATTTTCTTTAAATTTTATTGTTCTACTTTTTCTATTATTACCCTGAATAACTCCAACAACTCTTCGGACAAGAGCTAATTCAGTTTCAAATAAATCAAGACCACTTTGAACAATTAAATTATAAATATGACAAGTACAACGAACATGAAATATATCGAAGTGGCTGTTGAAATTCCGCTTTAAAAGATCTATATCAACAATATTATTAGATGCATTATCGAATGATATAATAAGTACTTTTTGAAAAATATTCATACATTTTGCAACAACACAAATATATTCGCTTATATATTTTCCAGTATGACTTTGATCTCCGTCATACAGAAAAGAGATAATACATTTTCCATTCTAAAATTTTCATCAATCCAATGACAAGTAATTGTTAAATAATATCTATCGTTTAAAGCATGTCCAATGTCTGAAGTAAAACTAACTAGGCATGGAAGGTTAGCGAACAAATGTTGCAAATAAATAATATACTCAGTATAAATTCTAAAAATATCGGCTCTACAAGTAGTACGAGGAACAACTTTAAATAAAGGATTATATACTATTTGTATATATGTAATTAAATATGAAGAAGAAGCAAAAGAAAAAGGTAAACAACCTCCGACAATCATTTTGCTAATTCAATGTGATCCTTCTTTGAATCGTACTTAGCCAACCCCCGATTAATGAATTACGTTGTTGTTGATCGGGTTGTAAATCAAAGGCAACACCCCATTGTGTCGGATGATCTTTCAATAAATGTCTATCTAT
This sequence comes from Przewalskia tangutica, assembly GCA_029844215.1. Lineage (NCBI taxonomy): Eukaryota > Viridiplantae > Streptophyta > Magnoliopsida > Solanales > Solanaceae > Przewalskia > Przewalskia tangutica. The sequence continues at coordinate 16,462,019 of CM056721.1, forward strand.
AGTGCCCGTCCCCCCGTCACCACCCCTTCTCTTATGTTTATTAGTTTTTTCACAAATATTACATCTAATCCTATCAGTGTCCCCAATTCTATCATAAAACTTTCACACTTTACCCTTTTTTCCCTAATCGCTACTTTTGGTAAAGGAGGTCTACTACTAGTAGTACTAACATTGACAGAAAGCACACTAGTAGGTGTAGGAGTTTCAGTTTTAACATTATCATATTCATTATCTTTTATTTCAAAATCTTCTTGCATTTGATCATAATCTATATTTTGATTAGATGATGAAAAATCTCTAGATTTTTTACCCCTTGAAGTTGAAACAAATTTACCTTTACCCAATCGGTTTAGCAAATTCATTATAAAATATTTAATTTAAATAATCAACAAATAAATATGAAAATTTAATAAAATAATTAGAGAATGAAACGAGTGTACCAAACTTAGGGATTCAGAACTCAATTGAAACTCTAAGCTCGAAGTCTTGCGTCTTGCTACTTTAAAAATTAATAATAATAATAATAATAATAATAATAATAATAACTTGAGAATTGATAATAGAGATAATTAATAGAGTATGGAAATGGAGAGAATTGTAGAAATAATTGTGTAATAAAAATGAGAAGAATATAGAGTATGTATAGATTTTTTTTAAGGGTAAAAATATAATTAATAAATAATAAAAAACCAAACCCAGGCTGGTGACCCCCAACCCCCCTATACCACACCACCCTGTCTGTGCCCAATAACATTATTATCATTAAGTAAAACCAACATCGATTTTTTTTTAATTAACGTTATTGATCGGCTATCGGATTAACGCACGGACCGGACGTCTTCATTTTTTTTTTTAACCCGCGCCGTGCGGGCCCAAACCATCTCCCAACCCGTTAAGACTTCGTCCCCGGACGGGTCCCACCTGCCTGCCGATCCTACATCGCTAACCTTGCACTATTCGTAAATCGTAAGTATTAAATAAGTAGCAAAAATAAATTCCAACCGAAGATTCTTAAAAACAATTATGGTTTGATTTCAGATTAAGAATTTAATGCTTTTGATTTTGTTTTTTGAATTTGGATCTTTGAAATAAAAATTTAAAGAATTGAAAATTTGAATAAATTGTAGCATGAATATAAATGTTAATTGATCAAAATATTATTGAAATATTGAACGACTTTTATACCCTTTAAAGCTAAATAAACTTTTAAAGAAGCAATTAAATAATGGATAAAATTATAATATTTAAAATTTTACTCACAATTTTTATTTGACTACAACTATAAAATTCGAATCCTAAATTTCTTCACTATCAAGAAAGTTTGTATTTGTATCTTAATCACGGTTTTGCTAAACCAATACCTCGTGAAAATTATTTAGTCAATTTCTTTTCATACCCACAAACAATAGATGCAATTTATAGGAAAGAATATTGTGATATTGCTAACAAATAATAGTAATCCTACTGATAATTCCCTGTCAATAGTTATAGTTCAATGTTAATTGTTTAATGAAATATATGTGTTAATTTGTTACTTAAATTGATTATGTTCCAATTATCAAAGTGTTTTGAAATATGTTTCAATTATCCAATATTTAAAGTGTTGCAAATTTAAGAAAAATAACTTTTTCTTCCAATGTTTTGTTAGGAGTAAATATTTTCGGAAAGAGTATCTACTTAAGATTGATGCAACAAAAATAATAAGGAAATTAAAAAAAAATCCTTATCAGCCTCAGAGCCTGTTTGGCCCTTTTTTTAGGGTAAAAACATTTTTTTACTCCAAAAGCATTTTCTTTAGATTTGAGGTATTTGACCAACAAAAAAAAGTGTTTTGAAGGAGCACCATAAGCGCAATTTTTAGGGTTCGAAGAATAAAAGTTTATGCTTCTTGAAAAAAGCAACAGCACAATCATACAATTATTATTTTCAATATGAAAATACCCATATCATAAACATATATTCGCCAAGTATATCCTTTATTAGTTCATTAATTTTTAATTATAAAACAATCTGTTTGATTACTGAAAGAATTAATCCTCTTGATTATTCTTATTAATGAAAGATATATATACAAGTTACAAGAAAGGTCATCTTCTTATTCTACCTAGAAATTTCTATTCTATAAAAATACTAACTTTACAATTATGGTAATATTACACTACTAATTAAGGTACAATTCTAAGTCTAATATTTACCAAATATACAAGGAAAGGGCAAGGGCCCCCACAATACACTTTGGACGTGTATTGTGTTGTTTAACACTCTCCCGCAGTCATAGCGGGTGGTCTTCGTACGCTGAGACTGTCTCTAAAATCTTCAAAAAAGACTGAGGGAAGACCCTTAGTAAAGATGTCTGCAATATGATATTTGGAAGGGACGTGGCAGACGCGTACTTGTCCTTTTGATACCTTCTCTCGAATGAAGTGAATATCCATCTCTATGTGTTTAGTCCGCTGGTGCTGAACATGATTACCAGAAAGGTAGATGACACTTATATTATCACAATATACCAAGGTAGTTTTCAATAGACAACGGTTTCTAAAAGAAGATTTCGTAACCAACATGATTCGGAGACCACATTAGCTACCCCTCGATACTCAGCCTCTACACTTGAACGTGAAAGCGTAGATTGACGCTTGACAGACCATGAGACCAAGTTGTTACCCAAAAATATACAATATTCAGACGTAGACCGTCTGGTGTCAGGACAACCACTCCAATCAACATCTGTATATGAGACCAATATAGACGTCGACGAAGGATACAAATGCAAACCATACTCAAGTGTTCCCTGAATGTACCTAAGAATGTGTTTGAGTGCATTCATATGTTCAACTATGGGATCATGCATAAACAAACACACATGTTGTACGGCATATGTAATGTCAGGTCGCGTAAACGTCAGATACTGAAGGGCGCCTGCAAGACTACGATAGTTGGTCGGATCCTCATAAGGAGAGCCAGCTGCAGCACCCGACTTGAGTTTAGTATCAACTAGAGTAGAAATAGACTTACATGATAACATCCTAGCCCTCTCAATGATCTATGTTGCACACTTCCTCTGTGATAAGAACAATCCGCCTGCATGACGAGTGACTGCAATCCCTAAAAAATAACTCAATGGGCCCAAGTCTTTCATGGCAAACTCAGAACTGAGCATTGTCATAATAGACTTTCGCAAAACATCAGAAGAGGCAGTCAAGATAATATCATCAATATATAACAATATATAAACAGTGGAAGAACCCCGACGATATATGAATAATGAATTATCAGATCTGCTGTGCGAAAAACCCATAGTCGAAACAAAGTCAACAAACCTCTTATATCAAGCATGTGGAGACTGCTTAAGCTCATACAAGGACTTATTCAATAGACATACATGATTAGGATATCTAGTATCCCTAAACCCCAAAGGTTGATACATATATATTGTCTCCTCAAGATCACCATGTAGGAAAGCATTCTTCACATCTAGCTGATGAATGGGCCAAGATTTCGAAAGAGCCAAGCTGAGCACAGTGCGAATGGTAGCCGGCTTGACCACCGGGCTAAATGTCTCACCACAATCCACATCAACCTGTTGAGTCTTACCATCACCTACAAGTCTAGCCTTATGTCTTGCAAATGAACCATCAGAATTTTCCTTATGAACAAAAATCCACATAAACTGAATAATATTAACACCAGATAGACGGGGTACTAACTCCCACGTCTTATTATCAATAAGAACATTATATTTCTCGGTCATGATAATTTTCCAATTAGGGTCATATAAGGCAGACACAGAATTACGGGGTAAGGGAGATTTAAGAACATTAGAATTCAAATTAAAATGTATTTTTGGCTTGAAATATCCCGTTGACTACGAGTGATTGGACCAAGAGTCACTCTGGGCTGGATTGAGTGAATTTTGGGATGTTTGTGAAATGTCGAAAATTCTCGTCGACGGCCGCGTGGCTGGAATCGACGCCGCGACGCCGTAACCACCGCAGGCTCTTCGACATTTGGCGCCGTGGCGCTCAGGTGGTCGCAGATCGCCGCAGAAATTTTCGCTGGGCGCCAACGTAGGTCAGCTGAGGAAGGGTTTAACGTATTTTCTGGCAAACCTAAAAAATGACGGAGAACATAGGGGAAAATAGCATCATCCAAAAAATCATAAGAAATAGGTACGGGTTTTTCTACTTTGGAAAAAAGAAATTGGGTTTCATCAAAGAGAACATGACGACTAATGATGATTCATTTAGAGGACAAATCAAAATATTTATAACCACGGTAATTTAACGGAAAACCCAAGAATACACAAGGAGTAGAACGTTGTCACGACCCGACGGGCCGCGACTAAACGTCCTAATTGGACGTCATTACTGACCTGTCACACTTAATCCATCTAATACCGAGGTCTACAAAAAAATTGGCAGCATAACGATGCAATGACAACCCCTGTCCATGTAGGCAAGCTGACAAGGCGGCCTTACATGTGGATGGACATGTCTCCGGAGGGAGGCGCAATTAACCAACACAATATATATAAGCAAGCCGACAAGACTGCCACTAACGAACATCACGCATACACGGGAACAGCAGCAATACGTCTACGCAACGACGCCAGCAGCAATACGTCCAGACAACGACGTCAGCAACAATGCGTCTACACAACGACGCCAGCAACAATACGTCCAGGCAACGACGTCATCAGCATTACGCAACGACGCCAGCAGCAACACGTCCAAGCAGCAACGTTATCAGCACAACAAGCCCGAAAACGACGCCATCATCAGCATATCACATCCACGCATGGACGATTTCTCTACTTTCAAAATTGTGTTTCTTATTCGTGTTTTATTATTCTGTCTTAGCAGTTATGCACTAACTCTTTCTTGAGCTTTAGTCTATAGGGGCAGTTGCAGCAAGGACAACATATCCGCATTCACAATCGCAACACGTCCGTGCAAGGACAAAATCACAGCATTTGCAGCAGGCATCACACTTTGCAGGATAGCATTGTCTACTCACACAATTACATTATCAATAAATTCATGCACTACCATTTTGTCTTAACAGTTATGCACTAACCGTTTGTTTAAGTCTTAGCATGCAGGATCAGGAGCGCAATCTTACAGCGAACCGGGGCAATTTGTTGGGGGGCCAACTTTCCCAACAAATGGCAGAAGCGGCCTCAAGCGTCGGTCCACTCGTTCCACATCACCATAAAATCCAGCATCATAAGTCGATAGCGGTACACCCCAGGTTCAAGCCAGTTTATTTTTATTTTTACTTTTAGCACCACAGCCCAGTGTCGTCGTAACTCGACACTGAGACAAATTTTGAGTTCGCGTTAGCCCGCCATGGTGTTTCGACCAGGGTAACCCAGTGTCGTCATAACTCGACACTGTGATAGTTTTGAGTCCGCATTAGCCCGCCTTGGTGTTTGACCATGGTAGCCCAGTGTCGTCATAACTCGACACTGGGACAGATTTTGATTTTGCGTCAGCCCTGTCTTAATTGCCCAACATTTTTGCAATTCTGAGGATCGAGACAAAATTGGCTATGAGTCAACGTCTTTGTCCGAAGATTCTTCCATCATCTCCATACAAAGAGGGACAAGTTGTTGACACCCAATTTTGACCCTCCCGTCCAGTCATTAGCTATAAAATTAGACTAATTTTGCAAAATAATTTTTAATAATTTTTAAATAATAAAATGCAGCAAATAAAACATTAATATAAGAATAAATAAGCAATTTAATAATAACACCGCATTTTTACGTAGAGTATTAAGCACTTAGAGTCCCGCGCCCGCATTAATTAATTTTAAGTCTTGTCAAACAATTTAGCAATGACGTCGTGTTAAGTAGCGTAGTCGCATTTATTAATACGCAAAGCAATTTCATAACTTATTTTAAATAATGATAAATAATGCACAATAAATAAGATTTTAAATAATAGCGTCGCATTCTAAAATATTAAGCACTAATTAAATAGCACGCCCGCATTTATTATTATAACAATTAGATTAATAAAGCACCTAGATAATTTAATCACAATTTATTAATTTACCACTAATTAACTAATTAAGCACCTAAAACTAATACCTAATTAATACACTACCCACCATTTTCGCCCAGCCCACTCCAACTACCCGAAGGCCCAATTACCCGCAGGCCCAACACCCTTCTACCCTTTATTTTCCCTTTACCCACAAGGCCCATCCGCAAGCCCTTTATCATTTCCCTATCACCAAGAAATTCACGAAAACCCCAGCCTCACCGCGCCATCGTCCCCGCTCCCTCAACCTAGAAAAACCTAGCAGCTCAGTGATAATCCGCCGCACCAACACCAGCACATCCCGAGATTCTTGCCGGAGAATACGGGGACCTTCCTTACCCATGCAAACGCAGCCAGCTCGCCCTTACCATAACAAAGAAATCGTCGAAGATCTTCACCAGAATCGCCCACAAACCTGACCAAATCGCCGCGTAATATACACTTACCTTAATCGATTTTACACACGAATCACACCAAATCAGCACTATAAACCTTACCCAAACTTAGAACCCAAACCATGGCTATATAAAGCACATGCAAAGGCAGAATCGAGAGGCAGAAGATAGAGCTTGGGGGGCAAAACCAGCGCATGCATCAAGGCAGAGCTCAGAAGGGGGAAGCAGTCACCCAGACCATTAGCATCGCAAGAATAGGAAGTTCGAATCCCTTTTTTCAATTCCAGCCAAGAAATCAACAAACAAACCTTGCCCTTTTATTCGCATCGCAAACCCAAACCGGCCGAAATGACCGACGACTGACACTCGGTCCTTTGGTAAACTCGGAGAAGGTAAACTCGTCTCCTCTGAAGTCTGTTGTATTTGTTCAGACTTACGTGTTTGTGTGTTTTTGTGCTAGTGTAATGTTAGTCTGTTTATTTTGTTTAGTTCTGCTTGGATTAGATAAATGCAAGGTTATTTCGACGAATAGTGAAGTCCCGGTTTAGTGATAAATATTTATTTGTTTGGTTGTGTGAATGTTGGCAGATATTTATTATTGGAAATGCTCTGTGATGGATATTGTTCTAATGTTCAGTTAATTAATTGCTATTATAAATTGGTTATTATGATGTAATACGAATAACATGAGACTAAAATGTCGGCATTAAGTTTCAATCCTGTCGTGCCCTGCCTGCTGAAGTTGTTTTCTCTTCCAAGAAATGGTATTTGCAGTAGTGTTTTTGCATCTATGGAGTCATCACATTCCCGTTAAATTGTGATCTGGTTACTGCATACATGTCTGCTGGGTTCAGCCCATGTCTGTGACCCTTAAGCTGTCCTAACGAAGTTGTAATAAGACTCCCTAGGCCCAAGTGTGTTCATCCTTGCCTCTGCATTATTAATTGACCCACGCATATATTTGGGTTAAGTCCATTCTGCTTGCTTCTCATTATTTACTGTCTGCTTTGCCTACTGATCCTCACTGTTATTCACGGATACACTGGGTTGGATATGAATTATGTTTTGCTAAATGCTTATTTATTTGGGTTAAGTCTTGCTTGCTTCTCGTTGTTTACTGCCTGTTTTGCCTACTGATCCTCACTGTTTTTATTCATGGATACACTAGGTTTGATATGAATTATGTTTGCTAAATGCTTATTTAAGCCCACTCCGCTTGCTTCTCATTGTTTATCGCTCACGCCATCGATCCTCACTGTATTTCATGGATACACTGGGTTGGATATGAATTATGTTTTGCTAAATGCTTATTTATTTGGGTTAAGTCCTGCTTGCTTCTCGTTGTTTATTGCCTGCTGCCTACTGATCCTCACTGTTATTCATGGATACATTGGGTTTGATATGAATTATGTTTGCTAAATGCTTATTTATTAATTGACAAAGTTTTGGGCATATACTAATCCTTATCTTTCTTTTTGCTACATGAAATGTACCGGAGCAAAATGAAGAGTCTCCTACGAGACTCACACGAGCTACTTCAAATGGCAACCCGCGTCTATGTGCATCCGCATTCGCATTCCCGCTTCAGAAATACCTAGAAAAACAAATAGGACGGAGTCATCCGCTCCAATCCCTTCACTCTCTTAACCTCCTTATCTCATTTTTTATATCTTATTTGTTGTTGTAATATAACTTTGTAATTAATAGGAAACTTCGAGCAATTAGCCTTTGAACATATGAGGTGGGAAGGTAATTTAAAATTAGAAAATGCACTTCTACTTTATCTTTCTTTTAGGATTATTATGCATGTCTAAATTTTGCCTAAATAATCTAAATAATTTAACTTGCATCATAAAATTAACACTTTATTTCTTACTAAATCCATAAACAAATTTTCTCCTAAACTCTCAAAAATCATCTTAAGCACTTTTTATATAATATTATACGCAGGTTAAGCAAGATTAATTTAGCTAGCAGTACACATAATTAGTCCATAAATAACCTTTGCATGCACTACATTTTTGGCCTTAGTCTTACAACTTTATTCAACATGCCTTCTTTTATAAAATATTTTGAAGCATTTTTTTTATATTTTCAAAACACGCATTTTTAAACATAACAATTACCCTAGGTTTGGCAGGATAACCGCAAGTTAGCGAATCTTAGAGGGTGTCTAACCCCTTCCCTCTAGATTAATAAAGAACCCTTGCCCGGAATCTCATTAAGTTTAGCAGACCATAAAAAATGGAGTTAGTGTTGACTTTAACCTAGTTGACACTTAGGTGTCCTAATTCACCCAATTAATTAGGTGGCGACTCCGCGAACCCTTAGCACTTTTAAGCACCCCTTAGCATTTCTAGCACCTTTTTAGCACTTTAACATTTTAGCTTTCTTTTTGCGCTTTTAGCATTTTAGCCTTACTTAACCTTTTAGCATCTTTTTAGCATTTATTTATGGTCTAACCCTTTATTTAAGCAGGAGCTTTATTTTAAAAGTCGCGGTCGAAAAAGGGCGTGACACTGCATATACGCCATCATACAATCTCATTTCCCTTATTTATGAAAGGCACCAATTTCAACCATCAAAGTGACTATCACATCTATTTACCATGTTCATTCAATCCTTAAAATGTTACAACAATGTCTGAGATTCCAAAACTCTTTTCTTAGTTCCTTAAATTCCAATTCATCTCGCGTCACCTTATATAACTAATTACAACACAAAGCACCAATGTTTCTTTCAATCTTAACATACAATTAACGACGATAAGAATAATAATAATAACAATTAATCTTGCACCAAAACAGCCCGTAAAGGTCACACAATGTCCGAGAATTATCCATGAATTTTAGGACATTAACATGCAACCATTTTAACTCTTTTCTTAACTCTTAATCTTACTTTACCTTTCCAACAATTTCATATAACGATTATATCTTTAATCTTCACACTTTCTTCCATTTTTAATACGCAATTAGTGATGAAATTTACAACACAACACACGAATCCAACATATACCCGAAACAACCTAATTCGACTCACACCCAAAATTGACACATGCATTGTCTAAATTCAAGATTTCTTCCTAACACAAGTCCATTACTTCAACTACAACAATATGCAACTTCAATTATAGCATAGAAGGAAGATTTTTCATACCTTAATTTAATCCCCAAAACAGTCCCAATTTTTAGCCACTGCTTTGTCAGCTGAACTTGTAACGTCCATAACTATCTGCTCCGGTGTCCTATCGACGAGAGGTTTAATTAGTTGGAAAATAGACTCGATGAACTTCATTTTAGGATTTGAAACACTCAAAACTTTTAATATACTAGGAAATATACGCCTCCAAAGTTGACTAAAAATCTGCCAGCAACCAGCGATTTTCTGCCCATTTCCCCCCTCTTTTTGCCCAATTTTTCACTTCTTTAACTCCAATTCAACATGCAATCATTCCATAATGTCAACCCACCACTTATACATGTTTCCTTCTAAAAAATCTTGTCCAAAACTTGAAGGAAAAAACCCCTACAATTCTCGGCCAGAGAAGCCGAGAATACCCACTGTTTGGGTGGTTAAAATTGCTCTTGTTCTTGGCTGAAATGTGTTGGATAATTAGTCTAATAGGATGGAGTAAAAACTAAATTTTCTTGCTATGGAAGGGGGGAGAAATCGGCCAAGGGGGGAGGAGAGGAGGAGAAAATAGGTTTTTGATTTAAGTGGAAGAATGAAATGTTTTAGGACTAAATTAAATATTTTCAGATTTTTAATAATACACTTTGGTCCCCCTTGCAATTACACTATGATCCTCCAATTATTAACTTAACTAAATTAATCTCCCAAGTAATAAATCCTTAAACCCACTTCTTTTATTTCTTAACTCTCACGTCCTTTAATTCCCGAGAATTCCAATACGCCTCGTATTCTTGTCGTCGTAACTTATATACATTACTAATCCATAACGGTATATGTATATACATATACTACTATTATTCAATAAATTTTCGATGTCACACTCGTCGTTGCCAAAATTATTCCGTATTAACATGTAAGAATATACTTAATTTCCAAAATTCGAATCTTTATTCTTAATGACGTTCTTAATTATCGCCTTAAACTTACTGTAACATTCTCCCCCCTTAGAAACATTCATCCTCAAATGTTCATAACAAGTCTTATGCTAGAAAAATTTCGATAGAGCCTCCTTTATAATTATGTCTATCCACCTATATCCAGCAAACCAACAGATGCCTCACAGGGCCACAATATAACACACATGCAATTCACCAATTCAAAATAGTTAAGTAAGGAACCAAATTACCTGTGAATATTCAACCGAATCTTATGTAATACCTTGAACAGAATTAAAGAGTCTCCATGCGGTGCTATATTCCTCTATTTTCGAATTTTCCACAACCTTCCAGCTGGTACTACCGCTTCAATTTGTAATGGCATATAGTGTCCCACCATATCTGTACTGCATGCTTAATATGACAACAATTCATGTGTATACCTGCTGTATTGTTAAAATAGCTCCATATAGATTTGACAACTCCCTTGTACGAAACAAGTGATCTATCATTCCTTGATGTAAGACATTATATCAGCAGCATCTTGATACTATATTAATTCCAATATTATGCAACACTTTATCCACTGGAATTTTAAATTTCCACATCGTCCATAGAAAGAAATATACCTTGAATGACACTCTTTTAACCCGTATTTACCTATATACATCATAAGGATATGATCTTTATCTCAACAAATCCCATGCACTTGACACACTAAATTTACTAGAACTTTTCATTATCCACCAAGGATTATCCGCACGTATATACCAAGTATGTAGCGACATGTGAGACAATGTCATCTGGCAGATACTGCCCTAGCCTTGACAAACCTCTTCAATCCCCACGTAGCAGTTCTTTGACCTCTTCCACTCTTCCTTGAAAACTCTGATAGTATTTGTCACGCCCCGACTTTTCCTAAGTCTTTACTTAGGGTGTGATGGCACCTGGACAATTATTTTCCACCAGGAGCACCATTTAATTCTCTTTATTTAGAAATTTAAACTTATATTCAAATACGGAGCTATTAATAAAAATAACAATAAAGAAATTTGTTCATGACTTTATTGAAAATATAACGCGAGCCCATGCTCGTGCAAACATTGTTTCTACATAGACGTACTGACAAATATTATTCTAAGTTGGAAGGGAGATCATTCCCACCGCATATCCCGAGACATTGGGACCGACATTACGAACTCGACGAGTACCAAGCCCAAACAATGGACTTGGTATGACAAGAGGTCTTTGGACGATCGCTAGCCTCGACGTGGAGCCTTTCCTCTATCACCCTTTCTGAAACATGTTAAATAAAAGAGTCACCTACCATCCGGGCCGAGTGAGAACCTTACCCCGCAATTCAAAGTAACACCACAATATTCCAAGTGCAATCACATTATAACGTAATAAGCATATTGCAAAACATATCAAAGTTACAACATTTTTAAATATGCAACAACTCCTCATAGGAAATTTCGCTTAACTAACACTTCATTTTATCTCGTATTATACGTTAAGACATTCCTTGCATTTCCACATGTTTATTACATTTATAAATTTGTGAACGCGTATTCACTTTTCATATTTATATATAGGTGAACATGTATTCATCTTTCATTTTTGTTGCGCGCAACCCGATCCATTATGTTTACGTATTTGTGAACGTGTATTCACTTTACGTTTTGTTGCGGCGTGCAACCCGATCCATTATATTTACGTATTTGTGAACGCGTATTCACTTTACGCTTTATTGCGGCGCAACCCGATCCATTATGTTTACGTATTTGTGAACGCGTATTCACTTTACGCTTTGTTGCGGCAACCCGATCCATTATATTTACGTATTTGTGAACATATATTCACTTTACGTTTTGTTGCGACGCAACCCGATCCATTATGTTTACGTATTTGTGAACGCGTATTCACTTTACGTTTTGTTGCGGCGCAACCCGATCCATTATATATTTATATATTTATGTGAACACGTATTCACTTTTCATATTTTTCAGAAGATCAAATAAATATTATTCTCTTTTCTAACATTCTGTCATTCATACTTGTAACGATTATAACTTTTTAACCATAACTCCAACTAAGGTGTTTCTCAAGCGAAAACTAAGGTAAGACGGGGATCTTTCACTGTACCAAATTTCATTTAAAACTACTTTGGGTAACTAACACAAATTTATCCTCAAAACAGCCACATGAAATTTGTTTCGGCAGAATTTTTATTAAACAACACCCAATCTTATAATAGTCATAACTCCTAATTTGTAAACCCGTTAAATCCCCATAAATTCTCAAAACGACGAGAACAGAGAGCTACACGTCTCCATGTGAACCATTCTTTCATATTCTGTACCATTTGGTACAGTTTTACACTTTTATTCGCTGCCCTTCCTGGATATCGATAGATCCGAGGCAGAAACTTTAAGCAGCGATAACTCTCAATCCGTAAGTCGGATAGACCCCCGTAAGGTCTCAAAATGTCCAAAACAAAGATATCTAGAACTTTCATTTAGCAACAATTTTCATATTCCCCACAGATTAGTACAGTTTTATGTTTCAACGTCCTGCCCTTCTGGATTCCGACGAATCCGAGGCAGCAACTTCAAACTACAATAACTCTCAACTCGTAAGTCCGTTTTAATAAATCTTTATATATATCTGTCCGTAACAGAGATATTTACAACCATGTAAATTTTCATATAATTCTAATAAGTAAAATTCAATAAAAACAGTCCGTAATTATGCCTTTCCGAATTTCGACCAAATCTAAGGCAGGAACTTTGAACTATGATAACTTTCAAACCGTATGTCCATTTTACCTCATTTTTGGTTCTATATGATTATATTAGATAGGTGTACAATTCTTCCGAATTTCATCAAATTCTAACAATTATAACTCAGTGAGAACAGTTCGTAAGGTTCATGACACAACTAGTTATCTAAACCATCAAAAGTTCAATATTTCTTTTCAACACTCAATTCTTATTCCAACATGTATTGAACTAAAAATAAAGGATGTTACCAAGAATTTCTGAGTGAGAAAACTCACCTTGTAAGTGTGAAAAAGATTGTGGTTCGGTTGCTACAAGTGGTCCTTGCTCCTTAGTGTTCCCTAATTTTCTTGTTCTCCTTCCTCCCTTGATATTTTCTTGATTTTTTCCCTTCTTGTTCACTTGTTTTTTTCTGATTTTCTAACCTTTATGTTATGTCCTTTGTTTGTGTGTAAATACAATGTATAAATGAAGGAGTTTTCTATAACTTATGGGAGGTGAAAAACCAAAAGATTAAAGGGAAATGAAAAGGGGGGGAAGGGAGTGTGGACGTGCACTTTGTCGCACTTTGATGCATGCACTTTTTTTTTTTTTCTTTTGTTGTTTTTTGTTTTCTTATTTTCATTTTATCTATCTATTTATCCAACTTTAACACTAACTCTATCCCATGCAATTTATTTTTTGTTTTCTTATATATATATATATATATATTTTTATTAACCCAACCACAACTATATATTATTATTTATTTATTTTCCAGATTTCACAGTATTACATCGTGTAATGTTACCAATTTGGTACGATTATCAATTCAACCACTCTTTGTTTTCCCACCAAATTCCTTGTTTAATGTTATCCCTTACCTCAAGAATCATTTTCAAGACCTGAGAACCATCTTTCCATTGAACATATTGAGGGTAATGCTTCTTAGAGTACACGGTCCATAAAAAGTTAGCCCATAAAGAGTTGGTGGTTCTAAATCTCCACCATAGCTTTTCGCACAATGCCTTGATATATCAAAATAAGATTTGAACCTCAATCCACTATTATCCTTAGGCAAGTACGTTTTTAACCATGTAAACCAATGCTTAGCCTTAACATCATCTTTACTATACACCAGAAGAACATCACCAACATTTGACGTATCTCCCTGATCACACATTTGCATATATCATAGTATATCTACCTAGTTCATGTAACTCCTTCACCCTTGAGTCCTTAAGTTTGCCATGTTGATTACCCCTTATATTATCTCCGGTTAAGTTTTTCTGTTGATCAATATTTAGGATAGACATATCCGCCCCTCATTAACTTTTGCTGTTACAAAAGCTCATTCAACTTGTTCTTTAGTAGTAAGAGATACTTTTGATTCTTCCATCAATTGTGGGTCCTTGATGAGTTGTTTTACTTCTACCACCTTACCATTGTCGTCTTCCTTATTCTATTTTATTCATTTTCTTCCCCAGTATCTCTTTGTTCCTCCTTATTCTCATTATTATCGTTTGTCTTCTCAAGTGGCATTTGTTCTATCCTCTTGTTGGACTTACTGACTCAGTTGTATCTTTGGCTGCGTCAACATTTGTCACTTTGGCTACATCACACTGAATATCTATTACCACTTCGTTGAATTCATCTATATCTTTGTACCTCTCTTATCTGTTTTCCATCCTTCTATTATGGTCTGTAGAAATTCAGGATTCAACCTTCACCTATTAAAGTATCTGAACTTATATTGAGCCTTTATGCCTACTTCTCACCTAATTAACCCAAGAGAATGTTCATATAGACCTGGTTTCATGAAAGACACCTTAGAAGCATGTAGGTTATCATCTCATTCTTGATTAGTAAGTGATGTTATACACCCTACATGCCACTCATTTCACCATAATCTGCTACATACTGCTTAAAATCTCTTATCTCAGTCTTAGCGACATGACACTTCACTCTTTCAATATCTAACCACAGTTTTCTTTTAAGAGCCACATCATTAAACGCATACACCAAGGTCACGTGAAAACTTCTCTCTGTACCCCTATGTGTTACCCCGCGGGATATCAATTATTATGTACAACTTAATATCTACTATATAGAGATGAAGTTTCCATAATAACCATATCCCTCCATTTGGATGCTCGGTAAGATTATACTAATAAGATCACCCACTACGCAAATTAAGCGAGGTATTATGAGCTTCTTCCCTTTTTAACCTTTGGTTCCAAGAGACCAAATAGTCTCATCTTAGCATTCTGCGTGAACTAATGCATTGAAACTGTGCACAAATACATACCTCGGTTACCAATCCTTCAAATAACTTCTTAACTGAAAATATGAACTCCAGAGGTTACAACAGTTAAAATGCTTGACACAATTATACACTAATAGGATTCTCATCATTCCCAAGTTCTAAGTCATTTGCGAAAGAAACGCAATTAATTCCTATGTCCAATACTTCCTAATATTCGGTCCAAAGTAAGAAAAATGCTTTCATTCTTTTATATCAATCTTATTATTCCAGAAGTAATAGCCCCTTCTTATTCTTACATGAGAACAATATTCTTTTGCAGTTTCCTACCTTCACATAGTCCAACAACATGGTATATCATAAAGCAGTCACAGATTCTAACAATTAGCGCTCAAAATTTGATTAAAGATATGAAGGAGAAAAGAATATGTAAGTTTCATTTTCTATCTTTGAAAGGAAAAATTCAATCTATGTAACTATAAAGCAGATAACGTAGCATAACGGAGTACCAATTCGTAAGATAGAGACTACTGCAATTTATTTCACAAGTCAACACCTCATTCATGGTCTGAAAGAGATCTCTTCACTATTCGTAATTATAAACAACTTCATTTCTTACTTGTCGTACTTTTCATAATTCAAACATATTCTAGTATACATACGTAATCTCGGACATTGCTCCTGGTTCCAATCCCTGATGATACTATCCCTTAAGTGATGAATTGTTAACTTATTCTCTTATTTGGTACGTAAAAGATTCTGAAGAGTTACCTTACCTGACGTTGACCTAGTATCTCCATACCTGGTCATTATACTTCTATTCAAACTCTTTCACTTCCCTTATGGCTTGACACACCAAGTCCAGTCCAAATAACTCTGATTTTCCCTTCCGAGCCACTGTCGCTGTCTTTCGAGACATAGCTGCAACCACAATAATTATTAGGAAGATGGGGGAATTATCCTAATGACATAGATCTATTGCACGATCTACGAGATGAAAGAGTAGAAACCAATCCTAAATGTCCGGCAGCCTCCTGCGTATAAGTATGGTGCACAACATACTCATACATAAGACTCTACTAGACACGGTCAGAGGCATTCCGAGACTAATCGCTCGATACCACTTTTGTCGTGACGACGGTCGTGACTAAACGTCCTAATTGGACGTCATTACTGACATGTCACACTTAATCCATCTAATACCGAGATCTACAAAAAATTTGGCAGCTTACCGATGCAATGACAACCCCTGTCCATGTAGGCAAGTTGACAAGTCGGCCTTACACGTGGTTGAACCTGTATCCCGAGGGAGTCGCAATTAACCAACACAATATATATATAAGCAAGCCGACAAGGCTGCCACTAACGAACATCACGCATACACGGGAACATCTCAACACCAAGTAGAGCAACATCACAAACCAAATGTATACATACAACCACCCCACAATTGTCTCTGCACTTCTAGAGTACACATATCGGGACGACAGGCTCCGTCGTGCCCCTAAATATACATAAGTCTAGAATAGCTAATCTGTACCAAAATGACTAACTCCGGACAGTGGAGCTCCCAAGAAAACAGCTTAGCAGGAATCCTAAGCCGGAGGATCTCCGAACTGAATATCTGTACCTACGGGCATGAACGCAGCCCCCCTGTCACGACCCGACCCCGGGGCCGCGATTGGTGCCCTATCGGGGCACCCTGTCAGGTACACATCAGAGAATAGCAGCGAAATATACATAATACAAAATCTGTATAAGGTAAACATCACTGGTCAGCCGATAAGGCTGCCTTCCATAAAACACACGTAATCAGAAGTACAACTTATTCTTACAGCCCAAACCACAAACGTGACTACAGACCTCTAGGAATAACAACTATGGCGGGACAGGGCCCCGCCATACCCCCTGAATGTACAAAAGTGTAAAACCTCAGGGAATCATACCAAAAAGACAAAGCCTCCGGAGAGATGGAGCTTTCCAAGAAATGAACAGTGATCCTAAGAGTGCGGATCAGCAAGCTACATATCTCGACCTGCGGCATGAACGCACCAGAAGGAGGTCGATCAATACGTGTACCAGTATGTGGCGAAAATGCAGTAATGAAATCATAATAGCATATATAAAGCAGGAGACATGTATGACAGCCAAACTACAGTACACAACATATACGCATCCATGTCAAGTCAGGGACTCACGCCCTCTAAGTCATCACTCAAATATAACCATAGGTCTCATGCCCATAATATCAATCATGTCCGTGGAATTCCTTCCTCACTGCCGACAGTCTATGATATAACAACACTAAGGAGTACACATGAACACTAGATCCCACTGTCATCGTGAGCCGCACGAGGAAATGCGAAGCATAGCTACGGATCCACTGCGCATCCTCACCGATCGGCAAGTGCAGCCAGCTACCGATCCACGTGCACTAATAATACTAATACGAATCACGGTGGCCATCGGCAATACGATAGCCTCTACCAGATCCACCCTGCTTCACATCGCTGACCGGGGCAAGTACGCAGGCTAACCACCAGATCCACCCTGCATCACACAACTTCGCCCTAACACTGACCGGGGCAAGTACGAAAGCCAACTACGATCCACTGCATCACGTCGGCCGACCGGCAAGTACGAGGGCTAACTACGATCCACCCCTGCGTGATGGGCCTCGCGGAGAGCTAGTCCATGGAATAACACTATCGGCGAGTGAACCCTCATCATGGCCGCATACCCGTGGAATCCTCCATCACTGACGGTACGTCCAAGTAAACTTATAACTAAGACAATGGAAGCATACCCGTGGAATCCTCCATCACTGACGGTACGTCCAAGTAAACTTATAACCAAGACAATGGAAGCTACCCGTGGAATCCTCCATCACTGACGGTACGTCCAAGTAGACTCATAACTACATGCTTTTAATTCGAATTGCAATACCATGTCTTTACATAAACCAAGACAATTACCATGCCTTCTTTTCACATAAACCAAGAGAATTCTTATTTAAGCAAGCCAAAGTACTTATCAAGGCATACATAGAATAATTCTTAATTAAACAAGTCAAAGTACTATGTACGTACATTCTTTTCGAAAGCCTCCTTTTTATGTAAAATCCAAGATACTAACACCCGTAGTATCAAGGCGTGTCTATTTTTCAAAGTAAGTTACTACACCTTTAGAAAACTCATTTCAAAGCTTGAAACCAAGTAACTTCAATTTTTCACAATCTAGACAACTTATGCTCATTAATCAAATAGACAACTTTCATAACCTTCCATAAAGTTATTATAACCAACTTCCCATAAAGCCGTTATACTAACTTTATGCTTTAGAAATTAAGACATCCTTATCCTTTCATAAGGCCGTTATAACTAACTTCCCATAAAGCCGTTATAACTCCTTATAAACCATTTCGTTCTTTTACTAACCAAGAGACGTATACTTCAAACAAATTTATACAATTTTCAAAATACTTCAAGCCTCTTATCCTTTAGAAAACAAGTTTCTTACCTCAAAAATTTAAGTCTCTTATCTTTTAGAATAATTCAATACTCAATACTTTCACACCAAGTACTCTATACTTCTTTATGTCAAGAAATCCTTGTCTACCTTATTTAGGATAAACCACTCCTCAAGAACAAGCGGGTTAACTTCTTAACCTAACCAACTTAGACATTTTCTTAAAACAAGTCAAGTATAACAAAAGGATTTACTTCATTCAAAACACGTACGTCTACCGTACTATATAGTTATAACTACTCATGCTCAAGAGATAAGAAAGTTTCCACATACCTCTTCGGTCAATCCACTTGCTAAGCCCAAACTACCGCAAGTAATAAGTCAACCTATAATAACCATAATACGTTTATTAACCTCTAATTTCAATGTAGAAATAATCTAAGTTCAAAGCCCCTAAATTCTATGGAAAATTGGGCGGCATTTCCTTTGTTTCTACATACTTTGCCACCTTTCTCAAGGCCGAATTCAACATCCAAATGCCACATTTAAGGCTCAACAATTCAAACATTCCAAAGGGGATTACACACCTAAACTTGGGTGTGTAAAATTTTGCCCCAAAAGGTACAACAATTCACTTATCAATTTAAGGTAGTTTTTAGGCTACAACATGCTCACAATATCTTCTTAACCAATCCTTTCATATCCAAACCACATTTCTTACATGCAATGACTCTAAGAGCATTATTTACTACTACAAATTCTTTCTTCTTCACATGCACATTAATACTAACCATAAGAGAAGAAATGTTACCTTAAAGCTTTAGCCAAAATTATTCCAACAACTTTGCTAGCCTCCTTTCCACCAATACCACCACAACAAATCCTACAAGCTAGCCACAAGCTTCCTTCTTGTCTTTAACTTTTCAGATTTTTCCTAGGCTTTGAATTCCTCTTGGAATTTTAGAGAGAAGTGAGAGCTTAAGCTTAGAGAGAGAGAGAGAGTTTTGAAAGATGACCAAGTCTTCAAGACTTGGTCAATATAAGGCATGCAAGAAATCAGATGGGGAGGGACACTTGTCACCCTCCCAAGGTCTTTTAAAAGAGAAATCTAATTTTTCCTCAGTTTTTTGCGAATTCCGCCTCGGCGCGGCCTGCTGGCGCGCGGCTGAAATCTGCGGACTTACGGCTTTCATGCGCCTCGCTTCCGGCCGCGGCTCAGAATCTCAGCGACCCTCGGTATATCCGCGCGCGGCCTGCATCTGGCGCCGCGGCCGTTGCCTGCTGCGAAACACATTTATGTCCGATCACGCCGAACTTGTAACTCTATAACCTACTCCGATGTCCTATCGACGAACGGTTGATTGCGTTGGGATCTAGACTCAACGAACTACGCACTAGGCCTTTGAAATACTTAGGAACTCTCAATGTACCGGGTCATAACCCGCCTCAAAGTTGACTAAAACCCGTCCGAAACAATCCGTCAACCTATCTTTTGAAAATTTTAAGTCTTACTCCCTTTTGTACGCTCTCATACGCATGACCTGAACTACGGGGTGTAACACCCCCGAGGAAAGGGGGTTCAGTACGAAATAATGTACTGAGTATGAAAACATGAAATACTGAAAATGAAATCATAACTGTGCCATGTGAAATAAAGAGTCATATCAGTAATCCTGAATGCTTACTCATAGAGTCATCATGTCCATATGTATGTATATAACATGTCTCGGCTCTCTAGTGAGGGACTTAATGTAATTATCAATATAACATGTCTCGGTCCTGTAGTGAGGGACTCGATGAAATTATCAATACAACATGTCTCGACCCTGTAGTGAGGGACTCGATGGAATCGTCATCATCTTATATGTACATATAACGTATCCCGACCCATCATGGGACTCGGTGAATTCATATAATCATATCCAACACGAATAGAGTATCATGAGTAACTTATACAATTTGAATCATCACTTTGACTCTCAATGGAATAAATAGAATATCAATCACTTAGAAAATCAAGACACTATCATATCATGTATCATTGATAATTAGGATTCAATGGAATTATGTACGTCCGTCATACATTCATTTTATATAAATCATGCCAAAAGAAGAAAAGATAGTTTCACATACCTCTTAGTCGCGCAATCAATGCAATACTAGGATACGCCTCGTCTAGTATGTCAGCCTATAATAATAATAATAATACGACCATTAATTCTAGGGCTTCTAACGTAAGTTATATTGAATAACGACTTCCTATTTCTATAAAAAAATTGGGCAGCATTCCTCTGTTTATGTGCGTATCCACAATTAATCAACAATCCAAATCAAACCAACCATCACAACCATTTCAATATGTAATCTAATTAGGCCTCATATACTGCATATACGCCATCATACAGTCTATTTTCCCTTATTTATGAAAGGCAGCAATTTCAACCATCAAAGTGACTAGAATACCCACAGTTTGGGTGATTAAAATTGCTCTAATTTTTGCCCGAAATGTGTTGGATAATTAGTCTAATAGGATGGAGTAAAAACTAAATTTTCTTTCTAGGGAAGGGGGGAGAAATCAGCCAAGAGGGGAGGAGAGGATGAGAAAATAGGTTTTTGAGTTAAGTGAAAGAATGAAATGTTTTAGGACTAAATTAAATATTTTCAGATTTTTAATAATACACTTTGGTCCCCCTTGAAATTACACTATGATCCTCCAATTATTAACTTAACTAAATTAATCCCCAAGTAATAAATCCTTAAACCCACTTCTTTTATTTCTTAACTCCCACGTCATTTAATTCCTGAGAATTCCAATACGCCTCGTATTCTCGTCGTCGTAACTTATATACATTACTAATCCATAACGGAATATGTATATATACTACTATTATTCAAGAAATTTTCGACGTCACACTCGTCGTTGCCAAAATTATTTCGTATTAACATGTAAGAATATACTTAATTTCCAAAATTCGAATCTTTATTCTTAATGACGTTCTTAATTATCGCCTTAAACTTACGAGGTGTAACAAACGTGCCTGAAGTTTGTTGATTGTAGTTGATGAAAACAGTGGATAACATAAGCATCCGAAGACCCTAAGATGAGTGTAGGACGAAGTCTTATTGTATAATACTTTGAGAGGGGAGGAATATGTCAAATCTTTACAGGGAAGAATATTTAGGAGATCGGTAGCCATTCGTAGTGCATGATGCCAAAATAATGGAGGAACGGAAGAATGAACTAATAAAGTGCGAACAATATTATTAATGGTACGAATTTTTTCGCTCAGCTTTCCCATTTTGTGAAGACGTATGAGGACAAGAAAAATGAAAATTTATCTCATTTTGAGCACAAAACTCCCTAAATTCCCCAGTATCATACTCTTTGCCATTATCACATTGAATTTTTTTATTTTTCGTTCGAATTGTGTTCTTATGAAGGCTCTAAATTTTATGAAGATGGAAAAAACTTGAGAATTTTTCGCAAGTGGAAACGTCCATAAATATTTAGTATAGTCATCTAAGAATAAAACATAATAACGATGACCCATAGAACTGAGAACCAGAGATGTCCATAAATCACTATGAATAATTTCAAATGGCATAGAAGTATTAGAATTTGAAGCTATAAATGGTGATTTAATAATCTTTTCCAAGCACAAGATTGACAAAGTGGAGTACTACGCGTACCCTTACAAGAAATAACTTATGTCTATCTAAAGAAGATAAAATAGACGACCTCGGATGACCCAGACAAGCATGCCACAAGGAAGGAGCAAGAGTTGCAAAGATGGATGGCATAGCTTGACGCGAGATGCTGGGACTTGGTGTGATTGGATAGAGATCCCCCCACTGTTACACCTCATGAGATGACTCCCCGTCTTGAAATCCTTCACAGAAAATCCAAATGGATCAAAATTAATAGAAACCCACTTATCAGTTGTGAATTTTCGGACATATACCTAATTTTTAATTAGTTTTTGGGCATGAGTATTTTTCATGACAAGTGGTGGATGAGGAGGGGACAAAGTTTTATGACCATAACCCTTAATTGGAATATAATTGCCATTACCAACAGTTATACCACGATTAGTGCTAAAAATTGGAATAAGACAAGAGAGTACCTTGATCGGATGTCATGTAGGTAGTGGCGCCGGTGTCCATGTACCAATAAGGGTCCGATTGCGTCAAGCCAAGCGTATGCATCGTTGCCGATGTCGATCGAGTGTGCCCGGCTGCGTGATGGGCACGATGGGCGTGCCCAAATATCTTTGGGCTGGGGTGCCGTATGTTGAGTGAACCACGGATTACGGATGGAGAGTTGGCCGCGTCGCGTATACAAGCTGATATTGAGGCTCCGCGGCGGTGTAAGGCTGAGCCGCGACACTGTGAGGTGTTGGGACCATCGCCATCGACCGGGGGCCTCAGAGGTTCGAGATTGCCGCTGCTGGCCGGTTGCCCCCGTTGTAGCCGCCACGATTCTTGCCATTGTTCTTCCGATTTTGGCCTTTCTTATCACCCCCGTTGTTGTGATTTTGGATCATATTGGCTGGATTGAAAGGAGAAAAATTGGAAGCAGTCATCATGTCGACATGACTGGCTCCAACTGCTACTTTCTTAGCCAGACCGGCTTCTTCCAAAGTGAGCATAGAACGAGCTTGATAAAATCCTGTCAGGGGGTTACTCTGACGAATAACTGAAGCAACACCGGTATAGGCCTCTGACAGGCCTGAAATCATCTGAAGAACTAGACGACTATTAGAAATAGGAGAACCCACGTTGCTGAGTTGGTCTGCCAAGTCCTTGAGACGTTTGCAATAAGAAGAAACGTTTTGAAAATTCACCATAACCACATGTGAAAATTCCTGCTCAAGGATAACAATCCGAGAATAATTGTTATCTTGGAATATATCTCGCAATCGATCCCACGCCGTCATAGATGTGGAGTTGGGTTCCATAATCGTCTGCAAAAGGTCCAAGAAAATAGTTGCATAAATCCACTGAAGAACCTTGGAATCAAGCATGTCCCATAATTCTGGGCCTGCTTCTTTAGTGAGCACAGTAGATGTAGTTGCCTTATCACCCTCCTTTGAAGGAGGTGGAGGGATGATGTGGTGAAGAACTTTATGTGCTTTAACATGAATCTTGAATAACTCCGACCACGTCCCATATTGGACGTTTTCAAGATCAAGAACAATAGGGATGACACTCTTGATGTTAGAAACTGAGAGGGCATGATGAAAATTGTTCTTATCAGTCATAGGGAATAGAACAACAAGATTCAGAAAAGAAATTTAGGAGAGAGGATTTTGAAAGAGAAGATACTCGGTTTTGTTAAAAAAGAAGAACACAAAAATCGAGAATTTGGGGATCCAAAAATCCGAAAAAAAGAAGAATTTTGAGGAGCGGAAACGAGGTAAAGAGAACCTAGACTCTTGATATCATGAAAGAATTAACCCCCTTGATTATTCTTATTAATGAAAGACATATATATACAAGTTACAAGGAAGATCCTCTTCCTATTCTACCTAGGAATTCCTATTCTATAAGAATATTAACTTTATAATTATGGTAATATTACACTACTAATTAAGGTACAATTTTAAATCTAATATTTACCAAATATACAAGGAAAGGGCAAGGGCCCCACAATACATTTTGAACGTGTATTGTGCTGTTTAACAATTACTACGTATAGCAACTCATTTCCTTTTGATTCTTTAATCATGCATTTCATATAATTTATATGTATTATATTGATTGAAAATTTTAATAGGTACCTTTTGAATGAATTAAACAAAAGTACAAACTTCAATTTAAGTTTTTCATAATACATATTTAAAACATTTTCTCTATATAAAATAATTTTAATAATAAATATGCATTGATATTTGTCCTTTATGTAATTTGACACTCAAAATATTTTTTAAAAAATTAGCCATACATATTCTGCTTATGAAAAGTATACAAAATCATTTTTTAAATGAATTAGCGAAACACAAAATGTTTTTCTCCAAAAATACTTTTCTAAAGAGTTATTTTAAGAAATACTTAATGCATATGCGACCCCTTAAATTTGCCTGTTTTTTTTCATTTTGGCACCTCAACTAAGTCTTATTCATATTGAATCCTTGAACTCATTTTCAACTGTGTATAAAACACAATTCGACTGACTTGGTATAAATCAAGAGTTTTTTTTACACTTACCTGTGAATTCAACCACACCTGACGTAGAAAATTTCACCAATAAAAATAACCCACTCATTTTAATTAAAACAATCCGCATTCACCCGCAAGGGTAGCCAAGTTGGTGTAGCAGTAGAGCGCGGGACCGCAAGGTCACGAGTTCGATCCCCTGCATAAACCTTCTTGGTTGAGCCTGTCACACATGGCTTGCCAAGTGTGGTTTACATGGCCAGCGTGGTTTGCGACTCTGCGTCGATCGGGGTTTACCCTGTGCGCACTCGAAAGAGTAGCGGCTGCGGGTTCCTTCGTAAAAAAAAAAAAAAAAAAAAAAAAAAAACAATCCGCATTCCACTAAATTGCTAATGTTCATACCATCATAATTAAGAACTCTATCTGCTATTGACAATAATAGTAGGTTAAGAACTTCAATAATTAAAAGCAATTTGGTTTAAAAGGCATCATTATTCCTTTCCACAATATTAATCTATTGAACTAAGTGAAAGCAAATTTCATTATATGCACAAATGAACATGGTCTGATGCATTTTTCAGACTTGCACATGACTGATGTGTATAATTAAAATGAATGAGCTGTTTTTATTGGTGAAATATGCACAAAATGAACATGGTCTAATGCATTTTTCAAATTTGTGTGTGAACTGATGTGTATAATTAAAATGAGTGAGTTTGTTTTTATTGGTGAATTTTTTCACGTCGAATGCGGTTGAATTCACGCGCAAGTCTAACAAAATGAAACTTTTGATTTATACAAAGTCAGTCGAATTGTATTTGATAGACACAATTGAGAATGAGTTCAGGAATTCAGTAGGAACAAGACTTAATAGAGGTGTCAAAATGAAAAAAACGGGCAAATTTAAGGGACCACATATGCATTAAACCTTTAATAAAAGTTTCTCAAAATAAACAGTTTTTAATCACTTACCAAGCAGGCTTTTCAGCCGTAGATAAATAAGTCCACTTGTCGTAGATAAATAAGTCCATTTGTTTTCTCATCATTGAATGTGTAATTTCTATTCGTTGAAACTAACTCTAATAAATATTAAACTCAAAACAAAATAGTAGAGAATCGTAATTTACATGGTACTGTAAAAACTGTTTATGAGGAAGCACATTTGGAATGCTAGCGACAGTGACCGCTTTGGTGGTGGTTGATAGTAATGGTTGTGAATTGGTGACTAATTTTGAGCGTGGTTGGCGTTGGTGGTTGTGCATTGGTGGCAGAGGTAATGGGAGTACAGTTCCAAAACAATAATCATAAATTATATAAATCCCCTGGAAAACTTGCCTCGCCTTCATTAAATTTAAGAAAATATTTGTTCAGCTTGGTCACTAACATCTAGAGAAACAAAACAACAGCTGCATAATGATAAGCACGTCTTGCTATTTGCAGCAGGTAAACATTGTCCATCTAGTAAAAGATGAGTCTTGATTGTTATTCAAGCTCAATCCAGTTGCTGCATCTGTCAACAAGAACACAGAATGAAATAGCTTTCACATTTCTTACAAGTGCATGATTAGGTTCTAAGAACATAATCATGTACATTCAACAAACAAAATGCCGTGGTTATAAATCAAAAGGAAAAAATCCACTGCTCGTATAGGAGTTGTGACAAGAGAGTACCTTCCAGAGGCCATCATTAAGATAATGCATGTTATCCACACCAATGCCCTTGTTGATTGCCTTTCTGCAATGGTAAGACATTCTTTTTCAGGTGATGAAACAATAGAATTATACATCTCAGAGACTCAGACATGAGAAACATAAGAACTTTAAAATGGGCTCTCAGAGAAGTAGAATATAAGCAAGATCATCATATGCCAAAGTTCAAAAAATCATTTGGACCTCCCATAACATAAAGCAACTCTTTTTTCACACATACAGAGAGACGGAGATAAATTGAGTAATATAATCAAGAAAGTTTATTAGTCCTCAGGAGTGTATCTTCACAAACAAACTGCTTTATTGAAATTTGAGATAAACAACTATCAGAGAAATTGAGAGCAAGCAAGATCATGTGTGCCTAATCAATAGGAGTTCAGTAGGATTCTTCTCCGCACACAGAGGCCTAAGACAAGGTGATCCCTTATCACCTTTTCTGTTCATTAATCTAGCTATGGAAGGGCTACGCAGAATGCTGGATAAAGCTAAGGAGTTGCATTGGCTAAAAGGTTTTGATTAGGAAGGGACAGAGCAGTTAACATTTCACATATGCTTTATGCAGATGACACTTTGATTTTTTGTGAGGCTGACAGAGAGCATGTCATGTATCTAAGTCTCACATTGCTCATCTTTGAAGCAGTCTCAGGGCTTCACATTAACATGCTCAAGAGTGTAATCTACCCTGTTAATGAGGTGCTAAACATTGAAGAACTGGCAAGCATACTGGGTTGTAGTCCTGGAACTTTTCCTACCACATACTTGGGTTTACCACTGGGAGCTAAATACAAGGCAGAAGGCATTTGGAGTAGAGTCATAGAGAAGTTTGAAAAGAGGCTTGCTTCTTGGCAGATGCAATCCCTTTCAATGGGTGGCAGACTAACACTAATCAACAGCATCCCAACCTATAGTATGTCACTCCATCCCATCACCAGCAAAGCATTGGAACAACTGGACAAAATTAGAAGTAACTTTTTATGGGAAGGGAACAGTACCACTCACAAATTTCATTTGGTCAAGTGGGATGAGGTCTTGCTCCCAAAAGATCTGGGAGGCCTGGGCATCGGAGACCTTGCACTACACAACAAATGCTTGCTAATGAAGTGGCTATGGAGATACACTCAGGAGGATCAGTGCCTATGGAGAGATGTCATTATTGCCAAACATGGAGCCTTGAACCACTGGTGTTCTAAAGTCTCACATGAACCTTATGGGGTTGGTTGCTGGAAGAGCATAAGCAAACTATGGGAGGTGTTATCTCAGCACAAACACTTGGTAGTAGGGAATGGTTGGGCTACACTTCTCTTAAGGTTGCATACCCCAACATTTTCCAAATAGCTAATGAACCAGATGCTACAATTCACCAGTACATAGATGGAAACACATGGAACCTCAACCTAAGAAGGAACATTCAGGACTGGAGATGGAAGAACTGATTATCAATTTAGCAACACTTCACAATGCCACAATTAGCAACCATGTGCCAGACCAGCTAAAATGGGGAGATAGGAGGAAGGGAGAGTTTTCAGTTAAGGTTACATATAAACTTCTAGGCCCTCAGAATGCAATTACAGCTCATTGACCTTGGAAGCTTATTTGGAAAGTCATATTACCCCCTAAAATTAGTTGTTTCAGCTGGACAGCACTACATGAAGCATGCTTGACTCAAGATAACTTAGCCAGAAGGAAGTTTCATAGTTTCATCTGCCAAATAGGTGCTATATGTGCTTGAAGGTAGCAGAGTCATAAAACCACCTTCTTATACACTGTCCAGTGGCAACAGAGTTATGGAATATGTTTATTTCACTATTTGGACTCAATTGGGTCAAGCCACAGAGTATCAGGGATGTTTTTGAAAGCTGGAGTTGCTGGAAAGTTGATAGCACCATCAAGAGAATCTGGAAGATGATACCTGCTGCTATTTTTTGGAGCATCTGGAATGAAAGAGATAGGAGATGCTTTGATGGAATATCAACTTCCTTCGAAACTTTAAAAGCTAAATGTCTTATGTTTTTGTATAGTTGGGTTTACTAGTCCCCAATAGATTCCCCTTACTTTCATGAACTTTATCAACTCCTTAGCTCTTAACTAGATATGTACTGGAGATGATAAGTTTCCTTTTGCTACTCTACTTTTGTAACCACTATGCATCCACTTGATGCCAGCAATGAAATTACTTACTTCATCAAAAAATAAATCGTCTGTGCCAAAGTTTGAATATGTAGTCTCATACTTCTGACAAGAAATGTGTCTCACAAGAGAGAGACACTCCAATAGGTTGTCCGATGTAAATATACTAAAACCCAAATGACAGTTCGTAAGAGATAGAATGATGATTGCAGCTTCAAAGGCCATTCATTATATTATTCTATTATTTATTTTTGAAAAATCAAACCTCTCGATATTTAGCTCTGCACCAGCTCTCTAGGCATGGAGAAAGCTACCATCTCCCTTCTAGTTATGGAAACCCACTGCTCAACTGTAACTATTACCTTGATCACCAAATAACAATTGTTACTCGGGATATATGTTTCAGCACGGATCCTTCCACCAACTCTAAGCTGATATTTACAACTAACTATATCCAAAGAAACGTCAAAATGTATTTCTTTTTCTATAAAGTCATCTCCCCCAAAAATTTCGGTCTGGCCAGCACCAGTCATCTTCCCTTTTACCATAACTCACCAGAATATCCACCACTTGTGGCATATGGAATGATGCTATCAACAGCATCCCTTCTTCCATACTATCTGTGTCTCTCACCTCATATAATTTATGCACATGTACAAAAACGTACAGAGAGAAATACACTATATTGATGCCCAACACAAATACTTTAGAATATCAAAAAAATTGATTATAATTATCTCAGGATTTCCAACTAAAAATTCAATGACAACAAGAAGTGTTATTTCTAACATTTCTCAACAATTTACTATACTGAGATGCCAAAATTATTAAAGGTCAAGGAGAGAAATATATGGTTTTTTCATGCAAGGTGTTATCAGCCGTTAACTTGACACAAAGAGGTAACATGCTAAGTTCAAAGAGACCGATATAGGTACTTTGAGGCTTTTCCATCGAAACCATTTTTACTTATGGATAGTTTTTCCTTGAAACTTGTATCAGATATATATTGGTCACGACAATTGAGGCAATAAATTGTTATGAAGAATTCACATTTAGGGGCAATAAACAAACACAACAAAGAAGGGGCAGAACATATTTAACCTAAAATGGTGAAACATCTCAGATCTATCACACGGAGGATCATGCTTTAGCATACAAAAAAACAGAAGCCGAGCAATATTTAGATAGAAACTCACATATCTTTTGCTGACATCTTTGTAAATCCAATAGCTAGAGCATGTTGCTTCCCTTCAGCCATAATAGCCTAAAAACAAAAGGCCGCACATTAAAATTTCACAAAAAGCAGCAGCAACAACTAATAATATTATAGCATAAAATTGCTCTTATTCATACCACAGGAGTTTCTGCTCCCACTTCCTTGTCCAAGGCACCCCCAGGAGAAGTAAGGCCCGGACACATTATGTTGGCTCCAGAGAGGACGAATTTAATTGCCCCTCTGTCAACTTGTAGTTTTTTCATTATATTGGGATCTGTGTAGTGGGAAAGAGGAAGGTTATAAAGAGTATTGATATCACTGAATGAATTAAATAAATAAAGTTCATCAATGGCATATATCGAAAAGCAACTTTTCACAAGAATTTGTGTGCTCATACATATGTATATGAAGATGAATCAATAAGAAACCTATTTGCTCCATCACAACAACAACATACTAGTGTAGTCCCACAAGTGGGGTCTGATGTACACAGACCTTACCCCTACCTTTGTGGTAGAGAGGCGGTTTCCAATAGACCCTCGGCACAACGCAATACCAAAAACAGTATCTGTGTGTTGCCTTTCATGCGTATACTTACAACGAGCAAGACCCAATTAAGGAATGAAAGATGAACCCTTGAGTTTTAGAGCACCCACATCATCTCCAATCTCAAGCATAAAACTAAATCCCCCCCCCCCCTCAAAAAATCAATGACCTCAACATGGTAATTTATTTTTCTGGATTCATATTTCAAACCAGCTTTTGAGGGAAACCTCTAACTTCAAGAATCTGATTATACGATATCAGACTATCAGAAGTACACAAATGCTTGATCACTTGACTGTGATAGCTACTTTAATTGAATCAAGCAGGTATATCTTCTGAATAGTACTAGTTATGCATATCAAGGGAAAAGAAAATGAGGCATTAAGATCAAGGAACATATGCTTTCTTCAGGAAATATGAATACTTTATGGTAGGGACGTCCACTTGCATATCCTTGGTCCAAAATCTCTTCGCAAACTCGATGGTTCCGTTCTCGGATATTATCGATTTTGCCACCGAGATTGTTACCCCGAGTAAGAAGTATGAAAGAGCTGAAGTGATTATTAAAAAATTAATTGGCCCTAGGGCACTATTCATTTCCCGTCAGGACAGAAAGAGGCCAAGAGCCCCTCTTTACTTTCATTTTCATATATCAAGAGCCTTCTGATCAGTTTCCTGAAGGGGAATAATATATCCTTTCAATTATTGCTTGGTTATTTATTTTATTATGCTAATCAGCAGCATTCAGCTGGTTTGAATTATTTGTTGCATTGGTCGTAAGCACTCCATATTTAAGCATGATCTTGTTGTGTTTGATTCATGTTCGATTAGAATCTGCAAAAACTCCGAAAATGAGAAGTCACAATTTTTTGAAGTGACTTCACTGGTGAACAAACAACTTTACCAGGCCAAAAGTTCTAATTATATCTGATCTGGATTATCAACGGCCAGTATCCAAGGAAACCCAACGACAAATAACAGGCTTACCAGTAACACATTAAAAAGGTTGAAAAAGACATGCCACAACAATCAGAAAGATCAGCAAAAGAAAGCTAGGATGACCTTTGACTTAATGGAAAAGAAAATAGAAGACGAAAAGAAGGAAAGACAGATAACTTACATTGATGTAGAAGACGTAAAGTAGGCATATAGGGTCCATCACGTATGTTGAAAAACAGGGGTACACTGTTTACCACAACTAGATTCAGATGATTTTGACTGCAAAATAAAAGATGAATGAAGGATTTATAATGTCAATGAAAGAAAAAAAGCAGATTAAAATAAACTGCATTAAGACAGTTGAAATCAACCATTTTGCAACAATGAGCGGAGACTTCTTTGGAAGCAAATCTTCCAACACTGGTTCTAGTAATGGGTACTGCAAAAAGAAAGTAATGTTAGCATAATTAACACATTTTTTTATGAAGAAGATTATTAACACATTATAACCACAGAATGATTTCAGGGAAATCCTCTAGTTGGAATACAATGTGGAAGAAACAAAGTAAGTGGCTCGTAGCATAGTCAGGACCTCTTCCGCTATACTTTGACGAATTCTACGCTGCACAGATGCCTTGACTTGATTTTGCCCTGACACTTCTTCATTTGAAAACCTACATATTTAACAAGTTGACTCCTTATTAAGAAAAAAAATCATAGATTGAGTTGACCAAATTATTTTAGCTCAGTAACATAAACTGTAGTAGGCCACAGCAAACTTAATAAATTTGAGGCTGAGAACTTAAGATATAAGACCAATGACAAACACATTCTCTTTTAGAGAATGTTGACTTAACGATATTTAAGGTTAAGGGCCTATTTGGTTTGAATTATTTTACCTGATTAAATCAGGTGCATAATCATTGTCTATTAATTGGTTGCAATACAAAATCAAAAGGTATATAATTCCTTCCGGTTAATTAAATATAGCTTATATCAATATATAGTTGGACTGCTGAAAGCCACGAGTAAGTCTGTCTGAGGGGCCAGACAAACGTAGGTTATGGGATCAACTACCACGTGGATGAAATGCATGCTACCAAAGACATGATCCAACACATTAATCAACCATTCAACAATAGATCAACTAGGCCTCAATCCAACAAGGATTAACCACATTGATGAGTTACTTATTGGAGATGATGTTTGTGAAAACAAAGATGACATCAAAGCTGAAATCCAAGATTCTATCAAGCTTTGTACATAGAGGAAGAACAACGGAGGCCTGAAGTAAGATTTGATAGCCTTAATAGGTTGTCACATGGTGAAAAAACATGGCTGGAGAGAAATTTTGAAGAAGAGGTTTAAGCTGCAATCTTCTCTTGTGCCCCAGATAAAAGCCCAGGTCCAGATGGTTATACAATGGCCTTTTACCATAGTGCTTGGGAATTTATTAAAGCAGATGTTATGGGAGCTCTTGATCATTTTCATCAGCATTGCCACATGGTTAAATCAAGCAATGCCTCTTTCATTGCCCTGATTCCTAAGAAAAAAGGGGCTCAGAATCTCAGAGATTTCAGGCCCATTAGTTTCATTGGCAGTGTCTACAAGATACTTGCTAAAGTTTTAGCTGAAAGATTAAAAGCAGTGATTTGGAAGCTTGTATCAGGGGAACAAAATGTTTTTTTGAAGAACAGACAGATCACTGATGCTTCTCTAATTGCCAATGAAATGCTTGATGGAAGACTCAAGAGTCGAATCCCTGGGATTATGTGCAAGTTGGATGTGGAGAAGGCATTTGATAAGGTCAACTGGTCTTACTCTCGTTACCGAGTCAAATGGGATTTGGGAGCAAATGGATTAAATACAGTCTCACCGCTGTCAAGAATTCCATTTTGGTTAACAGAGCACCTGTTGGCTTTTTCTCTCCCCAGAAAGGAATAAGACAAGGGGACCCTCTCTCCCCTTATCTATTTCTACTAGCCACGGAGGGTCTGAGCAAGATGTTGGACAAAGCAGTTCTCAATCACTGGATTGAGGGATTCAAGGTGGAAAGCAGGCCAAACCTCTCTGTCAGTGTCTCTCACCTGTATGGCACTTTACTATTTTGTGGGGCAGAAAAGATTCAAGTGCAATACCTAAATTTGACCATTATGCTCTTTGAAATCATCTCAAGGCTCCATATAAATATGTTGAAGAGCAAGATTTATCCAGTGAATGCAGTGCCCAATTTGAATGAATTAGCAGTTATAATGGCTTGTGAAATAGGCTCTTTTCCAGCAACCTGTCTAGGTTTGCCTCTGGGAGCAAAGTACAGAGCAAAAGAAGTGTGGAATGGAGTGATAGAAAAGATGGAGAAAATGTTAGGGAACTGGAAAATGCAGTACTTGCCCATGGGAGGAAGGCTAACACTCATCAACCGATGTCCCTTATTTCTATGCCTTCTGAGGTGTTGAGCAAACTGGACCAACTGAGAAGATCCTTTCTTTGGGAAGGGAGCAGTGAGGAGCATAAATTTCATTTAGTGAAATGGGAAAAAGTTCTACTGCCCAAGGATCAAGGAGGACTAGGCATAGGAGACTTAAGCAAACATAACAAGAGTTTGCTATTGAAATAGTAGTGGATATTCAGTCAAGGACCACCAGCCCTTTGGAAGGAGGTGGTTATTGCTAAATATGGGAGACAAGACAACTGGTGCACTAAGAAGACCAGAGCTCCACATGGAGTGGGACCTTGGAAACATATTAACAACCTGAAGGATGAATTCTTTGGAGAGGTGTCTTTCAGGGTTGGAAATGGTACTACTGTCGAGTTTTGGAAAGACAAGTGGTTGCACAATCTTCCTTTGAAAGAGTCTCATCCTAGGCTCTTCCTAATTGCTACACATCCAGATTCAACAGTTGCAAGAAAAAGGGATGGCAACATTTGGGACATACACTTCAAGAAGAAACTTGCAAGACTGGGAGTTGCGTGAGCTCTTTGATTTATACAATCTTCTGGAAGGTTCATCAGTAAATCCTCAAGTCCCAGACAGTCTCAAATGGAATGGTTCAAGTAAAAGAACTTTCTCTGTTAAAGCAGGCTACAATAGACTCAATATCCCAAATGCTTTAACTGATCATAGGCCTTGGCAACTGGTCTGGAAAACCAAACTCCCCCAAAGGTCAAGTGTTTCCTCTGGACAGCTCTCCTAAATGAAACTCTCACTCAAGACAATCTCAAGAAGAGAGGCATTGGAATAGTGAGCAGATGCATGTGCCATCTTAAAGAAGAGACAGTGAACCATTCGTTTTTACACTGCCCTGTGGCAGTAGGAATTTGGTCCATGTATCTTGCAGTTTTAGGCATCAGCTGGTCAACACCCTCCACCCTGAAAGAAGCAGTTGAAAGTTGGAGCTTATGGAATTGGATGGATCCATCAAAAGTATCTGGCAAATGATACCAGCTTGTATATTTTGGTGTATATGGATGGAGAGAAAGAGCAGATGTTTTGATGGGACTTCAACTCCTAACTGCTCCTTGAAATCTAAAAGTCTGATGAATCTTTTTAGTTGGAGCAACTATTCCCCTGTAAATGATGTGATTTCCCTTTTAGATTTCATTAGCTCCCTCTCAATAGCTTAACAACTGAGAGTTTTTGCTATAGGTTTTAACTCCCAGATCTCATTTGTTTTTTTTTCAATTCTGGAGTTATCATCTATTATCTTTGTAACTTCTTGATGCCTTTTTAATACAACCTCTTACTTCATCAAAAAAAAAAAAATAGGCCGGATACATGAATCTTCCATCCATTCGGCTCTATTGAAGCATAATTCATTGTGATATTAGATAATTAATATTTAAGGCAACTAAAGGATTCTTTAAAACTAAATATCTTTTTAATGTCACATTTTTCTCAACACGGAAATGCAAGTTTTCAACCAGAATAAAGAGATTCTTGCAAACATCAAACATAATGTAAATACAAGTATGCCTTGGTCATAACTGGTAGCTATCGCCTATATAGGCCATCTACTTCATTACAACAACAACAAGAGATTGAAGGTTCTTTAAGTTGACTTCTCCCTCTGGTTTAGGTCGATCTCCTTTCTAGTTGCCACCTCTTCAATCATCATAGGATCATACCTACAACCTGCACATATGGAGGTCTATGTAAAACATGATCAAATCATCTCAGGTGACGATTTTTCATTTTATCAGTGTGTTTTGTGCGTAACTTGAGACTTTTAACTTGTCGATCAACTACTGAAGGGAATAGAAGTATAGGTAGGTACGAGGGATGAGAGAGCAAGCTGGCTGAGGCCCGAGTAT
This sequence comes from Przewalskia tangutica, assembly GCA_029844215.1. NCBI lineage: Eukaryota > Viridiplantae > Streptophyta > Magnoliopsida > Solanales > Solanaceae > Przewalskia > Przewalskia tangutica. The sequence goes on from CM056721.1 coordinate 16,498,026, forward strand.
ATCGTGAAGAATATCACTTTGTACATTTGCTGAGTCAGACCAATTTAGCTACCGAATTGTATTCTTAGAGTGTATTTAATCTATTAGGAAAGCGATTGTTATTGGAAATTTGGATGTGACCATTTCCAATCTTGTATGACCCAAATTCGGACGTCTACAACATTTAGTAGCAGTTTCCATGGCCAAGAATCATACGGAACTCAAAGGTGCAAATGAAGGTACCATAAGATGATTTATATTTGAACTTAACGATCTAGGCAATGGTTTGCTTTAAATGAGTAAATTAGCTTTATCATATCAATCCTTGGTTATCAGAAACCATAGAATTTGAAGTGAGGACATCAAACAGGGAAAACAACAGCAAGAAGAAGGTAAATGACGAGCATATCTCCAATCCCAAGAAAAACTCTAGGAAAAGCAAACAAGTAGCTGAAATTCAATTGCATCCTTCTTTGGGTCTCAGCTACCTGACTACCTCTAGAGATGTTGCAGTCATTTCACGGTCTATGTCAGCTTAATAGCTGGCCTAGCACTGAGATGCATATTTCACAGAGCTTCAAGTTAAGGAGGTGACTCTAATGAGTTCAGCAGATGGATCGTCAACAACATTTGCTGAATCATGTAATCAATACTAATATAATGATTTATGTTGAACAGAATCTTGAGCAAGAACTTCGGTTCCTAGTCTTCTTTAAGCATCATGTATTTCAGTTGTAATAGCTTCTCGTTAGATAACTATGAAACTAATCTTGATAATCCCCTTTTTCCTCTCTATTATAAGCATTCTAGATAGCCATTACAACACCCAAGCATCTAACATTTGTCTCTTTCAATTCTAAATGTATTGAACACCAACCGATTAATGTTTTAAACCAACAAAGAATTGTGTTGTTTGAGAACTATTAAAATAAGGTAGAAGGTTAGGGAGTAGTTGAGTTTTTGCTGTAGTGTGTGGAGAGGTAGGGGTTTAGGTATCGCGTAGATCCTTACTCTTTATGTGTATATTACTATGTGTTGCTCCCTTCGCTTTATATCTGGATATTTTGTTGTCTTATTTTCTTTGCAATCTTGCATCAACTACTTTCCTTTTAAGACGAGGGTCTATCAGAAACAGTCTCTCTACCCCGTAAAGATCAAGGTAAGACATGTGTACATCCTACCCTGTCCAGACCCCACTTTGTGAGACTACACTGTGTATGTTGTTGTTGAGAACTATTAAAATAGTTCCAATGAGGTATCATACCGCCCCTCATCTAAATTGAGGCTAGGGAAATCCATACAAGGGAAGAGAACGCAATTGGTCTACACAAAATTAGACAAAGTTGGAGCAGCTAAATTGAAGTTGAGAACCTCCGAAACACTACGACATACTGCTTGAGCAAAAAGCACTAATACTCACCCAAGGAGAAAAAACTACATAATTTGTAAAGTATTTCCTAGTCGTATGCTAAAAAGTTAAGCAAGGACATACGAGGCTGGACCACATTAAAAGAACACCATCATACATCAGATATGAATTGCAGCCAGCAACAAAATATTTCAAATTTTAGTACGTCATAAAGATGGAAGCGCATTAAAATCAAACAAGTGAACTGTTCAATTCTTTCGTCCACCTTTATAGATGAGGATCTGCTGAACCGAACATCTACCTTTACAACATCAATGTTTTGCTTATACTTATAGCACAGAGCCTGGAGCCTATTGCAGCAAACATCCTTAATCACTCCAACAAGGTTGAAAGGGAAAAGGGCATATAAGTCCAACGATATAGACGAGTTGTGAACAAGCAACAAAATAATCAGTAAATAAAACTAGTAGTTCCATCTCTCTTTTTTAAATCACCCATTGCTCAATTTCCCTAATTACCACTTGCACATACCCTAATTACCGTACTTAACCAATATAGTACAGAAAAGTAAATCACTAATCAATCAGGCATGAAATGTACTTCAAAATGAAATCAAGAAAAGTGCACTTACTTCTTGAACATTTTCACGGAACTGACGCTGAGAGAGAGATAATAGGGTTATATTTATTGATAGCTAGAGATAGAAGATGATGTACCAGCTCCGCCCCCGTGTACCGCGTTGTAACAAAGCTAAAAATTCTGAGTTCCACTTTGATGATTCTTGCCCCTCAAAATTAGCAATACTTATAAGTTACATACCTCAACTTTCTTAGTGCTCATTTTAATATCTAACTTAATAAAATGGTGTCTCATTAATACTGTGTCCATTAGACTAAACGAGTAAAAAATAACTATGTTACTCGTTTGGATTTCATATACATCCAAATATGTCCAATATCCCCTACTAAGTTTATTAGAGTCTAAATCATATGATTTTACTATTCAATATAGTGTATGTTGGATGGTAAAGCCTCAAAGCAATGACTTTAGCTAATAAATATATTTATTGATTTTTTTAGTTGAAAATAATTACTCCCTCCGTCCTAATGTGTGTAATATTTTTCGCTTTTCGAGCATGAATTTTGATCAATATTTTAAGGTATATTTTTTTCACTAAATTGATATAAGAAAAGTTGTAAACTTATTAGTCATTTTCATGTAGTTCTCAAATATATAAATTTTGATCTTAAAATATTAAGTCAATCTAATCCAATTTAACTTTAAAGTTTAATCAAATTAACTTCCGAAAAGCGAAAAGTAACAAATAAATTGGACGAATTGAGTATTATTTAAAAGGAAAAGAGTATAATGTTAACTAAAAAGGGTGAAAGAAAAACTTATATTTGTTACTAATGTTGATTGCATCGGTTAAAAATAGATTTCATAATAAAAATATATGAAATTTTTTTCTTAAAAGAAAAGTTAAACCTATCATTAAGATTTAGCTTTAGGCCACTGAGAACGTTGAGTCAGCGATGTTCAATATCCCCTATTAAAAATCAATAGCATTAATTAATAAAATCTATATCCAGAAAATAAATGGAATTTCATAATTACCATACTACCAACTTAGAATAAATAGAGGAGAGAAAATCATTAGCTCATGGACATAATACAACAATAGAAATTTTTCAAGGCATAGAATAATATAATCAAATACTCATCACCCAACTTCAAATATTGTTTTACACATTGATTATTGAATGATATAACTACTAATTATTTCAATTGTGTAATTTCATTTTGTTTTTTTTAAAAGAAATAATTACACCCTATTTTAATTAGGGACACTAGTACTACCAAAATTAATCAACCTTTTTAAATATAAAAATGACTATAACTTTTCTCTCTCCAGCCTCCTCTCTCTTGCCGTTAAAAGTTTTTAATGTTAATTGAGTACCCCGGTCTAGTTTCAAAAGTCATTTTCTTTTTTCAAGAACAAATCGAATGAGTTAGGGAAAATTGTGAGAAATAAAGCAAGACTTGTTGCTCAATGATATACACAAGTCGAAAGGATCGACTATGCCAAGAATCTTGTCAGGAAATTTGGGTTGGAAAATGCAAAACACATGAAGACTCCAATGGGCTCGACGCAACAGGTTTGTAAAGACGATGTTGGACAAGATATTGCCCCAATATCATATTGATCCATGATAGGTAGTTGTTAGGCGTATTTTGTATACGCCTTTTGAGTCATTTTTAGTTGGTATTTCACTCATTTTTATTGTGTTTAGTATAGTAGTAGATTTTTTTTTCTTTCTTTTGAGTCACAGCGTTGCAAAAAGGCAAAATGACAAAAAAACGAGAAATGAGCAGAAAAGGTACTCTTGAGGCGAAAAGGACAAAAGTTGGCAACTCAGAGCGAAAGAATCACGACCGCGGTCTGCTATCTGGCGGTGCCATATTCTGCAGAGTCACGGGACTTTCGACCGCGTGGTGCCATTAAGCGATCTGCATGATGTCATTTGTCTTTGAGAAGTGCGGGAGTTTCGCTGCGGATCTGTATCTGAAGCAGAATGCAAGCACGAAATTTCGATTTGAAGGCAAATTGGCTAAAGGCAGATTGGTCCATAGGACACGAAAATTAGAAAATATTTAAGCCCTAGGAATTAATGCTATGAAGGAGGTTGGTCATTCTACAACACAACACAACACAACACAGGGCGAATTTGGAGCTACAATTGAAGACTTTGTTCTACGTAATTTTCTTTCTTCGTTTAATTTAGTTTATGTATGGATATTGTGTTAGTTCTTAGTGTGACTATGGCTAGAAGCTAAATACTCTATTAGGGCTTCCCTTATGAATCGCTTGAAACTTTTATTCATGAATTAATGCAATAGTTTGATGTCTTCTTCACTTGATTAAGATTTAGTCAATATTTGGTATGAATTTTTGATAATTAATTGATCACTAATTATCATAACCTATATGAT